>OZ012639.1:25958748-27253962 GCA_963942525.1 Ptychoptera contaminata
TTTATTATTTGTTTGTTTGTTATATATGTAAAAATCATTTATATTTTAATAATCTAATTAATTATGATTTGTTATTTACTGTTTATGTTTATTTTTACTTTTTTATTAAATAATTAAATTTTACACAAAAATATAACACAAAGCACATCACACCACACACTGTATTGTATACAAAAATTGTTTAATTTTCACTTTGAAGTATAAATAGTTATCTTATTAATTCTTTCATTTATTTTATTTAATTTAATTTAATTTTTAAACAAGGCTTAAACAATGTATTATCAACGTATTAATTTACTCTAATTATATCCATTTAAATTTAACTGAAAGTAAATAAATTTTTATTCTCATCCGTTCACGTTGATTGTCCAATATATAACTGAATTTTTTTATCAAGAGTAGAAACGATTTATATTCCTAAAGTGTGTAGAAAATGTTTTGCGAGTGTTGTAAATGCGCTACTGTGTAGGGGTGGTAGTTGTGTACACATATATATTTTAATAATTATGATTTGTGAAAAGTGGAGAAGTATGTATATTGCAATAATTATGTTTAACTTTTCGTATAAAATACTTGCAGTATTATAATGCAGAATATAATAAGTTTATTGTTTAACAATTATTGCAATTATTTAATTTATTTAAATAATTTTCTTATTTTCATCTCTTTGAGTGTTGTTTATATGTATATATAATTTTTCTATCTAATCAATCTAAATAATCAATAAATAAATTATTTATTTTTATAATAAAATCAATTAAAAATTTTTCTGGTAATAATACATAAAGGGGGCGAGATTATTATTCTTAAAAAGATTTCTTTTGCTGTTAAATTCAAGCGTGCTCCTCTCTGCTGCGTCGTCATCAAAGTAATAAAATATTTAGGGTCGTTTATTCAACGTCATTATTTATACAAATATAATTATGATTATTAACAATTATAAATGATTATTGACATTTTAAAATGGTAACAATAATTAATTTAATTAATATAAATGGTGGTTAGAATAAGCATTTCTTCTTCTTCTTCTACGTAATATACTTCAAAAAAAAAATTTCATTTATTATCAATATATGTTTAAATAATAATTTATTTTTATATGTAAATTTTACTCAAAAGTCATTAAAATGATAAAGAAAGATAATAAGAATATAAATATTTTATAATATCAATTTAATTATTACCTTTTACGTGTACTTATTACTCATGTTCTTCACTAGTATTATATGCCGAGCAGAATACATAACGCAGCGTACATAAGAAATGTCAAAAAAGTATAAAATGTATGAAAATATATGAAACTGATTAAAAAGAACGTAGCCAACGTACGCAGAAGTTAAAATATTGTAATTTCTACGTAACGCAGCGCTGATGAATGTCAAATAAACGTCAGTTGAAATTTATTTTGTGTCGATTATGAATTAAAATTACGGATTATTATGAGTTTTAAAGAAAAAATAATTTTTAAAGTAGAAAAGTAACCAGTTTTGTACTAAAAGAACGCTAGAGGATATAAAAAACAAAAACAAATATCTGTCAACGTTACTTTAACGCAGTAAAACTACTTTTCATTATGATCGTAAATAAATTTTCTTACATTGGTTGCGTTTTGCATATGTAGGCTGCGTTGATTCTGTTTGAGCCATTATGTTTTAACTTTTGTTGATTTAATTTATATATTTATTAGCATAAACTTTCATTCGTCATTTCTTATTTTGTTTATTTCTATTATTTTTTTTTTTTGCAATATCAACAAATTTACTATATAGATATTAGCTGTGTACTGTATACATTGCAAAAAAATTTATAAAACAAATAATTGTACATTCACAAATTTATTTAAACCAATCATATTTAAATTGTAAAATCATTTGCAGTGTGAACACAAGTTATTTTAATTTAATTGGAAGTATATATATATCTAGGTAGTATATATATAAACCATCATCCCTGTAGTTTGTTTAGTTAGTCTATCTAGGTAGTATTTGATCAATTTGAAGATGGAGTTTTATACTTTGTTTTGATGGTGCTAATTAGCGTAGATTATTACGCTTACTCAACAAAATTCTTAATTAAATATTGAAAATAGCACATGCAAAAATTTTCATTATATAATATTTGTATAATAATTAATAATATAATTTATGTTGAATACAAAAATACTTGACCAAATATTTATGTTTTTTTTAACTAAAAATAATTCAGTCTTTTAAATAATTCAGCCTTTAATACAGTCAATTCTCTTTTCATTCTCTTTCGGTAGAGATACGTTCCGCAGCAGAATGCATTAAAAAAAACACGCATGAAAAACACGACTTACGACTAATAAATGCGGATACGTTCCACGTTTATCGAAAGTTGCATAAAAATCAAAGAAATAGCCAAAAAAAATCGCATAAAAAGAAACATAATTTAAGAAAAATAATTAATTTGATAGATTGCCAAACGTTTTTGAAGACAGAATGAGTAAAAAATTTAAAAAGAATCAAATCAATAGTTTAAAATTTTAATCTCCGAAACATTAAAAAGCAATCATCTAAGCTACTAAATTTGCAAACTTCACGAATTTGGACTTATTTTGCGACAATAGACCAAAACACAGACCACAGTAAGCACTGCTCGTATATTTCTACAAGAAATAAAGAAAAACCTTATAAATCTGGGAATTCCCACAAAATTATCATGTAAAAAAATACTCGAATCAAAATTCGCATAGAAAAACCGCATAAACTTCAAAATCGCATAAAAACAGTATTGACTGTACCATATAAATGTATTTTTTGTGTATTTTTCGTTTGGTTCTCTTTCTTAGTTTTAAATATTAATAATAATAATTAATTTAATATCAATAATAATAAAACAATAGGAAAACGATCAAATTATGTATAAAAAATAAAAAGGGTTGTACAGTTTTTTTTTCTTTTGCATTTATCATTTGAGTATTTAAACAAAAATTGAAATTTTTAATCCAATAATGGAATTTAATGTAAACAGTTGAGATTGTGTTTGCAGTATTTTTTTTTTTTTTATTATTTACTTCCTATATATTTTTTGCTATTGTTTTGCCCATTTATTCCCTACACAATATTCATTGCCTGCCTGATTCATTTTTTAACTATTGCTTTGTGTGCTTTTATTTTTTTTTTTGAATATATTAATAATTGATTTGATAATACAAGAGAATTGAATGCTTTACCAAATATACCACCACCATTACCACCCTCAGGTTAGGTGGAAAGATTATTTAATTTGGCTGTTTTTAAAATTATAAATGATGTTATAGTTCCACTTGGTTTATTTATTTTTTTTTCAATTAAACAACAAGTTATAAATGTGTATTGTGTAGGTTTAGCTACACTGGTTAAGCTAAGTATCCTGCTCGAGCAGAACCAGAGGACAAAAAAAAACAATTTTTGACACGATAGCTTTCGGTGATGAGAGTACTACGTAATAACTAATATAAAATGCATTCAGCTTTATTTTTTTTATTATTTTGATTTATTATTCACAAACGTAAATTATGCTTTGGTTGAGTAGATTTTATTCTATGAATTTTTTTAATTTTGCTCTTTATTAAATATATATCTAAGTTAATTTAATGAATATAAAAACAAAGGAATTTATTAATAAATAATGAATGAATGAAAGAAATAAAGTAGAAGAAAAAGAAGATTAAACGTATTTTATAGTATTAAAAAAAAATAAATAATTATCTAAATTTTATTTGCATTATTTATTCTCTTTTTGATTGCTTTTGCTTGCTTTTGCTGGCTTTTGTTTGTTTGCTGTTTTTACGTGTTTATTTCCTAATTATGATTATGTCACATTGCATTACTACATATGTACATGCATTATTGAGATATTTTGATGACATTTTTTTTTTTGATTAACTGTCCTATCCAATTGTTGTGCATATAAAACACAAAATAATTCATATAGTTGATAATTTTTGATGCTGCTGTTTTTTTTTGATTTAAACAGAAAATAAACTAAACAGACCAGAATAAATATTGAATTTACCTTTATATATATATATATAAATAAGAGATGACTATGTACACTAAGTAACGAGGGATAAGATAACAACGACAAACTTATATAGATATATATTTTAAATACAATATTTGTATTTAATTAGCCGTGGACAGTTTTTTTTATTATTATTATTCTCATTCTCATTCACTTTTTGTTTAATTTCAGGAAAATTCACTTGTCTTAATATTTACACAAGTTCGCTCACACAAACGTTGATTATTATTTAATAAAACCACCGTCTCCCGCCTCGTTTTTAATTTATTTTGTGTCTGAATATAGTTGTTTTGATTAAATTTGTATATACTAGGTGTGTGTACAGTTAAGGATGAAAAATAATTAACTCTTTCCAATAAATTGTTTTTTTTTTTTGGATATTAAACATCATTAGGATTGAATTATTTTTTTGCGTTTTTATAATTTTCATTCGAAAATCATCATCGAAATATATAGCATTGATATGAAATATTTTATTTGTTTATGCTTATTTTTGATTATTATTTTTGTTTATATGTTTATGTTTATATACAGTAGATTCTGCTTAATCGGAACACCGGTTAATGCGGGATACCGGTTAATCGAGATATTGGTTAATCCGCGACACCGATTAATCGAGACATTGGTTAATCGGAACAGCCGCTTGATTGGAAATAATCCTAAAGAATAAAAATAAAACCAATTAACACGTTGACGGACAGTAGAAACAAGTGAAATTCGAAAATTGACACTATATTTTTTTGTAATTTTTCGACCGTTTCGTATTGGACGGCTATTGCCGTCATGTCACATAGTGAACTTGAACTTGACGCTATAGACGCAACTGTCCGTCAACGTGTTAAGAAATAGTACAAATTTACTTGGCTTTATCGGTACAATATTTCGTTTAATCGGGACAGTTTGGGTGACGTTAATGATTATGTTCAGAAATAACTAAAGGCGAAGCACTTTGAACGAATTTGTACAACAAATTTAATTAAAGTTTAAACATTTTAACATTATTTAAGCATTATCTAATAGAATTAGCATAGCTTTGTGAATTTTTGTTAAAAACGCTAATTCTGTGTATGATTTGTGGAACAACGGATAATTGATGCCAGCCGGCTTAATCGGGACAAATTGGACTAGTATAAATGTGTCTCGATTAACCAGAATCTACTGTACATACATATATATTATAAATCGACGTTTATATATTTTATTAAGCTGCGTTTTTCAAAGGATCTAATGTAAATAAATATTGAAAAAGTGAATGAAATTTTATGTATATAAGGGGTAATATAGTTGTATGTAAGGGAATACCCATGATGTTATTCTACATATTTTTAATGTCAATCAATTTAATATTTATTTATTTATTTTCAATTAGTTTTATTTATTTCCGTCTTTACATATATCTTTTTGTTTTTGATTTTACAGATTAAATTATATTTTTATTTTTATTTTTTACTTTATTGACTTTATTGATTAATATATTTTTCCATAATTCTATGAAATTTAAATAAATTATGTATTTAAATGTTTATATATTTTTATTTTAATTGGTTCGTTAATATCAAAGTTAAATGGGAATTATACATAAAATTATATTTATTTAATTGATAATTTTTGGTAAATTGATTTGACAATTTTGATTGGATTATTTATTATAACTTTTTTAGATATAGTAGATTCTGCTTAATCGGGACACATCGGAGTTAGCATACATTGGCTTGATTAACTGGGGTAGTTCGGATTAAACGGAATCTACTATACATTTAAATATTTAAACTCCATAGAATATATGTATTTCTATTTTATTGTCAATTTTTTTAATATTTAATGTAAATATTGTTATTTTCTGTATATACGTGCGCACATATATTTTGAAAATAATCCAAAAAGGTTTGCCATCACTGCTCTATATAATAAATAAGTTTTAGCGTGACTTACTTGATTCTAGAAGTACCATATATTCTTAATCGTTATGCGGCAACCTGTTGTGCTTAATAATTAATAATATTTAGATTTAAATTTTTTTGTGGATGACGTCGTTGTTGTTGATGCTTTTTAATTTATTTTTAATGTTTAATTGATTGTAAATAATTAAATGTATACAAATGAAAAAAATTAACAGCGATGTGATAGGTACATATTTCTTCTTCTTTTTTTTTTCTTATATAGAATATAAATCCTGTTAGAATAGAAATTGTTGTCTCCTTACTACGTTTAATGTCCTGTCAGCTTTTTTGCAGTATTCTCCTCAGCATTAAATTATCTACTTTGTTAAATTTACTTTTCAATTGAATAGTATTTTTTATCAAAAGTAAACAATGAATTGTTTGCCTGAACAATCATACAAATTTACCCGTCTTATGGGCGGTTGGGCTTTATTTCTCTATGATTGTGAAACAATTTATTTTTATTATTAAGATAACTGTATTTTAATTAGGACTAATGATACTGAAATTAACTCACTTGAGAATTTTGCTATTTGAGTAAAATATGAATACTTCAAAGAATTGCTACTGCTGCTGCTGCTTGCTTCTTGCTTGCCTTCTTTTGTGTAAATAAAAGTTATGATTTTTCATTTTTCAATTTTTAATAAGATTTTTTTCTTTTAAAACAAAAATTTTACTAATGGCGAAATGGATGGGTGGGTGGGTAGGTGGTTGTACATGAATATTACTTTGTGCGTATAGCGAAAAAAAATATCGTTTTATTGTCCCATTTTTATTGATAGATGATTATGTTTTTTTTTGTCATTTCTTTACAATTTTTAGATATAAAAAAGAAACTTTTATTGGTTAATGTTTTAAAGTAATGTTTTTTTGTAAATGTACTTGGGGTTTTTGTAGTACTCTTTGAATAAATTTTTATAAGTAACAGGATGTTTTGTTTGTAGAAGAAAAATTCGCTCAATTTAATTATCTTGGAAAGTATTGGTAAAGATATGAAGTATTTTCTTCTTTATCATTAAAAGTTATTACTTTTTTATATACATATATATTTGAATTGATGATTTTTAAATAACTAAATGATTTTCTTTTTGTTTTTATAGATAAACTGTATCCATGTTTTGTATGTAAAATTGATTTATGTGCAAGAACACGTCCATTAGAAAAAGGTCGTGCTTTACAGTATGGCATGTTAGAAGAATCTATACCACAAGGTGCTCGTATTTGTAATAGTTGTCAATGTAAATCAGTAAGGTCACGTTATCCAAATTGTCCGTTACCGACATGTCCGAATCCAAAGGATCGCGTGAAGCGATTTAGAAATTTACCACCACGTCTGTTTGAATTATCGCCCGAAATTCGTGAACCAATTATTCAAGAATTTCAAATAGCATCCAATGTTACAAAATGCTGTTCAGCGTGCTTAATAAGAATTCGAAGAAAATTGGGGCCACACTTTCAAAGTATGAATCTGACAGATGACGAAATTGTTAAATTTAAATTATTGTTACAAGAAAATGGTAAAAATTGGCTAAAACTATCAGAGTTACTTGTTAAAAAACCAAGTGCACTTAAAAACTTTTATTCGCATCATAAAAAGAAATATGGTTTAGATGTAGCTGCTGGCGAATATTATAAATTACATCCTGGTGAGGAACAATCCGCAGTCATGACAGATGGTGATGAATCCGATTTAAGTACTTCATCGTGTGATGAACGTGAAGGAAATAGTGATACTGCTTCTGCAGAAAGTCCAAAAAATATAATTCAAACAATAAATTCACAGTTGAAAGCAAATATCATAATTGCTGATTCCAGTTCAATAGCACTTGGAAAGACATTAATTGAAGATGATAGGCTTTTACCACCGGTTTTGCAACCGCCAAGAAAACAAAAACAACAGGAAGAGTATGATAGCTCCGCTACAGAAACGGCTGATGAAGAAAATGAAGCATCTCCAGCAAATAGACATAGTCCAAAAGTTTATCCTAGTCAAGCTACAATAACAGTTATTCCTTCATCTATGCAATCTTTATCATCATCAATGCATAATGGTCCCAGAGAGGCTACAGGGTCACCGGAAAATGTGCGTGACGTTATGTTAAACGTTATTGAACGTTCGTTAAAAACGGGTCCAAGTAGTGGACCACTTAATAAATCAGTTTCCTCAACATTAATTAAACAAACAGGTTCTTCTGACAATCGCGCTGATATAACATTCGTTAGAGAGTATCGAACAGAGTCATCTAAAAATCCTGTTTCAATGACAGTGGTAAGGCAACCCACTGCATCTGATGGACTTGCTACTTTAACAGTAGTTAATTCTCTCGGACATACAACTCAAATAATATCACCACATTCTCATCATATTCCAACTCATATTGCGGCTACCATAACTCCTGTACAGCATCAAACAAATAATGTGCATCAAAGCTCTTTAGGTAACGTTTCTAGTAGTCATGACATGTCTAATGAGGGACTTGTAGTATACGTGCGAAACGAACCTGAGCCACAAACATTAGACTTGAGCATTAAAAAGCCACAACGAGATTCATTACCGCCACCACCTGCTCATTCTCAACAAACCGCTTCTCTCACAATGTACCGCAGTGAACAGAATTTACAACAGCAACAGCAGCAGCAGCATTCACACCAACAAAACATTCCAACACAACAAAATCCTTCATATTTGGGATATTACCACGATGTAAACCGTTCCTCAAAATCACCATCAATATTTGTATCTGCAGTGCCCATGCCAATAGCAATGTCACAACAACATCAAACCATACCAACAACAAGACAATCAATTCAATCATTATCGCCAATGTCTCAGCAAACGCAGCATATAAAGCAATCAAAAGCTACACCAAAATTAAGTCCGAAATTACATCAGGCACAAGGACAACAGCACGGTGTAAAAGGATCTATAACTCATGGAACACCAGTTAATTCTTGTCAACCAATTGTCCAAGGACAAAATACTTTAAGTCCACGTTTCGATAGTATATTACGTCAAACGACAACATCAAGCGATAAATTGGGTTCAATTACACAAGGTACTCCTGTACATTTGCCTACACATATGCAAGACAAGCAACGAGTATTTGACTATTATAAAAATAATCGACAAAGTCCATCAGGCATTCCTGCTTCATCTCAACAAAGTAGTCCACAACCGTCAGCGTTTGGTTCCCCATATAGATCTTCTGTTCAATATGCACAGTTAGAGCAACCACAACAGCTTAGTTCTCGTCAAATTATATTGAATGATTATATAACTTCTCAACAAATGCATGGGCAACAAGCACGAATTGGACGCCCAGATAAGGAATCTCAGTCTCCACGTACTGCGTCGAACATAACTGTCACATCAACTCCAATATATTATGGAGAAAAGGAAAGAAGTCGTTCCGATTATCTTAGTCGAACGTCACCAGCTGAACATGGCAACAGGTATATTATTAATAATTTATTTAAATTTCTCATAATATTGTAAATATTGTATTCTCTTAAAAAGTGCACAAAGTCCACATAGAACACCACCACCGCCCCAAAGGCAAGGAGTTATTCAAAGACATAATACAAATACATCAAAGCCTCCTAGTCCGGCTCCATGTCGAATTCATGTTATGCCACAACATCATGGTTATCCACCTGGTAAGAATAATAAAATAATTTTATGTTTATTGGATATGCTATTATTATTATTATTTTTTTTCTAATTTAGGTCACGAAGCATTTTCATCTCTAGTAGATGTTGCAGTTCAGCAACCTTTATTGCCCGTACCGCATAAAGAAGAAGTAAAAAGACATTCACAAATTGTTAGCAGTGGTAGTGCCGGTATTGATCATGGATCATCGCTTTCATCTCATCACGATATTCGATATCATCAAATGACCCGGGAACAACATGTAGTAATGCAAATCCAACAACAAGAACAACATCTGCAACAAGTTGTTAGTCAAGCACAACAGAAGCATCAGCAACAACAGCAACAGCACCAACAACAGCAACAACATCAGCACCAGCAACATCAACAACATCAGCAGCAACAACAACACCAACAACATCAACAACAGCAGCAGCAGCAGCAACAACAACATCAACAGCATCTTCAACAGCAACAGAAACAGTTGCAACAACAACAACAACAACAGCAGCAACAGCAACAGCAGCAAACACCTCAACAGCAGCATCAAGCTGTAGCCGCTCAACAACAGTTCCACCGACAGCAACAAGTAATAAATCAATTATAAATTTAAAAATCAACATTTCAAATAAAAATTTCTTACAGATTGAAATGAAACGACGTCATCAAGTTCAGCAACAAACTTCAGTGCATCAACAAGCGGCTGTACATCAACAACCGTCAGGACATCAGCAGGCAGCAGTACATGCACAAGCTCATCAGCATAATTTTTCGTATGCTTATCGTGATCCAATGGAACAATATAGAGAAAGAGTACAACCTCAGGATCGTGATCGATCAATGCAAGAACGTCAGGTGGACAGAGAAAGACAACATCATGAACGTTTAGTTGACCGTGATCGTCTCGAACGTGATAGAGAACGTAATGATCGGGATCGTTTTGTACAAAATAATCAAAGTGCAGAAGAACATGCTCGCGAAGAACGTCGAGTACGAGATTCCGCAAGACTAATGGCAAATGTTGGGGGATCAACTTCTTACATGAGAGGAGAAACACAGGGAATTCCTGTGGTTCATAATTTACCGGATCGGGATCGGGATCGTGATCGCGATAGATTAGAAAGGTACGTCAACATTTAATATAACTATAAACTCGATGATAAATCCCTTTTTATGCAGGTCTTTGGGTCCAAACAGACCATCGGATGGTTCCCTGACGGCTGCTAATTTGATAGACGCAATAATAACACATCAGATAAATCAGAGTGCTTCTGAACCACCTGCGATACTACCACGTGATGGGTCTCGTTCCTCATTTGTATGTATATTTGCATTTTTTTTAGTTATAAAATTTAAGCCAATTTTTAAAACTTGCAGTTCGCTTCACGAGAAGCGCACCAATCTTTGACTGAAAATAATGGGAAATCTCATTCACCTAATGTTATAAATGTGGAATTAGATTCGTCGGAAACATCGCCACAATCAATTATTAGTGGGCGAGGTGCTTCATCTGGATTACCAATAGGAAAAGCTTTATCAAAAAATAGTATAACATTAGGTGAGCTTACTGATTCAATAATTGCGAAAGACTTTGGCCCGAATCCATTTACACCACTTCGACAACCATATTTAGCTTATCCTGAAGCCATTGTTGCTCCAGATCAATGGAAATATAATAGACGGATGCATCAGCATCATCAACAACAATCACAACAACCACATAAGCATCATGTGCAGCAACAAGAACAAGCTCAACAAGAGCAAAATATAAAACAACAATTTCATCCAAAGCAGCTACAAAAACTCCATCATCAACAAGATCATCATGAATCTGAAGATCAACCAAAACAACAACCACCACAACAAGTATCTTCACCGTCTGTACAAGACTCTCTGTTACAACATCAAGAAAAATACTTACACAAACAAGATTCACAGCAGAAACAAGACACATTGCATGATCAACAGCAAGAGCTTAAGAAAGAGCACGCAGGTAAAAACTTACAAAAACAACAGGAACAATTGCAACAAGATAAACAACAGAGTCAACATCAAATGCAAAAAGAGCATCTTGATCAGCAACAATCCAAACAAATGACTGGTCAAGTGTCTACATCTGATGATAGACAAATAATACGTATGGCACAATCTCCGAGTCCACGAAATATGAAATTACCGTATCATGAACCAGTTTCTCCTCCTGAAACTCATTTTTATACATCTAATGCAAATTTATCTGGTAATCAAACAGATCCATCTGCACAATCTACTTCAATCACACCACTTTCTGTTGTAACTCCATCAATTGTTCCTGCATCTGTAGCATCGCAACCATCGGTCACTCAATCAATGCCCCAATCAGTTGTACCTCCATCTGCACATCCATTTGCGCTTGATTTCTATGTAAAAAATCGAATTGTCGAAGTAATGCGCACTGAAGATGATAAAAGATCTGAGGAGAATAATGAGCGAGACCGAGAAAATTCACAACTGATTTTAATGAATAATACTGATATTGCATCATCTAAGGATACTGAGCATTGTTCTTCACCAGGTGAAATGGTGATAGACGAGGATGAACCAGCACGTGAACCAAATACCACACTAAATACTTCTTTAACGGATAATAGTTCAACAAATTCTATTGCTACAAATTATAATCAACAAAATACGCCTAACTTTGCAACAACCACCTATGCGTATCCATTTAGTGCATTAAATGTAACTGGACCTAATTTGCCACAACTTCCAAAATCTAATAGTGGTTTATCTGAAACAGAAGGTCAACCGAGACCTTCACCGGCAGAGCCAAAACCTTTACTTTGTGCTCAATATGAGGCTTTAAGTGATGAAGACTAAGTAATTAATAATATATATGGCAGCTTATATATCTTTATGTATTAGAATTACTTGCTATCTATTTCACTTCAATCATCTGGATTATATAAAAGCTTTGTTCTAATATTAACATAAAGCTATAAAATAAACATACAATCAATTATTGAAAATTAATTAATAAAGGTGTTTCAAGAAAAAAAAAAAAAGGTGTAAAAATTGAATTTATAAAAGATATGACTTTTTTTTTGCGCGCGTGTGTGTGTGTATGTGTTAAATTTAATTAAATAAAAGAAAAGACTAAATAGATATAAAGTTTAAAGGCAGAAAAAAATATTATAATTTTTTTTTAATATTACTTTCTTTAAGAAATATTTATATTAAAAAAGAAAATAATAATAATTATAATTATAATTTGCATATAATTAATTAATCCTAAGAAATGTTTAAGAAAAAGTATATAAATAAAGAATAATAAATAAATAAATAAATAAATTTAATTAAGAAAAAATTAATAAAAATGGAACCTTACAGATGATGAATAAATTAATAATAATAAAAAGAAAAGCTTATAAATTATTATTCAAATAAAATAATAATAATAATAATTGAAAAATGCTATATGATATTAAAAATAAAAAATTATTATTATTAATTATAGATATATAAAATGCAAAAAAAAAAATAAAAAAAGAAAAAAGAATTAAAATTAATTAACCTATAATTAATTATAATAAATTTAATTTTAATCATACTTATTATTTAATTAACAAATTGAAACCTGTAAAATATGTAATTTAATTAAAAAAATAAAAAAAAAATGAAAAAAATACAAACAAAAATAATAAATTAAAGAATAATTTTAAATTTAATTAATTAATTAATTAAAAAAATGGTTTGAAATACAGTGGAATACAGCTTATACTACTTTCTTTGTATTTTAACCTACTGTACGTTTAACGTGCAATAACAAAATGAAATGAAATGAAAACGTTATTATTTTTTAATTATTTTTAATTATTTTTAATTATTTTTAATTACTACATATACATATATATATATATAAATTGTAATTGTAGTAGTTTAATTAGCACTTACAAGTTTTTTTTTTAATTTTATTTTTTTTTTTAAATGAAATTTACAAAATCTGGTTTAATAGTTAATCCTTGTTTTTTTTTTATTAAATTTTAATTTTATTTTAATAAATAATAATTAAGAAGAAATCTAATTAAGTCCATTATTATTATTATTGGAAAATTATTGTCATATTTAAGTCAAAAAAAAACATAAATAAAGATAAATTTCGTTTATTTTCTAATTTTTATTAAGCGAAAAACATATGTATAAAAAAAACAAAAAAAAATTAAAGTAAAATTAAAAGTAATAAAAAAAAAGAAAAATAAATTTTTTTTAATTTAAATTTTCAAATTTTCTTTTTTCTTCTTTTCAAAAAAAAAATTAATTTATAATGTGAGAAGGGAAGGTATTGTGTGAAATATTTTTATAATTGGAGTGGATGTGGACTTTGTTTGGAGCGCTTCCGTATACATTAAGCGAATTGCGAACAACGAATAGCGAATTATTCGTAAATTTGACATTTCTCATTCACATTAAGCGAATTGTGAATTGAGAAAATAATTTATTATACAAAATATATAATATTTTTTTTGAATTTAGATTTAATATGCGATTTTTTTATTCGCAGAGTGTAGAACACGAACGAAAATTTGCGAAATACGAAAATAATATGACAGTTCGCAGTATCAGTGCGAAATTCGCAAAGAAAAATATAAAAAATGTATTTTCTTAAGATTGCAGTATTTATTTTTAATCTTCTGAATTTAATTTGGAGCATTATTAATTTCAACACGTTTTTTAAGTTATAAATTATTGCTTAGTAGTTTATTTAGGCTTAAAAACACTTTAGTCGCAGATTTCTCAATTCACAATTCGCTTAATGTGAACGGAACATTATTGTTATTTACTTCATTCGATTGGTTCATTAGAGACGGGATTGTAGATTAATTAAGCAATGTGATTGGTTCATTATTTTTTTTAATTTTATTATGAAATTTTTGTATGACAATCCTAGTAGACATATTTTATACAGAAAGTGATATACTACTGGTATATATATATATACTGGTATACTACTCGTGGGTAAATAGTTATTATTCTAGTGATTTGCAAATAGGAATTCATAGGATCATAATGACTTTAATTTTATTACGATTTTACTTAGGTTACTTACTTAAATTTTTCTAAAGCAGCTTTGGTATATCATCTGTTAAAATTTACAAGGACGATACACACCTTACTGGTGATGTTGACATTAAAAAATTACCATTAAGTGTTTTATTGGGAAAAAATGGGAATAACTATACGAAAAACAGAATCTGACGGAAGTGGAACAACAATTACAACTAGAAAAATGATGATAAATGTTGGGATTATAATAAAATTAAAATAATGCTTTATTGTTATAATAATAAAATAATTATTAATACTGTATTTTATTTAAAAATATATATTTTCTATAATAATAATAATAAAAATAATGTCAAGTAATAAATTTAATTAAATCTACAATAAAAACATTTCATTTATAATGTTAATAACCACACGTCATATTTATAAATAGGGCATTTTGTGCGGTGTATTTGCTGTATATTTTTCTGATGGACGATACTTCCACTGTGAACATATTTCATCAGCGACTGTTTTATTATGTCCTGCCCTAAGGTTTTATTTATTTATTTATTATATAAATTCAGAAAGCACAAAATAAAATCAAATTTTAATAATTTTTTGTTAAAGAAAAAATTTATTAAAATAAAATAATTCGCCGAAATGCATGCACAGATTGGTTACGTTGTTTTTTCATTATTCGCAAAAGATGAGAAAATATTTCCAGCATGCTTAAACAAGACATCACGGATTAAATTTTTTGCTATCAATTTAATTGAAGCTAAATACAAATTACTATCATTTTCTGGTTGTATATCATGCTGAATATTAGTATTACTATTACTATCGATATTATAACTACGTGATGATATCGATGGTACTCGTTTAAATGGTGAATTTAATTGATTAAAAAATTGATTTTTAAATTTTAATAATTGTTTATACTGTTGTACATTGTTATCGATTCTTTTTAATTGTGTCGAATGATATGGTTTTGATTGATAAAAATCAAATTGTGTATTTCCATCTAATGAACATGCTGATGACGATGATGATGATGATGTCTCAGTGGTCATGCTAAACACATATATATATACAAAAATGCATTAAATTTCAAAAATCAAGCAAATTTAAAGCACTATACAAGTACATAAATGATTAAATAAAAGTAAAAGTTGTATAAATATTTATAAATTTTAATGAAAATCAATTATTTTTTTTTTTTAATAAAAATCTCTTAAAAACAGATTTTAAATTACAAATAAACTGACCTTTGCCAAATAGAACAAGGACGCCGTTCACGAAAGCATGTAACTTGGACCACATTAAAAAAGACAGCACCCAGTGTATTGGCAATTTCTTAAATTTATAACCAGAAAATTTGCAAATTAATAATAGATTTTAATTTTTTATAATGTTTGCCTAAACATTGAACTTCAATATTATTATTATTATTATAAATATTGCAAAAAAAAAACCGCACTTAAACGTATGCTTATTTACCTGTATTTAATGCCTGCAGACATCTACGAAATCGAGCATCACAATCACAGTGGGAACGTGTTATTGAGCCATTATTACATAAGCCACGACGGCATTCACTCGGTGCCAATGTATTTGGGCATAAATCATGTTCGCGACAACAACGATCCTCATCACCGTACTGTCCAACGTCACTAAATTCCGTTGCTATATTACCTATAACAGAATAATTGAATAAAAATCTTCGTCTTAATCGTTGATGAGCAATTAAATTGATAAGTGAAAGCATAGCTAAAGGTAAATTATGAAATAATTGTTGTCAAGGTTTTATTATATAAAATCAGAGTTTTATTTTTTTTATTTTGTTGTTAATTTTGATTTGTTATTATGTTTTAATTACTTAATTAAAATAATTAACAAAAATTAACAATGCTTCAATCTCACTTCAATAATTTTGTGAATTATTAGAAAATTATTATGAAATATGATTGCTTACATTGGATGGAAATGAATTAAAGAGTTATTAACACAAATGAAGGTTAATTTTTAATGAGGATAGATTTATTGGTGAGAAAAAAAAAAGGTCAATATTTATCCAACATATTTCTATTACCCGGTCCACACCATTTAGTTCCTGGATAGATAAAGCCAAGTCCACCTTGAAATTGGCTACCAGCAGCTGCTGTTGATTCAATGCAAACACCCTCAAGTGCTAATACAGATTCACGAGGAACATGCCGCACCCGTTTAGGATCAGACGATAAAAGCATTGTTTGTATATTACCTCTAAAATAATAAGTTTTAATTAAAATTTAAATATTTAATTAAATTTTCTTTAGCTCACCTGTCTGTATGTAACCGACAAAATGGTTTTCGTGCTGATAATTCAATCATACGGCTCATTGAAAAATCAGCAATAAGTACTGCACATTGTATTTTATGTTGTAAATTAATTAATATTGATAAAAATATAAATGTGACTATCATTAAATTACAATTATGTATATGCATATATTTTTTATTTAGCTTCATATTAATGATCTTCTTGGAGATAGACAGAAATTAACAAACAACTATATATATATATAGGATGATCAAATAAGAACTATATAGAAATAAGTGTTTTGTTATATAAAAATTATATAGTAGTAATTTGATCACACTAAACTCTATAAGAAAATATTCATGATCAAATAAGAACTATATACAAATAAGTGTTTTGTTATATAAAAATTATATAGTAGTAATTTGATCACACTAAACTCTATAAGAAAATATTCATGATCAAATAAGAACTATATACAAATAAGTGTTTTGTTATATAAAAATTATATAGTAGTAATTTGATCACACTATACTCTACAAAAAAAAAAATATTGTTTTTAATTATAAATTAAATTTTATAGAAAATAATGATTATGATCTTATCAAATACATTTGATATTGTAATACTGTAAATAAATAAATTAATTATAATTTTTTGTTCTTTATTATATTGTTGACAGAAGCACATTAAACAAAAAAAAAATAAAATAAAAATATATTTTTAATAGGCTGAAACGTTCTTTCCAAATTAAATAACATTTATTTTAATATTTTTTTTTTAACCAGCGAACTGTTTTTTATTTTATTTTATTCATAAAGCATCAATTTAAACTTTTTTCTTATTTCTTTTATAATATTAATGTTCAATTAATTTAATTTAATTGAAGTAATAATAATAATAATAAATTTTTTCGCTTATGTTGACATTAGCAATAGTTATTTATTTTAACTATATTCACTTTAGAATTATTATTATAATGTTAAATAAATATAGAAATTAAAAATATAAATTTAATTCGTATAAATAGACTCAATAAACACACATTATGTTTGTCTTAAATCGCATGTTATCATTTTATTTTATATATTTTTTCTTTATATAAATAAATTAATAATTTAGAACATTTTAATTAGATTTAACATAATAATAATAATAAACAGGAAAAATAATAATATAATAACAGAAATTAAAAACAAATAAATGACTTTTTAAAGGTTAATATTAGTCGTAAATAATAATCCATAATAGATTAATTAATTATAAAATTAACTAGAATTTTATTTGATTGTCAATAATTGTATTATAGAAAGATTTAAGATTTGTTTAAGAATAACAGAAATTGCACAATATAATCAAAATCACATCACTTAACTAACATACATATTTATTTATTAAAAACTGTTTTAAATCACTCATCCGCCAGTTTGTTCGTTGTCTTTGCATTAAATAAATAGCGTAATACTCAACTAATAAACACTTTATATATAAATAACTGATAATAAATTATTTATTAAATTGAATACAACATTGAATTACAACATATATAAATACCTAAACTAATTTATTTAAAATGACAAAACTAATAAGGATACTTTTGTGCCTTATAAAGAAACTTAAACGTGTAACACACTAATGATCAATAAATGTTAAATAAATTTTCGGTAAAATTTTTTCAACTAAACGTTGAACTTTACAATAAAATATATATTGCGCATGACTCAGATGATCTTTCCCCACTTTATTATAATATTAATTAATTATATTTTGTAGTTTAACGTATTTATATCAATTCCACATTGGATTATTTGTGTACGAATGAAACAGTTTAAAAAAACTGTAGTAGCAGATAGCAGGTTATCGAACGGATTTGCTCTCAAAATGTTATTTTTGTGCTATATGATGCTATTTAAACAGATAATAATACTTTTTGTATGACGAGTATGGTGTATTATTTGTAATTAAAGATAAGAATCCTTTATAATTTCACAATATCAATCCTTTATAACTTAAGCAAGTACTTAATAAACAAATATGAATTAACGACTACTGACGATACGAGCATGTTATTACTAGCAAAGTGTTTTATTTCGTTTCGTTTTTGTTATTTTTAAATTTAAATTCAAGACATCTATCGACAAAATCAAAATTATGATTCTTACCATATTACATAAAATTAATAAATTTCGAATTGATTGGCTGCATTGTATGATAAAGTATGTACGTTGGCTATACTTATTTTTCCATATCTAGCAAAGGTATGTGAACATTAGAATGTCAAATATATGTTTTAGTGTCAAGTGAATATTTTGTGAAGATGTAATCTCTATAATGTTAATTCTGGTGATTTTTCTACGCAATAATTAATTAAAAAAAATTATTAAATGCATTTTTTGTGTATTTTTCACAATAATAAAAATGTTAAAGTAATGTCTTATTAATTTATTTACATATAATGGCATTTAAAACATATCACTAAGTAACTAGCGTAATAAGAAACGTCAGTACTCATTTATACATATTTTTTTTTTGCTGACATTTATTGAATTAAATTGGTCAGCATATATAACAATATCAATTTTTTTATTTATATGTATATATATATAAGGTGAATTATTGCATAATTTTTTTTTTTATTTTTAAATGTATAGTAAAAGATATTTAATATGAAAATATTTATTTTAATAACAATCAACAACATGCAGCCATGTAAAAGGTGTAGTGAATTACGATAAGTGTATAAGTTTATAAGTGTTTAAAGATTAAAAATAAATAAATATATATAGTATACATACATAGATTATACATATAATTGTTTTTTTAATTAAAATAATATTAAAACTGAATTGTTAATATAGAAAATATTGCAAATATAATTAATAATATAAATATACGTCAAAATGGTGAGCGATAGTGGTTTACAAGCATTGGAATTTACAGACTGTCTGTTAGATAATCCAGAGTTCAGGGAAAATTTAAATCGACATGAAAAGGAATTGGAAAAAACAAGTGTACAAATCAAACGGATTATAAAAGAAGTTAAAGATTTGTTGACAGCTGCCAAAAGTGGGTGTTTTTAGTTGTTTTTTTTTTCTTTCTTTATATGTTTTTATCTTAAATGAATCATCATCATCATCATCATCGTCATGTATCATCAGAGTATTGTGTTTAAAAGGTCTTACTAAACGTATTGAATATAGATTCTCTTTTTGTGAAAAAATTGGAGAATTTTTTTTTATTACTCTTAAAAGCTAGTGGGAGCTTTTAAATTGTCCAAAAAAAAAATTATTAATTAATTCATATACGAAAAAAAAAAAATTAATATATTAATTTTATACCATAAATTAAATCTAATCTTACTTAAATCTTAAATCACAAAGTGTAATAAATTAAATGATAGCGAATCAGATATAGAAAAAGAATTTTTGTTAGAATCAAGAATGTGACCAAAAGTTTACGTATTTTGTTAAAATTTGTATTTTTCCTTGGATAAACTTTATATTATCTCTATATATTTATTATATTTCTTCTTTCTTTTACCATTTTAAAAGTTTTGCAAAATTAATTAATTATGTATCTTAATTGTCGTTAGAAGATTAATTATTGCTGTGCTTAAATATCAATTAGTATTTAATACATATTTAATCTGTATTCTAATCAGAAAAGGAATTTCCGGATAAAAATATTTTGTGCGAAAAAAAGATAAATGTTTTTGCTAGCAAAAGATATGGATAAACTTTATTAAATTATGCATAATCTTGTATTTTATGCATTTTTATTGATTTGTTTATTATTTAATAGATTATTAATAAGTGATAAAAAAGAATGTGATAACTTCTTAGTTACTTTTTGCCAAATAATCCCTTTTGAGTATAACTTAGTCTTGAAATAAATCGCACAATAATTATTTAATATAAAAATAGCATAACTAATAACGATTTTTATCACATTTATTTCAATTTATAATCAGATTTAGTCAAAATAAATTAATTAAAAAGTTAACCAAAGAAAGGTAAATAACTTTTTTGATGTTGACGGATTTACATCTCTGTAAAATTTATTTCATTGATTATTAAGTATTTAGTTTTGTTTTTCAATTCAAGAATTTATAATTAAAAAATCTAATCAATTATTTACATTTTAAAATAAATATTTATCTGATTAACTCGATGATCGTCATAGATTTCTAACGAAGGGTTCATTCTAACCATTCGATTTAACCCATTAGATGCCACGGAAAAATGATAAAAATTATAATTAAACAGTTAATCACATAGTTTTACAGAAATTCTTGATTCATAATTATTTTCGTTTAATTTGGTTAAAAAGGAAACAAATTTAGTTTTTCTTTTATATACAGAAATTGACATGTTTAGGAATTACGACGTGAAGTCGACCTGTGAATAGCTTTTGAGCTACCATGTCAATTTATGGGATTTAAGATATTTGTGGATATTAGTTTTAAAGGATTGGCTATTAAATTGGTATGGGAACGCACACGCTGGTAAAGCGTTCCATTTCTTTGCTGTACGAGTAAAGAAATCGTTTTGGAACTTCGATGTTCGCACCGTACTTGAAGTTACTGCTCGATCGTGGATTCCAGCTCTTGTTTTTCGCCCGAATGCATTATTTCGGAGACCTCTTTGGAACAATGTCCGTAAACTATATTAATTAGTTTAAAATTCTATAAAAAACTAAACTAAAATTCCGTTATTCAATACAAAAAACAGCAAAAAATTGTAATGAGAACACTTTTTAAAAAAAATAAATAATTTATTTAAAGTAAAATTAAAATTCACAACGTTATAACGATTTACTTATAAACGAACATCATCGTCACCATTATAAAGGTGGGATTTTTTTTTTCGTTAATATAACAAACATTTATTATAAGTGTGTTAAAATAAATACATTAAATTAGTTGTAATATGAAAATTTGTTAAATATTTAATCATATGTATTGATATGTAAACAATACGTAGAAATATTGTCACGTCATTAAGCATTGCTTGAACTTAATGCAAAGACTAAATGTATATGTTTCAAGTTCATCGAATTTCTATTATGATTTAAAACAGTGATGGTGAACCTATAACCCGTGGGTTATACACTAACTTGCGCAGGCTTTTTAAATGACCCAAACTTGATTTCCAAAGTAGAAGCAAAAATGTCTGAAAATAATAATCCCACACACTGAAAATTAAAAATATTATATTAAACGTATGGGATTTCTTAACAAATAATTTTCTATCAATGACAAAACTGAGCAAATGACTCTGTTACGGATATTCGGGGTGTACAGATTTGTGTGAAAAATTGTTTTCTTTAATGAATTTTGTAAAATCTTCTAATAAAAATAAATTAGGTATTGAATTGACTGAGAAATGCGTGAATATCTCTCGCTGCATAGATACGACTGGTTTTGTGACTCACGAGCAAGTGCTAAAAACAAATAATGAACAAAATTTGACTCACTTCCCAAAAAGGTTCGCCATCACTGGTTGAAAATTATGAATAAAGATTAGTGTTTTTTCCAAATAGATACTTTACTCCTAAATAGAGTTATTCTATACCAATTTGGGGTGATGTCGTTCACCCTTAAATAATTATTTGATTAATCACGGTTCAAGTGATATCCGTAGATTAACTTTTAGTCACTTTTGGTTGTTTGTTCTATTGGAGTCCTGAATTTTCCCTTCATTTTCTTTACTTTTTTTTTTTTTTTTTTGTTTATATTTCAAGGTTTTTACCGAATATTTTTTACAATTTATAATTTAATAATATTTATAAATTTTTTAAAGGCGTAAGCATTTAGTTATCCAATTATATTATTTCTAGTAAATAAATTCTTGATAAAAAAAAATAAAAAAAATGGTATCAGATAAGCTGATAACAAGTATAAAAATGTTTATAAATCGTCTAAGATAAATATATATATAAATATTTTAATAAATATTATATTATAGATTAGATTGTATTTTCTGTATTTTCCTTGTCACAAATATGCCTCTATGGTCTGTATTTTATTAAAAGTTAAAAATTTCTGCATTTTGAACATAAAACTATACCATTTATTTTTTTTTTTGATATAAATTTATATCAGTTTTAATCAGTTTTAATGTCAAAGTTATTTATTCTATGATAAAGTTTTCTTTGCTTTTCTTTGCTTTTCTTTTTGTTCCTTTTTTCTTATAAAATGATAGACGATTATATTTAATATCTGATTATAGGGACTGTATTGCATGTAAGCATATATAAACATCAGACAGAAGTTATAATTTATTATTAAAAAGTGACAAAATTTGTATAATGCACTATTAAATACTCATAAATTTGCGTTTATTCTTTATTTATTTTGTCCTTTAAAAGATTTCTTTATATATTAGGATTATAAATAAATTAAATTAATAAATATATAACGATTAGCTTTGCTCGTTTCACTAAAAATTATTGGGATCGGAACCTTTCGAAATTATCTAAAACAATGATATATCCAACAAGAGAATATTGTATGTAGATTGAGACTCTTTAAAAGTTACTTTACTACCCTTAAAGACACAAGATGAATTTTTCCAAGGAATTTATAACTCTCAATCTATGTTTTCCCGCGAATTACGATTTTTTTTTTTAAATATCATGTATTTTTCTATAGAAAAACCTGTTGGCGAACATTATTAGCTGTTTTTATAAATAAAACAACAGCTGAATGTAATATGGAAAATTAAAAAAAGGATAATCGAGAGCAATGAAAGGATAATGATGGATATAAACAGGATATTTATCAAACCTTTCAATAGAAAACATAATAGTAATAAATTGTCTTTAGAATTGTCCAAATTACTCTTTATACACTGTACTGCCTACACAATTATATAATTTTTAAGTGTTAACACAAATATTAATATACTATTGTGACTAATTGCACTTAAAAATTATATAATTGTGTGATACGTTAATTAAAAAAAATAGTTAATTAGCTCTTCAATTGTATTTATCTTTAATATTTTATATAAAACTAATTAGAAATAAAACGAGAAATATAAATAATTAAATGTTTAATCAAAATACGTTAAATCATAGGTATGAACACTATGCTAATTTATAAAATATCCCAAAAGGGTGCAACGATGATTTTAATTAAAATTCGCAACTAAAAACACTTCGGAGACTAATTTTTAAATCAGACTGCAATGACTTATAATATTTGTTAAAATAACTGTTTCTTTTTTTTTTTGATTTAAATCAATCTTAAATTACACTTCTAGGTTACAGGTTGTCGTATAATATTATTGTGCTAAAGTACCGTGTTTCGCGTGGGCGTTATTTATTTATTTTTCTTTATATGTTTTAATAATTTTATTAATCTTTTAAAAGCGGATAGAAAAGTTATGCACTAGAGACTAATAAATTTAATATAAATAAATGATTGATTTTAGTATTGTTAAAAAATTCACAAAGGCATCTGTATAAAGTGTGCAAATTGTGATAAATAGATTCACAATTTTATACAATAATGTAGTTTTTATTGAATAGCTTTGACAGTTTGCTACCTTTGTCAATTAACGGAAATTGAAGATGTTTGAAGTCATCGGTCATAAAGTATTTCAAACACAAAATACTCCGATAGTTATACGTTTCATTTCGTTTTTTTTTGCGCTTCAATAAAACGTTTCGAAAAAATGATAGGTATTACTTTAAAAATCTCCTGAGATCCGTGACTATAAAGTAACATTTGCTGCGTTACGTTGATCGAACTTATCGGTATTTATTTATTAATTAAAAACCACATTACTGTACGCTTAGTAATACTAAGGTGTTTTTCGCCACATCGACCCATAAATTAGAACAATTCACGGCAAACTTATAAAAGATAAGGTATAGTGCATCCGGTACAAGAAAACTTAAATTTTTCGACTAATTCGTTCTTAATATAATTTTAAGAAACTTTTAAATAATATTTGTCACAATCAGGGCCTATCAGAGAAATTTCGAGGCTCAGAGCAACTAGTATTTTCGAGGCGTCATAAAATAAATTTTTCACCAATATTATTATCTGCAACAAAAAGTTGAGGCCCGTTTTATGAAGAGGCCCAAGGCCTGGTCACATTTATTGTCACATTTATGTCACATTTACGTCACATTATTCATTTCCAAATGACAGTTGGTTTCATCAATTAAATATAAAACAATTGTGTTTAAGTTACGTTTCTGTTTTTCTTTTGTTATAACTAAACACATGATTAAAGTTCATATGTAGGGCAATTGCTGTACATGTTTTAATAAGTAAAAACAAAAAACACAAAAGCACGCGATAACAATTGAATTTAATGTCTTAATTTCTTATGAATAATGTTGAATCAAATTTTTATTGCATAAGAAGACATATTTACTCGCTTTGAAACGCTTTTTAAAGTGTTTTTGTATATTCGTTAAATAGGGTTGTTAAGTGTCTTAATCTCGTTATTTTTTTTTTAAATTAATCTTTCATTAAAACATTAATTGATAATAGACGAAAAAATATAAAATTATATAAATAATATTTTTATTATTAAAACAAATACACCTGTTAGTCTGTCTTTGCTATAGATACGTTCTCAGAAAATCCAGTATCTATAGAAAAGTAGAGAATGATTGGTTTTCCTTTTGGAATTTCAACTAAAATAACATTATTTATGTATAATAACATCATGGACTGTTAAAAACTGTTTTCAAACTGTACAAATACCTATAGTCAGTCACCTTTAAGGGTGTTTCATTTCTTAATAAAATTATTTTCAGTGCAGGTTTTTGATTCGCATTTAATCTAATTAAATCACGTAATGCGAAAAAACAGAACAAACGGAATGATTTGTTTTTTTGTATGCTTTTTAAAATGAGTACCGTATTTTACGGACTATAAGATGCACTGGAACGATAAGACGCACTGGAACGATAAGACGCACTGGAACGATAAGACGCACTGGAACGATAAGACAAACCAGAAATTTATAAGATAATTTAAGTAAAATTTATTGTAAAAAAAGTAAATAATGTTACCTTTGAACCATAAGACACAGCCAACATTTGAGTTAATTTTTCAATGTAAAAAATCGCATCTTATAGTCTGCAAAATTTATACGTCTTTATCCTCAATTTGTTTGTTCTATTGTGCAAAGTGAGAACTTTTCGATCTGCCTGCCTGTTGTCTACGTTTTATGATTTATTTAATTGGTTTTTTCGTTGTAAATATTAACTTTCTCAACATATTTTTTGATTAGAATAATTAAATAAAATTAAATTAAATTGAAAAACATTAATGATTATGGATTTTAACTAATTGTATGTTTATTTTTTATGTTTTTGTGTTTGCTACTGTAAAAACGTTAACATCACAATTCGCTTTAGTTTATAAAACATTAGATAAACAGGTAATTAACATAATTTTGCGTGATATATAAATTAAATACAATTAATATATGAATTTTTAATGCTAAATGAAAATATTATTAATTATGCATTTATGCATACAAATTTATGTTTTAATAAAATTAATCATATCATTCCGTGAAATTAAAATAAATTTAATTAATTATATTGTAAATAGTTGTTTTACTGTAACAAGTACACAAGTACACTGGTACAACAATATATATTTATTAATTTTCTATTAAAAGAAAATTGATTGATTGCAATTAAATAGTTTTATGATTTTATGATGAAAAAAAAAAATAAAATAAATAAATTAAATTATAACACGGTAGTTAAATATTACTTATATATTTAATTGTATAAATTAAATTAAAAAGAAAATTAATCTATTATTGTCATCAAATAATAATAATAATAATGATAAACTTGTTATGTTTAAAAGAAATAAATAAAAGCACTTGCGGTTGAACAAAAGTATAGATAATTTTAAAAGAAAGTTTATTACACTTATTTATCCACATTATTTCTTTCTTATTATTATTATTTTTTTTACTCTTTTTATTTTTTGCGTTTACATTTGCTTCTGAAATTGAATTTCTCCATATTACTTTTCATTAAGAAATGTATACCGTAGTACCATAGATAGTATATTGTTAAAGCTTTTATTTATTTATTTATTTATATTATTAATATTTTTTACAAAAATTCTTTACTTTACTTTTTTTTGTATGAAATACAATACTATACAGTGTGTGTATGATAATGATGATGATGATTCATTGTATTAATATTTTGAAAATAAATAAATTAAAGTTTATCATTTATGCAGTTATGCATTTATTTTTCTATCTTGTCAAGGTCATAATTTTTTGTCCCCACATTATAATCTGATTACATTTAATAAGAGTTATTTATTTTTGTTGTTTAGAGGAATGATAATTTTTCTAAATTTGTAGATAACAGTCAATTCTCATTTTATGCGGTAGATACGTTTCGCAGTGAAATGTATTAAAAAAAAACACGACTTACGACTAATGAATAGGGGATACGTTCCACGCTTATCAAAAGCGCATAAAATCAATTAAATTGCCAAAAAATCAAAGAAATTGCCAAAAAAATCCCTTAAAATCAATGAAATAGCCAAAAAAATCGTATAAGAAGAAACATCATCTAAGAAAAAAATTATTTTGATAGATTACGAAACGTTTTTGAAGACAGAGTGAGTTAAAGAATTAAAATAAATCAAATCAATAGCTAAAAATCTCCGAATCTCATTAAAAAGCAAACATCTGAGCTACTAACTTTGCAAACTTCATGAATTTCGACTTAAAGCGACCAACAGACCAAAACACAGTGATCATTGCTCGTATTTTTCTACAAGAAATAAAGAAAAACCATATAAATCCGGGAATTCCCACTTCATCATATAAAAATAGTCGAATAAAAAATTCGTATAGAAAAACCGCATAAACATCAAAATCGCATAAAATAAAGTCGCATTAAAACAGAATTGACTGTACCACCATATATGTAGTTTAAGTGTTTAAGTGATGTTAGTTATAGATTTCTATTTTTTTTTTATTTAATTTCAATTATTTTTCTTCTTTTTTTTTTTTTTAATTTCCGTATCCGGTGTATAAACGTATAAAAACCAAAAATAAAATAAAAAATGTATTGTACAATTGTATTGTGCTAAATAATAATAATAATAATAATAATTATTATTATTATGTATTTGCTTATATCTATATATATATATGTTATCTGGAATGTGGAATGTCAAAACATATATATATAAATTTAATCTCGCTTTCAATTATTATAATAAATAAATTATTATTTTGTTTTCATATAAACAATGAGTCTTTTTTTTTTTTTTGTTAATTATACATTTATACACTTTTGTTGATTTATTTTCAAAAAAAGAATTACTGGTAATACTATACCCGCTATACGAATTTATGCTTTTTAGAATTATAGAAGTTAACGAATACTGTATGGCGGTAGATATATCGAGACTTTTATCTTTCGCGATATATTTATGTTATCCAAATTATAAGCGTTATTACCAAGTAGTGAATTCTCAATTCAATTTTAATTTTATCCTTTAAAATCTAACTTTGCAAACTACCATCCACGGTCGAGCTGTAACTTTAAGTACGGTGCGAACATCAAAGTTCCTAAACGATTTCTTTACTCGTACAGCAAAGAAATGGAACGCTTTACCACCGTGTGCGTTCCCAAACCAATTTAATATCGAATCCTTTAAAACTGATGTCCACAAATATCTTTAATCCCAAAAATTGACATGGTAGCTCAAAAGCTATTTACAGGTCGACTTCACGTCGTAATTCCTAAACATGTCAATTTTTGTATAAAAACAAAGAAACCAATTTTCACAAATACCTCCAGTGAACATACAGCATACCTTCAGCATACATAATCTAATAGTGAAAACTATTTACAGGGAAAATATACGCTGTAACTATACGTGTAAGAAAATGTCTTTTTGTGTTTGAATAACAAAAAGAATTAATAATTTTGGTTATATAGAAAAATATAGCGAATATCGAATGTTATAAAAAGGAAAAAGGATCAAAATTCATTCACATCACAGTCATTTTAGTTGTATCGAAGAAATCGTTATCGTTAGAATTTTATTGATTTATTTTGGGAAACCAGAAACAACCACGGAACAAATGATTTTTTATCATTTTTTTTTGTTTTTGCATTACTGCGATCAACTGTACATTTTATTTACTTTGCAAATGTTAGATGATTTTGATAATATCTAGATTTAAGTATCAAGATACGTCCAAAGACAATACTATTGCTTTCAGCGATTAACTTACAAAAACGTTTATATGGAACTTCTTATCCAAAGCACAAATTCTTCAACATCACCTTGAACAACAGTCTGTTTGACGACATTAGTTTTAACTATTTGCCTGACAAATTTTATATCTGCTGCTTGTATTAATTTAAACCATCTTAAAGATTTTAGATTTTTACATTATTCTTCTTCAATATTTTATTTTTCAATAATATTTTAGGCTGAACTGAAAATAATAATTTTAATTTAATTAATTCATAAAAAATTCTTTTACGAATATGAAAATACAAAAGAAATTAGTAAAGTCGTGTCTATGCTTTAATAATATGTAAAAAGGTGTTTCCTTAAGACTTTTTTGTTAAATAGTTTGTCTAGGTATTCTGTTCAAGAAATTATTGAAAAAAAAAAAACGTATGAAATGAAATCTTTAAATGTTTAGATAAACTGACTGTTTGTTCCAGAGTGGGCAGGCTCAAAAATTTATGCATTTAAGCACAGAACCCTTGTCAGTACTCTTAGAAAAAGTTTTGCAAGTTTTTGCACGTAGATACTTATTGATACTTTAGTACGAAAAGTTTTTTTTTATTATTTTTGGAATATATTTTCTCCTGGCGAAATGTTTTAATTTCAAATTAATCACAACGCATTTAACTAACGCATCACAACTTTAAGATCAGCATAATTGTAATTGTTTTGTCTGGAGATTCGTTATTTCATTCATAAAACTGCAAAGCGTAAGAAATGTCAAGAAATTAGTTTAACCCATAGTCGTAGATCCAACAGAAGCCGGTAAATAAAGTTTGTAAACAGTCAAATGTTATACACATATGTTCAGATATTTTGCATATTTTTTGTTAATTATTTATTGACAATAAAGTTATTTTGATTTTAATTGTGTTAATTTCTTTTTAACACAATTATTTCATTGATTTATATGGAAGTTAAATGTCTCTATTTGCTCTCTACATATAGTATTATAGTTTCTACACACGACAACAAGAGTATTAATTAAATTATAATATTATTTTTTTTTCTTTAACATATCATTTATTAGTTCCATTTATTTATTTATTTCTGACAAAACAATTGTACTGTTATCTGTACTATCAACACCAATTTAATAATTTTTAAAATTAAATAAATTCACGTATTTTTAATAATAATAATAAATGTTTGTTTAAAATGTTATTGAAAAAATAGTTTTCTCTGTTAATATTATTGCTCAAGTTAAATCAATTTTGAATCAATTATTGTATATAAATTTATTATATAATTTGTTTATAATTTACATAACAATAATACATAATTTTACATATTTTTTGAATTAACAATGTAAAGTCGACTTTTTATGTATTGAATTCAGAAAGAATATGTTTACTCTATATATGGATTTCAGTTAATTGTTGAGGAATTTAATAAATAGTTTTTTGATTTCGTTGTTAGAATCGTATCAATCAGTATCACTGTGCGGTAATTAACTGATATAACATTGGTAACACAATTCTATGAGTAGTAACTGAAGTGGAACTTATATAAAATTGTAAAATCTGCTTCTATATACGATGACGTTTAATTGAATCAAAGTTATCCATCTCATAAATGAATTAAAAATACAGAAAAATCATATATCGGATGGACCTTTTGTAGAAAAACTTTAGGTTTTACACTTCAAACTAAGGCATTTAAACCTTAAAAAAGAATTTTAATACTAATTTTTGGTTATTTTTCTCTGGCGATAAAACTTTATCACAAAATACGTCTTATTGTTCTGATCACGTTAGAATTTCCATTTATTTGTACATTACTAATCATGAGGGTATTTGAAAAATAAATGCATTGTTTAACTGTGCATGTAGACACATAATAATAAGTAATTAATTAATGTATTTGAGTTTAATATTAGAATATGAAAGATTATAAATCAATATTGGTCATATTGTTGTCATAATTACAATTATTTTTCATTTTAAATTAAATATAAATTAAATATAAATATAAATTAATAAAATTTCTATCATTTTAGGTTTATCTCGTGCCCAAAGAACACTATCAAAGAGTTTAATTGATTTTAATTTTGAATGTATTGGTTCAACGCAAACTGATGATGAACAGGTGATTGTTGATAGTTTAAAACAATTTGGTAAATTAATTGCCGCTATTGAAGATGAACGTGATAATATGGTATTTATTAAATTTAAATATATTTATTTATTTTGATTATTATTATGAATTTTAATAATTTTTAATTGTTTATTATACAGTTAGCTAGAGCGCATGATCAAATTGTTGTACCTTTAGAAAGTTTTCGTAAAGAACATATAGGCGGTGTTAAAGAAAATAAAAAGAAATTTGAAAAGAAAACATCGAAATTTTGTCAATCTCAGGAACGTTTTTTAAGTATGTCGGCCAAAAAACCAGATAATACAATACAAGAAGTGAGTTATTCAATTAATTAATTAATAAAAATAATATCAAAAATGAAAAAAAATATTTCCCTATATTTATTGAAAATAATGGTAATTACGCGTGAAAGTAAAATGGAAGAATTTCCTTTTATGAAATACTCACAGTATTTGCTTCTCTTCTCTTTGATAATAATAAAAATCTTTATAGATTTATAATAATAATAAGCGTGCTTCCAGCGCGCATGATCCATATATCATGCATTTTAGTTTATACAACATACATAGTTTTACGTCAGTGGGTATATTCTCATCTTTTATCATAATAAAATAATTCTAACATCCATTTTGTAAACATAATTGGTTTTTTTTGGTTTTTTGTAAATAAGACTTTCTTTCGTTATTATTCTGATGAAAAAGTTAAAATTATTTACATAATAAATATGGAATAATCGTTTAAAGTGTCATATATATGTTATAAAACATTTTTAATCAATGATTAAATGAAAATTATGTAATTCTAATCTTAACTACTACACCATTCCAATAGGAATTTATAAATGTGATGAATAAATTCAAACACTCGATTGATAATTTTCTTGTGTTTAATATAATTTGTGGTAAAAAATTCTATAAAATGCATATCAATTGATAAAATGGTTTTTTCTGTGTAAAATTTTTTGCATATAAAAATTGCGAAAAATAAAACTAAAACGCTAGATAGAGGGCAAGAATGTAATACTCTAATTGAGTTTTTTTTTTCTATCTCTAAAGGTAAAGAAGTGTGACACACTTTTCATCTACTTTTCTATAAATTTAATGACATTAACATTGAATTTGATTAATTTTTTGTTAAAAGATTGTATTAAAGAAGTTAGAACTATTTAAAATCAAAGAAAAGTGTGAAAATTCCAACAATTGTTAATGAACTATTAAAAATTTGGTGGAAATTGTGTGTGCAAATTGTTTATGCGATTATTGAAGGATATTATTGATATAATGTCACCCATTTTTAATTAAAATATATTTAAAACGATTACTAATGGATTCAAGAATAAATATTTATGGAAAATAGAAAAGAAAATATGTATGTTTGACTTTTAAATATTACTATTTACGGTTTTCATTAATTCATTAAATTTATTAATTACAGTATAACTATCATTTAACTATATTGTGTTTAATAATATTGTAAATAATTATTATATTTATTTTTAGGCGGATGCGAGTTTAGGTATGTTAGAACGTGAATATTTACGAGAATCCCTTAGTTATGTTTTACGAATACAAGACGTACAAGAAAGAATAAAATTTGAATTTGTTGAAATATTATTAGGTTTGTGTGATATAAAATTATTCTTTTATAATTTTATTAAATTATTTATTGTTTTAATGCAGGATTTATGTCTGGATGGCTTGTATTTTATCATTTAGGCCATGAAGTAGCTGAAGATGCTAAAGATTATATGACTGATTTGCAACATAAAGTTCAAAAGGTAATTAATTGAGGCAAAATTTTTAGCTTTATATGGTTTTTTTTTCTTACAAATTAATACTTTGTTATGGCATGAATTTTGTGTGTTTGTGTTATTTTTTTTTTGAACTAACGACCATTAAATTCACAGACACGTGAAAATTTTGATGAAACTCGATTAAAAGCAGAAGAATTAAAAGCTAAATATATGGATAGTAAAATGGTAATTATTTTTTCTTTTTTCATTAATGTTTTTGTATAATTAATCTAATATTGCTTGTTTTTTTTTTAATATTTATTTCTATTAAATAATTATTATATAAGAAGATTAACCTTAATTTATTATTACATTTATTATAGAAACCTGAGACGGAATTTACAAAACAGGGTTATTTGTTTTTAATGGAAAGAAGTAATTAAAGAAAATATTATCATCACACAATACAAATCAGATGATTATTCTAATAATATAAATTTCTGCATTATTATTTTTTAGAAGCATTTACAGTCACCTGGACAAAATATTATTGTACATATAAAAAAACATTAAAGCAATTTTCAATGTTGCCTTATAATCAGATATCAGGAAGAACAGAATCACAACCAGAATATTTTAAATTAATATCGTGCACTAGACGTGGATCAGATTTTGAAAAACGATTTTGTTTTGATTTACAATTTGAGGATAAACCGAGTATAATTACATTGCAAGCATTAAGTGAAGAAGATCGTAAAATTTGGTTAAATGCTATGGATGGAACAGAACCGGTATTAGTCTTTAATCTTACATTTTTAATATAAAAATATTTATTTTTTTCATTATTATGTAGACTTATTTAACACCTGGTAGAGCAAATGTAAGCGAAGAATACTTATTAGATGATGTTGGCTTTGCTTTTGCGAAAAAATGTATAGAAGTGTTGGAGAATAGGGGCTTAGAAGAAGAAGTAATATTAAATTTTTATTTTTTATTTAATAATAATAATAATAATAATAATAATAAATATATATTTTTTTTTCAAAGGGATTATATCGGGTTGGCGGAGTTGGTACAAAAATATCAAAACTATTAAGTTTAGGAATGGATAGAAAAAAGTCTGAAAAAGAACGATTTCAATTTTTTAACGAACATGAACAATATGCTGATATACTTGAAAGCAAGACAATAGCGAGTGCATTAAAACACTATTTAAGAAATTTAAATGAACCACTAATGACATATCGTTATCATAATGGTTTTATTGCAGCCGCAAAACAAGAGACACGCTCCCAACGGATAAGTGATGTACATACATTAGTTTGTCGTTTACCAAAATGTAATTTTGATATGTTGGAAATTATAATATATCACTTAAAAACGTATGTGCAGAATTTTTCTCTATTTATTTTGATTATTTTTAATAATTTATTTGCAAAATATTTCTTACAGTGTTGCCTTGAAAAGTCATAAAAATCGAATGTCTGTATTTAATCTGGGTGTAGTATTTGGTCCAACATTATTACGTTCAGTTGAAGAAACACTAGCAGCAATTTTAGATATAAAATTTAATAATGTTGTTATAGAAATATTAATAGAAAATTTTGATAAAATATTTAAAACACCCGGTAATAAATCATTGGATTATTTGTAAGTTAATTTAAATTTATTGATAATAATAAGAGAATATTAATAGAATTAATTCATTATTAATTATTTTATATATTTTATGTGATAATAATAATAAATTCAAGAACATATTCTAGTCCATCGGAACTTAAACAGAGAAATCACAACACCTATAGAAATAGCCGAAGTAGTACAATGTGTTCAAAGCCAATTAGGGTAATTGATTTTTTTTCTTAAATATATATTTGAAAATAATAATTAATTAATTATTATTATTATTCTAGCTTGTTACAAAATCTGACTATATAGAGCCTGTAATGTCATCTAGTTTGCAAAATATATCAAATGGAATGCCAATATATCAAAGTAGTAGTACAACGTCAAGTGGTAAACAGTCGAAAAGTGGTTCTACCCATCAAATTATCTATGATTCATTAACAAAAACGCCATCAAGTTTAAATCAATCGACACCATCGCTTATACGTGACATTACATTATCACCTCGTGATGTAGCTTTAGGAAGAAGTGGCGGTAGTTTAGGCGGAGGTTCCGAAACAACATTTTCACCATCATCCGGAACGACTGTACAATCAGCATCAAATAGTTTGAATCCATCACCAAATCATAATAGTCATAGTCGGGAAAGTGGTAGCGGAAGTATAGCTGTTTCAATGCCGTCACAAGTAAATCAAATTGGTGGCCGTGGTGAAAAATTATTAATACATAATCGTAGTTGTGGTGATGGAATATTCTCCAGTTCACAAAAATCAAATCAATCGTCACCATATTATGAGTTAATAGGTGGTACAAGTAATAATACAAGTGGCCATATATTACAAACTCAAACACAATTATTACAAGATCGTATTAATTCGACAAGCAGTTCAAATGAATCTGTATGCTCTTTATCAAGTCGTGATTTAAATCATTCACAGTATCGGCATCCAGCACAGCAGAAAAAACAATCAACATCTGCTGTACAGCAATTGAACTCTTGGGATAAACAAATACAACATAATCCAACACAAATCGGCAATAGCAATAATTTTGCAATTAATTCTATTTTTAGAGAAGAAACTAGTCAAATATATTCACCAAAAAAGATACAACGGGGTTATAAATCAATAGGAAGCGGTTCTGGTGTTGATGTTATTGGCTTTAATAGATATAAAACTAATTCACCGCGTAATGATGTGTATGTTATTATCAAGAACAAAGTGCATTTCCATTTTATACTGATTTATTTTTTATTTTCTATATTTTTAGACGTGTTCGAACATTGTATGCTTGTTTAGCGGAAAATGATGGTGAATTATCATTTGAACCAAATCAAATTATAACCAATGGTAAAAACTATTAATTATAAATTTGTTTTGTGTTATTAAAAGTTTAATTAAATTTCAGTACGTCCATCAAATGAACCAGGATGGTTAGAAGGTACATTAAATGGTAAATCTGGTTTGATACCGGAAAACTATGTTGAATTATTACCATAATTGTGTGTTTTCAATATAAAAAATTAGTTAAAACTGTATTATTAGCAAAATATGTTTTATTATTTGTTCTGTGAAAATTAATTAATTAATTTCATTCTTATTTTTGTTATTATCGTAAAACAGTAAATAAACTAATTTAATATAAATATATATATATATGCTAAAAAAGTTTCAATAGCAATGGAAAACGTATAAAAATGAAAACCAAGAACAATATAATGAATTAATTAAAAAAAGAAAAGTTAAAATATATCGCACAGATTTATAATAATGTTTATGTAAATTTTTAGAAAAAGGCTGTTAATTAAAAAAGAAATATATTTATAATTTATATTATTATTATTATTATGATTATGATTTTGGCACAAAAACCTCTGTATATTAAAACACACAAAAATATTTTTTAATTAAATATGTATTTAACAAACAGCATATAAATAATTATATAATGTAAATAGATTTATTAGAAGAAAATAATAATAATTAAAATTAAAATTCTAATAAAGTTATTATTAAGGTAAACGCACCTAAGGTAAAGCATCTCCTGGGTGGGTGTATCTTCTAGGCTAAATAATAAATTAATTAAAATTGAAAATTTAATTAATAATACAAATATAGTTATACTAATTAGTATAATAATCAAGAATATGTTAACACACAATGTTTAGTCAATAAATGCTAAAATTCATACAAAAAAAAACATAATAATTATGCAAAAGTAAACTTTTATTTAAATTTAATAAACGAATGTCCAAAATTTTTTCTAAATATAATTAACATAATTAATTTTTAATTTAAATTAAATAATTAACTAAATTTATATTTGTTTTTCTTAATCAACATGTATAGATAATAATTATGTATTTATATTAAAATTATAAACTAATCATAATAGCAAAAAGACATTTTGTAGTAATTTTTTTGTAAATTTTAATTAACAAGAAAAACAATTATAATGGTGAAAAATTAATTGAAATTAATTAAAGAGAAAGAAAATAAGATTTTGCCATAATAAATACATATACTTAGGATTTTTTTTTTTTTGCAAATATTATTTAATTAATGTCGTCCTGTGATAGTTTCACAATTTTATTTTAGTTTTTTTTTTGCTATCATTAATTCAGGGCAGAAGTAGGAGCAATAGCAGACGTTTATCGTCGGTTAATTACCCATTTATAATATATATATATATATAGGATGATCAAATAAGTACTATACAAATAAGCGTTATATTGTTTAAAATAATATATAGTACTTATTTGATCATCATTAATTTTATGTAATTTGCTTTTATCACAAACTATTTGGACGTTGATTAACAAAGAAATATATATATATATATATATTTATTTTCAATTGATCTAAGGGTGGTTTTTAACACCTTTATAGAAAAAAAAACATATAAAAATAAATATTTGTATTTATAAATTATTAAAATGTGTATAATCCACATGGGTGATCAAATAAGTACTATATACTTTTAATTATAAATAAGCCGTATGCTGTCTATAGGAAATATATAGTACTTATTTGATCAGGTAGGATGATCAAATAAGTACTATATACTTTTAAATATAAATGAGCTATAGAAAATATATAGTACTTATTTGATCACACTTTGATAACACGTTATATGTAAAATATTGATAAAATCACATAAATTATTAAAATTTCTTAATTTTTTTTTTTTAAGTTTATATAAAAGTACCTTATATATTTTGTATTCTTTATATATATATATATATATATATATATAAATTGATTATTATATATAAAAAAGAGATGATGAATAAAACGATACATATTTTATTTTTTATTATAAATATACATATATATATATATATAAAAGTCAATTAGCCGCCAACAAGATAAAACTAAAAAAATGCAAATAAATAATAATAATAATAATAATTAGCAAAGAAAACAATTTTCCACATAAATAACATTCCCAGTTTATTTTTTTTACACTGAAAAATAAGCAAAAAATTAATCCAATGCAAAAACATACATACATATTCACTAATTAATAATAATTAAAATATTATTATTTATATGAAGAAAGAAAAGAAAAAAACGCCTATTATGGGACCACTATGTTAATACATAAATTACGACATAAACGTATCAATATTATTATTATTTAAAAAATAAAAAATTTATAATAAATTAAATTAAATCTATAATAAACTAAATAATTTTAATTATAATTTTTATTTTGAATTTTTTTTTTTTGCAAAACGAAATATGTAAATTGTATTTTTATAAAAGAAAATGAAAAAAAAAAAAAAATTTAATAAATAATTTATTTAATATAATAAAAATAATAACAAGAAGAAGAAAAAAATCACGTAACCTAATCATAATAGAGTTGTTTTAATTAATTTTCATTTATCCTGAATTTTCCTTTATGATGGGCTCACTACTGGCTTAAAGCTATGCGCAAACCAGTGCGTTGACGGGCGCGATAACGGACGTGTTGGCGGTGTGGGCGATAAAGGCGAACAAACTAGTCCACACAGCAAAGCGTTCTCTGTTAGTTATCGCTATATGAATCTAAAGTTTTAGTCTTTAATTTTCTGTATTGCACAGCTAACTATTCTACAATATTGCGCGAACTGGGCGGGCTAATGGTGCAGGTAGTGTTCTACCGCAGACCGCACGATAGCTCGCTGCACAACTGACGGTCGTGTTTACTAGATCGTGCTGGTTTTCGCCTTGCCGTTTATTTACGTGCACAGCATTTGCCCGCACCGCCACCGCGTCCGCCACTGTGCCGCTATCACTCTGGTTTGTGCGTGGCTTAATACAGAGAAAAAGTTCATTATTAAGGCCTTCCAGCGGCTTAATATCGGGTAGAGGCTTAATAGAATGCATAATGTGCAATCCGTTCAACAATTGGAATATCAGCCTCTCCATTTGCTTTGTATCATAATTTTAATAGAATTAAAAAGCCAGTGGCTAAATAGAAGAATCGCAAAAGATTTTTGCATTTCTAAAACACTGTAGCCCCGATGCTTAATAGAATTTAGTGACTTAATAAAGGTAATTTTCAGGGTAAAATAAGTAAAACTAAAATTATCTCTTGTTTATTCATATGTGGAATAATAATTCAAATATCCATAATGCAAAAATAAAATTAAACAATAGATTTGTCCTTTTAATTAATTTATTTATTAATAAAATTTTTTACACACAATCCATTATCAATTTTTCGTATTACTCTGTTGATAATTCCACTCTGTTTGTTCTTCTGTATTTGTTTTTGTTCTAAAATTAATAAAAGAAAATTTTATTTAATAAATTTATTAAACAAATTATGTATAATTATGTACTTCGTTATTTCTTTTAATGTTAATTCAGCATCACGTATTTCTTTTGGTATTAATGGATGGGCAAATGTGGCTATCAGTCTTGTATTTACTTGTGTAAAATGTTTTGTTCCAGTAAAATGACTTATTGGTAATGCAACTAACCACACAATAATTGTTCCAATGACGGTAAACCAGGGAAAAGATATTTTAAATAATGGAAATGCATCGCTATCATAGACAGTATTTCCAGTATATGTTGTCGCTCCATTTCTAGAATATTTAAAATTATTAATTTTACAGAAATTTTACAGAATAATCACACAAATAATTACTGCATAAAATTTGTAACGTTATATCCTAAATCCCCACAACCGTCTGTGGATGTTTTTAATGCTGGATATGATAAATTATCACGAATTTTAATATATTGCGAACCAATGACTATCCAGCCAGTAATTAATATGCTAAAAATTGCACCCCATAAGGCTCCCTAAAATCTTTTCAATAATACAAAATTCTCGTTTATTTATTTTTCTCATCACTTTTTATATTTACGTGTTTATTGGCTCTCGGCCAGAGCATACCCACGGTGAAAACACCAAGAACAGCACCCTGTGAAATACCAGCAAATGTCATTACCATCTGTAAGAGAAGAGAATTAATTGTATAAGCTGTTACTTCTAACGTAGGCATTACATACTTGTAATATATAATCAAAATTTTCCACAACAAAACCCATCAGTATGCAATAAATGCCCGTCAATACCACTAAACTCTTCATTGTAAGGTTTGCCTTCACTTCCGTATGTTTAAAGCATTTCATTGGATGTATATAATTTTCATAAATTAATCCTGCTAACGAATTCAGGCTGGCTGACATAGTACTAAAAATAATATGCCTTTGGTTAGCGGAATCGAAAACATTTGGAATAAATAAATTTACCTTAAAGCCGCACTGAAAACACATGATATAAAAACACCTGGCATCCCAACGACATGACTGACAACATCTTGTACAAAAAATGGCATCAATTTGTCCGGTTTACCAACTAACTATAAACATAAAACACATTTTCTTATTATTTTCTTAAAGATTCTGTTGGATGATTTTCAAACCTTTGCTGTAATTGGATCACAATCATAATATCTGGCATACATAACAATGCCAGTAAAACAATTTAGACTCATTATTATCATTACGCCAATTAAAAAATAAAAGAGTGCTCTAAAGAATAAAGAAAATATTTAACATAATAAACAAGTTGAAGAGCAGCAACTGACAATTTCTTATCAGTAATTAAATTTATGAATGATTACAACAAGCAGCCATTAATTTATCACATTTTTCTATTTACTTTTTATATTCTAATCTAAAGAGTTATAAAACTGTTATATAATTAAATTTATATATATATATTTTTAACTTGGAAAATTTGCATAGAAATAATAATTTAATTAATTAATTTACCGTTGTGCATGCTTTACAGATGGTACAGAGACGATACGTTGAACACAACTTTGATTAAGTCCGACGTATGTTGTCCATAAAACAATATTACCAAGGACCATATTCCAAAATGTTTGCCGTGTTGTAAAATCTAATTCCATGCTATAATTATTTATAAAATTAATAAACTTTTTAATTAATTAAATTATTAATTTTAAACGATTAATACTTGAATAATTGTAACCGATCACCACTATAAGCACGATTCCATACTTCGCTTATACTGCCAACTTTCATTATACCAAGTGTTAATACCAAAATACAGGAACATAGCATTATTGTCGCCTGTATAACGTCCGTCCAGACAACAGCTTTAATGCCACCCTTTTGAAATTATTTTTTCATTAATTTTTTAAAACGTTTTTTCTGGTTAAAAATCCCCATTCTACTCACCAACATTGTATAAAACATACAAACACAGCATACAATTGTATTTATAAAATGTATATTCAATCCTGTTACTAAATTATTATATACCTTTTATGAAAACATATCTTTTATCTGATTTACATATAATTATATAGCAAAAAAAAAAAAAAAAATTATTAATTAAAACGTAATTTACCTTGTGAAAATGCTAAGGCAGGTAAAAAACTGATGACTGGCAATGTTAAATAAGCGTTTAGAAGAAAATTCGCTGTTATTATTTCACGTACAGTCTTACTAAATCGTAATTCTAAATACTTTTGAATAGATAGATTATTAGCATTTATAGATTTTAATCGGTGGAAAGGTAATGCAAACTAACCTCATAACAATTTGATAAATGATTATTATAAAATATCGGTATAAATAGGTAATTAATAATTGCGACAATAATTATCATGCATGGTATAACTAACCAATATTGTATACCAAACGTGTATATTTCAGCTGGAATTGCCATTATTGAAATACCACTTAATTGACTGTTGAGGAAGAATTTATTTATTCAAAAAAACACACAAAATTCTGCTTAACACAACTCACCTGGCAATTAATGAAATTGCAATTGGTAATGTTTTCATCTTTCTACCACCTAATAAATATTCTTCGGTAGACTTACTGCTATGATTAAAAAATCCAAAATATATTCCAACAGCTGTTGATGCTGATAACATTAAACAAAATACCATGTAATCAATTTTACCAAAATAATAATCCGTTATTATTGTTTCGTTCATCGTTTAATCGATATTTTTTGTTTTTTCACTGCAGATTTTTAACTTTATTTATAATTATAACACTGTGCTACCGTGTCCCGTTTAACACTGACTGGAATTAAATAATTAAATAATGAATAAGACAATCTACATTTAAATTATATTATAATTAAATTTATTTATTAGATGTATTTAGTTATGTAAATAAATTATAATCCTGTCACTCAGTTTATTTATTTATTTATTTATGTAACTTTAATGTTTTATATGCTTTACGTTTTATATATTTTTTTATTCTTTTCTTAAAGCATCATCTTAATTTGTTTTACCTTTAGAAATATTATTTGTTTTTTATTACTAAATTTATATCATAATTATATATTAATTTTGTGTTCATTTTTTGGTAGAAGATTTGTTAAATAAATAACAAAATATTTCACAAACGCATGAACATAAGAGTACTACATATGGATTAAAAGCTTTAATTGAATAAAAGTATATACAGTGTGTAGAATTATTCAAATAGATAAGGTAGATAAGGAATTAATCAAATACTTATTAATAATTTTTTACAGCATCTCGTATTTGGAAATTACATTGTGATACACTTTAGACGGGAAAACTTTTATTAAAAACGTAATATTTCTCACTGTTTTGGGACAATAAAAATCTGATCATATTTTTTCATATTATGAGTAGGATTTTAGAAGGAAAAAAGATCAATTATATGTAGTAATATTTACAAATGACAATAAATACACCTGAAAGTCTCCTGAAATTCTATATTAAATTGGTTTGGAAACGCACACGCTGGTAAAGTTTTCTTTGCTGTACGAGTAGAGAAATCGTTTTGGAACTTCGATGTTCGCACCGTACTTAAAGTTACTGCTCGACTGTCAATGGGTAGTTGCAGCCCTTGTTTCACGTTTTTCGCAACCAGGTATGAAAATTGTTCATTCGCTGCTGTTAAAACCATTTTATCAGCTTAAATATGGAAATAGTAAAAGAAATGTATTTAAGGAGGAAAAGTTAGACACATTTTTAAAGGATTATTTAAGGAAAACACTTGAAGTAATATTATTCCTCAATGTAATTTATAATTTTCTAATGAAATAAAAGTTTTCAGACCTGAAAAATTAATTCTTCAAGAACTAAACACTAGATTAATGTCTAAAAAGTGTCTTTTTTAACGCTGTTTCTTATAACACACAATTTTCAGGAGCACAATCTGAGCTCTAAACAAGGTATGCATGTTCAGGCATATACCTAAGATTATTGCTTCAATTATCAGGAGCACAACCTAAGCACTAAACAAGGTTAGCTGTACAGGCATATACCTAAGATTTATTATTTTCTTTATTTTTTCCAATGAACAACAAACTCTAAATCAAATAATTAACTACATTGTTGTACAATTTTATTACTCTGTTTGCTATATTATTATTTATTATTTCAAAAATATTTATTTAAAAGCACAAAAACAAACTAAAACTATATCTATTTTGATAATATGTATATTTAAAATGCAAAAAATAAATACGGATTCTCAAACACACAATAATAAAATCAAGTTTATAAAAGTTTTTAGTTTGCACTAATTGCAATTAAAAGAATAACACATTTATGCATTTATATCATTAATTATTGAAAGTTTTATTAATTTTATTAATAATATTTGTTGGAGAAAAATTTCTTGTTGAAGTTGATTATAAGGAAAATTCTCAAATCCAGCTCATACTTCATTGTAAGACGTTGTTTAGCCAGTTTTTCGTTATTTTAAAACAATTTTATCCAATCTTTTTATTATGTTCTGTGTGAGGTCTTCTAATCCTGATAGTAAATTATTTGGATAATTTGTCTAATTTTAATTATCCGGATCTATTTGATGTCATTATCTAAATACAATAATTTTTTTGCAATTAAGCAGCAACTCGCCGTTGATTTTTGACCGCTACAGAAGTATAAAAATTTAAATTTTAGTTTAAATATTAATCAAATATTCAGTTAATATTCGGATTCGATATCTGGATAGTTTCGTAAAGTCGTATAAAAACACTAATCCTGCACAATTCTACCGTAAATTAACCAAATCAGAAATATTAGTATAAAGTTTTACTATAAACAAACTATAAATGGCTAAATTAGGTCATTTAATTTGATTGATTTGTTAGTAGTAAAACTTTGTGTGATTATTTTATCTAAATAAATACTAAATTCTACACATATGTATGTACATATTGCTCTAAAATTACTTTAATAGCTACTGATAATGACAAAGACCTTGTCATACTGTACGATAAGACAGTTTAAAATAAATACAATAAAATAATTTAATATTTTATTTACTTATTTTTAGAATAATAAAATCCCAGCAAAAACTAGACGAAAATTATTTATTTTTTGCACACGATGGCTTTCAAAAAAGACAGAACTGTGTTCTAGGATGTTTTACGGTGTTTAGTCGTTGTAGACGCGTGTCGATAAATAGCCAATAGTCCATATTATATTGCAAAAAATAATCAACAATAGTATTTGATAACACTTTAGTACATGCGTATGCACTTAAATTATCGCTAATATCATTAAATAAAAATGTTTATGTATGATTTATAACTTTAATAATTTAACATTTATGTTTATAGCATTGATTTGTTTAAATTTAACAAAAAAAAAAAATACATAAATAAAATTAATTTTTATCACTGATTACTGTTTGTATTTCCAACCGTTGTAGTCATTTGCAATTGTTCAGCCTCTCTAACTTCTCTTGGTAGTAGCCATTGTGCCATCGGTGCAATCAGTCTGTTATTCATTTCTTTAACTTTTACTGATCCGGTAAAGAAACTTATTGGCAATGCTAAGATCCATACAATAATTGTTCCAATAACACCAAACCATGGAAATGCTATTCTATATAATGGAAATACGTGTGGGACAACAACGTCCACATTTGCTGGTACTGCGCTATTAAGAAAATTATGGATTAATGTCGGTAAAACTAAAAACTAAATAAAATACTTACGGCACTACATGTGTTATATTGTAGCCATATTCATCACAACCTTCAATAGTTGTTGGTAAAGTTTCATAAACTAGTTCATTACGTAATATCGCCAATGATGAGCCGACAACTAACCATGCCATTATAATTATACTAACAATAACACCCCATAGTGCGCCCTAAACAATAATAAATCAAAAAATTCATTGAAACGAACAGAAAACCTTTACTTACATGTTTATTTGCTCTTGGCCATAACATTCCAAGTGTAAAAACACCAAAAACAGCTCCATGTGAAATACCAGTAACAGTCATTACCATCTGTATTAAAAATTATGTTAAATACGAATAGATAATTGTGTTTAAATGGCTAAAATTACCTGAAATATATAACTAAATTGTTCAACAATTAAACCCATTGCAACACAATAAATTCCAGTGATGACAACTAAAATTCTCATCACTAAATTCGCTGTAGAGTCTGTATGTTTAAATAAATTTAATGGACGTATGTAACTCTCATAAACAATACCAGATAATGCATTAAAATTGGCAGACATAGTGCTATTCAAATGAAATTGTTAATAAATTTAAAATAAATTTTCTTAAAGTGCTATTATCTCTACCTTAATGCCGCACTGAAAACGCACGCAATAAAAAGTCCTGGCATTCCACTTAAATGACTAACAACATCTTGTACAAAGAATGGCATTAATTTATCTGGTTTACCAACAAGCTTTTATTGTAAAAAATAAAGAAAAGTTTTAAAGTTTTATTTTAATAAATCTAATTAAATTGTATTTACTTCAGCTTTAATAGGATCGCACAGGTAAAATCTTGCATACATTACAACGCCAGTAAAACAATTTAATGTCATTATGATTATGAAACCTATACCAAAAATCCATAGTGCCCTTAAGGATACAAGAATTAATTATTAATTTTACGTAAAATAACATAGTTTAGGTGTTTACCTTCTAGCATCACCAATTGTTGGAACGGCAACAATACGTTGAACACAACTTTGATTAAGTCCTACGTATGTTGTCCATAAAACAATATTACCAAAGAGCATATTCCAAAATGTTTGTCGTGTTGTAAAATCAAAGACCATACTGTACATTTATAAATAAAAATGTCTTAAAGTTCTCTTATAAACAATAAGCCAAAAATATATACTTAAATAATTCAAGACGTTTGCCATCTTCAGCTCTTGTCCATACCTCGCCAATTCCACCAACTTTTATTATACCAAAGATTAATATTAAAATACAAGAAAGTAACATAACTGACGCTTGAATAACATCAGTCCAAACAACAGCCTTTATTCCTCCCTATTAATTAATAAATTATAATTTTCGCAATCATATTATTTTTGTGTGTGTTTTATTCTATTAACATACCAACATTGTATAAAATATGCATACAAAGCAAACGACAGAATTAATTAAATGTATATTAAGACCAGTCACTGTAATTAAATTAATACAACTAAACGAATTTCATAAAAGATAGTAGTAGTAAATCATTAAAAAAAAATATGCAATACCTTGTGCAAAAGCTAATGCTGGTAGAAAAACAATGACCGGTAATAGCAAGTATGTACTGATGACAAAGTTCGCTGTTGTTATTTCCCGAACAACTCTACTAAAACGCATCTCTAAGTACTGTATTAAAGGTAGATTTACTGTATTAAACGACAAAATAATATTTTCTAACTAAAAACAAACAAATAAACAAACAAACCTCATAACAATTTGCAATATGATTATTATAAAAAATTGGCACAAAAATATAATTAATAATAAGTACAACAATAATCATAACAAAAACCACTAGCCAATATTGTGTACCAAAGACATAAATTTCCGCCGGAATGGCCATTATTGCAATACCTGTCATTTGACTGAAAACAAAAATTATTAATGTAATGTAAAGTTAATGTAAAAAAGTAAAATAGAAAAACCTTGCAATTAATGATATTGCAATTGGAATTGTCTTCATTTTTCTGCCACCTAATAAATATTCTTCAGTTGATTGACTTTTATGAAAACAACCATAATATACCCCTACAGATGCTGATGCAATTAACATTATACCGAAGACAACATAGTCCCATGCACCAAAAAAGTAATTAGCACTCATTTTTGTTTTAAAACTATTATAACTGTTTAATAAATATTTTCTTAATTTTTCTTGATTTTATGATTTTTTAATGTTTTATTAATTAATTATAACTTGTGTCAGTTTACTCATTAGAAAAACAAAAACCTTAAAAATGTCTAAATTGTAATGTCGGTGTGTGAAATGCCGATAAAGACAATTAGTTGATGTTTTTTTATTATTATTTTTGTCTATAATCACATAATATTAATACAACATTATATTATCAGCAAGGTGATTCAGTTTATTTATGTAATTTTTTCTATAATAAAGACAAATGTTTGCTTCATATAATATCGTTTTTCTATCAATCAAATTTTTATTATCACCCGTTAATTATTATTATTTTTCACCTTATCATCTTGATAATACATAAAAAATAAAAACAAAGAAAAATTAATCTTTCATTGAAAAATTAATCAGACTTAATAAAATTTAATAAAAAAAAAGAAAAATAATAATAAATTCAAAGATATAAAATTGTAACCATTGAAGAGTAACCAACATACATATCTATCAAATTTGTGCTACTTGTTTTATTATATTCATATCTTTTAAGTTTAATAAAATAATAATTGGTTTTTTTTTTTTCTTTTTTATTCGCTAAAAAAATTATTTATTTTTTAATTTTATTGCTTTATATATAAAATAAATAATAAATAAATAAATAATGTTTATTATCTAACATAATTACATAATGGTTAATTGATAATAATAATAAAAGGAATAAATTTATTGTTTCGCCGTTGTATATACTATTTTTTAATTATTATATGGTTACAAAATGTTTAAGTAATTACTTTGCATTGTAAGCATTGTAGGCGTTTAAAATTTAATGATTTCTCATTACAATTTGATAAGTATATAGAGATAAAACATTGGCGTTATTTATTTGCTTCAATTTTTTAATTAAATTTTAATTAATTATGATTATTTTTGTAGAAAATATTATTATGTTTAGGAATTACAATGTGATATACGAATTTATTGGATTAAATTAAAGATAAATGGATTGGACATTGAATACTTGGGAAAATTCAACCGAAAGTTCAAAGAAATCTTTTTGAAAATTCAATGTTCGTACCGTACTTAATGCTACTGCTAGGCCTTATGTCTAGCCCTGACGGAGAGACATAATTTCGAAGACCATTATTCAGGTTCGTAGCTTTTTTTATAAGAAAACAATCAGATCTGCTACACTTCGTCGATGTTTAAGTGAATATAATTTATTCGTGAATCATTTATTAACCAAATAGCCCCAATAAAAAGATATCTTTGAAGTTTCATATCCATTCTCATAGTTAAAAACTGCATAAGCATACATATCTACTGAAATATAATAAAATGACAAAACCTTACATACACGGAAGTATTTTTCCTGTTCAAAAACTCATTGCTAAAACATTAAACTACGATTACATCGTATTACATAAAAGATTTGTTTATTAGAAACTTATGATTATTTAATTTAAATCTGTGTGACTGTATATATGTTTATAGAAAAAAATTGCTCAACTATCTCTCTGCAAAATCAAATGCAATTTCACTTTTCACTTCTATTCTAGTGTCGCTCAATTGTCGTTTTCGTGGTACATTCATAAATTTACTTACCTTTTTATTGTCGTTAGTTTTAATGTTTATGTAGCGTAAATATGTATATCGTTTCTTTGTGCAAATAATAGTAAATATATAAGAGTCTTAAAGAAATTACATTACTTTGAGTGTATAGCGCGCACAAGTATCATTAATTAAGCAATGATGCATCAGAAACGAAAAGTGATAGTAAAATTTACTTTTTTTCTCGTTTTTGTAATCGTGTTTTACATACAAATCTAATCTTTTGTAATAAAAATCATCGTTTTAAGTAAGAAAAACCTTTCTTTAATCTAGTAAAGAAACTAGTAAATCACTAAATATTATTCATTAACAATATATAAGAACTTTCTTTTCTATTTTTTTTATATAAACAGTATTGCTAAAAATTGCAATAAAATAGCAAACAAACAATACTATCTAAATTTATAAAGTTTTATCAAAGTAATACAAGTTTTAAAGAGAATAATTTTAACTCTGTTTCTGTAGAAAATCAATAAAATTCAATGAAATCTAATAGAAATATTCTTTACTTTAAACAATTTCGATTACATATCATGATTAAAGATAATTATTTATAGAAAGTAGTCTTAAAAGAAACAAAGTTATTATTAGCAGAATATTTTTGTTAAATTTGATTAACATGTTTTTCGTTTTTCGTCTTTTTTTTATTTTTGACCAGTTCTTCAACAACAAAATTTAACTATAAAAGTTCATAAACAAATAAATTACTTTCACTTATAGAAGTGGAAATGAAGAATACTTTTACTCTGTCTATATATCAAAAGACTAATTTACATGTGTAGTACTTATAAATTAGGCAATAAAATAATTTAAAAAAAGAAAAAAATAAATTAATTAATTAATTAATTGTCTTTTTTTTGTCTATTTTGAAGACGTAATAGTGTCGCATAATAATTATATATATATATATATATATACATTGGCATAGTCATAATTATATAATTTATTTTCATTGTTTTTAATTTTTATTGTTAATTTTATTAGTAAAACGTATTGGGATAAACCAGAGTATTGTTTAATCGCGTACTAAACACCTTATGATTATCTACTGTACAGTCTTTTAAGTAACTGCGATGACAAAATAATCAAATATTTGCTTCGAACAGAGATGGGAAGCATATACTGAACACATTGGCTTGATATATGTTTATCGTCTACATGGTAGTTCTATTGCTTAGCATATAGTAGGACCGATAATAGTGGTCTATAGAGGTACATGAAGGCAATTCGAATGATTAGATAATATGGACTTGATTACAGAGATCTATAATACATGAAAGCTTGTCGATTGATTATGATAGAAAACAACAGCATCTTGACAAAGTTTTTGGGCTTCCAAATGACATCATTACACTATACAAGAACACAGAATTTTTCCTCAACATAAGCTTTTTCAACTCCCAGAATATTGAAAAGAGAATTATTGTAATCCTGCTTTTTTTTATGATTGTCTTATGCTATCGCATATATCAAATTCACAAATGACGTAGATTCCCAGTAAAAACGAATTTGAAACTCGGGATTGCGTGATCTTATTTTCTATCATTCTTGATCTACTATCATCAAGACAAGACTTATATACCCCAATTGGCAAGTACATATATCATTAACATGGTAGGTCTATTGTTTATCATTTAATAGGACTGATGATATGAGGTCTATAGAGGTACATGCAGGTAATTCAAATGATTATGATAGTAGGTAATATGGACTGCTGATATGAGGTCTACAGTACATCGTATGATCATATGAAGGCTATAAATAACCATTTTTAAGATTAATTAAAGTTTTAAATGAAACCGAAAACGAAAATGAAAAAGTTTCTTCAAGTATTCTCGCGTCAAGTGATTGTTTAAAACAATACATTTAATTTTCATAAACATAATTTCAGTTTACTTCATGTATTGACTTTGAGTTTAAACATAACAAACTATATAATTTGTGAATTGTGCCATTGAAGAGAATAATATTACAATGAAATTTTATTTTATTAAAAAAACTAAATTGTTAAGAAATTCATTTCATTATTATGGCAATTATTATATATTTTTTTAAATATTTAAACACAAAAATCTATACAAAATCATTTGAAAATATGTAAACTGAGAAAGAGTTTATGGGTCGAATAGAATCAACGCAGCTTACAAAAGCCAAACGTAGAAAACGTACGAAAATTTACTTATCGATCACAATGATTGTTTGGTTGATTCTGTACAAGGTATTATACTTGTTGTGCATAAATCATGATAATAATAATAATAAAATGTAAATAAATATTTATATAATAAATAATGTTAATGATTATCATAAAAAATTCCATCTTTGTATAAAAATTGCGCTTCCGGATTTAAAGTAACTTTAGAAATCAAAACAAATTATTTTTAACAACTTTTACAAATTCATAATAATAATAATAATAATAATGATAATAATTTTCTTCGTTGATTGTCTTCTTCCCAATACTTTCATGATATTTTTGCGCCAAAAAAAAAAAGAAAAATTATTATTAATATTAATTAAAATTCCTTAAACAATTAAACACACTGAAAAATACAGATTAGTAATTTTTGCATTAAAATAAATTCAATAAAATTCACCAATACTTATTGCCATCTGATTATTATTATTTTATTACTTGAAAGCAATATTTAAAAATAACAAATAATAATAATAATAATAGGTGAAAAAAAAAATGATTTTCGATTTACCAATATAAACGTATTTGCTTTGTAACACAACAAGTGAAAGATAAATGAAAACGTGATTACTGTATATACCTCTGTCGTGCAATATAGCATTATTTTTTTTTGTTATTAAATTATGCTAAACACAATGAAGAAGCGGCACGACGTATATAAGGTCCAAAAATAAATATATAAATAAACAATTCGTTTTTTTCCTTTCACTTTGTTTACTGTTGCTGTTGCCGGTTTCAATGTAAATTTGCTAAATTTATTTAACATTTATATAGAAAGAAAAATTTCTATTTAATAAAAAGAGTGAAAAAATGCAAGTTACAATCCAATTAAGACGGTCAAATAATAATAATAATAATAAATTGAATTAAATTTCATCATTATGATGAATTCTCTGTTTTGAAATGTCTGATCAAAGACAATAGTTTGGTTGTACTAGTGACGAATCGTGACGAAATGGGAAGAATTAATTAGAAAATTGCATAAATAAAACAAATAGATAATAACGGTGACAATTTTTTTTATTAATTTTTTTTTATATAAAAACACTTATAAGCTAACATATTATCATAGATAAAAATAACTAGGTATATCATTTATAAAGAAGTATTTACAATTGTTAGAGAATAAATACAATTTTTCTATCGTTGATTGTATTTATTGCATATTATTATCCATTTCACGTTCCTATGTCAATTAATCATTTATTGTGTATTTGAAATCCGCTTCTTACTTATATGCGGATACATGTTTTGAGTTCCAATAATTTAAGGCACAATCCTGAGCTGAGTATTTTAATTTTGTTTGCCTGATGGTTGGTAGTTCGCTTTAATTTGATGGTTATTATTTTTTTGTTTTTGAATTTTGATTAAGAAGGATTTATAATATCTAGGGTGGCAGTTCTGTTTAGATTATTTATTTAATATGGGGCACCGTAGCTACCGCTTGGTTGAGATGGTGCACCGTATGAACCGCTTGGATAACCTCCTTGAACAGATTGTTGAGATGATTGTTGGAATTGTGCGACTTGAATAGCTTGTCTGACGCCACCAAGATTAATTCCTACAACACGTGATGAGTATGATGGTGCACCGTAGCTACTTGATGGGACACCGTAACTGCCCGATGGAGCGCCATAACTGCCTGATGGTGCTGATGGATATCCACCTCCACCACCACTTGAGTGACCGATGCTTGACGATTGACTTTCTTCACGTAATAAAATTTGACGAATTTGATCCAAAAGTTGAGGATCTACATTTTGGCCTTCTGATGTTTGAATTCCACTGCTAACCGCTTGATAACCGCCACCGCCAGAAAATCCACCACCACCACTGCTAAATCCACCGCCACCACCGCTACTGTATCCACCACCGCTACTGTATCCACCACCGCCACTGTATCCACCACCTTGATTCGACGATGGTCTATTATAGTTATAGCCTGATGGTAATTCTGCTACAGCGATGACTACCAAAGCGAAGCTCACAAACTATGAATAATGATAAAAAATAATAATAATATCCAATTTTTTCTTCAATAATAATAATAATAATAAACAATTAAAATAATTTAATTAATTTCCAATAATATGGTAAACATATTGATATTTTTATCCATTATCAATACATTATGAATTTCACTTTTCTTTTCAAAATTTAATTAGCACTAATTAATCCACAAGATGTATGTAGAGAATTATATATATTAAAACTCATTTAAATTATTGATTACTTACTACTGTGAAGGAGTTCATCGTTTTTTTGTTAAAAAAACTGTTTTTTTTGTGTACTCAAATATGGAACTTGTGATAGACGACTATGCCATCAAACAATTCTTGTAGCCTCTTTATACCTCTGTTGTTCATCACCAGCAATGCAAAAATCATTAATTCATTGTGTGTAATAGTGGCGGGGTACTATACCATCGCAATAATAATAATAATAATAATTATCCACTTCTTCTTTCAAATTAATAATAGTCACAAAAGCAATTCTCTTCTTTTAAATATTTATATAAATTTTATACAATGGATGAGAACAATCTCAACAAAACCTGTACGTTTCCCACATATTTATATTTGTATATTTAATGGGCAAAATTTTACTATCTTTTCAATAATAATAAGAATACAAAACTACAGATTTATCAATTTCTTTAACATAATAAATTAAACAAAGACTTTTCTTTAATTATCATTGAATATTTTTTTTCACCATCTCTTTAATGATTCGTTATTTAATTTTTTTGGCTAAACTTATTGGTATGTTTATACACTTTGATAGTGTAATAGTGACAGTGTTAAAACTATACATATATATTGCATAATTATTATTATTATTATATTTTCTCACTACATAATTAAAATATATATATAAACTAATTCTGCATTAGATTACTCATCCAAATTAATCATTATTCCAAGCACATAACTTCAATATGTAATAAAATAACATTAGATTGTTTCATTGTTATTATTATTATTTCTTTAAATCAATTATTTAAATACATTACAACAGTTGTAATCTTTTATCATTGTTAAAATTTAAATTATTTATAATATTTCATTACTTGGTCATGTGTTGTCTTTGATTATTATGAAAAAAAATAAAAAAAGCATTAAAATTTTGCAAAATAATTAATGGAAAAACAATAATTTTTGTATTTATGTAGCACAAATTTTTATTTCTACTTTGTTTTTAGTTTTTTTAATTAATTAATTAATTTTTCGTTAACATTGATATGTTTTTGTGTAATAATTTATTAGTTTAACAATCAACATTAGTATAGAAATAATTTTTATTAGCTAAAATAGCAAATACAATTAAATTAAATAAATAGATAGTAGTTAATTGATTTATCAACAAAACTATTGCTAATATATATATATAAGGATTTTAATCTTATTTTTCTCATATATACAATTATCATTTCTTTATTCTTGTATTTGTATAATTTTTATTATTATTATTATTGTTTAAAAAAATAAAAAATAATAAAATGAAAAGCTAGAAAGTGATTTCACTTTTTTTTATTTTAAACTTTAAACTCTTAAAACTAATAATAATAATAATAAAAAATAAGAAATAAACAATCAATATGGAATCTTTAGAATGTAATATTTAATGAAGTAGTTATAATAATATATATTTGTATTTATAATTTAGGTAATATATTTATGTATAAAGAAGTATAGTTGAAGAAGAAAACCATAGCCAATGAAATTTGGTAACATTTGTAATGATTTATTGACAAATTACCTTGTAATTTAATATAATCGCTAATAACGAGAGAAACAGTATTAAAAATATTTGATAATTATATATTGGCTTTTGATGGTTATTCTGTGTATTTCTTTACATAACAGACATTTATACCATCGAAGTATGTATGTAGACTAGAAAGATGTTAATTTTATTCTTTTCATTTTTATTAATAATCCAGAGACATAAGTCAGACTAAAGACAATAACATAGATATGTACATAAATTTTCTACTCTACTCTTATTCAATTATGATTAGAAAAATATTATTTTTATTCCTTTCTTATTATAAATAATACAGAGACCAAAGGCAATAACATAATTTCTACTCTACTCTTATTGTATTCAGTAGAAGAATAATTAGGTTAATTAATTTATTTTTCAAAAAAAAAGAAAAAAACCAATAAAGGTCATCAAGTTTTAAGCCAAAAATAGTTTTTATTTATTTAATTTCTATTAATTTAATTACTTTTTAACGTTTATTTGGCTTATAATTTGAATTATTTATATGTAATTTTAATGATTTAATTGTATTAATTAGAAAATCTTTTTTCAATGTCATATTTTTTTTTGTATTTAAAGCATAAAACCGTTTTAATTAATTATATATACACTCATCCTCCGATTTACGTGGTAGATATGTTTCTCAGAAACTTGACTATCAAAAGGACTAACATTATTTATATATATAAACGTATGAGATGGATAAACCACTGATAAAGAAAATTACTAAATACACTCAGTTTTTTCAGTAATTTTTCTTGATCGAAGTTAAAGTGAAACCGTGTATAAAAAGTATCACGTAAATCAGGGGATTAGTGTAATATTTTTTTTTTTATTTTATTAAAGCAAATATGTGTATAAATTTATTAGAAAAAATAATTTAATTTTGTATAAAATTATATAAAATATTGATTTAAGATGCATTTAAATTAATTCATTTTTAATTTCTAAACAATTTTGTACAAAATGAGGATAGTAAACTCCAATATTGGAATAGATAAATGGATATAGAGTCAATTCTGTTTTTATGCGACTTTATTTAATGCAATTTTGAAGTTTATGCGGTTTTTTCTATACGAATTTTTTATTCGACTATTTTTATATGTTGAAGTGGGAATCCCCGGATTTATATGGTTTTTCTTTATTACTTGTAGAAAAATACGTGCAGTGCTCATTGTGTTTTGGGCTGTTGGTCGCATTAACTCGAAATTCATGAAGTTTGCAAAGTTAGTAGCTTAGATGTTTGCTTTTTAATGATTCGGAGATTAAAATTTTAAGCTACTTTAATGTGTTTAACTCATTCTGTCTTCAAAAACGTTTATCAATCTACCAAATTAATTATTTTTCTTAGATTATGTTTCTTTTTATGCGATTTCTTTGGCAATTTCTTTGATTTTATGCTATTTTTTGGCAATTTCTTTGATTTTATGGCTATTTCTTTGCGTTTATGCGACTTTCGATAAACGTAGAACGTATCCCTATTTATTAGTTGTGTTTCTTTATACGATTTTTTTAATGCGTTTTGCTGCAGATCGTATCTCTACAGCATACAACGAGAATTGACTGTATAAATAAGAATTATAAGCCTTTATTGTAATATATAGTTGCTAATAGATCGTGTATAAACTTTAGAAAGCCTTATATGAAGACATCTATCTAGTTTGCAGAGACTTCCACAAACTGCATCACAAGTATTTAAGAGAAAAAAATAAAAATATTTTTTCTTTGTATTTAATTTAATTATTTAATAAATAATTAAATATATACACCAAAAAAATTAATTAATGCTTAAAGTTTACTATTCTCATTAGGTAATAAAAACATTTTCAAGTATTATAAAGAAAACGTTTAGATTAAATAAAATAAAACTAAAATAATTGTAATTTATTTGGTGGCATCATGAGTTACTTTCATGAGCATCAAAAAAAAAAAAGAAAAAAATAATTATCTTATCCATAAACTACACAAAACACATAATATATATGTATATACATAAATACAAAACACAATATATATATTTAATAACAATAATCTTTCTTTTTAGTTATTTTTTGTTTTGGATATTTTTTATGTAAAATTTTTCTCTTTCATTTCCTGTACTAAATACTTTTTTTTCTTTTTTTATATAAAAAATTATGTTTAAATAAATAATACTTGAAAACTTTCATTCATTATTTTAATGTTGTAATTTAATTAACAAAAATATTAAAATAAGAAACATGAAATTTATGTGTGTATATATTATAAGGTGATCAAATTAGCACTATATATTTTTATTAAACAGTATAGTACTTTTATATTGAAACATATATAGCTCTTATTTGATCACCCTGTTTAATAATCACTATCATTGCTAAATGATTTATTTTTCTTTCTTCTTAATTATATTGTGAATAAATTTTAATAAAATGAAGAGTATTTAATGAATTACATTCAAAATAATATGTAGACGTACAGTACGAGTACATACAGTTTATATAATATTTTTTTGTTTAGTTATTATGATGCAAACAGAGATAAACCACTTGCAACAAGCAACGTTGAATAGGTACATAAATCTAGTTAATTAATACTTGTATGTAAGAAAAAATACTGATTTTATATAATTAATTTATTAATTCTTTACTTTTATATTAGTTATCTTAATCTTAATGTTAGTTACTTCAAAAATTCAATGAACTTTTAAACGTTTTTTCTTAATTAGTTTTATTTTTCAATAGGATTATCGCGATGGATACGTTCTGGACATGTTCGCGATCAACAAGGATTATTTAATTTTATTTAAAAAAATCACTAAATTAATGACAATAAACTAATAAAAAAAAAATACTCAACAGTTAATACTTTCTTCTAATAAGATAAAAAAGAAATTTTGTTAAGAAAACAAATCTCCATGTATTGATTCCGGTAATCCCCTGAGGTGTCGATAAACGATGGTAAACCTGTAATAAAGTTTTTTAATTAAGAATAATTAATATTTAAATGTACATTATTTAATAATTTAATGAATTATAATTATACAATTTTAATAAATAAATAATACTGGCATACCTCGCTTCAATGCTGCTTCAATTAGTGCTGGTAGTACTGGGGATTAGTGCTGTATTGTGATACTTTAAGTTGAAAATATTATTATTATTATTATTATTGTTTTAGGACAATATAGTATTTGAATATACTTCGCTTATATTGTATCTATTTAGTACCTCTATCAGTGATGCTTCAAACAGTACTGCAAATCGCGGTTCTATTGATTAGTATCAATAAACTAGCATGAATGCATCAGTAGATTAGTAGCACTAAAGCAAGGTATGCCTGGCTATCATTATAAACATAGATTACAGCATTTTGAGGACTATAAGATGCACCAGAAATTTATATGATGATTTTTAGAAAAAAGTATATAATGTTACATAAGACGGACCGTAAGACTCACCCAACATTTAAGTCCATTTTTCTATGTAAAAAAGTGCGTCTTATTATCTGAAAAATACGGTATTAATTATTTTGTAATTTTCTTCGTCAGTAGTTTATCCATCTCATATATACTTCTTATATAAATAACGATTGCACTTTTTTACGTGATTTCAATTTGTACGATTTTCTACGGAGCATATCTACCGCGTAAATCGTGTGATAAGTGTATAGAGAAAAAACAATAATGTAGCAGCAATAAACACTTGTTCACGAACTAAACATTCTTCTTTCTAAAAAAAAATATAAAAAAATGCTTGCTAAATTATAATTTTCACAAATTATTAAATAAAAATTTTAATTTCTTTTTTATTTTTAATAAAAACAAAACAAAAAGTTTACCGGATAGTTTTTTTGGTTTCAAAATTCAAAACAAAAGAAATAAATTAGAAAAGCCTTGAATTGTCTAAAATATCATTAAATTATGATGATCTCTTTATGTTATTTCTTCTCTGTAAAGAAGAAATTTCTTTATGAATGTTTTTATAAGTAAGTAAATGCAATAAAAAATAAACATAAAAAAATTATTTTATGTAAAAAATGAAATAATTTCAACAAGATACATGATTTAAATCAAATGAATCAACAGATCTCTCTGTTGTAAACTATAAAAATGTGTTAATGGTAAATTAATACAAAAGTATTATAATTTATATTTTGTAAAAGTTTAAGGAACATAAAATCAAATATATATGTGTAGGATTGGCTACAGCCCTACAAACTTTCTTCCACCACAAATATTTTTAATCAACGCTAAACGAAACTATTGACTAATTTAGGCAGATGGACGACAACCTCAAAGAAAAGCAGTTTGACAAGTGATTGAGATTTATTGATACAAGAATAAAGGACAAAATTGTCACACTTAGAAGTAAAGAAGATGTAATAATAAAAGTAAATGTCGGAATTAAGAAGAATTATTCCTAAAACAAACATTGAAAAATATAAATCAGAAAGAACTACTCCCTGTCGTGCGGATGGTGAGCAATTGTATTCCTAATCATTATTATAATCCTTGATTCTATTACCTTGTTTACAGAGAATATAGATTATCAGAAAAATTACATGTTAAAGTTTCCAATCCGCTGTATTTTACTTAATATTTAAAAATACAAACAAAAAACCTATTTTAAATGTGCAAAAAATGTATATAACTGTAGAATATTCATTGTTTATACATTTTGATTTAAATAAAATTATTTTATAAATAAATAGATCAAATATTTTTAATTTTAGAAAACAAAATTTCATCATAATTATGAATGAAAATATTTTTTAACGCCTGGTTGAATGTCGTTATATTATTTAATATCTATTGTGTACCGTATTCACAGAGTATCTATGCTGATTTCCCTGTTTTAAAGAGGTAAAAACTTGCTCTATTACTAGAAATTATAACTGCACTGATATCTTTGATAAAAAGACAGAAAAATAAATTTCGCAAATTAAATTTTTTTGATAAAAAATTCAGAGTATTCCATTATCTTAAATAAATAAACTTAAATACTATAATGAAGATTCGTTAAATATTAATATGGAACACATAATGATTGCAAATCCTATTTTTGATTAGTATTTTTGTTAAATGGGTTTTTTTTTACCTGTATCTGTATCTGAATTGAGATTTTATAATTCGTTTTGATTAAATCATTTTAATAGTTATTCTTAACATCATGAATTCATTTTGGTAATTAAGAAATTATTATGCAATTGTTAAAAATTTATTAAATGTTTCAAGCACCACAATGTGCTGATAAACCAAAAATTGTATACGTAATACATATTTGATTATTAAATCACACGTCTGAGTAAATAGCACTTCATATTGCCATTTCGTAGTATTAAACCAAGAACACTGCATCTGTAATCCAGAATCATTCTTCATCACTTCCATGGCACCACAATTCTATTGAATATTAGATAGAATAAAGGATCTGATCCGACTATAACGGTCGAAATGCTAAAAAGAAAAATAAATTCAGTTAAATTTGTTTATAAGATGAAAAATACTTGGTATATTATATAAGTGTATGTTTGAAATTGCAAAAATGTATAAAACTGCAAAAATATTAATAAAATAATTTAATACACATATAAAACCCGTAAGAAAATTAATTAAAGAAATGAAAATAAATTTAGTAACTAACACTTGACCACTCTTTATTTTTTTTAAACTAAAAACATGCAAAACTAATATTTTCGCAAAATATTTCACAAATAAAAAGCAAAGCAAAATGATTAACGGTTTTTTTAATTCATAAAATAAACAAGGAAATCCACAAATATTGTTTTATGAATGCCTAAATAGTAATTAAATTTATTATTAGACAAAAATCTTATTAATTTAATAAAATTTTCGTTAGAAATTGTTATTTTTCTAATTTTGATTTATTTGCAATAATTTATTAATATTATTTTCCTTATCTAAGGGTTTGAACGTCTTTTTCAATATTCTATTCTTCCACATTTCATAGGTGTCTATTACTTCTGACAACAGTATTTAATTTTCATTATAATTTTGCTATTATAATTAATTTAATTACTGTTTAATTACAGTTTAATTAATTAGTTTAATCGTAAAATATACTCTGTTGATGTTTTGACATCAATGTTATATTAGGCTGCGTACCTTTTTCAATTTAAAATCTACTATATCGCCATTTGAACATGATTTTCGATTTGTGTATAACTTCTTGTATTCATACGAATATTTACATCAATCGGCAAGTCATAGTGTATTAAAATATAAATAGCAAATAAATTAGGTTTTTTGATAAAGAAAGGATAAAATAAATTATAAAAATGAGTTCGATTGGTACCGGTGTAAGTTAATTTAATTACACAATATATATAATCTTACTTATTTTATATATTATTTTCATGACTAAAGAAATTTCCTTATTAACAATATAACCAAACATTTTCAATGACTTTTTGTTTGTCTTCACAGTATGATTTATCTGCCGCACAATTTTCGCCTGATGGAAGAGTGTTTCAAATTGAATATCCTTCTAAAGCCGTTGAAAATAGCACGACAATCATTGGATTAAGAGGCAAAACTGGTGTTGTATTAGCTGTGGAAAAAGTTGTTACAAGTAAACTTATAGAGACCACTTCAAACAAACGAATTTATAAAATCGACAAACACATTGGAATGGTACTTGTTATCCATTCAATTTTTCTTCCAAATATAAACACATTAATATTATGATTTTAGGCTGTAGCAGGTTTATTTGCGGATGGTATGGCAATTGTTGATATCGCACGTGAAGAGGCAGAAAATTTTAGAAGACGTAATAATCGTCCTATCCCATTGAAAATATTAAACGAGCGACTCTCATCATATATGCACGCTTATACATTGTATAGTGCTGTCAGACCATTCGGCGTTAGTGTTATTTTAGCATCTTGCACTGATGAAATTGAACCAAAACCTGAAATGTATATGATTGAGCCATCCGGAGCTTCTTATGTAAACAAAAAATTATTACCATTTTATTTAAATAAAAAATTAAACAATTTAAACGTTTTAGGGATATTTTGGATGTGCAAATGGCAAATCTAAACAACCAGCTAAAACGGAAATAGAAAAACTAAAAGATTTATCTTCATTAGAACAACGCGAACTTGTATTAAAAGCAGCCACTATGTAATTCTAAAAAACAATTATTAATTATGAAAAAACAAAACTAATATTCCAAATTTTTTCTAGAATTAACCAGGTTCGTGATGAATCTAAAGATAAATGTGTGTTAGAAATACAATATGTTGGTAAAGAAACTGCATATAATTTTGATAATTTATATGCTGAATTACTGGAAGAAGCAAATCGGGAAGCAACTCGTGAAAGAGATGACGGTGAAACAATTTAATTTAAAGGAATTATTAAAAGAAAATTTTCTCACCTTTTTTTTTTTTTTTAAATCATAAATGTTTCAAAAAAACAAATAAAAATTATTAAACTTAATAAATCTTTTTATTATTATTAATATTTTAATCAATTCACATAATAATAATTTATGTTTTCTTCGATTAATTTAATTTATTCAAAATTATGTATTGATATAACAATGATAACGAGAAACTTGTTTTTTGAATTAATAATTCAAATGATTGTTTAAGTTAGTTTTTTCGTTTGGCATCGTACTTTTATTAAGAAAATTTAATTATATATTTCTTTAATAAAATAAAGTTATTTTTGGATTATAAAAAATATATATATATTGTTAATTAGAAAAGATAACAAAAATAAAAATCACAGAATTATATTTTGACTTAAACGACAAGTCATATACATAAATTTATACATAATTAGTAGAAAAAATTAGTTACTGTAATTGTTTTAAAAAAATGACCGAGCCTAAAACACCAGGTGTAAGTTAATTAAAATATTTTTTTAATTTTAAATTTATTAAAGTATTTTTTTTTGTTGTGACTAAAACTATATTTAAGTGTTAAAATTATAACCAAAGATTTTTTTTTTACAATTTTTATTAGTATGATCTATTCGCGAATATATATGATAGTAACGGTTTAGTGTTACAAGTAGATTATGCTACTAAAGCAGTTGATATTAGTCAGACAGTAATTGGACTGCGAAGTGATATCGGTATTGTATTAGTTGCTGAAAATATTATTACTTGTAAACTAGTAGAGCCAGATAATAGAATTTATTACATTGACGAAAACATTGGAATGGTATTTATCATGCATTAAATCTGTTTCCATATGTAAATATATTGATATTATGGTTTTAGGCGATAGCGGGTTATCTAGCTGATGGTAAGGCAATTGTGGATATAGCACGAAAAGAAGCAATTCATTTTTACAAAACTCATAACCGGCACATCCCATTGAAAATATTAAACGAACGACTCTCATCATATATGCACGCTTATACATTGGGTAGTTCTGTCAGACCATTTGGCGTTTTTATTATTTTAGTATCTTGCACTAAAGAGGAGGCAAAACCTGAAATGTATATGATTGAACCGTCTGGTGCTACTTATGTAAAAAAAAATTCAAATATATTTATATATATAAATAAAAATTTAAATCATTCTAGGGATATTTTGGATGTGCAAATGGGAAAACCAAAGAATTAGCTGTAAAAAAAATCGAAGCTCTTGAAAACTTGGCATCAATGAATAAAGAGGAACTTGTAGAAGCCGCAAAGACAATGTAATATGATAAATTATATCTTAATAATGAAAAAAAAATAACTTATGTTATTCTTTTTTTTAGAATACATGAGATTCGTGGCAATACAGAAAATAAATTCGTTTTAGAAATGTATTATATTGGTAGAGACAATAAATTTAAGTTTTTAAAAGAAGAAATAGATGATGTAGCTTAAAACAAATAAATAAAAATCATATATTGTAACAATAAAAATAAATAAATTTTATTTTGCTAAAATAAGTAAATTATTAATAAATTTATAACAACATATTTTATGGTAATCCATATGATACTTTGTGTGTCTTTTTCGATGGCATTTTATATAAATTCTGTGCCCACAAGGATAATATAAACATTTCAATTATAATTATCAATTGAACAATAACTGAAAAAGATAAGAAAATTTAATTATTTTAAATACATTTTTTTATTTATAAAATTAACAATTTATATACCATTTCTAATAACTCTTGGTGTAATTGGCCAATCACCACATATATTAAATTGTCCTGTGGGCAATGATTGTGCGACACCCGGTTGTACTTTACATGATAATAATACAAATTGTAGAACAAAATATTTTTGTAATATTTTATAGTCTGGATAATACGGACAAATCATACGTATTAATATATTTAAGCCCCAAACCCCCAAAAATATGGATGTTATAATAAATGGTACAAAGTATAAAAACATTGCAAAGTAAATTCGCTAAAATATATAGAAAAATAATTCACTTTAGTGATTACATTGCCATCTAGTAGAAAATAAATGCTACTACAAAAAATTATTTCATTTAAAAACTTACACTTTCTTCAACATATAATATGTTTAATGTTAAAAATGTAAATGTTTGTACAATTGGTAATTGCAATATTAATAAACGGATTGTTGTAAATTTTTCTCTAAAAACAAAAAAATTAAATAAGCATCATAATTATAAATAATAATTAATAAAATACTTGGTTATTCGTGATGGTGCTACACATATGCAGCAACAACAGCATGGTAATGTTTTTATATTAAATGCTTCATTGTCAGCAGTTTTTATAAAATTTGATTCACCACCAACATAATCTAAGCATAATCTATATTAATAATAATAATTAATTATAAATTTTTATTAAATACAATTCTGTAAATACTTACTGATATAAAATGTAAGCACATACAGTAAACGCTATATGTGATATTGTATCAGCTAATAATATTGTTTTTGGTATTAACATTGATAATAAACATGCAATTGTAACTACCTGTAAAAATTAGAATATAATTAATTAATTAATAAATAAATTAAAAAGAAAATAAAATTATTTATTTTAGTTACGAATGATTTGAGCAAAGACACATATTAGTCGTGTAACAATGTGTATTGAATATTGATTATCCGAGATATGCGATTGTTATTGATTGATAAACGCAAAAAAAAATTTTTTACATATTTTATCAATTATTGTTTGTTTATCAATAAATTGCATGTGGACATATGGTTATTTTACAATAAATACATAAATTAATCAATAATGTATCATAAAAGAAAAACTAAATTGTCAGAAACTAAATAGAATATCAACAATATCCATTTGTTTAATAGTTGTGGAATGTACAATGGACTTTGCCACTAACATTTTAAGAGAGTAATATCCATTAATTCCACAATAATGCTATTTAACAATAATGAAATTACTTTTAAATAATATAATCATACACAAAATAGTGTAAATAAACTTAAGCTAGCTTTTCCGTCTTTTAATTAAATCCTTTAGGCATTTGCATATCATAAAAACAATAAAACGTAAAGCATGGCTTTGTGCAGTAAAAAGAAAAAATAAAAATTAAAAAAATTCTTACCGGATAAATTCCGCACAATATAATTGATTTGGTTATAAACTTTTTCGGTGTATGATGTATTAAATAATGTAATCTAGTTAAAAATATAAATAATGTTAAACCACTTATAATAGATGCTGTAATAATAAAGCCTAGCATAAATGGTGTCATTGCTGAAAGAAAATTTAAATAAAATTAAATAAATATTTATATTTATATAGAAATAGGACTTTAAAGGATTAAAGCACATGAAAAATGTTTAAGCATTCAAGGTGAAATTATTAATAAAATTATTTTTTATAAGAAACTCATTATTAATAATCTGTGACACGTTTTAAATACAATTTTTTAATTTTGAAAAGGAAAAAAACGCACAAAAACCACGTTTTACTATAAAGTTCACAGGAAATTATTCATCTACACGAAATATGTATTATTTTTATCTTAATTCTTTCACATTTTCTTGCGTGGTTAGTGCCAATAGTAAATTGTTTTAAAAGGCAACAAACTTTCCTAATCAATAACTAAACGTAAGGAATGCCTTCGTTCAGGGATAAAATACTTTTTAACTAAAAATAAAAAAATAAATAAATAAATAAATTAATTTACCTGAATAGAATTCAAGTATCGGTGGCATTGTATCGTCGCACATTAATACTTTGGTTACATTTTTATGTAATGGACTATCAATATCATAGCCATCGGCAAGTGCATTTACATTATTATCAACATAATCATTATTTACCGAATCACTTATTTCATCGGTAACTGAATTTTCAATAAATGGTTTATCAGATGTTGTTGAAAATATATCTTTTATTGTTGTGGCCACTGTTGATGCTACAGTAGTCACAATTGCCTCTAATGTTGTCTCAATTATTGTTGTATTCATTTTTATAAATATTTTCTTTTATTGATTAGAAAATTTTACTATTTTATTATTATTATTAATAGAATGACTTGCTTAAAAATTTTCTTTATCGATCAAACAATAATAAAAGATTTATTTTTTATTCTGAATGAGAAGTTTCTCAACAACTTTTCATATAAATTAAGTAAAATTAAATCATTTCTTTGCGATAATAATCAGCTTACATAAGTACATACAAATTAAAAATCTTACAATAATATTTATTTAATAACATTTAAAATAAATAATTATAATAATAATAAAATTGTAAATTGTAATTACAGTCGGAGTTTTCAGTATTTTTTCAAATAATTACAAAATTCTTCACTCAATGTCATTTTAATTTATTTTTTATTAATTTTTCCATTATTCCATTATTTCCTAATGCTTGTGCCACTTGTTTTACTATTGTAAAATAATATTTTTAATTATATATTTATCTGAAAATAAGATTTAAACATTTAATTGAATTGTAAAATCATGATAATTATTTTTTATATTGGTTTAGAAAGGTAATAATAATTCAATACACAATAGTAGAAGTTATTAATATGTTTAATAAATTAATTAAATAATTATGCTTTATGCAAATAATATTGTTTTAATATTATTGCAAAATAATTAGAAATAATAAAATAAATTTATTACTGGTTTTATGATTAGAAAAATTACCAGTTAATATACCAGTAACTATACTATGTAGTGAATATACCAGTCTGACAATACCAATGAATATACCAGTTAAGTACTTTAAGTAGTACAATTCTGTCTAATTAAAGATTAATCAATTACACATGATTTAAATAAAAATAAATAAAAATAATAAAAATAAATAAATAAATTAAAAAAAACTCTAATTAATTAATTTACATAAATAGTTTTTGATTTATTTTAAAAGTGCTTTTTAAAAATGAAAAACTAAAATTACAAATCACTAATCAATCACTAATATCCGGTATAAAGAAAAATCTTTAACAACTTATTTTTATTAAAAACTAATAAAAAAATTTATTAATTAAAAAAATTATTGAACGATTAACACTTAAGAATCAAACATTAAATGAATTTATTATTCGTTGTAACATAGTTTATTTTTTTATAAATATAAATAGATATCAAAAAACATAACCTTGAAAATATAAAATATTTAAAAATAAATATTATTTTATTTATTTATTTATTTATTTAATATAATAAAAATAATTGAATTAACATAAAAACTGTGCATCAAACTTTCTTCTGCTCACTGTAACACGATTATTGTTTTTTATTTGCAAAGTATTATGTTTTATATATTGTGACATGTGTGCTACCTATAGGTATATCCGGTAATATGATTAAACATAAATAAAATTATTTCTAAATAATTAATAAATATAAATTCTTTTAGTAAAATAAATGTTTATCTTTTTCTACTATTTTTATTTCATTAAATAAAGTAATAAGGAAATAAAAATCTATTCAACATTTTTATTATTATGATTTGTTAAAGCCGTTAGCTTATGGTTTACTTTTGTTTTTTTATGTAATATTTGTAATTTTTTCGTTACTTATTTCATTATGAGAAAGTTACTTAATTAATTGTTTTTTTTTTTTATTACTTTATATAAGTAAATATTTGTTATTATTAGTTAATTAAAGAAATAATTTATTAATGAAATTATCATGATCTAGATTAAAATTTTAATGAAAATTTGTTTGGTTTTTTTTGAATTTATAAATCTGGATTAACAGATCTAGATCTACAAATTAATGATTGAAAAAAATGTAAAACAAAATAAGAAAATTCTTCTAAATCTAAGCATCTAAACGAAAACTACACACAATACACTTAATTTGTAGAATTTTTAATTTATTTTAAATAAAATCACACATCAATAAATAAATCAATAGTTTAACATAAAAACACTTTCATTACTTCCTTCAATATAACAGTTAAAGCACAACAGAAAATTAATCTAACTTAACGCAAAAAAAAAAAAAAACATGTACTTAAACAGTCAATATTAAATACAAATATATTATTTATATTTTATAATATAAGAAAAAAAATAAATTTAAACTACTTTCACTATCTTTATTTATTTTAATTTTTAACTTAAGACTTTTTACACAACTTTTTCCACTAACAAAATAAGTTAATTTTTTTACTTGAAACGAAAAATATATTTACTTTAGGTCGTTGATGCTTAAAATTACAAACATTAAATTGTTTTAAGTAAAGAGAATATAGAAAAAAAGTAAACAAAAACTAACCTTTAAACAATGTAATAAATAATTAAAGTCAGTTTGAAACAATTGAATTGTATATTTAGACTTAATGTTAATAAAGTAACAAAATAATTGTTTTGCTTTTATTAAATAAAAGTTTTTTTGGGAGCAAAATGTATGTAAAGTATTAGAAACTGAGAATACAATTTATATGTTTAGTTTCAAAGGTTAATAATATTGTATTTCTTTACTTAAATAACATTTCCATTGCGAAAAGAATAAACAAAAGAAAACTTTAATAAATCAAAACAAAAAAGAATTTACAATAAAATGGCGCCAGTATAAAATTGCAATTAAGTAGTTTAAATCACATTATAGATAATAGTATTTAGATTTGTTTTTGAATTAATACAAATTATTAATGTATTAATGAAAAAATTTATTTATAAATAATAACAAAAATATATATTTATTTATTTTAAAACACAGGTTTTTATCGACACCGAAACAACATTTTCTTTTTTAAAAATATTAATCAAAAATAAGCATTTATTTAGCATTGTATGTTGTTAAATATTTTACAAAAATAATAATAAATTAAATTACTTCTTTCTTTAGTTATTAATTATTATTTTTAATAATATTTTTAGCTAGATTATAACGTTAAACTTTTTAATAAAATTGCACAAAAAAAACAGAAATAATAATAATTCTGCAAGACGATCGATGCGACGTTCACTGTTCAACATTTATAACTAAACTGATGTAGTAGAAAAAAATAAAAAAAATTAATTAAAGAATTATTTAAATTTGCATGCGGCAGAGGCAATTCGATTGTTACTTATTTTTTTTGGCAGAATTATAGATTTTTTTTTTTATTATTATTATTTTTAGCATAGAGAGACAGAATGTGATACAAAAATAAAAAAACATTGTCTATCGTTTATACTCGTAGCTAGCGAATAAAATAACAAAAGCTAAAAATACCGAAAAAATTCTACATTTGTCAGTGGTTTAGTGGTCATGAGCTTTTACACAACGCTTTAATGTTTCTGTATTTCGTTGCCTAAAGTATCTCGATTCTAGTTTTTTATTTTATCAATAAACTTCCGTATCAATAGTATTAGTTATTGGATCATAGAATTAATTATAATAATATTATAATTTACGATTTGTAAAGCTTTTTGCTGTAAAGCTGTATGGCGTCGCTTTTATATTTGCTACATACGCAATTTTCTAAGTTTAACTGATTTAAAGTATTAATTTGTTCTCTGTTGAATTAAGCCAAGTTTGTATTAATATTTAATTTGTTTTATTTACACAAAATAAGCATTTTTTTTTAAGTGTTTAATACCTTAATCCTCACCTTATACATAATTTTCTACATGCTTGTGTGTTTTTTTTTTTGCTTTTTAATATATGACGCAGTTTATGACTTCACAATCATATTTATGTTAATCTTTCAGTAAGATTCCAGTAGTATTAATTTGAAATATTGTATTTTTGTTATTTTTTTTGAATAAAATCGGTTATTAATGAATATTATTTGTTATCGTTTGCCACGGTCACGGTGATGAGTATAACACGCAGCAATGTAGGTACAAACTTAGTATAAAGCCAATTTTCTATTTATTTTTCGATTAATTTCTTTTAAATTAATTAATATTATCGCTTTGTTAGTTTGTTTATATGAAATATACTCTTTTGCTATCAAACTATGTTTGTATTTACCATATAATATTATACTAAGCAATGTTAACCATCGCAATCATAGGCAACATAGCTAAAAACACACTAGAATCCGATTTAATTTATTATTTTTTGTTAAATGAAATAAATATTAAATAACGCGTGCTCGCTCGTGTCACTGTTATCGTCTTTTATTTTATTTATTTATTTAAATAAAAATGAGATTCATTTGTCAGCGAAAAACGCACAACAACCGTTGTACGACTTATATACATATATATATATATTGTTTAAATTAAAATTATTATAAAATTAAACGTTTTAACATAATTAATTAACCTTAACACTGATTTCTTTAAATTATATTTATATACAAATACAAATCTATAGAGTCAATAATCGCTAATTATGTAAATTTCAATGTCAAAAATACATAAAAAATCAAAAAAAAAATTAAATATTTAAGCCACTTATTAATTTTCACTTTTTTCTTTTTGCATAATTATTTTTCATTAAAAAATTTCATAATACATTAAATGAGAATAATTTTTGTATAATTTATTTCATTAGAAAATGCTTTCGCTAAAGTAATTCATCGTTTCTATGTTGCGTAAAGCATAAAGCTTTCATTAAACAATAATATCGTTAAATTCGCAACAAAGCAAAATAGATAATAAATAAACAGAAATCTTATCAAGATAGCTTAAGTCGTGTCATTTCAATTACATTTTTATTATTAGCACGTTTTTGACTTAATAAAGAAAATAAACTATTTTAAGTAATTAATATAGAAATAAAAAAACAAAACAAAAGACATACGTAGCATATAAGTTAAGTAACATTTATTAGCGTTCATAAAATGTTTGTTTTAAATCATTAATTTCTATATAAATTAATAATAATAATAATGTTGCAATTAGATAGTTTATGTTAAATTTAATAAAATTATGACTTAAATTTGAATATTATTAATGTATTGTGACTTAAATAAACAATAATCTATGACTTAAATTATAATTTTTCAAGTGTTTTTCAAGTATTAACAAATAATAATCAGAAATATCACTTGGTGTTTTGTGTTGATAAGATAAAGGCGGCTTACGAGTGATTAAAAACTATACTTAAAAGCTAATTATGATCGGTTTTTTTTTTACAATTTTAATTACTTTAGTACGATTAGAATCGTATAATTTAAATTAATAAATATTATTTATCTCTAGTCTAGATAACACAAATTGAGTAATTTATTTGCTTATTAATATTGATTGATGGATTTATCAGTGGAATGTATTGAGCTTTAAAATTTCACTAAGAACGATACAAACTCGTTAAACCGGAATAAACGAATCTTAAACACACAAAAACAGTCTCTGTAATCTAATAAAAAATCTTTTAATTTTCAACAGAAAAACATGATGATAAATCACTGTAAAAACCGAGAAAAATATTTAATTTAACATTGATGAACACACATTGCACACATATAAATTTTAGAAAGCTGTAAAGATTTTTTCGCAATTTTTTTTGTATTTCTTTAATTATTTATCATTATTATTACACAGAAATTTAACAAAACATAAAATTAAATGCATTTAATTACGTAATGATTTGCATTGCAAGACAGTATAAATATGCACTTTCATATTTTAAATAACAAAATAATAATATTTTTCTATCTTAAAACATTTCCGTTAAAAAAGTTTGTTCAACAGGTTTATTTTGACAAAAGAAAATCACTTAAAAATACATGGATATTACTTACTTAAGCACTTTTATTTAAATTTTGTATGGAAATTTAACAAAATAATATGATTTTAATTCACTATAACTCAGTTACTATTCGATTTAAGTAAATATTTGTATTTATTATAGTTTTATGGTAATAATAATAATATTTTTTGAATAGAAAAACTATATTTAAGTGATTACGTTAAGTACTTGTTTAGCAATATATTACACAATGCCAATTAATCATTAGTTGTTGACTTAATAATAGTTTCAAATAAATACAATTCTTGAACACATAACCACACAAATGTAATTAATTAAGATTTTTTCTAATGAATTAAGAAACACAAACAGAACTTTTTATTTAAGAAATAAATAATTAATTAATTAATAAAACATTTAATAAAGAGAAAATATAAAAATATAACAAAAATGTCAAAAGTTTATTTCTGTTATTATTTCTGACGAGCAATGTAACGACTGCGCCAAATGATTAAACAAAAAATAATTAACGAACAAAATAACAAAAAACAAAAAAACGACATTCATTTTGAAGCCAAGTTTGGTTTTTGTTTTATATAAACACGTGGTGGGTTGTTTGAATTTTCTTTGGTGACAGCTGATTATGATATTTCTTTAGTTTTTTAATTTAAATTTTATTAAATATTTTATATTTGTGTTAGTTTTGAATTCAAATTTAAACTTTTTATAGGAAATAAACAGTTAATACTATTCAATGGAAGTGTTTACGATTAATGGAGGACTTTATGTAATGAAGGTAAATAGTTTTTTTGAATTTTTTAGCACCGGATATAACCTATTGGAAACTTTGTTAATGTTTAAAATTATCAAAAATAAGTGCACTGATATTGTTAAAATATAAAAAGAAGTTTTTAAATACGTTTGATGGGTAGAAAGTCGCATAAAACATGAAAAACAAAACGAATAAATGTCATTTATAGCAAGTATACGTTACTCTTATCACATTACATTTATTTAATCAATTAATTATAAAATTTATTTGCAAATTAAATCATATTTTTCCTACACCCCCAGGTAGATATAACCTTGTCAATAATTTATCGATTGAAAATATTCTATTTTACAGTAACTTCTATTGATTAATTAATATTTCTTTATTAAAATAGGATTTGTGGAAAAGTTTTTTTCATTGAATTTTCAATAATAAACTAAAAAACAATAACTAATTGTTATTTAATAAATAATTAAATACTTTATTAAATAAAAATATTAATATTTATAATAATAATAATCATTTTATTTTGTTTATAGTAAATTCATATTCTTTTATTGAACGATTAACAATGAAATTTCATTAGAATATTTTTTTATTTTTCAACCACAAATACTATAAAGTTTTTATTACAAAAAAATAAATTAAAAAATAAATTAATTAGAGTTTTTTTTTTTACTTTTTGATAAGATTATTATTTAGTAAACAAGTAACACATTTACGTAATTTAAATAGAAATAATAAATTCGTTATTATTATTATTGTGATTTTGTTGAAATAATAATTCCCATTTATTGTTTCTTAAATAAATCTGTGGGTAATTTCTGCTCATTTATACGATGTATATCAGTTTTTATTTATAATAAAATTTCAATAATTATTCACAAGAAAATAAATTAATTTGTAGCACAAACTCAGTTATTAATTCTATTAGAAATAGTATACTCTAGTGTTGGCATAGCTTTATCCACACAACATCTAATATTCTGCTCGCTTATATACATATATTTCGTTGATTGCAATAAATCAGCAATAAAGATAATCATACTAACGTGTTTATACGCTTAAAAATTGCTAAACATCAAAAATACTTCTAAAATTATCAAAAAAAACGTATTTAATGTCTGATAAAAATGCAATAAAAATATTTTCATTTAACAAAACAGAGAGAAAAAGAAAAGAACAAACCAAGATAAGGTAAAAAATTAACTGAAATAAAGACTAAAAACAGTATAAATTTTTGTACATTAAACTTTAAACACATGAAAATTAAATAAATAATTCTACTATCTATCTATCTATCTACAAACGCCTGAACCATCATCTCTTTATCTATTTTTATATTTTCTAATAAAAGTCAATAATCATTCATTCAATTTAATTAATTTATTGTCATTATTGTTTAATTAATTTTATTAATATTAACATTTTTATCATTTTTATAACTCATCAGTTATAAAATTCATATTTATTGTCTATATTTTATTTTAATTGATTAAAATTATTAAAAAAGGAATTATGACTGACTTAGCAAAAAATAAGTTTCGAAATTCAGTCAATTTTATTTAATTATTAATGAATGAAATTTGTTGCAGATTTTTGTTGGTTAAAAAAATGTGTAAAAGGTCAGTTTTTACTTAAATTGCAGCACTGAGATAAGATGTGTAGAAAGTACTTTAAAAAGCATAACGAAAGCTCTATCAATGTTTCTAATACACAAGTAGAATTTCACGAAACAAATACAGTAAACAAAGTCTGCTAATTAATCAATTAACAAATAAATATTGTCGGAAATAGCTGCTAAACACAAAAGCAACATAAAATAGTTGAGAATTTTATTGTTTTTTTAATCAGAATTTTGTCTAATCAAACAACAATTACAACATCAACCTAGCAATTTGATAAAAAAATAATATCTAATCAATGAATTATTGTTTAAAAAATTAATTAAAAACATAAAATCGAAAACACTTAGGTAACGTAATAACTAGAATACCAAAAAATCTAATCATAAGTGCATGAAATTCGTTAAAAATCAAGTAAAAAGCACAACAGAGTGATTATCCGGAAGTGCATTCAGTTATTACTAAAAAAACATGACTACAAGTCGATAGATGTTTTTCAACAATTCGAAATAAATATATAGATAATTAATAAATATGACATTAATAAATTCTGATTAAATAATTAATTAAAAATATGATTCTTTATTTATTAATATTTTAATTGAAAGCACATTTCTTAGAGCAGAACGTTAACATGCATGTTTCTTTCCTTACAAAAATTCTTTTATCTGATTGTAATCTAAGTAAAATGTATTTCTTTATTTTGTTATATATAAATTTTAAATTAATTTAAATTGTCATTAATATTTATAATAGAAATAAAAAAAAACAAATCTTTAATTCAAATGCTTTTAACGCAAACGAATTGAATTTAATTATTTAATTAAAATGTACTTTGTACTATCATTGCTGGTATAAAATTGAATATGTTAATATTGTTTATATAATTTTCGCCTGAATGTATACATTTGTCTAGCAAGAATATGTTTTTATAGGAAAGTAAATACACACAGAAAAATAATAAAATTAATAAAAAAATATTTATAGAAAACATTTAGGCGTTATTTTTTTTTCGTTTATTTTTTCCATAATAAGTAAACATTTTGGCAATAAATTTATTAATTAAACATTTATCAGTACAGGTAATGATTTGATTAATCATAAATATAATATTTATTTATTTTCACACTTTTATAATTAATAAATTTCCTTGTCAACACTTTTGTTATCTAAATCATATGTGTTTTATGTATATTTAATATATATATATATATTTTAGTTTTTAATTTATCTCCTTCTGTTTGTTATTCAATAGAATAACGTTTATTGTTTGGCGAAAAATTTGTTTATCTTAAAAAAAAACATAGAGTTTTTTTCGTTGAATGATAATTATATGTAACAAAACTTATAGATTAAAAATTTTAATTTTAATTTATGATAATAATAATATAATATTAAGTTTTTTTTTTTAAACATTTAACTTTTGGTATTAAATATAACTGATGATGTTTTAACTGATTATAAAAACTCTTTATACTAGTCATAGTTCTACCTTTTGATAATTGATAAAATAGTATAAAATAACAACAAACATTTATAATTTCATCGAATAGAAATACATATTAGACAGTTTTATATACTTAAAATAATATAAAACAAACACAAGCATAAATTTTTCTATATAATCTTAGTGATTTTTATCAAAATACAAAAAAAAGAAAAAACCTACATAAAGAAAAATATTCAATGAATTTATTAATTCATAAAGAAATAAAATTATTATTATTAATTATTTATAAAAAAAAAATTAGAAAGATAATAAAGTAAACGGTAGCATTATTTGTTGCTCCGTTATTATTATTATTATTTTATTTATTAATTTATTAATTAATTATTTTAATAATGTAATAATATCGAAACGTAAATGAAAAAGAATATTTAAGTTAGAATTATTTAATGTGTATTTAGTGGAATTGTGTTATATAAAATGGATAAATTAGCATTGATTAATGAACATTTAATAAAAACAATGAATTTATTAAATAATCTATCAATAAATAATTTAAGTGATTTAAATAAACAAATAATTGATGATGATGTTATTATTGAATTATATTGTCCACGGACAATGCCTAATATTTACGATTATTTAACAAATTTAAATTTATATTTATTAATATTAATATTATTAGGCGGTATTGTATGTATTTTAACAATGATTTTATTTATAATTGGTGCACGGTTTATTGTGCAAAATCAACCAAATCAAATGGTGACATTAACATTTGCCGTTTATTCAATATATCCGGTAAGAAAAACAAAATAATGCTGAAACAAGCATAGAAAATCTTTTTATTAATTATTATTAAAATAGTGTAATTGCACTTTATTGTTTTATTTTGTTAAAATTAATAAATTAATTGCAAAATTGTCTGTGAAAAATTATAATGAAATACCGGAAATAAAATAAAATTATTATTCTATCGCCTATGAAACCGCAACCTTCTATTCAATGATAAATAATTCTTCTATCATTTGGCTCATAATTGACAGTTTTGATTAGATTGTTTCAAAAATTTTATTAAATAATTAAATATTATTTTAGCTAAAACTGTCAATAGATATTTCAATTAAAACAAATATAAACCTCTAAATTTTCAAAAATCACAATGAAAAGTTTAATTTTTTTTTTTCATTTCATTTCATTTCAATAAATAGTCAGCATGTTTTGCAATTGAATGAAAGAAAGAAAAACAAACAAAAATATACTAAATCAGTTAAATAGATTATAGTCGAAAGTTTACTTTTATACTCTTTTTATATATAAAATGTTATATTTTTTTCATTAGCTTTAAAAAATGGTTTTTTTGCCTGATAAAAGATAATTTTTAACATATTTTGGTTGGTATTTTCTATTTCAGTAGTTAATCACTGTTTATTTGTATTTATTTTTGAGAAATACTATAAATCATTACTGTTTTAGTATTACTTAAAGTAATTCTACATTTATTGTAAATAAATTGCAATTTGGAGAACAGATTTTATTAATTTAAATGTTTAAATAATCAAAGAGTCATACTTTATTCGATAAGGCTGTGAATAACATGAATAATTACCTTAAAAACCAATAACATAAGTTAAATATTAAATTTTCACACTGAATAATCACATTTTTACTCATTTTATCACTTAAAAATTGTCTATTAATCATTTTTCAGCAATTTTATTTAAAAATAAATAATTTCAAATAAAAGACACCAAAATGTGTCTTTACTTATCTTAGATACTATTATACCAGTTGCTAATTTATATTATTTTTGTTTTTATTGTTCAATTTTTAATTAATTTAATATAATAATTATAAAAATTAGATATAAATAACCTGCATAATATTTAATTTATTAATTTTTATAATTTATAACATAATAATTAGCATTTAAAGTCAATGTTTTGATAATACAAACATTCATAGACACAAACCAATGTCAACGAAAATATTTTTTTTTCTGACGAAAAATATTTATTAAATTTTTATTTTTTTTTTAATTAATTAATTAATTTTGTATGTTTTTTAATTCTTTTGTTTTAATTTTAATTAATTTATTTATTTTTTTTTCTTTTATAAATTTTAATATGTAAATATTTAGATTGTTTCAACAACATCACTAATCTCGTTATTAATACCGCAAACATTTTTACTTATGGACGGTATATCAGTTACACTATTCTCCTTTTGTGCATTATTTTTAATTAAGTAAGTTTTAAAAATTATTTTCTAGCATAATTATTTACTTATTTATTAATTTTTTTTTTTTTTAACTTATAGATTAGCTTTATTATATGTTGACGGAGAAACAGAATTTATATCAAAAGCAAATCCAAATGCATTTAATGAATTAACAATGCCATTTTGTTGTCTTTTACCATTTTTAAAGAGTTACAATGTCACAAAGTAGAATTTTATTTCAATAATTAATAATAATAATAATAATAATAATAATAATTAATTGTATTTTTTTGTTCATTTTACAATATAGAAAAAGGATATTAAATGGAAAATTATTAGTCTTTCAGATGTCAATTGTGATGCCATTGATTTCCGTGACACAATTAGTCCTTTATTTAGAAGATGAGGTAAATAAGGAAATTTCTTTTTAATTTTATAAAATAAATAATAATAATAACAAATAAATTTCATAGATGTTATACTTCGATACAACATTATACTTTCTTCCATTCAACTTAGTTACAATATTATTAGCTATCTGGGGTTTAAATATACTTATTCGTATGATTGCACCATATTGTCCAGAATTAAAATTACGACAACGTTATATTGCCGTGCAGGTTGTCTTATTATGTTCAAAAATACAACCAGCTATTGCCGGTTTAATTGTATCACAATCATATTTTCCATGTTATCCACCAGTAACACCGTATGTTCTACAAAACAGTTAAGTTTAGCATTATTTTCTTATTAAAATTTTAATAAAAATAAAAATAATAATAAATAAAAATTACAGCAATTGTGCAACTTATAATAATATTTCAAATGTTTGGATTATGTATTTGGGCAAAATCACTTTATAAAACACCAACAAGAGAACAAAATACAAGTTTATAAGTGTTAATTAATTAGTTCTTTTGGTATAATTAAGAAGAAACGACAGAGATCAACAAATATTTATTGAAATCAAATGCTGTGCTTTGTTAAATTGTTATTTATTTTTTATTTATTTTTTTTTTTAGCCTATTACTGTTTATCAGCTAGACAGCAGTTTTTTATTAAATAAATAATATATTTATCCACAAAAATTGAGTGTTATTCTTTAAGCCCATATCAATGACAGTGAATTTCCTTGCAACATAATCACATTATTATCAGAATGATTGCTTAATTACAGTTTAATCAGCTTAAAAATCTCCTCTATCTATTCTTCTGCTTGATTATGATTTTCAGCCTCAAACTTATACTTGATTGCAATGAGTAACACATCTAAAATGAAATAAAAATACTTAATTAATTAATGAATTAAAGACATAAAATTTCATTTTAATTTAATTAAATTTATAATATCAGATTTTATTTATTGTAATAACACAAAATTACCTTTTAAACAATGATCATAATTATAGTTTTTTTCATTTTTTATATTATTTACAATAGAAAATAAGTAAAATTAACGCTGTTATAAATAAATTTGCATAACAAAAGTTAGTTTTTTTTTCAATGCTCACGACTATGCTTTTTTTTCGTGCTTTTTTTATATTATTAACAAAAAAAATTACTATATACTTTTTTTTTTTGATTTTAATTTGTCAAGCATAAAAATTTAAACTTTTTTTTTAAGCTCATCGAATAATAACGTTTTTTCTAAAAAAAATAAAACAAAACAAAAACTAAAAATGGTGCTCTAAGTAAAGTTCAATCACCATGTGCTAGCGTTCGTTTGATTTTGTTTTGTTTTGGTTTTTTCGATTTGATTCGGTGATTTTTGACAATTGTTTTTTTTTTACATATTTTATCTTTATTAATTTATCTTGTATGCACGCATTAGATATATTAAATCATAATTTATCATATCGTTATATATTTTCTAGTATTAAAATCTAGTATTAATTTAGTATTCAGATTAACTGCATTTGCATTATTTTTTTAAAACTATATTTAAAGTCATTGTTTTTGCCGGATTGTTATACAAACTTTCTGAGTTATTCTGTTTAAAGTTATTCGTAAAACATGATTAAGTATTTCTTATTACGAGAATTAAATCCTTGAATAATAATCAACGCATAAAACAATTTAAAACAGAAAGTACTTTGCATAAGTTTTAAATTATTTAATTAAGAAAATAATAACAAAGTAGAACAGAAGTTTCTGCATTATTTGTTTTCTAATAATTTAAATAATTTAATCATAAAAATAAATTAAATTCCATCCCTGAATAATAATAACAATAATAAACGGTCATTCATGTAATTAATAAATTTTTTTTTCCTACTTATCTATACTTATTTCAATTACAAAAATTTATTCAGTCAAATATTATCATAAAAATATATATAATTTATTTTTATTATTATTATTATTAAAACCTTATCATTCAGTTACATCGGTTTTATATTTTAGAAATGTTTTTTTCTTTATCAAATACATTATATTTTTGAACAACTAAAGCAGTAAATAAGTATATTTGGTCGGTCTGTTGTTATATAAATTTAAAAATATTATTTATTTATAATTTTTATTTTTTTTTTTTGGCAAATTATTATAAACGTTGCTGGTAGTAATAAACATTATTAAACAAACAGAAAATAAAACATTAAAAAAAAAAAAAACAAGCAAAAAGTGTAATATTGAGGTAATAAAAATTTATTTTAAAAATAATAATAAAAAACAACGTGTTTTACTATTAATTAATTTTTAAAACATAATTATAAAAAAAAAGTGAAGAAGTTCTGTTTTATTTTTAACAACAATAAATAAGTGTACAAGAGAAATTAATTTTAATAATATTCATAAATATAATAATAAAGTGTAATAACTGATTTCCTCTAATCATAATATAAATATGTATAATCATAAAACGCATGCCCATATGTTTTATGTTTTCATATTTTAATCTTACAATACTTTGCTTTATTTAACATTTCATTCAATCATATGGTTTTCATTAAATAAATAATAAAAATTTAAATAAATAAATACGACAAAAAAATATATAATATATCTAATCATATTATAATGTTAGTATATATGTAAAAAATAATTTTATTCTTTTGCTTTTATTATTTAATAAAAATAAAAATGATTAAAGTTGTGTCATCAAATACAATGTGTATACACAGTGTTTGTGTTTTTATTATTAATTCCGTGTTTAATTGATTTGTTAAACATTTAATAATATAATTATAGTAAAATAAAAAAAAATTAATCAATTAATTATTAATCGGTATTTATGTTTAAAACATAATATTTATTTTATCAAAAAAAAAAATAAATAAAACAAACTGGTATAACTGAAATAAAACATTAAATTAGCAAAGATAAGAACCGTAAATAATACTTAGTTAATTTCACCATTTTGTAGAACCCTTACCAGTCGATAAAATTATGTATAGTTATCTAGATAACAATTATAATTTACAATAAACAATTTCTTTTCAATAATAATTATTTATTATTGTTATTTAATACTTATTTTTAACAGGTGTTTTTATAATTTGTTGAATACCTAGTTCATTTCACTTTTGTTAGAATTTTTTATATATATGTATATTCTTATAAGAATTATTCATAATTATATTAAAATTTCGAATATTATCTTTTATATATATATAGTGCAACTCTTTACTCTTATAGTAAATATTATAATTTTTTAGCACTTTTGAATTTGAAAGAAGAAAAAGAATGATTATGTTCAATTTGCAGTGGTGGCGTGAATAATTTTTTTTTATATTAAAGATTCGTGGGTGATACAATATTTTTTGTTGTTCATCTCTATATATTGTTATTTTATTTTTACTGTAAACATTATATCGACAGTAGCAGTAGTATCAGTACAGCCGCATATTACATATATTCTCATATTGTGTGTGGCACGAAAGGAATATTAAAAATTTATAAAGAAAAAATACATATAATATATCATTAAAAATTGGAATTTAATTATTAATTAAAAATTATTGTGTTAATTTATTAAATAAATGAAAAAATGTGATGTAAAAGAAGAAAAATATTTCTATTTTTTTATTTTTTTTTTCATAAACATTTTATTACTTTATTGTTTTTTTACACACAAGAATCAACAATACCTGTGAAATATATATTTTCTGCTTTATTATTATTTTTTTGTTCTTCTTATTTTATGTGTAATAAACTCTGTGATTTTGTGTATTGTTTTTCTTGTTTTAAGTTTAAATTAAAAACACTTTGTTATTTGTGATTATAAAATTATTATTTTGCTTCTTTTTTTTTTAAAGATGTGAAATCAATAAAGCAATACATTTATGGAAGCTGTATACTTTTTTTTAAGTTAATAGAAGACAAAAGGGTATATTTTTACCTGACAATAAGGATAATATTTATTTATATTACAAAACAAATAAACAAGCAAAATAAATAATTAAATAAAATTATATAAATAGATAAAATAAATAAAAATGTCATTTATTCGTCAATTTCTTAGTTTAAATAAATGGATAAAAATATTAATAATATTTATATTATTATGGGGTATTGTTGTATTTGTGTTTGTATCAAAATTAGGTGCACCAAATTTAAATGAAAAGGAGCACACAGTAAAACGATTAAATCAAGCAATAAATTATTTAGAACAAACAAAATTAAGAAATTTTGAATTAAAAGGATTAATTGATGAGTATTTGAGGTTAGGAATAAAACTACTTGTCATTTTTATCATCTATACTGTTAGAATAAATAATAAATATATTTGGTTTGTTTTTAGCGATAATAATTACCGTCCGGATAAAAAATATAAACTAATTGAGGATATTGAAAGAAATTTACAATTAAATAATATCAAAAAGCAATATAATAGTTATGAGCCTAGTAGTGAATATGAGCAATTACGACGACGAATTTATACAAATACAAAGGAGTTAGGAAATTACATAGAATCAGAATTAAAGGAGATAAAAGATGTAAAAACGATAAATAATGTTATTGATATGGTTAATGAACATAAAAGGTATCATCTCATTAAAATTTCATTATTTATTTGTCAACAAAAAATTATTGTTTAATTTTTCAGATCATTATTAGGAGATTTAGACGAATTAAAGAAAATAGATGGTTACGATAGTTGGCGTGTACACGAATCAAAAGCGTTAAGTGATTTAGTGCAGCGACGATTAGAATATTTACAAAATCCTGAGGATTGTTCAAAAGCTAGAAAACTTGTTTGTCGCCTAAATAAAGTAGGAATACATGTTTGTATTAATTAAATAAAAATATTTTATTAAATACCTATATTTTTAGGGATGTGGCTATGGGTGTCAATTACATCATGTAGTTTATTGTTTTATCATGGCATACGCAACAGAGCGTACAATGATATTAACTTCAGTGGGTTGGCGTTATCATAAGGCTGGGTGGGAGGAAATATTTAAACCTGTTTCCGACACATGTACAGATGCTGAAGGTAAAACGCGTTCTACATGGCCAGGACAATATAATACCCAAGTAATATCACTTCCAATCATTGACTCATTGAATCCACGTCCTGGGTATTTGCCATTAGCTATACCAGCTGATTTAGCACCACGATTAGTTCGTTTACATGGTGATCCAATAGTTTGGTGGATTGGACAATTCTTGAAATATTTACTCAAACCGCAACCAAGTACACAACGCATGCTAGACGATGGAATTGAACGACTTGGTTTTAAGAAACCAATTGTTGGGTAATATTATGGATTATTCTTACCTTAAAAAATGTTTATAATAATTTCTATCTTCTTTATCCAGAATTCATGTAAGGCGAACGGATAAAGTTGGCACTGAAGCCGCATTCCATGGCATTGAGGAGTATATGGCGGCTGTTGAGGAGTATTACAAAAAATTAGAAATGACAGAACATACAGTTGAGCGTCGAGTCTTCGTTGCATCTGATGATCCTAAAGTAAGAGATTTTTAAAAAAATATTTTTTAAATATTTATTTTTGGTTTACCATTTCCAGGTCATAAGTGAGGCTCGTAAATTGTATCCAGATTATTATGTAATTGGGGATGCTGATGTTGCCAAAACAGCAGCTGTATCAACTCGTTATTCAGACTCATCGCTAAGTGGAATTGTATTAGACATTCACTTGCTATCATTAAGTGATTATTTGGTGTGCACGTTTAGCTCTCAGGTGTGTCGAATTGCATATGAAATTATGCAATCAATGTATCCAGATGCATCAGATCGATTCAAGTCTTTAGATGATATTTATTATTATGGTGGACAAAATAGCCACAATCGTGAGGCAGTGATAAAACACGTACCAAAAGTACAAAACGAAATACACATGAACGTTGGCGATTTAATTGGTATTGCCGGTAACCATTGGAATGGCTATTCAAAAGGGAAAAACTTACGTACAAATCAAATAGGCTTATTTCCATCATTTAAAGTCAATGATAAAATTGAAACTGCTGATTTTCCAACGTACTCTCATGTAAAATAAGTTAACTATTTGTTTCCTTGGTTCTATATTATATTATATTTTTCTGTTTATTATTATTGTTTGTTTTTATAAATGTGATATATAAATAATATTTAAACCTTTTTTTAAAATAATGTTTCATATAAATATAATTTTATGGTGAAAATGATAAATGATATGTGTTGTTGAAAATGTAAAACAAAGACATAAATAAATATAATTTAAAAACAAAACTAATTTAAACATAAATATGTTGTATTTTAATAAATAATTAAGATAAAATAATTATAAAATTGATTCACTAGAGTTGCTAAAAGATACTTTATTTATTGAAAAAGCTGACATTGTAAGTATTAAATTAATTTTGGTAAATTTAAAAAATAAATGAGAGAAGATAATTATTTTAAATTAAAAAATACTTTATTCCCATTATTAATTAATTAATTCATTATTAATGTTCTCGTAACGATAATTTAAATAAAATTTAATTTTGCAAACTGATGTCATAAATTTGTTATTTTTAGTTGAGTTTATGCACAATGTCGCTGCAGTAAATGAAGAGAATTTTGTAAAGGAATTTTGAAAAAGTAAATAATTTTTATATTATCGCCTAGCAAATTTTTAGAATAAGTTATGTATTTTTACAAGACAGGTTTTTATTATATTTTCGGCATGATTTAAATTAAATTATTTCACTAATTTCTTATTACATTATAATTATTATTTTTAAGTGTTATTACCGATTATTAAAATACGAAAATTTAAATTTTTATATAGTTGAATATATGTTAATGTCGCTGCAATAAATATAGAGAATTTTAACAGGAAATTCACAGGTCTGTTTCAAACAGTTGAATTAATTTATAGAAAATAAATTTTCTGAATATAATGTTATTGTTTTATTATTGATTTATTATAATAGTAAAATTTTAGTTGTTTTAAATTATTAATTTTAGCGTGAGAAAGATAATTTAATTATATTATAATAGAAACGCACATATAAAAACAATACATAACATATAGCTACAAAATAAAAATGTCTTTTATTCGTCAATTTCTTAGTTTGAATAAATATTTAAAAATATTATTAATATTTATATTACTATGGGGTGTTATCGTGTTTGTGCTATTATTTGAATTAAACGCAACGCACATAGTAAAACCATTAAATCAGACAACAAATTTTGAATTGAAAACATTAATTAATGAGTATTGTAGATTTGAAATAAAATTATTTGTTTTTTTTTTTTTAATCTACTAATTATAGTAATAAATGTTTTATTTTTCTTTTAATATACTTTTAGAGCTTATAATTTACGGTCAGAAAAAGGAATTGAAAGAAATTTACAATTAAATAATATCAAAAAGCAATATAATAGTAATGAGTCTAGCAGTGAATATGAGCAATTACGACGTCGAATTTATACAAATACAAAGGAGTTAGGAAATTACATAGAATCAGAATTAAAGGAGATAAAAGATGTAAAAACGATAAATAATGTTATTGATATGGTTAATGAACATAAAAGGTATCATCTCATTAAATTTCATTATTTATTTGTAGATTAAACTAATTGTTTAATTTTTCAGATCATTGTTAGGAGATTTAGACGAATTAAAGAAAATAGATGGTTACGATAGTTGGCGTGTACACGAATCAAAAGCGTTAAGTGATTTAGTGCAGCGACGATTAGAATATTTACAAAATCCTGAGGATTGTTCAAAAGCTAGGAAACTTGTTTGTCGCCTGAATAAAGTAGGAATACATGTTTGTATTAATTTAATTAAAATATTTTATTAAATACCTATATTTTTAGGGATGTGGCTATGGGTGTCAATTACATCATGTAGTTTATTGTTTTATCATGGCATACGCAACAGAGCGTACAATGATATTAACTTCAGTGGGTTGGCGTTATCATAAGGCTGGGTGGGAGGAAATATTTAAACCTGTTTCCGACACATGTACAGATGCTGAAGGTAAAACGCGTTCTACATGGCCAGGACAATATAATACCCAAGTAATATCACTTCCAATCATTGACTCATTGAATCCACGTCCTGGGTATTTGCCATTAGCTATACCAGCTGATTTAGCACCACGATTAGTTCGTTTACATGGTGATCCAATCGTTTGGTGGATTGGACAATTCTTGAAATATTTACTCAAACCGCAACCAAGTACACAACGCATGCTAGACGATGGAATTGAACGACTTGGCTTTAAGAAACCAATTGTTGGGTAATATTATGGATTATTCTTACCTTAAAAAGTGTTTATAATAATTTCTATCTTCTTTATCCAGAATTCATGTAAGGCGAACGGATAAAGTTGGCACTGAAGCCGCATTCCATGGTATTGAGGAGTATATGGCGGCTGTTGAGGAGTATTACAAAAAATTAGAAATGACAGAACATACAGTTGAGCGTCGAGTCTTCGTTGCATCTGATGATCCTAAAGTAAGAGATTTTTTAAAAAAATATTTTTTAAATATTTATTTTTGGTTTACCATTTCCAGGTCATAAGTGAGGCTCGTAAATTGTATCCAGATTATTATGTAATTGGGGATGCTGATGTTGCCAAAACAGCAGCTGTATCAACTCGTTATTCAGACTCATCGCTAAGTGGAATTGTATTAGACATTCACTTGCTATCATTAAGTGATTATTTGGTGTGCACGTTTAGCTCTCAGGTGTGTAGAATTGCATATGAAATTATGCAATCAATGTATCTAGATGCATCAGATCGATTCAAGTCTTTAGATGATATATATTATTTTGGTGGACAAAACAGTCACAATCGTGAGGCAGTGATAAAACACGTACCAAAAGTACAAAACGAAATACACATTAACGTTGGTGATTTAATTGGTATTGCTGGTAACCATTGGAATGGCTATTCAAAAGGGAGAAACTTACGTACAAATCAAATAGGCTTATTTCCATCATTTAAAGTCAATGATAAAATTGAAACTGCTGATTTTCCAACGTACCCCCTTGTTAAATAAATATAATAAACAAATTTTTTATTAATTTTTAATGTAATTTTATTGGCGTTTGACTATTTTTAATTATTTATTTATTTTTTAAATACACTACGCCAATTTACAAAGAACTCCACTAGTTATGATAAAAAAGGGCTCTACTTTGCCTTTTGTTTATTACAATTCATTTTGGCATCTATTTGTTTTTTTACAGGTTATGTATTTTTATATTTTTAATTAAAAAAAAATGTACCTGTGTTATTATTGAATTTAAAACAATAAAAGTAATACAATGAATGATTTATTAAATAACAATTTCGATATTGAGTTAAATACTGATGAAAAAGTACCGTTTAAAAAATTAAAATCTAGTGAAATTATTGATGAAAAAACATCTAACCTTAACTCTTGTTCCAACGATACCTTTAACTTATTCAATGAAATAACAAATAAAAATTGTAAACCATTAAAAAATATTAAAGCTGCAACAATAAAAGAGCCCCTTGAAACAAATAATATAAATGTCAATTTACAAGATGAAAATAAATCAGATTTATCAAGTGTGGAAAGTGCTGTGGAAACTATTGTTGAACCGGCAATAGATTTATATACATATTTTATCGAAAAAGAAAAAAATTACTTTGTAAATGATACATTAATTGAGTTATCTCTGCAATCATGGCATAAGGATAATCAATATTTACGCGGTTGTATTTGGTCTCCGGATGGAACTTGCATTTTATCAGTCGTAAATGGCGATGGTTTGTTGTACTTATAAATACTAGATTTAATAAATTATTTATCGAACATATTTTAAGGAATGCACGTAACTGAGCTACCAAAAGATTTGTATACAGCAACTGAAATTGCATATGATCGTCCTCTCGATTTGCTTGAATCTGCTGTACATGTAGAAGAAACTGGAACTGTATATGACATTGAATGGTTTCCCCATATGAACAGTACAATGCCAGAGACTTGTTGGTAACTTTAATGCTTTATATTGATAAAAATTACTTTATATATGTATATATTTTTTTTATAAGCTGGTTAGCATCACGACAACATGAGCCTATACATTTATGGGATGCTTTTGACGGACAACTACGTTGCTCATACAAGTAAATATTATTATTTTTTATTGTTGTTAAATTAAAAAGATAATTTTGCAGAGGTTACAATGCAGTCGATGAAGTTGAAGCAGCGTACACAGTGGGATTTTCTTTAGATGGATTGCAAGTCTATGCTGGATACAAAAAAGCATTTAAAATATTTCAAACGGATCGGTAGCATATTTTAAAATATTTTCGTATTCTTCATAATTTTTTTTTTAATTTTAGTCCAGGGCGAGAATGTATCAACATTCCCCTTAAATGTACAATTTCTTGTTTAGCTGTAAATCCTGTTCAACCTAGTATGATAGCTCTTGGCTCATGGAATCATACAATAACATTATATGATATTATGGGAAAACAATTAGCAGATATAGAGACATTAGAGGCCCATAGGAACGGCGTAACGTTTGCTAAATTCACAAATAATGGCAGTGCTTTGATTACCGGAGCTCGAAAAGACTGTCAACTTTGTTATTGGGATTTAAGAAAATTATCAAGGCCAGTTCATATTTTTGAAAGAAAGGTTGATACAAATCAACGAGTATATTTTGACATTTCTACATCTGGAAAATGGTTAGCCAGTGGCGATACAAATGGTCTAGTGCATATTTGGGATATTGATAATTTAACAATTAATAAAAATATTACAGAACTAAAGGTAGTATTTACAAAAATGTATATGATATTAAAATTATATCATTCGTTTTTTTTTTTTGATGTTAAAGTTTCCTCTACATAAAGACTGCTGTAACGGAATAAGTTTGCATCCTTCCCTTTCAATACTAGCAACAGGCAGTGGTCAATATCATCACAATCCAAATGAACTAATGATTGAGCCACCAGTTAATACTGATGAAGAAAATTCCTTATCATTTTGGTGGTGCGGGAAATTAAAATTAAATAGTTAATTTTTCGTTGCAATTAAATAAATAAAATGTACTTACATTTTAGTACATTGTCGCTACAGTAGATATACAGAATATTTATATTAATAGATTTTTTTGCGCAGTGACGTAGAAATGTAGATACATTTTTATTTATTTACTTCAAGTTGACAATTTATTCCCATTTGCCAATTTGATTAAATAAATTATATAAATAAGAATATTAATTTTTAAAAAGGTATATAAAATGGCATTACAATTAATACAAAAATCAAGTAGAAGATTATCATATAATCAAATACAATATTTAACATCATGTCTTGGAAATAATATCGGCTTAAGACAAATGGTAAATATTTTTGATTATGTAACTTTAAAAAAAAAATTAATTATATATTAATACTGTATTATTTATTATTTAATTAATTAATTAATTAATTGTTTTTATTTCAAAAAACATTTCTTTTTATTAAATTTTGACACATAATATTTTTATGATCTTAAAAACAAAACAAAATAAAAAAACTTTCTTCGTCACCTAACCTAGAAATTTATTTTTTTCATATTAAATTTTATTTTTCTACTAATTTGTTAATTGTTTTATTGATATACATTTAAAATAAATAATTAAAATGTCTCTACATGATGTAAGTTAGTTAAAATTTTTGTATATAATTTGTTTGTTAAAAATTTAAAGATTAATTGAAAGAAATATGAACACAAATGCCGGTTGAATTTTTCTTAACCAAATTTCATATTTAGTTGTATTATTTGTTTATTTACTTGTATTTTTACATAATTTAATGTATTTATATTCTTATCAGTGTTGTATAATATTATTTCTATAATTAATTTATTACAGGGTCAGTCTTATCTAATATTTAATTATTTTAACATTTCCTAACTTACCTAATTATATATTATAATAGGTCATTTTAAGTATTTACAATAATTTTTATTTAAAATATATTTCTATTTGTATAATTCTTGATTTCTTTAAAATTAAATTTTTAAAAAATATACCTAAGGACATCATTACATCATGATGGATATTTTTCTTAATAAAACAATATAAATGTTATTGATTTATTTAAACCTTTTAAATGTTTTATATTTATTCTACATTTTTGATTATTTTTAATTAAAATTTAAATTTAATATGAGACGAATAAATATTTTGGATTAAAATCGTTAAAATAAATAAAGGTTTCTTTTTTTTTAATTTAATAACAACATAAACAGGTTTTAATGTTTATTTTAAAAGAAAAAAAAAACTTGTTTAAATCCATGTCAGACGAAAAAATTTGTTTGCAAAATATTAATAATTATTTTAGTAATATTTAATTATAAATTCAGTAATAATATTATTACTGACTGACTACCCAGTTACACAATTATTTATATTATTATGTATAAAATCGAGATGATAATTTAAATAATCAACAAATAAAAATTGATATCGTTTATATTTTTGTTGTTTGCTGATTATACAAAATAAATAAATTTCAGCAAATAAATAAATAAACAGAATATTAACGAAAATTTAATGTATTTTTTTTATTATATAATACACTTTAGTGTGTGTTAAACGAAGCAAAAATCATTTCTGAATATATCAAATGGACTATTAGTGTATTGTTTCTTAAACGTTTAAATAAATTATTCTTTCTATTTATTTTTTCTGTTTTAATTAATTGTTTTGCATTTAAATTAGATATATTTTGATATTTATTTTATCTAAAGAATAACATTTTACTACTGTGTAGAGTTAAAAATGGTAAAGTATTTAACGAATTTAGTTCATTATTATTTTATAATTCTGTTACTAATTAATTGCTAATTATCTATCTTATTAAGAAACGTTTATTTGTGAATTGGAGCATTATTATTTTATTTTATTTTATTATTAAAAATATATAGAATTAAATTATTTTAATTATTCAATGAAATTTTTCTGTGGTTTTTATCCTGTGCGGTTTTAGTTTATAATAGCTTGTTTGACACAAATAATAATAATGATTACAAAAATATGTTTCTCTTCTCCCTATATAAAAAGAAGATGTAATTTACTATTTTCAATTCATTTGTAATAAATATTTTATTAAATTATTTTTGCACTACTAAGTAAAACAAAAATAGTGAAAAAAATGGAATTTCTTGATATAGATAATAAAAAATTACACAATTCTGATAAAATTACTTATTTGGTGCCATTGGTTCGTTAGTTAGCTTTAATCTAAATTTTAATTCTTATATATTTAATTTAAATAATATAAATTTTCTTTTATATATAATTTTAGGGTACAAAAAGTGAAGAATTCCGTACTGAATCTGATACATTTGGTGAATTAAAAGTACCAGCAAGTAAATATTATGGAGCACAAACGATGCGATCAAAAATTAATTTTCCAATTGGTGGAAAAACAGAAAGAATGCCGGTTTGTAGTGATTGTTTTTTTTATTTTATTTGAATTAAATAATTATTTACTTTTCCTATTTTTTTTTTCTAGCTACCTGTTGTCCAAGCAATGGGAATATTAAAAAAAGCAGCCGCTCATGTTAACAAAGATTTTGGTTTAGATAGTAAAATTGCCGATGCAATTAGTAAGGCGTGTGATGATGTTATCTCTGGTGAATTATATGAGGAACACTTTCCATTGGTAATATGGCAAACGGGGTCTGGCACTCAAACAAATATGAATTGTAATGAAGTAATTAGTAATCGTGCTATTGAGCTATTGGGTGGTCAATTGGGTTCAAAAACACCAGTGCATCCCAATGATCATGTTAATAAATCACAAAGCTCGAACGATACATTTCCAACTGCCATTCATATATCGGTTGCCGTTGAATTATGCAAAACATTAAAACCTGGAATACAAGCATTACACGATGCATTAAAATGTAAATCAGAAGAATTTAGCAAAATCATTAAGATTGGAAGGTGCGTTTATTGAACATTATGCATTATAGTTTTCTAATAAAAATATTTTACAATTTTAGAACTCATACACAAGATGCAGTACCATTAACTTTAGGACAAGAATTTAGTGGCTACGTACAACAAATGGCATTCGCCTTGGAGCGTATTGATGCAGTCTTTCCACGTGTATTAATGTTGGCTATTGGAGGTACAGCTGTTGGTACCGGTTTAAATACACCGAAAGGTTTCGCTGAAAAAATGGCAGCCGAAATTGCAGACTTAACTGGTAATAATAAATATTGAAAATATTTAAATATTCGTTATTTAATGGAAACGAAATTACTTGCAGGATTACCGTTTGTTAGTGCACCAAATAAATTTGAAGCTTTAGCGGCTCGCGACGCTATGGTAGAAGTTTCTGGATGTCTTAACACGATTGCAGCAAGTATCTTTAAAATTGCAAATGACATTAGATTTTTAGCATCTGGACCACGTTGTGGTTTAGGTGAATTGAGTCTGCCAGAAAATGAGCCAGGTAGTTCCATTATGCCGGGCAAAGTAAATCCCACGCAATGTGAAGCAATGACAATGGTATGTGCCCAAGTTATGGGTAATGCTGTGGCTGTAACTGTTGGCGGTGCTTGCGGTCATTTTGAACTAAATGTATTCAAACCTTTAATTGTATCCAATGTTTTGCGTTCTATTCGTCTATTAGGTATTATTTTTTTCTTTTGCCTAATTTATTTATAAAATGAAATATTTAATTTATATATTTTTAGGTGATGCATCACAGGCATTTACAAATAACTGTGTTGTTGGTATTCAACCAAATATTGAACGTATTGAGAAAATTATGCACGAATCTTTGATGTTGGTGACAGCATTAAATCCACATATTGGCTATGATAAATCGGCTAAAATTGCAAAAACAGCACACAAGGATGGATCAACATTAAAAGAAGCGGCAATTAAATTAGGATACTTAACTGAGCAACAATTTAATGATTGGGTAAAACCAGAAGATATGTTAGGACCAAAATAAGAGCTTATCAAAAAAAAATTAACGAGAAGAAGAAAAACTCCTGGAAATATCCTTTATTGTTTAATGATTTTTGTCTATTATTTAATATTATTTACATTTAAAAAAATAAATTTATCTATTTTTTGTTCAATTTAGTTCGTATTTGTATTTTTTGCACATTTTTTACTGAATTTAATAAAAGTTTACTTAAATTTGGTATATGTACATATTTTATTTATTTCTCAAAAAATTCATCTCATAATCCTCATAACGTTTGAACTGTCACCTACAGGCTCAGGCTAAAAGTTTAAAACAAAATTTAAATTTCAACATGGGAAACGACTGCGTCAAACACGCGTAAATATATTTAAATTATTTTTAAAAAACAATTTCGTATTATGACGATATAATTCCTTCTTTGAAATAATTTATAAGTAATATTGTTACAAAAAAAAAAATAAAACATGCCAAAAGGTTATCAAAATATAGCAAAAATAAGAGAATCATAAAAATGTTTATTTATTTACAATAACTCTAGTGTCAATTGTTAATGTTGAAATACAAAAAGTGAAATATTTTGCATTAAAATAATAATAATTTTTTAATAATAATAAAAACTTCTATTAATAACTTGTTAATAAATATGTTAATTAATTTACTACGTAAAACGCAACAGCAACAATTACATTTTTTTAAAACATGGTTGCAACCGACATCAACATTAAATTCTTATTTCTCAACAAATTCAAGTGATAAGAATGAACTGAATAGAAATAAAATTTTTAATAGAAACTTTGGTATAATTGGTGCTCCATGTGCAGACGGTCAAACAAAACCTGGTGTAAATTTAGGCCCTAAATTTATAAGAGATGGTGGCTTAATAAAAATGATACAAAATATACATGGTAGTATTAATTGTTTTACCTGTTTTTTTCTACTCTTTTAATTGTTTTTCATGTGTTAGAAACGATTAATATTAAAGATTACGGTGATGTCACTCCAAAAAAGAATAACAAACAGGAAACTGCAAGTGCTAAGAATATGCTAAAACTGAATAATGTTTCAAACTTTACGAGCGAATTATCAGAAGCTTGTTACACTGTTTTGAATGATCAAAGAATGTGCATTACCTTAGGCGGTGATCATTCGATAGCAATAGGTAAGTAAATTATGATTATCAAATGTATATAATTTGTTTTTCCTTTTTTTATTACGTCTTTAAGGTTCAATTGATGGACATTTACGATATGATCAAAATATTGCTGTTATTTGGGTTGATGCCCATGCAGATTTAAATACAAATGCAACATCACCTAGTGGTAATATTCACGGAATGCCTGTTGCATTATTAATTAAAGAATTGGCTGATTATTGGCCTTATATACCAGGCATGGATTGGCAAAAACCATTGTAAGTTAAATAAGTATTTATTTTTCATTCCCTTTAATTGTACAAAATATAATACCACGACTTACTATCTAATGGTAAATTGCAGACTGTCTAAGTCTTCTTTGTTAAGAACATATAATTAATAATAGAAACTACGTAAAACACAAAATTAAAGAAATTTTTATTAAATATTCTGTTTATTTAAAAATGAAAACGTAAATAAAAATCGTAAAGATAAAAAATATAAAAATAAAATTTACCTTATTAATGCCATTTATCTGAAAAAAAGTCAAATCAAAAATTACTTAATTAATTTATATTAATTAAATCTATATGTTAATTACTAATTTGTAATCTATTAATATTATAATTATTATTGTTATTCCTGTTGATGTTTTCCTAACCTTAAAATTAAATTTCGTCTTAATTTTTATTAAATATCCTGTCATGTTGTCCTATTTGCATACATTTTGGCGATTTTTTAATTTAACATTATTTCTTTTTCTATGAAATATTTATGCTGTGTTTAATTACATGTATAATTTTAATTATTTATTTATTAATTGTATTATTATTATTATTATTATTTATTTATATTTTCTTAATTATTTTTTTTGTTATTCTTTAATTGCAAAAAAAAACATATTAATTCAGTCTTATAATTTATTTCAGTCTTTTCCTTTTTTTTTAATTATTTTATATTCTTTACTTTATTGTTGATTTATTTAAAGCAGTTAAATTAAGCTACTTTACTTTACTTTACTTTTTACATAGTTTAGTTAATTTATTTTTATTTATTTATTAAATCTATTTATTGTTTTGTATATTTTTAATTAGTTTATTTCTTAATCTTAGTTTTACTTAATTATAATTTTGTTCTTAAAAGTGAACACAGTGGTTTATTGAAAGAGTTTTCTTTGAATAAAATTTCTATATTTTCAGTAAAATAATCATTTTATTTAATTATTAAATATTTATTAAACGATTTCTTTTCTCTTTGTAGCATCTTTAATAGAAAATAATATAAAATAAAATTGATGTTGTAGTAATTAAATCAATTAATAGTAATAATTTAAAAAAAAATAATTAAATAAAGTTTTTAATTAAACGAAAGAGTTTAAAACAAAGATAAAAGAAAAAATTTGATTAAAAAAAAGAAAAACTGAATTAAATAATAAAACTGATTATCTTTTTCTTTTTTTTTATTAATTACTTTAGCAGCTAAAATATAGTTTGTTTTCTTTAATAATATTATTTAAATAAATAATAATAATAATAAAAATTAAGAGTTGGTGTTTAGATTGTAGCTTAGAGACTAAATAATAATATAAATAACAAAAAAAATGATAATAATATAAAGGACGAACAAACAAACAGCATTTAGTAACACTTAATTAACTTTTTGTCTTCTTTTTTAAAATGAATGTTATTAATGAAATAATGACAGACAGTGTGTTTATTAATTTTTTAGAAAATTAAATAATAATTTTAATTAGTTAATTGTATCGTAATTAAGTGATTATTTGGTGCAATTAAATCGTTTACATGATGAATAAACATTGAATTAATGTGAAAATCTTGTCTCTCTTTATTACGTTTACATACAATTCCACTTTGCATTTAATATTTAATTTTTGTTGCCTTATCGTCCGGTAATTAAATAATTAAATTAAAAAAAAAATAAACATATTACGTTAAGCATAAAAAATAAATTCAATTATAAAGAATTAACAATGAAAAATTAAATAAATTAAAATGAAAACAATTCACAGGATTCTTTTTAATTCGGAATTTCTTATGCAATGTACAGATTTACTTATATTAGCGTTGATTAAAAGGATATTTACTTTGTTAAATGAAAACGAAAAAACTATAAATTTATAACAATAATAATTATAATTATAATAATAATTAATAAATAAATAAAATTATTACCTGAAAACTATAATTAAAAAAAAAAACAAAGAAAAGAAAATTACCAAGAAAAATTATTTATTTTAAATAATTAAAATAGATAAAAAAAAAAGAGTACTCTTTTGTAACTAAATTAAATAAAATTATAATTTAAGAACAAAAAAAAAATAAAAAATACGTACTTACCCCCATATAATAATAATTAATAAAAATTAATTTTAATTATAAAAACAATAACTGAATAACTGAATAACTGAATGAAACAATTAAGAATATTCAATAAATACTTTATGACTGCATCAAACGTAAAAACAAAACCATAAATTTAATAAAGAAAGAAAGAAAAAAATGAAAAATTAAGTAAAATATATGCCTATAATTTTATTAATTAATTAATTATATAAATATAATTAATTAAAAAGAAACGATAATAAATAAAGAAACAATAAGGTGTATTTAGTTTATGGGGTCTTATTATAGCGAACAACAAATAATTATCTTATTGCACGGTTTATTGAATTAATTTAAATAAAAGAGAAAATAATAATAATTTTTATATTAAATTTAAAACGAATTATTTAGTGGAAATTATAAGCACACACAAAATTATAAATATTTCTTAATTATTTACATAAAATTAAATGAAAATTAAATTTAAATTAAAAACAATGTAATGTACACTGAGTTTAATAATAATAATAAGAACTAGATCTACATGATGACATAAAATATGTTGCTTATAGGCTGTTTAATGTAGTTTTAGTAAATTTAATTTAATTATAAAAAATTAAAATTTAGTTCGTTAATTAATAACAATTAATTAAATAGAAATTTAAATCAATTGAGAAAGAAATTTGCTGATTTTATTGAGAGGGAAATAATAATAATAAATAAAAGGGTAATTTTTTTGGTTTGTGCATTTGCTAACTACTATATAATCCCAACTGTATAATCTCTACACAGCATCCATTGTACAATCTGAACGATATGATTTCTTTAATTTAACTGCAGGCATTTATTATTATAATTAACATGATTGTTATCAATAAAATGATATAGAAAAAAATAAATTAAAATACCATATATAGGTACCTTAGGCACGTGTCATTTGAAACCCGTTTTATTTAAGAATATTTATGTTAATTACACTGATGTTTATGTTTATTTTTAAAGCTTAAACATGTATGTTGGGTTCCCCTTTGCAAGGACTTATATATATTTTATTTATTATTATTATTAAATTTCATTTTACTTATATTAATGATAATATATTATTATCCGATTTAAAATGTTTTGCATTTTGCCACAAGCTAAACAAGTTTTTTATTTTTTCAATTCTTTTGTTATTAATAATGCAGGAGAAATTTTTACTCGCATAACATGATTAATTTTACTTGGTGGTAAATGTGGTTTCATTTAATTTTTGCATCCTTAATTTCGTTGCAGCCTTTTTTGTTTATATTATGTTTTGAATTTTATTTAATAAATCAAAAAAATAATAATAATAATAAATGATGGAAGTTAAAGTAAATTAATTAATTAAAAATTAATATGAAAAAACAAATACGGTATATATATGCTTAGCCGACATTTGATAATACTATATACGTGATTAATATATGTACGCTTAGTAAAACAATAACAAAAATGATAACAACAAGATAAACAACATCAACAAATAGAATAATAATTAAATAATAAATAAAATTAATTAATTAAATTATTGAAATATAAAGTAATAATGGTTGGATAGTAGAAGAGTGTTTTGAAATTACATTTTTACCTCGCTTATACGGTGAATTTAGTGAAAATAAACGTAATTATGTTATTAGAAGATGCTTTAGGGATATTTTTTATTGTTAAAATTAAAGAAAATATTCACGATATGGTAACGCGTTATAGTACTTAGCAAGTTGAAAACATTTAACTTAGTTTTAAGGACAATTTTCGAATGAAAACGTTTCTTCATTTTTAATGCAATTTGAATTTAAAAGAATATTTTGATATCTTTTTTGCTTCATGATTGAAGTTTTGATATCTTGCGATTTCAGTTTTATTTAAAACGAAAATAATTAAATTTCAAAACATTTGTTTTTTGCTATATGTTCCGTTTATACGATTTTTCCCTAGAGGTTATTTTTCTAAAGAGTTAATTTAAAAAGAATAATAAACATTTATTAGATAAGCAATCCGTAAACAACACAAGACTACAATCAGAATCGTTTATTCGTTGATATGTTTTACGTAGAAGCAAGGTAATTGAAGCATTTTTCTCTTTAAATTAATTAATTAATTAATAATTATGTTAATTATTATTCCCGAGAACGAAAAAAAGAAGTAAAATAAAAACAAAACTTATTAATCAACAACAACAATAATAATAATAAATAATTTAATTAAATAAATAAAAATATTTAAATAATAAATAAATAAAACGAAATAATAAAGTTAATTTTCTTCTTTTTTTTTTTGGTTAATTTTTCATTTTTTCTCATATTTTTTTTTTTTATATCTTTCTTTTTATGTTTTTCATTCTTATTTTACATTTAATAATAAATAAATAAATAAATTAATAAATAAATAAATTAATTAATTAATTTTAAATTTAAATTTTCTTTCAATTTTCATTTTCTTTTTTCATTTCCATTTACTATATATAATTTTGTAAATTTTCTTTTCTTTTTCTCTTCCTTTTTGCTTGTAAATTGTTTTATTTGTGTTTAATAATTAATAAATAGCAATAACGCGCACGACTAGCAAAAAATTAATTTAATAAAAATATATATATAAAAAAAAAGGAAAATCTAAACCAAAAAAATCATCAAACAAACAAAGAAAGAAGGAAAACAAACGAAACCAAAATTAAATAAAAAGAAAAGAAATTTAAGAAAAGAAAAAAAAAACCCAAAATTATATATAAAAAGAAAACATAATTAAAAAAAAATTATTATTATTATTATTTATATAAATATATATATATATATATATATGGATGAGAGTATTTTTTGACAAATAATGTACAAAACATTAATTAAATTATAATTGTGTTTTTTTTTTTGGTTTTGGTTTTAATTATAATAATAATAATTTATAAATATAAATAAAAGAGAGAAGAAGAGCTGATTTTAACTATATAAGCATTATAAACGTCTGTTGTTAGTATTTTTCTGCTAATTTTCTAATTTTTGTGACACTTGTGACTATATAAATGCAGTTTTGTAAAAATTTTGACTATTTATTACCGATTTTTTAATGGAATTTTCACATACAGTAGATAATTTTTACAATTTTATTTATTTATTTTTAAATTTCTACTGTGCCGTACGCTTTCTTTAAATTTTTTCTATTTTTTTTTTTGTGCGATAAAAAAATAATAAAATTAAATTAAAAAAACGCAACAAAAAACCATTTTCTTAAGCCGCCTATATATCTATAAAATTGTGATAAAAGCTTGCTTGTTTACTTGCTGAGAGTCAGTCTCACTGCATGTCTAAAGTCACACTTACTACAGTGATTTAGATCACCTTGCTAATGCAGACGTTTATAACCTTATTAATTCCTTTTTTTCAATTTCAACAGTATATAATTAATTAATTTAATTTAATTTTGTTTTTTTTTTACTTTATTAAAATTTCCCTTCGATTTTTCTAAGATAAAACATTTTTATGTAAATTTTCCTTGCCATGTGTTTTTTCAAGCCTTAATTCTCTCTTTAGAGGGGTTGGTAAACAGTAGTTGTTTTAGTTGCTTTTTTTTTTTTTAAATAACAGAAATAAGGATTTCCGCTACTGTTATTATCATTATTTTAAATTTTGTAAATATGGTATTTCCTCTTTTTTAAATAAATTAACAAGTTTTTCACCATTTTTTTGTTTACAACGGTTATTTTTTTAACGGATTTAATTATTATGCGCATTTTAATTATTATTATTATTATTATTATTATTATTATTTATTTTCCAATCTTGTATTTAAATTATTATCAATAATATTATTATTATTATTACTGGTTATTAGTATTATTATTATTATTATTATTATGATTTACTCTAAGGGGTTATTATTATTATTATAATTTACGGATTATATTAATATTCTTTTCTCATTTTAAATTTATCATAATTTTCCTTTTTTTTTTTTTTTTGATCAGAAATATTATATTTAATTACAAAATTAAAAATGTTTATTGTGTTTTATTTTTTGTTAAAATTAACTTTACTTTATTTATTTATTTATATATTTTATTAAATAATTAATTAGATTATATATATTTAATTTTTATTTTATTTTAATTTTATTTTTTTGCTTGGTTTTTGATTTGAAATAAATGAGGATTTAAGTAAATTTTTATTTTAATTCTTTCACTTAACTAATATTAATATATTTATAAATAATTTTTAATACTATTTAGTTGCATTTTATTGTTTTGTTTTTATTAATTATTTAATTCTTAATTAATTTTAATTAAACGATGAGAAAAAGAAAATTTTCTTAATTTTTTCTTATTTAAAAATTTAATTTGTTTGTATCATTAATAGATGGTGCTAATAACGTGTTGAGGGTTTTTGTATTTTTATTCTTTATTAAAAATTACTTTGTTCTTTTATTAATTATTCTTATTTCTCCTTTTTTTATAATTATATAAATATTTTCATTATTACCCTAGCTTCTAGCTATCCCGAAATAATTATAATTTCAAAAGAATTAAAAAAACAATATAAATGATGTTAGAAAATTGAGAAAAACATTTGTATTTTTTTTTCTTTTTATATAAATTTTGGTTTTTCCTAGCTTATTATTTATTAATTAATTATTTCATTTTTTTAATTAAATAAATAAATAAATTATTATCAAAAAATTAAATCAAAAGAAAAATAACTAAACAGACGAAACAGAAAAAAAAATGAACAAACAAACCAAACAAACAATAAACATTAAATTAAATTAAATTAATTTTCTAAAAGAAAAAAGAAATTTGTATTTAAATTAATTAATTAATTATTATTACACAAAAAATTTTCATTAATCACTTATGTGGTGTTTTGTAAGTTGTTATTAGTACCTACATAGTAGTGTGATTATTTCTTAATAAATTTATTTATGACTAAAAAAAACCTCCTTTAACAGGTAGTTTTTTTTTAGTATTAATTAATAAATTAATTTTCTTTTTTGTTAATAAATTAAAATAAATTTAAATAAATAAATAAAAGTACATAAAAATATGTATATATATATAAATTAGTACATAAAAGTACACAATTAATTAAATTAATAAGAAATAATTATTTATTATTTTTTCATCGCTTTTGTTTTTGTCATTATATCATCTCCTCTATCATCTAATCTCATTTTTAAATTATAATTTTCTTTTTAGTTTTTCTTTTCTTTTTCCGTTTTTAATTAATTACTTTTCATTTTTCTAATATATATTTTTTTTTCGTAATAATTTTTACTAATTAATTAATAAATTATGCTTTTAATTTAGAGGAATTTTTCTTTTTGCATTAATAATTTTTAAAATTTTCTTTTTATTTTCTATTACAAAAAGTTATTTTGAAAGAAAAATGTGTTGAAAAATTTTGTTGTTTAAAAAACATATTATTTTACATAGAAATTTTTGTTTTTACTTAATTAATTAATTAATTTATATAATTATAAATAAGGAAAAAATAAATTAATTTATCAGTGGAAACATAGTTAATTTATTTAATTTATTCTTATTTTAATATTTATTTATTAAATTTATATATAAATTTCTTCCTCTTCATCTTCATATTCTTTTACTTTTCTTTATCACTACAGTATTGAGTAACATTTATTTATATTTAAATTAAAACAAACAAAAAAAAAAAATTTTTTAAATTAAATTATTTTAATTTTTCTATAAAGTGAAAAAAAATAAATAAAAATAAAAATTAAAAGAATTAAAAATTTGATAACAAATCTCGTTCAAATAGTCTGATTGTACAAATCACTTTGTTAAACAAACTATTATCCACTTTTTACAGCTGTAAAATACTCATTGGATTAATACCGAAGTGCTAGGTAGTACGTTGCCTAATGTAAATCCTAATTAAACACTTAAAAAAAAATAAAGGGTTTAAATAGGATTTAAATCACAAACGTATTGGTATGGCTTAGAAACTATCTTTAATAAATTTAAATTTATTTTTCTAAAAACAAAGTGCTTTAAACAGGTGTATTATTTGTATCATAATTAATTCTTTTAAAATTTATTTATTTTTTTTTAATTTTTCAAATTTCTTTTCTTTACTTTTATAAAAATCTGATTGCAATTTAATTAAGTCCCATTGCCTTGCTGTATTCATATAATTTTAAATTTTTTTTTTCTCTCCTCTTCACTACCCTTATAAGTAAAATAATTAATTAAATATCAAGATCAGCAAAAAATATAAAAATAAACAAACATTTAAAAATCAGAAAAAAAAATTCATTAATTTTATATTTTTAATAATTATAATAATAAATAATTAAAGAAATTAAGAAAATATTTATTAAGATTATTAATTTGCTTGCTTTGCTCTCTCTGTGTGAGATAGTAGTGTGTATACCAGTTACCAGTTATAGGTTTGTCTCCACACTATATCTACTTCTTCGTTAGCATTTCTATTCACATTTTTGCATTTTTCTTTTATCAATTAACTAATTTTTAAATAAATATATAATTAAATTATTATTAATGAGTAATTTTATAAAAAATATATATACTAGACGAGAAGCAACAACGAATTAAAAAAAAAAAAAATGTCACAACAAAATTTTACTAAATTATTTTAATTAGTTTAAAATAAAAAAATATTTATAATAAATAGAAGAAAACGAAAATTACAGAATGTCGTTAAACACACATTGTATACACGCACACTGAATTAAATTAATAAAAATTTGACTAAGAATAATAAATTATTACACGTGACAATAGAATAAAAGAAAACCAAATAAAACATATTTAATTAGCATAATCAAAGTAATTTCTTTTTTTTTTTTGTATTTCTTTTTTTTTTAAGGGAAGACAAAGTTGCCATTTTATTGTGGCGACAAAACGTCTTCTGATAAATTCTTCACAAAAATCATAGTTAAATGTTATTTCGATTGTTTTCTTTGTTTATTTTCTAAGGATTTTTGTTGCCAAAAAAAATATTCTTTGTTTTAAGCATGCGTTGAAAATATGGTATTGGCACGCGTCGTCATCAAAAAACATAAAACATATATAGTTTAGTTAAGTAAGAGAAATTTTTATAAGCAGCCAGAATCACATTGAACATGTGTAAATGGATGATAAAAATGTTTTGTGTCATCAAGTATGCACCCTAGATTTTTATTTTATTTTTACATTTTTGTTTTGTTTAATAGAAAAAGCATAAATAATGAAAAATTTATGAAAAATTTTCTGGTGCTGCTGCTGCTGCTATTGTTATTATCGTTTATCTATTTTATGTTTTAGTAGAAAATGCATTCTAAAACTTTCATTTTAGGGTGGAATAGGTCATTGCCCTATTTTATCTATGTATTTGTATATATATATATTTTTCTTTTTGTTTATATAAACTGTATATAGTAAGCGGGTTGCAGTTTTATTTTTATATTTTGTTTACAAAATAAATAAATCAATCCGTAACAACCCAGTTGAGACATGCAACATAACAACCCTCCGTTCTAAAAGGATGCAAAATATTACATTAATAGTTAAGAATAAATTTTGTTAAAATGTCATGCGCTATAGATACGATGCGATGTCGCCACACCCTGTTTGAAAAACAGTTTTTATTTTTTTCATTACTTTTATTACTTTGGTGTTGCTTATATAAAACAAAGTACTTATGGCTATGTCTGATGCTGATGCCACTGTATGGTGTGTATATATATATTGTTAGTTTTGTAGAGTGTATTCACCCCAAGTACGCATGCGTTACATATTGTTTCCCTTTAAAAAGAAAAAAAAAGAAAATATTCGTCCTTCCCTTATTAATAAAAAAATATTTTTTTCATGAAAATTAGTATAGCAGTAATTAGCACGTGCGGCTGCTATACAGGAAATTCAAATTTTCTATCTCTCTTCTTTTTTTTTTTTTGGAGAATTTATTCAATTTAATTAATTAAATAAAATAAATTGGAAACAATATCCTTGAATAAAGTAATATACTTTGGTATTTTACATTTTTCTGTCTGTTTGTCTACATAATTTGTGACATTTTATCTTTGTTTTATTTTTTTTTCATTCTTCCACTTATAAAAAATACCCTTAGAATTACTTTGATTAATGACGTAAATTAATGTTATTACAGGGTGACATTTGTTATTCTTATTTTCTAAAAAAAAAAAAAAAATAAATAAATAAATTATTAGAGATATTAAATAAATAAATAAATTAATTAATTAATTAATAATAATAAATAATTAAAAATGTGTCGTCGACGTCTTTTAAGTTTTGTTTTTTTTTTTTCTAATTCTAATTAGCCAGAAATAAATATTTTTTAATTAATTTAATTTAATTATTTAACTTTTTTTTTTATCTTAATTAATATTACTAAAAATTTAACTATTCATCATCATCATCATCATCCCCCTCATATTGTATCGCGTCTCTTGTTTTATATTTTGCTGTCTTGGTTTTTTTCTTTTTTTTTTTTTCTTTTTGACATAAATTTTAATTTAATTTAATTAATTAATTTTTTTTCTTGACTAGATTTTAATTTTTTTATTTTTTTATTAATAATTTAATTTAATTAAACCTTAAAAATATATATTTTATTTTATTTTTGCATCTCACGATCTCTCTGTCTGTCTGTCTCTCTGCATGCTGTCAAGTGATTAAAGATTCCTTAATTATCCTTAATTAAGTGGTTTTTGCGTAGTTAATAAATAAAAAAAAAAAAACAATAAAAAAAAAACTATTTTTGCAGGGTTTTTCTTTAATTTTATTTCGCGAGTCAAAAATCATAAAACAAAAAACATTTCAAAAAAAAAATCCTTTCGTTTGACGAGTTTAGTGTAGTGGCGATAGGGTGACTTGAAAAAAAAAAAAAAAGGAAAAGCATACGCATGGCATGCTTTTCCTTTTTTTTTTTTTTTTTTGGTATTTTTAATTTGCTGAAATTTATTTCAGAAACGACCTTTATCCTGATTTTTGAAAGGTGAAATTTTATTATTTATTTATTTATTTTTTTTCCTTTTTTTTTATTAATTCACCATAAAGTTTTCTTTTCACCTTGCCTTGGTATTACTTAATTCACCACAATTTTTTTCTTTCTTTCTTTTATTTAAATATCCTTAATAATAATAATACATTAGTATGGGTTAATATTATTATTTTTATAACTATATATATGACTGGATGAATTAATTTTCATTAATTTTTTCTTCTTATATACACTCACATAGTGAATGATTTATTATTAATAAATATTATTTATGATTATTATTTATACATAATTAACTTAATTAATAATAAATTTTGGGTTTTTTTTGCTAAAAATTAAAATGAAACAAAGCCAAAAAAAATCACTATATGCATTATTATTGCTGTGGGATAAATAGTAATAGCATTAGTGAAATGAAAATTTTTGTGGTGAAATTTTATAAAAGCAAAAAGGAAATATAAATATATAGATAATAATTTTCCATTTTTTCTCTAGGATATGGTTGTAGTATTAGTGCGTTTTTCCATAAATACTACATACAAACGTAATACAACATTTTTTGTGGTTACCAAAAGGAAGAAATTTTTTATATATTTATGTTTCTGATTTTAGGGTGATTTTTCTTTCTTTCTTTTTTAGTTTTGGTCTATTCTAAGTAGTAGCATATTACGATGTTGTTTGTTGGGTGTGCATTGGGTTACGTTTGCATGTATATATATTTTTCTAGTGTATGTGAGTGAATCAATGAATTTTTGTTGCGTATACAAAAATTAAAAAAAAAAGGAAAAAAAGGAAAAAGGACTCTAACGCTAATACTTGCTCTGCCAGCAACGTTTTGCTAGGCAAATGGTGGGTTAATAAAAATGAAATGAAATGAAAGAAAAATAATAAAATGAAAAAAAAAAAAACAAGCAAACAAAAGAAAGCGAAGCAAGGAGAGTATAAAAAAAATCCCTGGGCTTGGCTCAATAGATTTTTTTTTTTTTGCTATAATTTTCTTCTTTTGTTTGCTTTTTTTTTTTTTCCTATTTTACGACTTTACTACACTAGGCGCATATATAGGGTGTTTCAACCCCTTTAATTTTCCTATTTATATAGTTTTTCTACACTCGACCGTTCAATAATAATGAAAAGATTTTTAATTTGTTTTTACTTTAAAATATTTAAATTTTTTGTTTTATGATTTTTTATGGGCATTTTTGTTTGAGTTTGTTTTTGTTTTTTTTGTTTTTGGATTTTTTCTTTTTAACCGTTGTCACGATATTTGTCGAGGATGTTATATCTGGGTGGTAATTTTTGTTAATTATTTTATTTATGGTCTTTTGTAACAAAACTGCAAGTTACTTTTGTTTATTGGTTTTAAAACTAACTTGCAGTACACGATTGCCCAATGTGTAACCATTTAATGCTCGTATTGCCATCATGGCCTCCTCGTAGTTGGTCATTGTAACAAAGCCATAACCCTTGCACTGATTTGTTGTTGTGTCTTTAATCACCTTAACACTTTGTACAGCGCCGAACGGTCCAAACAATTGCCACAATGTGCTCTCTTCAGTTTCTGGTGCTAAATTATATATAAAAATGCTCCAGCCGCCGCCGGGTATACTATTAATGCCATTTGTACCGGGCATCATAACGTCAAGCATCTCGCCCGCCATTGGGGAGAAACGTGCCAATCCCTTATTGATGGGATTATGCATGGCGCCACCAAATTTACGTGCTAAATGTGGATTTAGAATGCCTGGCAGTGGGGGAGTGACTGCCTTATTATTGCTACCAGGTGTATTTGAGAATTTAACCGAAATCGGATCTGTGCAACATTTTGGTGTTGTACCGTTGAGCGCTTGAATTGCCCGTTTTGCCTCATCGCGCTGATCAAAACGTATGAAACCGACACCCTTTGTCTGTATATCATTTTGGCCGGCATTGATTAAGATGCGTGACGTTATAATTGTGCCATAAGGATGGAAAATATCCTCTAGCTCTTGCTGTGTCATGGTTTTCGGTAAACCGCTTATATATAAATTAGCACCTTTAATTGATTCAGAACTCGGACGTGCAAAAGATACTTTAATTGTTTTGTTTTGTAAACGTAAACCGTTAAGTACGTTGACTGCTTGTTCGGCATCTTGTGTGCGATGATAATTAACAAACCCATAACCTAAGCTTTGTCCTTTGACGACACCAGGATTTACAGGATCGGGAAACATTACCGCCTTATCACGAACCAATTTTACATTCTCGACCTCACCAACACTGGAAAATAATGAACGTATCTCCTCCTCGGTCATTGTTTGTGGTAAATAGTTGACAATTAAATTGGTTCGGGTTTCCGAACCGGAACCAGAACTATTGCTGCAAACCTCCATTGATGCTCCACAATTGTTATTATTACCGTTGTTGTTGTTGTTGCTATTACCACTGCCGTTGCTACTTCCGTTTTGTTTCTGTATCTGCTGCTGTTGTTGCTGCTGTTGTTGTTGAACTGCCGCTACTAATTGTTGTTGCTGTTGAATTTGATTAGCAACACCTGCATCCACTTTGTTTGTCATCATTTAATTTTAAATTGCGTATAGAATTTGCTCTCTTTTGTTTGCTCTTCTTTGTCGTGTTTCTTTTTGTCTATATATAAAAGTTTTCTTATCAAATAATATTTCGGTATTACAAAAAGTCTCTGTGAATAATTAATTAACACCACAACAAAGATGTCGTATTTGCGTTGCGCTTTTTACGTTGAGACGAAGAAATGTAAAACAAAAGTTAAAATGTCTGACACGCGCGACAAGCGATTTTCTTTTTTATTACAAATGTTAATGCGCGGGGTTGTTGTGTTTTATTAGAGAGCACAAAAGAGATGCAATAATCAGCGTGAAATCAAAATTAATGTAAGAATAAAAAAAAAAAAAAGTTAAACGAGAAAATAAAAAATTAAAAAAACCTGAACAAAATGGAAGATTTTATAACAGAAAACAAAAAAATTCAAAGAAAAGGAATATTACTCCCAAGGAGGAGTGTTATTTAATTTTCTTTTCTTTTTTTTTTTTTTTAAATTATTTTTCCTTTTTTTCCGATTTTCTTTCTATTGCACAAATTTTACACTTTTTTTGGAATTTCTTTATACTTTTAATGTAGGGAAAAATATTTTCCCTGTATTTTTTATTTTTTCTCACCACAAATCACAATTTTCTTCTTTTTATTGGAAAAATAATAATTTTAAATGAAAGAAAGAAAGAAAATAAATAAAAAATGAAATTAAAAACACTTTTTTCTAATTTTTTTTTTTTCCTTTTTCTTCTATTTTTAACTTTTGATTATAATTAATTACTTTATATGTTCCTCTCTTCTCCTCTTCTTTAATATGAAAATAAATAAAAAGAAAAAAAAGGGAAAAAATTAATTAATAAAAAAAAAAAAAAGAAAAAAACGGAAAAGAAAGCACAAAAAAAATTACTAAAGAAACAAATCAATAATTATAGAAATATGTGTTTGGAAATAAAACACAAAATGAAAAATATTAATTAAATAAAATAAAATAAAATAAAATTTTTTTAAACAAACGCGAAACGTACAGAACGACACTGAACCACCACAGCTAGAAGTAGAAACCAAAGTATTGAATTGGAATAAAATTTTCCGACCTAAGGGTGTGTTATACGCTTTGTACTTTTGTTTAGTGTTGGTGGGGTTGTCGATTTTAATTTCCTTGTTGGTTTTTATTTTACTGCTGTCTAGCTAGATTGTTTAACCAACACAGAAGAAAATTTTTATTCAGTTTACTTTATGCAGTAATCGTTAATTTTTTAATACACAACTACTTTTCCATCAGTTTTTCCCAAACTGTGTATATAACATATAGATTCTAATTGGGGAAAATGTTTGTCGAGTATTTTTTCTTGTTTTGATATTTATCCTTTTACTATATTTTCTTGCGTTACTAGGGCGACTGCGTGTAATATATTAAGGGTATATTTACAATGAATAATTTCTTTCATTAAAATGCTACATCAAGTACATAAACCGTCTATCAAATATATGTAATCTGCAAAAAAAAAAATAATTAGTAAAAATTATTATTTGTTTAAAATTAAAAAGCTTAATTAATTTAAATTTTATACAAACTTTTGCTTGAAATTAGTAAAATTATGTTGAAAGAAAGTATATAAAATTTTCCCTCTTGTGCAGACTAGCGCCACCGTATTTTTAGTAGAATAATTATTTTATCTTCATTTTACAGACTTTCTGTTAAAGATTTTGTTTATATTGGATTACGTTCGGTTGACATCTATGAACGTGTAATAATTGATAAATTTAATGTGCATGCATTTGGAATGAGGGTAAAGTTATTTGTTTTTTTATTATTATTAAAAACAGTTTAAAAAATTAATTTAATTAATATTAAATAGGAAATTGATTTGTATGGGATAAAAAATGTTTTCGAAATGGCTGTGCAGCTTGTGGATCCTGGTAGTAAAAAAAGTCTTCATGTGAGTTTTGATATTGACGCTTTGGATACATCAGTGGCCCCAAGTACTGGCACTTCAGGTTGATACCATTATATAACTATTATTCATATTCACGTTATTACAATCTTTTTTGTTTTCCGAACTTTACTTTTAAGAGCGTGGAGGTTTAACATTACGAGAAGGTATTTATATAATGGAGGAAGCGTATAACACTGGTCGATTAACTGCTGTTGATATGGTTGAGGTAAATCCTACAATTGGTTCTGATAAAGATATTAAAAATACTGTAGAAGCTTCTATAAAACTAATAAAAGCAGCCTGTGGACATGAAAGAATTGGCAACAAGCCTATAAACGTTAAAGACATTCCACTATTATAGCAAAATCTGCATTATCATTAAAATATAAAGTAGACAAAGAAATACCAACATAAAACCGCTACTGTAATTGTATTACATAAAGTAACATAACCTTAATTAAAACTGTCAAAAAATCGTGTAATGTAAATATTTAACATAATTTTTCCAACATAAAGTTTATTTAATTTTAATAAAATATTATAAAATAAATTTAAAATGAATTTTTTACGAAATAAATTAATGACAACATGTAATTTAGCACATGAAGGTGAGTTTACTATTTAAAACTTATTTATTTTTCTGTGAATTCTACATCCTATCTAATAGTTTTCTTTATAAATGAAAAACGTAAATTTTATGATTAAAAAATAATTATTTTCCCACAAGCAAAAATTCTTATTTTATAAAAGATAAATTTTCTGGGAAAGGATTTAAAATATTTATTTAATCATATATATATATATAAAAGAAACAAACCGAAATGACCATCAACGAAAAGTAAAAATTAATTTTGTAATAATAATTATTATTTGCACACCTGCATCTTATAAGATTCAATAGTTATTTTAATAATAATAATAGAAATAAAAAATTACAGCAGAAAGAGCAATAATATAAGAATTAAAAAATAAATAAATAACATACAATTGTCACAAAAGAAATTCAATTACAAACCGGACAATAACCGGATAAAAACACCTCGAGAATAATAGAAGACTTTTCAACGCCAAATACCACACAAACGACAATAATAATCAATTTAGAATTTTAATGAGAAAATACCAAAAATCTTATGATTTTTTTCATTTCTTTGAATATCGAAAAGAAAGAGGAAAGTATGCAAATTCGTTTCCCTTCTATTCTTATTTTTGTCATCTCAGGATTAGCAAAAAAAGGTGCAACAAACACGTGTGATAATAAATAATAATTGAAAAAATACATAATGTATTCATATAGGATTCATAATTGTGTCCATCTGTGTCCATTCATTTTATGATGAGAATTTTAATCCTTTTTTTATGCTTTAAATACACAAAGTAAAAAAAAAACACAGACGATGGATGATGCGGTCAAACCTTTTGCAAGTGAACAAAGCGTTTTTTCTACTTTCCTTTCAAAATTATTAATAATATTTCAGTTTTTTGCTGTTTATGCCAAAGGATTATAATTTTTTTATTCTTTACTATTATTTCTCGTAAATCCTTGCAATATTTGTGATAATCTGTTTTTGCTTGATTAGATATTCTATTAAAATATGTTTCATTGCGAATTTGATTTTTACTTTGCATTTCAATGTTTATTAACGAAATTTTTCAAAGTGGATTTATTTCTGTCAGTGACACAGATAACTGTAATACACCAGGGAATTTAGTTTTAACAATTCTTATCAATTAAACTGTTGTTTTCAACTTAATTTTTCTCCGGATAAATAAGATATAAATTTTTTTAAACATGCGAAACCTAAATTCAGTCACCGCACAAATGTCTCATTTTTCATAAAAATTATTAAATGTAATTACCTGATTTCCAGTTGTAATCCTTTTGTCTTTTCATTTTAATCCGTTTGTTTTTTGTTACTACTTTGACCATCTGACGCTACTCAATTTTCTTATGATTTTTCTTCCATTTCAAATGTTTTTTTTTTTAACTCTTTTCAATTTGGTTAATTCCTTTTTCTTTCTTTAATCCTTCAAAATAAGAAAATATATTTTTTTTATCAGCGATAGATGCTGCTACAGCTTGCACCTGCTTTATGGTTTTACCTCTGTTATTTTTTTTTTCCTGTTATTACCGTTTTCCTTCTTATACAAAATTGCAGAGAAATGATGGACAGATGGTTAGTTGTTATAAATTTCCTATTGCAATTTTATCAAATATTAACTGATCAGTGTGGTCATATGTTGTCGTGTCATATCGCATCGTAATCAGCCAAGCATTCCATTTCTATACATCAGAAAAACAAACGATTTATATATAGATTATTATTGATTGAATTTTGCAATTTACCTGGTTGTAAATATTTTAGAAGTAACCCTTTTGGGAGTAAAATTCTGCAAAAGTTGTCTAGTTAAGAATAGATGTTCTTAGGATGCTTCACATCTTCTACAACAAAAAACATTGAAAAATGTTAAATTTTTAATAAGAAAACAATGAGAAAGTAAAAAAAAAAAACTCCAATATGTCACATTTATTTTCCATTGAATTTCTTTTGTTTGTAAGAAAAAAACAAAAACTAAACTGACCACATGTCAACTTTCTTTACGATTTTGAGGAAGACAAGAAGAATAAAAAAAACATTATTAGCTAGAGGATTTAGCTCATCGATCATAATTTTTATTTTGTTATAAAAATACGCAAGTGACAATAACAGCAGCAGGAACAGGCTCTAAATAGTGATCCTTAAGGTTTAAAAGTAGGAAATTTACAGGTTGAAGATATTTTTATTATTTTTTTTCTTTTTTAAAGTGATCACATTTTCGAATTTCTGGCACACAGTGAGGAGGCGCCTTCATGATGTGCTTTGTTCTCTTTATTTATTTCTTTTATTATTATTATTTTATATAGAAAAGACAAATTTAAATAAAATAATACGAAAATCAATAATCATCACTCCTTTTTTCCATTATTATATTATTTATTCTATTATTTTCCAATTATTAAGAACTAAAATTAAAGAAAAGAATATCGAGCACAATTGTTTTGTTTCTTATTCTTGCAGCACACCTGAAATTAGCCATGCTCTCTGTACCGTTAAATTAATTTCTAATGAATAATGAATTTTAATTTTTTTCATTACAGCTTTGACCAGTTTACTGTTTACCCGTAATATGGCGACATTAAATCAAATGCATCGTACCGGACCACATCATAAAGTACGGCCACCACGTCAACCGTTGGATGGTAAACCATTTGCGAAAGGTGTTATCCTGAAAACACTGATTAAAAAGCCAAAGAAACCAAATTCAGCAAATCGTAAATGTGTACTCGTACGCTTATCAACGGGAAAAGAAATGGTCGCCTATATACCGGGCATTGGACACAATCTGCAGGAGCATAACATTGTATTGACGCGTGTTGGACGATGTCAAGATTTACCCGGTGTTAAATTAAAATGTGTACGTGGAGTCTATGATTTACCGCACGTGATCAAGAAAACGTAATTTAATCACTGTACGTTTCGGGATGTTATATTTGTAGTTAATTATTATTATATAATAAATTAATTTTTAATTTTAATTATTTAAAACTGTTTTTGTTTTTATTTGCGTGATTAATTGTAATTTTGGCAGAGTTTTGTCTAATAAGGGAAACAGTGAATTATTCAAGACCTTCTTCTGTCTTACACAAATTAATTACAGAATTTTTTTACCATTTTAAACAGAATTTCGTTACTTAAACAACATGCAAGTCTCTTTGCCATTTTATTTCATAACAATAATATCGTTTGATGCTATTTAAATCATTTAACGTTATATTAAATCTAAAGAATAGCAAATACAATATAAAAATTCCATGGAATTTATAATGAATAAACAGCATTCATGTAATCTTAGTAAAATTCATATTGACAAATCTAGTCAGTTACAAAGTTAAGTAGCAAGTCATTGACTAATTGTCTTTTTACAAATGTTACAAAAAATAATATTCTGTATGAAAAGATTCATATCGAAGGATTAAGTCGTCGTCGCAAAAAGGAAAAAAAGAAAAACGGTAAAATTTCGCCATATATTGCATACAATTTCATTGCCTTTGTTTTTATTTTAAATGAAATAAATTTCGCTGCGTCATTTTCTTTTCTTTCTTTACTTATTGTTTACGTATAAAAAAATTGCCGTGCGGTTATTCCTGTTGACCAGTTGTCCATGGACTGAATTTATGGTCTAACAATGGATAATTTAACCAATTTACACAATTGCTAGTTGAAATTTTTTTTTTGTTCTATTACCTATTTATTAAGATGTTACCCCGATTAGCCGCCTTTCCTTGTTGCTATTTTTAATGTACATTTCTTTCTCGACTTATTTCGACTTAAATTAAGTCATTTTAAAAATAACATACAATAGGATTTTCGTAGTTTTATACTTTGATAAATCAATTACGCTTAATTTTCTTTTCATTTCTTAAAAACGAAACACAAACACAGAAAAAAACTTCATTATTAATAATTTAATTAAATTTAATCATGCAAAAACTAGATACGGAAGTTCTAAACATAAAATATTTTTTCCCATACTGTTGCTGATCAATAAACTTTCTTTATTACAGGACAAAAAATATTATTTTTATGGAAACAAAGGAGAAAATTACGGTTTATCCCTTTTTTCTTATTATAATAAAAGAAAAATACTTAATATAGATATTTATTTCTTCCCACACAAGAACAAAGTTATTAATTTTTTTTTCTTTTAATCAAGGAGAACATTGACAGGTTATCTTCCAAAAAGTCTTCATTATTAATTCGGATATTTAATGCGAGAATAAATTTTTTCTTTTCATTAAACCGTTTCATTTTTAAAATTGTCACATTTAGACCACAGCAAAAAAAAAAAGGATTCATCCATCTGCATAATAGAATTGATGAAACACCAGAAGAGGAAAAATGTACCGTAATAATGCCATAAAGTGTTTTAATTTTTTTTTCTGCATTGTTATTTGTTGAATTTCAATTGGAAATCCTTTGAACAAAAGGATACAAACAGTTTGTTGGCTTATGACAAGACATTAGAGTGAAGAATATAATAATGAATAATTTTTATAATAAAAAAAGGACATGTGACAATGTTATTATTATTTCATGGTAAATAGTTGTAATAAAGGATTTTTATTTGCATTGTCGTACTCTTGCAGAGGAATTAAAATCAAAATTTATCTGTACACAGCACTCGGCAATGATCTGTTACTTCTGGCGTATTTTGTTGTTACCTTTGTGATGCATTTTCTATTTTCGTTTCCGTGTGAATACCACAAACAATGCATTTATGTCCACACACAAAAAAAAAGGTAATAAAGAAGTAAAACTTAAATTCATACTTAATAACGGGTTTAATGCTGTTTAATGTGACAATTTTCCTTTTTTTATTATTGTGTTGTGTCGTTGAATTGGTTTTTTTTCTTATTGTTAAAATGCTACTTGACATGGTTTTTGAGGCTGCAAAAAAATACTAGCAAAGGATTAACTTAATTCAACTTAACTGTTAAAGTGTTATTTTTAAACACGCAAGAGTGGTTATTTTTGTTTATAATTTACTCCCATAAATAGCAATTTAAGACATTTATTTACTGTTTAATTTCTTAACTTTATGACACCTTAAACATGGATACCTTAACCATGATGCACAAACAAAAACCCATTTTAACGTTATTTAAATTAATTAAGACTAAAAAATAATTTTATAAATAAAATATATATACTTAATTATAATACGTACCATTATTAACTATTAAATGCTTGTATTTAATTTTAAAACAAGAAAAAAACATTTTTTATTATTGTATAAAAATAACATCAACTTTAAACTATCATAACGAAAACTTGCAATTGGGACTCATTCCTTTTTCAATCAAAAATCTGCTTTATCATTGAAAAACAAATGAAAATTATGTAATTGTGACAATTACGTTACGACATGCGGTGATGATGATCAAACAGCATAGCAAAAAAAATAATAACTGATGACCCTGAGCGAACAGTATACTAAGTATTATTAATTTTTTGAACTGAAAATTCCCTTTAGGCAAATTTTAAATAAAATATTGTGTTTGTTATTACAAAATTATTATTATTATAATGAAAACAATAACAACATTAATGGCATTGATTATATAAATTTGTGAAATAAACATTTATTAATTATATTTATATAGAAAAACTGCATTCATGTAACAAATTAAAAAAATAGCATATAAAATTAAAATTGCCAAAGTAGAAGAAAAATAATAAATATTAAAATTTCATTTAATTACAAAACTCTGGTCAATTTTGTGACTTAACTTTTAACAATAAACATATAACCGTGGAGCTGCAATATAAGCCATAGGAAAGGTAAGTTAAATAAATAAATAACAATAATAAAATTTATGTTTAATCCCTTGTACCGTTAAATATTTTTACTCTTTTTCAATATTTGCATTTCTTTTATGACAAATATATAAATATAAATGTTTTCTTTTCTATTTTTCAGTATTGAAAATGTTTTGCAAACAAAAATGGTGATTTTACTTTTCTTACCGCACATGTCGCAAAATTAGAGATTGAAAATGACGGTTTGTTATGACCTGAACTATCTAGTTATTTATTTCGCTTTAATATTTTAGGTATTTTTCTATTAAATACTGTTTCATCAAACATTTATTATTATAAAAATGAATAACAATCCTTAAGAGTCCCGATAAAAATCCTGCAAATACAGTGTATCAGTTAAAGCATGCAATGTTACTTAAAAATTAAACTGAAAACAATCAATTTATATACTTTATGCAAATATTTAACCCTTCAAATAATGAATGTTCTTTTTCGACCTGAAAATTCATTTTACGTTATATCGGATTGTTCCTGCTGCTATTGCTGATGCAGCTATACAATATTACGACTTAAATTGGTCAAACCATACTAAGCCTTTAAAAAAAAAAAATACGGTCAAGCAACTTAACTTTTTACCATTTAACTATACTTAACATAACTAAATAAATATCCTTTTTAAAATATATATTTTTTTCTATATACATACTACATAAGTTTGCTTGCGTTTGCATAAAAAAACAACAAAAAAATAATGAAAAATGATGCGATCGTTCGACATAAAATAGAAAATTTCTATGCAATTTTACTCGAAGAAAAAAAAAACATATTTTTATGACAAATAATAATAATAATAATTTCTTTTGCTGTCCTTAATATTTAAATATTATCCTTTTGTTAAAAATAATATTAATATTTTTGCAAGAAAAATATGGATTTTCAGGAGACCTTCTCAGAATTAAATAAGCGACTTAATAGCAATATTTTTTTTTTTTTTGTAGATTTTTAGATTAAGTGAGAAATTTGTTTTCTTCTATTTTATTTTTCTTTCTTTACTTGTTTATTATGCCTTTCTATAAGCTCAATAAAAATTGTAAGGGTTAACACAAATGTTATTACATAAAAATGTTATAATTCCCTTACTTAAGGTAATTTTTTTACCTATATTTTATATGGCATATATAGATATTCTGCACAGTTGGAATGCGCACAGTACGCCTCCGTGTCTAACTTTGTTTACGTTTGGTACGTCATCGTGTAAAAGCTTATTTTATTGCAAATTTTCCATGAATTTTAAAACTTTGTTCCAATTTTTGTTCCCTTAATTTTATTTTTATTGAGTAGTGAAATCTATATGACTTAATAATTTTTTATTACGTAAATTTTGTGTTTTATTTTTTAATATATCTTAATTAATTTAAATTTTTTATGTTTAGTATTTTTTTTTAAGGTCTGGCTAAGCTGTGGTTTTGTTAAGTGATAGAGATTAACAGAAGAACATAATAAAGGATTTAAGCCACTTAATTACTGTTCTGTGGTGATTACAATTCTGTTAAATTATCTTTTTCTTAAAGTAGTCTTGATTAAATGAATTTTTATACTGGATAGATTATGACTTTATACTGGATTTTCCATTAAATATTTTACATTAAAAACTACAAAAATATTAATTATAGCTGCTTAAAGAGCCTTAAGATACAATTCAATATACAGAGAAGCTTGATAATGTTACTGGTAAGAGTAATACTCCCACTGAAAAATATATAAACGTCTAAGGGTCAATTTTTATTTTGTAGGATTTCTAAATGATGTAATGGATAATTTGCTGTCAAAAAATTTTAATTTAACAAGAAAGAAAATAAGAAAAAGTATAAAATTTCCATGGAACACACAAAAGTAAAGATTTTGTTAAAATAAAAATGCACGTGCCCTCTCAGGGGAGTTAACATCTAACTTAACTTGACTTTAAAGTCTTGAAAAAATAAAGGAAAACAGAAATAAATTAAGTAACTCTGAGTAAACATTACGTTAGACAACAAGAACAGCAGCAGCTTGAAAAAGAAATTTCGTTTTAGCCACAAGAGGCTATTTTTTTTTATCTAATGAAAATGATTGACAGATATCCCTTTGCATCCTTTAATTTATTATTTTTTCTTTACTTTCTTCTTTATTCCTTTGTGTGTTATTCCTAAAACTGAAATTGATGAGTGGAATAACGATGCAACGAAATGCAACACTAAGTAAACACATTGACTTATGCTAATTTTATTCCTTTTTTATCCTTTATTTATTTATCTTTTACTGAATATTGCTATTTTTGCTTTCAAAAGAACAGCTTGTTAGCTATTTTGTTGCCTATTTCCTATGATAATGATGACACTTCTTCAAATATTCTTGTCTAATGTTTCTGTTTTATTTAAATTACATTTTAAGGCAAAATCCTTTTCTTTCCTATCGTTTATTATTTTTATTATTATTAATTGGTTAGAAATACACAACAAAAATAAAAAAGAAGGAAATAATAAGGAAGGCAGCGGTGGTCTTAACTGTTTTTAATGATGTTCACTTCCGGAAGAAATTATATTTCGAAATTTTTATTTATTTTTGTATAAAAAAAAATATTATTCTAATAACAAACAGGCAGGAGACACACTTCTATTATTTATTTAAATTTTATAGTTAAGTAATCAATCAAATATGATTTAACAAAATTATTATAGATAATTCTTTAACATACAGCAAAAGAACTGTATTTCTCAATTATTTTACCACAATTAATATTTTTTTTATGAGTTAAATAATTTTATAAGCAATAAAAAAGATATTTAAAAAAAAAATATTATCCTTGCTAAAATAACAAAAATTAAAGTAAAGGGAAAACAAAATGACCATAAACTGCTTAAATTATTTGAAGTAAATTACGCCTCGTTAAATAAACGATAAGAATCTTTTTTTTTTCATGTTTTTATAAATACTATTTGCAGGCACGAGGCATAAATTATTTACGATTTAAATATTATACAGAGAATAGAACTGATTTAGATTTTTTAACATAATTAAATTTTTTTATCTAGCTTTTATCATGAATGTTTACTTGTGGAAAATTCTTCGAAATCGTTGTGTTCATTATTCATTTGTCGTGTCTATTTATCTACTTTATTTGTTGAGTGAACCTTTACATCAACAACTCTTGGTTTCCAACACTGTATCCTTACTAATTAAATATTACAACATGTTATCATATTCAGCCTTTATATTGTTCCTTTACTGCTAATTTTTCAGTTTTTAATTCTTTCATTTATATTATCCTATTTTTATACATAAATGTGCATATTTATTTGCAGTGATTACGTTTAATGGCTTACTGTCAGTTCAGTTAGTGCAGGTAAAATTGAAATAAAGAAGAAAAAAAGAAAAGTAATTAACAAATTTACTATGTTTTGACCATTCCTATGTTTGTTAATTTAAATAATTTTTTTTTTATTATAATTTTAGGTACAATTTTCTGGACATTTACAATATCTGTCAAAGGAGTGGAATACTATATTTGCTTTTTCCATTCCTTTTTCATTGTTTTTTATTTTTCAAAACTATGCAGATGTTTCTTCTTGTTCTTTTATGATGGAAAAAATAAATAAATTATTTTATGATTATATGTAGAATGTCCTTAATACTAACCAAAAGCATTTCAATTGAATTTAGTATTGCGTCATAATAAAACACCAGGCGCCTCCATTACAGGTTCGTTGTTTATTCATGTTGTCTCTTGTTATAAATTTTATTTTAATTTCTTGTAGGTTTTTTATGCTTTTATTATTATTTTTTTAATTAATTATATGCTTATTTGTGATTTAATTTTTTTTAAATATTTTCTGTTAAGCAAAGAAAAAAAAAGTAACATAATAATATTAATTGCGGTATCCAGTAGCACTGAAATAGCTTTGTGATGAAGAAATAATGTTATATTACTTCCTTATTCTGACAATTGATATTTGACATCTTTGTAATAATAATTCACAGGACAATCAACATAAAAGAGGAAAAGGACCACTTCACTGTGGTCTTTAGTCTAACAATAGTGTTTCTTCGCTGATTATTAGTACAATCTTGTCATTATCCTTTTTATCCTTTAATATTCTTTTTATTATTATTTATTAATATTTTTAATAAACAGGAAAACGGAAGAACGGATTCGTTCAACTATAATATTCTTTAATCAATCATATATTTACTTATTTAATAATTTAATTCTTTTCATTTTCTTTTTTCAAGGTAAATAATCATAATTTTAATAATAATGAGAAAACCAAATGAACTGAATAAATGATTCATAATTTTTCTTATATATTATGAATGAAAAATTTATACATAAAGGATTTTTAACAATAAAAAACGCCGACAATAGAATTTTTTTGTTAATAAAATCAAAAACGTAAAACTAATGAAACGAATAATTTATGCGTAACTTTTAAGCACTGAGGACTTCTAACTATTCTGATTCCTTCAAAAAAAAAAAATTTCTTTAAACAAACAATAACGCTATTTAATCCTTTTACATTTTTGTTTTTAAATGTTCAATGAAACTGCAATCATGCAAAACGAAAAAAAAAATGTTATGACGATTCACCTGTGCATAGAAAAGAAGAATTTCTTATGTTTTTCAATTTTAAGAAATGTGCCGGTCATGTTAATCCTTTTAGACGCGTGTAGTCGCGAGTTTAAAAATTTTACTTTTTCTTCTAAATTTTTTTGTATGTTGTTATTATCGATTTGCTTATCTAATAAAATTATTAAATTCTTTTCTTATTTATGCTTAAAAAATAGGAGAAGAACAACAGAAGCAAAAGGATAATCCTTTCTTTTTTATTATTATTATTATTATTATTAATATTTTTATTTGCAGAAGGATTAGTATTATTATTATTTCTTAAATATGGATTATAATTTTCATAAGTTTCGTCCTTTTTCTATTACAAATAAAGGTAAATATTAATATAACTGTTGCAATAAGGTAAATTTATTTCATAAAATTTCTTACCGAGTCTCCAGTTACCAACATTATCCTGTTATTTCTTTCAGAAAACAATTTTATGGACAGCAATCGCAATTGTAAATCTTTTTACACGATTAAACGTAATTTAAAATTTAATTAATTAAAAAGCTTCTGCAATAATTTTCGATAAAAGCGATTAATACAAAATAACAAAAACAACGTGGACAATGAAAGGAAAACACTCAATCGTACACGTGACTCATCCTTTTATAACAGAGAGAGAAAAAAAGCAGCTAAACTTATCTACTAAAAACTAATGAAAATACTTAATCCAGTTCTCTAAATGATAATAAAAATATATACAATTTTTTTTTAAATAAATAAATAAAAGATGAGAAAAGAAATACTCCCACACAATGCATGGAATTTTTGACCAGCAGCAAACGGTAATATTTCACAATACTTGAATTTTTTTTAAAATTAAATCCATAAACATCTGCCCACAAATAATAAAATAAATAAAAATATAAACGGAACAAAAATACATTATTGGCTTTAATAATTGTGATGAGAATGAACGAAAGAAAAACAACGGCAACAAACTATATCGACAGCAGCAAAACAATAACAATAGGAAAGGATTCTTTTGCGGAATTAAATAACAAAAAGAAAATTCGCATCATTCAACCTAACCTAGCCTAACGGAACAATAATAAAGTGTTTTTTTTTTTTTTTTTTGAAATGTGATTGATTTTCCTGTATTTTTGTATGTTTGTTAATTTCTGGATGTGCATGACACAACCACTTTAAATTGTAGGAGAATGAGAAGGCTTTTTTCCTATATTACATGTGATGGCCTTAAGAGTGTTAAATACTGCAGCTTGGACATTGGTCTGTACTTTTGTTGGTCAGTTAAAACAGCATATGATAAAAAGTATATTTAATTAAATTAAATTCATATTCTAGGCAAATGTCTTCATTGGATTCTATCTAAATATTAAGTTTAAGACAAGATCGTCTTTATCAAAGCATATAAAACTTAAATTTTGATTAAAGAATTATAAAAATATAAGATAAACTCCTGTAAAAATCTAATTTTTTATTAACATAATCAAATTCCTTGTGTTGGGCATAAAAGAAAGAAAAAACCGAAAATAAAATAATAATTCCCTGCTGCAATTGTCTGCAATTTAATATTTATCTTAAATTTTTATTCACTACCCTCTTAGTATCTAGCCTAGATAAATATAAATTCCTAATTTTAACCCTTCCGCATTGCTATGTGACTGTAATGCCCTGTCCATTTGCTATTATTAAACAAAAACATAAAATTATTAATCAAATAGGAAGAAATAATAAATGCAGCATGCAGGAACCCTTTTTTTTGTTCGTGATATTACAGAAATTGCTACGACCTTCAAATGACACAAGAGTAAAACCAATAAAAATGACGGATATAATACGAGAATTTATCAGAGAAAATTCACATTGTGATGTGAAATTATCGAATTCTATTTTCAGTGACAATGTTTATGCTGTCATATGGTAGAAAATGATGAAATAATCTTCATAATTAATGAACTTTGGTTTTGTAGCAGAAATAGCAACGGGAACAATAAGAATTTTATTGTAATATGTGGGGTGTTGTTGTGGTTTTTCTTTTTTTTTAATATATATTAATGTAATGGGTATGCTTTTGTTATAAAATCAGAAGTTTTTATTGGTTGGTTGATATAACAGTTAAACTAGAACATAATTTTAAGGGTTGCTGCGGTTAAATACAGTCATCTTTATTTTTTTATATTTTTTTGGTTTAATAGTTGTGTCTTGTTAATATTATCATCATTTTACAATTTTATTGTGACTGTTTATTGTGCTTATTAAAAGAATAACAATTCTATAAAGATAGTAAAGAATAACAGAAAAGTCTTACAAAGAGCAGTCCTATTACAGTATAAAACTACAAATCAAATAATTGAGACTTTACTATAAATTGCATATGCATTTCAACTGGGGTGCAATAATAAAATGGTGTCGTGCAACCAGATTAGTCATTTCTTAGAAGAATTTTGTTGATAAAAATTTATATTCATAATTAAAAGTAATATTTTTGTACAAAAATATTGAGAATTTCACTTTTTAATGTATATAACACAATTATTTGTAATTAAGTCATTAAAAAAATAGAAAACAAAAACTACTTTTAAGTGACTTAATTGAGTCATTTAAATTTAAAGTACCTTGTGACGTTTTTGATTTTCTTGCAATGTAAATAGAAATTCTGCTGTTTCAGTTATTTACTTTTAGCTGATTTCTTCTCATTTATCCATTTTTCCAACAAAAGATAAAACTGAAAAACAAAATTAAAAGAAAAAACAAACACAAAATAAAAGAACATCTGAAAAATTAATAAGAAAAACGTTATTTAGGCACTTAAAAAGCGGCTGCCTTTATCAAGAAATGTTCAAAAAAATAAAAAATCTTTTCTATTTTTTTGTTTGTAAACAAAATAAGTAAAAATTGCGATTAGAAATGTTTTCTGTCTTATCTTGAAGCACATGAATAAACAAAAGAGTCAATATTTGCATAACGGAAATTTGTAGCCATTTTATAAATGCATTTTTTGTTTTATTTAAAAATAAAATTACCGCATTTGATGACCTTTTTTTTTGTTTTGGTAAATATTATCAATATAAGTTAGAAAAAGAATAATAATTAAACAAGAAATAGATAAAAGATTGTATTTTTTAAGCTTAATTTTACTTTTAAAAAAAATGACCCTGTTGCGATGTAAAAACGTTAGTTCTAAACATGGACTTTAATTCACGTGAGCCAATATTCCATAAGACGATATTCAATTCAGTCATTTTTTCTGCAGAGATAATGCTTTAATTAAATTAACTAACAACAAACGGAGATAACATTTAACTTAATAAAACTAAAACAAATCAAAACGCCTATTTTTACTTTAAAATTCTGTCTTTTTAAGCTAGATTGCTGTCCCCCAAACAACAAAATTACAGTAAATTATTTACATTTTTTTATTTTAAGTAATTAAACAAAAAAGAAAAATGAAAGTAAATTAAGCTATTAAGTAAATCGCTTAAAGCACCGTTATCAATATTTACTTTAAATACTAATAAACTAATTAAGTAAAATATTAATTTTGTAAATAAAAATCGAAAATCATTTAAGTTAGGTCAGTAGAAATAAATTAAATTAAATTTAAAACAAATATTTATTGCGTTATAGCTTTGTCGATATTAAATTTATATTCATTTTTGTGCTGTTAATAAATTCAACTTTGAATTTATATAAATTTTGTGCCCGAAGCAGTCACATAGTCAAATTTTTTGTTTTTAATAGGAATAAAAATCAAAATATTTAAGTGACTAGCAGCTTAATGACACGATTTAATGAAACAATTGAATCGATTGAATGAAATCAGTTGTTTTTTTTTTTGGGTTAAAAATCCTGGTGAAAGAAAGTTTTTTTCTTTCTTTCATATATTAATTTTGTTAGGTATTTGGGTTTGGCAATACAAGTGTGCTAATTAACGTTGGAATGTTACGAAACGTTTATTTTGATTTACGTTTTTCAATTGCATAATTGCTGCTTATATCCTTCTTTCATGTTGCATTTTTATGTTTCCACTTATACTTTTTGAGGATTACTTTCTAAATAAACTTTCACCACTAGACATCATTTAATGTTTGTAGAAAAATACAAAAATATTACCTTTGACTTCTGAAAACCGCAGTAAAATGCCAACACAATAGATTGATGTTCTTTTTGAGAAAATTCATTACAATTTTTCTTCTTCAATAAATAATTAATCTTTTACTTCTCTTACTATGTTGTCTCTACAAAATATTTAAAAAAATAATCATAGAATAAATCACGTTAAACATGTTCCAATGTATAACTTACTGAATTATCAAAATAATAAATTTATTATGCATTCAATTATATAATCACCAGCCAAGGTGCGATTTATAAAACTAGTCACAGCAGGGCTACAAGTAAATTATTTAATATTACATTTAATTAAAATAAAAACCATACTGATGATTATGAAATTATTATTAAAAATGTGTCTACATAATTTTCCATGCGGTTATTTTCCATTCATTAATACGTATTTAATAAATTTTATCTAGTTTTTCTTCTTTCTACTGTGTAGATAAGCTAGTGAAGTCACTTAATTACTGATAATATTTACATAATGACGTAATACTGTGATAATAATATTAATAAAATTTCTTAATGCAATAAAACATATAATGCAAAAAAAATAAACAACAAATAAAGATAAAACAAAGACCAGAAAAAAGGGGCTGCAAAAAACAATACATTTTTTGATAAACATTTAATTAAACAAAACTTATCTGTCATTTCGGTAATTTTCCATTTTTCTTTTGTTTTTTTTTTTTATTTATGACAAAACAGAATTTTTTACATAAAATTAAATTAATTAAAGCGACAAACCCGTTCATAAAAAAAAAAATAGAAAACCGAAAAAATAATCCCTTTTTTGTGGTCATTTTTTTTTGCATTAAAAACATACTAACCAACCAATGCCCAAACAAATGTAAACAAATACCCTTGAAAACTATTTAATATAATATTTAATAATGAAAATGTTACCCGCCTACTGCAAATTTTCTGTTCATTTTTTTTTTTATTTATTGTCACTAGCATCTTTGGCCAAACAAATGCATATATATAGATATGTCATTTGTTATTTTTACTATGTGCTCCATTGTTGTTGTTATATCTATGCGAAATTTAATTTTTTTTTTCCAAAACTCTGATTGGTTTGTAAAAGGGTTTTCTGCTATCTGGCTAACTGTCGTCACTGGGTAAGTGTTGCTACTTTTTTTTACCGCATTTGTAGTAACAAAACAGAAAAAAAAATAGCAATACTTGTTTGAACTTGATTTTACTAAACTTTTTCTGTATTTTTTGGGGGTGGAAAGTAGCTTTTTCAATAATAATAAAATTTTTACCTAAAAAAATCTATAAATGTAACTGAAATGGTCAATTTTTGGTCAGTTCGTTTAAGAATTCTGCTTAGTAGTTTTGGAAATTTATTTTTTTTTTAAACGAATTATTGTGAATTACATTTTTTGGATTAATTATTTGTGATTTGGAGAATATTTGTTTTAAGTGTATTTAAGTTTGGAGAGTTTTATAAAGAGAGACTTGTTTTTTTTGTTAATTTTAATTATATACAAAGGATATAGTGAATAATAAAATGATGAGTCAATTCATTATGGATTTGAAAGCAGGTTGGTTGCTCTTTCTATTCTCTAATTATTTGTTTGGTTTTCTTTTTGCTAGTTTAATAAATTAATTAATTTTTATTTGTAAAGTTTAACTAACAAAATTAATTTTTATTTTCTTTACAGAACATAATGCAACAACAAAATTATTAAATCATTATAACGGTTATAATTTAAGTCCGAATTCGAATTCAAATGATTATTCAAATGAACAAACGACAACGAATGGTGTTTTAGATTTGTCAAGACGTCGTGATTCTGTGGAGACTCGTAAGACACCGTCACCGTATTCACCGTCAACGTTTAGTGAGGGTTCACCAAGTACACATCATGGTTCACCATCAATATCAACGACAACCACCACAAATACAGCGGTTACAACCGCAAATGGCACAAAAATACATTTTCCAATAAAACGATCATCACCGATTATGTTGCATCATCATAATCAGCACCACCACCAGCAACAACAACAGCATATTCATTTACAAAATATGACACAATATCATGGAACATCACCTGTTTCACCTGTATATCCAGTTTTTCCTGGTTTCCCTCTACAACAATTCAATCATCATGCGTATCACAGTGACAATGATACAACAACCGGAACAACAACGGCAGTAGCAGTTGCAGCAACAACAGCAGCAGCAGCAGTTTTAACAGCAAATTTATATCGTTCGTCACCACCAGTTCACGTCAACAATGACGAGATTAATCATCAATTTGTGTTAAAAACAGAAGACAGCAATGACGCAGATAACAATGCTGAATTAATTAAAAGACTTAAGGATAGAAAAAGTGATTTAAGTGACGCGGATACGGATAATGAATCGATTTCTGTAACATCGACGGGCGCATCGTCTGGTGGTGGTGGTAGTAATAACAATAGTACCAATAGTTCAAAAAAATATCCCATGATCGTTGGCAGAGATGGTAAATTATCGCGACCGTTCAAAGCATATCCTAGAGATCCGATGACATTAGCTGCTTCATTCACAGCGACAGACACTTTATTAGACTCCAATTCAGCGGAGAAGTATAATACATTTCGTAAACGTATGTTGGAACAGATTCATGCGGCAAATGGTGGCACTCCAACAGTTTCGAATCCAAAAATGCGCAGAACAACACAGCAAAAGTTTGCCGATGACTTGTTAGCGGAAAAAACGCTTAGCAAATTTGAAAAAATAACGAATGAACACGCGTCCAACAATAATAATAATAATAATAATAACAATTTACCCAGTAATAATAATAATAATAATTCAATTGATAATAATTTACTAAATGATAATAATAATACGATTAAAGATTCTGCATATTTTGAGAGACGGAAGAAAAATAATGCGGCGGCGAAAAAATCACGCGATCGTAGACGTATTAAAGAGGATGAGATAGCAATTCGGGCTGCATTTTTAGAACGGGAAAATATTGAATTGAAATTTGAATTGGCTGCCGCACGTAAACAATTGCAAATTTATGGTGTAACGACAACGTCGACGACAACGTAGTTTTCACGCAAAAAATATTTTTATTTTTATTTTGTTTTATTTTTATTAGACGATGCGTGTGATATTATCTTGTCATAATAATTATTATTAGGATTTATTGTTTTTTTTTTTTAATAATTAGTTTTTAAGATTTAATTAATAAATAATTTAAATAAAAAAGAATTTATTTTGTGTAATTTTATGGTTTTATTTTTTGTAACAAATTCAGAAATGCTTATTACTGAATCACTGCCATCTATTATAAAAAAAATTTATTACAAAACAAACTGTTCGTCTTCCCTGCCTTTTTGAGAGAAATTTTTATTGAATACTGATTTACTCGGTTTATTAAATGACATAAACTTATTTTGACATAATTCGTAAATAAACAATTCTAGAGAGCAGAAACGTAACTCTCTTTATTATTTATTATTATTATTTAATTAATAAAGAGTTTATTGTAATTAAAATAGTTTTTTTTTGTTTAATTGTTATTTGTAATTATGGAGAAACCACAGAAAATGCCCAAAGTGGCAAAGGTACGCCAAAAAGAAATGAAATCTTTGTTGGGAAATATAACCTCAATTTTTGTATTCGTTTTTAGGTGAAAAACAAAGCGCCTGCCGAAATTCAAATTACCGCTGAACAATTGTTGCGAGAAGCAAAGGAACGTGATTTGGAAATATTACCACCACCTCCAAAGCAAAAAATTTCCGATCCAGCTGAATTAAAAGATTACCAACAGAGAAAACGAAAAGCCTTTGAAGATAATCTTCGTAAAAATCGTATGGTTGTTAGTAATTGGATAAAATATGCACAATGGGAGGAATCACAAAAGGAGATACAAAGGGCTCGTTCGATATGGGAGCGTGCCATAGACAATGATCACCGAAATATTACGATTTGGTTGAAATATGCTGAAATGGAAATGAAAAACCGTCAGGTTAATCATGCTAGAAATTTGTGGGATCGTGCGGTTACTATTTTACCGCGTGTAAATCAATTCTGGTACAAATATACATATATGGAGGAAATGTTAGAAAATATAGCCGGTGCCAGACAAGTATTTGAACGATGGATGGAGTGGCAACCAGAGGAACAAGCGTGGCAAACGTATATCAATTTTGAACTTCGCTATAAGGAAATTGATCGTGCTCGTCAGATATATGAACGTTTTGTTATGGTTCATCCAGAGATAAAGAATTGGATAAAATATGCTAAATTTGAAGAAAATCACGGTTTTATAAATGGTTCACGTCAGGTGTACGAGCGCTCGATACATTTCTTTGGCGATGATCACATTGACGAACGATTATTCATCGCATTTGCAAAGTTTGAGGAAAATCAAAAGGAACATGATAGAGCGCGTATTATTTACAAATACGCTCTGGAGCATTTGCCAAAAGATAAAACATTGGAGCTGTACAAATCCTATACCATCCATGAGAAGAAGTATGGTGATCGGTCTGGCATTGAAGATGTCATTGTGTCCAAGCGAAAGTACCAATATGAGCAGGAAATTGCAGATAATCCAACAAACTACGATGCCTGGTTTGATTATTTGCGTTTAGTTGAGAATGAAGGAAATGTTACTACAATCCGGGAAACATACGAGAGAGCAATCGCCAACGTTCCACCGACCAAGGATAAAAACTTTTGGCGACGTTACATTTACCTGTGGATTAATTATGCGCTATATGAGGAACTAGAAACAGAAGATCTCACCAGAACCAAACAAATTTATCGTACGTGTCTAGAGTTAATTCCACACAAGATGTTCACTTTCAGTAAAATATGGTTGCTGTATGGTCAATTTGAGATTCGATGCAAGAATTTACAACAGACGCGCAAGACCCTAGGTACTGCGATTGGAATGTGTCCGCGGGATAAACTCTTTCGGGGCTACATTGATTTAGAAATTCAATTGCGTGAGTTTGACCGTTGTCGCATTTTATATGAAAAGTTTTTAGAATTTGGCCCAGAGAATTGCATAACGTGGATGAAATTTGCTGAGTTGGAAAGTTTACTGGGAGACATTGAGCGCGCACGAGCTATTTTTGAATTGGCTGTAAACCAACCGCGTCTAGATATGCCAGAGTTGCTCTGGAAGTCGTACATCGACTTTGAAGTGGCCCAAGGTGAAGCAGAACTCGCACGTCAATTATACGAACGACTATTAGAGAGAACAGTTCACGTCAAAGTTTGGATTTCATATGCCAAATTTGAAATGAGTTCAGAAACAGATGATAATATTAATGTGGAATTAGCGAGACGAGTTTATGAGAGAGCAAACGATTGTTTGCGATCTGTTGGTGAAAAAGAGGCACGTGTTTTATTGCTTGAAGCATGGCGTGATTTCGAAAAGGAATTTGGAGATTCAGAGAGTCTGAAAAAAGTGTTGGATCGTATGCCAAGACGTGTCAAGAGACGTCAAAAGATTATTTCCGAAACTGGTGTCGAAGAAGGATGGGAAGAAATATTTGATTATATATTTCCAGAAGATGAAATGGCAAAACCGAATCTTAAATTACTTGCAGCGGCGAAAAATTGGAAAAAAACTAAAGATGATGTTCCAGAACCGATTGACACTGAGACAACAACTGAGGAAATTAATGTTGATTAAAATGTAAAACATTTCTTGATTTTTAATTAAAAATAAATAATATTCCGTTTTATTTTTAAAAGTAAAAAGTTTTTTTCATTTATTTATTCGACTTCTTCACCACGCACAGGATGCGTTAGTGGAATCATTGATTTTTTATTTTCATCTCGAGACATTGATTTTCGCATATCTAAAACAGAAAAAAAAATTAAATGAAATTTTCAATATTCTCTTTGTTATTATTTTGTACCATAAGCATCTTCATCCGGGTCACCCGAGTAATATTCCAGAACCGTTCGATAAACAATATAGCCTAATTTCGTGTACATATTTATTGCAACTTTATTACTAACGCGTACAAATAGATCCACAAAATATGCACGTTTTCTGCAAAAGAACAACAAAAAATAATAATTAAGGAAATAACATTTTTGCAGTAATATTACTTCTCTGAAACATCCTCTAAGAAACTCATTAATGTTGCCGCTAAACCGAGTCGTCTATAATCTGGTGATACAGTTAATGCTGTAACGTGTCCATGCCAATATTCACCAAGTCCTTCAGCCTTACCCATTACTATTGAACAATTGATAAAGTTAAAATTCAATTAACCTAACAAACTGCTTTGCACACTTACTGTAACCCATGATATGTCCACTTGGTGATTCTGCTAATTGAAAATATTCCGGCCAATGGGCTAAGTAGTGCATATAAAATGATAATCCGTATGTTTCTGTTAAGGGATCTAAATTTCTACACAATAAAGGAAGAAAACATTAACATAACCAAATTATGTTTAAAAAGAAAGTAAATAATTATTTTTCTTACACATTATTGAATTTAAACATATCGTCACAGGTGAATGGACGTAAGGTAGTCATTTTTAATTTATTTCTTTAATTAATTATAATTTATTTTTAATTTGTCTCTTTTATTTTGATTTTACAATTTTGTGACATTTGAGAAAAACGTACTAGATAATTGTTACTATCTTCAGTTTTATTTAAAATTTTCAAAATGTCTATTTTTTAAATATATATATTTTAAAATATTTGTATGATGTCGCCACATTCTATGTATTTCGTTTTCCTTCAAGTAAAATACGCGCTTACGCTGGTTGAGTGTTGTTTGCTGGTTGGTTTATAAATAATTTATATTTTATTATGAAAAATATTCTATATTTTTTGTTATATAGATCTATCCTATTTTGTTGCATTAAAAATATATATAGTTATATCTCATTTCAAGTTACCTATACTAATAAATTTAAAAGCTTGAAAAATGGCGTTCACAAGCCTTTTGTTAGCCGGCTGTCTACTGCCTAATATTTTTATATAAAAAAAAAAAGGAAATAATTTTTTCAATTGTACAATTTTTATTACATTTTATTATTTTTTTGATTAATTAAAATTATAAATTAAAAGATAAATCGTTTAATTATTATGTGAACAATAAATAATTAATCATATAATTGTGCTTGATTTAATTTTTTTAAAAAAATTTATATGGTAAATGTTTTAAATAAAATACAAAAATAAAAATTTACTTTTTCACTCACACATGTAAACAAACTTGAATAAAAAAAAAAATCCACATTCTCGTTTATAAGAAGCAAAAAAAAAAAAAGTAATAAAAATAAAGAATTCTTTATTAATAATTAATTAATAATTATTGAAATTAAATTTTAAGAATAAATGTTAACGAGTATGTTATCTATGCGTGATATGTTAGGTTAAGTTTTTGTGTTGCATAAAAATAATAGAAAGAAGCACAGCAAAAAAAAAAAATTATTCAAAGTGGAATAAGAAGAAAAAAACGTATGTTTAACAGTGTTAGTGTGTACAGTACGGGATGCTTGCTTTTGCTTTGCGCGATATTATATTAAACTCGTACAATATTTGGCATTTAGCACAGATAATTACATCTATTTTGATTATTTACCTATTTAAAAACGTTACAATTATTAATTATGTGATCATAATTTGTTTAAAAAAGTGACATTTTTCTTTTTAATTTAATTTTTTTTTAAGTAAAAAAAAATTCTCTTTTGTAAAGTTTTTTTTTTTTCATTTTAAAGGAAATACAACATAAATTTCTTAGTTCGCTTTATAACGTTGCAGTGCCAACCAGCTTTACGATAGCGTTTTTTTTATATTCTTTTATTTGTTACATTTTATTCGTTTGTATAGTAGGATTTGTAAGTTTAATTTTTTTTTTTTTAATAAATATTTAAATGTGTGTTACAAGTGCAATTTTATAATTTCTTTTACTTACACTAATTAGACGTATTATTATTTCTTTTGATTGATAGAAAATTACTTCTATTTTATTTTTTTATAATTAAATATATAATTATCTCTTTTAAACTAGAGGAATTTTACAATTAAGTAATTATTGTTATCTCATTTTATTTTGAAAATAGAAATATGTATATAGTAATAATTTTGCTTGTGTGTTTGTGTGTACGAGAGAAATATTTATTCTGACTAATTTTAACACAGCAATACAATTAGAATACTTGCTGTTACAGCTATAGCTGCTGCTATTGAACTGTTTGGTCAGCCAAGTTGCTTTAGCTAATAAAGTGCCAAGTAATTTTTTTTGTTGTGTTTTTTTTTATTGTTACTTCGGATTTTTAATTTCTCGTTTTGTCCTTTGGTTTAATTTTTTTATTTATCTAATTGCATTTTTTTTTTTGTGTAATTTTAATTCTAGTTATTAATTATAATGATTGTGTGTATATTTAGCATTGTATTGCATTTAAAATTTTATTGTTTTTTATTACCCGCACCAACACATTAAATCATTTAAATATATATATTATACAACACGACATCTCACTTCAAGCACACAAATCAATAATTTTTTTGTTACAACAAAAGTGTTTTTCCTTTACAAAAAAAACTGAGTACAAATTTTTTTTATTTATTTATTATTTTTTTAATTAATTAATTTTTATTATTTATTTGTAGGAAAGAATATTATACCGAAATTGTACAATTTTTTTTGTGTTTTATAATTAAAATAATAAGTAAGAAAAAAGTTTTTTTTTTTAGTTTATTTTAATTTTACTGAATACACAAAATGTGTGGACTAAAAAAATGACAGAAGTTTTTTTTTTTTAAATAAAGAAAAAAAATTAATTTTAAATAATTATTGTAAAAAATATTTGTGAAAATAATATAGAAAATATTGTACAATTAAAAAAGGAGATTATTTAAAGTGTGGAAAAATTATAACATTAATGGAGTGACAACAGTAAATAATGGAAAATAATTTATTAATTAAAAATAATAAAAAAGGAGCGGAAAAGACTTAATAATTCTGTGCATGAATGGAGTAAATAAAAAAATTTAAACGAAAAAACCTGTGACAAAATAGTGAATTTGTTTTCGTTATTAAAATACTATGTTTTTATTATTATTTTTTTATCTATATTTAATTTAATGTTTTATGTGTAATTTTATGTAAAACGAAAAAAGAAAAGAAAAGCTTTTATGCTTTTCTCTCTCATAGTAAAAAAAGCTGACAAAAAAAAAAAATCTCTTCTCACGTTTGTTCAGTCATCTTGAACCAGAAAAATATTTTTCTAATAATAAAAAGTGCATTTTTGATCTGTTAAAAATTAATTTAAAAACATTAAAGTCTAAATTGTTTATTTATTTTATTAAATTAATAGAAAAACTCTATGATAATTGTGTGCAAAAAGTGATTCAGCGGTGTTTGAAGGAAAGCTGCTTTGCTTCGTATACGTTTATGTGTGCATTTTTTTTTTCTAAGGCATTAAACATAGCCAAAACACTAAAAATGTTTATAATAAAAATATGTTAAATATTCTTTCATTATTTTCTAATAAAGTTGATAATGGAAATATTAATAATAGGAAAAACAATAATCAAATTTCTAGTGAAACGTACAAAAAATTGTCACCAAAAATTATTATTAATACAAAGGAAAAAGGAAATAAAACCAACAAGACATCATCAGCATCATTATCAACAAGAAGTGAAAAAATTAAAAAATATAAAATAAATAAAATGATGAATGCTGATCAATGTTTAACGTTAGAAACGTCAAATACAGTAGCCGGATCATCATCATTAACATCATCAACGGAGGCAAAAGAAAAAAATTTATTAAAAAATGATAATGAATTATGTGATGAAAAAACAACAAATAAAATTATTATAGAATCATCTGATGGTGAATTATTAACAAAAGATGATATTGATATAGAAGACTTAAATGTTGTTAATCAAATAGATGAGGTTTTAAATGATGATTTAAGTGGTGTAACATCGCGAAATTGTAGTAATTTAGTTAGTAAAAATAATAAAGAAATAAATATCGATGAAGATAATGATAATAAAGAATTAATAAAAAATGTTAAAGAGGAAGAATTATCAATGCAGGATATAAATTTAATAATAATGGGTGGTGTTAACAGTACAAGAACAACTGAAAAAGATAATCAACAAACATTACCATCAACATCTACAACATCATTATTAGATGTAGGAAATAAAAAATCAAATAAAAATTTAATTAAATTAAATAAAAATGATAAATTAGATAATAAATATAATAATAATAATGATATAAAAATAAAAACAAATAAATCACAAAATATATTAATAAAAACACGCTTAAATGATAATTTGGATTATGACAATGTTACAGTAGTTGTTGATGATGATGATCAACCGAATTCTAATGTAATTGATTTAAATATAAATGAGGCTAATTTAATTTTAAATAATAATAATAATAATAGTAATAAAGCAGATAAAGATGTTTTACTATCACAAACACCGTCAACATCATCATCATCGTCAAAAACAGCATCAACATCAATAATTAAAACTTTATTAACAACAACACGTAAAGGTGGTATAATAACAACAGAACAAATATATGGTGATACAGAAGTAGGTACAACAGTCGAACCAACATCATCAATATTAACATCACAAACAAATATAAATTATCATAGTAATTCAAGTAGTGGATATAGTAGTAGCAGTTGTAGTATTAATAATATAAAATCAACAAAAAGTAGTGACTTAATTGATATAAATAAATTAAATAATGATAATAATATAATTATAATTGATGATGATAATTCAAGTGAAAAACTATTAATTAATAATTATTTAGATAATAATAATAAATTAACAATAAATGAAAATGATGATAAAGTGTTAAATAATAGAAATCTATTAAATTGTATTAATTTAAATATTGATGATAATAATGATAAAATATCTATTGAACCACAGACAACAATGGTAACAACAATAATAACAGATGATAAGGATACAATAGTAAAATCATTAATTGATGAAAAATTATTAACTCCTCAAGTTGAATCTCATAAAAATCATCATTTAATTATAAATAATTTAAATAAAAATAATTTATTAATAAAAACAAAGGAATTATCATCATCTGATGAATTATCATCGTCAGCAGCATCATCAACGTCATCCTCACCGTTATCAACAACAATGATGAATGAAGAACATTCCTCCTCTATAAATAAAAAACAACATCATCATCACCACCATCATCATCATAATCGACATAATCAGCAGCAGCAACAACAACAGCAGCATTTAGTTGAATCAACTAGTGGTAATTGTAATCAAATTGATAATCGTAAAGTTGAACCTTTAAAAATAAATTTAAATCGTGAACGTGAACCAATAAAAACTGTTATTAAATTAAATAATCCAGATGTACAAATAGTCGCTCCATCGTCAACAAATAGTTCTGGTGCTTTATCAGCGATAACCGTAATGGCAACAACATCATCAGTAGCCACAACAACTAGTAGTAGTTCGAATAGTGGTGGCAACAGTAATAGTATTTTAAATTCATGTTTAACAAGTGATAATGTGACAACAACACCGAAAATCACAATTAAACCAATTGTTAAGCCGTCCGGTAAATTATTACAACAACATAGTAATTCTCTAGATCATTCATCATATAATTATGCAGCCGCATCAACGTCATATCATCATCAGGGTCAGACAATGGTTGTGCCTCGATTGACAATTAAAACTGGTGGAAAGCAGCAGCAACAGCAGCATTTGAATAATAATGAGGATGATAACATTATAAATATAGGCAGCGGTAGTGATTGTGACGATGGCACAGAAGATATTCAATCATCATCTAGTTCTACATCATCTAATATAAATGCAGAATCAACAGCAATGCATATTGTGCCTAAATTAACAATACGTGGTGTATCAACAGCATCGCCAACATTAAATCATGTCGATACAATATCACCAAATAATGCTGGTTTAACACTTAACGATGGTATTGTACCAAAATTAACAATTAAACGTGATAATCATAATATAACAAGTGTTAGTACATCTGAGACAAGTGAGATTATACCAAAATTAACAATAAAACCAATACCAGAGCCACCTTTACCTAAATTAACAATAAAAACAAATTGTGATTCAAATGATTCAGTTATTGTAACATCATCATCGACATTGATTGGTAGCAAAAATCATGGTACATCATCACCTGTACCTCGTGTAACAATCAAACCAATACAAAAACCAACGTCTGAATTATTGTTATCCGGTGTAGTGACAAGTAGTAAGCATCAGAAAATGTTTACATCACCAATTAAATCGGATTGTGAGAGTAGTTCTAGTAGTGAAATATCAACGTCACCAGCAAGTGGTGCTACATCCCCGGCACAAACACCAATCCCAAAATTAACAATTAAACCGATTTATCGACAAATAAATGATGAGCAGGATAATTATAATGTTGAAGGTGCCACCGTACCGAAATTAATAGTTAAAGTTCCCAAGGATACAACGAGTGAACGTTCAAATAAAAATTTAAATATAAATTCAGTTGATAGTCAACAAATTGGTTCTGTACCAAAAGTAACAATTAAAATGTCTGATAATAACAGTGGTAATCCAGCGATTGTCCACCATCATCACAATACTTCTCATCATTCCACATCACATTATCATTCAACAACATCAGCATCATCATCGCCATCATCCTCGTCCACATCCTCAATACAAAGTATTAATAATTCAGAACAAATTATACCAAAATTAACAATACGTCCAAAAAAATTAGACGATGATCAGCCAATTGTTATACCAAAAGTAACAATTAAACCAATTATAAATCCATGTGCGAATACAAGTAATTTAAGTGGTGGTACAAGTGGTAACGAGGCAAATTTATTATTAACAGAAACATTAATATCGCCAAAAGTGACATTAAAACCGATTCCACGTCCGTTGGATATAACACAACCATTAGAGATTGTAACATCACAATGTAAAATAACGGAGAGTAGTGGACAGGATTCACCGAGAATAATTTTAAAAATAAATAAATCGGGACAAGTGTCAACGGTTGATCCCGAAAAACGTGATAATAAAAATGAAGAGGTAACAATGATATTAAATGATAATTGTAAGAGAGTTCACGGATCAGAGGTAACCGGTAATAGTGGTGCAAGTGGCATCAGCTCAACTAGCAATAGTGGTGTAACTGGTGGACAAGCACATAATGTTAATAGTGAATTGCCACTTAAACGACCGCGTTATCAACAAGGACCGATATCAGTAACAAATGCTAGTGAAAGTGTTAGTAAAAAATCATCCAGGGCCTTTGAGAAAATCGAACAACAGCAGCAGCAGCAACAAAGTGGAAATGGAAATAATAGTGCAGCTGGAAGTATATTAAGAAGTGTAGTCGTCGCCGCTGGAGGTGCAGGATTAGGAGGACAATTAGAACATAATCAAAATATTGATTTATCACCAAGTATAGGTAATATTGAAAAACTTATAACAAATAAAGATAATAATTTAAATATAAATGTAAATTTAAATGCAAAAACGAAATCAACAACAGAAGTAAAAGAGGTAACATCAAAATTAGAAGAATCAAAATTAAAATTAAAAGGTATATTAACACGTATGCAACAGACAATACGTGAAGAGGCATTTAAATCAGCGGCTGCTGTACGTAAAGAAAATTCAATTGTAGCAACATTTAATGCTGTCAATGTAAAACAGCAGCAGCAAAAAAATATAAATGCCCTAGATGCGGGAAAACAATTAATAAATAATAATAATAATAATATCAGTGATTTATCATTGAATCTTGCAATTAATAATGATAAGGTTGATGAGTGTACATTTGATAATTTATTATCATTAATACCAAATACAGCAATAGCGTCCTCATCATCATCATTACCATCATCTTCTGTATCAGGAATAATAAAACCAATTGACAATGTTACTGGAATTGTAACAGGATCAAATGAATTACTTTTAATTAGTAATAAAAATGATAAAAATATTCGTGATGGTGATGGTAAGGATAATGGTAATGATGATGATGATGACGACGATGATGATTCAAGTTCTGATTGTATGATTGTTGATGAGACTATAGAAGATCCGCGTGATGATGGACCATTATTAAGAAAATTAATTGGGACTAAAAATATAATGAAAATTAATAATTTAGGAATAAATAAAATGAGTAATAATAATAATAGTAAACAAAAAATATTTAATAAAAGTGGTAATAGTAGTAGTTGTAGTAGTAATAATAATTATGGTGGTAATAATAATAATAATAATAATATTAGTGGTAGTGGTGGTGGTGGTAATATTGTTTTTAGTGATAAAATAAATAATATGTTTGTTGGTATGATAAATTTAAATGATAAAATAACATCAACGACGACATCGTCCTCATCGTTTTCTTCATCTTCATCATCATCAGCATCAATAACGACAACAACAACAACAACACCATCAACAATCTCATCATCTACAACACCAACAACAATTATAAAAACCCAAACAAATCAAAATGATTTGCTAATTAATCTATGTAATAATAAAATAACTACAAACAATATTACACAAATTGAAACAGATAAGCAATTGCAACAACAGCAGCAGCAAGAAGATGATGACGAATTAAGTGCAACACCAACGCCGATTAAAAGGAAACGTGGAAGGCCTAGGAAAATTGCTTTGCCACCAAAACAAAAGTTACAACCGAAGGAACAACAGCAGCAGCAGCAGCAGCAACAACAAGAAGACGTGGAACATGAAGATGAAGGTATAAATCAGCAAAGCAATCAAGAGGAACCACAGGAAGTACATCAGGTGCAACAGGAGCCTACAGAGAATGCAAATTTATTTATCACTGATTCAATGTATGATTCAGAACCAATTTTACAAGAATTACCAACTGATGATACAAATTTAAGGTAATTCTTACTTTTTCCTTTCCCTTTCTCTGATATTTAATATATTTTTTGTATTTATTTTTTTTTTTTTAGAAAAAGAAAGCGCAGAATTGCTTCAATAAAATTACTTAATAATGATGAAGAGTTTTATACTACAAATAATGATACAAATGATTTAATATCAGAATTAACAATGTCTGAATTTTTAAATGAGGAGGATAATAATTGTCATTATTTGGGATTTTCCTTGGATGGTGAAAATAATGTTGATCTAATTGATGGTAGCAATCCGAAGAAAATTCTTTTCAATGGTAATTTCCTTGGCTGATGATTGTTATTTGTTTATTTTATTGAAGTATTTTCTTTTTGTTATTTATTTAGACTATGACAATGATGAAGATGATGATAACGATAATTCACCAACATTTCATTTACCTGGACGTCCAAAGGGACGTGGACGAGGTCGTGGAAAAACAGTACCACCGACACTACCAACATCAAATACTCTTTCCAATACTACAATTGTATCACCACCGGACACAACAAATGCAATCAGTACAACGCCATTACAAAATATATTAAATGAGACACTAACTGTGACGACACCGAATCCTGTGGGACGTCCACGCGGCCGTGGTCGGGGGAAAGGTCGAGGTCGTGGACGTGGCCGAGGAAGACCACCTGGTTCAACAGCAGCAGCAATTGCAGCTGCATTAGCTGTCAAAAAATCATTAAAAATTGATTATATTGCTAATGAGAATGTTAGCTTTGGACATAATCTATTCAATAGTGATACATCACCACCAAGTGGTCATTTTGATGATTGTGATAGTGATTTAAATTTAAATTCAAATGTTATATTAATTGATGATGACGATATTGGTCAGATAAGAAAAAATATGTCAAATTTTGGTGATTTAAAAATTGATAATAAAAAGAATTTATTAAGTGATAATGGTGATAATGTTGATGGAATAATACGTACAACAATAAATAATGATAAAATGTTATCACCGGAGGTGGTTACATCCACAACGGTAACAACAATGTCCTCACCAAAATCATTTATGAAATCAAATAAAAAACCACAATTAGGTAAAATGATTAGGAAAATGAATAAGGCGAATTTCTTTAAAAAATATAATTCAATTGGTGATGGTACTGGTGTTGGGGGTGGTGCCAGTGGTGGTACAAATATTGTTGGTACACCAGAGAAGAAAATAATAGTCGTCGATGATGTTGCATGGACAACACCAACATCAATTTATTCCAATGAATTTAATAAGGTGAGTCTCTCTATTTTCTTATTATTATAGATTTATTGTATGAAATTTAGTTTTTATCATAATTTATTATTAATTTTCATATTTTTATTAATTAATAATGAAACATCCGGTTTATTTATTTATTTACTAGTATGTAGGAAAATTAATTAAACTATAATTATTTTCATTTATTTATTTTCTCAATGTATGTTGTGTCATTGATAGTTTTTTCTTTTTTTTTTTATTATTAATAATAATACATACTTGTTTCATAATAAATAACAAATAAAATTTCATTAAAATAATTTTATTTATTTAATAATTAGTTAATTACATTACATTATTACAATACATATATTTCTTTTATTAATAAACATGAAAAATCTCCAAATTCTCCAATGATCTATCTGTCATATTTGCATTTAAAATACAAAAGAAGAAGAAGACAATTTTACAAGATTAATAACCTTTTATTTGTTTTTTGTCAACTATGCTTTTTCTTTAACACCTTAAAACAAGACTTTATTTACCCTGACATTAATTTTTTCTTACCTTTGATACGTGCTTATGACTCATTGTTTATTAAATACACCAGCCAAATTGTGTTAATTATATTACTATTATTATTTTTATTAAACAACAAATCCATGCTGTGTTAAATTTTCTCCCGCGTATTTATATGTAATGAAAAAAAAAAAATAACGTACATACGACACACCGCGATTACGTTATAATTTAGTTGCGATTGCGACTTTGACTTTACTTTATTTTTTTTTTTACATTGACTTGTACATATCACTAATACATATTTAATTTATCCACCCACTAACAAGCCGTTGTCGTTGCCGTTGAGAGTCTCTATTGTTACGCGTATTTATTTATTAATTTATGGCAAAATAAAAGAAAAAAAAAGTTTATTTTTATTTGTAGTTGTGTCGTTGACTTTGCCTTGTTTTGTTTTTTTTTTTAATAATAAATTTTTTCCTTTTTGCGTTATCTAAAATAGAAGCACGTGGTGGTTGCTGTAGTTAGTGTTTACTTTTTGTTCATTTGTTTATTTTTTTTGCTGTTGCTGATTCGTGTTTTTTTTTTTTCGTTGTTATTCGTTTAAATGTTTGTTGTTATTTCAAAACTATAATTTCTTGTTGGGGGTAGCGGTAAAGGTGTTGCGCTTTTATTTATTTTTTTGTTTGCTGTTATGTTTGACACATGTACAAAATTGTTGAAATAAATTAAAAATAAATCGGTGACAGACAGTAGCAAGACGCATTTTTATGTACCTGCACAATCCTATGTTGAAAATATTCTTATGAATGTTGATGGAAATGATGCAGAAAGAAAATATTGTATTTAAAACGATTAATACTTAAAACATGCAGCCCGCATTTTTGAAAAATATGTTTTCAAACGGAAAATTATTGTGTAGAAACGTGTGCTTTTGTTATTTGCTTTTTTCACAAATATATACACATGTATATAAAAAATTAATTATATCATTTTATTATGTGTTGTGTGTTACATTTATTGTGTGTTGATTTTATGCTGTTAACCAAAGTAATATCTTAAGAACCAGCTGACGTTTGTTATAAGGCACAAGCAAACAGCAGATGCGCATTATTCTTTGTACCTAGATCAATGTTACTCAACCTGGGCGATTTTTTTTCGTTACTTAAATTTTAACCGTTGTTTTATTTCAAAATTTAAAGTAACTAAACATGTACACAGTCCTCTAAGGTATTAGCAACATAAAACCGATATTCGAAAGTGTTCCTCTTTAAACATATTGTTTTTTGTTTTCAATTATTTTCTCTATGTTCTCATTTTGCTTTCGAAGAATTAGGTCAGTTTAGATTATTATTTATTTATTTTCATGGTAAATTGAATGCAATTTATTCAAGTGGATTTTTTTTTGTTATTTCTCTCTTTTAGTTTTAAAGTCTCCACTTTTATTAGCTGCAAATTTACTACTAAAAATCCCCTTTTCTTTTATGTATTCAAATAAAAATAAATTAAATGCACTCAATTAAAATTTATTTTTATGAAAAACTTTTCTGCTTAATGTATGACAGCAACACTAACTGCTCTAGTGAGGCGGAAATATTAACTAAAGAAAACAATAAAAAAAAAAAAAACTACTCTCAAGTCAAATAGAAAATTTAAAAATGAAAAATTATATATAATTTCAAAGAAAATTCATTATGTGGCTTGTTTTTTTTTTTCTTTAATTATCTAAAAATAGAATAGAAAATGAAAACAGAATGAAAATGAAATTAAAAAGAAAAAGGAAAAATTCAACGAAACAACGTGTGTAGTGGAAAATAGTTTATCAAAAAAAAAAAAATTTGACAAATAATTTTTGTTTTTTTCTCCGGTGTCTGTGCTAAATAGTTGCGTGTGGAGAGTAAGAAGAGAAAAAAAATAATTCCTTATAATCAATTAATAGTTATTGCGCTTGTGCACAATACAACACAACGACATGAGTAATTGTATATAGATTTCGCACTTTACTAAAAATTAAAACAAATTACCGTTGATTGGATAAGCACATGGCCTCACAGTTGTAATCAAATTATTTTAATCTATGATAATTTTTGCGTTTACAAAAAATTTGTATATATATTTTTTTTTATCAGTCTTTGAAATTGTTTCTGCAATATTGCGCAAGATCGTATCAATTATGATATGCAAAAAAAAAAGAATTAAACGTCTCTCTCTTTGTATTTGTGTTGGTGTCTTAACTATCAATGACACTTTATCGTTTTATTGTTTACCGGAAATGAAATTAATATCTTCTTTTTTGCTATATTATAATTTATCGATAATTATGAGCTTATTTGTTTTTCTCAATAAATGTATTTGTTTAACATTTAAAAAAAAAAAATTACCGGTTATTTTTTTGCAATTGTATGTGGCTGGGACCGGGTAGGAGGTTAATCAAGTACAAATATTATAAAGCAAAAAAAATTTCTTTGTCGGCTTTGATTTTTATTTTCTTGCGCATGATTTTTTGTTTTTCTTTTCTTTTTAAGACATGCATTTTATATATTACAACTACGTTGATACAATGAATAAAATTTATTTTCGTATGCGGTTAAAAATGTAGAATTTTATCATCATAGTATACAGAGCAGCAGCAGCAGACAGGTCAATCGCTTATTGTCGCAATAATAACATGGATGATTTGTTTGTTTGTTATATTATCAATGTATTTATTTGCGAAACACATAGCTATAATGATGACTGCTTGCTATTGTTGTTTACATGATATAAATTTAATGAGCATAGCTTGAGGATTTTTCTTTTAATTGATGTAGGGGTGGAGTATAGATTTTTATTTTGTGTTATGTGCACTGACTAGTACCTTTATTAATGATTATTATGATGCTGATGATGATGATGATAATACAATATTAATAAAAATAAATTATGCGCGAGCGCAATTTATTATATTTTCTTTTCTCTTTTTTGTATTCGGTTCGTATCGATAATAATTTCTGATGCGATGATTGATTTATATGACATTTTTTATTTTCATGTATTTTTTAGTGGGATTCTCGTATGCTCTGTATTTCTCCAAATTTTTCTTATTGTCTCTAGAATATGGCTTCTTTATGCTTTTCTTTTTTATTATTGAATTAATTCATTAATGGTTTTTATTTATTTTATTAATTTTTTTATTAAATAATCATTTTATAGGATTCCCATCGAAGAAAAGCTATACTTCGTGAAACCACAACTCCAGCACTACAAGTTTTTGAAGAAGATACACGAATGAGCGCTGATTTGCAGCATACGCCAATTAGGTTTGTTTGCTTTTTTTGTTGAAGTATAAATGTCGGTTACACATGGTCGATTAATTTAAAAAAATATATTCTTTTTAGCCGTCCAATTGATTATCTAAATAATGAAGAATCACAGAGTTCGTTCCTTAGCAGTGCTAGTGTTACTTTGGAAGGTTGTAGCACCGGCATTAAGAAACATCGTGGTCGCATGGAAGTTAGAAATGTTGGAGGGTAAATTTATTGTTTTTTATTTAAATAAATATTTTCTATTAATTTTTTTATTTATATTTTTAGTGCTGAATTTACTGTTGATATGTTAGCAGAATATGAATGGCCACCGCCAATAAATAATATACCATCACGTAATCGTGATACATTTATGATTCAAGAACAAATTGCTGAATATTTAGGTGTTAAAAGTTTTAAACGTAAATATCCAGATTTGGCAAGACGTTCTGTTGATATGGAAGAAAGAAATTATTTACGTGAGAATCGTCTTGTGTCGGAGAAAATGTGTGATTTAGGTATGTGTTTAATAATTAATTGAATATTTTTATATATTTATTATATTAAAAAATATATTTATATTTAGGTTTAACGGCTGTTAATGCATCTGATATTCTGGATATAATGTATCAAGATTTTAATGAAAAATATGAATTTTATAAAAAGTATCATCGTGAGAAACAGGCACGTGAATTTAGTTTAAGACAAAAAGCATTAAAATTAGAACCAGTCGACAAATGTCAATTAGCTAGAGATAAAGCATTAAAATCAGCATCGAATTGGAATTGTGAATTTAATAAAGGGTAAATCAATTATAAATTTTAAGTTTTGAAATTTATTTTTTATTAATTTTATCTTCTTTATTTTTATAAATTAAATAGACGGAATAGTACTCGTCGTGCTTGCATGGATTTACAGAATTTAATTATTCAATTACCGAAAATAAAACGAACAAATACCACTAATCATAATACAAGTAATGGTCCATCGAATTATCCAATAGCATTAGTTCCTGGTCAATTTTCTGAGTTTTATCGCCAATATACACCGCAAGAATTACGGTAATTATTATTATTTTTACATTTGCTTTAAGTTAGAAATCCAATTATTAATTATTTTTTACTTGTAGCTGTTATCCAATAAATACTGTATTGGTTGATCCGATGAAGTTATTTAAAAATAAAAATTGTTTATCATCGGCATCGTCAACTGCTTCGTCCTCATCATCTGATTCATCTTCATCTGGTTCATCATCCTCCTCATCATCATCGTCTTCGTCGTCGTCCACCTCCTCATGCGATGAAGATGATGTTAATTTATCACAATTAAATCTGAGTGAAGCAAATATAAGAAGAAAAGAACAACGTCAACAGCGACAACAAAAGAAACGTATTCGTGATGAACGACGTAATAAAAATCATTTATTAATGGGTGGTGGAAAATCCGCACCACGTTGTAATATAAATACATCAGATTCGAATACAGGAAGTTCGTGCCCATCATCACCGGAATCTTCAGAATCATCTGATGATGAAACAATTAGTAGTTTACGAGAACGTGCTTTGCAATCATCAACAACGCCCTCAATTGCTAATAATACGATGACATCTGTAACAACAAATAATCTTCTCTGTAACACACCACAAATTAAATCTGAAACAACAGAAAATGGTTTATCAATGGCAACAGCAACCGATACATTGTCTGTTCCACAATCAAATACGTGTCGTGTTTGCAGTAAACCACAAAATTCAAACCGTGATAATCGTCCAGAACGTTTTATAAAATGTTCAACATGTCGACGGAAAGGTAGAGTAGTATATTTAATTAATTAATTTATGCTTAATGATTTTTTAAAATTTTTTGGATATCTTTAGCACATCCTAGCTGTATTGAGATGTCACCACGTATGGTGAGACGAGCATTAGAATATTCATGGCAATGTAGTGAATGCAAACATTGTTGTAAATGCCGTCGTACAACTGATGAAGATAAAATGTTATTCTGTGATCAATGTGATCGTGGCTATCATATATATTGTGTTGGATTGAGGAATGTACCCGAAGGTATTTTGACACTTGTGTTGTTTTATGTGTTCACGTATAGATGGCATTATTAATTTTCTTTGTTCATACATTTTTGTGTTTCTCTTTGTAACTTTTTTTATTTTTTATTTAAGGACGATGGCATTGCAGTATATGCTCAATATGTACACAATGTGGTACACGCAATCCCGAAGGACATCCAAATCCAAATTTATCCCAGATACAACAACAGCATTTGGTTGCAATTGCTCAATGGCAGCACGAGTATCGTGTTAATCATATAACAAATTTACGTGAACATTGTGCAATGTTGTGTACACCATGTGCACGCTTAAAAACAGTTATTCAGCAACAGCAGCAACAACAACAACAGCCATCCCAAACTCAACAAACAATGACAAATTTAGAACAACAAATTCAAACGACTGCAACAAATTTATTAAATAATAATAATTTCAATTTAAATAGAAGTGTTATAACGGGTGGTAGTAGTAATATAAATACAACAATAACTACGGCTGCAGTTACAAACAGTGCTTCTTTTAGTAGTAATAATAATAATACAATAATTGGTAGTCCGTCATCGAGTAATATTCAACAGCAATTACCTTTATCTGTATCAACAATAAATAATTTAACAAATATTACTACAGTGACACCAGCAACAGCAGGAGTATCAACAGTGAATAATACAGTTAGTACAATTACACCAACAACAGGTGGTGTTATTGTGATTGGACAGACAACAATAAAAAAAACGTGAAATGAAAATTAAAGAAAAAAATAAATTCATCATAAATTCACGCTCGAAACAAACAATATATTTTCTTTTAATAATTAATTTTATTTTTTATTTAATTTAATTGTAATTATAATTTAGCTTTTAAATGTGTTATGTAAAAGTGTGTGAATTTTTTATTATAATTTTGTTTATATAAAGAACAACATTGTTTTATATAAATATATAATTGTGTGCGTAAAACTCTGTTACTTTGCTTTAATGACATTTAATTTTTTCTTTTAAAATATTTATCTACTGACGTATTTAACTAATTATAATAATTAATTTTTGTTGTTTATTAAATGTATTATTAATTTTATTATTATAAAAAAGAAAATATTTTTCGTTTTTTTTTTTTTTTTTTTAATTAATAATTAATTGTTAAAATGAATTTTGATGGAATGGAATACTTGGAATTTTTTACATTTAGTTTTTAATTTACATTATTAGTGTTGAATAAAAATTAATTAAAAAATGAAATTGTGAATAAAATAGTTCAATACACACACATGCATATATATATAGGCAGATATAATTAATTAGTATTTTTAAAAATAATTTAATTTTCATTTTTTTTTTTAATCGATTGACAATTTATTTTATATAATAATTATTTTTAGTAATTAAATTAATGAATAATTAAAAATTATATTAATTAAATTAATTTTTGTTAAGTGATTTAAAACAAGGAGAGCAAAAAATAAATGAATAACTATGTAACTGGTATAATTGTTTTTTAAAGATTTTATAGCAGTTTTTTGGTGATGACTGCATATCATTTCCTTTGCATAAATTTTATTTTTTTGTAATTTCATTTATTAGAATTTTTTTATACCAGTATTGAGAGTGCAGATTTTTTGTTTTTAAATAAAATAAAAATATATTAATGTCTAACGTGTCAACTAGTCGGCCTTATTAAAACAAAAAATAAATATATAACAGTCAAGTGGGTGACTGATTTTACACATGCAGGAAAGATTAACGAAAAATTAATACATGTTTACGCACTGGTATAACTGAAACGGAAATTATGATTTTTTTATTGTTTTCTTTTTTTTTTTTTGTTTAAACAAAATAGCACATGTAAAAAAAAAAACTTCTGACAAAAGTATTGACGCAAGAGAGCAGCGAGTATGCAAAACAAGATGTTTATAATTTTTTATTATAAAATTTAATTAAATAATAATAATAATGAAATTAAAGTAATAATAACACAAGCTAAAAATATATATAAATAAATAAATAAATATAGTTTTTAAGTTAGGTTAAAAAATTATTTTTAATTTGTTGAAAGAGTTCTCGATAAGAGAGTTAACGGTTGAACAGGAGAATAAAGATAAAAATGGACAAGTTTAAAATATGGTACACAAAATACTAATAAGGGGAAATGTCTAATTAAATAGATGATTTTTTTTTGTCTTTAATTTTCATACTTTTATTTTTTACTTAGCTCTACTGACTATTTCTCCTTATTATAAATAGATATAAATATATATTTTGTTTGTTAAAATTAAACTCTGAGAGAACACTTAATTATATATAAAAATAATTTACTATTTAAGAATTAATTTTTGTTTTTTAAATATATAAATATAAAATAAAATGAAGAAAATGAAATTGAACAAATTATATAAATTTTCTGTTTATTTTTTATTATTATTAATTAATTAATTCATTCAGTTAGTATTTAAGAAGAATATTAATTAATAATGAGAGAAAAGAGAATATGCAAAAAATAATTATTAATAATAATAATAATCAAGAATATATATAATTAATAATAGTAATTAATTATATTAATAAAAAGAAAAAAAAAAAAAAAGTAATTTAATTTTATTTTTAATTATAAGAACATAAATGTATTTTTAATGAATGAGAAAAAAATAATTAATTAATAAAATTTAATTTAAATAAAATTAAAAAAAAAAAATGAGAATTGTTATTTTATATCTCCTTACTCCTCACTGGTGAAAAAGTCACTTATTGTAGCTTTTCTCCCATGTTTTTAATTGGTCAAGAGGCAGCATAATAAAGTATAGACACAAACCGAAATTTAACCCGCTTCTCCTGAAATGTTAAATGACATTTTATTAAAGGATTCAAATAAATAAAAAAAGTCATTCATTTATATAATATTTGTATCTTTTTTATTTTTCTTTTCTTTTCTTTATAAATTACAATATGTTTTGGTACTTAACAATGGTTAAATTAAATTTAAAAAAAAACATTACAGTAGAATGACACAAATTAAAACAATATTGTGTAAAATTAATTATCACATATTTAAACCATTTAAATGATGACTAAATTATATTGACTGATTTCTGCCTTATTTTACTGGAGAAAATAATTTTCTTTATACAAAGTGTCTACTGTAAATTATATAACAAAATAATAATTAGGAAAATAACAAAACAATTATGAATAAAATTTTTAATTAAAAATTATTTAAATACACTTAAACGGCGGCATCTTAATAATTTTTACAAATTAATTTCTTTTTCGATGTTTGACGTGTTGCACAACGGGCAGATTGTTTTTTTTTTTCTCTTTGTTAATTATATAAATTAGTATATGTTTATTTATTTAATCGACAAAAATAATAATTTATTCATAAACTTTTCATATTTTTTTTTTTTAGTACGGACATAACAATAACAATTGCAGCACAATAATAATAATAATAATTGATATTTAGCAAATACAAAATAATAGTGGGAATAAAAACTATTCTTCTATCCTTTAACAAATAATGGGAAATTTATAATACAAAAGTTTTATTCTCATTCATGTCTGATACCACATATTGACATAAATGTACTGAAATTATGTAAATTCGATGCTGGTATCACTGTTATCGCTAGATTAGCACATTTTTGTGATTTTTCCTTTTTAAATAATTGTATTGTTCTTGTTATTAAATCAACTGGCGGCGAAGCAGTTACTTGATAAAATAAACGTAAATGTATAGCAGGCAATTTATACGGCTGTTGCTGTTGTTTTAAATGTATTTTATGGTATTCTTGCTCGGCCGTTTCTAAATTATCATCGGATAAGACTTTTGGTACCGTTGGATAACCTTTTAATAATTTATTTAATGTATATGTTAAAATATCCATTAATTGGTCACCGGTTAAACTTTGTGCTAATTGTTTATGATTTATAATGATCTCATTACTTAATTGTGATAATTGGGTGGTCGATGAACCCAAACCGGTCGTTACATAGCATACAATTGCTGCACAATTATTCTCATAATTCCAACGGCGTCTAATCATTGTTGTAAAATCGGCAATCGAACAACCGGTCTCTTCATCTATAAATAAATAAATATATTTCTATATTGCTAATAACTTAAATTTAACAAAAAATTATTACATTCAAATCGATCATTATGCGTGTGTGTCCAAACTTGCCATTCAACTAGTGCCTGTCTGGGTAATGCCGGCACAACAATATAATCCATAATTGCATTGGCCGTACGACGTTCCCATTGTCGTCTCGCCTCAGTTACATAATTCGGATGTGTCACATAGCAAATACCTTGGACAACATCACGTAATTGTCCTTGTGCGTTCATTGCTTTTGCTATTCTACTTATATGACGTAAGGCTAATTTACATTGCAAACGGATACCACCTTCAATTATAGTCATACTACCAGGTACCAATGCTATTTGACCAGAAATATATGTTATTTCACCAATCTAAAATACAAAATTAAAAATTATCAATCATATTTCTTTACTACTAATAAAAATAAACAAATTCTTACTCTTGTCGATTGACTATAAGGACCAATATTAGCTGGTGCCCAGTGTGATATTCCTTGAACATGCATTGTATGTCTTTTATGTTCAATTTCATCAACTAAACAAAGTAAAACATAAAATTTAGTGTCATTGTAGTAAGAACAAATATATAGTACAAGTTATAAAATTACCTTCAGTCTCTGGACGATAAGCTACCGCTTCTAATATAACATGTAAATTATTTGGCAGTGGACATTCAACACATACACGTGTCGGTGGATTATAAAAATGAATCATTTTACTATAATAATCATTCATTAAACAATATTCATTAATATTTCTAACATACAATGTTATATAGCATATATCAGTTAAATTATATTCATGTTTAACAATTATTTCTATAAATGAAATAAGAAAAAAAGTGTAAATTATATATAAATGATTAATTATAAATAAATAAATTACCTTCAAGTTTATTTAACGCGATTGTAATTCCTTCACATGGATCATTACCGTCACCTTGTATACCAGCTATCCATAGCCATCCTTTACTATTAATCACTGCATTTGGTTCATTATTTATTTCATCCAATTCACATTCATATTTAATTGGACTAAGCGGTGTACAACCGCTTGTATTTGTACAAATATTTATCGTTTGATCCTCATAACTTTCTGCTTTCATTAAGGTTGCTTGTGATGGTGGTGATGATGTTGATTTTATTTTGTGTTTATCATCAATCCTTTTATCCGTTTCATCCGTATCTTCTTGTTGCCGATCCGAATCGTTTATTATACAATTTGTTACTAAATTATTTATATCTTTAAAATTTTGACTTATACTATTACTACGTGATATTGATTCAGCTTTAATTATATCATCACGACTTAATGATTCACGCATACGATTCTCCTTTTCAATTAATTCTAATTCGGTTTCACTTAAATCTGGATCACTTAAATCACTATAGGATGATTCATTTAAATCACTTATATAATCAATTGAACGTTTTACATTTACAATTTCATTATTATTCTTAATAACATTTGTTATATCCTTTAATGTTAGATGCATTTTTGTAAAATTAATATAACCAACAGGACATATTGTATCTGATGATGAGATTATAATTTGCATATCATCAATATTAATACGTTGCTTAAATAATGGACAATCTAATGTAAATGTTTCATATTCGCCACCCTCACCGCATACATTTAAACCATATTTATCACGCATTTTCATTAAGTGTGGTTGTATATCACGCAGTGATTTACCTAAATGACGATCAGGTATTAAACCTAATGCAGCTACTTTTATGATTATTGCATATATTTGACAATCAATCATTTCTTGTAATAATTCAGTCTGATCTCTTCTCCAAAGATAGGCGAGTGGTACTAAATTAAGCCGGCTACATCTAAATAATTAAGAAAAATAAATAATTAATTTAATATTATTTGTGTTAAAAAACACACAAAAATAAACATACACATTTTCAACTCTAATCCTTTGATAATCAGATAATATAGCACCAACAGCAACAGCATCAATATTCATATCATCCTTTGTTGTTTTTAATAATTCATATAAATCTTCAACTTCATCACCATCACCAATTCCATCTAATTTTGGTATATATTGTTTACCACGTTGTATTGATTGTCCTTTTGTTTGACGTCTATACAATGGTAAACCCATTGCTTCTGCTAATTTCTCAATACCTTGATGACCAACAGTTTGATACATATAACTGTCAAGTTCATCTGGAAATTTATTTCAATTGACATGTGTTTATACCAGAGAAAAATCACAATAATTACCTTTATCTTTGGGATGTAAATTAGCTAGGGCTACAATTTCATGACCCTCGGCAACACATTGCATCATATTGTAGCAGCTATCCTTTCCACCACTAATTAGTGCAACGACACGCATTTTTCTTTATTCTTTTGCGTTTTTAAATTAACTCTTTTTTTTCGTTATCTTTTCTTTATTATTTATTTAAACAAAACGAAAAAAAAAATGAAAGAAATAATAAAAAATTTAAATTAAATAAATAACTTTTTTTTTTTTATAATTCTTTCAATTAATTAAATTCCATACGAATTAATATTTTAAAAAAACAAAATTAATTATTAATAAATTTATATTTTTATGGCACTGAGGATTAATTTAATATTTTTTTTTTTTATTAATAAAGACTAGTTTAGTTTAGTTTTTGAACAATTAAATTAAATTAACAATCACAATAGGATGACTGAATTAATAATTAATTTTTATGATTATTATTATTATTATTACTATTAAATTAAATCAAATTAAATTTGATTAAATAAATTAAGAGATGAACAAAAAAATAAATAAATAAATACTATTATTGAATTTTAAAGGGGAAATGTTTTAATTTTTATTTTATTTCTCCACATCGACATTAACGACGTACAACGACACAGCAATAAAATTCAACATTAATTAAACATTAAAGGAAGAGGAGAAGTAAAAACGAAAACTTTTTTGTTTTTTTTTTTTTGTGTAAAGGAAAAACAGCTGCTAGGCCTTTTTATATATATATATATAGTTTTTGCACTGCGATTTTTACTCAAAATAATCAATCCATTATTATGATTGATGACTCTACTACAAGCTATTATAAAAATATATTAATCGTTTTTTCTTTTTATTTAATTATCTATTTAACTTTCTTATCAAGATGAATAAAACGTATAAGAAAAATGAAATACACTTGCACGCTGTTTTCACTCGATGATGTTAGAAAAACAAGTAATTAATCCAACAATATCAAGATTAAATGTTTTGCTGTGATTTCTTCTTTCCACTTTTAGATAAAGATGAGTAGGAGTTTAATATGTATTTTGATTATTATAATACTTTTTTTCGTTGTTGCTTTAATTATCATCTATTTATAATACAAAATCTTTCTGTTTTCTTTTTGCGTTTTGTATTTAACTCTTATCATATATTGTTGTGCACGTTTTATATTTCTTATATTAAATGTTAAGCATTTTTTTTCTTCTCTTATTTAATTTGTAAATCAATTAAAATTAAATTTATTTACATAGAGATAAATATATTTTTAATGCCAATTATATGATGTGTGTCGTTTTTTTTTTTTATTTTATTACACATTTAATGCAGATAACTCTTTTAAGTTATTATAATAATGTAACTTTAATATTTACTTATTTCTTTTTTTTTTAATTTTAATTAAAGCTTAATTAACACCTTTTTCATAATTAATTAATATAATATTAATATGTTCTTAATTTACTTTTCTTTTGTAGCACAATAATAATAATTATTTAAAAAATAATAATAGTAAAAAAAATTATATTTTTTGACACTTGACCCGAAGGTCGCTATTACGAGGCCATTAATGGAATGATGTACCGAATACGAGGCCTCCTATTATATTTTCTTTTATTCCTTTATTTAATTCCGCATGCAATTTGTTAATAATAAATGGCGCGTTTTCTATTCAAATATTTTCTTGAATTTATACCAATTTTCTTCAGTTATAAAGCTGTTGGTTTTTTTTATTTATATAAACATAGAAATAGATTATTGATTTATGCTAAATATTATAATATAAATACTTTTTTATTATTATTTATAAATATGAATGATTTTTATATTTTAATATAGAAATATATTTAGGTCTTTTGTGATAAATCTATTGTCAGATAATCTGACAATTTAGAGACACTCATGTACATGTTTTTATAACCGCCTATATTACCCGGTAAACACTTTATTTATTGTCTGTTTAAATTTTATGTGTTAACTTAAAGTAATATTTATATATATATAAATATATGAGGCTAAATATTTATTTGATTAAATATCAAATTAAATATATATATTTTTTAAATTTAAAACAAATATAAGTAAATAGTCCTACTTAAATGTGGTAAAAGTAACATAACCTAAAAAAAAGAAGAAAAAAAAATTATTCAATATTTTTATTTATAATGGATACAAATGGATCAAAAATATCAGCATTTGCTGCATATGAATCAATAAAAAATATGACACCAGCTGAAAAAAAAGTAAAACGACCGCGACGAGGTACAAAAGCATATATGCTTGAATCGATTTTATCAGAGAAGCAAAAAGCATTAAAAGCAGACGCCGTCACAGCTGTGAATAAGGAAAAGTCACCAAAAACGAATGAAATGAATAAGAATACATTGATAAAAGATAAAAAGGAAAAGAAAAAATTTGAATTAAGATTAAAAATGCAAGAAAAAGTAACGAAAAAAGCAAAAACTAAACCAACGAAAAAAAATGAAAAATCCGTTTCAAAAAATAGTCCAACGGTCCAATTACAAAAATTAAATGAAACGAATATCGTTAATATGACAAATAATTTTAAAATACAATTAAAAAATCAATCAACACCACTTCAAAATGGTTTTCCCACCACAAGTAATAATCAGAAGCAAAAAAAATCAAAAAGTAATAATATGAGAAAAAGTAATAATGTAATAACAGAAACGACTCCCGAAAAACCAGTTATATTAAATAATACTGAAAATTCACCTGCAAATTCAACAAAATCCCTATTAAAAATTAAATCACCAAAACAAAATAATACAAATGTAAAAGATTTATCACCATCGCCACAAGTTACAATTAAAATTGAACCGAAAACACCAAAATTACCGAATAATAAAATTTATTTAAATAATAATAATAGTATTCAGGAAGGCAAGAATATGTTCGCTTGGATCCTTAGACCTATTGAAGTCGATGATTTTATTAAGTAAATATAATATCTTTATTTTTTAATATAATAATAAACTTTATTCTAATTTAAGGAATTATTGGGAAAAGAATCCTTTACTTGTTAAAAGAAAACAAAAAAATTATTATAAAGATTTGATCTCGACAGACGAAATTGATAAAATGCTAAGGGAAAATCATGTTGAATATACAAAAAATATTGATGTTACATCATATCGCAATGGTATTTATTTATTTATTAATAAAATTGCTATTTAATTAATTAATTATGATTCGTTATAATTTTAGGTGTTCGTGAAACACATAACTCTGTGGGACGTGTTCTTCCACCAGCTATATGGGATGCTTATTCTAATGGGTGCAGCATCAGAATGTTAAATCCTCAAGTAAATAAAATATAAGAAAAAATTGATTTCTTTTTCTTATAATTACATTTATTTTTTGTAGACTTTCTTGCCACAAATTTACAAAATGAATGCAACTGTTCAAGAGTATTTTCATTGTATGGTCGGTACAAATATTTATTTAACACCGCCGAATAGTCAAGGATTTGCACCGCATTATGATGATATTGAAGCTTTTGTATTGCAAATTGAGGGTAAAAAACATTGGAAATTGTATGCGCCATTATCGAATGAGGAAACTTTACCAAGAAATTCTTCAACAAATTTCAATCAAAATGAAATTGGTAACCCGATATTAGATGTTGTACTGGAAGCCGGTGATATTTTGTACTTTCCTCGTGGTATGATTCATCAAGCATTTACTGTAGAAAATCATCATTCATTGCATTTAACGTTAAGTGTTTATCAGAAGAATTCCTGGGCTGATTTGCTGGAAATTGTTAGTTTTTTTTATAAGTTTAATACTTTGTAATGTTAAATTAAAAATTATTTTTTAATTTTAGCTTGTGCCAGCAGCACTTCAACAAGCAATCGATAGTGATGTCGAGTTTCGTCGTGGTGTTCCAATCGACATAACAAGAACAATGGGATTCATTTATTCTGATCAAAAATCACAAGAGCGCTCCGATATTAAGAAAAAGATAAAAGGTTTCCTTAATAAATTAATTGATCATGCATCAATTGATAATGCCGTGGATCAATTGTCAAAACGTTATCAGTACGATGCTTTGCCGCCATTAATTGTTAAACATGAACAAGAACGTACAATTTATGGAAATCAAGCAACACTGAATGATGTTGGTGAAGTCTTTGACCCGTTCGACATGGCACTGAACACCTCAATACGGCTTTTACGTGCAAATATTTTGCGTATGATCAATGAGGATAATACTATTCGTATTTATTACCATTCTGATAATTCTCGTGAGTATCATCAATATGAACCGTGTTACTTTGATGCGGAAATAGAGGATGCACCAGCCATTGAATTTCTCATAAGGACATATCCGGAGTATATTGACGTAATTGACTTACCGATAAAAAATGAGGAAAGAAAATTAAATATTGCTAATAATTTATGGGAATTAGGTTTAATTATGACTGCAGAAAAAAATTAAAATTTTGTAAAAATAAAGTAAAGTTTTAAATTGAATTAAATGTTATTTTTTAAAAGATTCAGCACACTTTGCGCAGTGCTCCCAGCGTCAAAAAAAGTAATCTGAAATGTCAAGAGAATTACAATTTTTTTAAGGTTATTTTTATTGTTTTATTAAAGTAAATTGTAAAAAAATTTTATAAATATATATAATTACTGTATTATTGAATGAAATAAAATTAATTAAAAAAAGAAATAATAAAAATGTTTATTACAAATATTTTATTGAAAAAAGTGAAGGCTAAGTAAAATTTGAATAAAAGAAAAACTAATAAGAAAAATTATAACCTCAAAAAAAATTATCCATTTTCCCTTCAGAAAGGTAATGGTTCTCATGGAAAGTGCTGTGAGTGGACACCAATTTAATCTAGTGCGTGAACGATTAGCAGACAAAATAGAATTAATACGATTTGATCCATATAGTAAGCATATTTATATTTCATTCTTCATCCGGGACTTATTAATAAAACCAATATGCTTCTTTTTAGTACAGCAAATGAGCATCTATCGTGAAAGAAAGAAGGTGAGGAGTATGAAGTAAAACGGATTATCCAGAAGCAATGTAATGTGGAAAATTATTTATAAAATTTTAGTTAATAAATTGAATAAAAATAATATTTAGAATAAAAAAGAATTTCGTGTTTTCATTTTTGAATTATATTTATTATTCCAGGAATAAAGGTTTTCACCCAATCTAAATTACATTTTTAAAATTGTTTGAAAATAAATGTTTTTTTTTTAAAGAAAGATTGCCTCAAATAGAGATTTTATCAAAATTAAAATACAAACTAATTTTGGTTTATCAAAATAAAATTGTAATACTGCAAAGGAATTTAGTTGCCGCCTCGGAGACGCAACACCAAGTGAAGTGTAGATTCCTTTTGGATATTGTAGTCGGATAAGGTACGGCCGTCTTCCAATTGTTTACCAGCGAAGATTAAACGTTGTTGATCTGGGGGAATACCTTCCTTGTCTTGGATTTTAGCTTTAACGTTTTCAATTGTGTCGGATGGCTCAACTTCCAAGGTAATTGTTTTGCCAGTCAATGTTTTTACGAAGATCTGCATACCTCCTCGGAGACGTAACACCAAGTGAAGTGTAGATTCCTTTTGGATATTGTAGTCGGATAAGGTACGGCCGTCTTCCAATTGTTTACCAGCGAAGATTAAACGTTGTTGATCTGGGGGAATACCTTCCTTGTCTTGGATTTTAGCTTTAACGTTTTCAATTGTGTCGGATGGCTCAACTTCCAAGGTAATTGTTTTGCCAGTCAATGTTTTTACGAAGATCTGCATACCTCCTCGGAGACGTAACACCAAGTGAAGTGTAGATTCCTTTTGGATATTGTAGTCGGATAAGGTACGGCCGTCTTCCAATTGTTTACCAGCGAAGATTAAACGTTGTTGATCTGGGGGAATACCTTCCTTGTCTTGGATTTTAGCTTTAACGTTTTCAATTGTGTCGGATGGCTCAACTTCCAAGGTAATTGTTTTGCCAGTCAATGTTTTTACGAAGATCTGCATACCTCCTCGGAGACGCAACACCAAGTGAAGTGTAGATTCCTTTTGGATATTGTAGTCGGATAAGGTACGGCCGTCTTCCAATTGTTTACCGGCGAAGATTAAACGTTGTTGATCTGGGGGAATACCTTCCTTGTCTTGGATTTTAGCTTTAACGTTTTCGATTGTGTCGGAGGGCTCAACTTCCAAGGTAATTGTTTTGCCAGTCAATGTTTTTACGAAGATCTGCATACCTCCTCGGAGACGTAACACCAAGTGAAGTGTAGATTCCTTTTGGATATTGTAGTCGGATAAGGTACGGCCGTCTTCCAATTGTTTACCAGCGAAGATTAAACGTTGTTGATCTGGGGGAATACCTTCCTTGTCTTGGATTTTAGCTTTAACGTTTTCAATTGTGTCGGATGGCTCAACTTCCAAGGTAATTGTTTTGCCAGTCAATGTTTTTACGAAGATCTGCATACCTCCTCGGAGACGTAACACCAAGTGAAGTGTAGATTCCTTTTGGATATTGTAGTCGGATAAGGTACGGCCGTCTTCCAATTGTTTACCAGCGAAGATTAAACGTTGTTGATCTGGGGGAATACCTTCCTTGTCTTGGATTTTAGCTTTAACGTTTTCAATTGTGTCGGATGGCTCAACTTCCAAGGTAATTGTTTTGCCAGTCAATGTTTTTACGAAGATCTGCATACCTCCTCGGAGACGTAACACCAAGTGAAGTGTAGATTCCTTTTGGATATTGTAGTCGGATAAGGTACGGCCGTCTTCCAATTGTTTACCAGCGAAGATTAAACGTTGTTGATCTGGGGGAATACCTTCCTTGTCTTGGATTTTAGCTTTAACGTTTTCAATTGTGTCGGATGGCTCAACTTCCAAGGTAATTGTTTTGCCAGTCAATGTTTTTACGAAGATCTGCATACCTCCTCGGAGACGTAACACCAAGTGAAGTGTAGATTCCTTTTGGATATTGTAGTCGGATAAGGTACGGCCGTCTTCCAATTGTTTACCAGCGAAGATTAAACGTTGTTGATCTGGGGGAATACCTTCCTTGTCTTGGATTTTAGCTTTAACGTTTTCAATTGTGTCGGATGGCTCAACTTCCAAGGTAATTGTTTTGCCAGTCAATGTTTTTACGAAGATCTGCATACCTCCTCGGAGACGTAACACCAAGTGAAGTGTAGATTCCTTTTGGATATTGTAGTCGGATAAGGTACGGCCGTCTTCCAATTGTTTACCAGCGAAGATTAAACGTTGTTGATCTGGGGGAATACCTTCCTTGTCTTGGATTTTAGCTTTAACGTTTTCAATTGTGTCGGATGGCTCAACTTCCAAGGTAATTGTTTTGCCAGTCAATGTTTTTACGAAGATCTGCATACCTCCTCGGAGACGCAACACCAAGTGAAGTGTAGATTCCTTTTGGATATTGTAGTCGGATAAGGTACGGCCGTCTTCCAATTGTTTACCGGCGAAGATTAAACGTTGTTGATCTGGGGGAATACCTTCCTTGTCTTGGATTTTAGCTTTAACGTTTTCGATTGTGTCGGAGGGCTCAACTTCCAAGGTAATTGTTTTGCCAGTCAATGTTTTTACGAAGATCTGCATACCTCCTCGGAGACGTAACACCAAGTGAAGTGTAGATTCCTTTTGGATATTGTAGTCGGATAAGGTACGTCCGTCTTCCAATTGTTTACCAGCGAAGATTAAACGTTGTTGATCTGGGGGAATTCCTTCCTTGTCTTGGATTTTGGCTTTAACGTTTTCAATTGTGTCGGATGGCTCTACCTCCAAGGTAATGGTTTTACCAGTTAATGTTTTCACGAAAATCTGCATTTTCTTTTAATTTCTTTAAGAAAATGATAAAAAAAATAATATATTAATTCAAATAAAATAAGAAATATTTTATAAAAAAAAAATAAATAGCTGAATGACGCATTAAATACACGAATAAAAATTTTTTTTTTCTTGTTAAACACACAAAATGGCTGATGTAATAAAAAATTTCTTTTTGTAATAAAAATATGAGTCAAACGTTCCAAAAATAGATATTTCGTAAGAAATCAAAACGAAATTACATATTTTCGGAAATTACTAATTATTTCCAATGAAAAAAACAAACGAAATTAGTGAAATTTAATTAACAATGAAATTTTTTTCTATTAAACAATTAAGGCAGCCATTTTAACTTGAAAAACAAATTTCACTTTAAATTTGTTTTTTCATTTCAACTAATTAACTTTTCTTTTTAATTAAATAACAATAATGCATACCTTAATTTAAACAAAATCAAATTTTAATTATATATTTTTCTATTTTTATATTCACAGGTAATTACAGAGAAAGCACTCACTATTTCGTAAATAATTTATAAATATTTTTTTCTATGTTATTTTTGCTTCAAAGAACAATCAACTATTGAACCAGTGATGATCAGATGTTCAACTTTTATACTAAAAACAACATTAACTGTATCAAGAAATGTTCAAATAAAAACATACTATCACCTTCACTAAAATAAAATTTTGTTTCAAGCAAATGCAAACTGATCGCTGTGATAGAATCGTATACTTTATTTTATTTTTCAAAATTTATACACTAATACTAATGCAATGTACCACCGAAGTCAAAATCAATATGTTTTTATCGTTAAGGAAAATTATTTATTAATTTTATTTATGATAATAAATAATAAATAAAATAAATATAATTAAAAACAAAGATATAATTTTGTATTATTAATTAAATGATAATATGCTTATCAACAAAATTTTATTTTAAATATTTATTTTATTCAAGATTTTTCCAGAACACAGAAATATTCAATGGAAAAAAAATAATAAAATTTCATTACATTTTGTTCATGTAAATTTTAATTATTTCCTTTATTTTCCATACATATGAATTAGTAAATTAGATTATTATTATTATTTTAATAATTTACTTAAATGACCTACGAAATTAAAAAATAATTAAATTAAATTAAATGCATAAATATAATTATTTTTTTCTTTGTTTACAAAAAGAAAGAAAATTTTCTGTTTTGTTTTTCGTAATAAAACTCTTTTTACGTATTTAATTTAATTTCTTTATATTCTTTTAATAATTCGTAATATATTATTTTTTATAATGAAATTACAGATAATTTATTTTCTTTTTTACATTTGATTTATTTATAACAGAAATAGTTCCAGGTATTAAAAATAAAAAAAAAAAAATCAATAATCTTTAAATACGATAAATACTTTTTTTGTGTGTTTGTTTACATTTGTTTCAATTTACATGAATATGATTAGTGACGTCATAAAAGTTCTACTTTATCAATTTTGTTATTAATAACTTCTCCATACTTTTTTGTAGTTTTGTGACACATTTTTAACAATAAAATCTCTCTCCCACTACTTTGATAATTTTTTTTTTAAATATTAATTCAATGGCTTTTGCTCTTAATTACTAATAACAAACAATAGAAAGAATTATTGTTTTGGGATTTTCCAATATAGTTTTTAATATTTTTTTTTGTTAATAGATCATCTCGTGATTCTTTTATTACGAAAAATAAAGTTTATTACTTAATTATTATATTAAAATAAAATTTCCAAAGTAGAAAGTGACCATTAGAAAGGGTTAACAAGTAGCAATTATGGCAGGTAAAAAATATACGATTGAAGAAGTGAAAAAGCACAACAGTGAAAAAGATATTTGGATTATAATACACGATAAAGTGTTTGATTTAACAAAATTTTTAAAAGAGGTAATAAATTATTTCTTTTAATAAAATTAAAAAAGTAAAATTTTCTTATTTGATTCATTAGCATCCAGGCGGTGAGGAAGTTTTATTAGAATTCGCTGGTAAAGAAGCAACACAAGAATTTGAAGATGTAGGCCACTCTGATATGGCAAAGTAAAAATATTTTCTTTTAAAATAAAAACCAAATTTTATTAATTAATTGTTTTAAATATAAAAAATAAAGGGAAATAATGTTGAATCATTATATTGGTGACATTGTTGATGAACAAAAACGTAGCAATGCAAAACCAGCCAGTGGTAAACCTGGAGGCTCAAAGTAAGTCCTTTTTTTATTATTTTTTAAAATAGTTATGCTATTTTTGCAATTAGTGTTTAAGAGATGCTGATTTTGAGCCTTATTTTTTCTTAATTTTTATTTAAAGATCATGGTTTCGATCCTTGTTCCGATAACAGAAGTTTTATTTATTTTTAACGTGTTTTTAATTATTTTATTTAACTACATAATATTGTTTACCTTATTTATGTATGTATTTATTTTTTCTTATTTTTATATTTAAGTTTTACCTTATTTTTATTAGTTCTGCATGCAATTGGGTTTTCTTTATTTTTTGTTTACCTTTCTTACTATTACTAATATGTTGCACTTGTCATATGATTTCTTTATTTTTTAAGAATATATATAATTGCTTATTTATTCATATTGTTTTTTTTTTTATAAAAACTATTTACAGGACATCAAATTGTTGTCTTCTCTTTTAATTATTTATTCAAATATAATTAAAAAGTGATTTTAATTGCATGATTTAAAATTGAGTATTAATATTCAAATTAATTTCGAATATGTCTTCAATAAGTATTGAGTTTTTTTTTTTATTAAAAATGTTATTTTTATTATAAAAAGTTTTCTAATTATTATTATTATTTTAGTAAAGTAATTATAAAATATAATTTATTTATGCTCTATTGTTCTTAATTTTTCTTTGATTTCCTTTTTCCATTAGGAATTGTACTGGTATTCTTGGTGGTGTATCTGCACTTGCCATTGCACTTGGTGCTATGATTATTTATAAAGGATATAAAATGGGGAATAAATAAAATAATTGTTTTTTAGATTTAATTATAGTAATTGTATATATTTGTTTTTCTAATGATTTATTTTTTCAATAAAAATAGATAAAATTAAATTTAAAAAATTGCCACAAAAGCACAAATAAACTGCATTATCGATAATATATATGATTTTCATTGTTTTTTTAAATTGCTAACTTCATACAATAGATTTGACACATGTAACTGACATTCGAATTTTTTTTTTTGTTTTGACAGTTCCTTTTTCATTTATTTTTATAATAAATTTTTTATGAATAATTTTTAATTAAAAGAAATATATAAAAAAATATAAAAAGAATTTATAAAATATAATATGTATCCACTTAGAAACATATTAAAATACTCTGCGTATCTAAATAATACATTATTAAGAAACACAAATTTACTTAATAATTTAATTGTACACAAGAGAACCACAACGGAGTTATTACCATTATCAAGTAAATTAAAGAATGAAAGTAATTTGAATACCAATATTGAAACAAATAAAAGAAAGGAATTTTCATCATCTATAATAAAAGAAGCATTTGCAAAGAATCCAACGCTAACATATCATAAATGGAAGGAATTACGACAAACTGTTATTGAAAACGATAGAAATATTAATAATAAAAATATTGATGCAATTATCATTGGACATTGTATAACGGATTTGCAATTAAATTTAGCCAAATCGTATATGAGTTATCTTAAAGCGGATGATATTCAACCAAACTTAGGTACATTAGGAAGATTTTTAAAACTTTATTATTTATCATCGACAAAAGAGGAATTATCTGCAGAAGATAAAAAAGATATTTTACAATTGTTTGTACTATAAATAAATAATTTTTTTGATTGAGATAAATTATAATTTTATGATTTTTTTTTAATTGTAGATATGATCATATAATAAATAAATATATAATATTAGATCCAACTACATCTGAGAATTTAATATATGGTTTATGTGCAACGAATCAATGGAAACAATCATTAAAATTAATTGAAAATATAAAACAAGTATCAAAGCCTAGTCTAAATGCGTATTGTGTTATTATTGAAACATCATTTAGAAATGATGATAGGATTATCGGGTGGCGTTTACTTAATGAAATGATTAAAGAGAAATGTTTACCAAAATGTAAAGTATATGTGGAATGGTTAAATTATGCTGAACGTAATACACGGACAACATTAAAGGATGCTAATCTTTTATTACAATTTATTAGCGATAATCAAATTATGGTAACAAAATTAGTAGCAGAAAAGTTAAAAGAAATTTATGATAAATTAAACTATTTTTGCAATTATACAAGTATGCCAATTAGGTAATTATAATAAAATAATAATAGTATTAAAGAATACAATAAAAATGTTTACTCTGTGTTACAGTGGTCGATGTGCCCAGTGTAAAGCAGCAATGAATAGTATATCGATTACTGATATTGAATATGATATGTTAAAGACAAGCTTTATAGATAAAGTTTTAGTACGTAATAATGTGTTTTTACGTTCATCACCGGTTGAATTAAAGAATTTTGAGAAATTTATTCAAAATACAAATTATAATGTCGTTATAGATGGTTTAAATATTGCATATGCAACGGGTAATAAAAAGTCACCAAGTGCTTATGCAAAAATGGTATAAAAATTCATTTTTTATTTAATTAATAAAAAAACTTTATTATTTCTTTTGGTATTTCTAGTTAGAATCTGTTGTACGTTATTTTGTTAGAAAAAATAAGAAAATTCTTGTTTTGGGTAGAAGACATATGCGTAATTGGCCATCTAAGCAAATGGATTATATATCGATAAATGCGAGTACATTTTTAACTGATGATATGTCACAAGATGATCCATTTTTATTATATGCAACATTACATAGTGGACGTACAGCTGATTTTGTGTCACGCGATTTAATGCGACAACATGCACATCTATTAGGACCAAAATTAAAGCAAATATTTCGTCGGTGGCAACAGAGTCATCAATATTTTTTAGATTATGTTGATCAAGATGGTACAACAGTATTAAAGGAACCAATAAAATTCAATATAAATGCACAACAAATTGGTAATTCGTGGCATATACCATACCGAGAAGAATATACAGCGACGCCAGCAGATTTTTTCGATGTGCCAACCAGTTGGCTGTGTATTTCAGACAAATCTCATTAACAAAAGAAATGATTTCGTTGTTGACATTTGTCTGAAAATTGTTTTTTTCTTATTTTATTATTAATTATTTTTTTGGAAAAATAGTTTGTTCAAAATTCCCTGTTATTGCAAAATTAAAAAGTTAAATAAAATTACACAAAAGAAAATAGTTTAATTAATATTTTAAACGTTTTATTATTGCTTTAAAAAAAAAATATTAAAAAGTAAGTACCTGAAAAATTACATAAATGGATAACGATTTAATTGTTTATTTAGAAATTGCTGCAACAATTGTTATGACATTATTTATATCTTATATTTTATCACTTTTGTAAGTTTCTGTTATGACTTTTTCCATCTTTTCTTTAACAAAAAAAAAAATTCTTTCTATTTGATTCTGTAGGGCACCATCGTTCAACATTGATTTTAATTAGTGACGATTGAATTTTGAAACAATGGCTGAAGAAGAGGATGTCGAGCAAGTTGTCGATGATTTTGAAGAAAGTGACGAAGAGGACGAAGAAGAGGAAGAAACCGATGAAGATTTATTATTAGAAAATCAACTAAAGGAGGCACAAAGTCGGCTATCGTATGGTCCATTTCATGATGATTACTGTTGTTCCCCACGTTTAAAGGAGCTTTCACGTCCTCCTGATCGTTGGCTATTAGAGTTATATGAACATTACAAGGAATTTATGTCGCCTGAGAAACGAAAACGAATCAAACGCAGAATACAAGAAATTAATATGCTAACAGCTGCGTAAGTTACCTTAGTTATTGTAAAACAAAAGTTCTTCTGATAATTTTTATTATTTTTCATTTAAAACAAGTGACTTGGAGAACGTTATACGCAAGCAAAAGAATCTGGATGAGAAATTAGAGATAAAAAAGTGTATTCGCAAGGAGAATATAAAAAAAATCTATAAAAAATTGGAACAGCAAAAACAGCAGGAGTGTTTAGATAAATTTTTTAAAAAATTATCACAATATATCGGTGATTTAATATTAAAAACGAAAAAGCAAACAATTATCACCAGTAATACGAAAAAACTAATTGACACCGCTTATTATAATATTTGTAAAATTTTAAATGTTGATTATTATACGCATACCCTGCACGATGTTTATATTTATCAAAATTTATCACACGAGATTGCAAATTTTATTGAAAATGTTTTATATCAAATGAATGATACCAATAATGTTAAAGGTGGTGTACAAGGGAAAAATACCAAGAAATGTATAAAACCGAAAATGAATCCAAAAATATTGAAAAAGGCAAAACATGCTGTGAAAATTAGAGAGAATATTGCTAAAATGAGAAAAATTATCGAAAATAATTTTGATGTAAATTTATGTAAATAAAAATAAACATAAATTGATGTTTATTTATTTAGTTTATTAAAAACACAATAAATTTGCCATTTCTATTGTATAAATATCATTAATCTGGCAAATAAACATTGCTGCCAACTATTTAAAATCATAATATTTGTTTATACAAATTTTCCTTACTGATTTACTCAGTTTGCATTATGATGTTTTTTCCTATTTGTTTTCTTTTTGAATTGTTTTTTGTACCAAAGAAAGTGACATTTTTCTTTATTAAATTTCTTCATTTATAAATAAATAAATAAATTGAAAATCAATATTTTCTTTTGTATTTTATTTATAATATTAATAAAGTTTTATTTTATAAACAAATAAATATATAGCTTAATCAATATGGATCAATTAATAAAGTTAAATTTCGATAAAATATGTCGTTTATGTATGTGCGAAACAGGTGAAATGCAATCCATATTTAATTGTAATTTAATATATGATTTAACAACAATATTATCATTATTAACAAGAATTGAGGTAAATAAAATTAATTAATTATTTTTTAAATTCATTAAATTCATTTTTTTTTACAGTTGTGCAGAGACGATGGTCTGCCAGCAAACATATGTAATTCATGCTTCGAACAAACAAAAAATATTCAACAATTCAAACAGCAATGCGAAAAAAGTGATAAATTATTAAAGGAATATATAAATGTAATAAAATATAATAATAATGATGATATTAAAATTGAGCCACAAACAAATTGTGTAACAACAGATACTTCAATGGATACAGATCTTAATAATTTTAATGAATTTCAGGAATTTTTTAAACCAGAAAATACAATTCAATTAAATGATAATTATATGTGCGTTATAATTTAAATAGTTTTATTATTAAATAATTGTAATTATAAATAATATTTTAGAAATAATAATTCAGTAGAAAAGTCAACAATAAGTCCTGAATTAAATATTAATAGTGCGGTACAGGTAAAATATTTACATTTTTGTAGTTTTTGTGATAAAAGTTATGCAAATACCAAAGAATTAACAGAGCACGTTGTCGTTTCTCATATAAATGATTTAAATAAGTAAGTTTTTAATTTAATAAATTTTATAATATAATAAATTCCTATTTTTTCTTAATTATAGAAACTATTTGACAAATGATAAAAAAGTTGATGAAAATAAATTAAATGTTGATAATGAATCAATAAATAATAATAATAATGATAATAATATTAATAATTCACTTAATAATAATAATAATAATATAAATAATGAGGAAGAACAAAATAAAAGTAAAATAAATAAAAAGAAACGTGGTCGTCCTCGTAAATCAAATAATGGAAGTGATTTAAGTAATAAAAATAATTTAAAAGATAATGTGTCAGCTGTTGATGATAGTTTACTTTCTGATAATAATGAAGTAAACATAATTAATGATAAGAAACAGCAGCAACAACAGCACTCATGTACAAAATGTAATGATTGTTTTACAAAGAAATCCGATTTAAAAAGGCATTTATTAACAGACCATAATGATGAGGATAGTACAGTGGAAAAGTAATTTAATTTTTAATTTTATTTATTACAGACAGAAAGATTATTAATAATATTATTTTTTTTTTTTAATATTATAGAAAATATGAATGCATTGAATGTTCAAAATCTTATGGTACATTTGAGTTATTAATCATTCATATGAAAACACATTCGGGCAATGTATATACATGCGACCTTTGTGATAAGAAATTCTCTCGTTTGGATATATTTTATGAGCATAAACGTCGGCATAGCGGTGAACGTCCATATTTATGTAATAAATGTGGTAAAGGCTATTTCAATCAAATAAATTTAGATAAACATTTATTGTCACATTTGAATGATCACATTGAGAAACCGGAACATGAGTGTAATGTGTGCGGAAAACGTTTAAAGCATTTAAATCATCTGAAAGTACATATGCGAACGCACCGTGATCGTTCGAAGCCAATACAATCGAATAGTGCAAATAAAAAGGTTAAATTCTTTAATTAAATTTATTAATTATAAAATTTAAATCTTGTTTTTTCGTTTTAGATGAATTTGTGTAGTGTTTGTGGTCGAAGTTGTAGTTCTAGGAGTAACTTGGCGGTTCATATGCGACGACATACCGGACAGATGACTAATTTTTGTAAGATTTGTGGTAAGGGATATCCACGAACGACTGATTTAACGTTGCATATGCGACAACACACTGGTGAAAAACCATTTGTTTGCAAAGTATGCAATCGGGGCTTTGCTAGATCTGATAAATTAGCAATACATATGCGTACGCATACAGGTGAAAAACCATATATATGCAACATATGCATGCGTGCATTTGCACAGGTAAACATTAAATTTTTTTTTGAAGAGATTAATTCAAATAAAAGAATTATTTGAATTTTCAGAGTAATGACTTGGCGCATCATAAAAAACGTAGTATTTGTGGTAATAATAAAGCAATTATGAATGATATAAGTAAGCAACATTTAGATGGTATATTAACATCAGTAATGGTACCAAATACATCAACTGGACTATCATTAACTAGGCCACCGCCACTAGTTGCAATACGACCAGTAATTGATAATAATAATCAACAAAATTTATCCCATAATAGAAATATTTTTATTACAACAACGGATATAATTGAAAATACAATTGGTGGTTGTTATACAGCAATATCAGAACCAAATACAGTTTTAGTGACATCAACTGCTACTTCCACATCTGAAGTATTTTCCCAGAATGGAAATAGATTTACCACATCTCTGTCAGTAAGTGGTTTAAATAATTCTACTTCCACTGTTGTTGATACGACATCAACATTTCTATAAGAATTATTATAATGGAACATTGAATGCTCTTCTATATAGATTATAAATAATAATGTGTGTCTAATTAATTTTATTAGTTTTAAGTGTATGTTTTGAGTGTAATTTTGAGTATACGTATTTATGTGTAAAGAATAATTAATACTCTGTACTCCGTGTCACAAATAAATTGATTGTATTTTTTTTTTGTATTATTTGGAAAATAAAAATACACATTTATTATTAATTGAAAGCAATTTATAATTAATTATATTTCTTCGTTTACATATATATTCAATGAGTTAATATATTTTGCTTAAAGACCTTTTTGCCATGTTTTCTCAATCATACGTTTTGTTTCCGGATCACTTGAACTATACATTTTTTGTAATAATCCCATTATATTATCCTGCATATCTGTATTTTTATTATCTGTGGCTGCCTCTTTTATGTCACTAACACGTTTTTCTGTTGTTGTTATATGACTCCAGGTATCCCCTTAAAATGACACAACAGTAAAAGTTAGGTTATGTTTATTAAAATTAATTTTATTAATTATGTATTTAATTTACCTTCTTTGTCCTTCTTTAAATAAATTGCAATTAAATCAGTTTTAACTTTATGATAGCTTTTCTCCACATTAATTGAATTAAGTAAATTCTTCATTTTAAATATATAATCATGTTGATTCAAGTCCTTTACATTCAATACAATTGAATTATTGGAAAAATCTGTTGTTACATCCTTTGGATCTTTTATATTTTGTGCATTATTTAATGTAATAAATAATTTAACATATTTATCACTTTGATCCCATGCATAATTTGTTAATTCAATTAAATAACGTTTTTGTTCACTGGTTTTCGTTATCGCACCGGTAGACTTTGTCGGTGAATTTTCTGATTGATTAGACACTGCTGCTGCTGATTTATCGGTATCCTTTTCAGCATCTTTTAATAATGTTACTTCGGTTGCAATTTTACGTATTTCAATCGATAATAAATCCTGTACCCTTTTTCTAGTCGCTTGACTCTCCAATGTCTTTAATTCAGCCAAATCGTTGTTCAACTAAAAGAATATTATTATCTTATCGTTTTTATTCATACAAAATAATTATTTAATTTATTTACCTCATCGATTTTAGTTGCATTCATTTTTATTTACTTTTATTATTTATTTTACTAAAATTTATACTTCAAGGAATTATGTTGCTTGAAAATGCTTTTTTTTTGCACCTAATGACTGAGATTCTAGAAATTTTTTCTCTGAAGCCAATGACATTAGGCTGCGTTCTTTTAATGTTTTTGGTAAATAAGGGATATTTTTGGGAAATTATTTGTTATTGGTAATTATGTTGTTACACCTTTGTTTTTCATAAATTTTTATTTCTCTTCATAATATTTTTGATTTTATTATTGTTTTACTAATAAAACGCGTAGATTAGAAAATAATAATTATCAGTATTATTTATTATTAAAGTTAATTAATTATTTAAAATAAAATAAAATGTTGGAACAAACAACGGTGAATGGTTTATTAACAAATCAATTGAATACAAACGATGATAATCCTATAAGTTTAGATGAAATTGAAAAAGGACTTTGGTTAGGTAGAATAATAAATAAATAAAACTATTTTAATTTATAAATTTTTTATTGAATTAATTTTATTATTATTATTATATATTATAAAGGTTCAGCAGCAGCTGCAAGTGATTTAGAAACATTAAAGAAACATAATATTACATATATATTAACTGTTGATTCATGTCCATTACCGACATCAATCAGAAATAATAATAATTTAACAACAAAATTTATACAAAGTAAGGAAATTTATTTAAATAAATCAATTTTAATTAATTAAATATATATATTAATCTTTTATTATACAGTATCTGATGTGCCAAAAGAAGATTTCATAAATCATTTTATTGATTGTTATAATTTTATAAATGAAGCCTTGGATAATGAAAAAGTTATTCTTGTACATTGGTTTGTATTGCTTTTATTTTTCTCTTTTATAAGGATATTAATGATTGTTTTTTTGTAGTTACTTTGGTATGAGCCGTAGTGCAACAGTTGTGATTGCGTATTTTATGAAAAAATATAAATTAAAGTTTCGAGAAGCATTAGAAAGGTAGAATAAAGGTTTTTTCTTCCGTTTATTCTATACATTATTAATGTGTTTTGTTTATATTTTTATTAAGGGTAAAATTAAAACGGATATACGTTCATCCAAATGTTGGTTTTATAAAGCAATTAAAGTTATTTTACCGGATGGGTTGGAAAATTGATAAAGATTATCCAGTTTATAAGCAATATCGTTTACGTTTAGCGGCTGATTGTGTTAAAAAAGGTTTGCGTAAACATAAACATAAACATTTGTATTTCTTTAAATTTACTAATTAAAAAAAATGTATTTATTTAAAGCCAAAATTTTACCACAAATGTATATGGATTTAGTGCGTCCAGATCCTGGCTTAATACAAATACGTCCGGAACCAAATGTATTTCGTTGTCGTAAATGTCGTCGTATTGTTGCCTGTAAAACTAATTTATTAATACATAATATAAAAGCAAATGATAATGATGATAATAATGATAATAATAACGAGATTAATAATTCAAAGGAAGAAATGGATAAAATACCAGCGCAACAAGAAAAATCAGTAGATTTGACAATAACAGCGGAGACAATTACCACAGCCGATGAAAATAATATATCGGGTACACAAAAAATCCATGATAAGAAAATTGATACCGTACTATGCGGTACATTATCAAATTTATCAACAAATAGTCCGAGTTGTGATAATAGTGATAAAAATAATAAAATAATGAACAACAATAGTGTAAATAATATTTGTAAAGAAATATATTTTATTGAGCCAATCGGTTGGATGCAGAATATATTTAAAAATACACAAGGGAAATTAAATTGTCCAAAATGTAGCAATAAATTGGGTAATTATAGTTGGGTGATGGGTAAGTTGTACATTTTACACTGTTTTATCGACAAGAGAATTTTGTAAAATATTTTTATATTAATTTTTAAAGGTTGTAAATGTCCCTGTGGCGTCCAAGTATCACCAGCATTTTATTTGGTTCCATCAAAAGTTGAATTATCCAATATTGTACAAAATGTACAATCAACTATTTAATTTCTATGTAAAAAAAAAAAAATACAGCAAAAATCAAAACAATGTAAATAAATATAAGAAAAAATTAAAATTTAGCCAAGCAAGAAGTAAACAAAATTATGTTTGCTGCTTTTGTTATGTCGTTACAAACGATATTCATTGTATTATAAAGAAATGAAAAAACCAAAAAACAACAAGTTGTGCTTTTAATCTTCCATAAGTTTATCTCAATGTAAATTAATAAATTAAATATATAAGTAATTTCTAATTTAGCAAAAACTAAAATCGATTTATAAAAGTTGTAATTTTTATCGTTGTTATTTCTAATATATATAAAAATATTTTTAAAGTGCATTTAATAATAAATAATTTGTCTATGTTGTTATAATTAATAATAATTAATTAATAAAAAAAAATAATAGAGAGTAAATATGCAGAGAGAAAGCTTCTTTAAAGCTTAATTTGTGTATATTCTAGTCAAATTTGTAATTTTTCTCTCTTTATACGTAAATATTTTAATAAATAAAATGAAATTTTTATTTATAAAGTTACAAACCTTTTTATGCATTAATTTTAAATCCTTTAAAAATTTAATAAAAATAAATAATTTATAATAATACAGCATGTAAAAGTGAACGTAATAGAAAGAATACATCCTGCCCAGTAGATCTCATAAGGAAAAGAGTTAAATTAATAATTATATATTTAAAAAAGGAAAACCAAAAAATCCATTTCATTTAATCTTATTTATTTAAATTTAATTAGTTTTTCTTTATTTGATTTTCTTTTTTAAATGTTATTCTTTTAATTCTTTTTGCTTATATTTATTTTATCTTAATTATTTATTACAATTATTTAATTTATATATATTTCTGTTTTTTTCTTTCTTTTATTAATGTTTATTTATGTTTTAATTTTTGTGTATGTGAATGTTTCTCTAATAATAATAATAATAATAATTAATTAATTTTTTCTTTTGTAAAAATAATATAAAATTATATGAAAAATACAGAAAAAGACATTATAGATTTATGTTTTTGTTTAATTTAAAAATTGGAGAGTAGTTTGTGTCTTGGATATGCATCTAATTTCCTTTTTTATTTATTTTAATTATTACATTTAAAGAGAGTTTTTATTAATAATAAAAACAAGAAAACAATAACAAGTTCTTGTTTCTTAATTATATGAATTAATTTTTGTAATTAGATACATTTTTATAGACAGATTTTAACAGCTTATAGAGTAAATTTATTTATTTATTTAATAAAAAAAGAAAAACAATTTATTTATTTATGAAATTCAAATTCCTTCATCTTTTGCTATATAAAAAAATATTTTCCCCCTATTTTGTTTTCTATGGAAATTAGAAAAATGGTCTTTTTTCGTTTATTTATCGTTTTTTTTTTTTTTTACTTTGTTAATTTATAAAAATAATTTTGAGATCACAATTATGTGCTATTTCGTTTTAATCATACAATATATAAAAAAAAAAAGAATTAAGAATTTATTATTTTACATAATTTTAAAATTAATTTTAATTAAAAAGAAAAAAATGTTTGAAATATTTTTTTAAAAATACAACAGATGGTGTTGCAACAGATAGTTTAACAATAATTTCCCTTAAATTTTGTTTTGCCAATTAATAAAAATAAGAAAACAATTAAAAATAAATAATTAACAATAATAAAAACACACTTTTTTCTATTTTATTTTTATGAAAATAAATTCCTTTTTTTTTTCATTTAGAAACTAAATAAAAGACAAATCGATAGCATAATTTAAAATAAACACAAAAACCAAAAAACTTGAACGCAAAACTTGAAGAGAAAATATTTATATATGAATTATAAGACTTATCTTTATTGGATTTTCCTTTTCTTAGTATTTATATTATTTTCTATATTATATTTATCTTTTTCGTTAAATAATAATCTTTTTTTCAATTGTTATTTTCCAATATATGTAATTCCAGTGTTGAAGCGATGCTACTTCAATGACAGTGCTCTGTTACATCTACTATCACAGATTTTTTCCAACCGAATAGAAAATATCCAAGTGTTGCACCGCTAACAACCGCCAAACATAACCATGAATTATATGTCATAAATATTAACATTAATAAAAAGGATAATGTCACTTGTAAAACATGTAATAAACTTTGATAAACGTGCATTAATGAAAACATTGATGGGCTGTAAATATAAATAGAAAGAAGAAAAGAAAGAGATAATATAATTTAGTATAATTATAATTAAAAAAAAGTTTATCAAACAAATAATAATAGAAAACAATTTTGAGAAAAGAAAAAGGGGTCATGCATTAGCTTAGAAAATAAATAAATAAATTTTCCTTATTAGTCAATAAACAGCTACTAGCGAAATTATTTTATTTTCTTTATCATTAAGTCCTTTTACTCGTTTATACTGAAATATCAGTATACCAGTAAAAGCGAAATTTGTAATAAAGAAGTAAATAAAGGATCACTATTAGCAGCATATTTTCAAAATAGAACACCTATAGCACCACTTGTTAGTAAAGGGAAATTAGAAAAAAAAAAATGTTAAAAATTTTAATTTAAAGCATGCAAGATAAAAGGAAAATAAAAATTTTTAAAGAAAAAATAGAATAATTAAAAGAAAAAAAACTTATAAATAAAATAATATTTATTTATATGTACTCAAAAAAATCAGGAAAATTTATTTATTGAGACCAACTTACGGTTGCTTGTGTATAACTTCACCGACCATACTGCCAAAAGTAGGGAAATTAAAAAAAAAAAACAAATAAATTCAATTAAATTTCATTTAAATTGTATAATTTAAATTTAAATTCAAAATTAATTAAATTTTAAATAAAATTATTAACTATATATTGGTAATAGCAATTATTTTGGAAAAACATAATTTTATATACAAGAAAAATAAAAAAAAAAAAACTTTTACAGTAAACATTGGCTACAAAGAGTGTCACTTGACTGTATAAATCTCAGATAAACTGAAACAATTCATTCACAATCACTATTATTTTACCAATATTTACTGAAAATGAAATAATAAAATTACAAAACAAAAAAAAAAAATCTTATTTGCAGAAATTGATAGTTTAAATTAGTTAATTGGGATTTTAATTAATAATAAATATATATATTGTAAATAATAAAAATCTACTTACGCTACAACGCGGGCACTCTCTTCGGCAACAACACCCTTTTCCGGTACAGTTACCGCACGATATTGTAATGCATTATAAGTTTTCCAAAATAGATATTCACGATAATATTTTAAACCTTCGTATAATGCTGCCATTATAAATATAACTAACATTGACCATAATAAACCACCCACACTGGACGTACGCCATTGTGTAAATAATATTGTTTCATTGTAACCGCCATGGAACTAAAATTAAAATTATAATCATTTAATATTAATTAATTTTATAGTTATTTAAAATATAAATAATAAAATAAGCTAAAAATTGCAGGATTAGCATCACGTCGACAAAAGTGCCATCTATGAGAAAATTGGAAATCACTTCCGTTTATGCTTATTTTTCTGTATAAAAAGTTTAATTAATAAAAAAACTACATAAAGTAACTTTTTTATTCATTTTAGTTTCTTCCTTGTTATTTTTGAGATATTATTGATCGAAAATATTACAAAAAAACACCGAATGGATGAGTCCATTTAATAAGGGTTGTATTTTCTGTGACAGCAGATTAGCACATTCAATTTTTTCCTTAATAAGAAGAGAAGTAAGAGTGAACACAAAAAAAAAACAAAATCAACAAACCGCCATAGACATCATATGTTGCATCATATCCTGATGACTATGTCCTTCCATATTATGAAGTGAATGATCATGTGCTGAATCATTTATATCATTATTTTCAACTATATGGCCATGATCATGGTGACCACTGTGATCAGCTAAAATAATAAGAATAACACAATTTTATATTTAATTTAAAATAATTAATAAAGAAAAAATAAATTAAAAAATTACAAACCGTGATCCATTGTATGTATACTCTGATCCATTTGTGAATAATTCATAAAATTGTTAATTTAAAAAAAAGTGTTTAAGTAAAAAATCAAAATAAAATAATAAAAATAAATAAATTGCACAAACAGATCCGAACAGAGCGGAGAATACGCACACAACACTTTTTTTTTTTGAATATTTATTGAATTATTTCTTCTGTCGTTGTAGTTGAAATATTTGTTAAAATAATTAAAATTGCTTGTTTGCTACAAAGAAAAGGAAAAATGATGAAATGTTTATACTCGCGCGCGCACACACAAATAACTTCTTTATCAATTTCCGTTTAATTCAAGTTGTTGATTAAAAAACACATCACAATGAAACGAAAAAATAAAAAACAATCTGCAATAGAATAAAAAAAAAAAGAAGAAAATTATTATCAATTAAAAAAATATTTATAAATAATGCAATAAATAATTATTTCAAAAAATAAATAATAAAACACGTGAATGCACAGTAAAGTCTCAATATTACTTTACAATTAGCTACTGAAGACATCTAGTGGATATACTTAGACACTACAATCTCATAGCCTGTCAATTTTAACAAGTGAAGACCAACACAAAGTGTTTTGATTAAACACATAATAAACTGAAATAATTTTAAAAGGAAAAATTATATTCCCTGAACAGAGAGTCCTTAAAAGTGTTATCAAAATTGATTACTTTACTATCGCAGTTATTAAATACAGCATAGTCTGTGTTAAATAAGATAAAAAGAGATTTACACATCTAAAGTGACCAAATTTCAATAATTTTAAAGTATTTAGAGCATAAACAGAGTAGTAAAAGAAAAAATACCAATAACCAGCCAGGCAACAGAGAAAACAAAAATTCACAAACTGAATCATCATCATCATTATCACCAGCAGCATATGCATTTCATTGAACTTAACATAAATAATTAATTAAATAAATAACAAACAGAAACAAAACAAAACGAGAGAAAAAATAAATAATTAATAAAATACAAATACATAAAACGCGCATAAAAATCACTGCAACAAATTTTTTATTAATTAAATAAAATAATAAAGAAAAATACAGAAATTGTTTACCAAAATAATAATAATAATAATTTTTGATTGCAATTTTTTGCACAATCTGCAAAAAAAATAAATAATTAAATTAAAAACAAATAAATAAATACAACACGCAAGGTGATTCAAAACAATTAAATTTGCTTACTGCAGTGTATTTAATTATTAAACATCCTGGTGTTATTGTGATTTAAAATTAATCTGGGGATAATTATTCTTCTGCCACAAAAAGAAGAAGAAGAAGAAGAAGAAGGCGTTTAACTATATTGGTTTATTATTAAAGTACTTCTATCTATAGTAAATTCGTCAGTATGACGCTAACAAAATTGATAACAAAATCACCATCAACTACAAAAAATAAAAAAAAAAAACGATATCAATATCGTCCACCCACAAAATTATTAATAATATTATTTTAATAATAAATTAATAAAAATATATATTTTTAAATAACAAAATGAAACAAAAAAATCAAGATTATAGGTGGCAAACAAACAAGAGTGTCAAGTATTATCAACATAATTATAATTTATAATCGGATATCGGTCGTATATAGATATTCCGTTTTTATTATCATTATAGCAAAAAAGGTAAAACCTAATAATAATAATAATAATAATAATAATAATAATTAGAATAAGTAATTAGTTAGTTTTTAAATAATAAAATAAATTTTATGTTTAATCAACAGTTTTTCTTCTTTTTTTTTTTTGATTAATAAATTCTAATCAATAGTTTTTTTTGGTGTTAATAAAAAGTAAACGTGCACAGTTCAGTTGCCTTCAGTTTTATTTATTCAAAATAAAATTCAAATTCATATAAATTTAATATGGTAAAACGCGCTAAAATGAAAAAAAAATAAACCTTGAAATTATATTATGAAATAAGGGTGAATAATAAATGTTAAAAAAAGTATAAACACAAAAGTAAAGTGTTATTGATATCGTGATATAGTATGATAACGTGATACTGTTGATATTACTGTAATACCATGAATTTCACAATCAAGATGATACCGTAAACAGTTATCAAAAGGTATAATATTCGGAGATTATTCTTGGTATCCCAATTGATTAAATATCGATGATGATACCATACTAATGTTAATTATTTTATATTTATTTATTAATAATTTCTCTTTAGTATTTAACAACAATTTTTCGTTTAAATTTAACTCTTGATTTACTACCAAGAAAATAACCTTTAAATAAAAAATAAATTTCCCTTTAGCATAAATTATCCTCAGTTTCAAGACTATTCGTCTAAAAATAAATAAATAAATAGAAAAACATTTAAACAATTCACGTAATTAAAGCTAAAGTAATTAATAAAAATTTACTTAATTTTCATAATATTTGTCGCAATAAATATTAAGAGGTTGACCTTTATATTTGCTTTAAACTAGAAGACTTAAAACACAATTTCTATATAAGTCTGTGACAAACGAGATAAGAAAAGTCATTTCTATGATTTTAATGAGAAATTCCATAAAGACAGTGAGTGTGAGTACTCACTAATTACAAACACATTGTTTGACTATGAAAAGTTAAGAAAAAAAATTATTTAAACAAGTTGCATTTGCACAGAGATGATTATCCACGATAGTTAGTTTTATTACACAACCTTTTCTGTACCGCATTAGTATCTCTGCATAACATTAGACGTGAACTTATATCATTGATAACACTTGTGTAATTACCATTTTATAAATAAAAGAAAATTTATTCGCTAAAGAAATACAACAATTTGTTGCAGAAAATTATATTTTCCCGTGAAAAGATGCTTAAATAATTTAATAAAATAAAATTTAACAAAACCACAATGTTTTTCCTTTTAATCCATAGAGGTTTACCGAACCACTTTACACTCAACCCAAGTGTGTACAAATTTTCCATTTCTCAATGTCAAGGTAATTCACTTTTTCTTAAACAAAACAATTTTTTTTTACCAATTACTCGCAATGTAAACGGAACGACACAAAACAATAAGTGACGACAAAATATTTTTGTTTAACAAAAACGCTAAAGAAAGGAAATTTATTAAAAATTTATTTTCATCAATTATTATTGATTGAAAATGTTATGCGGAAAATTTAAAGTCAATAAAAAATAATAATAAAGTAGAAAATCTATCAAAAATGAATAAATAACAAATAGGGGCCAATTTATTATCGTTGAATTTACAACAATATTCAAAAAGTAAATAAACAACGAATGAAAAAGGACACACAAATATATGTATAAGGACCAAAAAAAAAAATAAAAAGAAGGAAAACGAAAAGAAAATCATGTAATAAAGGCAAACACAATTTACCATAATCTACAAACAAGGCATTGGGCACCCTCGTATTTGTTTTCATGGGTTGGTTTTTCATTTTATTATAAAAGTAAAAAACATGCATTCACTAGGCACTTCCCGCCTTTATTGAAAGAAAAAAATAAATGAAGTAAAAACACTGTGTGAGCTTTTTTTACTTTTCAAGAGGTAAATATATATATATAGCCACAGTTCAATAGAAAAAATAAATATTAACTAGGTCAATTAGTGTTTATAAAGTAAATATTTACAGGTAATACAAACAAATTTAACAAGAATAGTACAAAGAAAAAAACAAAATTAATTAGAAAAATCAAGAATTTGACACACTGGCAACGGTAACTGAAGACAAGTCTAAAACACAGAAAACACTTTGCAAAAAAAAAAGGAAAAAACAGCGAAGAGGAGGAAACCAATAAATATTACAACTTTGGTTTTTCTTTTACTTTTTAAAACAAATTACTGTGTTCAGTTATCTAATCACAAAAAGTTTTTCGATTTCTTTTCCAAAAAAACATTGATTTGATTGAAAAAATAAACAATTTTCGCTACTTCGCTTAAAATTAAAACTTTTCTGTCAACTGAAATTATTGACTTGACAAAAGCTTTAGTTAAAAATTTTAATAAAAAGTGCTCAGCGGGTTGTGTTCTCTTTTGCTACTCAATAAATAAATAAATTCCATTGTTGTGGTAAAAAATGCCATCCTCCACAGCTAAATGAATGTGCTTTAAAGTTTTAATAATTTCAATAGTTTAAAATGAATAACTAAAACTGATTAATAATTGCGAAATATCGATAAATTAAAAACCATAATAATTGGCAATTTAAACTATGCAATAATTGATGCTTAATTCGAATAGATTCTATTATGAAAAATTAATAATTCCATCCAGTTCAATGTTAACATCGACCGCTAAAAGGGGTATATACGTAATTGCGTCTCAGAAATAATATTTCATTAGCAAAACACAAGAACAAAAACCAAGTCAATGTCAACAAAAATTATTTAAAATAAATAATAAACAGAAATTATAGGGTTTTAAACACAACAAAGGGTGAAACCAGCAAATTTTATTTAATATTTCTCAATTGTTAATCGCAATTAATTTAAATAATTTTTATACTAGTCTAGTCTCTATTACTATTATCAATTAAATAATAATAATTTAGCAATGATCTGCTAACGTCAGCAATGAAAGTTATTTCAATGAATTGCAAAAAAAAAAGGAACAAGAAAAAGAAGCGAAAACCCCTATTAATAGAAATATTTATTTCTTAAATGCCTGTGTATAGACAGATATTTAGGAATGATAATAAAAGAGGAAATTATCAACAGAAATTGTCAAGTGAATCAAGAGATAGATAAAAATAAATAGACGACAAGTATTGCACAGTTATTGAAATTCTTTCCTTTCTACAGAATTTCATTCTTTTCTCTTTTTTCTTTTCATCTACGATGTTTATATCTACAGCAATGGTTTGAGTGAAAATATTTCCTATAAAATTCCACAACAATAAATGCTTGATGATGATAGACAATCATTTTAGTACCAGCATTTGTAGTCATAGTTTTACTTTTCTTTTCTTTTTTTGTGTAAAAACTATTTCCTTGTGATCACTGGTTAACCACGTTCAGTTAACCCAGTTATTCAGTTTCATAGATTATTCATCACCCCAATATCGTATTACTGACACTCTATAAACAAATAATTTAATTTTTATTATTTATTCATAAATTTAAAACCTTATTTAACTAATTATCAACAATTTTAATTAAAGAAAAACTTTTTCTTCATTCATATAAACAAAGTAGGAAAATTTTATTCTCTTTTCTTTTTTTTACTCGCATAATAAATTGGAAAATAATTTGTAATTAAAAAGGGGTAAAAAGTTTTCTATATTTTCTTCTTATCATTATCACATGTTTATATATATTAATTAAAGAGAAAAAAACTACAAGAAGTTTATCAACAGACAACAAACATACGCATTATAGTATTGAGTCGCAGTAGCAGCACAGTAGTAACTTAAAAGGAAAAAAACTTTTCTTTCATAAATTTTCATTTTCTTAGAAATTTTTATTTGAATCCAAACTTGAATACGATTTTTCTTTACTTGAATGAATTTTATGTCTATAGTTTTTCGACAGTATATTTATAGTAAGCACAGGTAGATAGTTAAGGAGGTAAAACCATAAAGAAAAGAAAAGATTTATAAATTCACTAAAAAAAAAATTTAATTAAAGAAATTTCATTTCTAATCGATTTCTTTTGAGAAATAAAATATTTTTAACAATAATCTTCTAGAGGTCTAAAGAAAGTCTTTTTTTTCCTTCTTGTTTTACCAGATAAAAGACAAGTTAACTTGGGTAATATAATCATGATGTATCTCATGTATATTTTTTAATTATAATAATTGGACAAATCTAACAACCAGAAAGGCTACCTTTTGTGACAATGAAAACACTTGCTGATGGACTGTTTATACATTTATAAAAGATTTCTTTACTGTCTTTTTGCTTTAATTTTTAATTAGATATTCTGTATTATTAATTATAATTTATACAAAATCTAATCTTATTATCTTTCTTAAGATAATAGACAAGACGTTGTATATGAAAAAAAAAGCCGTAGTCGGAGTATTGTTCATAGAACGGTTGCTCACAACAAAATTATACTTTTTTGTTGCAGTGCACACCTATAAAGGCCTTATACGGCTGCTCTTTTTACCGCATATCGCTATAACGGCCTACTTTAATTATGGCATTTTTTCGTTATACAGCCTAAAACAAACCCGGGCAAACCCCTGGGAATGAACCAAGGCCGTTAAGCGAGGTAGGAGTGTATAATATGTATAATTAAAAAAATATAAATTAATTTTGTTAAATAAATAGTTTTATTAAGTTTTTTGTGGTCAATCGTCAACAGCAACAGTCTGCTATGAGCAACCGTCCTAAAAGCAACAATCCGCAAACGAAAAAAAGCATTTATCTAACCTTTAGATATTCAAGAGTAAATAATTCAGGTAAGAATAAATTTTTAATATAAATATAAAAGGCTTGGCTTAGTATTATACAATTAATTAAGTAATTAAATCACAATAAAAGCATAATTAATTAATAAAATTACAATAATTATTCGGCAATCAGTACATACATATATCAAAAAATAAAGGAAATAATTTTCATTTAATAAAAAATTAATTAAAATAAATTTTAAAGAAAAATTTATAATAAAATTATTAATTTAGGGTGTGCTTATCAACAACAAATAATTATTCGCCCCTCGTATTAATCACGTATAAAATTTTTAATTGTTTTGATTAGATTGTTTATTTATATACATAATATTGCCCAATAAAATAAAATAAAATAAAATAAAATAAAAAACGACAAAATTAGATTAGAAAATAAAAAATGAAAAATATTTAATTAAATTACAATCACTTATCTTTAATATTTATTTACCGGTTTTATTGTATTATCACAACAATTAATAGTAAATAGAAAAATATAAAAATTTTCTAATTAGATAAAGAATTTTTTTTTTAATTTATTTATTTATTTATTTAAGTATTTCTGTTGCTTATACTTAATAATCACTTGAAAATGTCTATAATGTCAGTTGTAAGATTGAAAAATTACAATGAAGCATGTGTATTGCGCATGAATTTTAAGCTTTTCTATTTTTATTTGTTTATTTGTTTGCTTGTAGATTAAGTATTTTATTTATGCGCAATTTGTGTATGGAAATTATTTGTGTTGAATGTTATTTTTGATACAAATTAATGTGCAATTCTGAAATCTAATTTCCCAGAATGTTTAATAAACGAACTTCTGACAACATTAGACAAGAAAATAGGAGATAAGTAAGGCGTACTAAAAGTTACCTAAATAATTACTTTATTTTACGGACTATAAGACGCACCGAACTATATATAAGACGCACCTCAAATTTATATGATGAGTTTTAGAAAAATATATTCTCAAAAAAGTATATAATGTTACCTCCGGACCATAAGACGAACACAAAATTTGAGTCCATTTTTAAAAGTCCCTTCTTATAGTCCGTAAAATACGATAATAATTAACTTTTCCAGCACAAATCAAGTAAAATCCACTGATTAAAACCAAAACCAAGTTACGGAATTACCTTCTAAACACATTATTACTGAAAACGTACCGTCTTAAGTACATATCTTCCTACGTTTACGGTTTTAATTTATAAAATTATCTAAAAAATTAAAACCACAATTTATGTAAAATTAAAATATATTCAAGTGATAAGAAATTATCAATTTATGTCAATAATTTTTAGTCCGGAATGAAGTAAATTTTTAATTATTAAAATAAAATTAATTTCAATATGTGGTATTTTTGATTACATTTTTAAATTTTCAGTGATTTATCAGTGATAAAAGATAATTTCCATATTTATGAAAATTACCTTCCGCACCTGCGGTTACTGCAATATAGTTAACAAAGGAACACAAACGCATGTTTAAAAAACAAAAATTCAAATCAGTAACAATCCACCATTTTGCAATTTTCATAATAAAGTCATTTAAACATGCGCAATGTCTATTGTTTGTTACTTCTTCTGTTCGATTTAAAAGAAAAAAATCCAAATACACTAATCCCCAGATTTACGCATTAGATACGTTTCGCAGAAATTCATCTAAATTGAAACCGCATAAAAAAGTACCTCGTATATCGGGGATGAGAGTAATTCATTTAAATTATTAAATCAAAAAATCAGTAAACTTGAAAAAAGAATTAAATAAGCATTTAAATATTGATTATTTCTTTCATTGTGCTATATATTTTTGATAACAAAAAAAAAAAAACTTTTGAACTTGACATTATTGTATTTTCGCATACATGTATTTGTGCAAAAAAAAACATAAAAAGAAAAAAGGAAATACAATACATTTTGATATTGATTTAAATAAATAATATCATTATTATTCATGATAACAAGAAAATAAAAAAACCATAAAAACCAAAACTATACTATCAGTATAAACAATAAATAATCAGAAAGTAAAATAGAAAAATAATGACCATTGTAGATATGCAAAGTAAACTATTCAAACAGACCACAAATAACTATCAGTAGTAGTATCAGTATTCCTTATTTATTTTCATAGAAATATTGAAGCATAAACAGTAGTGTAAGCAAAGCAACATATTATTCTAAAGTAAAACCATTATTTTTTTTTTTACTTTGTATTTCCTTTAGACAAAAGTATAAAAACATAAATAAAGTTTGTTGTTTCTGGCAGACAACAGCCAGGTTAATTATTACAATAGACTAAAGTTTTTATTATCACAGAAAACAAACAGAGAATAAAAACATATTGTAGAAATAATGACACATCAAATGCATAAGAGAAGTTAATTCATGCAAATAAACAATGTTGTTTTGTTAAATTTTTGCAAAATTGGTGAATTAACATACAGGAAAGAATAAAATTGTCAATAAATCCAATACAATAGTTCTTCGGTTATCATTTGCACCGTCAAATTAGTTAACATTTCGTCTGAGGGCAATTTATTGGTCATTTATTTCCGATCAACAAGCGAATATTTTCTGCTGCACATGGACGGGACGATGCATACAGATTTAAATCTAAAAAGCAATTAATATTTATAAATAAATACTTAATTATCAAGCTGTCTGTCTATTACGTTAAAAAATTGTGTATTACCGCCGTAGGGTAATAAATAAAAATTTTTCACAAGGATCATAAATTGTGTCGGATTAACATTAGTACATTACGCTGTCTAACACTGTTTTGAATACTGCAAGGACCGTGACCTAGTCTACTCATAACAATGTTACCAAAAAAAAATCTTTATTGCAAATATAGCTCGCTTATCTAGTCAAAATTATCACAAAAATAAAACTCAACAAAAAAACGTGTGCAATTTTCACCAAATAACAAATAAAGCCGCTCAAACAACACAAAGTTAGGTAAATTAAACAAATAACTAAATGATAAGACTTTTTTTTTTCCTACGATAAGACAAAATAAATATCTGTGCAATATTGTGGTGGCGAGCGATCTGTTTATTATATCTAAAATAAAAAATTAATTTATTTGCCATCAAAACTCTAAGTTAAAAAACGGCAATGATAAGAGTGAGTGTATTTACGCATAAATGTCTTTATATGTCAATAGAAAATTAAAAATAATAATAATTTTTAATTAAAAGTTATATTTAGAGTTTTTTTTCTTTCATTACAAAATAACAAGTATAATTCGCAAATTAATAATGATAAGAAGAGAAAAGCCTGAGTAACACAGTACGCTTCGCTATAGAAGAAAAAAACAGAAAACAATTTATTTTTATAGTGTCTGCTGCTAGAGAAACAACAAGCTTTGCTGTGCTTTTAATTATAAAACCTTTTACTTTTATCTTCCACTTGTATAATATAAATACCCTAATCATTCAGTGTTTAGTGTTTTTGTCTTTAAAATAAAATAAAATAAAATTTATTAACACTGTTTGCGATATTTTTTGTGATAATTTTTATGCCTAAACATGATTTCGGTCTACTAACTGATAGTTTAATAGTTTGTTATTTCCGTTTTAATTGTGGTTAAATATTGACATCCTGATATAATATTATAAAAAATAAAATGATAATAAATTTATTACTGTTTTTTAAACACAAAACATTCATTATTACACAGAATAATTGTAAAATTTATTATTAAAGATTTTATGTTTTTTTGCTTCTTTAACTAATCCTTAAGATACTTTAAAATATACAATTTTTTTTTCTGTTTATTATTATTATGCTTATTATTTAAAAGATCAATAATAATTAATTATCTTAAAACAAAGAACGCCTATACGTTTATTACGGAAAAATACAAAATACGCTCCATATATACGTGTATACAATGTGGTGCTTTTATTGTTGTCTTTTTATTCTCAATTATTCACAAAACATATCTTCTATTACCTTGAATTGTTTATTTTTACAAGAAAAGAAAATTCTTAATAAAAAAATAATAATAATTTTATTTTAATTTATCTAAATAATAAAAATAAAACAACATTAAAGCTACAATAAAGGTCAAAGAAATTATATTTATTTGTTAAAAAATTCTGAGTGATAAAAGACTGACATTTTTATTAGATAATTTCTACGAAAAATTTCTTCCTTTAATAAAAAAAAATTCGTATTATTATGCTGTTATTATGTAAATACTGTAAATTTAAGTAATGAAAAGTACTAAAGAAAATTCTACTCTTGAAAATACAACAAGAAATAATAAAAAGATATTTCTGCAAACAACGTCGTCATATCATAAACACTTTGCATTAAATATTTTGAATTAATGAAAAAATAAATAAAGCATCCATCAGCTCTGCATTGATTATCGATTCAAATATAAAGCTTCTTTTCTTCTTTTTGCTACATTTAAACACAATTATGCTATATAACCACCCATCAGTCAAAACATTCTACCTGGGCATACGTGAATAGCAAGCATCATGTATGATTCACAGTAAGAATTTAATTTTCTTTCTAAACATTTTAACTTATTCAAGTTTTTTATCAACCAAAACGAAACAAACCCACTTATTTAAATACAATAATAATTATTCAATTTACTTTAATTTTTACAACATTAGCGAAAATACCATTAAAAATGAACAATACTTTGTTGAATATTAATTTCTCACTGATTTTTATTCATTTTTTCATTTTTATTAACGACATAACCTTGATTTGGTTTGGTGTTTTTTTCATTTTTTCTTAATTATTATTAGACATGGATTATTAACTAAATTAATAAATAAACAGGCTATTTATGTATTAAATAGAAACACAAACACCTATAGAAAAACCAGTTAGTATCATTAGTATAAGTAACTAAGAGAGAAAAAATCAAATAAAAAAGTTAATTTTATTTCATTTCATTATGCAGTTTTGTATTAATAAAGAACGACAGTCGTGACTTAACAAAATTCCATGCATTAATAAAAAAAAAAACAACAAAATTAATCGACTTAAAATTATACCTGCAGAGATTCAAATATAAATTTTAACATTGAATAGCCTTAGATGCCATTTTGGCTTAAACAAATGCATGAAAAACAAAACAAAATCACCATTAACTGACATTTAAAAATGCAACAAAGAAACTCGAGCATGTTTCGAAAGTGACTTAAAAATTTTTATATCGGTAAAGATTTTCTAATTTAATTCACAAAAAGTGAAAACAAGTGAAACTTTTAATTTTAATTAAATAAAATTAAACTAGAAAAAAACAAAAATAGTAAAAGTGTTAAGTAGATAAACGACGTAAAAGCTTTGAATAAAATTTATTTTGAAAAAAATTCAATACTGCTAATTGCTGGCTAAAACATTTAAAAAATCACAAAATTCTTAAAGCGGACATCACAAAAAGCTTTAATCACGACAGGGTGCTTTATTCATTAATTATTTGCCTATGATCACAGTGATGGCTGAAGCTTTTATACAAATGACATTATTTATCGATTTTGAAATTTCTGGTTTTTTCATTGAAAACATCAATCACAATGGTAAAAAAAAAAAAACATGAAACGTGTCAGTTATATAAACATCAAAGGATGATGATGCTGCTGCTGTTTGTATTTACATCATTGAAGCAAACACGTTAGGGCTGCTGATGCTGCTGCTACTGTTGTTCGTTGCAATTTAAGACTTTTAACAGCAACAGCAGTCGGGTACCAACTGTTTTTGTCATTTAATCTTCTTTTTTTTTATGCATGGAAATTCCAACGATACAAAATACAAATATAAATTTGTTTAACGTTTTGACAATTTTTAGTTGCGCATTTAAAAAAACTGACAAAAAATTTGCATACAAATTCTACCATCGTGTAGATAATTTATTTACTATTGGCTAGTTATTAATACTATTAGTACGATAGTAGAGTGATTAATTTAAGTAATTTGTTGCTTAAATCATTATCATTTATCTTTATTTAAATTAAAGCAGAAGTAATAGTGCTAAAAGTCATCAGAAAAAGAAGCAGTTTAACTAAACTTCTAGCACCGCCAGTGCTTCCCATCTAACAAACAATTTGACCTTAATTATAATGCAGTTTTGATTTGGCAACAGAAATTTATTTTTTTACATTTCAACAAAATAATCGATTTTAAACACACTTGCTTCTGCAATCATTATGTAAAATATATTCAAATGTCTAAAAGTTATCCGGAAGAACATTTCTAAAGTGAATTTTGTTATCATTTTACACTAAAAAAGTAGAATTTCCTTTGTTCTTTGAGTCTGTATTTATCTATTTTAAATTAAAACAGACTAAAGCATGTTAACTACTTAACCGGTGTGCTAATGACACACAACAAAATACGTTTCACCAAAAACCCTGAAAAAAAACTGTCAAAAGCACACCTTTTTATTAAATTCCGTAAGATAAATTTCCTTAAAATTATCAACAAATTGTATTTTAATCCAAAAAAAAAAAAAAAAATAACAACAATTCTGTATCCACCACGGCCAAAAAGTAGTCGTCACGAAACGAGTTACGAAACTATCAAACGAGTAACAAACAACAACGACAATTAATCCAATAAATAATTAAAATTCCTTTCCAAATAATAGTCGACACATTCTCTATGTGCTGTTGTTATTGCTATTTGCTGTTGGTTTTTTAATTAAAAAAAGAAAAATAATAATTAATTCAGAATAAACTTTAGAAAAACAAAAATAAAAGCTTAGCCACTGCATCCGCATTAAAACTTTTTTATATTGTGTGAACGATGCTTTTAGTCAGTTTTAGTAGCTATAGCCGCCTGCTAGTCATTTTTGTACTTTTTGTTATTACTCGGAATTGTTTTTTTGTGCTTTAAAAATGCTTTTATTTGTATATAAATATATATATATAGTGAGAGCCGCTTAAAAGCAATAACAACGTAAAACTTTCAAAAAAAAATATATTTGTTCATTGCCTGCCTTTGTTTTATTTTTTATCTGATCTAAAAGCATAAAATTTATCTTTGATTTTTATATGTTGTTTCGTTGACTGTGTGCGATGGTTGGTTATTATAGTTTTTATTTTTATTAATTTTAATTCATGCTGCTGCTGCTTTGTTCATGGCTTTAATTTTACATTTTTCAAACTTTCAATTTAATTTTTATTATGTTGCTTTCGGCTTTGTTATTAAAATTATAAAAAAGTTTTTTTTTTTTTTTTGTTACTGGAATGTAGAGCTTGATTAATAGTTTAATCATGAAAACATACAGACAAATCTCCAAGATGTAACAGCACTCGTTGAAAACAATATCGTTCTTAAAGGTACTGTAATACGACGTTATACCCGCATTTTCTTAACCTTATTGTAAACAGTGTCATGTTTCAGTAAGTTTTTATAAAGCTGAAAAACACAATCGAGTATCTACTGTACCCAAAAAAACGGGGCAAAGTAGTTTTAAACTTTAATAAACTTTTTAAGTTTGTTTACTTTACACGCGCAATGATTATTATCTAGATTTATTTCAATCAAATTTTCAAGTATAAACTCTACTCTTATGATAGATTTATAATCCGTTAATAATCAACAGACACCATGCCTTTAGGCAAAAAAAAACCTAAAACGACTAAAGAACAAACTATACCTGAGAAAAAGGTGAAATAATACTTGAAGTTTATTTTTATTTCTGAATCGATAATTTAGCGAGAAATACAAAAAATTTATTTATGCTTATCAATTAATTATTTTTTACTCAATTTTGTGCAATTAATTAAAATAAAAACCACCTAAAAAGCATAAAATTGTTTCCTGCAAAACAGCAAACCAACTTATAAATGCTTTTTTCTAAAGAATTAAAATAATTAAATAATTTTTTGCTAACTAAGTAACATATTAAAATTAATTAAATATAATGTATTTTTAATTTCCATATGGTTAGTAACCAGAGTATACCTGAGTGCATTTAACTTAAGTTTGCAAAACTTTTCAATTGTTTTGTGGGGCCAAATTAGATCAGATCAAATCATGTAAAAAGTACAAAATTATATCGTTTTTTTTTTCATAAACTAAAATTATGTCAAAACATGTTGTTCAGAGCTTTTATGCTTTTCTGGTATATTTTAAAACATAAAAAAGTTCCGACACTTACTTCCTACTTTTATTCTGTTGTTAAAAAAAACAAACAAAAGTAAACTTTATCGTCTGATTTCGCTTTAAGGAGTGGGTTTTTTGCTTTATTTCATTTCATGTTGTACATTTTTTTATTTTAATGCAAAAAGATTAAAATCTATAATAAAACACTTGTATAAGAAGTGTATGTACTTGAAGTATATAAAGTGGCTTTGTTTTACATAATCAAAATAAAGAAAATTATTTAAAAAAGGATGGCAAAGGAATGTAGAAACATTTTGTTTTGGTATAACTACTTGATGTATCTATTAAGTATCACTTTTCGAGTTCATTTTATTTATAATTAACATAGTTTTTACTTGATTATATTATTTAAATATAAAAATAAAATACTAATCTATGCAGAATATAAAACTTTAATTACATTAAATTCTATATAAGTAATTGCAAATAAAAACTATGTAGAATCAGGACGACTTTTAATGATTTAAGTAAGACTATAGACACATTTCATTACGGTTTTTATTTAACTTTTTGTCTAATGCTTATATTAATTTAAAATAGAGGCCAAAACCTAGCGTTAGGGCATCCAGTATCAATACTATTCCTGTTGAAATTTGTGCTGGAAAACATTAAAAAATAATTTAACATCCACGTTTCCAACACAAATAGTATCGAAAGTAGCGATACTGGATGCCCAAACCTAGTGTGAGCGTAACGAAACACGAAAACAAAAACAAATCACATTAATTAATTCACTTTAAATAAAACTAAGTAATCCATCAAAACATTTCAAAACATTCTTAAGCCAAAAAAAAATTGCAAAGTAGAAAACCATTCACAACACATAACAAAAATCTACAACAGATTAAAAAATATTCCATCAATTATACGTTTAACATTAAATTTTACCAACGTAAATGCTATTGCCGCAAAAAATAATAAAATAAAACATTTTCGCAACAAAATGTGATTGAAATAATAATTAAAAAAATCTATATACAACGAAAATTCCACTCTACAACACGCCATCATGTTGAGTTATGTCTGTCAATGCTTGCCTTTACAAAAAGAGAATTTATATTTTTGATACTAAAAGAAGAAAAAACCAATCCATCGGTTATTATTGTTAAGATATGTCTTTGTTTGCAAAAAAAAACGTAAATGTTGCTTTTAATTTGTGACAGGGATTGAGGGATATCTCGTAAAGAATTATTTTTTTAAGAATAAACAACCATCGCTTGTAAAATAAATAATTGTGTTTGTGGGCGGCTAGTACTGTACAAAAGTTGATACAAAGACACTTAAGAAAGAGCTGTTTTTTTTTTTATTTTTGCTATTTTTCTTTTACTTTAATACAACTTGTTGAATTTTTATTTTATTAGGAGCTTTTTTTTTGTTAGAATAAAAAAATAAAACGTGTACAACGTGTAACGATGACTTTGCAATAATTTCTTTTAAATTTAAACAACGAAAGTTTAACAAAACTATGGCTGTTTGCGATTTTTTACTTAAAAAAAAAACATTCAAATACTGTCTTATATTACAGTAAAGACTTGTTAATACCAATCATAAGGTTATACAATTACCAAAGTCCTTATGATTACGAAATATTCGGTTGTTACGTTACAGTTTTTCCCGGAATACAAAAATTCCATTTAATTCACTTAATCAAAGTTCAATTGCTCTCGACAAAAATTCGATTAATTAGATGGAATTTCATTACTAAAACAAAAATCTTAAATAATAAAGCAAAAAAAAAGGATTAATTCAATGATTTCACCTGATTTAAGTGTTAATAACTGTGCTGTTCACAACATTAATGATTATATCTTGTCTAGGTCTGCCAATAAAACGTTAAAACATACATTGAAAAGTGCTAAATAAATTATGAAATCATAAATTTAATATCCACAAAACAATAACATAATGTTAACAGAATATAATTACATAAATAAATGACCAATAAACTATGGCAATCCAAATAGTAACAAACACTTTTCCATCGGATAAACAATATTATTGTTATTCAGTTAGTTAGTTAGTTAAACCAAAAATACAATTTATTTAATTTTATTATAGAAATTAATTTTAATCAGTTTATTAATGATAATGATGTTTGGAAAATAACAATTTAATAATTATGTTTCTGGTAATAATATTAATAAATAATAGTGTGAGATAAATTGATTACATAAATCCCAATAAGCTTATGCACAAAATAAATCAATAAAATTTCCTCTGTTAATAAATCAGAAAAAAAAAAACACACACACACACACAACAACCACCAACCGGATATTTAATAAATTTTATTTTTAATCGGAAATTTATTATTTTTATCAATTAAAAACTTTTATAATGAGAAACAATTTAAATTGGATTAAAAATTTATACATTTGACTAGGTAGGTAAAGCTTTGTTGTTTCGTTACGAAACGTTCACCTGTTTGTGCTTCTGGTTGTGAAGAATCCAATTGGAAATGTTTAACTAGAAACAACAAGATTTATTTTCTGATCCTTCAACAAACAGACAGAATAATAAAAGTTTGACTTTGTATGACAGTTACTTCTGGAATAAGACATCTCTTCTACTGTGAATAATTCTTAAATTATTCGCATGGAAAATTAATGAACAATTTTCACAATAGAAACAATTCTGATCATCTTAAATAACATAAAGAAGTAAAAGATTATGTAGAAACGTGAGACTGTTCAACATAATAATTAACGAGAAAATAACGCCTATAGAATTACGTAAAATTAATTATAAAATATAATAATTATTTCGATTATTGTAAAGAAAGGAAATTTTTCTTTATAAATTACTGCTGATGCTGCTACAGAGAAAATGCAATGGAGAACAAAATCATCAATAAACCCAAGAACATCCAAAAAAAGCACCCAAAGTTATATTTTTTTTTAAACCAAAGAATTAAACCAATTTCTCATCATTAAAAAATAAAATTAATTAATTAACTCAAACAGGCAAGGGCAAGGTCAAAATTTAAAATTCAACAAATTTACGCCATCCGCGTAACTAAAGAAATTTGCGTAAAATTCAAAGAAATAATCATCAAATGACAAACAACATTAACTGAAAATAAACATAAAAGGGAAAGAATTTTACTCAAAAAAGGCGAAAAACTGTTTTAAACTTTAGAAAAGTAAAACAAGTAAAAGCGGCAAAAAAAAAAAAATTCATACTTTCTGCACAAAACATTAGCAGCAGTGATGTTAAAAAAGCAAAAAAAAAAAACAATTATCCAGAATTGAAATTTGATTCTTGAAATTAAATGTTTTCTTTATTTCTTACAAGAAGATCTTTTCTTTTTGCCATTTCTAAAGCAGAGAATATTATAAATTTGTTAGCGATAGCAGCAGTAAGAAAATGAATGAAAAAAAATAAAGTTGAGAAAAACACGCAAATAAGACAGCTGCCAGATGAGAATACGGAACATGCGATTTTAATTACTTGCGAAAAGGAAAGAAAAAAAAGAAAAGAAATATTAAAAATTACTGCAAAACGAGAATCAATTGATATTTTTGCGCAGGGAAATTTACAAAACCGAAAAATACCTACAGTGTGTCTCTGTTGTAAGAGAAAATTCGAAAACTAAAGAGATTTCAGACGATAAATACTTCAGTTCAGGATTTACTACCCACTCTGCTGCTAGATTAAATATTGTTCTGGAGTTAAGCTTAATTCATTTAACTAAATAAATTCCAGCAGATTCACCAGAAAATATTACAAAATCAAATTAAAAACACACCAGAGACAAAATTCTAATAATTCTGATGACCTAAGTGCAGTGCAGTAATTCCCAAAATAATTTCTTTTTATTATAATTCAATATTATTGCGGCACTAGCTAGCGGTTACAAATCACTGTCAATTTTTTTTTTTTTTTTTACCAATAAACTATACTAAAGTAGTTTTTAAAATTTATTACAATTAGAATTTCTATTTTTATAATTTAAAAATATTTGCATAATAATTTGCAGTCGACAAGCAGAAGAAGCACAACTAATGCGCAAATTTCGAAACGATTAAAAAGCTTCATTATAAATCAATGGGAAAAAGGCCTGAAAATAATAAGTTTCGTAATTTCTCATTCTGTAAATATTCTATCGTCTCTACTGTACTTATCTCTTCTGTACCTATACCTGCTGTACACCTGAATATATATATTTGTTTTCTTTATGCCATTTATTTATAAAATTCCATGAAATTACAATAAATGCGATTCTACTGATTTATTATTAAATAAATAAATAAATAAATATTTTTCTGTTGTTGCAATAACAACCTGTTTTTTTAAGTTTTCAGTTACACTTGCCGTCGTAGAATAGCAATATGTAAGTATTTTTTTTTTTTTTTGCAATTTTATTGATATACATTAACGTTACTATAGTTGCCTGCCTGCCTGCCTACCTGTTTCTTTTATCATAAATAAATAAATAAATAAAATACAGAAAAAACATATTTTTAATTCAGTTTTTTACGTAATCAAAAAATATTTTTTTTATTTTAATAAACTTTCTCTTATATTTGCTGTGCATAAATGTTTAAGTGAATTTAATATTTTTTTTGTTTGTATGACTAACAACCGGAGCAATAATACATAAACCAATGGTTAGAGCTTATGATCCGTGAATTATTTAACTTATTTCCGTGGTTGTTGTTTTATTTTTTTTTTTTTAAACTAAAACTTATTACCTTTCAAATGTACTTTCTGAATAATAATTAAAAATAATATTTTGAATGCTTCGAAAGCTTTGAATGTGAAGTAAAAAACATGAAAATTTATTCTTTTTTTTTGCATTGCGAATCTACAGCAAAATTCGTAAAAACAATATTCTTAACACTTGCGTTCCGGGTCTTTTATTACCGCTTGTACCGTGACGATGGTCTGTTTTGCGAGAAACTTGTAGTAAGTAAAGTTCAACTGCATTTCTCGTTACAATTTAAAAACAATTAAAATCAATAAAAAAAGTAATCTAACGGTAAAAAACCTATCATTAACTAATCTAACGAATCTAAAGCAAAATTAATTCGTCACAAAATGAAAATACAAGTTCTAGTCGCACCAGCTTTTACAAATCGACTAGGTCTAGTCGTCCGGATCCAAAGTGTTGAAATACTCAAATTACCATACTTTTTTCGAGTCTCTTCTCTGTGTGAAAAATTTTCTTCTCAAATAACAATGAAATATTGTTTTTAGAATTTTATTAAAAATAAAAATAAAAAGCCAACAAACACTGATAAATTATTATAAAAGTCATTATTTTTGATCTTTTCCAACCACAAATATATTTAATAAATTTATCTAATTTCCATAATCTGATAAAGATTAATTACTTATCGAGAAAATAAATCACAAAAACCTTTTCTTAAAAAAACAAAATAAGCTTATTGGGGATGCAATTATAATAATAATGCTTCCCACACAGACACATCCGCACGACCCAATAATAAATCTTAACAAAAAAAATCAACAATATTTTTAATGCATTTATCCTGTACAAAAATCTCACTAATCTTGAATAACATAAAAATAATTTTTAATGCTCATAAAATTATAATCGCGACGCAAAAAATAAAAATCTCGGACCAGACACCTAGTTATAGCTTAATGGAAAAGCAAATAAAAAAAAAAAACAAAATAATATTACCACGGACTGGAGGTGGCTTAAAATGATGACATCCACTACGCCACATTGAAATTATTTCGATTTTTTTCTGGAGCTTAACACTATTTATTTAGGTTATTTATGTTGCAACATTTTATTTATTTTAATAATTTAAATGGGAAGAAATCAGGACAACTTTTTTGTTTTTACAATTTTTAATGGGATTAGTGATTGTCGTTTGTAAGTGGTACTGCGTTTACTTTTTAATATTTTTACTTGCGTATTAAAGCTCTGGAATTATTTTCTTTATCTAGAAGCTCAAGCTTTTAAAGTATTTTAGAAATTTTTCAATGTTTACCAATGTGAGACATTTTGATAGTAGATACCCAATAAATGATTTATTGGATTAAGTAATCAATAATTGGATATCTACCATTAAAAAGTCTCAATTTGATAACCCATTCCATGAACTATGATTCTCTAAAAGATATGAAAAGTCTAAATAAATTCTTTATGAAATATATTTAGTCCTTTTTACGTATTTAATTATTGCGTCTTGTAGATTGAATTTCATAATAATAATTACCATCAATTATCTTCCCATTTTTCTCTTCTTTTTATAATTAAATATACAAGAAAAAAAGCCCACAAAATCAAACAACAAAAGCTTAATTAACTTACATAAAAAATGTTTAAGTTAAAACAACAAAAAGACAGAAAATATCAAAAATTTTTCAACTAAAAAATTTCTTAAATCAAAAGAAAACAAATTTTAATTAAATATTTTCTTAACAAAGTCTATGGAAAATATAAAAAGCACAAATAAAGCTTTATTTTTTTTTTTTTGTCTAATAAAAAACAGAAATTTTACTAGACTTTGTTAAGTAAATAGGAATATATATAAAAGATAAATAAAAATTTGCATATGAAATCGAAGAAGAATTCAACAATAGATGGTGAATGATACGATACCACCCATACATAGCAATGAGAATAATTACTCAACATGAAACCTACAAATGCAATTAAAGTTTCATTGAATTCAATCTAAATAATAATAATAATAATAATAATAAAAAGAATGAAAATAAAAAAATTCCCAGAATATTTTTCAATTTTATAAATGAAAAATCAATTGGTATGAATTGAATTAAATTAAGTTTAATAATAAAAAGAAATAATGTTACAGTAAATATAACCGCTAGTATAACAGCATAAATACTTGGCAAACATATATTTAAGTAATAATAATAATAAAAAACTACTTTTAATAATAAAAAAACGTAAGCAAAGTACTTTCTAATTTAAGTCGGTACGTTAAATGGAAATATTTTTGAAATAATAAACGTAATTAAGTCACATTTTTTGTCTGCACTTTTAAAGAAATAAAAAAACCTTGTACAAAGTTATAATTAAAAAATATTTACCAAATAATGTTGTAATTATTAACGACAATGTACTGTAGATAAACTAAATACTAAAAAAATATCTTAGTTACATGACATGTGAGAAGTAGAAGAAACTCAAAAAAAAATTATGTAATTAAAATTACCAGAGAGAGAATTAATTGTATAAAAAAAATAATAATAATGAAATAAAATTATCTAACTGATGAAATATATATATATAATGACATAAATTTAATTTAAATAAAGGAAAACAAACCTTTATTATTATTTGCTTAAGAAATTTATTTCTTCCCCTGTTATTATTTTTTTTTTTAGGTTAAATTTTTCCATATAAATATTCCGTCACAAAATTTATTTCGTTTTTAAATAAAATTAAAAACAGCACAATTTTTTTTGATAACAAATTTAACAATTAATTAACATATAACGAATAAAAATTTCAGTTAAAAAATAATAATAATAATAAACAATATAAAAAAAATATGTAAATATTTTTTTTTGCACTTCACTTTCTGTAGTAATCACCACTCTGTAATTATCCAAAAGAATTATTCCCTTTTTTTTAATGGTAAACAAAAAAAATAATAATAATAAATATTTATATTATTTTTAATTGTAAATTCAATTCAAGCACCACAGATAAAATGATTTAAGTTTAACGAAATTGAAATAATTTTTTTTATAGAAATTATTTGCTTTATGCCATTCACACTAATCTTTATACAAAAAACATATTAAACTTGCACACATATAGGTATAGTGGAAGCTAAAAAAAATATTTAGCATGAAAAAAGTATATTATTTTTTTTTCATTGTGACATCGTATTTATTTTTGACATTTGATAAAATATGTCAGATGCATGTTTTTTTTTTCTTACCTATGTTTATTATTAAAACTATATTTTTCAGTTAGATGGCACTTGGGGTAGTAAAAAGGAACTATATGTACGTACTATCAAATTGGAAATTTCCGGAATTATTTTAATAGAAATAAATATGTATATTTATTTTTTTTTTCTCTCTAATTTAAGTCTTTTAAATTACATTTTTTCTGTTTTATTAATATTATTATAAATAATTTAATTTAATTTAATTTACTAATGTTTAGAAATAAATATGTTTATTATTCGTTTAAAAAGGGATGCTCTAATGCTTGTTCCGCTGTTATGCGTTGATTTGGATTTAATTCTAATAATTTTGTGAGCAAATCATATGCTGATTCTGGATAAATATCATTTGTAAAATCTGTATTCAATATTGAATTTGCACATAAGCAATTTTCATTTAATTGTTTACAATTTTTACATAATTTTATACCATTTTTATTATTAGCTGAAGCTGTTATACCAGATGATGTGGTTGCTGTTTTATCAATTTGATGCCTTCGTAATTGATAGCAAATTTTTCGTAGATTTAACGGTTGCTTTTTTTCACTTATTTTTATGTGTCGACCTAGTTGTAGGGCTAATTTTTTCACTCGTTCATCGCCGAACAGTGTTATAAATTCACTTAATGCTGTTAAATCATCGGACGCTTTAAAGAACGGATAACATCCGGATAATATTGATATGAAAATAACTCCAGCTGACCATATATCAATAGCTGTTGTTTGATTTGTTGATTTTAGTAAGACTTCCGGCGGACGATAGCCTGGTGTACCAGCTCTTGATACATTTATCTCTTTGCGAATTAAACATATGTTACACACTTGACTTTTACCGTAGCAGAAGCATTCATTCGGTGATTTGTTTACTGATGTTCCAGAGCTACTCGTCGCAGTACCAGCCGCTGTAGACGGTGCAGCTAATGAATTTAAACGATTCGTTGTTGCCTGCTGTAACTTATTATTACTAACTAAACGATTCTGCATTCTCATATGCATACCAAGGCCAACAATTGTTGATTTAATATTTGTTGATAGAGGCGAATTATAAAAATCATTTTTTTGTTTATTAAAATTAATCGGCTTTAATGGTGATTTAATAAAATTAATTGTTGCTGTGGATGGTGTTTGTGGTGATGGTGGTATTGCTGGCGCTACTTGTTGTGGTAATAATGCTACTGGTAATGGTAACGATGTTCCAGCGTTATTAGTATTATTATTAACAATTCCATTTACTAAATTCTCTTTACATATCCTTTTTGAATTTTTATTACAATTATTATTATTATTTTTATTATTTAAAACAGTTCCATCAGTATCATCATCAGTCTCTTTTCGTTTACGTTTATTACAATTATTATTATTATTATTTAAATTTATTTTACTCTTATCATGACTAGATAATAACTTATTATTATTACTATTACTTGTAGTATTCACATTTAACCATTCCGCTAAACCAAAATCCACTAATAAATATTCCTTTTTATTTGGATTATATAAAAAATTTGTTGGTTTTATATCACGATGAATAACATTAAAACTATGTACACGCTTTAATGTTAATAATAAATTTTTCATATAATTTTTAATATCATTAATCGACATCTTATCATAATAATTAATAAATTTCTCATGTGATAAATATGGCATTACAAATGCAACAGATTCATTATTACGTAAACATAAATCAATGCCGACCACATTTGAATCACCGCTGAAATAATATAAAATAAAGAATCAAAGGAATATAAATTTATAAGAAATGAAAATTACCCAATTTGTTGAAGACATTTTAATTCTCTAGCAATTCTATATGGATGACTTGTTGGTATTATATGTTTTATTGCAAAATATTTTCGTTTATTTGCTGGTAAATGTTTATGTAGCCGCAATGATGCTAGAAACACCGAGCTAAATGTTCCTTCACCAATTTTACTATGAATAATAAAGTGTTTATCAACTTCAGGAATACTTTCCTTTAACTCGGTTATATATTCTAAAATAATAATAATAAAGTATATATTATTTTCTAAAATATATAAATAAATATTTAACTTACTATCATCTTTATTAATTTTATTTAAATTTTTATCATTTATGTTATTATTTTTAGATTTTCCCGCGCTATCCATAACCTATTTTTATTACTTTTTATCATTAAATTTAACATTTATACAAACAAAAATTATATAAATAATAAATAAACAAATTTTTATATAAATTAAAACACTTTTTAATTATTATTTTTTATTATTTAATTATTAGTTTTATTTAATTTTATAATTATTACAAGGAAAAATATGATTCTATTGCGACTCTTTTACGCCATAATCGGTTACGTCAAAATCGGTTACAAAAAAAAAATTAAAACGACGCCATAAAAATATCAAATGTCACATAGGCATACTTTTATTTCATTCATACTGCTTTAATGTGGTAAAATAAAATGAGATAAAATATTGCTTAACATTAAAAACGGATTACGGATGATGGTCGAAACATATGAGAAATATTTAAACCGACAAACAATAAAAATTACCGAAAAGAACTGTCAAAAAAATAAAATAAACAAGAGTATTGAAAAATTTTACCAGAAGAAAACGAAAGTTGATGAAGCCAGAAGATGTTTAATAATAAATTTAAATTTTCTGACGACGAGGACGTCTTTGATATAGCTAGGTATTTACATAAATAAAATTTTTTGTTAAATCTTGTGTAAAAAACAACAAAATTGCAGTGCAAGTAATTTAGCAAATATATTTGGTGAAGTTATGCAGATGCAACCTGAGGAGGTGAATGCTAGTCTAAAATACATTCCAAAAAAGCCAAAGAAACCTACACAGGATGTTATTGCTCAGCCCCAACAAACAATTCAACCATCAACATCTGGCACAGGTCAAGCAAGTGTTGGTGCTGGTGCATCTACAAAAACTAGTGAATGGACGATTCTTATAGCGAAAGTAGTGACAGGATTTCAATTGTAATTCAAAAATTAAATATAAGTTTATTATCCTAACAGAATTCTATATCCCATTTTTCCATTACAGAATTAATAATGAGAATAAAAGTCATGGTAAAATTGCGTTAGCTGTTCTAAAAAATACTGATAATAATTTAAAAATAATTTTATACCGTACCAAGGAGCAGATTTTATCAACAATAAATTTAAATAAGTCGAAAAAACTGTTTGTGAATCGCGTTTATTTGCAGTATCACGATGATGTTAATGTTTTTTGGAGTATTAATTTTGATAATAATGATATGAGTGAAGTCATGACATTGATTAAAGATTCGTGTCTCCTGCAAAATAACGATGTAACGGCAGAAACTAAAGATGAAACATTAACGAATGCTGGAGAAAATGAAGTCATTGCTGACGCTGTTGAAAAAGATAAGAAAGTAGAGACTGGTGATAAAATAGACGATCCACAAGCGAAAAAAACTAAAGAAAATATTTTAACACGAATGGCCAGAATGGGTCAAGCTGTACCATTTGTTAAGCCACAGCCACCACCAGATAAACCAAAAGATTTAAAATTAGTTAAGCAGCAGAGTGTTACCAGTGATATTTCTGACTCATCCGAAGATAACATTAATACAGCTGATAAGAAATTCATAAAGCAACAGAGAATTATTAAAACTAAACAAAAACCAATAATACATCAGCAATTAGTACCGATAATGCATTCAAATCCTAATCAGAGTCAACAATATTATCAAACATATCAACAGCAGCAGCATTCACATATCATTGATCCAACATTGAATATTTATTTTAGTGAGCAACGACAACAGAATACTGAATTACGCATAAATATATCGAAGCTAGATACAAAATTAGATAAAATTATTGACAAAATCGATGTAATCAACGTAAATAGGCCTGATAGTAAAGCAACTAAAGAGCAGTTGTCAAAAGAAGATGAAATATTAATGCTGGAGGAGAGATTGATTGCATTAAAGAAAGAAAATCTCCGATTACGATTGGAAAATAGCGAATTAGATGGGAGGATAACAGCAACAGCAGAAAATGCAGCGGCAACTACTGCGGTATCGTCAAACACAGAGGCAGAACTAAAAACATTAGTTAATGAGAAAATGAATAACGAATTAAAAATCAAAGATTTAACAAAATTAATTGAAGAGGAAAAAACTGAGAAATTGAATTTAAATAAAACAATTATTGGACTAACAGATGACAATGATAGATTACTGCAAGAGAATTTAGCCAAAGAGGATACAATAAAGCGTCACGAGATTAGAATCAGTGAATTGTTGGAAAAAATGGAACTCAATAAAACCCAAATTAATAAAATAAATAAATCGTATAACGATGATGTTAAGGAATTAATGAATGAAATTTATCAATCAATTTATAAAAATTTAACCGAAGAGGATAATAATTCAGAAGAATATATTAAAGAGGAGCACAAGAAATTATTAACATTTTTAAGTCATATTTTTAAGGAGAAAACTTATTCAGCATTGCGTACAATTGAGCAAATTGAATAAAGAATTCCTGTTGTCTAGCCAAGACGCATTATCTTTGTTATTAAAGATACATTTCTTGTATTAAAAATATAGGGAAATTTATTATCCTTTTTGAAATTGTATTGTTAATTAATTAAATATAAAATATATTTCCAATTGTTAAATAAATTATTTTTTAATAAAATTAAATACTTTTATTTTTGTTATTAAATTTAAATGTTATTTTTAAAGTAGGATATTTGAAAATATTATAAAAAAAGAAAAATTCCCTGTATTTTAGTACGTATTAAAACCGTAGAGAATAAGGATTAAAAAAAAAAAACCCACTTCATTTGCACATACATAATTAAATTTCCTTTTTATTTATAATATTTACACATTACTCGTTTTTATTTCTTCCTTTATTTTCATTTAACAAAAATAAAAAATATATTAAATAATTTAAAAGATCGTTAATTTTGTCTTATCCTTGCGCACCTTTTGCTCATTTTTTATATTTAATTCAATTGAATTTAATTTATTTAGGTCATTCGTTTTTGTAACCACTTGCTGTTTAATATTTTCATACACTTGACTACCAACCGGATGACGTTTTAATGCATGATTTAAACGACTTATTTCTAATTCCTTACGTTTAATATCCTCAGATATTTGTAGCAGTGCTACATTTAAATTGCGTACAGTTGATTTCTTTAAATTATTTATTAAATTATTACTATTATTATTATTATTATTGGTATTATTATCATCGTTTTTACAAGTTCCATTTTTGATTAATTGAATTGTATTTGATGTGGTCGCAATTGCATCAGAATCAATTGTATTCGTAGAATTCGATTTACATAAAATATTCTCGCTTGTAGAATTATTATTATTTAAATTATTGTGACATAAAATTTTTGTATTTAGAAAATTAAATAAATCTTGTTTTGTTGCTGCGTCCGCATTTCGTTTCTCTTTATTGTAGATTTTTTCTTGTTTTAAGTCTTCTTTGCGTTTTTGTATTTTTAATTTACGATCGACACTAAAGAAATCCGAATCACCATTTGATTTTTCACGTAAATTCATACAATGATCTAATGATATGCCGGGCGGCAGTATTTGAGCACTAATTGGAATAATAATACCTTCACCATTCTGACCGAGGCCGGTGCCTGTTATATAGCCCATTTTTCCCATTATCTTTGAACCGATTCCCTACAATACAGATTAAGGAAATTAGTCAAAAGTTCACAAAAAAATACTAAAAACTGCACCAGACAAACCTTTGTATGTTTTTCCCATTCACCAAGCATCTGATTGGGCGCCGGATTCATTAAACTTTTATGAATTAACTCAGTTCGTTTCATTTCAATTACCGCTTCATCGCTAGAATTTTCACTATCACTAGTCAACTCACTGTCGTCTGTGGAATCATTTACGATTGGAAATAACTCTTCAAATTTACATGTAACTTCCTTGCCATCGTTTTCCAAACGCACCTGACATATTTTCATCTCGAAATCTGTGTTCAAGATTTTCCCCTTGTGCCACATTTTATCGTGTTGCTTGGCAAGAACATGGCATTTTGGTTCATTTAACAAATTGAAATTCGGCTCAACGTAGGCACGTAAATCGTTCAGCAGCACTCGTTCGCCGTGCGAGAAACGACACTTTTCAGCATTAAAACGACAATCACCTTCTAAATAATATGAACACGGTATCATTTCTTGGTGGGTGGGATTTGTAAACAGAACACGTACCGCTTCTCCGCCGTCCGAACTGCAAATTAATGCATTATGGTGTTGTGTTGCGCCCCACGTATGAGTATGTGGCGCTGAACACTTTGTACCAATTAACGGCGAGTTGAAATCTTCTTCCTCTTCCTCCAAAACACTTTCATTGGCCACGGTTTTCTTTATCAAAGTTTCCCCATTAGTTGGTGCATCATGATTATCAATTTTATTCATTTCAGACATGAACAAGGCGAATTCATCTTTAAATGGATCATCGTCCTGTTCATTATTTTCACTGACTTGCTGTTGCAGGTCATGACTTAATGTCTCATTGGTTAAATGTAATAATTCTGCTAAATCATTCCTTAAACTATATAGGGTTGCTTTCTCCTCATCAGTTTGTGCATTTTTTAGTGCATCATCAACTTGTGTAATCTTAAATAAAAAAGATATTTATTCAAAAATCAATAAAATATAATAAAATATTAAAAAATTTACCTGCTTTATATATTCCTGTACGGAGTTGTTAATCTCATCAATTGATGTCATTATCCAGAGGAAAACAAAGAGATGAATTTTTTTTTCTGATTTTTAAATCAATAAGAAAAATATTTCTAATTGACAAATACTTTTTTCATATGCCTTAAAACATCACACATAATGCTTTTATTTATTATTATTTTATAAAAACAATAAATAATTGAATTTTTATAATTTAAAATTAAAAAAAAAAATGAAAAAGAAATTTTTCGTTTTGCCAATAAAAATGGACGGAGAGAAGATGACAACAAACCAAAGTGTCAAAAAAAAAAAGGTTTTTTTTTTTCATCGTGCATATAAGAATTTCTCTTTTGTAAAAACATTTTTTTAAATTAATCTTTACTTTACCGTAGTGACATCTATTAGAATTTAAATTAAAATCAATTAATTAAAATTTAAACCAAATTTAATTTTTATTTATATAAATTTTACATTTTTTATTAATTATATTTTATTTAAATAATTAAAAAAGTTCTACAAAAAAGGATTATAATTAAATTAAAAGTAAAAAAAAAAAAAAAATTCTTTACAATATAATATATATTTATATAAATATAATTCTTTGATATTTTTTTTTATTAAGATTTTACTCTACAACATTAATTACTTATAAACAATTTTCAAGCAATGAACAATGAAAAAAAAAATGTTAATTAATTTTTATATATAAATTAATAATTAAGCTAATATATAAACGTATTTATAATTATGTTTATTGTTCAAAAATAGTGTCTAATATAAACCAAAATATTTTTTTCTATTAAAATTGTATTTTTAATAGAAAAAAGAAAAGAAAATTAATATTAAAATTGGCCCACCAATGAGCCAGAATGTTATTCAAATCAAAATTTAATAAATTATAATAAAATAATAAATTTTAGTTTATTTTTATATATAAAATAAAAATAAAATACAAATTTATTATATTATTAATTAATTTTTGATAAATAGAATAACCTAACCTATAAAAAAAAATTTTTAGCTCATGTACACACAGAAATTGCACACATTTTCTTTTCCTTTTTTATTTTTAAATATTTAAATTAAATTAAAAAATAATTATTATTTATAATTATGCAATGTAATTAATTTTTTTTTTTTTATTATTTATTTCAAATTTAATTATAAAGAACAAAAATTATCGTAAATTTATTCATTTAAAAGGAACGTCGTTTATAGCATTCTTGATAATGGACACGAAATACACGTTTATTATTAATATTTAAGGTGCAGTGTTGCTTAAGGTGTCGAATTTCTACGTTTAAACATAAAAATTAAAAGACATTAAGCAATAATGTACGTAAAATAAATATCCATAATATTATAAAAAACACTCAATTTTAAATAAATAAATTTACTTAATTATTTATTTAAATTAATCCCGTACGATTAGGATAGGTAAAATAAATTTTTTCTTATCAATACAGATAAATTACAGGTAATATAAATATATTTATATATATAGTTTTGGCAGTGCCTTTAGTACATTTTTTTTTAAATAAATTTAATAAAAGAAATGATTTTTTTTTTGTAATTTATTAATTACAAAATCCAAAATGAAAAACAAAAAATAATAATTCAGTCCGAAAAAAAAGAAGAAAATTTCCGTAATACACCCACACACAACAAACATAATTAATCAAACATGAATTCTGAATTATATTTTAATATAAAAAAATAAAATGAATAATAAATTGACTAAAAAATAAAGTAATTAATGTACAAAAAATCATTTGCAAATAGCAAAACACTACGAGAAACAGACACCATCATCATCATCGCTAACAAACACGTGTCTGTTCTCTATCTATTTTTACCTAAATAAATGTATTCCAAAAAAAATATAGGATGGTAAAAAAATTATACAAAAAATACAAAATTAGAAAAATAGATATGCAGTAGAATAATTAATTAATAAAATGTTAAAAAAAATAATTCAATAGAAAAAGATTTATATAAAGAGAAGAAAAGAGAATAGAAAGAAAGAAAAATTCCTACAAACTAATATAAATAATTTAAATTAAATAAAATTAAATTAGAAAATAAAATTGAAGAAAAATATATATATAAATTGCAAAAAAAAAATAATAATAATGTATATTGGGGGTGGTGGTTGGTGTGTGTATAAATTTTAATTAATTATTTAATTAGTATGTGCTCAGTAATAGAGTATTTATGCGGCAGAGCATCCATTGTGTTTGGCTGTTGTTGGTATTTTATTAGTTATGCTGTTCTCGTTGCCGTCAAAATTCTTCATTTACTTTTCAACACAAATCTACTTATCGTATATTTGTAAATAAATTTAAAACACTTTTATTCTCTTTTTGACTTCTGGCCTTACTAAATACATTCCAAAAACGTAATGTCTCATCACCGGCACCAGTTACAATTGCTTCACCATCCGGACTTAATGCTAAATATAGGACACGATATGAGTGGCCAGTTAATTTAGCCACCTGTGATAATGATGGATATTTCCAGACAAGTATTTGATTTTGGGAATAACCATGAGTTGATACTAATTCTGATGAATGCTTTGACCACGCTAAATTACATACTTGGGATCCTGATAATGGAGATATAAAAAAAAATTGTTTAAATTGCGTTTCGGGTTAATCAAAAAAAATTTCAGACAAACCTGTGTCAACACATTGCATCGGTTGTCCAGTTAATGTGTTCCAGAAACGAATACAACGATCTGCTGTACCGCCACCGCTCGCTAATAATCCATGATGATGTGGTGACCAGGCAATTGCTTTTACAGCCGCCATATGTTCGGTGTACGTTTGTACCGGACTCAATGAATGTTGATTCCAAACGTATAAACGATTATCGTTGCCTCCACTGGCTAAATATTGATTATCCGGTGACCACTTAAGACCGCACACTTCCTGTCGATGACCAACTAAACGACGTTCAGACACTGTGCCCGGTGTACGGGTATCTCGTTGCATTATTAAACGATCTCGAGACCCGCTCGATAATATATCACCATTCCAGGCTAATGCACCGACACGTGCTGAATGTCCTTGCAATTTGTTTACCTTTTTTTTATGTTTTAAATGGAAATAAATAAAAATAATTTTTTTTGATAAGTTGTTCAATTGATGTCAAATTATAATTTGTTAATTTAAGAAATAACGATGATGACGATGACAGCACCCACACGTACTGTTGTTCACCAGTTAAATTTCAATTATTTTATTATTATTATTTGTGAATTTCTCTTTATTTATTTTTTTAGAGATTAAAGAAGTTAATTAAATTTAATTGAATAAAAATTTCTTAAAAAAATGTTAGTAATTTAATTACTTTTGGAGAAAATTAAAGCAAAAGAAAAAGCACTGCATTTGCAGGGATAACACAAAAACAAAATCAACATAAAATAACAAAATAAATCTTTTAATAGCGATAAAATTAGGATATTTGTTGTTTCCAATACCAAATTCCACTACAGAAATAGACGAAAAAAATCACTAAAAAATCGTGTCAATAAACTTTTATATCTTATCTAATAATAAATAAATAATTAAAAATTTTTTTTGCAGCAACAGAAGTATAGAAAAAACAATAAAAACTGAAAAAAAAATATTAAAATCGTGAAAATAAATCCACAAAAAAAAAAAAAAAGAATTATTATTGCCGGTGATGCATTAGTAGATCCTAGACAAAAATAATCAAAAGCTACAAGATGTTAGAAAAAACTTAACGAATGACAAAATAAACGACTTTTTAATTAAAAATAAATAAAAAATTAGTCAGAATCAACAAAATCAATAAAGAAAAACCACCGCATATTTCAATTTGACAAAATATAAAAAAAAATTGACTATAAACTAACTGTTGCAGTTTATTAACCTTCATACATGTATGTAGTTTCTCAACACCAACCAACCAACCAACCAAAAAAAAACCATAAATATTTTGTTCTTTCCTTTTTTATAGAAATCATAAAAAAATCACAATAAAATTCGTCAAATTGTATACACAAAGGAGGAGTACTGTACTGGTGTCATTGTCATGCAGCCAAGTTTCAACAATTCTATCAGGAAATTAATTGAATCTTTTAAAGAATAATAAAAGTAATAAAAAGAAAACTGTTCTATCCTCAACATGCTGATTAGAAGAAAGACAAGAACTTATAGAACAAGGATACAACACAAGTAATTTGAAAATGCTTCTAAGGAATTTTTATTAAAACACCACACCTGTAGTATTATTGTTTCTTAAGAAAATTATATAACAGCAATACCTTACCTTGTTGCATATGACAATAGTGTTAAAATCACAATAAAATTATAAATATCAGATCTGCTATAGCATTTTCACTAAATAAATGTGTCACGAATATATAAATATGCATGAATAAACAAAATTTCATTAACAATTAAAGTAATTTATACGCAAAATTCTGCAACATAGATTTCTGCATACAATTAAAAACAAATTTATGTGTGACATACAATGTTTTCTATTTGCAATATAAGAGTTATAAAAAAAAATAACATTTTAATGAATATAGTAGTTTAGATATTAAATATTTAAATAAAAAAAAACAGCATAAATAGCATAATAAATCAATAAAACAAGAAATCTAAATAAAAAGAAGTGAGAAGTTGCAAACAACGGCAACAACAGCACATGCTATAAACCAACCGCAGTAAAGAGATTAAATGCAATTTTTTTTTCAAATAAATAAATACAATAAACAGCAGCAAGCAAACAACCAACTAATAATAATAAAAATAGAAAGTTGATTAAAATTAAACTAAAAAAGATAAATTAATTACTTTATTTTTAGCGAATGTATAGAAAAATTGCAATAAAATAATTCATTGAAATTGTGACAAACAGATAATAAACAAATAGAAAAATTATTAATTCAAATAAATAGCAGAAAAAACATAAATAAATAAATAATTGAAAAAAAAGGGCAGAAAGTAGAGCAAGAAAACACATTTTCATGCTGAAAGTACTGTGATGATAAAAAATTTCATTAAATCAAGTACATGTCTCAGTGCAAGTAATCTATGCCGGCTCAAAGAGAATTTTATTTTTTAAAAAAAGCAGAAATTAGCTTAAATCAAACATTGTATCTAGTGGGTGTTACATACATGATGATTAGAGAAACAAACAATAAGAATTTCACAACGATTTACGCCTGAGTTTATTTAAACAATACGTAGCGAAATATAGATATAAATCCTCTGTATCTTATGGGTAATCAAGAAAAATTAGTAAAAAACGTTGCGATATGGATCCTATTTATCACGCTAGTTAAATTTAAAAGCAGAAAACATTAAAGAAATCAGTAGAACCAGCGATATTATAACTTAAAAAAGACTAAAGTACATTAGACAGCCAACAACAACCACACATTACTTAAATCAACAAAAATGAGAAATTAAAATTCTTTAATTATTTAGTCACAGATAATAACAATTTGCTATTCTTTTTTTTCAGATAAATTCTGCTAAATTACAAACAAAAAGACAAAAAAAAACTTTATTAACTAAATAAAAATCCATTAAATTATTTAAACATCATTTAATAAGCACACAAACATTAAAACCAATGAAATCAACAAATCAACCGATGACACCAGTAACACAAGTAGTTGATTCTGTCTTCCATCTAGCGAATAACAACAAAATTCCATTTAGTATTTTTTTTTCGCAATAAAGAATGCAAAAAAAAATAAATAAAACTAAAAAAACATTAAAATTGAATAGAGAAGAAGCGCAGCTAGAGAACACACAAATAATAAAATAAGTTAATAAGCGAAGAAGAAGCTAATTAAATTGAACAATTAATTAACGAAATAAATAAAGAAAAAACATCAAGAAAGAACAAATTAGCGATTATATTGAGGTCATATTTTTTCGTTATAAAAATGCTAAATTGTGCAAATTCTAAGCCCAATTTATGGTTTAACAAATTGTATGGTGAAATTACTGTGATTCATTTATTAACACCTTAAGTACAGTAATACACCTTAAAACTATGTAAAAATAATAAACAAAGTAAATGGTTTAACTGAGTGACTGTAATCAATAAAAATAAAAATTCTTCTTAAAAAATTAAAGTAAAGAAGAGAAAAACCAACCGGAACTACATTGTAATTTAAAGTAAGTTTAAATAATCGAAAAACCTTACTGAAAACATTAGGCATTACAAAACGTACGCAGTAATTCAACTGAATTTACTATATACAGTGGCACCTCGATATACGACGAGTGCCCTAATATACGAGTGTTTATCGCCGAGCAAGTGATATTTTGCTTTGGGATAAGATAAGATATACTTTGAGATAAAAGAAAGATTTGAGATACGAGGAATCGTGTAACTACAGTTTACAGTTAAAGGATCTACATTCGTAACAGCATACGAGCAATTTGACATACGAGCAAGGCTCCGGAACGAATTAAACACGTATGTCGAGGTACCACTGTACTATGATAAAAAAAAATAAATAAATGAAAAGAAAGAAATTAAAAAACTGAATAAATAATCAAAGAAAAATACCAAAAAAATACAAACATTTTATTTTTTTCTGATAAAAATTATCAATAAATGAATATCAAAAAACATTTGTAAAAGTAAATATTGATTACTATTATTATTATTTTAAACAACATAAAGCAAAAAATGCAATAAATAGCAATACACTTGCTGTTGCCACGTTTTATCAGTTATTTAATATAAAAAAAAAATTAAAAATAAGGTGCGTATGTACAGTAATATACATGTGGACATGTGGCTTATAAGCCTATGAGAGATAGCATTTCAAGCATAAAGCCAGTATATACCACCAAACAACCAACAACAAACTAACGATAATAATAATAAAAAAAATTCATATTACACATAATTGAAAGAAATCTAATACAAATATTTAATTAAATTTTAATGAAAAAAAAAATACGTAATCGTTAAAATAAATTTCTTATGAGAAATATTAAATTAATGCAAATTTTTAAATAAATAATACAGAGAAAAAATACAATTATTAGCAGTAAATCCTCATAAAGCTGATAATTTCGATAGACAAAAAAAAAGGTACTGATTGCTGGTAAATATTTCAAAAAATAATTATTAACGAGTATACACTGTACAATTCTACTGTAGAAAATAATTGAATAAACAATTACGTAACATATAACGAAAGATAACAACAGTATTACCTATATCTTCTCAGGAATAAAGAATTTTTTGTGTATTTTTTTTTGTACAAAAACTAAGAAAAATATATAAAAATGATAGACGACGACGACGACAACGACTACTGTTGTGTACTTATTTACTGTACGCGTTTTCACGTATTTATCAGTGAAATATCAATAATTTTTATTTATTAAGAATAAAAATAATAAATAATGAAATAACTAGAATTATTTTTTATTTTTTTGTAATGTTGTATACACGCTCTGTGTTTATTTCTATGCAAATTTTTATTTTCATTAGAATGTGCATTCACGACACTACTACTACTACTACACACACGATCATAGCTTTTATTTCTTTGCAAATTTTAAATATTAAATTCAATGACAAATAATGATGATGCCATTAAACAGTAATAATAATGCATTTCTATGTTTTATTTATCACACAATTTTTTATTATTATTCTTTATAGTTAAAATCTCCCACCTTCAATTATACAACAAAACACGATATATGCAAATTGAAATAAAAATAAATAATTTATACTTTTTTTTTTTACTTGCATTAACATATGACAACAATTTATTACATAGATAAAAAAAATAATTCTATGTTTGTTAAACTTTCACATATTTAAAAAACGTTGAATTAAATTATTTCCTTATTAGAAGAACAACATTGTTCATCAGAAATGCGTTTATAATGATTTATTATCAACAAGGGCGGCACTCACTTTTCAGAGTTGAGAGTAGTTATTAAAACAGATCTGGAATTCAACATTTAATCTCAAATTTTTCATTAAAAATCAATTAAAAAACCTTAAAATAATATTTTTACACACCTTTTGCTGTCCATCAAGCATATCTGATTGCAATCAAAAGTGTTATATTGACATAACACATGTGATTTAACTACTGTGTCTGTTATGTAATTGAATGTTTACACGCGTGATTATCTGACAAAGGTATTTAATTAAATAATTTTTGAACAACAACAGTAGTGACTTTCAGCAATATTATTTAGAGAATTTCCACTCTCGTCTTCAGTCAAATTTTTATTCTTAAAATTTAGATAAAACAAGGTCATCGTAAGGTTACCAAACTACTAACATTTCCCGATAATGAAAATTCGAATAATTTTATCTATTTTACAACAAGAAAACCCACAAAATAAAGTTCAAAAGGTCACTAATAAACTTAAAAAAAAAAAGAAAGGAAAAAAATAAAACCGTTGTGAAATCATAAAATTTCTGTCGCAATACAACAATTCAAACATTTTGAAAATGCAAGCAATAATTAAACGAAAATAATTAGCAAGAAAATAAATAATAAAATGTGTCAACAATTAAAATAGAAAAATTAACACACAACGACGTTATATTATTTTTGCACTTTCTTTACACAAAAAAAAAAAAACCAGAAAGAAAGAAGAAATTATTAGCAGAAATAATTGAAAAAAATTACACAACATCGTCGACGACATTTTTCAATTAAAAAAGTGAAAATACTGCTGACTGCTGGTGATTTGTTTAGTTTTTTTTTTCTGTTTTGCTATTAATAATTAATTAAACAAACAAAATAACTAACCTGTTTATTAGCAGCTACATCCCATACAGTTACATAACCATGATGTGTACCAACAGCTACCTGATTACCACGTTCACTCCACGATACTGATGTTACTGTATTACCATCTGTATTTAAATCACATAAACGTGTTACCTGCGGATTTAATAAAAAAAAAAATATATAATAATTATTTATTTAATTAGTTTATTACAAGAAAAAATGGAAAAAAAAGTCTGTAATGGATTGATAGATAGGTTATGAGTCAAAATATTACAAAATTAAAGTGACAGCGGTCACTCTTATCAATGTCAAAAGGATTAGAAAAGTAATCTCAAAGAACTTCTTTGGTTATTTAAACAATGTGTCAAGCTAGAAAAATGCGTGTCAACACAAGATAGTAATCAAGACGTTTACAGATCCTTTTCAAGTAATAACATAGCAGCGTTTACCTACTGTTAAGTTGCTTACGATCGACGTTTTCGCGACAAATACTCCAATGAACCAATGAACATTTACTTCTATTACTTTATATTAGAAAAGTTTTCATTGAATTACAAACACAAACATCCGGTATTAAGTATCCAATTGCAATTAATTTAAATCGCACGTATACAGCATTAATTAATTAATTAAAATAAAATATTATTTCTTTGCTATTAAATAGAAAAACAAACTCATTCAGAAATGAATAAAAACGATAAAAATTGTAATTTTCTTGTAACAGAAATGAATAATTGCGAATTTTAAATTAATTAAAAAAAGGAAAAACAAAGTAAATAGCTTTTTTTTATTTCTAATCTGCGTCTAACTAATCAATTTATCAAAAATGAAATGAAGGAGAAAAAACAATAAGCGAATAAATGCAAACAAAAACAAAAAAAATTCTATTTAATGCAACATTAACAAGTATATAAAGAACAATTATGTTTAATTAATTATTTATATTATGTAATAATAATAATAATAATAATCGTAAGCTATATAGAAATAATAATTAAAAAGAATAAAACAATAACAAGGAAATGTAAATCAATTTTCTTTATAGAAATAAATAAAATAAAGAAAATAAAAATAAATTTATTAATCAAATTCTGCATTGGCGAGAAGAGAGAATTTATTTATTAAAATTTCTCAATAATTTATCAGAAAGAAATAAAATAAATAAATCAACAGTAAACAAGCAACAAATTTAAACCACAAAGTGAGAATTTCCAAGAAAAAATTCTTTTTAAATTAATTAAATGTTTTTGGTTTTATCCTTTTACCATAATCAAGAAAGTGATTAAAATAAAATTAAATATTTATAGAGTTAAGAAGGAAAGTCAATAAATTAAAACGTATATAGTGCGCGCGCGATAACCTTTAATATTTCCGATAAACAAACACATTTGTTACAAATTTTGTAAGAAAAAACAAATAATCATCAATCATCAAGAAAAACTAATAGAAATTCAATAGTTTTTACTCAATAAATTTGCTAAATATTGATTGAAATTATTTACCTGACTGGTGCATGCACTCCACAAGTATACACAACTACCTAAGCCAACAGCAAGTACATTTTGTGATGACCAATCGACTAAATTTAAATAAAAATCATCTTGTAATTCGGGTGCATCGAGTACCTATAAATAAAACAGAAATAATTTAATAAAAATAAAAATTAAAATAAAAATAATAATAAAAATTTCTCACCTTAAACGGTATACGTGATATTTTTCTAGTCGCCTTACGTGGTGAACGTAATAATTTTTGACTTTTAATACTAACTGGGGACAATGAGTACGGACATTGTTCATTGAAATCCTGTAAAGACAAAAAAAAAAAACCAAAAACAGAAAATAAATTAATTTTATTTAATCAAAATCGGTAAAAAAAAAAAAATTATGCAATTATTATTATTCGTGGTGACATAAAAAAAAAAAAAACTGCATACAAAAAGTTCTATTATTTTCGTCATTAATATTCATTAAATTTAATTTTTATTCCAAATAAATATTTATTATGAATAAAATTAAAATAAAAAACCAACCAACCAACCAACCAGAGGCAGGAGACACACAAATATGTTAAAAAATGTGCATAAAAAAAAAAAAATGCTTAGAGCTAGGTAAAAGAAAAGAAAAAAAGAAAACAACAACGACGAAAATGGTAATAAAACTATAGAGACACTTTTTCGCGTTGTTAATGGTTAATATTGTGTTATTAATGCATTTATAACAAACAAACAAACACCCAACAATCATATAAATAAAATAAATAAAAAGCAAAAAAAAAAAACCAACCAGCAGCAATTGTGACATTAATTTATTTTATGCTCTTTTTATTTTATTTTATGCTGATACAAAGCAATCGTATTTATTAGAGTCAAGCAACAAAAGCAAGCAATAAAGACTTTATTTGTTTCATTTAAATAATTTTTATTATTTTTTCTTTTTTTTTTGTAAAAACCATATAAAGTGTTTTTTATTATTATTTTCAAAATTGCAACGCAAACAACAGCAAACAACAACAGTAGAACATTCATCAGTTTTTTTGTATAAAAACTAAAAAAAAAATTTCACAAGAGAGATAATAAAATAAAAAAATAAATACAATTAACAGGTCAACAACCAACTGTTAGAACCCAACCCAACCCCACTTTTATTAATTAATTAATCAACAGTAAAATAACAGGTGAAATAAAAAAATCGTTTAATTTTATTTTTAAATAAAAATGTTCGTTGCATCAATAAAAAAAAATCATTTAATATTATTTATTGATTGATTTATATTTGATTCTTCTCTTCTGTCGTTTTTATTGTTGAAAATTTTATGCTAATTTGAGTTAAAATACACAAAAAATTAAGAAATAGCATCGTTGTTCCCGCATAAAAATACTTTAATTTTCCTTCTGTTTTATACGGAAACAAAAATAGCCAATAATTCTATAAACCAGAAATCATTGTGGTTGAAGAAAATAAAAAGTGGAATTTTATTTTCTAAAAAACATTAAACCTGTGGTTTTACTATAATAAAGCATCTAATACCTAAGTTGTATTAAAAAACAAATGCATATACTAGTATTCTGGTAGCTGATAGTAGTAATTCTACTTGTTTGTCTTTAATTCTGACTTTAATCTTGACAAAGTTGTTTATTCATTAGTTATACTGGTGGAACTCGTGATAATTCAACTCACGGATAATTTTTAATTCGTCATTTATCATAGTCTGTGGAAAATTACATTCAAACCTACTCTGATAATTCGTAATGTCTATTGAAATAAAAATCAAACAAAGTTTCCCGTTTATTTCAACTTAATTTTTGGGTCTGTTGAAGCATTGAGTTATCGAGGTTCCATCCGAGGTTTCATCCATTTATTCATGCCAAAGTTTCTTTATAAATCATCGTTACTACCAAGGATAAGTTCAAAATTCTATTAAAAACCAGACAAAGTTTCTTCCAAACTACTAACCAGTAGTATAGTTGAAACCACAACCGACAACATCCTACTTTATCACCACAAACTACTGTAAATTCATAATAAATTCTTCATTTTCTATTAACTATATAAAATTCAGCAAAAATTGCACAATATTTTTTCATTACCGTGCAAATAAAACTATAAAGAAACAAATTTAAACAATTTTACAAAAAATTTCACAATAACGAATAATATTATTCCTAGAAAATCAAAAAAAAAAACTGATGACCAAAAAATTTAAATAAAGGAACGACAAATTAAAGTCAATAACCTTGCTAAAAACAAAACTAAACAAAGCAAAAAACAAAAACTGCAACAGAAATCACACAAAATACACAAAAAATAAACTTTATTATGACATCAAAATACATAAAATAATCATGATTAGTAGTAAGTAGTAATACCCAGTATGATAGTCTGAATAAAACAGAAAATAAAACTAAGTAGTAATAAGAAGTGATAATTAAGCTACCACCAATAAAAAATAATAAAAAAAAAATATTTAAATAACTAAAAATGCAATAAAAACACCAAAAAAGAAAAAACCGTCAACAACAAATAATTAAAATAAAATCATCATTCTCTATATAAAAATAAACGAGTAAACCAAAAAATAATAATAATAATAAATCTGCAAAAAAATATTTATTTTAATGACTAAAAAAGCTAAAAAAAGTTGAATAAAAATTTTTATTCAAAATGCAAGAATCAGAAGACAAGAAAAAAACACACAAATAAATGAATAAAAATAATAAAATTATTTAAAATTCAATTCAGGAAATAGTTATAAATAATAATTTTTTTTGTGTACAAAGAGCAAATGGTAAAAGTGCGTAAGGCACAGTACATTATCACCACCACCGGATGTTAAATATAAAAAAAAAAAAAATAGACAGAAAGGCAATTTACAATAAACCAAATATGGATCAATTGTGTCTGTCGAGTTGTTGATTGTTGATCGTACATAAACAATTCACGACATTTATACGTTACCGTCGTTGCTGTTTAATCACTTTTTCCGCTTATTTAAATTAACAAAAATAAAATAAAATATAAAAACGAATTTAATTATGGGAATGACACATTATTATAAAAATAAATAATTAAATATTTCGCAGTGTTTATAAACTGAATAATTTAGCAGAAAAATCGACAACCTTTTGTATTTATTCTCCCAAGTACAAAGTGCTAGGAATATTCTGTAAAATTAATTCTGCAAGAAATTTACCCGAAGAAGTTATTGATTTTTTTATTATAAAAAAACAATTATGTTTTACGGACTATAAGACGCGAGATATATTTCTAAAAATTATCTTATGAATTTGAGGTGCGTCTTATCATTCGGTTCGTCTTATCGTTCCGTGCGCCTTATCGTTTGGGACATCTTATAGTCCGTAAAATACGGTATTTAGAAAAAATAATTTCAGGAGCAGTAGTTCCACTTTACTTAAAATAATAACTAACCAAAAAAACTTAACATTTTGTTTCAATACACCTGATGATTCAAAAAAACGTCAATTGTTTTTCAATGCAATGAGATAAAGAAACAAATAAAAAGGTAAATCAATAACACAAACAAAAATTACCTAAAGTATGTAGAGCATATCACGTGTATAACAGCAGAAAATTGTATAAAAACATCTCACGACAAAAAGCATAATTACATTAAAATTTACCCGGATAATGTACACAATCCGGTAGTTAAATTAAAATAACGTTGACAGGCATGCAGTACAGGTATATAGTACATATACCTCTTTCAATATAATTAATAATAATCATCGTGATAGTAGTAATAAAGATATAAAAGCAAAAAAACTATTAATATTATTAAGCGGAAACAACACCACCAAAACAATTACAATCTTCTTTCTATTATTATTATTATTATAAAAATAAATTTGCAAAAATTTTTCATATAAAAATAAAATTAATAATATCTAAACCATTAGGTAAGAAGTAGTGTAAAATTAGTTTTAAAATAAAAATATAAATATTAAAACTATTAAAAAAATAAATAATATAAATTATGATTTAGCATAAAATAAACATTAAATAAATAAATTAAAAATAAAAAATTAATGCAATGTAAATAAATAATAACACAAGAGAGCGCACATAATAATAATTAAAATAATAATCATAACTATATTTTCTATTTATTTATTTAATTAATTAAAAAAATAATTATAATAAATTCATTATAATTTTGTTTCTATTAGACAAAGTATAGCATAATGCTTTTCGTTTTTTATGTTGCTAAATTTAGTAGCATTAAAGCAAGAAATCTATCTACTATCTGCTTGCAAAAAAAAAAACCTAATTAATTATTATTATTATAAAAAAAAAACACATTTCTTGCAATTTCATTGTTTAAACATTTAATTTAATTAAGGAAAATTATAATAATTATTTTTTATAACAGCGAAAAGAGAAAAAAAAACGTTAAAAATCAGACAACAGAGTATTATTGGTGTAAAAAATAAAATACATATTCGCTGCACACTGACTGAGTGCACTTTATACTTTACTTTATCAAGGTTAATTATTAGCAAAAAAATACAAAAACTATTAAAATACAGAAAAAAAAAAATAAAAACTAAAGAATTATCTAACTATAAATATATATAAAAATAAACTTCCTGAATTAAAAGCGGAGGAGAGTGTGATCGGATGCACATAGCGATACATTTTCGTACAATGCCAAATTTATCATAATTTTTGCGTTCATCAAACAAAATTATTATTATTATTATTTTTATTTTAGATTTTTATTTTAACAATACAGACTGTCCCGCAATGCATGAAGAAATAAATTATCGAAATAAATTTTATAAAAACATAAATAGAATAATAACGTGCAAAAAATTATAGTTATAATGCTTAAAAGTGACTTAATATCATTAATTAACTACTTAAATGATATATAAATAAGATATAACTGCGTACGTGATTTTTCTTGTTGATTCTGTTGAAAGCATGCACACTCATAATGTAATCACCCAATTTAGACCCCCTTTTACTCTAGAAACTTAATTAAAATCTCCAAATACAGATCATCATTAAACAAAATAGTCTCCAAAAAGGACTTTTATTTAAACAAAAAAATACACTGAAAATCACAATTAATCGTATAAAACAAAAGAATTTTCTATAAAACAATTGATTTTTATTGCTAAATAAACAAAAACTCAATATATACACGTTAAGAATAGATTTAAGTCACTTAGTCCACAGTTAAGTAGTTACTAGCTAATATAGAAAAAAAGTTGATTAAACTTTTAATAATATACAGGGTTTTCCAATAAGAGGTGTTATTTTGAATAGCCCGCTATTTCGGTAGATGTCACTTTTGAAGCTATCATTTGTTGACATTTGACAAGTAGAAACTACGCCATTAATAAAAATGGAACGATACACGCTTCAACAACGCATTGAAATTATTAAAATTCACTATAAAAATGGTGAAAATTTGGCAGAGACGGTTCGTAAAACTCGAAAATTTTTGGGTCGTCGTGAAGCACCTTGTCGGACCGCAATACAGAAATTGGTGGAAAAATTCGAGCTGTTGGGACAACTTAGTGATGTGAAGAATAAAATCCGTGCACGTCGTTCAAGAACAGCCGAGAATATTGCTGCTGTAGCCAAAAGTGTTGAAGAAAACCCAGGTTTGTCCATTCCTCGTCGTTCTTTGGAATTAGGCATTCCACAAACGTCATTACACCGTATTTTGCATAAAGATTTGGGTCTTAATGCTTATAAGGTTCAGTTAACACAAGAACTCAAGCCGGCCGATCATCAACAACGTCGTGTCTTTGCTGATTGGGTCCTTGAAATGCATGAAAATGATCCGGAATTTCATCGAAAAATCATCTTGAGTGATGAGGCCCATTTCCACCTCGGTGGCTTCGTCAACAAGCAAAATTGTCGCATCTGGGGCTCGGAAAACCCAAGAGTTATTGTTGAAAAGCCTCTCTATCCTCAACGTGTGACTGTTTGGTGCGGTTTATGGTCCGGCGGAGTCATTGGACCTTACTTTTTCGAAAATGAGGCTGGAGCAACAGTTACGGTGAATGGATTGCGCTATCGAGAGATGATTAATGATTTTTTATGGCCGGAATTGGATGGTATTGATCTGGACAACGTTTACTTTCAACAAGACGGCGCTACGTGCCACACAAGCAACGAAACCATTGATCTTTTACGGGAAAAGTTTTCGGACCGTGTTATCTCTCGAAGAGGTGATCACAATTGGCCACCGAGATCTTGTGATTTAACACCTTGCGACTTCTTCCTTTGGGGCCACGTGAAAGAGAAGGTCTACGCCAACAGCCCAGCGTCGATTCAAGACCTCAAAGATGGAATTCGTGAGGCTATCGAGGACATAGGGCAGCCACTTTGCGATTTGGTTATGGAAAATTTCATGAAAAGGATATGGTCCTGTAAGCGTGGTCGTGGTGGTCATTTGCCTGAAGTTATTTTCCACTATTAATGGCATACCTTTCTCTTTATAATGAAATAAACATCCGATCATTTATATTAAAAAATGGCATTTTTTTTTGAATATCAAAATAACACCTCTTATTGGAAAACCCTGTATTTTAAAGAATATTTCTTAAAGAACTCAAATTTAAAAAAAATAATTAACCAAATTTAAATAAATAATCTTAAGTCAACTTACTTATAATATGGTAAATTAAATAAATATTAAATTAAGTAAATAAATAAAAAGATTAACACCAATTAGCATAATTATAGTCAGTGTAAAAGTAAGTAAGAAGCAAAAAAAAAAAAATCAAAATTAAATAATATATACAAGTGGGCAACACGTTGGGCAGGTAAGCAGCAGTAAATCAGTTAAAAAAGAATTAAAAAAAAAAATAAAATTACATAAGAAAAAAATAAATATGAAGTCACTAAACCAAAGCATATAAGCGAAAAAAAAAATTATTAAATATTTAAAGTAATAAAAAAAAACAAAAAAAAATCGCAAATAATCAGAGTAGAAAAAAGAAATATTTTAGATAATTAAAACTGCATTAAACCATTTAAACTAATTAAAAAGTAAATAAATACAAATTCAGCATGCAATGCTCACAACAGTTGAGTAAAAAATAAATAAAAAGAAAGAATTGGCAAAGCGCAACAATAGAACATTTCATTCACAGAAGAATATATACTTTAATTATTTTTCGCAATCTAATATATTTCTGACAAAAACATACAAAAATTGTGTCACATGTTTTTTGTACAAATATCTTTTGTTTTTGTGAAATTAAACAAAAGAAAGGAAATATCTCTCTGTGCTGTCAACAACACAATAAGCCACAGTATAGTAGATGGAAGTAAAATTTCATTATTTGCACTTGAATAAAGGAGCAGCAGCAACAACATAAAAACCTTTTTACTGGCAAAATTATCAACAACAAACAATTATGTAATTATTTTCCATTAGAAAAACCAGTAATACTTCTGTTTAATAATCAATAATTTAAAGTAAAAATACGCTGATGAACAGCGGTAGCAAAAATAAATACATTTTTTTTTTCGCTTCTTTATTTATTTACATCAAATATTTGCATAACGTATTTAAGAAAATATCTTGCTAAAATACTGTAGAAAATAAACATTAGTTATTAGCGACTTAGAAGCAGCAAAAGAATTTTAACAGAAACAAATACCAAAAACTCACGCAATAACTCCTCCATACGCGTGTTGAATTAAATTTAAGAGAAATGGCAAACATTAGCAAACATTTTGATGACCGATTTTTCTATAAATAATTTTTTTATTTTTTTGTGGTAAAAATAATAATTATTTTTATAAATAAAATCTGTGTATGGTGATTTGGTTGTTGTTTTCCTTAAAACATTTAAATGATTTAACATATGTGGTTATACCACCAACCAGAGTATAAATATATTTATCAAAATTTAACAAATATGCTGGAAATGAGTAATAATTTAACTATTTTTTTCTAGAGAGAACAACAATTCATCAATTTTAGTATCTTTTAGACATACAAAAATATCAAGCAAAGCCCAAACATCCCAATTACATTTAATCACAATAAAAATAATTCAACAAAAATAATTAAAAATCAAGAAAAGATAAAACAAAATGTTACAAAGTGAGTCACAGAACAAAAATATGTTTAAAATTCGTCCACAAGTAATGTAAAAAAGAAATAAAAACAACACACAGAAATTTCATTCATTAGAAAAATATTTAAATATTTTATTCAAATTTATTAAGTAAATAATTTTTTAGCATCTGACTAACATTACAGGTAAATATTATTAAAGAGAAATAATTTAACAGAAACGACAAAACTACATAGAAATAATAATAAATTACAAAGAAATTACTTTTAAGAAATAATTTTTTAATTTAATGAATTTATTACATAAAATATTTACGAAAATAACCGTAAAGGTAGGTGCAAAATATGTTTACTTTTTTATGCGAAAAACAAGACCGCGATAATCCAAATATTCATGTTTAAAGAAAAATTAGAAAATTCTTGAATTAATAAAAAAATATTTGATTAAACGCTTTTTTCGCTGTGATAAATTATCTGGAAATTTACTTTAAAATTAATTAAAAATTCGCAATTTTATGCTATAATTTAATTATATTTGCAAAAAATTTGCAAAATCTAATCGACTGAAACAAGTAAATATTTTTTTTATTTATTTTTTAGCGACTTTTCTATTTTGAAACGAAAATTTAATAAATAAGAACCTCAGCACAATGGTTAGACTGGGTTATATTGCAAAAAACTGCTGCCCCAATTACAATATTTAATGTTCTAAAAACAAAAAAGAAGTTTATTTCAATGATGAAATCAAGTAAATTGTTTATTAAATATAAATGATTTCACTTTTACGATTAAATTTGTCATCAAAAGTTAATCATGTACTTCGGAGATCGTCTTTAAAATAAAAAATAAAAAGTGCGTGTAGAGGAGGATACGCTATTAGAATGTTAAAAGCAGAAAAAAACTTAATTAATAGACAATAAATGTCAACAAGAAAGATCAACATGAGGAAGAAATAATAATAAAAATCCAAAAACCTAAAGAAAAAAATCCCAAAATCACTTAAATATTAAAAAACTGCAAAAAAAAAAGTGAAATTACTAATCAACTTCCCATTTCTTAACCAAAATAAAAAAAAAAAAAAAAAACCAGTGAAAAAGAGTTTGCGAAAAATAAATAAATAGAAAACAATTTACGCATTTTTAATGCTAAATAATAATAAATTGCAAATCACAACAAAATAATAATAAAATTTAATCGACGAACAAACCATAAGCAATAACAATAATTTAGAAATTTCACTTTTTAAATAATTTAATTAATAAAAACGCAAAAGCAAAAAAAAAATCCTTACATAGAGACACAACTATATTTTGATTTTTTGAATTTATAATTAATTTTTGTGCTTTGATTTAATTTATTTGCAAATTTACTGTATCGTGCCGAAAACTTTAATTGAAAATAAATCCCAAAACGGAGACCAAACGTCTAGATTTTTATTTCATCAATGAATTACTGTTAAAAAATTGTCATAATAAAGAAAATTTCACAAAGAGTCTGGTCACAATTTCAGGAACTCTGGAATATCAAACAAATGAATAACGAAAGATTGTACCTTAATCCCGCCAGCCAATAATTCCTAAAAGAATCGTTTTCACTTAGAAAATACCAAAAAATTTAAGTTATTTTTAGGAATAACCACAACTTTGGCACGAAACTTCATTTAAAAAATAAAACAATTAGCGTTAATCAAAAATGCGGTTATGCGTTTACTAGAAAGAAAAACGAAACAAAATCCAACAGCGAATAAAAGCAAAAACAAACAAACAAACGCACCTAATAACCAACAAACATATATTAAACTGAGTCAGGAAAAGAAAAAGAAAAGATAAGAAAGAAAATAATAAAATAAATTAAATCGCAAATAAACCAATTCGTATGCAAATTGCTTTTCAGCAAAGAAAAAAAATAAATAAAATATCGAAACGCATTTTATTACTTTGCAAAAAAAAAATCAAAATTTAATAAAAAAATTCGCACAAATCTCATCATTGCGAAAATGATACGAAAACAAAATTGCAAAAAAAAAGAAGCCTCACGCATTACGCTAGTAGACAAACAAAATAAAATAAAAAGAAGACATCAGTGATTGACAACCTTAATGTACGACGACTTAAAGCTTAAAAGAATCCTTAAGAAACAATTTTCTCAAGGAAAACTTAAGAATTTCTTAAGAATATGAAACAGCAGAAAATCAACAATAAATTTAATAAAAATCTTTGTGTGTTTAAACCTACTTAGGTGATAAACATCTGCAATTATTAATTTATGCAAAAATATTAAACAAATCAAATATTCGCAAATTAAAAATAATAATCGCTTCAACCAACAAAACTAGTTAGATTATATTTCGCGTTTTCGATTATTATTATTATTAAAAACTTCAAATAAATGCGTGTCACATACTTGTAAACCGAAAATTTGCAAATTTAAACAACAAAACAAATCAGCAAACAAACCTCGCAAAAACAAAAATCGCAAACTTAAGCCTTACGCACAAAAACAAAAGAAAACGAATAAATAATAGACAAAAAAAAAAACAAGTGAAGAAGCCAATCAACCAAGCAACAGTAATAATAATAATAAAAAAAGCGCAAATATTTTTTTTGCAAACATTTAAGTGACTTAAAATGTAAAAGAAAAGAAAAATAAAATTTGAAAACAAAAAAATCACGCCTTTAATTGTGCGAATTTATTTTATTTATTTAATAGGCATTTAAAACAACAGAAATTCTCTTTCAATTTCACTTTTTTAGGTTAATTTAAACAAACAAATGGTATATTATTGTTCTAATTTTTCATTTACGCATGACACTGATAATTAATTCTATATGTTGCTAATTTTTATCGATTTATACTAATTACGTTTAGGCTGCTATGGTCAATTGAATTTTCTTCAAGATAATTAACTACTTTTGTGATAATAATTCTAATAACTATTAATAATTATATTTATCAAGTTTAATCAAAGACCGCATGGTAATATTGACATCAAGAAAAACAAATGATATTCAAAACAAATGAGTTAATAAAAAGAATATTCATTGCGCACTATAAAAAACTGCGTGATTTACTTAAATTCAATTAAACAAGAATTTTCAGTGAATATACTAAAAACACTTAAATTATTATTAATTTTCTACATAAATAAATAACAAAAATTTATTTATATCCATATAAAAATTGATTAAAGCTTTAGCGTATAGAAAATATATATATTTTTTAATTTATTTCTTATGCACTTTAAGCTTGAATTTACAAATAATAAATAATAAACAATTCATTAAACATATTAAATCAAATAAAAATTTGTTCTAAGTGAATAAACTAGAAATAAAGTAAATAAAATAAAAATTCGTGATTAATTTATTAGTAATATCAATTTTTATTTATACTATTTTTCACGTATTTTATGTAATTTTCTTATTGAACACTCATTATAAAGTCATGATAATAGAAATACTAAAATTTTATAAATGACAAATTTTTATTTATTAAAACAAGTACAAAAAAAAAAAAATAATAATCATGACACATAAATTAAAAGGTAAACAGCCAGCAAACAACAATGAGAAACGTTTAATTTATTTGCAAAATAAAAATAAAAATAAAAATTAAATTCAAATAAAACAAATAACAAAAAAAACGACTTAAATGCCTTTTTCTATTGCTTTAAATTTCATTTGTATTTCTAGTAATAATTTAATTAACTTATAAATTATCACAATTTGAATCCTATTACTCTAATTTTATATTAAAATGAATTAATTTAAACTATGATTATCGCTAATCAATATATAATTTACTATTTTATTCAATTCAATCGTTTTTTGATTATTTGCTTCGTTTTTTTTATTTAGTAAAATTTTACAAAAATAAATTTTAAACACAAAAATAGCTAAATTACATTTAAAAATAAAAAAAAAAAAATGTTAATGAACTTAACATTAGAGTTAAGTTAAAAATAAATACAGTAAAATGTGTGTATTAAATTAAATTAAATATAAAAACAGGGCCACGTTTTTACTGGTTTTAAAAATTATTTTAAAGAAAAATTAGTGAAAGTGAAAGAATGATAGGTATTTGAAAACTCTTATAGGAATTCAGCAGGAATGTAACTTCTCTTCTCATTGGATTAAATCTTTGTTTTTATAAAAGTTAAAAATTAATTTCCGTAAATCTACATCTAGATTGTTTTTTGTATAAATTTCTATCCTTGAAAGAAAATAATTAATTAAATAAAAAGTGCTTTAAAAGTACAAATAAAATAAAAAGTAACGACACCACCCTACAACACAAAAATTAAATCATATCTCGTTGTCGGTTCAATAATAAACTTCTTTATAATAAATTTAATTAATTCCATTACTCGACTGATAGCAATAAATCGCTTAAATACTTTTACATGTTGTCTCTGCTTTAAAAAATATGTTTATGTAATTAGTTGCAAAGAAAGTAATTAATTAATTAATTATCTGCTATTCAAAATAATTAATTATTTTAAATAAACTCTCCACATAAATAAAATTTTAAATTTAACAAACAGAAATATTGAATAAATAAACCAATAAATTACACAAAAAAATACTGATTATGACGCGACAATCAATTAAATAATATTTATTAAAAAAAAAAAGAGCAAAGTAAATAATAATTATAAATTATTTACCAGTTAAGCCATTTAGTTCTTAATAATTTACAGACATTCTTAACCACAAATTAAAGGTAACCTCTCTTTTATTGTAAAATTATTAATAAATAATATAATAAACGTGGCTTATGTGGCTTATTACATATGATCTCAACCGCAAATAAATAATTATTGTAAATATCATTGTGTGTGGCTGGACTGGTGGTTTACTATTAACATAACTAATTAAAAATAATAAAAATAATAATTTATAAACTTATAGAAATGTAAAACTTATTTAATTGTCCACTGTCTGGAGTGGTAAATTTTACGTTTTAATTTTATAAACAATTATCGGGGCAATTACCCAAGTAACAAAAATTAATTAAAACAAAAAAACCAATTAATATACAATACCAATAATGGTAAAGAATAAAAATTTGACAAAATAAAAAGCAATTAGTGACTAAAAACGATAAAAGAAAAAAAAAAACAAAATCATACAACCGTAACCCCGCAGCAGGATGACCATTTTTGTATGTTTTTTGGTTTTAAGCTTGTGCGCTAAAATACATGCGCAATTTTAAGCCACATAATTGTTATTACGCCAATAGAAAATTATAATTTTAGGTAAAAAAAACAAAGAATAAAATTTAAAACAAAATCATACGATGCATCAGCAACTACAACAGCAGCAACAATGCGTGTGACATAATTTATTTATTAAAAAATTGATTTTCACTTAAAAATACATTTTATCTCTCCTGCTGACATATTTTTCATTCGTTTAATTAAAATTAAATTTACAAAAATTATTAGTGAAAAATTACCCCAAGTGCAAATATATATTTTTCTTCAGTTTCTGTTTCTTTATTTTTTTTATTTTTATTACTTAAGCTTGTGCGCAAAAAACATGTGTTAATTTTCAAGCAATTTATCTGCTATTATTTAAAATGCAACAAAAAAGAAAAGAAAAATCATAATAATTCATTTTTTTTTTATTAATTAAATGCAACCGAATCATACGACAAATTATTACTTTAGATTATTTGAAAAATAAATTAAACGAAAAATAATAGATATACTCAACAGAGTACTAACTCTAAGTAAAATAAAAACTACAAGAGATGAATGCACTATCATGAAAAGTAAATATAAATTATAAAAGAAAAGAAAAGACAAATCATCAACCAACAAACTTGTATAAATAAAAATTAAATTAAATTAAATTTTTTTTTGTAAAAAAAACAGTTTATTGCACTCAAAGAATTAAAAAAAAACTGAATAAAAACAACAACAACCAGAGAAAAACAGTCACAAGAATTGTATTAAAATTAAATGAAAAAAAAATACTCCACGATAAAATTTTACATAAATAAAATACAAAAATTGCCAACATCATAACATACAACACCTCGTGTGTAATAATAATACAAAACGTACTATATATATATATATATATACGCAATAATTTATAGTAAAAACCAATGAAAAACATTATTAAGTTTCATTTAAACAACTAAGTAAAGTAATATTGCATACACATCAACATCAGCAGCAACAACACAACATCATCATTATCATCATCTGGTATTTATTTTCTGTTTTGTATCTGTTATCTCTATTAATAAATAAATAATATTTTAGTGTTTATATTTCACGAAATAAAATAATCATATTCACACAAGTAAATGCCATAAATAAATAAATAATAATAATAAGGTGGTTGTGTGAATAAATTATCACCTTTTTCTCTAATTATTATTGCAAAACTCTATGTGGTGTTACATTTATTTTTTTTTAAGTAATTCTTTTCTTTTTTCTGCATATATTTAAAGTCACGATACATATTTTTTAATTAATCATTTTTGTTGTTAATTTGCATAGAAATATCTGCAAATAAATGCTAATTTATTATATTAAAGGTTACTGACCAAAAATTTTATAAAATAAACATTAAAGTGCAAGAACTCTATGACATTTCAGTAAAAATCACTTCCGTATTGTTCTGGTGTTATATTGAGGGTATGTTTAATGAAATAGCCACTCTGATAAAGTAAGATTTCAGTAAGATCTTCTTTTAATAAAAATACATTAAAATTGTTCCTTAAAGGTACCCGTGGACCTTTATCTTTAAATCCATAAAGATCCCCAAATAACAATAAATGCTTCTTTTTTTTGCATAAAACTTAGAGAAAACAATTTGAATACAGTATAAATGCATACACAGAAAAAATAAGCCAGCATTAGAAGTAAAAAAATAAAAAACTTTAAAATGCATAAAAAAAATACAATAAATATTTATTTCACAATTTTATTTTTTTTGCATTAATAACATCATTTCGCATAGTATAAAAATGCAAAAAAAAAAACTATGTCATCATCAACATATCAAGTAAAAATAAACTTCCATAATAATCATAGTCAGAATCAAAAATCATCAAACATTATTCATATACAATTACTAAGTAACATCATAAAATGCAAGTAAATACAGGCAAAAAATATATAAAATAATTTTTTTTGATGCCGGTTTTTTGCGCAATACATTTTTCCGAAATAACAATCAAAGGTAAATAAACTGTATGCAAAAGAAATTCAAAAAAAAACAGTCACAGAGAAAATAATTATTTTCTTCTTTAAGAAAGTAAAATAAAATAAAATAAAATTGAATTAAATTAATTAAACTAAATTAAACAGTTATAAGTAAAGTTAACATAAATTACATACAATTATTTAAACTAAATAAAGCAACAAGAAAAATAACTAAATAAAAATTTAATTAATTTATTAATATTATTATTACGATGACCTTTGAATGGATGAATAATAATAATAATAATTTTTATGATATTAACAGGCAGGCAGGCAAAAGAAATGAATTTTTATTAAAAAAGCAAAAAATTGCATATACAGCAAAAATTATTATTTATTGCAAAACAATAGGAATGGCAGCAGCAACAAAATCAAAAAACCATAAACAATCAGAAAATAGCAACAATTAATTAAATAATGTATTTTAATCACAAATTAATAAACATTATTATTATTATTATTATTTTTTATTAATAAAGTCTAGGTTTAGGTTATCAACAATTAAAATAATTTAAATTTATGTAATAAATTTAAAAAGAAAAATAATCGAAAAATATAAAAATGCAAAATGCGCTAATTAAAAATTGATAAGAAAATAATTTTTTAATAAAAAAAATAAATCTATTTTCGTATATTTTCTTGATAAAATTGAAAATAAATAATTTTATGCACTTCAATGTAGTTCAAATGTTGCTGTTGTCGATTGTTGCTTGCGTGATGCTAAAATTTTACTTAAATAAATAAACAACGATTAATGTGATTTGATTTAATTTAATTTTATTTATAAATAATCTATTTATTTTACTTTAATTATTATTTATTTATTAAAATAAGTCGACAATACTAAACCGCATGGCAAAACTTTTATAAAAGAGAATTATTATTAATATGCAATTTTTGTATACGGTTGTTTGAGTATTAAATCATTTAATAATAGAAATAAATTTTATTGTTATAATTTCTAGAATTCACTCTTTATAATTAAAGCAATTAACTGGTTTAATTAATTCGTTTACTAATATACAGCTAGTAAACTTAGTTAATAAAAACATTAATTAAAAGAAAAACCAGCAAAATGAGACAGTAGTAAAATAGATTTAAAGAAAATATAGTTAAAAACGAAAAACAAAAACCTCAATTAAAAACAAATAAATGTTAAAAAATAAAAATGCAATCATTGCGCAGGTACAATAGACTTAAAAAATTTCAAAAAAAAAAAACATGGTCTCCTTCCTTATAAACATAAACGATAAGAAAAGCAAATTGTTTTTTAATTTATTATACCGAAATAAACACTAATTAGGTTAATTAGATAATCCAAATTGATTGACGTTCAAACATTAATATACTTTACCTTTGAAAATTAATTTTACAATATTTGTGCAATTAATTAATTAACGAAAATAATATATATAATTACCTGTTTTGTTGGTGATTGATATTTAAATAAATTCTGTTTATGTTGTTGCTGTTGTAATAATAAATTTTCACCACCCGGACGATTATTATCATCACTTAATGTTTTTACATCATCGATTGCTGTTCCCAATAATTCATTTTTTAATAAACATGAATATGCTAAACTATCACGGGCATTCTCACCACAATCACGCTTATTTTTATTTGTTTGATTTTGTGAATTTTCATTTGTTTTCGTTATTGATGCAAAATTCGTTGGCCAATTATTATATGCTCTGAAAATAGTAAAGAAAAGTAAATTTAATTATATATAATTTGACTACTGAATCATTGTTATTTTTTTTTTTTATCATAAATTTAATCGTCGTCCTGCCTATTTTCTTTTAAAAAGAAAATTATCTATACATTGTGTGTCTTTTTGCAAATGTTTATTTTTAAATAATTTTAATGTTTTAATGATTAAATGCGATATGACAGTAATTTTACATTGTTATCATTGTTAAAGAATGTTTTTAAAGTAAATTAAGCCATAAAAAGCATATACAGAAATGAGTCTACTTAATTTTAAGAGCTTCCTTCCGTATAGAAATTACAAATTTTATAATTTAAAAGGTTGATAACCATAAAGTAATAAATTCTTTGATTTAGTGACAATACAAATAAAAAAAATTGAATAAAATTAAATACAAAAACATTGTCTGTTTGTAAACTGTTGATAAAGTAATTTCTAACAAAAATAATCAACAACAACCAGCATTTCTCGTTCAGTAAACAACAGAAATTGAATAAAATCAGAAAATAAAAACCTTTTTATTCAAATAACAGCAGAAATTACCGTATTAAATTATTTATTTATTTATAAATTTAATTAATTAATTGACTTTGTCAAGCCCACACACTTATAATATAGAAAATTTTAGCGTCTATATATTACCTGCATGGTATAAATCTATCGAATGAGGAACCACCAGATGATGTTTCATTATTATTAAATAATTGTCTAGCAACAGGACTACAATGTTTCAATATTCTATTTTCATAATCTGGACTAAACATTTTTTGTTTGTATTATTTTCACTTTTTTATTACAGAAAAATAAATAACCACTAATCACAGTCAATATATATATTTATTTATTTTTGTAGCACAATTTTATTAATTGTTTTTCGTTTTTTTTTTACTGTAATTCAATTTTCAACAAATAAATAAACTTCTTTTAGTTTTTATTAAGTCTTCAAGAGCAAAACTAGTAATAATAGTTTTGCATGGAGAAGACAAACAGAAAACTTTTTTTAAATTTTTATTTAAACAAGCACAAAGTGTAGGCTGGGGATTGTAGAGTTTTTTTTTTGTCTTTTATTAATTTTTATTTTTGCAGAATTATTATAATATTAAAACAACTAAAAAATAAAAAGAAAAAGAATAAAAAAATTGGTTACAATCATTATATGGTAAGGAGTAGGTAGAGGATAGATTGGTTTGATCAGAATCCACAAATACACAGAGAAAAATTGATTTAAATTTTATTTTTTTTTTTTAAATAAAATATAACTGACATTAGGCGTAAATTAATATATAATAAATTTATTAAAAATTATCATATATGGTCTTTTAATCATATTATACAAAAAAAAAAAAAAATTATAATTATTTTCTTTATGCAAATTTGTGTACAAAAAAAAATTTATATTTTACATCGAAAATAGAAAAATAATAAAAATTAAATTATGTAAACTAGAAATATATAAATTAACTAAAAAAAAAAATAAAAATACATAATTAAAATAACATAGCAAACGTTTGAAAAAAAAAATTTAATTAATTTTCCGGATATCAAAAGAAAATTAGGTCGAAAATTATTTGTAGGTTATGTTTGATAAACTTTTTCAATAAAAGAAATAATATTAATTATTTATTACAATTTAAAACAATTATTTAATGATTAATTAATAGAAAAATAAATTATTGAAAATTATATGAAATAAAAAAAAAAGAATTATTATTTTTTTTGACAATTTAAAGAAAATTAAAGAAAATTTTTTTTTTGACGTTTCACTTTAGATTTTTGTTATTTTATTACAAAATAATTTTTCAATGCACTTCTAATCACAAAAAACAAATATTAATCGATAATTATTTATATAAATGCATAATAAATAAATTTTTCATTTTATTATTACGCGAAAAAAACCAGTAAAATATTTAATTTAAAAAAAAAAAGTAATAAACACAAATTAACGAATTTTGACATTTCATACAAGAAAAAAAAAAAAGAAACAATTTTTTTGGCATCATCCTGAACAAACAAATGCAAGAACATAAATTAATTTTCTATTTCATAAAATTACACCATGCAATATAATTTACTTGATAGTTAAACACAATTTTTAAATAATAAACTAATTAATATTAATTTTTTTAACTAATTACTTTTTCTGTTTAACACACAAAAGCCAATACACAAATGAATAAATAACAGAAAAAAAAACAACTTCAGTTTGGATCAGCCATATTGAATTGATATTTGTATTGAAGCGAGCGCAGATGCAATGTTAATTTACCGAAACAAAATGGAGGAATTTTACTATAAACAGTATAGTGCCATCTATCGGTAAGCATTTGTTTGTGTTTTTAAACATATAATTGTCAAACAATGTTTAACGTATTTTTTGTGAAATTAGTTTTAAAGGAAAATTGTTATTAAAAGACATAAATAATTTTCTTTTGTATTTATCTTTTATTATTATTTTTCAAAATATGATTTGTCGTCCACATTTTTAGTTTTTCATTTTTTTTTATTCATTTTAACAATTAAATTTATATAATTATTACAACAATAATAAAGATGATGCGAAAATTAAACAAAGAAAACGTGAAGAATAGTTTGTCTTTTTGCATCAATCGACAAATGCTGCGTTTAGTTTTAGTGTTTTTTTGCTTAATTAAGTTATAATTGACTTATTTTAGCGATGTGAGGATAAACAGAAATGGTAAATTGTCTTTATAAATCAAGAAAAATACATTGGAATAAGGGATTTATCGTGCTTGTTTGCCACAAATAAACGCAACTGGTGATGGATGAATTTTTGGTAAAAACATTTGTCTCTTGATTGATTTAATTTTTTTGTAAACATTTATTATTAATTATTTATTTATTAATTGAGTTTTTAAACACTGTATAAATTATTTAATTAGATAACTTCTTTTATTATATTTTCTTTATTTTTTCAAAATAAAAGTTATAAATACTTATGAATAAGAAAACAATAATAAGGAAAAATACCACATGGTGACACGATTTTTATATTTATATATATTTCTTATATTCTTTTATAATATTTTGTTGGACAATTATTGGATAATAATGGTTGTATGTTTTATTTCTTTTATAAATAATTAATCAGTTCCATTTAAATTGTATTTAATTTTTATTTTGAAAAGTAATTGTTAATTTAGTTTTATTTAAGGTTAGAAAATCCTTCGTCTCAACAATGTGCTGCAACATGTATTTTTATTGTATTTTAGGATTTGTTTTTAATTCAGCAAATGTTCAGGATGTACAAATGTATTTAAGTACCTGTTTTGTACAGAAAATGAAAGAAATTTTATTAAGAATTTGTACCATAAATCACAATAGCATAATGCTACTATGCAAAATAACACGTGATGAGAAGTCAGTACAAGAGTAATATTGAATATTTTTATTATTAGATTAAAAGTAAAACACACTTGATGAAACGAAGGATTTAGAAATAATTCTCTTTTCATTCTTTATTAAATATATAGTTAATTATTTTTCGTTTTTTTTTAATAAATAAATTGTTTAACAGATAATATATTTATTATTATTATTATTTTCTTTTTCTTTTAAACACAACATAGATTTCTTTTATATTATTATTATTTTTTTTTTTTTGCTTAAATTTTCTTTATATAATTATAATTTTTCTTTTATTTTATTTTCTTAAAACAATTATAGATTTATTTTTTTTATTTCTTTATAATTTTCACTTAAATCTTATTTCTTATTTTTTTAATTTAATTAATTTATTTTTTTCTTGTTTTTTTTTACTAATTCAGTATAAAAATGACTTACTCAATCGATTTTTTTGTTTTAAATTATTTATTTTTATTTTTATCTAATTTAATTATAATATTTTATTAGTTTAAAAAGTTTTATAAATCATTTTTATTATTTTTCTTTTTTGTGTTTTAGTTAACTAAATGCTTTTTGTGTGTGGATTTTCAAAACAAAATCGAAAATGAAAAATAAAATTAATTTTATTTTGGATAAACGAAAACTAATATCAATGGTAAGTGACTTAAGTTATGTTTAGCATTAAAAATAATTGAAATTAGAGAATAAAAAAAAAAAGAAGAAATAAAGATTTAAATAAATTAAGTCACATTAATACGTCAATTTGTTTGTCATTTGTGTTTTGGATTTTCTTTTATTATAATTATTTAAAATAAAGAAAATAAAAACTGTTGTCTAACTTTCGGTTTATAATAAGGCACACAATTGACAACGGTATGACGTTTAAATTAAAAAATTTCTTGTTTTAAGTAAGTAATTTAAAAAAAAAAAAACAAAAGAATTGGCGTTAACGTTAAGTCACTGACTTTTTATATAAATTTATTTTTATATATATTTTGTTTTTGATTAATTATTAAAAGAAAATAAATATTTTAATTTTTTAAATAGAAAATCATGAATGAATGAATGTGCGTTTTGTTTTTAATTAATTATTATTATTTTTTTTTAATTAAATATTTTTATTTAACTATAACGACTTAAAGTAGCTTAATTTTTTTTATTTAACTTTTATTTCTTGTAAAAGATTTAAGCAGTCAATCTTTATTTAGTATTTTAATAATTTTTAGTCTATCTAATCATAAAATTTATTCAATAATAACGAATTTTTTAAAAATTTATTAATTCTTTTTTGTTTTTGTTTGTCATTTGTTTGTTTTAATTCAAAATTAGATTTAAGCAGGTATATTTATGTTTTTGTTTTGTTTTTTCAATCTTAAAGAGTTTAAGTAATATGTTTGTCGTTTGTTTAAATGAATAAAAGTCGTTTATGTTGTTAAGTCTTTAAGGCTTAAGTCAATTTGGTATTTTTTTTATATAGTTTTAAGTCAATTTATGTATTTATTTCAATTTCGTTTTATATGTTTATCTGCTTAAAGCCAGTTATTGTTTTATTTAAAGTCGATTTTTAGTATGTTTATGTGCGTGTTTAAGTAACTAAAGTTGTCTATATAGTCAAAATTCAAGTAAATGAAAATAAATAATAAACTTAAATGCATAAAAAGGATATCAGCAAAAATTTGCAAAATAAACGCATAAAGTATTAATTAGTGTTTTGTTTTTTGATTAAAATAATAATTAAATTAATTTTTTGTATTTTTTTTATGTTTCACTAGAGACAGCAATAAGGCTGAATTTGTCCTAAGGTTTTTGAATAAAAATTTTTTCTTATATAGTTTTATTTTAAACTTTCTTAAATGTGTTAACAGCCATTTTGTTTTATTTTTTATTTAATTATTTTTTATATACTTAATTTTCTTTTGTTAATATATATATTTAATATTTATATTTGTTAAACACAACATTGTTTTCCATTTTTTTATTATTATTATTATACATTAATTAAATAGCATTTTTTTTTCTCTCAATTATTTGAATTTGTAAATAATGTGGCTACAGTAGATGAATGTGCTCGTGGTGACTAGTGCAGTGGAGGCGCCTTATAATTCGTTTTTGTTTTTTAATTGAATGTTAAGCCAAAGATATAAATTCTTTAGTTATTAGTCTTCTCTGCTCTTTACATTATCTTGATAATCTTGTTACTTATCGTGTTACTCTGATGGTCACTTTATTGTAATATTCTTGTCACATTAACAATCATTCTACTGTACAAAAAATAAATATATATATTTTCTCTTTTTTCTTTTATTGATTTAATAATTTGATATTAGCTAAAAACATTTAACATAATTTATTTTTTTTCCTTTTTTTTTTTTTTTTGTTTTCATTACTTTTATACATTTAATTTTTTTTTTTTTATACATTTATTATTATTTATAACGACAATAATTTATTTTTAATACAATTTTCCATTTGTTTGTTAAATAAAAATTTTATTATTTTATTTTTTTTCATTTTTATGCTTCTTCATATATATAGTTTGTTTTTCCTCCTGCCTTTTGTTCAATAAGTGTAATTTACATGCGTGGCTTTAAGTTATTATTATTATTATTAGTTTTATCTACACCCTATAATGTAATGATGATATTGATGCTTGTATTTATAGTCCACAATCGAAACTTTCACCCCATTCACTGTAACGTGAATCTTGTTTTTGTAAACGTTCTTGACATGCCTCCAGATAACTATCCTGAATACGATACATTCCAGAATTTGCCTGATACATTAATGTTTCTAAAATCCTTTCGTTTTTAATCGCCTTGGATGGTAATACAATTTTTATTAATTCTTGTGGTGATATTCGATGTAGTTTAAGATCTCGTGTTAGACGCTCCATAATACAGCGATATTCCACTTTTGCATCAGTTTTTGCAGAGACTTTTTGTTTCACTTTGTGCTTTGCCCATGCAAGCATTGCCTCGAATTTACGGACCTCGGGCACTTCTAGATTTCGACACATTATCATTTGTACCATGCTTTCGCTGAGTCCTAAAAAATCTTGCAACTGAAATAACGAATAGGCGCGTGTTTCGACAAACGCTAAAATCATGTTAACTAATTCTGATGCGGACGTGTAACGCCAATAATAATTCTCTAACGAAATCAGCATGGAACAGACTACATCGATTCGTAAAAATTGTTTGGCATGATGGAAACACGCCTGTAGCAGTTCCGGTAAATCATAGTGCTCGGCTGCACAAATTAATCCTGTAAGAATTATGTAGAATATTTTTTTTAAAGTGATTTCTATAAAAAATCAAATAAATAAAACACAAAAATTTACCTGGTATAGATACGCACGTCAACGGACAACTACCCGTGTGCAGATAGTCAAGAAGCACACGAAATGTTTCCGGATCAAACTCAATTATATTAAATTCGGTTTGTGCTAATTTGGCACGATCAACTTTTTGAGCATCAGCACAAACGGATAACCGAGGAACAGCTAATTGACCGGATGGTTTATCCTTTTCTCTGCCTTTGTCATCTTTATCTGAAATGTGACAACATTAATCTTTAGTTGGCAAATAATTATTTCGTGTTATTTTTATACTTGAACAATCCTGGGATGAAGCCCATTTCTTTTTGTCATCGGCATTTAGTTGGGAATTTTGTTTTCGTATAGAACGACCCCAACCGGCTGTTATTGTACCAAGACGTGAAAAGGCCCGTTTTACCATTGGTGATGAGGGTACACTTTTCGGTCGGGGTGATTCAATATCGGGCACCTGAAGAAAATTCGAACTTTTTGGTCTTTGATTTTGTGGCGACAATAATGTTGGCGCTGGACGTGCTAATAGTTCAGCCACTGGCACTTGTGGCGAACCAAATCCTGTTTGTATTCCGTATAACATTTCCTTAAATCATAAATAATAGCAGTGAGATTTATGTTAAGTAATTTTTATAAAGTAAATGAATACCTGAAAGACCCGACTGCGTACACCTAAGATCGCTCGTACACCAATAAAACGTGCCTTTTGTTTTGATTGGCCAACGAGAAAGACAACGTCAAATAGTTGAGCATTTTGCAGGCACGACGGTTCCAAATTTAAAAAGACTCGCGTAAAATCTTTTGCCAATTGATCATAATCCTCAAATTGATCACGTACAGAATCTAGTAGCGGTGATGAAGGCCTCATATGTCCTGTATTTTGTTTTATTTAATTTATTGATTTTTAATTCAGGGGCAGAGTCGTGTTGATGTTGTTTTATTGTTGATATTTGATTTGTGTTAATTAATTTATTGTTGTTGGTTATATTTTTTTTTTTATTTGTAGGATAAAAATAAATAAACAAATTTTAAATTATAATTTATTCAATTTATGCTGTGGTGTTTTGTTCGTTGATTGATTTTCGTCACGAAAATAATTCATAAACAATATCCGGATTATTATTAATAAGAATTAACGAGCTTTACCAACCGATATTATTTTTAGTTGAATTGCATCATTACACGTTAATTGTTTAAAATAAATTAAATAATATTTTACGCAATCAAATGAAATATTTGTTTTTAGATTTATTTATTCGTTTAGTTTAATTGTTAACATTTTAATGTTTACTCACAATATGAAATTTGTTTTTAAAGAAGGCAAAAAATATTTAAGAATTATTAATGATTTATGTGAGCGCGAGAATTTTGCATAAAAATTAAAATTTTTAACCATAAAGAATCATTAAAATGATTACATGAAATAAATGAAATGGTAATATTGACATTGTCACCGTATGAATAAGTAATCACCTTAACACCACGATATCATTAACAAATAAAAAAAACAGTAATTTAAATGAATGAATGTAATTAACGCGATTAAATACAATTGTTACTACGCGAATTTATTGTAATTTTCTGTGAGTTTTTGTTTTTTTGGTGATGCAAATCCCTTTATTACATATGTAATTTAATTTTAACGATTTAAATAAACAATTATAATTACTACTTTCTATGAATTATATATTAATGTTTTTTTAAATTAAATATCAAACGCCATTTATACAATTTATTAATAAAAGCAGGTTAAAAACTAATTTATTATTTACTTAAAACTATTATTTTATATATAAAAAAAAACTAATTTAAGAAACAACTACAACGTTTATTTAATTACTTAGACGTCACACACATAGAATATTAACTAAAAATATGAGAAAAAAAACGATATTTCTTTGTTTAAATATAATTTTTAAATGGCTGAACCTTTAAAACAAAAATATTTAAGTCAAATGTTACTGCGCAAATGGATAATTTTTTTCTTTTAAACATAAAACAAAAAAGCATTTATCAAGCGAATACAAAATATAAATTTAAATAATTAAAAATAAAATATGTTTACTCTAATTATTGATTATTGATTTACGTGTTTAGATAATAAATATTAAAAATAAAAAAATAGGATAATAGGATAGTTAGCAGCGACAAGTTCCCAAAACAAAAAAATAACAAAGAAGCATTATAAATAAATAAAAATGAAATTGAAATTTACTGTATATATATATGTAATATTGAGTTATTATTATTAAGCTAAAACTATATTAAGTGATTAAATAAATAATTAATAAATAAATTAAAAGTAAATAAAAAATAGAGAGAAAAGAAAGAGTTGAAAAAAAATTTTACGATATAAAAAGCAAGCGATTATTATTCTTACTGTGAAAGTAGAGTGAAATTTAGAAGTTTTTCTTTATTTTTTTTTTTAGTTATTAAAGGCAAAACACTATCTATTCCTTGGAAAGAGAAATGAAATGAAAAGAAATAAATGCTGATGATAAATTTTTCCTTTGGTTTTGGATGACTGGAAATTATCAACATAAATATTGGTGGAAGAATTAGAAAAGTTAAAGATGAAGACAGAAATGAAAATTAAAGATGAAAAGTAAGAGGGTTTAATTGTATATTCGGGGATTTACCTTTTTATTAGTCTGAATTTATTTAATTTTAATTTTTATTATTTTAGATTAATTGCTGACAAATTTTTGGAGTTTTTTTTCTGTTTTATCAATGATATTAAAAGGATATTCCTGGTAGAAACGACAATTAAGGTAAAATAATATTTTTTTTTATTAATCCTTTTTCGGATTTTACTGTCCGATAAATATCTTTTTCGTCATCCAGTTTATTTAATTATTTATTTGGACAAAATGTATAAATTTATGTTTTGTTAGTTAAATTCATAAACATGTGTCAAAAAGTTTAAAATTATTTTTAAATAATTTCCAAGCATATGAAATATATATGTTTATAACTTAAGGATCTGTCAAAACCGTTAATGTACTTAAAAGTTTTTTGGAAACTTTTTTTTTGTAAATAATTTGTTTTCAGACAAATAAAGTTTTTCGTTTTGTTGTCGTGGTTTTCGTTGGAATTCGTTTTTCTTTTGTTAAATACTTACATCAGAGAAACAATAGAGAGAATGTAGATTGGTTTTTTCTACTTGGTATTTGGCTAGCTTGTTGCTTGAAATTAAAAAAAATGAGGAACTTTTAGGTAATTTAAGTTCGCTATAAAAGACAAACTAAAATAGAGAAGAAAGTTTACAAAAATTATAATTTTATTTTCTTTCTTTTTAATAGAGAATTTAAGTTTTTGAATGAAATTTTCTTTTTATTGTTTTTTTTTTTTTGATTATTAAAAAATGTAAAAGAAAATGGGTATGGGTTGTTGTTGAATTATTATGTTTTTTTTTTTCGTGGGGCTGGGAGAATGTATTTTCTGTTATTTTAATAAATTAAAATTTTCTTTTTTTCAATATTAATATCAAGAAATATAGATAGTGAGAATAGATTTCAACAGTTTAGAGATAGAATTACATACTATGCGGCACATAGAGTCGCATACAGCAACTAACTGTCACTCGCAACATGCAAGGGTCCTCACCGATGGGCCTCCATGAACCCCGTCGGTATGGTTTGGGGATTTGTCCAGTCTCAGCATGATTTGCTAAATTAGCAACAATATCTTCAAGCATCTGTGATCGTGTACGTTCCTGCATTCTGGCAAATTTCGGTGCTGAATATGAGGCACGTTCACCATTTACAATTTTTGTAAGTGCCCATTCCCTGTTTAACCACAAACAGAACGAAAAATAAAAAAGAAAATATATAATTTTCTTTTAAGTAATGAATAAATTGAAATTTTAAACATACCTAAACATTGGACCCTTCTCAAAAAGTGATTGTTCCCATAAATATGGCTTGTAAGCACCAACCTCATCACGCGTCACAACCGATACCTCATACCTGGTTGGTTTACGTTTAATCCTAGCTGATACCCTAACCAATATAAATGTATGTAAAAAATGACTTTTTATACATGCGGGACTAAATGATGTGTTGTCTGCTTCTAAGAATACAACACAAACAATGTCGTTGCCAATATGACGTTTACGCTGCAATTTTTGCGGATCATGTTTTTCATATGGTAGTAATGTTGAAACATGAAACATTATCTCAATACCACGCCAATTTGTATAAACTGAATAAAGTCCTATGTAATATTATTAAAAAAAAAAAAGAAAAAGAAAATTAACGAAAGGGACACAAAAGATAGAAGAAAATTATGGAAATTTTTATTCAAATTTGATGTCCAAATATTTTTATTCATAATTAGGTATTTTTTGGCAATAAAAACCTGTTAAATCGTGAACAGTGTCAAGGCCACCTTTGTATTTGTCAAAACCACGTAATCTAACTCTATCACCCAGTAATTGAAGGAATTCCTCAAATAATGGTGAATTTTCATTATTGTCTAATATTTGTTCCTCTGTATATTGACCTTCTTTAACATATATAACGCCAACTTTTAATTCCGATTTTATAAAAACCTTTAACGAACAGATTAGTCATTTATTTATTTTAAATATTAAATAATTTTATTAAAAATAATTTTTTACCTGATCTAATTTTAACAGTTCCTCAGGTGTATCCGGTAACTGTCCTAATGTTAACGGTGGATTTAAATTAACTTCTTTACCTAATGATCTAACTACTTCTTCTCTATTATATCTATCGGCAAATACACACGATGCCGGTATCAGTCCATGTACAGTATATGATATAGCTCTAACTAATATTCTAAATTGGTCACGTCCATTTAATGTCTCCTGTTTTATAGACAGGATAACTGGACCAAGATCCTCATCATTTGTAAAATAATTCCAATGTTCAGTGCCGTAAAAATATTTTTCATATGTTTCCTGTTCGACAGATGTCAATTCAAATCCTTGCTGTTGTTCCCACTGTTCCTCGATTGCGGTCTTTTTTCTGAAAGAGCCCGATAGGCTATATTGAGAATTATTTATCACCTATTCATCCAAATTATAATTATAATACGAATAATAAAGGCAAGACAAATGGGAACCGCAAAAATGAAAAAACTTTGATAAAATATAAATATTACTTACCTTGGCATTGTGTCGGAATCCTCATCATCCTCATACAAATCACTACATCCACGTTCCAAATGTGCATCCGATGAACTACCGGCAGCCGCTGATTGCCCACTATTAATACCGCCACCACCAATACCACCACTACGTCCAACAAGCGTTTTATCACCATTTCCACCATTATTACCACCATTATCATCATGATCTGATTCACTATCATCCCAAATCGTATGCTGATTCGCCAATGCAATCTTTTGACGTGAACACTCAATCCAGTAGCCGGGAGTTGGTAATAAATTATGTGGAAACTCCTCACAAAATTCATCTAGAAAAATTATTAAAGAAATATTTTTTGTTAAATTAACCAAGTCTTTATGGTCACAAACATTTTTGGTTTTTCTTCTCTTTTTTCTTTTGGATTAGATATTACAAATTAAACCTTTTTTTCTGGTGTTAAGAAGAGTGAATAAACAAAGAAGGAAATAAATAAAAACAAACCGAAAACAATTAACCACCCATGGTTTGTTTACCAAACCTCAAACTAATTATACCACCCTGAAATATACCTACACCTTATTGCTGTTTTGTAATGGGGAAGAGATCATGTTTTTTTTTCTCTAGATTGTGGTTTGTATTTTTGCAGTTTTACAATGTTTATTTTGCTATTCATCGTGTCATCGTTGCTTAAATATAACCGAGCGGGCGTGGGTGCTTTTAAATCGCATAGGAAAAAACGTGCTCAGTTTTAATTTCATCAGATAAATATATCCATTTTTAGCAGACCATTTTCTTTTTTAATTAAATCTGATAGTTAAAAAAATAAATAAATAAATAAATAAATAATTTCTTCCCACAATATTTCTCACGGGGAGATTTTTCTGCTTTTTTAATTTTCTAAACACTGCGTTGCGTTCATTACTTGATATTACTTTTGTTTCACGTGCTCATGTATATATTCCAAAAAAAAAAGAAAAATGTTTCTTCTATTTAATCGTTTTATGTTCACTGGTTTTTCCGTTGGTTGTAAGTGGAAAAGAAAATCGTATTTTTATCGCGTTATAAAAATACATAAAATAACAATTCTTAGCAGGAGTCAACCAGAAGTACACGAGCTAATGGATCAAATGACGACGGTATAATATTTGATTATTAATCTGTATTACATATTCTTATTGTTGTTAGTTTGTTTCATTTTACATATTGTTACAATATTGTAGAATTTTTACGAGTATATAAAATGCAATTAATTTGCATTTCTATTATGAGTAAAGAAGGCCATTTCGATGTTAATTTGTTGTTTAAAGAAAAAAAAAAAGCTACTTTGCAATTTTTATATATATTTTTTTTTTACATTTTTACCCAGCTTGTGCTTAATTTTATTGCGTTTATTAAATTTTTATAATAAAAATATAGTATTCTTGTTTCTTTTTTTTATGATTATTAAATAAGGTAATTTCTGTACAATGTTTGTTGTTTTAGGATGTCTGGAATACATTTGGTTTTTTTGTTTTGTTAGCTGGAATTTCAGTAATGAAGGTTTTTTTTTTTTTTACAAACATTAAAAACAAATTTTTTATTAGTAAGTTTATTATGTTATTTCAGGACATCCGCAAAAAAAATATTTTTCTGTTGTTAATTTTTTAATTAAAAAAAATACGATCTATGTTTGTTCTGATTTAGAGAATTTCGTGCGAGTTTATAAATTGTTTTGGTGTAGAAATATGGTGTAGAAATGTTAACGTTTTCCAACAATAAAATCAAGATAACATTTCACCCGAGCAGAAAAAAAAAAATAGAAGGCTTATGATGATTAATCTTCATTGAAGAAAAAAAAAAAAAAAAGAATCTTTCAAACAATTTTCATACAAATAGAGCTCATATCTAAGACCTTTATTTCATGTATAGATCCTTCATAGATCTCATAAAATTAAATTAAATTACTTTTGCTTATTGTGAATACTTGCCAAAAAAAACAAACTTTTCTAATATCACAAAAAAAAATAATAATAAAAGAAAATGAAAATCCTTTTAACTTTTAATAATAATAATAATAATAATAAAAAAAAAACAATAAAATCGAGAAAAAGTTTTCCCGTTTATTGTTGGTGTTGTTGCTGCTGCTGTTTGACTCATCATAAATTCCTTAAAATATTTACAATAAAAAAGCTAAACTAACTTAATAAAAGGTATAGTTTGATGATAGTTGATTAATTATTTTCTTTTTAAAGAAACTATATAATTGACACTCACAAAACCCATTAGGAAAATTACTTGGGAATGAATATATGCTATGTGCTTTGAGTATGTGGAGACATTTTCTTATTTTTTTACCAGTTAAACAGCAAAATTATTCAAATCGGATAAAATGTAAATAAATAAAGAGAAATGCTTCGTTTCTTCGTTTCTTTGTTCTTTTATTTTATTGCAATCACAAATACCCTTTAACCCCTTTTAAATGAATTTTTTCGTTTTCTTTACTTTTCTTTTGTTTGCATGTAGGGTAAGGAAAGGTAAAAACATGTTACAGAGCATCCAAAAAAAAAAAATATATATTCGTTAATCTTATTTCTTTATTTTACAGTGGAAATAGTTGTAGGAAGGTTTTTTGTTAAGACAATGTTTGGCCAGTATCGAATTAGAAGTGTTGTCTGTTTTTTCGAAGAGCAGTCTGGAAAAATCCATTTTTATCATAACAAATTAAGCACAAAAAATATAATATTTTATTTTCTCTGATTGATGGATTTACATTTTATGACTTTATTTATTATTTTTCATCTATTTTTAATGGAAAAAAATCATAAAAACGCGATAGATATTACCGATGGAAGAAGGCAAGCAAAAGAAATGAAAAGAAAGGAAAAAAAAAAATGTAAAATACAAAAGCAAACATCAATCTTCTATCTGGTTTTTAAGGGAGTTTATTTATTTATATATTCATTATAATCCTTCTTTTTTCTTTTTGTGTTTTAGATTTTTCTTATTGTTTTGGTCATCGTTTCAAAGTTTTCTAATGTTTCGATTGTTATGTGATTTTATTGTTTTTGTGTCCTTAGGTAGAATAATAAAAAATGAAGGAAATAAATGTAATAAAAGTAAAGAAAAAAAAAAAAATAACGACGAAAATACAAAAGAAATACGAAATATTGGTTCAGAAGTTGTTGTATCCTTTTATCTGCAACGATGTTTTATTTTTATATCCATTATATTGTTTTGTCTTTTGTTGATTAAATATAGATAAAAGCACCTTTCTAAAGAATATTTCTTCACGGGGTAAATGTTATGATGAAAGCGCCTTATTAAAGGTCAACGAGGTGGTGCTTTTCACTTTTTTGGGAAATTTGTTATTTCTTGCTGATGAATTATATGTTTTTTTTATTTATTTCTCTTTTAATTAAATTAAATAGAAATAAAATCTTATAATTTTATATAATCTTAATTAAATTAGTTTTGGTTTTGGTTCCCTACTTGTTCTTATTGCTTAAATTTTTGTTGCTAACTTCTCGTGTCTCAAACATTCAAATGTTTAACATGTGCTTTACCCACATTAACGATTAATCAATTATTTAGTTAGTTTTTTAATTAATAAATTAATTTATTTATTTTTTTACATATTTATTAGTGTTATTACATCAATTATTATTATTTTTATTATTATTTTGTGATAAAAACTAATATTTTTATGAATATCGTCAGTGAGTACCAAGCTATTAAGCTCCTTTAATCAATTGGTGTAAGAAAACTGTTAAAGTTCTATAATAAAAATGTAACGTCATCACGCTATAGGTGAGTATATTTTCGTTTTATTATTATTATTATTATTTCTAATAAATAAATAAATGTGAAAAAGCTCAATTTTCTTTTTTTTCGTATTTATATATTTTTAAATATTTAAACATATCTTGCGTGTTAAAATGCTGCTCACTTCATATTTATAGTGCTTTTTGTTTTTAGCTTTATTTTTTTTCCTTCCCATTATATTGAAGCTTTATTTAGCTTTATTATTTATTTATTTTTTTTTTTTGGTTTTTTTCTTTCTTTTTTGGAAAGTAATTTATAGTTGTGTCGTGTTGCCAAAGTAACGATAAATTTGCAGTCTTTTTTTTTTTTACTTTTGTTTCTTTGTTTTTTCTCTTGTTTTCCGTTTTCTCGGTTTTTCTTTTAATAAAATGTTAAAACGATAAAAAAGAAAAATAAAATTTTATGATGTTTTGATTAAAAACGGACAGCTTATCGTTTATATATATATTTTCGTTGTTTTTGCCTTTTTTTTTTATATCAATTAACGTAAAGTTTGTGATTATTTTAATCTGTTTGCGTTTTTCTTTTTTTTGTTTGCTTGTTTGTTGCTCTTGTTATATTTATTAGGTTGGAAAATTAATTATGCGTCAGGATTTACGTATTTTTTGTGTGAAGAAAAATAAATAAATGAAAAATATAGAAAAGAAAACATTATCCATTGTGTTGAAAGGTGGTTTGTTGGTTTGGTTGGCTGGTTAATACTATCTGCATTAATAATCAGAGATAAACACACGGTGTATTGTTTTGATTTTTGTTTTGATTTAAAATTTAATCGAAAATTGTTTTTGAAAAAAAATTAACTTTTGATGTTTTGCTGTGATTTGAATGCCTTACAACCATTATATTATTATTAATACAGAATTTGGTTGAATAAAGTGTTTTACTAAAGGACTGAACTAATATACTATAATTAAATGATTTTAATTCACGAATTTCACTGAATTGAAGTAAACGAATGCCACTAGTTATTCAGATTTTGTAACTTTTGCAGCATATAGTTATTGAGCGATTTTTTAATATGAAAACAAAAAAGGAAACAAGAAAACAAAAGGAAAGTAAACTTTTCCTAAATACAAATGAACAAGGATGTTAAATGGTTAACAAATTTTTACTAAAAAAAGCTTTTTCCATAATAATAATAATAAAAGTAACAACATAATAATCCGTCTATATTTATGCAGTTAAATGTTTTACCATAAACAGAATTTTAATCCCAATTGGAATAAAGAGAGAAAATTTAAATTTAAAAGAAAAGAAAAGAAAATTATAATAAACTGTCACTTTGGTTGCTTTTTTTTTTTCTTCAAATTTAATGAGTGTATAGCCTTCCGGTTATATTTGTTAATAAAATTATAAAAGCACAAAAGTAAATCCAACATTATAGAAAAGTAAAAGCTAACAGAACAGTACAAAAAAACTGCCAAAGAAATGAGAAGTTTATTCATTTTTAATCTTATTTCAGGACATTTTTAACCATTCCCGTACCCCGTGTATGGTATATTTTCACTTTTATCTTTTAAATAGAAATTCATACTTGTCTTTGCCGGTTTTACAAAAATAAAATGAATGGAAAAAAGGCGATTTTATTATTATTATTTTTTTTTTGCTAAAATTAGCCAACCCAAACCTCCTGAACATTTTAAATGAAAAAAAAAAAATTAAACATCCTAATCTAAGCAAAAATTATTTTTTTATAATTTTGTTAGATTTGTTTTAATCCTATTAGTCGGTGTTTTTTATTTTTTATTCTACATATTTTTGTGGAGTTTTCTCGTGTTTTTTCCACTGTGTTGTTACTTCATTTTGTGCTTTATTTTCTGGTTTGGTTATTATTTTTGCATCTGGTAAAACTTTAGTTTTATTCCACTTATATGCCAGCCAGCCAGCCAGCCAAATATTACTATTAATTTATTTATTAATATTTTTTTTATTCTTTCTCAGCATTGTTTTAACAACAATGGTTTTTTTTTTTCTTTTCGTTGTTTACTCATTTTATTTTGTATTAATTTCACCTCCTCCCCAATGTGTACAAAGTTGAATGTGTTTTTTCCCATTGTTTGGGGTGAGTCCAACATGTTTTCGCTGTTATGGTTTTTTTTTTTTCTTCATTATTTTAATTTGTTTTTAAATAAAAATAAAAATAATTTTATTCCGGTATTATTATTATTAAAGGTTGGGTAATCAATGTTTTGTTATGTTTTTGGTACGATTTCAATATATATATTTTGTTGAATAATAACCGCCACTCACTGTAAGATATAACACCAAGCATAGTTTAATATTAAAAGCCTGCTGTATCTCTTACAGCCAGCGGCAGATATCTGTTAAGTCATCCTTCAATTTTTTATTTATTTTTTTGTATTTTTATTTTTAGTTACATGGATTTTTTTTTTTTTTTTGTATATTTATTTTACCAGTAAAAATGAGATGAGAAAAAAAAAAAAACGCAATAATAAAAATTATTAAAAAATGAAGGGAAATAAAAATGGATGGAAAAAAAAGGGCAGCAGGCAGTAGCATCAACAGAGGAAAATAAATACAAAAAAAAAAAAATAAAACGAAGAAAATTACATTGAATTTGATAGCATCCATCATATGTCACAAAATCATATATCTAGACAACAAAAGATACTTAAAAAAACGGGAAGAAGATGATGTAGAAGCAGCAGTAGCATCAAACAGCCGCACCAAATACATGTGTGGGATGTTTGTAATCTTTTATTTATGAAAAATATTTCAATTCTTTAAGAGATTATTATTTCTTTTTTTTTTTTTCTCTTTTTAAAGTATTTCGTGCGTGTTTTTCTTCCGTAACGAAAAGATTCTTATCCAGTTAGTATTTTTTCTAATCAAATTAAAGGTTTAAATCAATTAAAATACTTAAATGTATCGGTCCGTGCGTTAAACCCAAGTACAACACTTGTTGTTTTTTTTTTCATTTCCAAAAAAAATGTGTCACACAGCGAATTATAACAAAAATATGTGGAAGAAAGATTCTTTTAACAAATAAAAAAAACATCCTGATTATTCGTTACGTTATGCCCAAGAATTTATCGATTTAAATGTCGCCTTCGTTATGCTTCCGTCAGCTTTTCTTAGATGAATGAAGAAAAAAACTAAAAATAAATAGATCTTCGGTAATGTTATTGTTGTTTTTGTGGTATTAAGTGCGTGGGCGAATGTTTTTTCTTTTCTTATCGAAAGGTTTTTCGATGAATTTATTTTTAGTATTTCTTTCCTACTCCGATTATTTAGTTAGTTTAAATGCGGTTTAAAGTGGTTTCTACAAAACATTAGTTTGTTGTTCGCTTGTTAAATATTTCTCCGGTTTAAATTATCTGTTTTTATTTTTTGTTACCGGTTTTAATTTATCTTCAGGTAATAAAATGCAAAGCGAAGGTGGAGACAAAAAAAAAACATACAGAATCCAGTGACAATCGTGTACAAATACACGGTTTAATAACGATTTCGTTGATGTTTTTGACAAGGGATTAAAGAGTCAAGTAAGAAGGATTCTTTGTTTTTTTTTTTGTTCTCTGTACTTTAACAATTCAATTATTTTCACATCTAAAGTTTTATTTGTTTTAGAAGTATAAACGTAAGGGTGTACCATGTGTGGCTTTTTTTATTTATTTTTCGTTACATTTCTGTTATCATGCTTTATATTCCCTTGTTCGCTGTTGTCATTTACATTCCGCCACTTCTATTATAAAATTTCTTGTAAAAAAAAAAATACAAAAAGTTTAAAAAAAGAAAACCAGAAAAATAAATTGCAATAAAAGTAAAATCATTTGCCATTTACTAACAGCAAAAAAAAAAGAAGAAAAACATGAAGGAGGAACAAAATAAAACCAAAAAGAAATTACGAAACTTTTCCTATTTGAAAATTATTATTATTATTCTTCTTATTTTTTTTTTTTGTTAGTTTGAGTCTCACGCAAATTTTCATCTTAAAAAATCCCATTTAACATGATGTTACTTTTGCAACTTGTTACACACGATTCCGTTATATAGAAATAAAATAATATAAATGTGACATTGTTTGATTGTTGGCTTAACATTTTGCAAAAAAAAGAAAAATATTATTAATTTTATCGTTAAAGCACTTGTTAAAGGATTATTAAAGGACGTGGTGTTGGTTGGTAACCATTAATGTCGCGACAATAGTAACAGAAACAAAAAAGAACTTTTTTCTGCTCGTAAATAAATCTAAAAGCGTTACCAAATTATAATGAAATTATATTTATATATATAAAAAAAGGGTTCAAAAAGCAATAAAAAACAATTTCTCAAGAAGAAAAAAGCTCGTCAATAAAAAAATTATGTTTAGTTTCATTGATTGCATCAACAGATGGCAAAAGAAAATTTAAAATGTAGTATTTAGCGGTACTGTAGAAGGGCGCTAAGCAATTACAATATATTTACTTTGTTTTCTGAATTAATAGATTATAATTATTATTATTTTGTACGTGTTTTCTGCTGTATTATTGGTTTGAGGTGACTTTGTAGCACAGCATATTACGTTTATTGATTAAAATTTCATATAAAAAAAGAAGAAGAAAATTATTACATAAATTATTTATTAGACACCACAATCATCAGCCATATAATTTATTTATTATTTTTAATTATAATTGTTTGTTATTAATTAAGATAATAGCGAATTTAATATATAAAAAATAATTTAATGTAGAAAAATTCATTATTATTTATTAGGTAATTTGACTTTAGTTAATTAATTTGTTTATTACATTTAACTTGTTCTAGTGTTTGTCGTTGAGCTTTTACGCTTTGTTTAATTTATTATTTTTTATTATATTGGTTGGGATATTTAAAATAGAAAATTCATTAAACAGACTTTACTTGACTTGACTTCACTGAATCATTAAATCGTCTTACATTTAAATGTGTTTTCTTTTTATTTTGCTTGTACTTTGTAATTTACTCTCTTCTGTTCTGCCTTATTTCAATGAAATTAAGAAATTAATTTCAAAATTTTTATTGTTTTAGCTATTTTTTTTTGTTTTGTTTTGTTTTGGGTGTTTTACTTGTTCTATAAAATAGTAAAGAAATTTAAGCTTAGGCTAGGATATTTAATTTGTTTAAATAACTTTCAAGAATTATAGACGCTTGAATTAATTAGGAAAATATTAGTTTCTATCTTGTTTTCTATTGTTTTTGCTTGATTAAATTTATTTATTTGTTTTCATTTAATGTAGCTTTAATCGTGCTTAATTGTAAAACATTTATTTAGATATTTTAATTTATAATTGTTGAACTCTGTTTTAGTCGATTCTAGTCAATTATTTAACTGATATTGTGGTTGCTTTTAAGAAGGGTTTTAAAGAAAACATTTACCTTAAAATAAATATATTTAATCAACCTGATTAATCATTTAACTGTATTCTATCTCCTAAAAAACATTTTGATAAAATCAATGTCATATAATTTTAATTAAATTTTATTGAATTATTTACAAAATGTAGGAATTTTTTTTATTTAGTTTTTCATAAATTACAACATAAAGCTTTTAACATGCTTTCAATATTAAAACATTGCACATAAAATGCATTTACTTGTGCTTCCAGCAATAAATAAAATGCATTTCTCCTATTTTATTGTTTTAATTAAATTATTATTTAACTATAATACGTGATTACAAAAATTAATTAATTTTTTATTAGAAAAACATTGATAAAACAACAATAAATAATAATTAAGTTTGTTTTCTGTTTTTTCTGTTGAATTCAATATAACTCGGTCGTCCTTATTTTAATCTTAATATAAGTTTAAGAGATGTTTTCTTTTATTACACAAGAGACACCTAATATATTTCTCAAGTGTAAATAATCATAATAATAATAATAATAATGATAATAATAATAATAATATTAAAAAAGGAGAAGATTATTAATAATAATAATAATATAAACCCATTTTCCTTTACATAATATTCGTTGCCTTGAACTATGGATGGAAAATAAATGTAAAACTGATAGAAAAAAAAAGGCAGCATCACAAGAGAAAATTAATATAGAAAAGGAAAATTACTGGAAATATAGAGAAACTTTATATAAATAAATAAAAAAAAAATATAATAATAATTTTTATAAACAGTAAGATAGACAGACAGACGGACAGAAAATATGTTATTACACGGAATATTTTGCTCTGTGTACTGTTTTCAATGTAAAATGAGATAAAAATCATCATTATATATATTTTTTTTATTTACTATTTGAGAAAAAAACGTAAAGAAGATTACTGTACAACACACAGTTCATGTTTATTATTAAAATTAGTTTATTTATGTATTTTTCTTTTCTGTATGCATAAATAAATAAATAAATTTACGAAAGTTTTTATTGAAAGCATAGAAAAACAGAAAGAATAAAATAATTTTTCATTCCAAAGTGGTAGTAGCGTTAGTTGGTTGTTTCTGTACTATATAAAAAGTGTTGTTAATAATAATTTTTATGTCATTTTTATATCTCATACATATTTCCACTTGAATTTTATTTATTTAATTTAAATTTATTTATATTTTTCCACTTAAAATCATTAATTTAAAATTTCTTTTTTTTTTTTTTGTTTTCTTTTATTAATGAAATGACACGGTTTGAAGCTACGATGAAACGGTTTTTTCATTATTATTATTATTTTTTTAATTAAAAATTATATTATAAAAATCGTTTAGAGGCAATTTAATAACAGTGACAATTAATAAATAATTAATTATATATATAAAAAAAAGTAATTAACAAATTAATTGTGTTATTAATTATTTTATTTTTGTTTTCTTTTTTTTTTCTAGCTAAGATCACAACATAAGCGGTAATTTTTAACGTTGCTATTGGTGACCTGACCAGACGTTACTGAAGAAGTTACAGATTTTTTAATCAACTAAAATAATAACATAAATAAAAGTTTTAATAAAAGTGCTTTAGGTAATTCTTTTAATTAAATTAAAAATGTTCTTTTTTGATTCAAAGTTTTTTTTTTTTTTTTTGCTTTTATAGATTTATGCTGTTATTTTGCTTGTTTTTACTACAATCAGATTGCATTCATGTTGCTTTATCGTTGTTATTATTATTATTATTATTATTATTTTTACCTTTATTGTTTTCATTTTAGTTTACGATTTAATTAAGTTTAACTAAAAGAGTTATTAAAAATAATAAAAACTAATAAATGAAAATCTTAGTGATTATTGCAATGGTTATATTGGAAAAAATTTATAACTATAATAAAGTATTAAACTTTTAGTGCTTTTAATAAATATTTATGAGAAAACATATTTTTATTATTTATTTTAGTGTATCTAATATGAAGAAAATTTAACTTTTGTATGTTTATGAAGTTTAAATAGCCAACAATAGATGTTCTTATAATGAAATTGTCATAAATGTACCTGCAATGCAAGTATAAAATAAATTTATAATAGAAAATTATTTACTAACTGATTATTTTGTATTTATTTTTAGTAAAACATTGTTTGTGTAAATAAAAAATAATATTTCTTTGTAGTCAAATAGTAAATGGATTCCCAGTATTAGATGAAAATAATAAATAAATAAGTTTAAAATTGATTAAACACATCACTACCATTCCGATTGAAATAAAAAATAAAATTCTTGCAGTAAAAAATTTTTACTACTGGTTGCATGTAAGTAAATTTAAATTAAATTATTTAAAAGTATTATTAGAATTTATTTACAATGTAAGTTCACATATTTTTCTCATATAAAACTACAATTTATCAACTTGATAACAGGTGACAACTATTTATGATAACATTGTCTAAGATATAAATAAAGAAAATTATTATTATTTATTTTCACTTCGTTTATTAATGTAAAATCATGAGAAATGAATTTAATGTAAATATTAAATGAACGTATAGGTAGGTGGTGAGTGAATGTATTGCAGAAAAATTCTTTAGCGTTCTCATAGTCAGTAGTTGTTTTTTTGCTTTTTCTTAAAACGAAATAAATTTTTATTCGTATGTTCCTGTGTTAAAGCTGTTTAGTTGGGTGCTTTTTACTTCTGTTTTTTATTTTATCATTTCTTTTACTTTTATGTACATTCATGTCATACTGAATAATTTATTTTTATTTAGTATTTTTTTTTTTTAATTTTATTTCTTAAATAATAGAAACGAATAAAATAGAAATGTGAAAATAATAATAAGCAAATAAAAATGTAAGGAATATGAAATAAAAGAAAACAAACCGAAAAACATAAGCACATAAAATATAATGAAGAAAAATAATATCCAAGAGAAATGTGATAAAAAAAAAAGAAAGTAAAGGCAGACAACAGTCATATGTTTACGATTATTATATGATAAAGGCATGTTTAATATGAGAATAATATTCGTAATAATAATAATAATAATAGAATTAAGTTGTTGGCTGGTGCTTAGTTTCCTATTCATTATAATAAAAACGTTGGCATCCTGTGTTTTCCTTTAACACGGTGTTGTTATAAAATTTTCACTAATATAATAAAAAATTTAATTAATTTATCACGTTTTCATGTGATTTAACTAATTATTTATTACCTAAATTTATTTTTTTATTGCAAACCAATCAAAATCTACTTAAATTATAATTAACCAATGAAAATGCTGTGATTATTTTTTATAGAACTTTGAAATAAGTTTTCATTGGTTAGTTGCCAGTTATTACGTGATTAACTCTTTTAGATTCAAGGATATGGTTTTGTTGTTGTTGAGTAAAAAGTTTTTATTTTTTGCAATTTTCTATTTTCTATTTTGTTGTGCCCTAATAATAATAAAATAATATTTTATTTATTTTTTTATTTTTCAAACTTTATTATTGAACGTAGAAAAAATTCAAAACATTTTTCTACGTTTCATCATTTGCCATACACAGAAACATTTTTCAAGAAATATTTTAACATTAATACTAACGCACGATATCAATATTAAGTGTTTATTTTGTAATAAAAATATATAAAGCGAGTATAAACGTGATCATAATAAATTATTTATTAAAATATTCGGTATTAATGTGTCACGATAAATGTGTTTAATGTTGAATTAAAAAGCAGAAAGCTCTTTGGCGTTACTGCCAAGGTAAAGCTTCTTCATTAATTTTATTTTTATCTATAATAATAATAATAATAATAATTTCCCAAGTTAATTCGTTGTTTTTTTCTTTTTTGAAGTTTAATTTAATAAATAAAAAAATAAATAATTAATGTAAACAAAAATATATGAATATATTTAAAAAGCTTTTAGATAACAAAATTTTAATTAATGATTATTTTTTTTTTTTTTTTGATGAGATAATCAGATAATCAGTATTGTTTCATTAATTATTTTTTAAAAGTATAAAATAAAATCAAAAACAATATTACTTTTAATAATCTGCATTTTTTTCTTTAAAATGTTTTTAGAATTATATTATGTTGGTACTTGAATGGGGGTGGAATAAAAAGTTTTGTTTTTTTTTTTTGAAAATAAATTTTCAGTCTATTGCATATTACTTAGACGCCATACAATTATGTCGACATAAAGACTGATATGTAATTACAAATAAATAAATTTCATCTTTTTCATCGTCTTTAGTGAATTTTTTTTGTATTGCTTTGTTTGTAACATGACTCGTGTTTGTCGGTTGTGTTTTGTTTAAATTTATTTAAATCATCAAAAATGGCGTCACCAATATATAATATATTTAGGTCAAACGGTTAAAGTTTTTAATAAAGATATATGTGTTTTTTTTTTTATTTTTATTCATTTAAAAGCTATTAAAGTTCATTAAATTCATTAAAATAAAAGAAACGAACTATTTTAGCACACAATATATGTATATGGTCTGCCTTAAACAAGGCCAGTAAAAAAGCTTATAAGCTGCTGGTTTGGATACTATCCTTGCTGTTGTTGTTGGTGTTTGCTATAAATATTTATTTTGTGAAACTTTATTAATTAAAGGATAAATATCATGAAATTAATATAAATTATCAAGAATTTATTTTACTATAAGGGATAATAAATTTTTAAGCTTTCACTCTTTAGTCTCGTGTTTTATTTTTTATTTAATTAATGCTTTTTTTTATTTCGTTAAATTCGTTAATTTAATTAAATTATTATGGGTGTTTGTCCGTTTTTCATTTATTTACTCTAATAGTTTTGGGTTGTCATTTACTTCAAAAAGATAAAAATATAATATAAAACTTTCGTTTGTCCGCTTGATAGATACAAAAACTTATTTGAATTTTCTATAAAGGTTATGTCGGTTTTGCAAAAGTTTAAGTTAAATGCCAGAAAAATGTCAAAGTCCAATTTCTGATCACAAAATATGTTTGTTTTCAGTTTTTGAATTAAATTTTTAGTTTAAATTTTTATCCTATGTACAACCAAAAATCCTAGCATAGATAATCCTAGACTGTTTTAATATAATTTTTTGTTAAAAATATGTAAAACACATTATAGAAAACATTAATTCCCATGATAGTAGAAAATATATAAAATTGCCAATAACAGAAGCAGAAATAAATAAATAAAGAAATACAGAGTAAAGTCTTAACATTACTTAACGTTCTTTATTTTTTCATCTTTATTTTCGTTTTATTAAGATAAAAAGAAGAACATATCGTCAGCAGCATACAACAAAACATGTTATAATGAATAGTTTTTGCTTTTCTTTATTTTATTTTTTTTTATATTTGATCGATGTTAAAACACCACGGCATATAGACATTTGTAATAGATTCTTATTTACTTTTCCATTATTTTCCCAAACTAAAGGAAACAATAAGAATAATAAAGGAAAAATGAAAATAAAATGGACAACATTGATATGAACAAGAAAAATATAAAAAAAGAGAGGCAAATCCATACAACCACTGGTAAATAATAAGAAAAGATGACACCACAAGGACGATGATGAACATGTATACGTTATATTATGTACATAATAAAAGTAAATAAATTATTTCAAATAATACAGAAAAACTGAAAATATACGATAAACAAGGATAGATTTAAAAACAAAAAAAAATATTACAAGAAATGGAAAATATAAATAAATTTATGAAGGAAATATAAAAAATAAAAAAAAAACGTAACGATGATTAAATGATGAAGAGAAGAAATAAGAAAACAACTTGATGGGAAAAAAACATGAAAAAAGTTTTTTTTTTTGTTTTTTGTAGTTTTCAAAGAAAGTTACCGAAAAAAGTAAATCCATCCATAAACAGAATAAATTTAAATTGAAATATTTTCAGATACATTTTTATTATTTATCAGATTTATCCAAAAAAAAATAAAACGTAAAAATATGAAAAGGTTTTACGCAAAACAATTGTAAACAGATAAAAAAACCAATTCTAAAAATCGCATCAGCTTAATCGTATACAAAACGAAAAATCCATTTGAAAAATATAAAATCAATTAATTGATCGACAGAGAATAATTAATAATTAGAGAAAAATAAAAAAAACAACAAACCTGAGCACGCTTGCGGTGGTAATGGAAATATTAATGTTGTTGAACTTTTTCGTCTTGCTACAGCACAACCGAGTGATTGTGGTTTGAAGCTTCTCAGCTGTTGCATAAAATCGGAACACTCCATTAGGGCGACGTCTGCGAAATGCAAATCGCAGAGTATTTGATTCTAAAAAATATAATTAAAAAGAAAGAAAAAAGCGAAAAACAGTCAAATTCAATTAAATTTATATTTTAAAATAAATTATAATTAATTAAATAGTATTAAATAAAGAAAAAAATAAAAGATAAATATAAAATAGAGTAAAAAAAATTATATATACCAATTGGTTTACCTTGAATCGCCTGGCTCTCTTCTGATTGGGTCCTGTCAGGTTTAAGCCGCATGAGTTGCACCTCAAACATTCCTCGTGATAATGATTGTTGTCGTACAGTGGTGATGGTTCTAAATTGCATTAAAAACAAAAAAAAAAAAAACAGAAAAGAAAAGCAGAAAAAGAAACAAACGAAAAGACAAACAAATGAAAAATTATTATTGTTTTGTTTTTAAAAAATATTTAAATAAATAAAAATGGCGAAAATAGCTCTAACAAGTTGTTATTAGTTATGTTCACAGATATTTGTAGGATTAAACGGTGAAGACAAATAAAATTTATTAGATCTTAATTGACATTTCATTTTAAACTCCAATAAAAATTGCGTTCACTTATTTAATTAGTATTTATGCCACTATAAGCTTTCTAAAGTTCCTATTTTCTGGATAATACTGGTGTTTAGATCAATTTTTTACTTATATTTCGATTACTTTAAGGTCCTATTAGATCTAATTTTGATTTAAATTTATTTTATATCTCAAAAAACAAAAAGCTTTAAAACTCTCACCACTCATAAATAATGCTTTATATTCATTTCCCTTATTACTGTCTACTCAGTTATTTCTTTTTCTGCCTCTTTGTGTATTCATTGAATTTTTGTTTTGTTCCGCTATTTTGTCCCTTGACGGCGACAAAACATAACGACATTTTTCGTTAAATTTTCTTTATTAGATAGAGTTTTCTTTTTCTTTTTTTTTTTTTGGTTGATTTAAAAGCACACAGTCTATGCGGTTTAAGTAAGGAACAATATGAGCTGTTGTTAGATTTATTCAATATTATGTGTGTTTTATTTTTATTATTTTTATCATATTTAAGCACAAGAAGAAAAAAATTGTGATATAAAAACAACTAAAAGGTTTTTGGGAGTTTTTCTATTTATTTTTTTTTTTTTTTTTGGTTAAAATAAATCTTAGATACGTGGTTAGATTTTCACTTTGGTGATGGAACAATAAAATATTGAATAGAAAAATAGACAAAATAAATAAATACTCGGTTAAAGTGTGTCCCATCTTGTATTGTCGTTTATTGAACGTTTTTTTTTTTAAATTTTATTTTTAAATTTTAAAGCATTGATGACTATAGAATTTCTCAAATAAATAAATAAAATTTCATGAATTCATGAACACAATGATATCAGGTGGTTATAGTTTTGTTTTTCTGTTTGCTTGTTTGCTATTTTTATGCACAGAAATAAAAAAAATTAAACGAAAAGAAGGATTCACTTTAATTTTCTTATTTTGCAAAAAAAAAAAAAAACCCTAGTGAAATGGTGGTGAAAGCTATCGGGATGAGTGATAAACAATCAACAAAATAATAAAATTTAAAAGTAAAAGAAGAAAGGAATCGATTTTTCTACATTTATTTTACGTTACTTTTACCGAATTTCGATTGTTTGCAATTTTCTTTAACTTTGTTGCATTTCCAGGGACTGACAATGATAAAGTCACTACTTTATACATATTCTTTTTTTTTTTTTATGAAATCAATAAGAATTTATTGTTTTGTTGTCAATGGCGAATAATGAAAAAATCAAATAAAGAAAGGATTCTTCGATTGTTATAAAGGAAAAACCAATGTAACCAACGATCGTTATTAAACTAGTAAATGTTTGCTACATTGGCACTTTGGTAATAAAGATTGTATTATGTTTTTAAAAAATTCATAATAAAACGAAAATAAACAAAAGAAAATACAGTATAGCATCAACAGTGTATCCAACATAAATTAAATTTGTAAAAAAGTTGAAAAAATAGAAGTCGTTACCTTTTGTTTTACATTTTATTATCTTCTAGAGAAAGAATTTTTAAACTGAATTTTATTTTTTCTGCTACTCTTTGTAATACCTTTTATTTTATATGATTTACTTACATAATACATAATTTAATTAGAAAATAATTTATATTCCCATTACTTACTGCTTCTATTTTGCATAATAATTATAATTTTTACTGAATTTCATTTAAATGGTAAACATAATTAATGCATTAAATTTTTAATTATCCAAATGTAAATAATTTAAGTTCAGGAGAAATTGTTTTTAATGTAAAAGTAAAGGAAAAACATTAGAATAAATAAATAAATAATTAGGTATATTTGTTTTGTTTTTTTGGTTTTTGGTTTTAATTTAATAAAAAATAATTATTATTAAAACTTATTAACTGGATGATTAACGTTTTATTAACTGTTTTACTTTTGTTTAATCGATATAAAAACATTTTTGTATTTAATTATTTGTGAAGCTTATAACATAGGTTAATGTAAGGATTTTAATTTATTAATGATTAAATAATATTCATTAACTCGAAGCACTTTAATAAAAACCACTGAATGACTTTTGAATGCTTGTTTTTTAAAACTATTTTAACACTTAATGAAAATACCACTAATATTCAACACTAAATATTCTTTTTTAATTTCTTTTATGTTTATTATCGAAACACATTACCGATTGACTTGATAAAATGACCAGTTTCTATTTCAACTATATAAACTTTTAATTATAATAATCACCACGTACGTAACTGAAGTTTTTTCTTTTCTTTGATAGAGAAAATAGTAAAAAAAACAACGAAAAAAACCATTATTATATAATAAAATAAAATTATATTTTACTTTTATTAAGCAATCAATTTTGTAGTTAATTGAATTTTATTTAGTGAAATGATTTATTTATTTACAAATTCTAGTGATAGGGCAACCAATTACGATAAACACAGAAATGATGATGAGAAAAATAGAAAATAATTTTTATTGAAATAGAATAAAGAAATAGTGTTTCGCCATGGCCAAGGGATGTTTTTTGTTTATTTTTTTTTATATTTGATTTAGATTAATTTTTAGGCGAGCTCACGTGTATCGTTCGTTCTCTTTTTATGTTTTCAACCCATAAATAGGGTTGAATTGTATTGCTCACTGTAGAAAATTATTTATTAATTAATTAATTTTCTGTTTATAACCAAAAATACTTATTACTGAATTGACATGTAGTTGTGTGCTTTATGTACTGATGAAAATTGATTAGTTTTTCCTTATAAATGGTTATAAACAGTCGTTGAATCTGTATTTTTTTTAAATAAACCTTAAAGTATTATTTCGTTTAATAAAATTATATCATAATTTGTACTCTTTAAAACAGAAAAAAAAAAAAATTACAATTATTCACCTGCATAAAATTATATTGAAAAATTAAAAAACATTTTAATTAGTAACATAAAGAAATGACGAGAAAACAATACGAAACCGTAAAGAATATTTAAAAATGAAATGCTGAAAACGAAAGGTACCATGGTAACAGAATTGTAATAAAAAAAAAAAGTTAAAGGTAAAAAAAAATAAATGTAATTTATCCAGGTGAAAAACGATCAATAAACGTTGGTAAAAAAAAAAAAAAATATACAAAAGAAAATTGTAGAAAAGGAATAACAGCTTTTCTTTTTTAAATCATCATTTTTTTTTTTATTGTTTGTTTGCTGTTTTTTTATTGCGAAATTATTCGTTTTGTAATTAAATAATCAAAAAACAAATACACACAAAAATTATGATTGTTCTCTTTTGATATTTATTATAGTCGGGTGTCAAAGTAATAAAATTGGCAAATAAATAAATAAATATTTGCATTGGTACCGAAATGATGAATTGAATGCTCTGTAACAGAGATGGTGAACCTTTTTGGGAAGTGCGTCATATTTTGTTATTTATTTCTTTTTTGCACTAGCTTGCGAGTCACAATACCAGTGGTCTTTAGGAAGACTCGGTTGTTTCAGCTAGTTTTTTGATATTAGGCTCATATTCCGTATTCATGCTAAGTTAATTCATTACTAAGTTTAGTTCTGTTCAAAGATTTTACAAAATTCATTAAAGAATACTATTTTTCACAGGAATATGTAGACCCGAATATTGTTATCATAGCATTTGCAAGCTTTTTTATTGATACAAAATTATTTGTTAAGAAATCCCATACGTTTAATATATTATTTTTAATTTTCAGTGTGGGATTATTATTATCTGCACTACTTTCAGACATTTTTGCTTCTACTTTGGAAATAAAGGTCAATTAAAATGTCTGCGCGGGTCAATCTCTGACCCACGGGTCATAGGTTCGCCATCACTGCTCTATAAAGACTTTACCATTCTTATGCTTATTTTTTTATTATTATTATTATCTCTGTATAGTGCTTGCTTATTGATTTTATTTGCTACTTCAAAAATCAATTATTGATTATTATAATTTTCTATTTAATAATGAATAATAATATTATTTATTATTTTTAATATAAATTTCTCTACATTATAAAAAGTTTTATTCTGTATAAAAAAAAGCTCCTATACTTTTATACACTTGTTATAAACTAAATTACAATTGTTATATTTGTTTTTGTGTGACGAGGGGTATATTATGGTGGTTAATGTATTTAAATACATATATATAATGGATAATAAAATATAGATAAGTGAGTACTTTTAAGGATGAGTTAAAATTTAACAAGTAAATTTAAATAAAGAGAAATGTTTACGTTGTGCAACATTTATTATTCATTTTTATAAAATTTTACAAATTTTATTTAATGTTAAGTTTAGTGAAAGTAACGCCTGGAATTTTTGCTTTGCATTTTTATTTTTAAAAGACTCGCCAAAAATACATAGAGACGATAAGAACTTTGCAATCGTTTTCTACTCTGTTTATTATTTTTTCTGTTAATCGTTTTTGTTTAAAAGTTTTCATTCATTATTTATTTATTGCTTAAACATAAAATTTATATTTTTATGCATTTTTATTAATATAATTATATATTTTATGTGTTTTTATTGTTAATATTAAATAGAGCTTATTGATTAATTATTCCATTCATGTTGTTTTGAAAATGATACAAAGCGAGTTAATTTAAGTTTAAAGAAGAGTATTACCTAGGTTAAGTGGTTTTTATTTCTACTTTCTCATTGTTATTACATAAAAGGTTATATAAGGGATATATGTTCTGTTTTAGATCATACACTTTGCCCTTAATAATAAACATTAATCTTAAAACATTTATCACAGCATGACTGTCTAATATATTACTAATTTGTTCATAAAGAAATAAAAAAAAACTAAATCAAAAAATGCTCAAAGATCTATTAATACAGACAGCATCGTTTAATTATTGACCTAATCATAGTATATACCATAGACAAGTATAAAAACAAAATTTTAAATTATTTTTTCGTTTTATTAAAACAAGAAAAACCCGAGTGGAAGTAAAAAGTTCATTCAGTTCTTTTATCAGAAAAATGAAAGGCAAAAAAAGCTCATTAAATTGAAGAAAAACTAAAGGACAAAAAACATTTGTGAACAGTAGTTTGGCTTCATATTGATCAAAAAAAAAAAATGAATTCCTTTTCTACAAATATAAAATTTTAAAGACAGAAGGAAGCCAATAAAAAGCTCTTTTACCCATTAACATGCAGTACAGAATTTCAAAGCCAAAAAAAAAAAAGAAAGAAAAGAAAAATATTCATTCACCGTAGTTGGCATTTAATTGAATCATATTTTGTGTTTTTCTTTGTCTTTAAATTAGGTTAAAAATTGTAATAATAAGGTGAATAATTGCTTAATTGCCTGCCTGCCTGCCCACCCATTACATCCAACACAGTGCATAAACAAAAAAAAAATATATACGAATTCTTAGGAACAACAGAGAATTGAATTGAATTGAATGAATAACGCGATTAAAAATAAACTGCGATGTTGGCTGGCAAATAATAATTAAAAAAAAAAATGAAAAGAAGAAAAACCCCTTAAAAAAAGGAATCAAATAACAATGGAAATAACTGTGGAGAATAAAAATACCACAGCAAAACGAAAAAAAAGAGGTCAAAAATCATGAACAGGGACTGCAAAATGCTGCGTTAATGTTAATGAAATAAATTAACAGAAAATAAAAATGAAAGAAAAAGCTGTGTGCTGCTGTTGCCATTACGAATCTGTGGTCTTATAATTCCTTTGGTTATTTTTAGTGTAAAGAATTGTTTTATTTTTTTTTTTTTAGGAAAAGTTAATTAAAAGCTTTAGAAGTTAATGAAAAAAAAAAAAGAAACAAAAATCTGCAAAGCATTGTAAATAATTGAGGAACGAAGTAATTTTTTAGTAATATTGAAATTTAATTAAAGACTTTATACTAGAATTATTCTATATATTAAAAATGTATAAAATTAGCCGACTATAATTTATGTTTTATTATTGTTATCAAATGTTTGAAGTAGTGGTATTGTCCCACTGGAACCTCCCATTAGGTTAAACAATTCCCTTAATCAAAAATACCTATATCGAACTAATGTTTAATAATTTTCTATAAAAATATAATAATTTTAAACATAGCAAAATAAATAATGAAATTAAAAGTAAATAAAAACGAAAAACAATATTTCTGCTATATAAATGAAAGGAAAGAAAAGGTTTCTTGGTATAGGAATATTAATAATAATTGTTTACTGATTTGTCTACAATAAAAATTATTTTTGTTTTGCTATAAATGAATTGTTGCGATGATGAATTTAATAAATAAATAATTTAATGAAAATATTCAATTATTAGATGAAAATATTTGTATCCTTGTTGCTTTGTTATTAATCATTTATTTTTCAATGTTTTTCAATTCATTAATGCTTTGCCAATAGAAGTTTTATGCGAATAAATTTTCTGTTTTTGTTTAAAACTCATTTAAAAGTTTTTGTGCTTTTTTTTTTCGCTTGTAAAAGATGTTTGACTTTTTAATTAGCATTAGCTAATTACTTGTTATTTAGAATTAAAATTAAAGTTCAACGATTAATCGATTAAGCTTTTTTACTATTCATTCTAATAACAATAAATGTTATCTGATTACACTATAAAAGCTAATTGTAAATATTAGATATATATATATATTTATTTATTTAAAGGAAGAATATAAGATTGAAATTGATTTTAATTGGAATATAAAAAAAAAAAGAACGATAAAAGCACTTTTTTTTACTTTTGTTTATTTTAACTGAGAGATTTTCTATTTTTTGCTTTCTATTTGTTATAATTTGCTATTAACATTGGCGCCAGTATCTTATTCCATGTCTTCTCGTTGGTGTTATTATTATTATTTTTTTTATTTTTAGTAGAGAAAACGAATCTTTAAATCTTCTTCAAAAGAAAATAATGTCAATGATTATCTTTTAAACATAACAAATACTTGTTGTCATTTTCAGTTATCATCAACATCCATACACCTACTACATTTAATATAACAATCATAATAATAATAATGATAATAATAATAATAATAAAAATAATAACAAAGGCATAACTAGAGAGTATGTGTATAATGAAGCGAAATTAATGTTATGTTTCTTGTATTTAATGTGAAATCTGTGTATGATTTTTGTTTGTTTATATATCGACAGACAAATAATAATTATTTTGTTCGACAAAAATAGTAGAGAATATAGTAAAATGTCTATGTTAATTGTAGAAATATTAGTTTTTTGCTACCACCCATACGGTATGAAAATTATTTAAATAAATAAAAAAAAAAAAATATTGAAATGAAGGGATAATAAATAGAAACAACGTAATCACCCACATAAGAGTAATTGTGACACGTTCATCACTTCATTTTCAACCATATGCTAAATGGGTTTTTCTTTTCTTTTCTTTTCTTTTTTTGTTTATAAAATCTTTTACTTAAAACTAAAATTATTATTTGTTTTTTACTTATTATAATATAGAAGAAATATTTCTTAACATAAGAATTATAATTTAGAATGTGCTAGAAGAAGGGAAAAGTAACAAATAAATAGCACCTCAAAAATGAACTGATATGCGACAACAATCCCAAAAACACCCACACAGTATAGGGTTGTGATAATAATAATAATAATGATAATAGTTGTTTTCTACTACTTAAATAGACAAGAGAGTATTAAAAAACAAAAATAAAAAAAAGCGAAATTCATGTTGATGAAGAAACAAAAGGAATAACAAAAAAAAAAAAGAAGAAGAAAAATGAGGGAAAAATAAATATTTGCCGACGTTTTTGGTGTGTTCCACCCACATAGAAAACCATTGAAATTCATTGAATAAATATCTATGTGCTTTTGTGGGACTGTCTACAGCAATATGTCCTAATAAAATACCTATTATAATTGAATCAAAGTTGACAGATGAAATTAATTAATTATTTTTCTTTTTCTATTATCTCTTTCTTCGTTTTTTTTTTTGATCTATTTTCTTTGTCAATAGAGGCGAATCACATGCAATATTAAATTACGCATTATTTTCTATTAAATAAGTTTAGTTATTAATTCATAATTGTAGTTTTTTTTTTTATATTTTTATAAAAAATTATTAACTGTTGCGTTGTGCTTCCATTTTTTATTTTATTTAAAAACAAAAATTAATGTTCATTGTCTAGTTATTTATTTATCATTTGTTTTTCGAATTCTTGTTACAATGTTGAGCTTTCCAGTATTAATTATTATAATTAATTTTACTTTTACTTTTTGATTAATAATTTTCGTTATTTTTTTTATATATTCTGATGCGTTTATAAGTGCTACTTTGTTGAGACAAATAATTATTTAATAATGACAGATAAATATATATAGTAGCTTTAAGCTTTTAATTATAACTTTACTCTATTATATTTCTATTTAGAAAAAGAAAAATACAAATGTTAATTCACATTGGAAAAAAAAAAGAAAAATTTTTTTATTAAACAGTATGTTTATAATTATTTATTATTTTTTTTTATTAACAGTACATTAACGGTTGGTTATTAAGCATAGCAAATGCGAATATATATGCAAATGGAAATGCAATAACAATTTTTGATTAATATTGAATCAAAAAATGAAGTGAAAGAAGAAAGAAAAGAAATGAAAGAATTTCATCATCGTCATCAGATACAATACAGAATATACACCATCAGTTCACGTTTCTAAGATAGCTATATTGCATAACTTTGAATTAAAATAAGAAAATATTGTTTTTAACGACATTTTAATGTCACTTTGAATTAATGTCAATTACCCATGACTGGATATTTTAAAGTTTTTCTTTTCGCTGCTTTGTTTTTTCTTTTCTTACGTGTTTACCAATTTATGTGTAAAGTTTTCCTTCTTTTACGCTTTATGCTTTATTCCTATTTATTTATTTTTTTGTTTTGTTTTTATTATAGTTCGTGTCCTCGTCGAACATAAAATAATATTAAAATTTCAATTAAAGAAAAAAAAAAACGAAGGGAATTTCTAATCTAATGTTAATAAAAACTCAAAACATTTCTTTCTGTTTTTCTTTTTTGATTTGCGCTGATTGAATTTCTGTTTTTTGAGATGGATCTGTGTTTCACTGTAATGATGTTTATGCAGCCGGATGGATTTGGTTTTTATTTTTGCGTTGTTTAACGATTTTATAATTTAAAATATAATTTTTGTTTGTTTTACTTCTTGGAATATTATAGATACACTGACAGATGTGATGTAATATAATAAAAAAAGAAGAAAAAACTCAAGTAATAAGTTTCTATGTTGTTTCTCTCCTTGGGGATAATTATTTGGAATATTTTGCATAATGTTTCTGTTGAAATGTTTACTGTATTATTGTTTTTATTTTATTTTTCTTCCTTTTTCAAATCAATTTTACTTTTAAAAGTAATTAATTAAAGGATTAATATTTTTCTTTCTTTTATTCTAGAAAAAAAAATGTCAACAACGTAGTACTTGTTTGTGTCTTAACTTATCGGTTAATGTCGTGTGGTTTAAAACGTGGCTGAAAGCCACCTGATGCGCTTTATTTAAGGAAAACATTATTTTTTTTTCTTTACTTTTCTTTTTGTTACGCTCAAAGCTTAAACAATTAATTAAGTAAGTAAAATGATTTTATTTAATCATAAATCACCGATTCATTCCCTTAATATTCGTATAAATGTTGAAAATCTACGCATGATGAGAAAATTAATGTAAACAAAACGAAAGAAAAGAAAATTCAGCCGCCGCCCTATTTATTTTATAATTTTATTATAACTTTTATTTTCGGTGTTTGTTTGACGAAAGAAAATAATATTTGCTGCAAAAATATGCGAACGACAAGTAAATTAATAAATAATGTTAAAAACGGACCAGACGTTATCCTCAATTCAGTTATTTCCATAGTCCATTCGACATAATTCCATCTAATTTACGTTAATAATACTTAAATAAATAAAAAAAAAAAATGAAATGAAATGTAAATAACCATATGTGGTTATTTGGGTGGTTATTACGGGTGGAATTTTATTTGTTTTCTTCTCTTTAACCATGCAGCAAACGGAGAAAAAATAAAGACAGAAAAAAAAACGTGATACAAAGAATACCGGTCAATGGCAATAGTGAGTTGAGTATAGAAATATGTGCAAAAAAAGGGGTTTAATAGTAAAAAAAAAAGAAAAAGTTAATAAACAGGGATAATTCTAGCATTTTTTCTGCTTATTACAGTCGAATAACCTTTTGTTAATTAAATAATAATTATATTCTCTATTTTCTCGTATTACTAATTAATTAAAAGCATACGAAAAAACATAAATCAATAATGAAATAACATAATAATCGTACTGTGCTGGGTTTAAACACCATCCCGCCAAAAGTTTTCACCGAGTTTTACCTAATAATGATAATATTGTACAGTGTGGCATAGAGCTTTCGTTTGTATTTATTTCTAGGCTGGTATTTACATCCCTTTCAAAAATTAGCATTAATTAGAAAATAAAATTATTTTAGGGAGAATTAAAAGACACAAAGAAGGAAAGGATAGAAGCAAAATAACAATTGTTTGATGGCAAATAATGGTATTTTCCGAATAAGGAGCAGCAACCCCAAATATAAAAAGTATGGCCGACGATTTTTTCTTTTGGTTTTTTGGTTTTGTGTACACAAAATGCAGAGAACATAGTTGGAAAAAAGGGGAAGTTATCCCTTAATGTGTGATCCTTTTAATCACAACGGTTGGCAGTATTGTTAAGGGGTAGCTTTCTTATGAGTTTTTAAAAAGCTTTTTTTTTGTATACGTAAAACTGTGAGCTTGCGCAAAAATTTACCTTTGGCGTTTTTTTTTTTATTCGTTTGTTTGTTTGTATTTTTTAATGTTGCTTCGTTTTGAAAAGGGATTATGAAATAAATATATACACAGAAGAAATTAAATAAAAAGGGGAGTTGAAAATGATACGGGTGACAAATAGGATAAGTAACATCTATTATTTCTATTTAATTATTTATTTAGTTTTTCTTCGTTTTTCTCTATTTTTCTTTCTATCGCATTAAAAAAATCCCCTTTCGTTGTTAGTTAGGAATTTTCTGGAGTAAATCCGACCCTCTTAAGTATTTAGTAAACAAACCAACAAAAGAAAAGCTTTAAATAAGCGCTATTTGTTTGTTTATTTATTTTGATTAAACTTACTGTGCGTTACGATGCCTTTAAAAGAAATTATTATGCTTTTCGGCTTAATTTGTTTAAATTTTTTATGGTTTCAGGATCTCTGTCCGGTTTTACTTCTGAACATTGAGGGTATTTCTTGATTGAACACTTTCTTCACTTACACCCTATGTGATTTTCGTTTAAAACGTAACTTAAACAACACGCTCACTTAAATTCCATAAGAAGTTTTCTTTAAAATTATAATTCTTACACAAAATGCAACCATAGCACCACTGAGTTGTTTTCTATTTGAAAAACTAATAAAATCCGCGTTTCTATTATTATTTCTTAAATTTAATTCACAAAACAGGAACAATGAAAAAAAAAAAAAAATAAACAAACTAAATAAATAAAGAAAAGTTTTCTTCTTTTTTCGTTTATTTTTCCTTTTTATGTTATTTTTAGCGAAGGTGAAATAAATCGCTAAAAAGCACGCAAACTTTTATTATTATTTTATTTTATTATTTTTTATTTAACTTTTTGGGGTTGGTGATTAAGTGGTATGCCTTGTAATTAATAGAAATTTTATCCCATTTTATTTTTTGCTATTTAATTTTCATTAAAATTTTGCAATCATTTTCTTTGTTATTTATCGATGTTTTGATTAATTTTCTTAATTTCTCTAATACGTTTGTTTAATAAAAATAAATGCATAAAAATTTAAAATAGAAAAATAGCGAAAAACACAGTTAATAGTTGACAGGTGGTTGAATAGAAATATAATTTATTTTCTTTAACGCACTGTATTCGTTTTAAATATTTTTTTTACTATAAACTTAATGCTTTGCACCCAGTATTTTCCGTATTAAACATAAAATAAGAAAAATAATTAATTTTAATATAGAAAAGCTTAATAAAAAAAAAGCACACCCGCCTAAAATAACAAACAAAATAAAAAAAACATTTATCAATAACCCTCTGTGAATTATTATTTATTTTTCGCATTTATTATTTTCTTTATTTACTTTTCTTATTCTTATTTTTATCGATAAATTTCTATGAATTTTGATTTTTTAATTAATTTATTTAAATAAATAAAAACACGAAAAAGGTAAAATATAAATAAATATTTATTTATTATTTGAATTTTCTTGTAAAGCAATTAAAAGTCCTTATGGAAATCTATATTTATTTTTTCTTAAAGTGTTTTTTGTGTTATTGTTTATTAAAGTGAAACCAGGTGTGTCCTTAAGGAGGTAATATAATTATATAAATGTTAATTACATCCTGTATATATTCTTTCTATGTAAATAATTTGGATAAATTTTCTTTTTTGATGTATAAATATTTATTTACACAAATTTACACCTGTGTGTTGAAAATAAATTTGTCGTTAATTAACAAAAACAAATAACAAAAAGGCTAAAGGATAAAGGAAATTAAAAAGCATTTTCAAAGGATAAATGTTATTTAAAAGTACAAAGAAACTAAACAAATTAAAATGGTAAAAAAAAATAAAAAGGTTATAATCTGACGTTTTGTGATATGGAAAAAACACCTTTCAAAAAGTTTTTTTGTTTTCACTTGTACACTGGGTTTGTGTCTTGGTTCAACACTTGCACAAAAATAACATCAAAATATAAAAGAAAACTTTTTGTATTTTTCTATTTTTCTAACTTTATCCGATGAAAGAACTTAATATTTCGCGTAAACAAATCGCTTTTGTTGTCTTAAAAATAGAAAAAGAAGAAAAAAATACAGATGAACACTTTGGCATTATAAAAGCACAATAATAATAATAATACTTTTAAAGCTTTTATTTATAAACTTTTTATATCTCACCCACAAAAATAAATAATTTACAAAATTAAATAAATGAAAATTGTAAAAATAGTTTTTCTTTCTAAGCTTTTCTAATTGAAATAAAACTTTTTTTTCACGGTAAACCGAGCATCGGTAGCAACAGTCTGACATCAACTAGCTTGTTAACCAGTTGTTTAAACTTATGAAAGCTGAAAATATACGGTGTTTTGTTATTGCTGCTTTTGTGTTGTAAACTCTTGTGTAGAGCAACAAAAAAAAAAGCAAAAAATGAAAAACAGTTGTTGTCTTTTTTATAAGAAACGAAAGACCAACAATTGAGCTTTTTGTTGTTGTTGCTGTTCTTGTTTTCTTTGCTCACAAAACTTTTATTCATTTGTTCAAAATTTCATTCAGAATTTTTAATGGTGAAAAACCTTCTCCAGACGACTATACATAAATTTTTTGTATTTTGGGATATTTGTAGTGGGGTCCAACAATGCGCAATGAGCGTTTTGCAAAATGTTAAATTTTTGTCGATGTGATATTTGTGCCAGTGCGTGCTAGAGAAGATGAACATTTATTTACTAAGGGAGCATAATTAATAAAAAAAATAATAATAAACATTTCTGTACGCAGTTTAACCAAAGTAATAAAACTAAAAAGCACTAAAATCAGTGCAAGCTTAATGAAAATTAATAATATTGTTAGGTGAAATCATTACCCATGCACGTCTGCAAATAAATTCGCGAAAACAAATTAGGAATTTTGTTTTACCTGCGATAGAGATTTTTTATTTTTGAAATAAATTTTTATCTTTTGTTTTATTAACGGTGATTGTCCTCACTGAATTTTCACATTGGGTTTGTTTATTACTTGGAGAATTGATTGTATCACAGAGACCAAATGCATTATTGCTGGTTACAAGGGAAAATTATTAGCTAATGTTGATGATTGTGCCTTTTTTGTGGAAGCTTTTGTCGCTTCTAAGTTTATAACAAATAAATTCAGTTAAAGTTTATGATTGAAGAATAAAAATCATCTAAATAAATATTGATTTTATTATATTATAAGAAAAAAGAAAAGAGAATGGTAAAAATATTATGAATGAATTGAGACAATCCTACAAAAATACCATCAACCACCTTTTAGATAAATTAAAAAAAATGTAGAAAAAATAAATATCTTCTATCACTCAGAAAAACTCTAACATTTTAACGTTGATTTATTAAAAGAATATCGACTACATTCGTTGTGTATTTCTGTGCTTTATTTATTTATTTTTAGTTTTTCTTTGATTTATTTATGGGTTTAATGATGTTGGCGGTACTTTTGCCATCATCATTATTATTATTATTATTATTAGTATTATTATTACTGTTTCTAATTAAACTGATGATGTCATTCGATTTATTTATAATATTTTCGAAAGATATTTCTATAATGAAGGATCAATTTTATTTATAAATTTATGAAAATTTTCTGATTTAACATTTTTCTTATATTCGTATAATAGTATAGATGTGGGCGAATATTTAATAAATTGATAATCCTGGTACGTGTTAACGTAATTTTCAATTATTTTTCCTTGCTTATTTTAGCTCATCCTTTATATATTGTGTATTTTCTTTTTCCAAGACAACAAATATTCTCTTTCAGTTGCATTCCAAAGTATCATAACGCGTAAAACCGTTTAAGAGATGGTGGATGTGATCCTTTTTCGTGTCTTTTTTTTTTTTGAAATATTTTATATTTTCTATATAAATCCATTAACAAGTAGCAAATCTATGTTATTTAATAAATTTTTCCTATATTATTTTTTTTTAATAAAATATAAGCAAAAAAGCTAACAATATGAGAAATGGAAAAATATCCAATCCGTTAGCAAACAAACAAAAATCTATAAGCTTGTTTAAACTAAACCGATAAAAAATGAAAATTTCTTTTTATTTTTTTTTTTGCATTGAATAATCTATTTTAAGCCACAAGAATTTTTCGATATTTTTTATTTATTTTTTGGTACCTTTTTAACACTAAGTCTTGCAGACATCCGATAAATATACAGGTAAATAGAGAATTTATATATAATAATTTTTCGTTTTTTTTTTTTTGTGGCATATAAGCATCAAAATAAAGCTGTAAATGGTTATGTAGATATGCTGGGGGGTGTATTCAAATAAACTACACAGTGTATATTGTTGTTGTAATTATAATAAATTTTGAAATTACTCAACATTAATTTACTTGAATGTTTGATTCTTATGTGCGTTTTACTACTATATACATGCTGTATTTTTTTTTGGTCTCCCTAATTTCTTCGCCTCTGTTATATTTATTATTATTTTTTATATATATATAAATATTTTCATTCGGGTATAATGCGACAATAATGTGACATGTGTAAAAATGTAATAATAATAATAAAACTGGTAACATTTGGTGGTAAAAAAACAGAAGTAGTAGAAGTAAATTACATAATGTTGGTTTAGTTATGAAACAAAAATGAATTAATCCATGGATGTGTACTGTTTTTTAGTTACTTTGTTACATGGAAGAAAAATTTTTACTCATTTTTATTTGTTTGCTTTCTGGCTTCCTACTATATGTAGAAAAGTAGTTCCAGATTAAGCTGGTGGATGTGCAATAAACAAAGAAATAAAAAAGGATAATATAAATGCAAGAAAAAACTACTCTTGTACAAGTTCATCATAAGCTTATATCGTTGTAATGATGTCATTCGAATAAAATTGATGAGCTTTGGTTACTTGAACATCTGCTAAACGTTTTTTTCGTTTTTCTCGTTTTGTTTTTTCAAGAACAACTGGCAACATGAGATTCATTTTTTTTTTTACTTTTAAATATGATTTTTATTGTTTTACTTGTTTTTACCTTTTATTTATTATTATTATTATTATTAATTTTTTTATTTAAAGAAAAAGCTTTTAATTAAGTATAACCTTATTTAAGGGAATTGTTTTAAAAGCTTTGAGTGTTATTATTATAATTTTTTATGCTGTAAAACTTAACTCGAAAAAAACACTTGAAAAAACTTTAACCTTTTCTAAAAAAAAACATAATTTTTATTTATTTATATTATTTAGAAAGCTTTATCTCTATAGTTTAGTGAAGAAAATACAATATAAAATTGTTTTATTGTTGTGCTTGTGGCTTAACAAAAAAAAGAAAATTCGTTTATTGTTTGTTTATTTGAACAATGACGTTGCAAACAGGATACAATCGACCAATTTTGATTATATTAAATGATTGATGTCCGTGTGATAAGTAAAATTATAACAAAAAATAATAATAATAGCGAAAATTTGTTTACTTTGTTTTTAAGTATTATTAACAACAACAACGACAACAAAACTGGTTTAACCAATAAAAATGCTTGCTTAAAACAAAAGCGAAAATTTATTCCTCTGCATTTGATTGGTTCGTGTACTTTTTTGTTTTTGTTTTTATTTGCTTGCATTTGCAGGCAAACTTTACGGTATTATGCCTGTGGAAAATTATTTACAGCTTTTTATTTTTTTGTTTTTAAATAATAAACGTAAAACACAGTAGGGAAAACCAATGTTTAAGTTAAATAAATAAGTAACGCGGCACGTGAAATGTCAATGAATTTGAGTGATTATAAATAAGGATGTGCTATAGTCAAGTACGATAGAAATGTGACTCGACCGTCAAAATGACAATAATAATATACGAATATTTTTTTTTTCTTTATGCTATTTCTGTAGTCTCACTGGCATGGGTAAATAATTATGTTAATGGATAGGAGCGATAGATGATGATTTGTTTTGACATATAATTACAAAATAATAAAGGAGGAGAAATAAGTAAATAAATAAGCACAAATGGAAACAAAAACAATGAAATTTAGCCTTAAAGAAAAACAAAACAAAAAAATTGTAATGAAACGAAATGAATTTTTTTTTGTTGTATTTGAAATAAAGTAAAGAAAACTTCAGTCAGACTGAATGAATAATATAATAGATAGGTATGAGGTTGTTCGATGGTTTGCTTGATAAATAAATATATATATTTATTATTTTTTATGTACTTTCTGATAACACTGAATAAAAGCTTTAAAAAAAAAAAATGAGAGAAAAAACGAAAATACTTGGCCATCTCACCATCTTGGTAAACTTGAACTTTGTTGAAATGATTTTTCTTCTATTTTTTTATTTTTCTTTTTGCTGCTATTCTGTGGTTTCGATTTCTTTAGCTGGTTTTAGCCTCTTTTTTTCGGTTGTTTAGTTTTTTTTTTTTTTTTTTTTAATATAAATTTCAGCAAACACTTGTTGAATTTATTTTTTTTCTGATTGATTCTTTGTAAATTGGTTTGTTTTTCTTAACTCGTATTATGTTTGGTTGTTTTTTCTATATTTTATGCTATTGATTTTATAAACAATTATAATTTTTGGTAATTAATTAGTTAATTAATTAATTCAATTGAAATATTAATTGATTGCTTTTTAATTTTGATACTTTTTTTTTTTTTGGGAAAGTTTATTTATTTTTCTGTGTTTTCGTACAACTTATGTTCTTTTTAATTGAATTTTTGATCATTAAATTTAATGCAAAATAAATAAAAAAATATTACATTAGAACAGTATATAGTGTTTATTTGTAATAAAATAAAAATAAGCTTTAAAATAAAATAAAGAAACTAGAATAAAAGCTCTTTTTTTAAATTTCTTTAAAGAACGAACATCAGAATGAACATTATTTTTCGTTTGATACTTATAAATTGGGGCTTTTTGTTTGTTTTTCTTTAATTTAAAACAAAACAAAAAAAAAAAAAGAAAAGAAAATGAAAAACTTTTTTCCATTAATTGCGTCATTAGGATTTTTCATCATTTTATTTTATTATTTTTTTTCTTATAATTTAATTATTCTGTTTCCTACTGTTGATGTTGTTTGCTGTTCCCTTTTATTATATTTGCTTGTTTGTCGGAATTGTAACTTCCTTTTAACTCTTCTTTTATAATATTTGTTTGATTTGGTTTTTTCTTTTATTTTTTTGCTGTTTTAGATTAAGATTTCACAACCAGCTATTCACATTGATGACAGATTTATAAAGTGTGAAACTTTTTCTGTATTTGGTTATATAGTTTTCTTTTATACAGAGAAATAAAAACGGAAACTTTTTATGGCTTAAAGAAACATACAACACATTGCTAAATGGATAACAAAGTGAAAAGAATAAAATTACTAAAAAATTAAGGGTTTCGTAGGCAATTTATTAGACGAACCAATTTAAAATAGCTTTCATCGTGCAGCACATGCTAGATGACAATGAAAATCACGTGCAAAATAACCAAATAATAACAATAATAATAATACCATAACCGCCCTACTAAATCATTTTTTTTTTTTTGTTAAAACAGAAATGTCTTATTTTAAGGGTAAATATGCATTAGAAAAACAACCATATCCCACGATCAACGAATCAATGCCATTCATGTTATTTATTTATTAATATTTTGCACGTCAAATGTTACTAAAACTTACGGATAAAAAAGCAAACACCCCAATCTAGGGTTGATTGGTTAACGTTTAAGAATTAAGGGATCAGATGACGTTTTATCTATTTTTTATAATAAAAATAATAAGAAATAGAAAATTATAACCAAAAAAATATAAAGAACCGAATAAAAATTGACATTTATTATTGGGGCTGAAAGGAAAATTCTTCTCTCGTTTGTTATTATTTTTTATTATAAAAAAAAAAGTTTCTGCTTTTTTTTTTTTTGGGTAATATAATAAAGTGTGACTTAACTTTTTCTTTCATATATTTATATATCCTTCACTTATGATACTAAAAGGATTAAGTTTCCAAGGAAATATAAATAAATAAAAATGTCATAAAAAGTAAAACATATTACGAAGCGAATTAATCATAGTTGAGACACAGTTTTTAGTAAGGGCACAATTATTAGTAAGGACACAGAATAAAATTTTCTTAATTTTTTCAAAAATTTAATAATTTTTCCTTTCTTTTTTTTGTAGCAATAATTAATTCAAAATTTGCATACTTTTAAACGTAAAAAGTGATTTCTAATATACACTGAATCATTGTTGATAAAAAAAAGTAGAGAAAACGTGTAACCGTAATCACCTTTGTTAAATATTTAAAGAAAATAAGAAAAAGTTTTTACTTAAGGTATTTCCTTTACCTTTAAATAATGATAATAATAACGAAAAAGTATTAAAAGCACAAAGTACTACGTGTTAAAAAAAAAAAATAAAATAAATAAATATTAAAGAAGGAGAAAGTAAAAAAAGTTACATCAAGTAAGTAACTTAAACACCAATTTTAACATGATGAAAATATTAATTTGATTTCTTTTTAAAAGTATTTATAATATGTTGTAAAAAGTTGTAATATTTAAGCTGTTTGATGTTTGAACTTTTTTCCAAATGGATAATCAACACCCCTTGATTTATATTTATTTGGTTATTATTTAAGTCAATTTATTAATAATAAGAACAACATGGTGTTTCCTAGAGAATTTTTTTCGCAACATAACTAGATGAAACTTTTTATTTGTTTTTCTGCAGTAAAGAAAAAAATTGCAAAAAAATAAATAAATAAAGCTTGAAATTCTATGCTTGGGAAGAAGAATCAACACCCTGAATGAAGAATGAAAAAATGGTACAAAATTGATATGAAAAAAAAAAAAAACCACCCAGCATGTAGTATTTGATGACAAATTTACGCATTTTTTTTTTTTCGTTCATCTGGTTAAACGAGGGCAAGTAAAGTAAACGCGGAATAATGGTGGAAGGATCAGGAACAGTATAGCAAGTAAGTTTGATGAAAAAGTTATCAGTATGGGGACACGTGTGTCTGCGGGTGTATTTTTATTATTTTTGCTCTACGTTTCTTATTATTATTTTTTATTTTATACTTCCTATGAATTTTTATTTAATATTGCCTCAGGTTGTCCAACGATGGTACGAAAAAAAAAAAAAAGGTTCGAACGAAACGTAATTTTTCTACATTATTATTATTTTTATTATTATTTTTTTCTCTTTATAGAAATCTATTTGCTATATAAAAATAAAAATAAAATGTAACCAAAATTATGGAAATAAAGAAGAAAAATTACGTTAATATGGGATGGGTGGGTGTATACCGTTTACCTTTAGTTATTTTATGTTTCTTCTACTTAATTTTATTTATTTTTAAAAGAAATAAGGATGTAGTGAAGATTGGGAGAAGATAAACGATGTGGCATGATTTTGTGTAAAAGAAAAATGATGAGAAAAATTACTTGAGAACATATTTACTGTCCCTTTTTTTTTTTCACTGTCGTTTTGTTTTATATTATTTACGGAGTGCTAATGGCACATATTTTATTTATTAGTTTGCATTACGATACGGACAAAAAATGAAATCTTTTCTAAGGCCCAAAAAACAAAAAAAAAAAAAAAAAAAATGGAAAAAGCCCGATACAAATCTAGACAAAAATAAATTTTCAGTTTGTTGTTTTATTTTTTTTTTTTTTTTGTGTATTCCACTTGTCACCCTCTTTTAAATAACAATAATCGCGTGAAGTGTACTTGAGAAATTAAAATTAAATAAATAATAGCCACGTGAAACAGAATACTCATCTCTTGAAATTTATGAACAAAAAAACAAAAATAAAAAACGAACATTGTTAAATGATAAAAATAAAAATGGTAAAGTAGAAGTAAACAAAAGCAAGTACCAAGGCACTTTGAACCACTTGATGAAGTGTTTTTTGTGTCTTTGTTTCGTTAAATAATAAGTAAATTGGTCGGATGGATGGATGGATGGATGGATGGATAGATGGATTTATGGTGGTATAGCACTGATTAAATTGAAAAGAATGTCCAATGTTTTAATATTTTTAAAGTAAAATGTAAAATATTATTAAAATAAATTTATAATTTACGGAAAAATACTTTAAGAAGAAACGAAATAAGCAGTTGTCAGTGTCGAGTCACCAATAAAATTTAATCCGTTTCGCCAATCTGTCTTTCTTCTTTTCTTTTTTTTTTTCTCTTTGTTTTCTTACAATACGTACGTTATCCTGTTGCTCGTTACTGATTCCTATTCACCTTTTCTTTACAAGCACAGCCTTATCTTAGGCAGAAATATTTCTAAATGTCACCAAGATAAATAAGAAAACGTGAAAGGTTTTTTACGTTTTAAATGGATTTTTTTTTGGCTGTGTTAAATCATTTAAAAAGATTTTAAATATGTATTGCTTCAATTTTACTACCTTAAACAATGGTTGTTTTATTATTTTTTATTTAATTTTTATAAATAGATTTTCATATTTTTTTTTGCTTCAAGTTAAGGAAATTTTTGGGCAAGTGGAGGCGCCTGGTTTTTGTATACTTTTTTTTCCCGCATTAAATTCATATTTTAAAAACATTAACAACTACTTTCTATCGTTAATATTGTTTTGATTAATTTACAAAAAATTAACGTTTAATTTAATTATTTCTGTTTTTAATTAAATTAAATTATATTAAAGTGTTTTTTATTTTTTTAGTTATTTGTTAAGCCTGTGAGTAGAATAATTTCGGTTGAACATTTTAATGCCATTATGGCCGATTTAAAATAATACCAAATAAAATTTAAAAAAAGAAAATCATTGTAAATGACAGTATTATGTCAAAATAAAATTAATAGATGTTTAAATTATCGCTACATTTATGTAATGACCATTTTTTTTTGGGAATATTTTTACTTTTTTCTTTACAAAATACAAATGACGTTAGTCGTACCATCAACAATGACATGATGGTGAAAACAGACCTAAAAAATATACTTTTTTTTTCTTTTGCTCGTGTGTAACATTTATCAAACCAGTTACTAATCATTTTCAGGTAAATACGGTGATAATATAATCAGAAAATAACCAGCAACAAAAAAAAAAAAACTGTAAATGATGTTTTAAAATGATAAAAAAAAAAAAACGAAAAGAAAAAATTAACGGCAATCAATCAATTATTATTTCCTTTTTTTAAAAAGGTATTTTCATCATTAAATATTTAAATAGAAAATATTTTTCAATACTATATTTTGTAGGCAAATAATATTACATTTTGTTTATTTATATAATTAGATTATTTGATTATTTATCTACAGGACAACATTTAGAGAGAAAAAAGAACAAGGTTAAAACCATTAAAGGTTTGATATGGGTTAGATGTGCTATGAGGGGGCTTTTTTTTACTCTATTGGTATAACTTTGCTACAAGATAGTCAACTATGATGTTTTTAATTTTCTTTTTGTGTTTTTATTTACTAAAATTTTGTTTATTTAATTTTGTTAATTTTTAATACGGAAAAAAAGCTTTTAAAAGCACATAAATCACTAGAAACTGTAACATTTTTACACGGTTTTTGTATTTGATAATAATTTAAGGGAAATTAATTTTTGCATATGTGTCTCGGATAACAACACTTTATTCATAAATTTTTTCATGTAATTTGATAAAATTATATTAAATATTGCCAGTTGCTTGATCCTTTAAATGCTTCGTGTTTTTTTTTTTATTTTCATCTTGTTTTATGTTGTAAACAACACCCTAGTATCTTTGTCTATTGGGATTAATTTCTACTCACTTTATCTAAATTGTGTTTCTATTTAGTAAAATTATTTATTTAAAAAAAAAATAAAATTGTAAACGCAGAATTAAATATCATTTTGATTTATTTCTAAAATAAAAAGATTATTTTAAACGGTGTCAAATTGTTTTTCCAGAATGTTAAGATCTCACTTCGGTTATGAAATTAAGTTATTCGATAGGCTTTATCGTTTTGTAAATGTGAATCTAAATTCGTTTAAATATTTTTCATCAATACTTCTAACCGCAAATAGTACATAGAAATGTTACATCTATTTTACATATAAATAAACAAAAAAGAACTCAAAAGGTATAAAAATATTTACTTAAATATCAAATAAGTTGTTACAAAGTTTCTTTTGTGCTTTTTGTTGTTGATGCCGTTGTTGTTGTTTTTTATTCTTCACCCACTATTTGCACAACTAATGAAATACAAATATTAACACTAAGGATTCATTAGTTTTGCTAGTCATTTTGTTAAATTTTTCCATTCTCACTATTTATTTACACAGTTAACAAGTGTTTTTATGCTTAATTAAAAATACATCAAGTCATTAAAATTGACTTTTCTATTCATGATTTATTACCGGTTATTTCCGGTTATGATTTTAATTGATTATTTTTTACTACCCTCTATCTACTTTTAATGATTGAGTGAGCATTTTTTTTTTTTCATAAAAATAATTGTTTTAAATTAAAAACAGAATAAAATAAAAAAATAAACTTTATGAACTTAATGTAACAAAGTATTTGTCATCGCAGGGAAAACTCTAATAAATAAAGTTAAAAGTTTCATTGTAAAAGTTCTGTGTGTGTTTTTTTTTTGTTTTTTTGCTATTTGTGTCTAAAAAAAAATAATACTTAAGTTAAATTTCCATTAAAATTCTTATTTATAACCATCAAACACGACATTTAACTTATTTAAAGTACAGAAAAAAAAAACAATTTTTATCTTGATTTGTTGTTGAATAAAAAACCAAACCAAAAAAAAAAGGTACAACACATACGAATACCGTGTAAAAGGTCATCTTACGTTTATTTTATTTGTTTTAATGCGAGTGAAAGTAGAAAATAAGAATTATACATAACGATTATTTAGTGATAATAAAATAAAATGCTATAAAAATTAGTAATATAAATTGTGATAATAAGATGTTATCGACAAGATAAACAGTAAAAATTTAGGCTCGTAATCTTATATTTTGCACTCTGTGTATCACTTTTACTGCTCGCATTTTTATTTTTATACATTACTTGCTGTTGCGTTAATGTTCCAACTGACATTAGATAATCATAATAATAATAATAATGTGAAGAAAAATCATCAAAACCATTATCTAATGGATGTTACACTTTTATTTTTCTTTAAAAAATGAAAAAAAAGCACACAATCTTGAATCAGGGTTTGCAACCGGACTAACAGATTATTATATCCGGATTGAAATAATTAGTTTTAATAAATTAAACAAAATTAATAGAATAATTTGCCTTAGGCTATAGAAAAAGAAAGGTGGAAAATAATTGATTATTATCTCGTGCCGGCAAGTACATAACAACAATAACACTGATTGTTGGCAAGCAAAGCTAACTCTATCTAGTTCAAATTATTATTAATAAAAAAATCCTCATCATATCAGTACTAATTTATTCATGTACGTGAGTGGGTGTTGGAGATTTCTTTTCTTCTTCTCTTTATATATATATACATATTTGTGGTATAATCGCGTGGACGCGGTAGTGTAGATTTGTTAGAAAATTCTAGGTCGGTCGTAGGGAGTGAAATTATATAAACAGAAAAAAAAAGCTAAACAAAAAAGTTTATTCATCCATAAAATTATCGTATAGTTGGATGTAGGTGCTGGCATTTAGCCTCTCTTAATAACCTCTTTTTCAACTATGTTATCACCATCATATGAACTTTTTAATTTCTTTTTATTTATGTTGGTCGTTCTACAGAGGAAAATATTAAACGTTAAAAGACGAAAAATATTTTTTTCAGTTTTTTTTTCTTCTTTTCATTATAAACTGGGTTAGTCAATTTCCGGTTAAATGTTTTTCGGTGTTTCATTTTATTTTCGTTTCTTTCATTTAGATTTCTAATGTGCTTATCGTTGTCTCGTCTTTATTATAATTAATAAACTTATTAAATGTTTATGAGTGTGTGTATGTGGGATGTATTATAAGTATATCCGGTCGAGTGGAAGGATGTGAATCATCATTTTATGCATAACGGTGGTGAAATAAGTAGACAACACGAGTAGATTCTTATTTTCGTTCAATAAATTGGTTTGATTGCAACATTCAATGGTTTCAAAATAAACTTATACCGTACTTACCGGTTTGTGTACTCGAATCAAAGAACGTACTTGTTGTTTCTACGGTCATGGTGCCAATTGTTCCATCTATGATTTGTGCACAGGAATCTCTGCGTCCACGGTATCTGTAGAAGAAAGTTAGAACATTTATTGATGTTTTTGGGTGAGCTTTTTTTTATCTGCTTACCTGCAAACGTCGTCACTTTGAGAGCTTTGTCGGCGAAAGTTTCTACAACGAATCATTTCTTCAGTTGTTGATTGCCGGCGAAAGCCACGCGCAATTAGAATTTCTTCGGTTGTTGATTGTCGACGAATTGGTGGACGACTATTATTTTCAGTTGATGGTGGTGGTCGAGCGCAAGGACTTGGATCCCTATCGATGAATTGTGAATAGTTTTTGAGCTCTTAAAAAATTAAAGGCGAAAATCATGCATACCTGGAGGAGCAGCAGCTACTTGATTCGGGTGAACGTGGTTGACGTGCTGCCGATGACGATTGACGTCGCAAACGTCCGCGTCTTCTTGGGCTGCCTTCACGTTCATGACTTCGGTCTGGGGAAAGATGCGTTCGTGAATCTCGTCGACCTCTAGATGCGCTGTCTGGACTGAGGCTATCGCGACGTGCTCGCCTCTCTGGGTCGTCTCCGTCTGGGCTGACTGCTGGTTGCGAGCCACGCCGATTCCATTCACCTGGCGGCAGGCATGATTCATCGTATGCGGTGGCCTGCAATCAAAATTGTACACTTTGTCTACGCGGAAGACTTTGCCTGCGATGAGTCGGGAGACAAACCTGTCGCTGAAGTCGCGAAAGTCTTGGTGCTCTTTCTGGGCTGGCTCGAGAGTCACGCCGTGTTGCGCGTCCACACTGTGTTGTTGAATCTCGTCTTCCCTTTGCCGCTGTTGGACTAGTAGCTGGCGGTGTTACTGAGCTCGTGATGATTGTAGGAGGAGGTAGTGCTTGACAAGCACTGTCCACATGGCTAACTGAAAACATTGGTGGACCAGAATCGGAAGCAGTGGAACTGGTCGAAGGCCGTTGCTCTTGTCGAAAATTTGGCAATTCGGGAGCTACCAAAGAATCTCTTCGCTTTCTCGTTGCGCCAACAATTTTAGGAGGTGGTGGTGGCGTACCTCCAATTGCTGAATCGCGTCGTCCACTTCTATAGCTTTCACCAGAACCACGCCTGGAGCCCTATAATGGAGAAAACAAAATTATCATACAAAACTGAAGAACATATAAAAATTAAAAAATATTACGCTTCTGGTTCCTTCTGCAGATGGATTATTCTCATCTCTGTCCTTATCACCTGGACTTTCTCGACGGGTCCATAATTTTGCCAAATCCGATGTATGGGAGTCTCGTCTAATAGTGATACATTTAAAAGTCTGTATTTTAATTTTATAGAAAATATTAAGGATAACCTTGGTTTATTAGAGCGAATTCCAGAATCAGCGCTTGATTCTCTTCTCTTTCTAATCGGGGGAGCATGAACAGCGGTTGAACCGCTGCTTGTACCAGTACCAGTTGTACCACCGCACTGTTGACCAGCATCGTTATTTGTCCGTCCCCATGGTAAACTTCGTGCAAGATCAGCTAAAGTTTCCCGTCGATTTAATGGTGGCTTTTGGTTTCTTTTTGAGCCGCCACCACTCCACTCGCGTAAAATATCTGTTAATTGTGCCAGTGAGCTGCGTCTTCGACGTTGTGCACCTGGCGGTGGCGATGTACTAGGTGGTGAGGCGGCTGATATTTGTGCAGCCGAATCGCGTCTTCCACCTAAACGCTGACGCAACGTTGATTCCTCGACCTGTTCTCGTACCAAATCGTCCCAGCCGTTTCCGCCTTGCCACACCAGACCTACCTGGTGTGACATTATCGGCAGATTGCATACAAAACAGATCGCCGTCATTGTCCTGCAGCGTGTAGTATTTAGTTTTTTGTTTTTATTTCTAATTAATACTTTTGCTTGTGAAGCTTTTTTCGTTTTCTTTTTTTTTAATTTGTGTTTTTTAATTAAATTTAAAAATTTTTCAAGAAAATAATTAGTTAAAGAAGGTGTAGAAATACAGGGCGCACATTCATAACATAAAAGTGTGGGAAATATAATAGACATTTACAAATTAATGAATATAAATAAAAAATACGAAGCATGCACTACGATACAACATGAAATTTAATAAAACTTCACACACGCTCACAATACAAAATGAAAAAAGCTTAGCAAGAACACAATAGTGAAGACATAAGCGGTTAAATAGTAAAGACATCACTCGTTGTGTGAATAAATATGCTGCTCTAAAAATCGTAAGCTTTTCATGAATAAAGTTTAAAAGTTGTGCGATCTCGTGGCGTTTCTAAAATTGTTTTTTTTTTTTTTTTATTTAAATTTAAATAAAACTTTTAAGCATAAAGATAGTTTATAAGCTAGGAACAATAAATTAAAATAAAAAAGCTTCAGCATTTTAACAACTTATTTTACGGTTTATTTTTTAACTAAAATAAAATAAAATTATACAAAAACAAATAGAAAATAGTAATTTTTATTATTTTTTTTTTTTTTGAAAAGTTCAATTTATTTCAACACTAGAGAGAAAGAGAGAGCTTTTAACATAAGTAAAACAATAGCATTTAAAGAACAAGTGAACAGAACAAAAGCATAGAAGTATATAGAGTTTTTTTTTTGTGTTTGTGGTTTAATTTTTTTTTTTTTTTCTGAAAAACACAAAACCGTGTATAAAATAATTAAATTTTTTTTTCTTGACCTGTAATGTCGTAATTTTGCCATGGTTCATATCTAATCGACTCTGTTTAAAAATCCTTAGCACCGCTGTGTCACGTTGTTTTTGTAAGCTTTTTTTTTTTTCTTTAAATATTATTTCAACTTGGCTATGTTAAAACGCGATCGATAAATTGGTTCAAGTCACTGATACAACCATAATTCTCTCTTTTTTTGGGTTTGTTCTCCTTATTTTTTTGTATTTATTTCGTTGAAAGCTTCGCCGAATTTTTTACAAAATAAATTAAAAAATAAAAAAACCGTACAAGCGTCACCAACCCCAGCCACACATTAAGCTCATCTTGGTTTGTTACTCTGCTCGCTGGAATACACATACAATTTTGGTATTTTTTTTTGTTTTTTGTTTTGATTTCAATTTTTCATTCTTCACTTAATTTAATTAAATTTTTAATTAAAAATAAAATACTACAAACGACGGGGTACAAATAAATGTTTTAATTTCCAAAAAATAAATAAAAAATTATAAATTTTAATTAATATTATTTGCATGCAGAATTTTTAAATGAATAAAAAAAAAATAAAAACAGAAAATCTTTACTTTATGAAATTCAATTATAAATTTAATATGAGAATAAACATTTATTCTGATTATTATTTACATTATTTACAAATTTTATGATTTTCTTAATTAATTTAATTAAATAATAAAATGTTTGGACATGAATTTTAGGTTTAATTAGACGGAAAAAAAAGAAACAAACAGCGTAGCAGCAATTAAAGCCCATTAATTGTTTTTTTTTTTCTATTTCCAAGAAATATTAAATTATTATTTTTATTTAAGTAATTACATTATTTTTATAAGTATTTACATAAATTCATCATACTTTAGTTCGTTATTTTTTTTTGTCTTAATAATTAAATAAGCGAATAAAATATTTTAAAACGTTTCACTGATTTTATCGATGTTTATACACTTGGCTGATAAGAACTCTTCTTTTTTTTTTGCTCATAAAACAACAACATTCATTTTATGCAAAATGCTTTATTAATTACAACGAGTTAAATTATATTACCTTTGTTAGAAAATAAATATTTTAAAACAGAAAAACCTTGTGAAAAGACTTCGTAGAAAACCTCAATAAAAAAACGGCATGAATTTCAGTAGTAAAAATTTGTTTTCACATTTATTTTAAGTGCTTTTTCTCATCATCCATAACAACAACAATATAACATATGTATAGAAAAAAAGCACTAAGCTTAAATGAAACATAAATCATCTATCATTTTTAATTTAAATACATAACAGAAGAGAAAATATTATAAAAATAAGAAAAAATTATTTGAAATTATTTGCTGTCAAGTGGAGACGCCAGGTGTTTTCTTATTTTATTTTAAAAGCAAATATCACAACCAATAAATTGCCTGGATCTTGCATTGTATCATCTGTTGCGCATTTCGTATAAATTTTCTGTATTTTTTCTTTATTAAAAACTATTTTACGTGCAATAACCTTCGGTTGAGTAAATAGCAAGAAATGATTTGATTTTTACTTTGCCAATTTGTCTGGACAATAAATATTGTATATACTGTTTAGGATAAAAATACAAATTTTATTTGCTAAACATAACAATATCATATTGTTTTATTTTATTTCATTTTTGATCAACTTGCTTGTCGTTTATGCATTCATGGCACGTAGAAGATACATAAAAGTATAAAAAGAAAATCGTTTTACCTTGTTTTTATCCTTTATTATGCGACAACGAATAATTTAATAACTTTTTTTTTGAAACCGTAAGCTTTTTTTCGTTAGAAAAATATGCAAAATTGTCAAAAAATATAAAAATGATAGAACAAAAAAAAATATTCTGACGTGTCAATGTCATATCAAAAAAAAAAAAGTTTTCCCTGTTTTTCTTTTTATTTTTAATTTTTGCAATTTTGAATTGTCTTTTTACGTTAAAATGTTGTTTTTAAGAAAGTTAATTTGGGGTTAAAAGCTTTTATAAAGACCATACGGTTTTTCTATTTCAACCCCAAACTACCCTAATCTGTAGTTTTTACTTCGTTTGTTTAGTAAATATTGTTAGTGAAGGCATAAACCTGATAAAAAAAATATCATGTGATTCAAGGATTATTAGTTTATAAAGTTTGTGGTAGGTGTCAGAAATTAAGCTTCAGGGATAGACAACTTTATTATTTCTTTTATTCATTATACATAATTAATTAATGAAAATTGTACTTAAATAAATCAAAAGCTTTTAAACTTTTCAATAAAAAATATTTTAAAGAAAAGAACACAGAGACAACTCAGCAAAATTCATCATATATTATAAATTAAATAAAAAGTTTAAAAGAAATTCAAATCAAAATCCAATAAATTTTATATATGATTGTTTATCTTGTTTATTTTATTTTTGAAAAATTTGTTTATTAGCATTAGTCAGTTGCCTTCAATTTTTCATTTATTAAATTTTCTATTTTCTAGCAATGCTTAACTGGATTTTAAAGTAACAAAATTTTCTTACCGTAAAAGCCAAGAAAAAGGTTACAGTGTGTTTTTCTGGGAATTGATAAATTGATAAATCCACAATTTGAATACCTTTTCGCGTTTTTGTAAAGCCAAAATGGGCAACGAATTTAACCGCAACCGTAAAACAATTCGAACACAGCTTGTGCTTTATATAATTTAACCAAAAAAAAAATAAATAAATAAAATGTTTCTCAGTTATTATGGTCTGTCTGTTAATAAAAATAAAATATATATATAATTTTTATATGTTTTTGAAATTACAGAAATAACTGAACAATCAAAAGGTGTTTATGTTAAGTGTTTACCGTTAAACGTTTAGTGATCAAAATGTAATTTAACGGATTGCAACAATTTTCTTCATTTTAACGTTTCAAGGTATATTTATTAACGTGAAAATTAAGTAAATAAAATAATAAAAAATAAAATGTTTACGATATTTAGGTAATTTTATGGAAAAATCGTTACAGTAAAATCATAAAATGCTGAGTATCAAAAGCAGAGGTAAACACGAGGCAGAAAACAAATGAATATTTTAATTAATTTTTGAAAAAAAAAAAAAATTCTCCATTTTTGTTTTGTTTTTGACAAAATGTTTGCAAAAGAAAAACGCAAGAAACGAAGGAAAATAAGAACTAAAAAAAGAATATTAGTTGGCTGACTGGCTGGTTGGTGAAGGATGTCATTTGAATTCTTCAATATCCGTCACTTGTGCTGATGTTTTTTCTTTGCATGGCTGCTCCCCATATATTTTGTTTTGCTTATCAGAAATAAAAAAAACATTTCATTTTTTGCCGTGTTCCATCGAAACAACATAACAAGATAACAAGGTCACACAGGCAGTCGGAAATGAAATAATAAAAAAAAGAAAACGGCAAACATTATATACGGCAGGAGTTGAAATTTTACGTTATTTTTTTTTTCTGTTTTGTTTTTCTTATGAATTTGCAAAAAAAAATAATTTTTTCCTTGTTTTTGTTTTCCTTTTTTTAGAGAATTTCTGGTGAATTTCTGTCGACATTTTGGTAAGTTAACGAAACTTGAATGGTTTCAGGCGATGCTTCAAGTATAGGAAAATAAATAAACAAAATAATTAACAAGGAAGAAAAAAAAACTGAAGAAAAGATAAACATTTTTTCTTTGGGCTTTGACAATATCCATTTTATGCGAATATAAACGCAGAAATTACTTTTAAACTAGGTTTTGTGCCTGCGGTAAACTGAAAATTAAATTAATTAAAATATTTAAATACTGAAGAAAAATTAATTAATAGAATTTTTAACTGTGGTATTGGCGTATCGATGGGGGGCGTAAAATATAAACAAACAAAAAATGCTATTTTTAGCAATTTATTTGCCTTGTACCGTTTATTTGCGTAAATAAGGGAAAATTTATATAGCAAGTACCTAGCAGTGGAACCAAAATAAGACGAAATTATTGTTTTTTCGTTTAGTAAACGCGATGTTTTTCATCTGTTGGTGGTCGTAAGATTCGTTGCAATAAACGTAAACGCTTCAGGATATCAAATGATGCATGGGAGCACTGTACAAATGGAAAAGACCAAACGCCGCCAGACATTTTATTATTTTTTCAATTGAAAATGACTTTACCATTACGTACGTTTATTATTATTATTTTTTCATTTTTTTTTCGTTAAATTCTAATAAGCAATAAATAGAGAAATAAATAAAAATTCATTTAAATATTATTACTAATGTGGTTGTTGGACAAAAAATAGCAGAAATAAAAATTTTCTCATTGTTTTTCAGTTTGCCAAAAGTAATCAGCTAACCAAAGACATAATATAACTAAACAACAACTGGACAAAACTAAAGTTATTAAATACACAGAGAAAACAACCGAAGAAAAACTATTAAATGGAAAAGTATCCTGGTCAGAGAAATTTTCTTATTTAAATATTTATCTAGGATTTTGTTTGCACAACAAAAGCATCAACAACAAAGTAAAAAAAAAAAAATATTAAAAATTTAAACAAAAACAGTATTTTCGTTCAGTATTTTTGTAAAATTTATAATAAGGACAAAAAAAAAAGTGGAAAATTTTCCAAGAATGAAATTTATTTTATTATTTACTTGTTGTGTCGTTCATTCTTTTTTTAAGTACATTTTCTATATAAATTTTATTTAGAAATGATGAAGGCAATGTTGTTAACTATATGGATGGGAAAAGTGGAAAAAGGAATGAAAATACAGAAAATATAAAAGCACAACCGTTTATAACAACAATACTAAAAAAGTTGAAGAAGAAGAACAACAGGAATCCCAGTTAAATACAGTAAATAAATAAATATAATATAAATGATTCTTAGAAGAGAAATTTATAAGATAATTTCTTTTTTTTATTTTAAATATTTATTTAAATAATAATAAATAATGTTGAATTTTTTCACTTACAGAAAGATATTTAAAACATGGAAAAACACTTGATACTCAAAATCTGTTGATATAATTATAAAGAATCGGATAAAAATGGATTTTACAGTGCATTTAAATCCACTTGTTTAATGAGAGAAAAGTAAATACAAATCTTACTATACTCTGCAGTAGTTTTGTTTAGAGAATACTCTTTTTGGCTGAATAAGAACATCGAAAATAAACAATTAATTAAATTTTTTTTAACTATTCTGGCAAATAAACTACAAATAGTCTTAACAATGTCAATACAAAATTCATTCGCGAATCCGCCAAACAAAGTGAGTAAAATAATAATAATAATTTTATTTTTAATTAACTTTACTTCATTTACCTGCAGAATTTATGTAAATATCGTAAAAATTGATTAAAACAGAACATAAAATATCATCGGATATTTGGTTAAATAAAGTAAATACGGATATTTTTTCAATTACAAAGTAGATGTACACTTTTTTGCCATTAGATTTTGGAGTTATTTTTTGTATTAATGATAAAACACTGTTTGTAGTTTGTAATTTAATTATTATTTTTATTCGTTTAGTTGCGTAATTTTATTAAAAACTTTATTTTTATATTATTTTCGTTATTTAATATTACCTGTGGAGAGTTTTTTTATACATTTTTTTTCCATTGTAAATTATAAATATTTTGCTTTTTTTTTGTGGTATTGCGAAGCACACATAATCCACTTGAAAATGAAATAAATATTTAAATCTAAAAGCTTGAATGCAGATGTGAATTAAAGTAGCTTTAAATACTTTATTATTATTTTTTTTTGAAATTTTATATTGTTGTTTTTAAATTAATTAATTTAATTTAATTATTTTGTAAAAGTTTGTTTATTTTTGAAGAGGCTTTTGGTCAAGCGGATTTTTTTTTTTTTACTAACAAAAATAATAAAACTACGTAGTTTTTTTTATTATAATTATTATTAAAGTCGACTGTTTACCCCTTACTCACTAAATTAGAAGCTTTTTAAATATTTATCTGTAATTATAATCAAGAGAAAAATAAAAATTATATGAAGCACAGTGCTTGAGTGGTTAGTTAGCCAGTTTGTTAAACTTTTTTTCATTTGAAAATTCACAATGTTTTGAGCTTTTTTTTTGTTAAATTTTCGTTGTTGTTGGTGAAAAAAGTTTCCTATTTTTATTTCGTTATTTAATTATTTATTTTAGTTTTTTTTTTTTCATGTTTTAAAGCTTGTTTCGTTATAGCTTTTTGCTTTAATTATTTGATTTTTATATTGTTGATTTTGTTAAAGTTTTTTATGCTTAGGTAGACTCTTCCGGTATTATGTTTTTTTCCGGTAATATTATTAAAATAAAATTTATAAATAAACGAATTTAAAAATCTAAATAAAAACTAAAATGTTAGCCAGACAACCGTAGCTAGCAGGTTGTTTACTTTAAAATTGAATTTATTATTGTGAAAAAAATAGTAAAATTCAATTTGATACTAATGCCCTATTAATTCGATTTGTCTCTCAATGATCTGGATGAATTTTAAAGAAGTAAATAAATAAATAAAAATAACTTGATTATATTAGAAAAAATAATAAACGTATTTACTGCGGTTCATTGTTAAGTGCTTCTGGGTATCTAAAGAAACACAATTATTTTTTCAATTTTCCAATTGCGCGTTACAGTTGAGTTAATTGTTGAGTGGTTTTAATTTTGCTACTCAACATAGTTATTTATGTTTTTCCTTCATTTAAACTTGAATTTACTCAAATAGATTTAATTGTGCTTGTTGAATGTGAAATTGTTGTCGTTTTTAGACCTTTTTTCTTGTACCTAAGCATCGTTATGTTTTAAATTTTAATTTAATAAATGACAAAACAGTAGAGCGCGTTAGGTGTGATTTTTATTTTTCGTTAAACTGAAAATTATTATTATTATTGCTGCAGAGTTAAAATAAAATAAGTATACGGAAAAAAAACTGAGTAAAATCAACACACAATAGGGGATGTAATTTAAATAATACTTTTTTTTTTATTTATTTTCATTACATTTTTATATTAATTAAAACATTAACAATTCGGCATGGTTCGCTGCGGTAGCACACTGATAATTTTCTTTTCACTTTATTAATTTCACGGTTTTGTTATTTTTTTCATTCCAAATAAATATAAATATGCGTTTTTATACATAAATCACTGCCCAATGTTTATTTAACCTTTATATTTCAGCGAGAAAGAATATTTTTGCAAAAGGATTATTATTTTTAAATAGAAACGCGAGTTTTATGGTTTTTTTTTCTCGTTTTTATTTAAATTTTAAATTAAGTTAACAGAATCATAACTTTGTGGATTAATAATTATCATAACTGATACAGAGATATTACTTGTTGCATGTAAATCATTTATTGGCTTTAATTTGACTTTTCTAACAGACAAAAAATAAACACTAAATACTGCTATCCCGGTAAAAAAATTGATTATATTTTGTAGCTTTGATAGAGGATATCGATAAGTGAAAGTTTAATTCAGATTTTGTCGTTATCATTAATAATAAAACTAGTTCCTTTCTTAAGCAATATTAATTCTATTAATCAAGAAAATCTATGTAGTAATTGGCTAAATTTATCGTAGCCTGTTATTAGCTGAAATTCAAACTAGGCTTCAATCAACAAAGCTTAAAATTAAGCTGCACTTGAGACGTTAATAAGTATCAATGCATCAAAAGCTTATTAAACACATAATAACATCTCATTGCACCTTGATTTATCTTTAATAATGCAATTTATATCTTAAAAACCGTTGATATAGATATATATACTAAAAAAGCCAATAAAAGTATATTTATTAGCTATTTATCATCGTTTTTTTTTTTTTTAACCAACCCTATTGCCGGCTGTATATAAATTTTATTATCAAAAAGAAGAAAAACGAAATCAAAAAAATTCTTAAAAGCGAACATAAATCGAAACAATATTATTTATATATCAAAATGAAATCATAATTTTAGTATTTTGTCATCCTTTTTATCCTTTTTTTTCTTTATTTCATCATAAATTTATTTTTACTTTTCTTTTTCGCTGCTTTTAAATTTCCCAAAAGACTTGAATATTATTGTTTTCTATTGAAATGCCTTTTTGTTTGTAAAAGGAAGATGTTGATAGGAAATGCGTATTTGGGTGTTTTGTTGCTTGCGTTGCTTATCCGAACCCCCCAAACAATACAGACATTATTGCAATAATTCGTAATCAAGCGAAACGACGTTAAATTTGATGCTAGTTTTGTTGACTTTTTTTACCTATATGTAATGGTCGTGCAGAGCAGGTGATTTATATAAGTTTTTACTCCTTTTTAGCTTTTGAATTTATTTTTTCTATATAAATCATTCATTTTTTTTTTAGTTTTCTCTTATGTTCTCATTTATTTATTTATAAATAACAAAATGCTAGAAAAAATATAATGTTCTGTTTGTATTAAGTATTAAACTAGTCAGGTGAATTTGGCACATTGAATAAAGGATAAAATGGATAATTGAAGACATATCAATTGTAAATATATATGGCGTGACGTTTTATTTTTTATAAACGAATAAATGTTGGCAACAAGTTAATAGTGCTATTTTCTGTTAAGTTAAGACCAATTTTTTAGTCTCTAGAGATACATTTTTTCTCATTAAGATTATTTTCACGTGATCGTTGTGCTATTTTACTTTATATTTGTTGAGAAAATTAACAAGAAAACAAACAAGTTTAATAATTTTATATATAAATGTTGCTAACGTTTTGCAACTAATAAAGAAAATACTATTTTAACAATTATATACTACTGTTTTAAGAAAACTTTTCTAATGATTAAATATATTTTATGTTACTTTGTTAATTTGTATAATTGTTTGTGGTATAACTTTAACAAATTATTATAATTCAGTATCTTTAGGGATTTAAAGAGTAATTATTGTTCATAAATACTTTTTTCTTTTATAATTTATTAAATATTTAATGAATTCTTTAATGATTAATTAATTTTAACTGGTTTTTCATATTTTTTTAATTTTACTTAACATCGGCCATTTTATTTAATTCAAAAAAACACAAAGGAATAGAACACAATTTTCAACATTCAAATGTTTTTTAGAATAAAATTTAATCGTAGTAAAAGTTATTGGTTAAATAATTATTAAATCATTCATTTGTACAATATCCACCTACTTAGTCATTATAATTTAGTAAATATTTAAGGATATTAAACTAAATGAAAAATAAATACAATTAAAAGCTAATGGGGCAGAGTACCTGAGCTCTACTTACTCAAACTAAAAACGGTTTTTGGTTTCCATTATATTTCTCTATTGTTTTTTCTTTGTGCTTTTCGTTAATAAATGGATTGTTGTTTACGTGGGTATGGATAAAAATGAATAACATTTTGCCGTTAGGTTAATTTATCGAAAATAACACAAAAATATTTCTTTTACGCTGTCAGTTTTTTTTAGTTTAAACAAAATGAATTGTGAAAGGTGCTGACGGTATGATAAATTTAGCACTATTATTCCAGGGATAATTAACGTTAAACTTTGTTGTATGATTTGGTGATTCCTCTATGTTTTTACGCCGCAATTCGTTAGTTAATTAGTTATTTTTGTCAATTTTTAGTTTAGTCGTGGAAAATATTAATAAAATTTCACGAATTTTTTGGTTGGTTTAATTGAATTTAATATTTAACCCCTCCGTTATATTGCTTCTTGATGACAAAATACACTTACTTTTTCCTATTTTCAACTAATGTAATTTTATTTTTCTATTACATTTCCTATTTCCTTTACCGTTTTCCTGCTGTTTGAACATTGAAAATTGATTTTTTATTTTTCTTTTAAATGGAAAATTTATTTTAAATCCTTTTATTATTTCAGTTTTTATTCAGTTTGTCATGTCCTGAGTGTTATGAATGTTTTTTTTTCTATATATTTTATACGCACATTTTTTTCGGTAGCAGATTAGCGTTGTATGCTTTCTTTACAAAATTTTTCTCCGTTTTTTATTATTTGATATTTTTCAATAAAAGAAAATATATTTTGTATGTGAAAAAAAGGAGTTTTTATTTCTTTGGTGATAACACAAAAGGGAGATCTACGCAGTAAATATATAGGTAAATTAATAAATAAAAAAATGAAAATAATTTCTGTCATATTTTTTTTTAAGTTTAAAAAAGAAAAAATAAAACCGCCGAAAATAAAGTAATAAAGGATATTGTCAGTTGTTGCTGCTTTATTATATTGAATTGAAATCTTTATTTATTGAGCTTTTTTTTCTACTTCTTCTTCTTCATCTTGGTACTGTTCTTTTGCTTATATGTTGTTGCTGAATTTATACGACATTATCGTATCCGATTGGATGTAAAAAAAGGAAAAAAAAATAAAATATTTTCCAAACGTAAGTAAGGAATAATAATAAAAACCTCCTTTATTTGTTTTGATCTCTCCTGTTTTCTGTTTATTCAATATTTTTATTTATTTTTTTCTACTTACTGCCAATTCAGTAATGTTTTTCCCTTTTCGCTAATAGAACGGAGTAAGTAAATAAAAACACAAAATAAAGGACAATAGCAGCATCCTTTTTTTATAATAATAATAATAATAAAATAAATAACCTGAATAGAAGTTGATTTAACTTAATTTTTACTTTCGCTTGAGGTTTCTTATTGTCATTTTCATTTCTTATTGCTATTTTTAGGCATTAACATCCTTTTTTTTATTTATGGTTAAACGATTCAAAAGTGATTTATCGTGAAAGGAACTAATGTACCTGCCTTTGCCTAATTATTTACTCGTTAGAAAAAATATATAAAAATAAAATAAGCACATTCAATAGAGCTTTTATCTCTTATTAACCTTTTTCCTTTTACTATATTGTTTTTTTTTCCTTCGTAATTAAATTGATTTTTCATTGTTGTTTGCTTACTAACAATAAGAGGAAATTACGTTTCTACTATTTACACTGTGTAGCAGCCAAGCTACTTATTTGTCTTGTTGGTTTTTCGATGATAATTATTTAAGAATTTTAGATTTTTAATTTAAAACAATAATTAATTTATTTATAGTATTTAATTTGGACAAGTTTAGTGCAAAAGTGGTTAGAATTGTTGTAAATGAACTGAATTTACGCACTCAAACCCATAGTACTAACTAAAATTTAATTATTTAGCATTTTTCTTTTCACTGTTAAACTAAAATTCTCATTAAATTTTATTTTAACAATGCCTTGCTTGTTATATTGCCTGTTTCTTTATTTTTTTTTAATTGTTGTTCTCTACATAAAATGTTTTTTAATGTTTGCTCCTACTTGCTTTTTCCGACATATAATATGAAAAGAAAATCCTTATATAAAAACTATATATTACCAACCGAGTTATAAATATACGAATTTTAATTGTTTAAACGTTTAATGCTGCACACATGTAATTTTAGTATTTTAAAGGCAAAATATTATAATGTTAAATGAAGAAAACACATCTAAATATATTTGAATAATAACTCTTAAAAAGGATATTTTATTAAAAAATAACTGAATTTACTCTGAACTAAACACACAATATTATAGAAATGTTTATGATCGAGGATGCAAAAATAATAAAAAAAAAAGGAAAAACCAAGTGAAAATATAATTTTAATGATGGCTAAAATGTTTATTTCCACCCTAAATAACAATTTTAACCGAAATGTAACGAAAAAAAAAATAAAATAAAATGAACATTTATTAAATACATTTAATGTTTAATAGAAAAAGGTTATAATATTTTTTGGTAACAAAACAATTTTCATTTTATTTTATTTTTTGTTTAGCAACAAGAAAATAGCAATACAATTTTTCTGTAATGAAAATAAAGGATAAAATGCTGGCCGAAACATTATCATCAGTTTAATTAAAGAATAAAAGAAAATTACCAAGGAGAAATATTTTTTTTTTGGCTGAAAAATCCATAATTACTTGCTTTTTGAGCTTTCATTAGCAAATGGTTTTTTTTTTTTTGTATTTTATTTTTTACTAAATACAGTAGAGAATTAGTTGAGTAAGGACCAGATCAATCTAGAATATGATTATTATTCTTCTTTGTAGGCAAAATAAAAAAAAAAATTAAAAGTTCTCAAAATAAAGGATAGACAACGGATCAACATAAGTCATTTTTCGTCATAAAATCATCTCCATCCTTAAGTATGTTTAACTGTTTTTCAACGTTTATACGTTTGCTGTAACAAAATTGGGGATGCTCTCGGTTGAATCCTTAAGTGCATAAACATAATAAATAAAACGATAAAGTGTGTAACGATATAACGATAAATTTTTATATTTTTGTAACTCGTATCGTTTTTTCTTTTACTCGTTTTACTTCTTGCAATTTTGCAGTTTTAAGATTACAGAAAATGTACGGAAAAGGATATAAACATATGTAATGAAATTAAATGTATGTTATAAAGTTGTTTAAGCTTGAATTTTGATAAGAAAATGTTTTTTTTTTTAATATTTTTTCACTGTGATAAAATTATCAGTTTTATTTTATTTTAAAATTTGTAAAAAGATTTTATAAAGTCAGTTTAATAAATTTTATTTAATAAGTGATAAAGAATTAAAATTATAATAATAATTTTATATATTTTTCTTTTCAGAATTTTAAAGAAAAAACGCAGAAGTAACTAAACACGGTATGCTGTTTTATTAATAAAAATAAAAATAGTAGAAACAAAGTAAAATGATCAAACTTTTAAGTATTATCTTTAGACAAACTATTCAAATTGAGGGTGAATAAAATGGTTAAAATGTCTCTAAAGAGTTGTTAGGGATTTGAAAGGTAAAAGCGAATAAAATTCAACCAACTTGTTGCTTTCTATAAATTCAGATTTACTTTTATTTAATCGTTTATTTTCTTTTTTTAGCTTGTCTTTATCTGCTGTAATTTTATTCTATTTTCTTTCCAAACATTCATTTTCGGTTGGCTGCCTGAATGGGGTGGTTTTTTCGTACGTGTTTTGCTGTCTGCACGAAAACATTAATGTAAAAAAAAAAACAGTCTCAAGTACACGTACATTCGTTGATGTTTCGCTACGTTTAAGCAATTTTAAAATAATAATAATAATCCAGATCACGATAAAGAAGAAGAAAAAATGAAAAAATGAAAAAATAACTAAGGGAAAGCTCAAAAACATATTCAAATTGAATCAGAGAATATAATGCAGAAAGAAATCACAGGTAAGTCACCTTAGTTACATTGTTATACAACATTAAACGGGATTTATAAGAACTTGCAAATATTTACTGTAAAGAAAAGCTTTTGCTTTTTTTTTGTTTTTACTTTGCAATTACATACCTAAGAATTACCAGGCGCCTCCACTTGTGCAGAAAATAATTTTTATTTAATTCAACTTTAATTTCTTTTCTTTTCGTTTTTATCGTGTAATCAATTTTATTTATTTAAAATTCACAAAAAATAAATAATTTTGAATAATTGCAACGAAGATAATAATAATCATAGTAACGTTACAAGGGTTTAAACCTTAGCAATTCACTAGACGCACAACGCAATCCAATCAAACAGAACAGAACATTTATGATAAACATTTTAAATTAATTAAAATATTGCCTAGAGAACAAAGCTTATATAAAATTGTCTCCAGAGTACTTTAAGTAAACTTTATCTTTAATTTCAACAAGAAAAAAAATAATTTATCTACTTAAATTTGTATTTTTTGGGATGAAAAAAATTTAAATGAAAAGTTTAAGGTGAAAAAGAAAATTGAAATAATATCGTAAAGGAATTTTATGAACAGAAAACCAATCACAAAAAAAAAAATGAAAATAGAAGTAGAAGAAATAAAAAAGCTTCTTCTTTCAATCATCCTTATCGGTTTTCAATTTGTTAAATAAGAAAAATAAGTGTGTCGGTTGTGCTGATGTGGTGCTAAAGGAGAAACGGTAATGTGTCAAGCAAATGGAAAGAAAAACCTTGACTGAAGCATAATGCCCGAGGGTGACTGAATGTATTTTCTTTTTTTTTTGTGTTAAAAAAGTTGAAAAATGGAAATTGGAAAAGCCAACATTAAAATTGATCGGGATACGTTGTTGACGTTAATGTTAACGTTAACGTAAATGTAAACGTCAATGTTAATGCAAACCTTAGCATTAACGCTAAAGGTTATTGCGATTAGTTTTCTTTTTTTCCTTCTATTATTTATAACCCAATATTACTTAAAAAGCTCACAAAAAGGGTTTAAAGTTTTTTTTATTTATTTATTTATTTAAAAACTGTCAAAATATATATAGACGAGTTTTTTAGAAGAGAGACAAAATACTATTGAAAATTATTGCTTCTGTTTTGGGGAAAGGGATGTTTGTTTTTTGACAATAAAAAGTTAAAAATACTTGATATAGATACACGAAAGCTCAAACAGTTACATTAGAAACCATAAAACATCGAACAATAAGAAAACATTTCTTTTGAACATCTTGGAAAATCTATCAAACGAGATGATAAGATTTGATTTGTTGCTTTGTTCTCTCTATTTTATTTTTGGTTTGGTCAAAGGTAGATCTATAATCTTGTAGAAAAAATAACATAGAAAATTAAATAAATAATAATAATATTTTCGTTTTCCTTTTTTTCCAATGTCAAAAGCCTGTTTCAAAATTTTCGTTTGTTACTATTATTACTGTGCTGATGATGTGTTGTGGTTATTGCTGTCGTTTATAATAAAGTTTCTATTGATTTTTATTTTGAATGCAAAAATTATATACTTTGAAAATTTATGTAAAATTGTTTTAAACAAAAAAAAATATTATTCTTTAAATAATAATTTTTTTAACATGTCAAATATGATTTCAATTGTTATTTTTAAATTTTATCCACCATTTTGTTATGTTTAAAAAGTAAAATAAAAACAAATGAAAAGTGCTCAAGCAACAATGTGAAAGTTACTCGTTACAAACTTTACAGTATTTTTGCTCTGTTGTTTTTATTCACTTAACGAAACTTAACATTATTTTTATTTAATTCTTTTTTTGTTTAAACTGAAGAGACAATTTTCTGTTTTGTTGTTATATTCTTGAGTAAAAGTAGAAATAAAAAAAAAAACTCTTTCAAGTATATTTACTAAGTGGTTTGACATTAATAATTGAAATTGAAAATGCTAAAACAAAAGGTAAAATGGTTGGATGAATGATTAAGTTTTGTTAAAGCTTAGTTAAATAAGAAAAAATACGCGCATCATGCTGATGTTATTTAAATTTTCTTTTTTTTCTTTTTTATTAAATTTTATAAAGTTTTCTTAAGCACTGATAAACAATATGAAAAACCGATTTAACAATGATAACACAGAAAACACAAAGATAATTATTTTTTATTATTTATTGCAGCTGCATTCTGCTGCAATTTATTACCTGAGATGTAAAAAAAAAATTAACTAACTGGTACTAGCTATCGCGAAATAATAGGAAAAATTCCTTTTTAAAATTACTTTTTGAATGCAGAAAAGAATGGAATTTAATTAACGAAAAAAATATTTACTTTATTCACTGTCGATGATTATTTTTTTATCATTGGATGGCATTTTTTAATAATCGACAAAGTTTCTGATTTTTATTTTGTTAAAGCAAAGTTTTATCACCTGAAAACACTTTAATGGAGGTAAAAATTTTTTCATGTAAATTATCACTTTAATTTCATTATAAACAACACATGCCAACGTGTTATGTGTTTTGCATAGAAAAAATCATAAAATAGCCTCGAAACACCTTAACAGAATTTTTTTCTACTTGGCTATAAATTTTTTTTCCCTTGTTTAAAGTAAACTTTTAGCAAAGCTTTAACCACAGTGTTGATGAAACTTGAAAAGAATAAACAAGAAAAACAATATTGTTGATGATGATGATGCTCCTGCAAAGTGTCAAAGTAAAACAAACTAAAAGCTCACACCAATAATAATAATAAATTTAATTCAGTTTAGATGCAGGTCAAACCGATAATGGATAAATAATTCTTTTTTTTTTTATTTATTTATAAAACAAAAGAATAATAAATGATTTTTGTTACGCGATGTGGTTGCTGTGGGGTGGTTTTCTGTTGCTGATTTTTAGCGAGGTTGAAAAAAAGTTTCTAAAGTTCTTTCTCTCTTTTGTTCTTCGATATATATTATTGATAGAAAAAATAAATGGCAAAGAAAATTGATTATTATTTTCCCATCAATATTATTCCCCCTAGCATAAATTGCATTATTTTCTTTAAGTTTTTCTTTGTTGAATGTAATTGTTAATTCAATTATTTGCTTATTTATTTTATTTTTTTTTATTGATAAGGTAAACAACCTGATAGTTTATTTATGTGGTTATATTTTTAGTTTTAACTTTAGTTTAGTTTATATATTAAATTTTGTGCTTTAACTAGTTGTGTATGATTATTATATGTGCTTTAACTAGTTGGTTATCATCTGGTATCAAGTACTGTTCGTGCTCTGTTTGTGGTTTTTTAGTAGTTATTTGCTCAATTTTAGTAAGGTTTTTGTACGAAAAATTACGTTTATTGACATTTTTTCTGAAATTTTAAACATTTTGAGTTTTTCGTGGAAAAAGAATGTTATTTCTGTGTTGTTGATAATTTTTGGAATTAATTTTTCAATATTATTAAGCGTGGTATTCATGTGTTAAATTTTTAATCAATACAAAAATTGTTTTAATCCAAAGAAATAACAGGAAAATGGTTAAAACAATGAAAAAACTAATAAGTTTTTTAATACTTTTACGTTTTAGTAAAACAGAAAGTTTTAATTAATTTCTTTTTGCTTCTATTTATTTAAATTACGAGAAATATATACAGATATATTTGTTTAGTTTAAATTGGTTTTGTTTTTCCCTTTGGCTTTTATTCTTATTTGTTATCGCGGTTAATTAATTTCACTGAAATTTCACACCTTCGTCAGTAGTTTTTTTTTTTTTTTAAACGTTTTGTTAACTTTTTTGTAAATTGTTTTTCATTAAATAAAAAACGTTTTGTTTGTGATAAATACAGATAATTGAAAAGTTTTCGACTTATTATATTTTCTTCTGCTAGCATCTTAGCATTTTAAAAGTGATTTGCAAAAAGTTTGTCTTGGGTGGAAAATTCTCTGCTTTTTTATTGTTTTTATACTGATTCTGTTAGGAATGTTTTCTGTTGAAAACAAAGTAATATTTAATTTATTCAACTTAATCAAGATTTTATATTTTTAAAAGTAATTTTCTTTCGTTTTTTTTTTTTTTTTAAATGTAATTTGACACAGTTATGCTGCTTTTTTATTATTTGATTGCAACATTATTGATAAAAGCTTTTATAGTTACTTTGCTATAATGCAAAAGAAATGCAGCAAATTGGTATTATTCTTGTATTCTTGTTACTCGATAAGATCATGAAAATTTGAACATTATAAAGACGTTTAACTTTAACACGAAAATCTGTTTGTAAAGAAAACTTTTATCTGTTTTCTTTGTTTAGTGAGAAAAAAATTCAATTTTATAAAAACGTTGAAAAATCATTGAAAATAAAGTAGAAAAAATCCTTTTATCAAATTCCTTATATCTGTTTATTGAGAAAAGGAAATCATTTGACATAAATTTTTATTTCTTTTTTTTTTATACTATTTATAGTATTATTATTATGCTTATGCTAGTGCTGGTGGTCAGGTGTTTGAATGAAATCGAAAAATATCTATATAAGGAAACAAGAGTAAAGTTCATATAATTTACAGCATCCGTTGTGTAATGATGTCTAGGGTTAACAAAAAATAGCAAATATGTTTGTCCATGTAGAAAATGTGAAATGAAAATTATGATAATACTGATGTAGGGTGTTAATAAAGATGATAATGATGATGTTTCGGATACAACAAACAAGACAATCATTAGACAGTTTTTTTGATAACAAAAACAGAAAATTGTTTTTGCTGGGTGTGGGTGGTAAATATTTGGGTTTATTAACTCTTTCGTTTCGGTTTTTATTTCTTTGTCAATGTTTTTTTTTTTAACCCAATCTTTACTTATGAATATTTCATGAATTTACGCCTTTAATATCTTTTTTGTATTTTCATTTCGGTTTATTATCATGTTGTTGTTGATTTTAACATGTAAAACCAAACAAAATAATGATGTCAACTGAAATGTAACACAGAAATATATTTATATAAAAGAAAAACTACTTTTAAATTTAGTGGGCGGATGTTTTATTAATTTAAAGGCGATTATTGTTGCGATTTTAGTTTGTAGTTTTTAGCCAATTTTGTTGCAATTTCATTTTTGTTATTAATTCAATGCAGAAATTTATATTTCTGTTAAATTATCAACAGTAGCAGTGGTTGTAGTAGTAGCATTTTAACATCACCAGCATAAAGTAACTTTATGACATTTGATCAAGAAAATATATATTTAGAAAAGAAAGGAAATTTCTCTGTTTGATCATTTTAACAAACATCGAGTATTATATTCATCGTCGTTTGCTTTAAATAAATAAATAAATATTAAAGAAATGTTTTTTTTTATATATATAATTTATAAAGTAATTGCGTTTTACATTGAAATATTTCCTCTATATTATATATATATATTTGATTTATCTTTGAATTTTATTTTAACAAAAATTGTAGGTACACAAAAGAGGCGGATAGAAAGATGTTTATAGAAAGTAACGCATTGTAGAAAGAATAAAGTCTTTTTATTTTCTTTTTGCAGAATAAATAAATATGCTTTTTTTTTTTTTGCAATAGAAAATTTTGTATAAAAACTCCAATGACGTCATTATATCGTTAAACAAAAAAAAAATAAACATGAAAAGGTTTTTCTCTCCTTTTTATTCCCTTTTATTCTGGTGTTTTTTTGTTTGAATTTCAATTAAATGACAGAAATTCAAATGCGAAACTGCTTTCAGTTGAGAGGAGGTGACTTTTGTAATATAAAACAGAAATATTATTAAATTACCACTTTTGCTGATATTATCATTCATGCTTAATCAAAATAATAATATTTTTACATATTTGTTATTTGATGTTTATGAGCTTTTTCCCTTTTCTCTTATATAATTGGTTAAAAGTTAATTTTATTTAATGAATTTAATGTTTTAAATTACATAGCGTTAGTATTGCGTTAATTTTTCAGTTTCATATTTATATGAGAAATATGAGTAATTAGTTTATTATCTACTTTCTTAAGATAAAATTCTAAAGAATTTATTAATACTGGCTTTAGGTTTTGTTTTTTTTACTTTTCTTCAGACTAATTAATTAATTTTTATTAAAGCAGACAAAAAATTCTTTGCAGTGTGTTGAATATTTAAGTGTTTTTAAATGTTTACTTTTTTTTTATTAATAAAAGCTTATTGAAAATTAATATTAAAATTAAAATTAACGAAGTAGAAGCTTTAAGTATTTTTCTTTTTTTTACTCTAAATGAAAAAAAATAAAGAAATATTCTATGAAGCTCTTAAAGTTCATTGAAAACAACATTAAGCACACCGATAAACACTTAGCGATGGATGAATGCCAATTTATTAATAATTATAATTATTTTTCTATTTGTTGAAAAATTTCAAGTATTTTCCTTGCTTAATACAAAACTGTGGCAATTTTCTTTATTAATTTTATATATTTTTGTTGTTGTTGTTGTTGTGCTTTCGTTACATTAAAAGCTTTATTATTATTATGATTGTTGTTCAGCTTTAGCAAACTTAATTATTTATATTTATTTCTTTGTTAAGAGTAAAGATGAAGTAAAAAAAAGAAATAAATAAAATGCTCATCCCAAAATGGTCCAGTAATATTTATTTCATAAATTCTATCGCCCACTTTTCTTTCATTTCATATTTTCATTATTATTAAGGTTTCTTAAGGTAATCGTATTATTTTCAATAAAAAATATCTTCTTTAAAGTTTTCTTTTCTATCTAACACATTAACACAAACAATAAAAACGTTTATTATCCGCAATGATGCGAAGTTCATTAGTCTTTTCTTGGCTCTTCTCCGTTTGCTTAATCTTTTCTTGTAAGGACTGTTAGCCTAGACCCTGAACGTTGGCCAATTAACGTTAAAAAAGATAATAGAAAAAAGTAATAAGAAAAAAAAAAATAAATATAAATTATTAAAAGCTTTACAAGATTTATTTTCAATTAACGAAGAAATTTTCTCCTGCTATGAACGTAGGAAAAAAAAAATAAAAATAATTTTCGTAATGAAAATTCTTTGTGTGAAACCGCATAAAACACTGAAACTAATAATAAATTACAAGAAAATCGAAAGAACAACGTAAAATGTTAATGTTGTTGATGAAAAACAACAAAAAAGGTAAAATACCTGATCGAATTACAATTATTAAATGCAGGTAAAAATATTTAATTGCCGTCGGCATAAGATATGAGCTGTTTGGGTAAAAGTAAAAAAACCAGAAAATACAGAGAAAAAAAGCTACCGTCAATAGCAAATAATTATAGGAATGACGTAATGGAAAGTACTGAAGTAATGGAAACGAAACGAAAGGAAATAAATATTATATTCCATCCTACACATCAATGACTATCATTTATTTTAATAATACAACAAATAATTATAATTAATTATTAATTAGAGAGAAATTGGCATTTGGTGAATATTTTGCAACCGAATGAAAAGATAATTAAGAAAAAACCCCCGCGAATACTGTGTGGTACGTGGGTACGAGACGCCTAAAATAGTAAAAAGTTTGTCTACTAAAAGCTTTAATAATTATTAACCTTTTTAGTGGTTTCGGACTTTTCCACGATTTTGGACAGTGCATTGAGGAGCGCATTCGTCTAGCATTAAAAAATAATAATTTTATTAACAAAAAAACAGCTTTTTAAAAGCTCTTATTGTTGATTTTCATTAGATCTTTGTTGACGTTTTAGCATTAAATCGTTGATCGTTTTATGCCAAAAAATTAAGAACAAAAAAGAAAATTCTGCTTTCAGTTAACAAAAAAAAAAAAATCGAGTAAAATTAAAAACACCTTACAAAGCTTTAGAATATCGTAAAGCACATAAAACACTTGCCACGGTTTAAGCACTTGCTACTTTTGTTTGCTCTTCGAGAAAGAACAAGAATAATTTTTTTATGCAAAAATTTTCAAGTTAAAAAGCAATAAATTTCTCAATAAAAATCGCATACAAAGCTTTTTTTTTGTAATAAAATAAAAGCAAAAAAATTGTTTACCGATGATTATAAAGTCATGACAAGTTAAGAAAAGGTTAAAACTTTTATTGCCTAACGCGTTAATGTTTGCTGTTGCTATTATTGTACTCATAGCGACACGACATTACTTATTTATTTCTATTTCTTTAATAACTTTTTCCTGTTTTTACTTTCTTTTATCGAAAAGTTAAATAAATAAATTTTATTATTTCTTCTTTAAGAACAAGAATGTTAAAAAAAGGAAAGACAATTAAAATAACAAACAAACGGTACTGCGTCATTGTTGCGTTACTTTGCGAAAGCTCAACGAATTTTAATGTTTTTTAAGTGAATAAAAGGAAAAAGAAAAGTTTTTTCTCCCATTTATATTTGTTTGTTGTCTTCACGAAAAAAACTTTTGACACCTTTTTATCGCTTTATTTAATTTATTTTGCATTTTTTATGTTTATTCACTCTTTTTTTAATTTTTGCTTAAATATTTAACGGTTTTGATGTTGGCTAAACAGAATAATAAGACGAAAAAAACATAGCGAATGAATAATAATAATAATAATAAAGAACTTCTTATCAACGGCAAATAATTTTATTATTTTTCCTTTTAACCACCATAAAAAGCCAGCTTAAAATGTCAAGAAAGAACAACAGCAAAAAGCACAAACAAACACAATGGATAAACTTTATTTTATTACCGTACAATTATGACAAGTTATTAAAGTTAAATTTATTATTATTATTACTTAGTTAGCGCACTTTTATCATCTTTAAATAATTAACTAAATAAACCGTATGCTCTATGGATTACATAACATAATTTACAATAAGAAAAACGAAATTAATTTTGTAACATGCATAACACGACACAAAACACTTGTCAGCCAAGAAAAAATTTTATTGAAATTTATTATAATTAAACAAAAAAAAAAACGCAAGAAATCCACCTGATAAAAGTTTTATTCAGATTACAAAAAATTGATCGACACAAATAAAAAACCGTCAAAAGGTTTATTCCGTTTGAAATAGAGAGAAAAATAAAAAAAAACAGATAAACATTTCAAGGTTGTTCGTCAATATTTTTTATTTTGGAAAATTGTGATAAATGATTTTTGAAGAAATAAATGTCAACCACCTTACCGATATCATGGGATAAGAAAATATCAGCAGCAGTAAACAGTGAGAACGAAAAAACATTAAGAAAAGAAAACAGAAATCTTTTGATCTTGTTTGTTTTGTCACTTAATTTTTTTTTTATTTTTATTTTCGTTGTCAGGACACGACACACGTGCACCTTATCTTCCTTGAATTACAATATAAAAAAAAAGCACACAGAGCAAAAAATAGGCAAGGAATGTTTTCGTCTTGGTTTTCCCTTATTTTTCTTTATCAAAAAAATAAAAATAAAAAAAAAACATGTTCGGCTACTTGACAAGCACAGATTGAATCGTGGTTATTGAGCTTTTATTGCGTAAACAAAATAATAATAATATTTTCCTTCTTGTTATTCTAGATGAGAAATATTTCTATAGAAAAATGATCAGCGCGACCCTTGTTGAATTTTATTTTTATTTTTTTTTTTTTTGTTCTTTCGTTTTTGCTATTTTGTTTGTTTGCTTTTGGAATTAGAAAGGAAGAAAGCATACAAAAAAAATTATGATTACAAGAATTTGAGGGATTTAAGTTGAAAAAAAATATTTATATGAATGTTTAAAGAAAAAAAAAGCAGAAAACACTGTAAGACAGAAGACAAAATTCCGTTCAGTCCAAACCACTTTGCATTCCTCATTTCGAACTTTACTTTGCATAACTTTATTGAACTTTGCCTATTTTCAAGTACTTTTAGTTGTTGTTGTTTTTGCATATTTTCTTTTTTACATAATTAAATGGTTTTAAACTGGAAAAAAAAGAATTTTTCAACCATAAAGCTTTAATTTAAACTTTCTAAAAGCTTTTTCCGCAGAAAAAAATTTTTGTTGAAAAAATAAAATTGTTTTTGAATTTTGATTTGCACGCGGTGAATCGGTTTTGTAAAGCTTTTGATTAAAGCACAGGAGAAGCTTTCATTGAAGTTTAAAGAAAGCTTTTCTTTAACAAAAAATACATTTTTATTACGTCTGCAGAAGAAATATGTAATAAGTTTTTTGTATTTACACAAAGTTTAAAAAACTAAGAAAAATAAAAGCTCTAATGTAATCTTGAAAAGAGCTTCAGCTAAAAATTTTTTTCTTGTTATAAATTAAATTTTTCTCATAATAAAAATGCAGCAAAAGATGAAACAATTTTATTTTTTACTTTTTTTTTGAAGTTATATAATTATTATCCAGCGTACTACTGGCTATGACCACCCATCAGTAAACTACCACCCACTAACAACTATTCTACATAAATTTTTTATTATAATTTTTTTAATTTACTTAATTCATTCTGATCATAAAGTCACGTTTCACAAAAGAAATAATAATAATCTTGTAATAAGAAAAATGAAAAAATGTTCTGAGAGAACTTTAAAAGCTTTTTAAACTGTTTTTAAGAACTTCATTTTGTATAAGTTTCGCATCGTATTTGCATCCTTATTATAAGTTTTTTTTTTTTCATTATTTCATTTTAAATTGAATTTATTGTTAAGGACAATTTTTAAGGACGGGACAATTACAATTATCTTGTAATGAATACGTTGTGAAGGAGGAAAATGAATATCAAACTCCTCTTTGTTAGATATATTTTGTGTCGTCGAAAATATAATGAAAATTGTAAATCCTAAATTAAACCCACGTAAAATGTTTTATTTATTTTTTATTATATTTTTACCAAATCGAACATTAATCAATTTGAATCCTTTATTTATTTTTATTGTATTATGAATGGGAAATTACAGTATTCCATCCCCCTCAGAAACAAGTCAAGAAATCTGGGCAAATCAATTTTAAATTTAAAAAACAAGAAAAATAAAATTCAATCAATCATTTCTGTTTCGTTTTTAGCGTTTTTTGTTATTTTTGAAATACTCAACCCACTGTTACGGATATTTTAAGCATTGAACACTCGAATAAGCAAATATTTCGCAACAAGTTGCTTATTCGTTATTGAATCGTTTACTTGTTTTTATCGGTGGACAATTTAAATAGATTTATTTATTTAAATTTTTCTCTGTTTAGACAAATGTTAGCTGAACAGATACTGGCTTAACTTATTTGATTTTGAAATCTAATAAACATTCATTGGAGCGAGATTTCACTGTTTATTTGATTATTTTGTCAGGAAAATTCAATTAAAAAGTCAAACAGCGCGACGGGATTTGATTTGACTATTTAGTATGTTTGTGTGATGATTACCAGCGAGAATGACAAGCAGCAACAAAGTGTATTCTTGTCACGCAAAGTCTAATCGTACAACAGTTGAAACTACATTCATCCAGGCAATCAAGTTAATATTCGCTCGTAAACTATAAAAGTCCATCTGTTGCACGCGTTTTACCACTTTTAAGTGTTTTTCTCGTGCTTTTCACGATCTTTATCCACGCAAACAATAAAATTTGAATTGATTCCGCTAATTTCAATGGAAATTGCTGTACGTCGCGTTTCGAATTTTAATGAGCTTTAATCGCTGTACGTGTTATCGCTGACGATTTTCTTTTTTTGTTGGAATCATTAGGGAGCGAAAATTAATTTATAAATTAAAGAAAATAAAATAAATAAATTTATTTTACTCACATTTTAGCTTGATTGTTGGCTGCTGTTGCTGACGGTTTCCAATTTACGATTAATCTCGATCGTTTTCACTTGTATCTGCTGGTGTGTGCCTGTTGACTCGTCCCGTATTTTCCCTAATTTTTGAAGTTCAGAATTAGACCTAAATTTGGAATTTGATTTTGATTTAGAATTATTGTGGCATGTGGCTAATTTGTGTTATTATTGTATGGCGTGTATTATGTGATGAGAGTTTCATGCTTATAAATCACAGATAGTTCTCTGTTCGATGGTGAATTTGTGGGTGAAATTAAGTTGAAATAAATCTAAAATAATTCAAATTGCGTAAAGGCAAATATTATCGTGTTTGTTTGCGGGTGCTTTCGGGTGTACGTGTAATCACAGTTGGGTGAACACACAATGTACGTAAAACATAGAATTAGTATGCTTGGCATAACTATTCCAGTTCATAACATTTTGTTTGCAAAATAATTAAATTAACTGGAGACGACGTTCGGCAAAAAGTAAGTAAAGTGAAAATTAAATTAGGTGAAAACTACAAAAGTAAACTAATATCAAAATCGTTTTCGGTTTTTCTTGTTCAATAAAATCTAAATTATACATCAATTAGTTGTTTGTTTCGTATTCAATTTTGCCTAAATTAAGCTTAAATTATATTAACAAAAAATAAATGAATAAAAGCTTTGAGAAAATGATTTTTTTTATTAAAAAATTAATTTCACAAGAAAAACGTTTAATATTTATTCAATTTACTCCTTTTTTTGAATTGAAATCACCCCACACTTTGTTCACATTAATGTGCCGACGGGGCTTTTTTTTTTAGATTTTCTTAATTTAATTTTTCATTTTCACATTGAATAAGCTTTTTCGGTTAATTTTAATATTTTCGCATAATTTTTTGCCTTTAGCCATATATATATATAAATTATTCTTATATTTTTTTTTTGTGCGTGTGTATAACGACGGGTACATAGGGGTTGAAATTTTATTTTTATTTTATCGAATCCAACATAAACACTTTTAATTTTCTTCAAATTTTCTTTTAAATAAAAATATTATTTCATAATTATAAAACTCACTTAATTTATTAATTTAATTATGAATTAATTAATTCTTTTCGTCACATTAAACACATAAAACACACATCTGTTGCTGAAAGTCTGATTTTCAAAATTGTGGAAATAAATTTAAAGAAAAAAAAAAACGACTCACAGATTTTCTTTGTTATAAAGACAACTTACTTTTGGTTGAATTAATTTTCACCAAAAAAAATTTATTTAATTAATTTACTAATTATTTATTTAAAATAAAAAAAAAAAAACTAATTACACCACCCGATTCGCTGCCCTGCGAACAGTGTCAACGGTCGGTCGGTCGGTTAGCGACTGAATATTGCGCGCGCAAAACATTCAATTTATACGCGAAATATACTTGCGATTTATTTATAACTGAGCTTGCGTTGTGAGTCCTGTGAATATGCCTAGAAATGCTGTTTTTTTTGGATGTTTGTTTGTCCCGTTTTGAAAATTTATATAAAATAAAATGTAGATTAGTGTTGCCAGACAGGAAGACGACTAAACGATGTAAAAGCTCAGCTCAGCTATGTGGGTGTTCTGGGTGGATTTTCCCATGCAACAACAGGTGGTATTGGTGATGGTTTACGTTGCCAAAGCTCAAAACAAGCATTTTTTATTTTATTTAGTTTACTTTGGTACAGTGTTATTTTTATTTCGTAACAGAAACTAGATTAGTGTGAGAAAGATCGTCAAGAGAGCTGATAAAATGAAACTATCATATGTTGGAAAATAGTCTGCCAGACACACTAGGCTTAAAAGAAGGATAACACAAATAATAAAATAAATAAAACCGATGTTGATAGCAAAATGATGACGATACAATGTAGCAGTGGGAGTTATATTACTCATTGTATGAGATGATGGCCTTAGTATATATATACCTCTAATAAAAATATGTTCAGATCTCGTTTAGCATATGAATAGTGTCTATGATGTGGTATGATGTGATGTGAGCGGTTAATGTAAATAGAAAGCTTAAAAATATATTTAAATAATAATAAAAAAAAAGAAAAGGTTTTTATATTTCCAGCGGAGAAACAGTATATAGGAATAAAAATTGATTATTTATTACAAAATGATCTCATTTGACATGGATTAGATTAGATTAGATCAACAGAATAAAATAAAATAAAATTATTATTTAAAATTAATTTAATTGGGTTTGTTGGTAATTTCTTTTTTCCAACCATATTATATCTGCTGGGTGGTTAGAAAACTGTCCATTACTGCCAATTATTTATTTGTATTGTTTTTTTATTTTTATCACTTGGTCAATCCAGACTTCTGGGTAATTATCCAGTGTATTTGCCTGTAGTTACGTTAGATGTAAAATAGAAAAAATAAATACGCACAAAACTAAACCAGCAACATTCGGTATGTTGATACACCTTGATATCCTTGATTCCCTTGTTGTGTTTATTTATAAATATTATTTTTTTTCCTCGTACAGATAAATATAAAAATAAGCACAGCTACTTTGGCATTGGTATTCACCTGTATCCACATCAGAAATAGTTAGAAATTTTTGTTTTGTTTTTCCGATGTAAAATTATATTGAGGAAATTAAATAAAAATTAATAAGGAAAAACAATAATTGATGGTGAAAAATAAAGGATTTTTAAAGTGTTTGCTATTTTTAAATAATAAGAATCAAAACAAAATAAGGGAGAGTTAAAAGGTAACAACCTTAACCTAATTCTATTCATTGTTTCTAGGTCAGAAGAAGGACTAACAACAGCAAAATGACATTATTTTAGTAACAACAAACATACATATTTCGTTTTATATACATAGTTGCTGCTGTTGTTGACATCCTATTTGTGGGTATTAAAATATTCTTTATATAAATGTGGTTTAAAAATACATACTCCCGGGGGCTGTAATATTATTTTTTTATTTATTTTTTTTTGTTATTTGTATCCTTGTTGCTTCTTGTTAAATAATTTATTTTATTTTCTTTTATTTTTGTTTGCCTTAAAAATGTCAGGCAATTTTAATTCTATTAAATAAATAATTTCCCTTCATGGCTTTTCCTTTTTATTTATGAACTGATTACGTGCGTATGGCTTATTTTTTTTTTTTTCTTTTTCGTTGTTTCTAGTAAAGTAATAAAACATTCAACCTGTTGCCTACACTATACACATTTTTTTTTTTTCGGCTAGCTTACTAAATTGTTTTCTAAGAGAATACTTTCGTGGAGAATGACGACAACAGGTAGTTGTTTCAATTTTATATATGTTTTCTGGTTATATTTTATTGTAAAAACAAAAAAAAAAAAGAAAATAATGTAAAATATCTACTATTTTTATTATCTATTTATAGGATTCTATCAAGGATATAAAGATACAAAATTTTCTACTCACAAAGGATGCGCGAAATGTTGAACAAACAACAACGAAAGCCCTGTGCAATAAACGAACAAATAAAAACAAGGAAAGTAACAGGAATAATATCACTCAAAAAAAAAAAATAAACCTAAACATTTTTTTATTTTATTAAATACACGAACATAAAGGGGAGCTTTTAACCCTTATTTTTATTTTTATGTTTATTATTTTCTTTTCTGTTTGAAGCAACAGACAGTAAATACGCGTTATTTTGTTGCTGTTATAACTACTAAAAAAAAGTAATTCACCCACTTTAACAAACAACCCTTTAGCCATTTCTAAACCACAGATTTTTTTTTTTTTCTTTCTTTTCACTTTGTTCTTGGGATTGCCTTCCACAACTCAAATGTACATTATATTGCGTTACGTTACGTTACATTACACACAGAAGACAATAATGTGCATAGAAGAGTAAATTGTTTAATACAGAGAAAAAGCTTTACATGTTTGTGGTGATTTCCTTTTTTTTTGTTGGTTTTGATTTGAACTGAAATCCCAACCTACATAGTCATAGGGAAATTTATTTATTTAAAAAAAAAATTTTATGAATTGTGTTAATTCACTGCTGAATTATGCTGAAAGTTTATGTTCCAACAAAAAAAAAACGGAGAGAATTAAAGCGGATGAAAGGTACAAAATTGGACGATAAGTCTCATTAGCAAAGTTGAAAAAAGAATGTTTTTAATCGATTAACTGAACACGAATCTTTTCAAATTTCAAAACATTGTAGTTAGTAAAAAAATAAACTTTTTAAAAGCCGTGAATTTTAAGATTACGCGTGATTAGTTCCTTTAAAGATTTTAAATTCTTATAAAATCGAGTAATTTTCTTCTAAGATGAGTTAAACTAACTAACTAAGCCGATTAATTTTATAAAATCATTTTGAAATAGTTTTACCATGTTTTATAATTCTCTATAATTAAGTTTTATATAATTTCGCAATAACTACATTTGTTAATTATCAATTGAAATTGATTTTCTGTCACGTGAATACTCGTTTATATCCTTATTATATCTTGATTTAATTTGTAAAATAGAAATAAAAACGTAAGAAATAATACCTTTACAGTTGATTAATTTTTTATTATAGTTTCTTAAGTAAACAAGATGACAATGATTATGTTGATAATGATGCTGGTACTGTTACTGCTACAACAAGGTGATTTTGATTCAAGGAAATTTATTTAATGAGAAAATTAGTAGAGATATTCATTTAATTTTATTTTTATATAAAATAAGCGACCAACTTAAAAATGTAACTAATTAAATCGCATTAAATATCATTTTAATTACTTATTTTATTTGTGTGCTGAAAAAATATTAATTATAAAATTTTTATTACTTTTTTATTTTTTAGTAACCACAACCGGGGCTAAGAATATGTATTTATCCCCGGGCAAAATAACAATAATAATAAAAAAAAGAAGAAAAACGCTGGTCATGTCATGGCTTTTAATGATCATAAAAATATTTTTATGATGAGAGAGAAATTTTATTGAAAAGAAAAACCGGAACAATAGAACCGTTGATGGCAGGTAAGTAAAAAAAATTTGTTAGAATTATTAGAATGGATTTTATTTTTTGATTTTGATTTTAAAAACTAAATTCAGCTAAATAATCAATTTAATATTGTTTATTAATAATAATAATATTGATTTTTATTCTCTATGTGTTGCGTGTGACATTTAACAGGCTGTTTTATTCGATTTTTGTGGTAAAAATACATCAAAAAATAAATATATTCTGACATTGATTTTGGTAAATAAATAAACTGTAAATCATTTGACATGTTTATTAGATTACCCGGAAAATGAGTATTAATTTTGTACGAAAAATAAGATTTTAAAAATATATATTTATGAATAACCGCAACTAGGTACCTTGTTATATTGTAATAATTGCAACAAAATGCCAATAACAGTCAACGTTAGTGTATTTTATTCACCAAAAATAAATTAATAATTTATAACTAAGTCAACACAGTAAATATTTATTTATTTAAATTGAATTTATATATGTAGCTAGACGTAAATAACAATTAACCACATGAACCGCATTAGATAATTTTAATATTTAAACTTTGCTTTGTATAAACATAAACAATAGGGAAACTTTTACATTTGTGTTACCATCTGCTCGCTATATGTGTTACCATGGATATATTTTCATTTTATGCTGAAAATGTCCTTTATGTATTTGAATGTACCAGAAGCAACAATTTTTTAACTATTTTATGAGAAATTTCTGATAGAAACGTATGAATTCATTTACTTTGTGAATTTATTGGTATTTTCATATAGAAAATGGATTAAAAAAATAGAAAAAACAAAAATAATGATTTGACCACAGTTGAAACTTAAAATAGAACTTGTGAATGTGGTCATTCGGCTGTTTGATGTTGTTCCCGTAGAAATTACTGGTAAAGAAATATTTTTGGTCAAGGCAGCATTATGGGGATAAATATAAATGAATTGTGTTTTCTGTCAGCCCACCCAATCTACTCACATTATACTTTTAGGTGGCTAAAAAGAACTTTATCGCTTAATCTTCTACCCTGGCACAGCATCTTTATTATTTTTATTTTTTTAATCGAAACAAGGGATGGCTAAGTGTCTAATGATGTCATTTCAACTAAATTCATTTCTCCTAGTTGTAGTATTCGATGAATCCCGGTAATCGTGAAAGTTTCATTCAATTCAAACCGCACAAAAGTGAAAGCAAGTCAGCGGCACTTGTTGCTACAGCACTAGAGACACCACGATATTGATTTTCTCATTTTCCCACTTTTCCACTTATAATTTATATTATTATGGGCACGGCATAGGTGACATTAGACTCAGTTTAAATTGATTTTAATTTGATTTGAAAAACGGATAATTATTCTGTGATTTATATTTTTCCTGTTCCTGATCAATTTCACGTTAAACTCATCCTGAATGCATTAGATGCAATAAGAGACTGATATTATATGGATCATCCAAGTTAATACTTGAACTAGGATTACTTAGGCATAGAGAACATTTTTAGAATAAAATTCCATTAGGTAGATCACCAATTAAATTCCGCTAATTTAATTCAAAGTTGATTTTTTCTTGCTCTAAATCTTGCTGCGTCACTAAGCATATTTAAGTTTCGTTACACTGGGAAATGGAATTAATTATTTTTCGCTTTTTGAATTCATCAACAAAGTAATCTTCTCGTTATGCGGCTGATTGAAAAACCATTTGGTTCGTCTTTAACTCTGTCCTATTCCACCCTAAGTCATAAATTCGATTAAAATATAAATGAATAAAATTTCGGTTGTAAATCGACGATTGATTTGACAGATTGGACTCAATACAATAATTAAATTGTCATTTCTCATAATTCGATCCACCTTAATTAGCCACTAAAAAAACCACCCCATCGTGATTATTCAAATTTCAGCACAGCAACAATAACGCTTCATAAATAATTTAATTGATTTTTGAGTAGAAAAATCTCATTCCCATTTGTTCATTCAATCTCAAACCAACGACAGTTTCAATCTTTTATTAGACTCGAATTTTATTTTTTCATTAAGCAATATAAAGCCTTTCCTGTTTATGTACTAAGCGTCCCATGAATAGTTCTCATAACGCCCTATTTTATAAATGAATTTAAATAATTCAGAAATCTTAACACAAACAGATTCATTTCACTTTTATCTTTTATATTCATCGCATTTTCATTACATTCAACATCTTTTCATAATCATCACCTTTTGCATAATTATAAATTTAAAGAAAATTTAGAATAATAACTAGTGAAAATCATAATTCTTCTTATATAAAGATTTATTATTTATAAATTATTCATTGCTGTTGTCGTTTCTGCTGTTTTAATTGTTTACTTAATTATGATATGATGTTTATCTGGAAAATTTTTGCTTTTGCTAAGTAAAATATAAACTATATAATTTTATTAACAAACATTAGTTTTATTATTATTATGGAATGGAGTGTATCGTGGGTGGTGATGGTGCGTTAAAGGTACTATGATGTTACGAGAATATACCGGAAAATTTGATACCAAAAAACACAATATTATGTTAAAATAATGATTTTACTGTATTCAGGGTGCCCAATAGTATTGATTTCAATGTAAAATCACTCATATTTCTTTAGAAATAAATCTGATTAGTGAAATTATTAATAAATTTTTTTTTTTTGCTTTTCTAACAATAGATGGTGGGTGGTTATTTTTGGCAGTTTTTTTTTCGTATCAAAAATACAAATTGTGAAGAAACATAAGAGGGAAAACCACCCGTAAAAACTAATACTTAAATGAGAAATAATAGAAAAGGCTTTAGGGTAAGCAGCTTGTGCTAGGTTATTATTATTTTTTATTATTATTATTATTAATAACAGCAGAAGGCCTACTCATACCGTGCTTTATCAGTCCTGTTACCAGTCCTGTTTTTCCTTTTTAATTTATTTTTTTTTTTTTGGGTTCAATAGAAAATAATAAATATTAAATCGATTATTGACGTGCGCATGTTTGTTCCGTTTGGTTATTTAATTTTTTATTATTTTTTCGCTGCTTTCTTTTCAGTTTTTTTTTTTTGTATTTATTTTCTCGATTTACTTATTATCTACCTGTTTGTTGGCTTCTACTTACACACTCAGAGTATTATTCGCTACTTTTTACATTGTTTCTGTTGTACTTAGTATTTTTAATTGAATTTTTATTACAATTGGGAAGACTTTTTACTAGTATTGTTTGACGAAGAGCTTTCTTACGTACAGTTATCATTGGAAAATGGAAATAATTTCTTTTAACTAATAAAAATAGAAAGTATTACATACGACGTTGTTGTCTACAATTTTTCTTATTTATAAATAATTTTATTTTGGAAGCTTTTAATAAGAAAAATCATTTTTTCTATTTCTATATACATTTCCCAGACGAATTTTCTCAGTCGATTACATGTCGTTTTACGAATAAAATGTATCTACGCTATATAAGTTTATTTATTTTTATTATTTAATTAACCGAAAATAAAATAGAAATTTCTCGAGTTCAATTTCGAGTTTGCTGTTGGTTGCTATTTATGTTGCTCATGTGCTGAGTTAAATTTTTCTTCTTCTTGTTTTTTTTGATTGTGGGTGGAATAAATATATTTATTTACTGGGACTGAGACAAGTCAGGTGTATTTGAATTTAATTATCATCGCATATTATGAAATAATTTTTGTTAATTTTTGTTTTTATTAAAAAAATAATGATAAACTAGGTCACACTGTTGAATGGAAATATGGAAAACTGTGAAAAATGAACCAAAGACAGAAATAATAAAGCAGCAACAAATCCCATGGTTTGTTTTTATTTAATTTCATTTTTTTAAAAATGAAAATCATCACCAGGAAAGGTGTTCGACGTAAAAGAAAGAAAAACGACCACGCATTTTGTTAAAAAGCAGAAAAAAGCTTCGCCTGATAATTAAAAAATCACAAAATTAGAAATAAAATTTTATTTTTTTTTTAAGAAAGAAATTAATTATTATTGTTATTTTGTTGCTTGCAATTCTCCTGCGGGTGTTTTTACTTTGATTTCCCTTTTCTTAAAGAATTATTCGGTTTTGTTTCCTCAATGATTTTCTTTTCATTTTTCAATGTTTTTTGCTTTTTTACATTGTTTTATTTCTTTATGAAGATTTGATTTAATTAAACAAAGTGGTAAAATGCTAAAAGAATTCTGCTAATTTATTAATCTTGGATGGTTTAGTGCTTGTTGGCTTCGTTAATTGTGGACAAAAGTTTTCGTGGATTTTAAAAAGATTTTCCTTATAAAAATTGTTTTCAAAACTAAACCTCAAACCGGTTAAGATTGTTATCTATAAATATTTCATTATAAATTCACTTCTGCAGGCAATCAATCAATTACTTTGTATATAAAAGCCAGATGTGACAAGAAGATACAGTAAGAGAGTAACCAAATCAATTTTTTCCCTAACAAATACACATCAACCGTGTAACATCTTGAATAAATAAATAAATAACGAAGAATTTTCCATATTGGCAATAAACCTTTTTCCTCATCTTCACTTAGCTGTGGGGGTCAGTTCAAAAGAAAAAAAAAAGAAAATTAAAGCACAAAAGAAATATTTCGTCATTATTATTAAAAACGTCACAAATAATGACGTCATTATGTCTATATAAATATTTAAATATTTAACAATAGCAACATCATTAAAGACGATTTAAACCTTTTTCTTGTACGATTTCACTTCTATTATTTACTTCGATTTTTTTCCCATTGTATTATCAAAGGTTACGCAGCTGGTGTAGCTGCGTAAAAAAAAGCAAACGCAGAAAATTATTGCAAAATCCAAAAGGCGAAAAATTGATTATTCATTCCCACGTGCTGGTTCTGTGAAAATAAAGAATAAGAAGAAAATACGGAATCCTTCAAGGTATTTATATAAATAAAACTTTTTTGATGACTTTGATTTAAGAAAGTGAAATAGTTTGGTAATATTTGTGCTTTTTTTTTAATGTTTTAGATTTGTTTTCATACCAGAAAAGTACCTGTAACAATTCTACCCATGAATCGAAGGTGGAATATTATCCGTTTATTTCAGCTAAAATAAGGAATAAAAGCAAAAAAAAAAATCATAAAAAGCAGAGAAAAACAAATAAATAATTCAACAAGTTTTTTGTTTTTGCTCCCCTAAAAAGTGTACCAGTACGAAGTATTAAAAGCTAAAAACAGGAAAAATGATTGATTGTTGACACAAATATTAAAACGGATGGTAAATATTTTTTTATTTATTTAAAATTTATTCGTTTTTATTAATTACTTTTTATGACTAGTTAAAAAATAGTTGGACATTTGAATGACTTGAATGGTGTTTTATGCTTTGGTTGTTATTTTGGCGGTTAGTAGGACAAATAAATGGAATTAATTGTTTTGCATCCTTAAAATAGTTTTTTTTTAAAAAAAAAAGGATTTGTAGCTCAAATATAGCACGAATAAAAAAAAGGGAGAAAAATGCTTTGTTATTAGTCACATTTGTTATTATTTATTATATAATGTAGGCGATGTATTGTTCTTGATATAAGTATAAAAAAAAAGAAGGAAATTTAAATAACATTTATAAATATCCTCAGGAATAAATACATAATTTATAAAAGGAATGAATAAAAACCAACCCCCTAACCATTCTCAAAAATTTAAAGGATTAACTGAATTTCTATATTGTAGCTCAGTATAATTTTAATTCAATTTAGCTATACGAATACATTATTATGATTATTTACAATTGAAGAGCATATGCTCTGTATTTTATAGATTTTTATTATGTTATGTAGTTTGATTGTTACGCAAAAAAAAAGAACTCTTGTCAATCATATTTCTCTCCTAGTTTTTGCATAAATAAATCTAAATACGATACATATCCAACTGATGATTGTAGCAACATAAATATTTTATAAAACTCACCACATTCCCCTATTTTAAACTGATCATGATGATGATTTATGATTTTTTAATTGAATTTTATTTTGATATAAAATCCACAAAATGGCGTCATTTTAACGTTTTTATTTTCTTTTGTTTTTTTTTTTTTTTTAATAAATTTAATTTTTTTTTGTTACAATTTTGTGGTTGACATTTATTTAGATGGATTTTTTATATTTGTTTGGTTGTTTCGTTATTTGTTGTGTAAAAATTTTAATGAAATTTATATTTGTAGATCATTGTTGCAATTGTGGTGGGTGGATTGGTGGTTTTTATGCTTTTGTGTGTTTTTTTTATTTATTTACTTACTTTTGATATTGATATTTAAGCTTGTTTTGTTTCATTATTTCTGAATTCTATTTCACATTATTTTTTACTGGAGCCAGAACAAAAAAGAAATTTAAGGTGTTTTTGTGTCGCATAAATCAGCATACCTGTTTTGTGTTTTCTATAAAATAAAAAGAAAAAAAGGTAGATGAAGAACCACTTTGTTATTATTCCCTTTGTTTAGTTTATTTAATAAAATTGTTTTTAATATTATTATTCTTTTTTTTTGTATTTTTGCATCCTTTTTTTTGAAATAGGCACGAGAGAAAATAAAATTTATAATAAAAGGGTAGATGATACGAATTTTATTGAGTGCTGGATGAAACCTTTGTGAAAATTATTAATATTTATTTACATTTGTATATAGCACTGACGTTGTTACGGCCAGGAATTAAGGACATTGCTAAGGGCGCAATATATTTAAGGCACCACGATATAACTCTGATAAATAGTAGCATAAATTTTGCATCAATTTATATAGGTGCTATTTTAGGTATTTTGCCAAAGACAACAAAACTATTGCTACGGCTCTGTTCGCATATGTAATCATATTATGCTTTTTTTAAACAATGTATGTGGCAATTGTTTTACCAGAGGAGTAACAAAAAACAAGTGAATAAAGTAACAAGGAACAGGGAACAAGGAAATGCTATTTTTTTGTTTTGTCTTTTTGACAATTTTACTTTTGATGACGTCTTTCAAACAAAGACTTTGTTTTTTCATTTATTATTCTTTTAAATTAATAACAGCAACGAGAAAATTGTTTTTCAGGAAAAGACTATCCATTCTATTACCGTGTAATGATTTCTTAAATTATACTTTGCAATTTCTTTGATAATTCTAATGATAAAGTTAACGTTGAGTGACTGTTTATTTTTGCTTAAATTATTACCTGTGCTAAAGTAAATTAATAACTTTTTCTCTCTTTTTTTTTCTAAGGACAAACATTTAAATTGTCAAGAATCAAAATGGAAAACAATGATATTGTTAATAGGTATGTGATTTACTTGATTTAACATAATCACTCTATTATTAAATGTAATCAATGGTAATAATATAATTATTTCTGTAGGCTAAACAGTGATTATTTATTCGTTTAAAATTTTCTTAAATCAACATAACAATGAATGAATTTTAATGAACATTTTTTTTTAAAATGCTGATGCTTCTATTGATGATGATAATCGATTATAGACAGTAAATGTAAATGATTATAATTTTGCTAATGTTTTTTCTACCGGTAACCTTGCAGGTATTTACTTGATTTTTATTTTATTTTTTTATCCTGTTAAAAAACTCCATTTGAACCCTTAGAATAACATTTTTTTTTTATTTATTTTGTTGATTAGCGGTTGATGTTGCTGCTGTTGTTATGGTTCCCGATTAAAGAAACGCGAAATAACTTTGGTATTTATGTAATTTTTTAATTAATTCATTTAAAGAAAAACAAAAAAAAAAAAGGTTTCAATGTAGGCCACTTTCTTATTTAAAGGATATATTCCCTGTAGCATTTGTACAGAGAAAATTTTCATAAGGTATTTTCTCACAATTAAGACACGAAACATGAAAAATAACAAGAGTAGATAAAAAGTGTGGGTGTTTTGTCTGTTTCCGTACAAAGAAAAAAGTTATTCAACAAGTGCGAGAGGGGCCAGAAAAGTATTAAATAAATAATTGTAACACCAAACAAAACAAAAAAAACCATTGGCAGGAAGGAAGGATAAATAAAAATAATTTTAACGTAAAAATTTATTTTATGTTTCAACAACTTAATCAAGTAATTTCCTCATCAGTTATTTTGTTAACAATTCGATTCTACAAATACGTTGACTACAAGTAACTGAATAGCAGAAATAAATAATAATAAAAACGAAGAAGCTGCTTTAACATGTACATGAGCATAACGATAAATGTGAATGATATTGTCAATGCACACAAAGAACAGAAAACTTTGGTGACTTTGTCATAGCTGAGTTATAAACATGAAAAAGTTGTAAAATAATAATAAAAAAAACGGGAACTTTATCGAGAAATGGTGAGTAACAAAAGTAGAAGTATGGAATGAAAACACCTAAAGCTTTAGCAGCAACATATTATAGAGAAAAAAATAATAATAATAACCATAATGAATCGATTTTAATGTTGATGTTGTTTAGTTAGTATTTGTTGAAAATATAAATAAATAAATAAATAAGGCATAAACATAGACGATGAAAAGAAGCAAAAAGGGAAAAATGAATCCTACCGGAACCGAAATATATGCCGTTCTCGATCAATTTTTTATATAATAATCATGAAATATGGCACAAAGTAGCTGTTGTTATTCAAAAAATAAATAAATAAATCAATATTATTATAACCGTCCTCACAATTTCATCCTTAAAGAGTTGTGAAAGGAAATTATCGATTATTTATATTATGATTTTCTTCTTGTCATCTGTTGAATAAATTTTTTAAAAGAGGGATGATTTTTAGTTATTTTTAGAATAAAATTCGTTATTGTTTAGGAGTTTTGTTTTTGGTAATTATTTGTGTATACATACGACGACCGGGAGAGTGGAAAACAAATAATAGCCTGGAAAAACTGAAAGTCTTCTTTTCCGCTTGTAAGAATCGTAAAATATTTTTTTTGAGGTTAAAACAATAATCATCAAGAACATCAAATAACATGAGCCTTTTCATTGGTATTATTATTATTTATTCAAGGAAATAAGGCATTGATATGTATTGACATATGAAAGTAGAAAAACAATATGTTCTGTGTCTGTCAATCTTCATTTATTTCACTATATTCATCCGGCAAATATTAAAGAAAAAATTATTATTAAAATTTGATTTCATTGATTTGATTAATTATCTTTTGTTATATGAATTTAGAGCATCATCGGTGGTAGTAGCTTCTTTATAAAATCAGTTGTATTATACCATCAGGAGAAAAATCATCGATGCAGAAAGTAGTAGCAGCAACAACAGCAGCAGCAGCAACAACCAACGATATAAAATCAATAAAATCATTCAAAACGAAAAAGTTACTTTTTTGTTATAAAAATAAATTACAGATTTTTAGGGGTAAAATATTGTTATAACAAGGATAAAAGGAAAACAGAAAAAATGTTTGCATATTTAATATTGTACAAAAAAGTAGAAGAGAAAAACCGCCTGAATAATATTATAAAAACAGAATAAATACCTGCAAGTGGTTGTCGATTATTGAAAAATATCTAATAAAAGGGTTGAATAGACTAGAATTGCTTATTTATTGTGGACATTTGAATTTGAAATTGTCTAGCTATTTTTCTTTTCTACTGTATTTACTTAATCAAGGATAACGAATTAATATTTATTTATGTCGCGACAATATATTTACATAAATAATCATTTTTGCGTTTTTTTTTTTTTTAAATTTGATTAATTGTCGTCAATAATTCAATCATTAATTCCTTGATAAATTAATTTTTTAACGTTGTTAACACATTCTAGCATTAATCAAATTTGATTTTTACTTTTATTAATTAATTATTTATTAATAATAAAAATAAAATTTACAAATATCGTGCTCATTAGTTAATTACGGTATAATTCCAAGAAATATAAAATGTGAAAAGGATTTTTAAATGTCTCTCTGGCACATCAATAAATCATCAACAAAGTGAAGAAATTATCTTTATAAAACGTTTTGTAATTATTTTTTTATTAATTCATTTATTCGGTGACATTAACGCGAAATTAACAGTAACACATTTTAGAAGTTCACAGGCATTAAAATTTAAAATTTTTTTTTAAGGCAAAACTGGTGCGATTAAAAGAGTTTGTAGATTTTTCTGTGTTTTTTTTTTAATCCTTTTTTGAATGGTTTATTTACTGATGTACGTGACGCATTTATAAAATAATAAAATTTTGTAACCATGGGATATATATATATTAAATATTTATTAGTTATGCATGAACAAATTATTTCATCATTATTGATTCATCAAGAATTGTACCGTGTATTGTGGGTGGTAGAGAATATATACACAAATCACCGTCTATTGTATTCACTCTGTGCAATCCATCTGAAAATGTTTTAACCACGCAATTTGTCGCATTTATATTGCAAATCGAAATATTATTTATTTTTTATTTATTTTTTGCTTTGTTAGTTAATTATTAAGCAGATTTATGGTCATTTTTAATGAAGGAATTATATGTTTTTTATTTAAAAATTTAATTACGAAGGATATTTGTGACGAAAAAAAGAAAAATTCGTTTTTATGCGATGCACAGGTGCCTGTTGAATTTCTTTTTTTTAAATAATAAAATAACACAGAAGAGCATTATTAAATTCTGATTATAATACACGGTATACGTGTTTTATGCAAGCGAAAAAAAAGCTATAATCTCTGCAAATACATAAAATATTTTCTTAATAATCTGAATGCTGTAGTTGTTCATTCATAAAAAACAATAAAGAAAAAAAGCTCAGCAAACCTGCTTAAATCAAGAATAAATTTATCAAATAGAGACATTAAACGTAAATGGGATAAAAGCTTCGATGCACTTAACAGCCAGAGGGTAGTAATGAGATGTCAGTAAAAATTTCATTTATTTCCATCTGCTTAAACACTAATAAACAAAACGGGATTTATATACCTGTGATGGGTGGTCCAGCCTACACACACACACTCAGAGTTAACTTATATTAACCTTAAATAATTATTTTATTAAATTTTTGTATTTTTTCCTGATGAAAATTCATTCAATAATATTCATTGAGATGGAAAACTCCAACAATGACAAAAAGGTGAATTTCGCACAGAAATTTATATTTTATGACGTCAAGTAGCTAAGGGATTTTTATTCTATTTTAAATGATGACATAAATTTATGAAAATCTGATATTTTTGTTTTTTTTATTTATCTGTAAAGAAAACTAAACGCAGGTGAAAATAAAAATGAACAAAAAGTGGCGAAAAGTTTCTATCAAAAGTCTACAAATAAAATTACAAAAAGGAAAGGAAAGGAAAGGAAAACACTGTTACTAGAGTTTATTTTTGCCTTTAGTTTTTGTCTAAAGTTTTATAAAATATAACAAAATAATAATAATAACAAAACACCCTTATCTATAATAAATAACAGTGATGAGCTGCCAAACTACCTTTTTAACCTGTTATTCACCTGCTTTTCACAATGACATATTTCGTTTTGATTTTTTTGCTTTTGAAAGTTCTTTAAATCCATTTGTTTCGTAAACAACACATAATCAGAACTTGATTTAGGCATTCTCTATTTTGTGTCATAATAATAAAGGTTTTTGTTGTTCGTTTTCTGAAAAACTTTTGCTCGCCAACAGCGTGCTTAACCATTGATTTATATTTTTTGTTAGAAAATTAATCCCACAAAACAATAATAAATAAATAAAAATGAGTAAACGAAGATTAGAAAATAGACAAAAAAAAAAAAAAAAAGAATGCCACAGGTGTCTAACGACTTAATTAATAATTTTTCGTGATTATTTCTTAAATTTTAATCTTACTTAGAAACAAGCTTATTCTTATTTTCGTTTATGTTTCACGTTTCATTGTATGTTTCATACATGCGTCAAAGTGTTTTTAATTTTTCTTTTTTAATAAAACTTTTCTGCAATTTTATTAAAGCTTTTATTGAGTTTATATATATTTATTTAACTTAAATTCATTTTTTATTTTTTTCATTATTTATGTTATTCTTTGTTTATTAAAAGAAGTTATGAAAACTTTTTCATCAATATTTTGTTAAATTTCGTTGTCTCGTTAACAAATTATTGATTTTTTTTCCTTTTTTATGTATTTAAAGTGTATGTTAGACGTTATGTTGACGGTAGGATACTTGTCTTTTTTATAAAAATAATAATTATTATTATAATGATTTTAATAGAAAGTTTCGTTGGTTAATTAAAAATATTTTATAACAAACTAACCCATAGTAAATATAAACTAATTAAAAATTTTAAACTAAATAATAAACTTATGGTAAGTTAAGGTATTTTTATTACCTTGTTTTATGACAATACATGAGTATATTATCTTTTTAGTAAAACAGCATAAACAGCACAATCAATATTAACAGGACAATGCAACAGTTTTCAGTGCAAAAGCGCACACCATTGCATAAGCAAAGTGGTAATACACTTGGATACCAGGAAAACAGTACAGAAACAAACGTAGAAGCTTTGTAATATTTTAGTTCAAGAGTACATCGACATTAGAAAATAAACTATAGATGAGAAAAAATGAATATTATCCATCAGGACAACAGCAATTCACTGTCATCGCAAATCTTCCGACTACTGTTGCTACGACTGTACACAGGTAACTACATTTTATCCATCTGATAGGGATGCTTACCTGGATTAAATTACAAAATAAAGCATAATTTTATTTATAAATAGACCTTGCATATGTATCCTTAAGGTTGTTTCCCTATTTATTAATTTTTTATCCTTTTAATGATTTGAATACCTTTTCTTGGCCATGGTAACGATGGAGTTTTTAATCAAGAAAATAACAATATTTTCACACTCACAATCGTGGGTTATTTTTTATTTAATTTTATCGCCTTTATTACTGTTTTTAAACATTTTTGTCAACCCTTAATTAGATTACTAAAGACAAGCTTAAGTCTTATTAGTTTTTTTTATTTTATTTTTGACAGACAATTTTGATAGACAGACCCAGGTGTGACAAAACAAATAATACATTTATAATTTTTTATTTATTTAAACAAGATTAACTATATATTAGTTTATAATTTATTTGGCGCTTCTGTTATCATTTTAATTAAGAACATTTTTAATGGAAAATTCGCTGTAAAATTTTAATGAATCTGTCTGTGTTAAGATTTTAATAAAATGAATAAGAAAAAAAAATCATTAATTAAACTAAGAGAAATGTATAACAACTATTAAGACAATGGCTTTAGTTTATTTAACGAAAATATTAAAATAAGTGACATACAGGCTCATGTCTGGGATTCTGTTCCATCGTTATTTTTTGATTGGATATTAAAATATTACAAAGATATTGCGACACAATGAGAATGAGGTTTTTCTACTCAAATCACAATTAAATTATTTATGAAACGTTTTTGTTCTGCTGAAATTTAGCCAATACACGAGTTTTGGATTAATTAAGGTGGATCGAATTTAGTGAAATGACAATTTAATTGTCGTATTGAGTCCAATCAGCCTAATCAATTGTCGATTTGCAGCCAGATAGAAATATTAATGATTTATTTCTCTAGCCTGGATTAAACTTAGTTATTTTTATGAGACATTAAATGGTTTTTCTCCCAAAGCCATACTCTTAATGGTACACATTTGGGTAATCCCTAAAAAGCCAATATCTAATTGCATCTAATGCATTCAGGGTGAGTTTAACGTGAAATTGATCGTAAACATGAGCGTCAAAAGGGAAATTAATTCCTTAGCCGAAAAACAAATACAAATCACAGAATAATTATCCGTTTTTCAAATCAAATTAAAATCAATTTAAACTGAGTCTACTGTTCCTACCTATGCCGAGCCCATAATAATATAAATAATAAGTGGAAAAGTGGGAAAATGAGAAAATCAATATCGTGGTGTCTCTAGTGCTGTAGCAACAAGTGCCGCTGACTTGCTTTCACTTTTGTGCGGTTTGAATTGAATGAAACTTTCACGATTACCAGGATTCATCAAATACTACAACTAGGAGAAATGAATTTAGTTGAAATGACATCATTAGACACTTAGCCATCCCTTGTTTCAATTTAAAAAAATAAAAATAATAAAGATGCTGTGACCGGGTAGAAGATTAAGCGATAAAGTTCTTTTTATCCAACTAAAAGTATACTGTGAGTAGATTGGGTGGGCTGACAGAAAACACAATTCATTTATATTTATTTATTATTTATTCCCATAATGCTGCCTTGACGGAAAACATTTTATTTACGAATAATTCCTACGGGAAAGACATCAAACATCAGAGTGATCCCATTCACAAGTTCTATTTTAAGGTTCGACTGTGGTCAATTTTATTTTTCTTTTGAGTTTTTATCCATATTTAACAAATCAAAGAGTTGTGCTTTCATTGATTTTTTTTTTGGTTTCTATATTTTTAGAATTGTTCAGCATTAAAAGGATATTTAAAATTGCTAGACTAACAGCTAATAAATGTAACTTTTATGGATCCATTGGCAGGTGCACTATGTAAAATAATTTTCATTGAAATTCTTAATTAGTTTTCGCTGTTGTTAACTATTTAAAAACTTTTATTGAAATATTTTCGAGCAATATCATCACTTATATGTCAATTACAGACCATTTTCGATGAGAATCTCCATGTTGCCTTTGAACAAAAGTTTTGTTTAGTGAATTTTTGTACAATAAAATTGAATTAAAGGAATTTTAACAGAAGAATTCAGTTTGTAAACTACACGAAATTTAAATTAGATGCTAATAAATATAATAATCCATTTATAAGCATAGATAATTAATTATTTTGTTAATAATTTATAAATAATTAAAGCATTCATTGTTACTCCGACAACTGAGCTAGTGAATAGCAAAAAAATTTTTATTTAAAAATCAACAGAAATTAAATTAAAATAGAATTAAACAAACAACGTATAATTGAATTAATTAAATGAAAAAAACTAACTAATTATGTATTTAAATTTTATTTTTTTTTTATATAAAGTTTAGAATTAATTCTCAGCAAAAACTAAATTATTTAATGTAATTGCGCAGCGATGCCTATAAATCATTTTTTCCACACTGCTGTAAACAAGTCCTTATTTTATTTACTTTTATTTAAATAAATAGAATTTTTTAGATTATTATTATTATCGTGTATATTCAGTGCCTGGATATATATATTTATTTTTGCATCTAACGTAGCGATAGTCTGGCCAGTTGCGATGCAACCATTTATATTTTAATGAGGAATACACTCGTTGTTTTATTTTTTTACTGAATAAATGTTAAATCATTTTTTAGTTTATCGAAGTAAATTTTATGGATGAATGAACAAAGAATATAATAAGGTATGGATGATCATTTTTTATTATTTATGTTTTATTTCTATAAAAATACAGAAAATGGTAATTTCTTTTATTTGATTCTAGATAATTCGTTATTGCTGTTATTTTGTTGTTTATACAGAAATTAAAAGAAATAAATAAGAAACAAGAATAAAAATAATAATATTAATCCGTTTCTTCTTTATTAAAAATATTTCGCTACAAAGTAAGGCAATATTTTTACCAAGAAAAATTATAAAAAAGAAAGAAAGAAAATTCAAATTTCTAAAGGAAAATATATAAATTGACAAAGTTTTTTTTTAGAAGTAAAGATATAAGAAATCTTCTTGATGAATGATTTTCATTAAAATATAGAAGAAAAATAAAAAAAAAAACATTGAATTTAACTTAAGCAAGAAAACTGTGGATAAGTAATTTTGTAAGCGAAGTGATTGTGTTATTTTAGTGCTTTTAATGAATTTTCACAAAATAAAAAAAAGAAAAACTTTTCTTATTTTAAAATAGATAAACAAAGTACAAAGTAAAGAGAAATAAACTTTAGTAGATTTATATATATATAATTAAATGACAAACAGTGGTTGAAAAGTTGGAGTAGAAATAGCTAATGATCGATTATTACTCTACATTACTTTATCCGTCTATTTAATAATGAAAATAATTTAAATGATTGACAGAAAATCGATTAACTTGTTGATTATAACCAGAATAATATATAAATTATAAAATAGTGGCGTTGTCCCTATGTCGACACAAAGTTATTCTGATTTTTTAAGCACAGTGCTTTGCGTAACGTTATTATCTTTTTATTTAATATAAAGACTTACCCTTGCTCTACTACATTATATTATTTCTGTTTACTAATTAATGAATTTTAAGTATCTACTTGCGCGTAATCAAATACTAAAAATCCTTCAGAGAGAAGTATCAATCTTTATTTATTTTTTTGTTATGAAAATTCATTAACAATACACTTGACTGATTTCCATTATATTCATTACAAATGCTTGGACATTTCTTGAAGACATCTCTATCGTTGAGTACTTATTATCAAGAAGCTTTATTTTCATTTATCTGATTAATAATATTCAAGTTTCTCACCAAACAACAAATAAACTTTTCATTCAAAAATTAATTTTCAAGTTTTATCCAATTCTCTTTTCCTTTTTTAAATAATAATTTATCTAGTTCAAGTGATAAACAACAAGCCTAATATCCATTTAATATCTTTTAAATTATTTTTAATAATCAAAAGTAAAAAACAAAATTGACTTTTATAAGTTTTCTGTGCTTTTTCTTTTCATTCAAAGTTTATTTATTTTATAGAAGAATTAAAAGTGTATTTTCGTTGCTTAATTATCCTTTTTTTTTGGAGAGAAAAAACAAAAACTTTATGCTTAAAAAAGTAAAAACTATTAAACAGGAACAAAAACCAGAAAGAAATCTTTTAAGAAATTATTAAAAAAAAGTTTCTTTGAGAGTTTAAAAACGATTTTTTGTATTTTCTATAAGAAATTATTACTGAGTAAAACCCCACCTGGAAGCATATTAAATTAATTTAAACAAAACATTGAATAATTTTTGAAGCAAAGCAAATATTTTTCATTTTTCCAATTAAATAATATTTTTGCTTAAAAGAGAAATTAAATAAATAAATAAATAAAAACAGAGAAAACAATAATAACAAAAATAATGAACATAAATTAATGGAAGGCAGTAGAATATTTAATAAATTATAAATAATTTAAAATAGATGTTCAGAAATAAATAAATAAGAAGCATTAATCATTGTTAATGCTGCTGCTATTAATTGAGTGGAAAATATACTTGCGAAGTGACTAAATAATAAGGGCGTTTCCAATCTGATTTTATAAACATTTTTATTATATAATTTAGTCACTAGATTTTAAATTATGCATTTTTTAGAAGATAATTAACCAGTTTAATATTTTTTATTATTGAACAAATTACTGCAATTCTACTGTACAATTTATTGGATAGGCTACAAAGCCGGGTCATACGATTAATAAACAATCCCGAAATCACTGATAAATTAGACTCGCTGAAGCATCGTCGGGACGTAGCGGACCTCACGATTTTTTACAAATATAGTTACGGACATTGTTCCAAAGAGATCTCTGAAATAATGCCTTCGCGCAATTAACGTGTACGAGAAATAAAGGCTGAAACTACCACCCACGGTCGAGCAGTAACTTTAAGTACGGTGCGAACATCGAAGTTCTAAAATGATTTCTTTACTCGTACAGCTTTACTAGCGTGTGCATTCCCAAACCAATTCAATATCCAATCCTTTAAAACTAATATCCACAAATATCATATATCCTATCCCATACATTTATATGGTAGTTCTTAGCTATTCACAGGTCGACTTCACGTCGTAATTACTAAGCATGTCAATTTCATTATACAGAAAAAATTAGCTCCAAAAGCTATAAACAGCAACAGCAAGTATTTTAATACATATATTAAACAAAAAAAACCGTAAATAAAAGTATAAAAAAGCCCCATAAATAAAAGCTAATCCTTTAAGTAAAAAATTCATCAAATAGACGACCATACGATACATAAATGATAACAAGGATAATAAAACTTTAAAAAGTAAAAAAATAAACGAAGGTAATAATAATAGCAATAATAATAATAATAATAACTAAGAAAGTAATAAGCTGACGGAAGCTTTTAATCAACAAATAAAAAATAAAAAAAAAATTACGCGAATAAACAAAATAAAAGAAAAATAGAAGAAAAGGAAAAACAATGAAAAAATGATTGCTTTAAGGGATTATTTAAGACTAAAAATGAATGAATTTTTTATTTTCTGTTAATAATACAAAGAAGACGCATAAACAACAATAAAATAATAATAAATATTTTATTAAAGAAAAATTAACTAAAAATTAAAATTGAATTTTAAGGTGAAATTAGTGCCGCCTGTTACCACCTGTTTGTTGAATTGAACGATGGAAATAGGGGTGTTTGTTGTCTGCTTTGCCAATTTTTTTTTGGATAAATAAATGGTAAACAAGTTATGTTAAACTTTAATATTGTTATTCAGCTATTGAATAAATATTTATTGGAATTAATTTAATAATAATTCGTTTAACTAAATCAATTCTAGTTATTTAATATTTCTACTAACAATATTATTATTATTATTATTTCATATTTTTATAATAAAAATAATATTTTGTTGACTTGTTGCCATGAATAATCAATTTATTTGTTTCATTTATTTATTTTTTTGCTCTTAAATTTCGTCTTCTTCCACATGCAAACCCCACTAGCAAACTCCCATATACACCCCAAATATGTTGCTTATTTTTTTTTTGTTGTTTGTTGATTTTTCATATTTTTTTTTTTTTTCGTTATAAGATTTTCTCCGTTTAAATACAACAAGAGATAGACATGCGTACAGTTTTTTTATATTTATATTTTGCTTCTAATGCTTTGAATACAACAGAAAAGAAAAGTTTTTGCTATTTCTAAAACAAGTTTTCCTTTTATTTATGTTTTTGTAACGAAAAAAAAAAAAATTGTAACAACAACAGAAAATAAACATTAAAGCATTGAATAAAATGTTGAAAGTTATGTTATCAAGAGTTCCATTTCACAAATATATATATATTAAATGGAAAAACAACTGTTTTGAGGACGAGAAGGTTTCATTTACCATCAACAAATATTATCAAAAGCAGTAGGATCAGCAACAGTAGCAGCAGCAACAGGAGCAGAAGTATTGTTCAACCGATATTTATGTTTGTGTTGGTTATTTGCTTAAAGCTTTTCTCTGGCATCTTTTCATTATATATATATATATATATATATATATCACCCTCATAAACCATAGCCGATAAACGTACAAACACACTGATGAACATGAGAAGCAACATATAACAGCCGCATTTTATATCCAACCTGTTGTTTGCTATTATAATGAAAAATACAAAAACGTTTAATTTTAACAAAATTATTATTTTCTTCTTCTTTTTTTTTTTTGTATGTATTTGGCAGCATGAAAAGTTCCTTTTTGTTAAAATTCCTTTGATTACTTTACATTGGTTGCGTGTGCGCTTTATGAGCTTTTCTTTTTGCCGATAAACACAAGAACACAGCACATAGGCAATTTCAATTATCTTCCCTGGTGTCCTTGACACTATAATAGTTAATTAAAGAAAATATTTGTATAGTTTTCACATAATTTTACTTTTCTTATTGAAACGTATTCAATTAATTTAATTATTTTGCATATGAATAATAGTTAATGCCAGGCAATACGAATTTCCTGTTTTCACGTACACCGCGTGTTTACCCAACTGTGCTTACACGTACACCCCAAAGCACCCGCAAACAAACACGATAATATTTGTATTATTTTAGATTAATTTTTACACTGATTCCACCCACAGATTCACCATTGAACAGAGAACTATCTGTGATAAATAAGCACGAAACTCTCATCACACAGTACACGCCATACAATAATAACACAAATTAGCCACATGCCACAATAATTCTAAATCAAATTCCAAGTTTAAGTCTAATATTCTGAACTTCAAAAATTAGGGAAAATACGAGACGAGGTAACAGGCACACACCAGCAGATACAAGTGAAAACGATCGAGATTAATCGTAAATTGGAAACCGTCAGCAACAGCAGCCAACGATCAAGCTAAAATGTGAGTAAAATAAATTTATTTCTTTTATTTTCTTTAATTTATAAATTAATTTTCGCTCCTTAATGATTCCTTCAACAAAAAAAGAAAAGCGTCAGCGATAACACGTACAACGATTAAAGCTCATTAAAATTCGAAACGCGATGTACAGCAATTTCCATTGAAATTAGCGAAATCAATTCAAATTTTATTGTTTGCGTGGATAAAGTTCGTGAAAAGCATGAGAAAAACACTTAAAAGTGGTAAAACGCGTGCAACAGATGGACTTTTATAGTTTACGAGCGAATATTAACTTGCTGGCCTGGGTGATGTAGTTTCAACTGTTGTACGATTAGACTTTGCGTGTAAAGAATACACTTTGTTGCTGTTTGTCATCCTCGCTGGTAATCATCACACAAACATACTAAATAGTCAAATCAAATTCCGTCGCGCTGTTTGACTTTTTAATTGAATTTTCCTGACAAAATAATCAAATAAACAGTGAAATCTCTCTCCAATGAATGTTTATTAGATTTCAAAATCAAATGAGTTAAGCCAGTATCTGTTGACCTAATGTTTTTCTAAACAAGAATAAATCTATTTAAATTGGATACCAAGTGTGTGCTGACAATGTATATACATCAGTAGAGAAAACTACATAAAATCATGAATACTTGTTGCTAGAATAAAGGTCTCTGTGCCATATATATATGTATATTTTATAACTGAAAGAAACATATGGGTGGTTTAGGTGTCTGTAAACATTGCTGTTAAAGTAGAATGCTGATGATGTTTGTTTCTTCTATTAAAAGCAAATCAAGCCACCAGTAATTTCCATTTATATTTCAATGATACTGATGATGAAGATGATAATTTTGATTAAAACAAAATGAATTTCTGTTTTTTCAGTCTCTGCAGAGATAATTTTAGAATTTATTTAATAATTTTATTCATAGTTTCAATTATGTTTGTTTTTCTTAATAAAATGAAAAAAAAATAGAGAAAAACTAGCAAGAAACTTTTGTTATTTTTCTTTGAATTAACATTGATTTTGTTGGGTTGAGTTAAATAAACTTTTACCATATGTTTTGACAACAAAAAATACGAAATAATTTCTTCACTGGTGGCTATGACCCAGCTATATTATTATTATTTTTATTCATGAAACTGTGACGTAAGAATATATTATTTTTGTTATTTCTTTTGCTATAAACGACTTTGTATAGCTTTAATTTTATTACCATAACGCTTTCAGCTGCATGAAGGCGAAATTATTAAAACGAAAAAGTTTTAAAGCAGCAGAGACAACAATTTTTCTATGTATACTCTCATGGCTCTAAAGCCAAAAACGAAATGAAAAGAAAAGTAAAGAAAAGCCAATTAAATATTTTTGTTTTGTTATTTATTTTTGTAAAATTTATTATATTTTAAGCTATAAAAATGATTTTTAAACGTCTTTGAAACCTACTCGCTGAATTTAGAAAGATGTCTGCATATAAAATTCATCTCTGCAATAGATTTTTATATTTTTTTACAACAGGTGAAATACTTAAGAGGCTAAAGTTTATGATTATTAAGATCTGTGAATATCTATATATATATATATATATATATATATTTGTTTATTAATAATACGAAAAAGGTAATGAATTCAAGTTTCACGCTGGTTTATCACTGTTATAACTGGTATACACTTTAGACATTTAAAAGCTCTCAAGTAAAGTGTTTTCTTTTTTACCTTAAATACAAAATTAAAATACTTTTTAAACGAAATAACAACAAAAATAGGAAAATTCTACCTAAAATTATGCAAAAAAATAATTGTATTGCATTTTTAAAGGTTTTATATTAGTAATATTCCAGCTAAATCACTTTTATACTATTAAAACCTTATTGTTGTCAATTTTAAATTTATATAAATGCTTTAAAAATATTCATGTTTAAATTTAATATTATATTTTAATTAAATAAAATAAAATATATTATTATTTATTTATATTTCTGTTTGTATCTATTTTTTTTTAATTAAATTAACTAAAAATAGAAATTAATAACAGCAAAAGTAGTCAACAGAAATAATAATCAAAAAAAAAAAATGAATAATTATTGATTTTTGCAACAGAAAATACACAGAGATATATTATTTAATTATAGTTTATTAATAATATTGCATTAATTTTACTGTTGTTTTTACATTTTAGTTTATTAAAATAATAATAATAATAATTAAATAAAATTGTAAAATGATAAATTCCATAAAATACCTGGCGTCGCCATTGTGATATTTTGCTTTACGGGAATTTTTATTTTTTAAACCATTAATTATATCAGCTTTTATTTAATTAAGTCACTTTTTTTTTTACATTTTTAGTGTACTTTGGTTGCTTTTATTTTTTAAATTGAAAAAATTATTTTTACAATGAAATTTCATGCTGTAATTCATGTGACATAATTCTTGTTTGCAGAATTGAGGAGATTATCTGAGGGAAAGTAGTTATTTAAAGTACTTTATCAGCTTTATTACTTTATATATTCATCTTCAGAAGGTATATTATTAAATTTTTCATATTTTTCCTTGTAGAAATATGAAATTTAATAAATTTTATTATTGGATAAGTTTTAAATTGAAAATTATTGCAGCATTTTGAATAATAACTTACTATTGTTCTGCTTTAAGTTTGTGTTGAAATTTTAGTTTTATTTTGTAAAGAAATTGATTATTTATAAAGCCACAATCTTTTGGAGTTATTAAAATACATTACTTAGGCACTTATAACGAAGATTCAATCAACAAAGTATCATGATGCATCTGCAATGTTTATGGAAAAAGTTTAGACTAAAAATAGAATTTAAAAGTAAAAACAAAATACAAATGAAATTTATAAAATATTATTATTAATTTATATAAATATTCTATTTTAGAAGAACTTTCTAGGATATACATCTATATTTTAATATCAACAGAGTAAATCTACTGTGCTATACGAGGTAAACATTAGAGAACAAAACGTCCAGTCGAACATGATTTACTTATAAACTGTTAATCAACAATATTTTTAACATTAAACACTGTAAAAAGGTATTTTAATACTAAAGTAGTGTAAACAAAAGCTCACAGCAAATCACTTATTAATTATTTATTATTTAAAAAAATAATAACAAGAAAAACTTTTATATTTTCTCTTAAATATAATTAATAATTTATCACTGTTATTGGCATTAACATCATAAGCATTGGGATTATTATTATTATTATATAAATTGCCACAAGCATTTACCACAATTGTACAATTAATTAAATTGTTTCTAAATTTATCATTTATATGTTATTGAAGATCTTAAAACATACTACATACAATATTTTAATTAGATTATTTATTATAGATTTTATTTTTCTCTCTATTTTTCGTAGCTAATTTTCTTTATTTAATTAAATTGTATGGATAATGATTATTTCATTTTCATTTTTCCTATGAATTTTTATTAAATTTTTTAATTAATTTATAATTTAATTTATAATTTAATTAAATAAATAATGACAAAGTGATGATCACTTTTGCTATGAAACAAATTTTTAATTTAGTTTGTGTCGAGTTTTTTATTTTTTGTGTGTGTGTGCTTTTTCTACTTGTCCGGTTGATGATAGAAAACTTTTCGATAAACAGAAAGTTGGTTTACCACATTATAATGAAATCTAATCCATTAATACTATGCTAGCATTGCTGATGCTTTGTTCGGTTTTTACTCAGTACAAACGCAAAACTTGTGTTTATTTTGTGGCTTTTTATTTTTTTTTTTTTTTTGGTGAGGGGGTTTTATGAATTAATATTTATATTTATCCAAAAATTAAATTAAATTTAATATTTTAATGAAAATTGATTATAGTATGATAAAAAATTATTATTTAATAATAATATTAATAATAATGAAAATTACGTTAAAATGATTAAATTTTTAATGTAAAATATTCAATGGTGTTAATTTGTGGCTTTAAATTAGCTAAGTATTATTTCAACGAACTTAACTTAAGTCAATTAATATTGATTAAGGATAGAGAGTAACAAGTAATACTGTTGATTTATTATTGATTTATTTTGTTGGTATAAACAACAATATATACTAACATTAAATATTAATTATTTAACAATTTTATAACCCTAATAATATTCTGAATAAATTTATTATTATTTTTAGTTGGCTGGGTTAGCTAAGTGAATAAATTATAAAATTTGATGGCATAACCAACAATTATTAAATGTTAACCTATTTTTGAGGACATAATTGAAATATAACAACAACAATAATAATAATAATAATATCCTATAGTATCCTTTTTATTATTTTTTAATCAACAGAACAAGAACAACAAAAAAAATAAAACAAGTCATTGTTGTGAGCCAATATACCAGTTTGCTGCCTTTGTATTTTCGTATGGAAGCAGCTGCAGGCGCTTTTTTTTCTACTCTACAGCAAAAATATGTATCGAATAGAATAGAATAAACATAATACAAGTCCTAAATTAAGATTAAATGGATAAATATAAAGAATTTATTTTATATGTATGTATATTAATGGGCTATAGTCAATGTCACCATGTACTGTTGTCCTCTAAGTAAATTTTCTCATTATTTTTATTATTTTTATTATTTCGCAAAAAAAAAATAAAAATAAAATGAAAGAGTCTTTGAAGTTTATTTAAGATAAAACGGAAAAAATAATTCTAAAAAGCAACAGCATTTTTCGGTGATAAAAGTCACTGTGGTGACAAATAATTTTTTATTTCGCATAAAATAAGATAAATATTAAGCTTCTAAGGACTTTTTTTTATTTTAAATTTTATTTTAAGCTTAAATCTGATATCTTTGTTATTTTATTATTTTTTTGAATTATTTAGAATAAAATCCTTTACAATTATTATAGAAATGAGACACGCAAACAACCAATGAGAATTTAAACGCTGAAAATACTCTAGCCAATCACAAGTAAAATAAAATGTTTTTTTTTTTTTATTATTTTTAATAATCTTAATCACCATATAACTTATTATATTACAGTTTATTCAAAAAGATTTACGTTAAATGCTGCTTTAGCTTTTAATAACAATAATAATAGGAAGCTTCCAATGTGCTTGTAAACCTTTTTCCATGATAAAAGCATTTAATTAATAAACAAATAAACATTTAAAAAGGAGGAAAAGTGGATTTTACTGCCACCACAATTTTCTGTCAGTCAAGAGCTCGTACTTATAACAAAAGCTCTGTATTAAAAGCATGAAAATAAACAAAACAAGAAAAATAAATAACTTTTATTTAAAGTAAAATCAAACAATAGGAAATAGACAATCATATTTAATTAAACAAATAACACACAGTGGTAAATGGGGAATTATGAATAATCATTATCAATATACTAATGTTTTCTTGTTATTATTGTATTACAACAGTACGTTTAATATATTATAAATTCCCAATGCATAACGTTTTGTTTGCATAAAATATATTAAATAGAAAAATATTTAATTAATTGTTTATGAATGTATAAAGGTAAAGGCAAGAAGCTGTTGCTATTTATAGAGTTTTTGTATTAGACAAACACAACAATAAATAAACGAATCACAAACAATGATAATAATTCTTTAGAGAGATGAAAGTTTAATTTTTTATTTTATATATTATTTAATCAAAATTATTTAATTAAATCTTTGTTAATTGTGTTTAAATCAGATAAATATTTTTTAATCATTTTTTCTTTTTTAAGATTTTCATTGGCAAATCAATTTCCCCTTGTAAGATGTGTCTTTGCTATAACACTGTATGGAAGCGGTTATGTCTACAACAAATGTATTGGGAAAAATAAAGAATTTCTCTTTGCTCATGCGATCATCGGCCGTATTAATGCATATATAGAATAAAGGATTATTAGGAGGTATTTTTCAGTTTTAATAATGCTTTCACTGGGTCACTGTGGCTATGTTTTTGTATAAAAAAAAAATAAAAATTTCCCTTTACGTAATATTTCAATCGGTTATGGTTGTTGTCTACGAATTAGATTATTTTTTAATTTTATTATTTTTAAAAATGCCTAACTGCAAAAGAATTTGCAAAAATAATTTATCAATATTCTTAGTAATATATAGAAGAATCTCATATTTAATTTATTTAAATTAAAAGACATTAAAAGTCAATGAAAATTGATTAAACGTTGTATCGTCGGTTGGAAAAGTGATATAAACCAATAAAAGTGCTTAAAAGCCACTTAAAACAGTAGGCAGTCACATTCTAGTGTGTTGATTGGCGTAATTCTCAATTATTTATTTTTCTCATTAATTTATAAAGTTCACAAAATGTAATTAAAAAGTTAATATAATAAAATTAAATATTTACTTTGCCTTGGCTCATGAACGAAAATAAATAAATATAAATAGAGAGCAAAAAAAAAGCTAATCAATAATTAATAAAATAAAATATTAAAAAAATTCAAAAATTTACACAATTTTGTCAAGAGAAATAATACATTTTAAATGTATTTTATTGTATTTTATATAAATAATTGCGTTTTTACGACAATTATACGCTTTAAAGAGAGCTTTAATTTATATATATTTTTTTAAATTTTCAATAAAATAAAAATACAAAACAAAGTGTTTGCATATGTAGACAAAACGTTGGTGCAGTCATAACCAGGCAAACGATTTAATATTTTATTACACATATAAAGCGGAAGAAATAACATTAAATTATAACGAAATAAAGAAGATATTACGATTTATATGTTTTAAATTTTTTTTTTCTTTTATGTAATTTTATTGTCTTTTTGCAAGAAATTTGCATCGATTTGATAAAAGACAAAACAAAAATAAACCCCAAAAGAAAATTATTTGTCACAAGTTAGTTACGATTTCAATTTAATATATGTTATATAGGATTAATGAATTTTTTATTATTATTTTATTAATAAAGTATTAAAATTTAATGTTTGTAAATTCAAAAAGAAAATATTAATATTTAAAGCTCATACATAATTAATTATATTTTAAAAAGCTTTGTTAAGTTAAGTTAAGTTGCAAACCCTTTAGTATCACAAAATGTTTATATATTTTTAAAACAGAGGCAGCACTTTGTAGATAGAAGACAATTGACAATACAAACGTCAAAATACACAAATAAAGAATAAAAATAGAAATTTAAGGTTTTGTAAATAATAAATTCAATTTTTAAAGAATTTTTATTTCTTTTAAAGTTAAGTCAGCAATTAAGTAATTAATCAATTTTTTATAATTAAAAAAAACGAACAAAAATAAATAATGTAGAAAAGAACAAATTATTGTGTACAGTTAATATGTTAACATAGAAAAATACCTTAATTCATTGTTGTTGATTTTCTTTACTTAAAAGTTTTTTTTTCTAATTAATTATAACTCGAAAATGACTGATATACGAATTAATCGACGTCTATTTCTTTTTATAATACTATTTATTATTATTTGTTTTATTTTAATACTGTCGAACACTTCAAGAACCTGTGTTTTTGAAATTGGAAATAGTTTAGACAAGCAACAAGTGCCACTAAGCGATAAACTTCCAATTATTTATGCTGTGACACCGACATATGCCCGTCCGGTACAAAAAGCAGAGTTAACAAGGTTTTATTAAAATTTTGACCTTCATGAGAACATTTAATTAATTACCTTTTTTGCAGATTATCACAAACCTTACTACTAGTGCCTAATGTCTTTTGGGTTATTGTAGAGGATGCTGATACAACATCTGAGCTGGTCAGCAATCTCCTTAAACGTACAAAGTTAAATGAACGAAGTATACAGCTGGCTGTCAAGACACCAGTTAATTACAAACTACAACACGAAGTTAGTTAATTTAATTATTTAAATAAATAATCAACGAATTAATTCTGTCGTTTCTTTAAAGGATAAAAATTGGCAAAAGCCTCGTGGTGTCATCCAGAGAAATCTTGCATTATCATGGATTCGTTCACAATTAAGCACCGATTTAAAGCAACCAAGTGTTGTCTTTTTTATGGATGATGATAATACGTACAGTGTCGAGCTGTTTGACGAGATGGCAAGGATCGAACGTGGTCGTGTTGGAGTCTGGCCCGTCGGTTTAGTGGGTGGATTAAATGTAGAGCGACCTTTATTAAACGCCGATGGAGTCGTTATTGGTTTTAATAGTGCTTGGCAGCCTAACCGTCCTTTTCCTATTGATATGGCCGGATTTGCTATTAGCAGTGACTTACTTCAACTTTATCCTGATGCAAAATTCAGTTATAATGTAGAACGTGGTTATCAGGAGAGTGAAATCCTTCGGTATCTCGTCAAACGTGAGAATTTACAACCGTTAGCCAATCATTGTCGTGATATACTTGTCTGGCATACGCGAACTCAATCGCCAAATCTCGAAGCAGAGAAAAAACTACAGTTAAAAGGTCAATCATCTAATGACGGCATGGAAGTTTAATTCTAAAGTTACCGTAAACTACAATATACTCAATTTTTATTAATTATTTATTTTTTAATTGCATTTTCCTATTGTATATATTCAATAAAAATATTTAATTATTTATTTTGATAAAAAAATAAAAAAGTTATTTCATTTTTCGTGTATTATACTCGTTTCGTATTTATTGTGTTAGATGTCGCAGTGTTTTAATATGTCCGAAAAAGTGTCTTTGCTAATAATAATTCCCTAATCCCATGAATTTCCCATTTACTGATTTTTCAATAGTAAAATTCAGATAAAACAACAATTATAATTTTATTTATATTAATTATCTCTTTTATTTATTATTAATTTACTTAATTTTTATATGCATGTATAAATAATTACATGAAAAATAATCATAATCATAATAATAATAATAATAATTTTTTATTTCATTCATTTAAAATATATCAAAAGCTACATTCATATAAATTAGTTATTCCCATTTAAAAAATAAAAATTATAAAAATAATAATTTAATTAAAATGCGCATTGTTGATAATTATTATGCTTAAATTTAATGTAATTTATTAATTTAATTTTATTTAATTATTCTCATTACTTTCTTAGCTGCGATTATTTGTTTAATTAAACATTTTTCTTAATTTTATTTAACGTTTTTTTACTTATTTTTTTCTCATTAAAATTAAATAAATTTATAATAATTACGATGATTTTTTATTTTATATTTTTTCGTTAATTAACGTTTTTTCCTTTTTACTTTCTTGTTTTATTGATTTAAGTCGCTTGAGTTAAGGGTTTTCTCAAAAATTAGCATTGCATTAATTTTGCTTATGTCATGGTGTAATATTGGCTGTAGTTTATGGAATGAAATAAATTTATGAATTATTTTATGAATTGATGTAATGTTATTGATGCTGTGTGTTGGATTGATTAACATTAAATTGGCTTAAATGTTTCTTTCAAAACATAAAAGTCGCCGTAATACATTGATTATATTAAAATCGGCGCAATAATCTGTTCTTTTTATGATTGACAATCAATTTTTAAGAACAATTAAAAGCCAATTTAAGCTGATAAATGTGTTTAATTATTTATTTACTATGTTTATTGGAATGTAATCAAAATCATTCATTTTGCTATAATATTATTAAATACTTTTTGCTAGCTAATTCAAAGAAAAACAAGACAAGAAAATTAATTTTTCAGTTAAAAAAAAAAAAATCATACGAAAAATACAATGCAGGCAAATATTGTTTACAATTATTTAAATAATTTTTTTTATTCACTTAATACTAATATTTTCTTTTTTTATTTATATATATATATTTGACTTATTTTTTACTTTGCTTAAAACACAAATTTATTTGCTTCTAATAAACAGTAAAGACATTAACGAAACTGAAATGAAATTAACTCATTAATGTTATTAGAGGCAAATAGTTTGTATTTTTACAATTAATTTTGGCAACAATGCAGTTTATTATTTTAATTTTTAATTCTTTTATTAATTAATTTAATTAACGCAGTGTGATTTGCACTTTTTTCTATTCCCCCAAGAAAAAAAAAAAAGCTTTCGCCACGTTGAAAATCGCGAAGAAACACGTCGGTTTTTTTCATTACAAAAATAATAATAAATAAACGGGTGAGCGTTTATATTTACCCCAAAAAATTTTGTACATTTTTTTATCCCACCAAAGCTTTTGAGCTTTTTTAGAAAAATAATAATAATAATGAATAATACAATTACAACAAGTAACTTAAGCTTAAATTAAGCGAATTATTGATTATTTTTTACATTGAATAAAGTTACTTTTAGCTAATTAATTAAATGAAATAAAAAGTATTTTTAATTTTTTTTTGGCAACACTGGTTTAATATTAATTTTGATAAATATGAAAATAATTTTTAATTTAAGTTTAATTTAATTTAATTAATAATTTAGTTTGTGATGATAAAAGAAAAATGTTTTATTTTTTATATAAAAAATTTGTATTAAAAAATGGACATCAAATTGTATGTATTTATAGGGATTTATGTTCTGGATAATTATGGACGTTTAATTTAAGTGTTTTTTGTCTTTAATTTTGTTTTATGTCATGTATATTAAGTAATTATAATAATTAAGTGTTATTTTTTATATTAAGTACATTGGATAGTTGAGGTATAAACTAGCTTTCAACAGGTTTCCTTAAACGCATATTAATGATAATAAAAATAACTGAAGTACTGACTTAACGCTATAATTTTAATTAAAATGCAACTTAAGTACTGTTGTCAGATTATTGAAATTATTATTTAATTTCTTTTCACAATGAATCAGTCGCTTAAGTGCAATTCTTGTTAAGTACTTTGCTTAATATCATTACAATACGTTTTTCCAGCAAGTTGTACAGATTTTAATTATGATTTCTCAACTAATTACTGATTACTTGAATCACTCTGTCTATCTATTCATCTGACAACCATCCAATATTACTTTATTTATGTAAATATATTTTATTTTAATTAAAAATTAACATAAATACTAATTTTGATTATAAAAAAAAAATTGTTTTTTTTTTTTTAATTAATATTTTATGTAATTTTACGAATGAATTTTATTTTATTTAATTAATTTTTTTTTTTAATTAATTATTTATTTTAATTATTTACAAATTTAATTAAAAAAAAAGAAAAGAAATTAAGAAGAGAAAAATTTTTAATGTTTTTTTCAGGGAAATTAATATTAATAATAAAAAAATAATTAAAAAATATAACTTAAAATCTATAAATAACAGAATATTTGTATTCTTTAATTAATTAATTATTGTAATTTAAGTAATTAATGTAATTTAAGTAAATTAATAGTAAAATAGAAATTATTATTTGGTTTAAGTATGCTGCCTTAGTTTTTTCATTAATTTTTATTTTTTATTTGGATAATTTTTAACCACAGCAATAATTTTTCTTTGTCGAAAATTTTAATTAATTAAAATAAAAAAAAAATATATAAAATAAAGATTAAATTAATTTTTTATTTTCTCAGTCTGTCCTGGGATTGGTTTAGATGCTTCAGAAAGTTTCCTGGTTTTTTTTGTGTTTTTATCAATCTTTAAATGATTCTCTTGTTGTAATTTTTACGTTATATTCACACCGCCGAATTTTTACCAATAATATCACCGCTTCGTGAGTGTACAACACGTCCGTCAAATTCAACAGATGAATTATTCTTCATAATTATACCACCGGGTCCGGCTGGTAATGAATTCAATGGTTCACGTTCCTCCCTATTAAATATTATAACAAAACTAAAAATGTTAAATAATTTTATTTTATTGAGATGATTTTAAAAAATTGCTTAATAATAAATAGCAAAAACAAAAGTAACCAAACAGAGCATGCTCTATGATATATCGAAAGAAGATTCAACCAATCAAAATACTACAAATAGAAACTAAGCATTTTGATTGGTTGTTACACACTTTTTTCGCTTAATTTATTAATTTCTGTTAATTAATTTAAAAAAAAATTATTTCATGCCTAAAAACACAAATAATGATAAAAATTTTTAGTAAAAAAAAACTTCTGCAAGCTCAAAACCAAAAAAAAAAATCGAAGTTTTTCAGCTAAAATAAATAAAAAACAAAGAAAAATGATTTAAGAAAAAAAAAAACAGATGAATAATCTTACAATGGTGTGGTTAGTGGTGTTCCACCAAGTTTAACAGGTGGTGGTAGCGGCAAAGGTGATGGTGGTGGCTCCTTAACTAAATTACCACTGCAATAAGGTAGCGGGAAACGCCAACCGTAAAGACTGCACAGTGAGTGAATTTTTTTTTTTTTTTTTTGGGGATTTTTTTATGTTTGTTTTGTGTAATTTATTAATTATATTTTTTTTTATGTTTAAATTTTAATTAATTAATGTTTTATTAATTTATTTTTAAGTGCAATAACAAAAAATAAACAAAAGTTAAGTGTTTTGGTGACTTAAGTAAGTAATGAAAATTATTAGTAAAAAAAAAACAAAAATGAATTTATAAATGTGCGCCTAGCTTAAGTATTAATTACCAATGTTATAGTTAAGATAGATTAATTAATTTATAATTTTTTAAAGGTTAAAAAAGCGTGATCTCACCTTCCAATTTTGGTTTCGTCATCCAGATCAGATGGTGAACGTTTGGTGCGTCTACACATTGTCGCCAAAAGTCCAGCGTTCACAGTAAAACAGCATATTAAATCGACCAGTATTAAAAGCAATAAAACACCACCAACAGCGATTCCGATTATAGCAACAGACGATAATAGTGGCTGGTCAACACGGAGAACAACATCTGAGCCTGTATTTTGTTTTTGGTTTATATTTACAAAGGTAAATTGCGTGCGTTTTAAATAAATAAGGTGTACCGGGCGTCAGGCAGGTGGTTGTATTTATACATTTTTTTAATTTAATTAATTAATCATTAATTCAGAACAATCATTTTATACAAATTCAAGATCACAGAAGGGAAATAATACCAGAGAGATAAAAAAAAAAAAAGAAAAAAGAAAATATGTTAGTTAGTTGTCGTTTCGCTTAATTAAAAAAAATTTAAATTTTTAAAAACAAAAAATTAAGTGAAAAATGAGCTAATTATTCAAAAATGCTTTAAACTATTTGACATTAAAAATAAATTTGAATTTTATTATAAAGTTAATTAAAAACGAAGGAAAAATTTGTCTGTTTATAATTCGAATTGAACAATTTAGTACCGATTTTCCTTCATTTTTTTAATTAAATTTATATAAAATTCCCATTAAAAATAAATAATTTTAATAAATTAGATAAAAAAAAAAAAAAACATTAACAGTAATATGTATATTTACAAAATAATAATTAAGAAAATATTTAATTAATTAAAATATTTAAAAAATAATAAGAAATAAATTTATTAAAAGTCAAAGACACAAAATGTCCTAGCTGTAGGTAATTTTCTTTGATAAACTTTTTATACCAGTTTTTCTTTTCTGATTTATAAAACAGCTTTATGGCTATATTTACATAAATTTTTTATTATAATTAAAATAATTAAAGTAAAATAATAATAAATGTAATAAGATTTTTTGTAATTCTTTGATAAAAACCAAATGATTTAAGCAAATATTATATTAATATTAATTATAGATAAAACTGATAATAATATAATTAAAAATGTGCCCAACAATTAATATAAATAATAAATAAACCAAGATACACATATAAGATAATAAATGAAATAAAAACAGACATAAAACAAACAAGCATAATTAATTAAGTTTATAATTAAATAAATAAATAATAATAATTAAAAAAAAAACGTAAACAAAATTCAATGAAAAATAAATAAATATAAAAGTAGTAAGGAGGAGAGAAGTAGTAAAAATAGGTGGAATAAATTTTTACTAAATTATTACTATTGTTTTGCCATATTTACAAAGAGATAATTAATATATATATTTTTTGAAATTAAATTAAATAAAATTAAAGAAAAGATAAATAATTTAAAATAATTTTTTTTTTTTTTTTTGAAAAATAAGAAAATAGACAGAGATTTTCACTAAGTTAACTAAATTCTAATGAAAAACAAGAACATAAATTTTATTATTAATTATTTTTTATTTAAAATTAAATTTAAAATAATTGCTTTTTCTCAAAACTAAATTTAAAATCAAAAATTAATTAACCTAAATTTAATTAATTAAATAAATATTTTTGGACTATCATGGGGCTTAATGGGTTGCAACTTTACCTTTTCTGGTTTAATTTAAGTTTTTTTTGATTTTGATTTTTATTTTTTACTAGAAAATTACTTAATTTTTTTTTTTTATTTGGATTTCGAATTTTCGTTTTTTATTTACACAAATTTATGTTAATAATTAATTAGGCACAATTTTTTTTTTATTTAAAAACACTTTTTTAATTTATTGTATAAATTGTGTTGTGTAAATGTTTAAAATTTAAGTAAAGTGTGTTAAGTGACTGTGAAATTAATTTCAATAATAAAAATGTTTGTATATAACAAAAGAAAATATGGTTTTTAATTTAAATAATAATTAATTGTTTAATGGGGGTTTTTCCATGTTAATCTACTTAAATAAGTCATAAAAATATGTGTTATTTATGTACTTTGAACGCATTTTAATAGTTTCTTTTAAGAAATCAATAAATTTTATCGTGTTTTTTTTACTGTTTTAAAATAACTAATAAAGCATAACGATATTTAACGAGAATTAACGTAATTTAACTAAACTAAACTAGTATAAAGTATTAAAAATGATACAAAAATTTAAATAAATACACAAAAAATACTTAAATAAATATTTTCAGAAATGTTTTCTTAAATAAAAATGCTTAAAAACCGTGAAAATAAAAATTTTCTATATAAATAAATCAGCAAAAAAATAAATATATATATTTTAACACATAATCTATATAAATAATTATATTTTTTAATTTTGATAAATAATTTTCGCTTAGCATAAGTGTTAATTGGTTAATGTGTGACTACTGTGGTCGGTTATAATTAAAAAAGAAATAAATTTAATTCACTTAACCGATTGTTACACCGTCTACAGATGAAAATAAAATTAATAACTAACAAAAAATTTCCCTGCTTTTTTTTAACGGTTTTTATAAGTTAAGTTACTTAAATAAAAGTTAAGTCACATTGCGTTACCTAATGCAACGTAAAGTAAACTCATTTAACATGAAGATTAATTATTGAAAGCAAAAAAAAAAAAAAAAAACAAATTGATAATTAAATTTCCCTTCTTTTATTCATTTTTAAATTTTATTAATTAATTTTCTTAATTTTTTTTTTTTTTTACAATTTTTTTTAATTACGTGATTTTGTTTCATTTAATTTTTAATTTTATTAATAATTCTTTTTTTAATTAATTTTACACATTTATTTTATTTTTATTTAATTCATTTTCTTTTTTGTTATTTATTGTCGTCTTAATTAAATTTAATTTAATTTATGAATAATTATTATTATTATTATTATTTAATTAAATATATATATATTTTTATATTTCATAATAATAATAAAATTTATTTACTTTTTTTTTCTTTTGATAACAATAATTATAATTATAATAATAATAATTAAATTTATTTAATTTAGTATTTTGTTTTGTTTTTGTTAATTATTTTCTTTGAATATATTTGTGTGGCTTGGTGTAACGTGATGTTGTGTGATTTTTTTTTTTAAATGTAATTTATCTCTTAATTAATTTAATTAAAAAATAAAAAAACTAATTGTGTTTCGTTTTGTTTGTATAAAAAATGAAAAGAAAAATTTAAAAATAAATTTAGTCACATGAGACAAATTAAATTAAATTAAATTATTACTTTTTTTTTACTATTTATTCTAGAATAATTAAGAAACAGATAAATCAAATTAACAAATTTCATGCTAGAAAATAATAAAGATAAATCACATCACAAGTTTTGTAAGGTAGGTGGCTTAAAATCGTAGGTAGGTGACTTAAAAAAAATGTTATAAAATCTTAATATAATAAGAAATCTAGATAAAATGCTTGAAAACCTTGAATCTTCTGGAAAATTAATCGCCTTTAATGGTGTAGCAGCAACTACTTGTTATTTTAAAGTTTTAAGCAATAAAATCTTAGAAACCGATAAGTTAAGCTACAGTAGTTTTGTTTACTTAATTTTGTTACCAGATTAAAATAAAACTTTATCAGGTAATAAGAATTAAACAACGAAAACAACGAGATTCGCTGTATATTTATGAGAAACCTTATTATTGCTACTTGTATGGCTTGCCATTGCCAGAAGTAAATTAATCGGTAAAAAAATGCTTAAGTGATAATGAAAATATACTTTAAAGACTTATTTCTGTATATATTTTTAGTACTAAATTTCACAGAAATAAGAACATAATTTGTTTGTTCAACTAGATAAGCAATATTGAAACAAACTTTTTAGATCATTCGAGGAAGAAACAGTCATTAAATGCGTAAGTGACTTAAATACATAATTACTTTAAGTAATTAAAAAAATACCAACAAACTTTACATAAAACTCTGAGCAAAGTTGATGGTTTAAAAAAAAAACATCAGTGCTTGGCACTTTAATTAGCACCAAATATTAAATACAACCGCCAGTAACTGACTTAATTACCTGTGATGTGATTTAATTTACTTAAAATAAAAACAAAACACATAATAAAAATACTAAAATAATATTTTATTATTAATTAATTAATTTTACTAATTTTAATTAAATTTTTATTTAAAATTTTTTTTTAGTAATTAACCACAACCGAGTTAAATCGACCGAAGTTATATTATTTTTAGCATTTTTTCATTGCTGCTTTCTGCTGCTGCTGATTTCTTAATAATTAATTTTATTTATTTTTTTTTTTTGTTTAAATTACTTTTAATTACGAATGATTAATTACTTGTTTTTTTTTTTTTTAATTAGTACGTACGGAATTATTTATTTATTTTACTTAATTATAATCTAGTTTAATTTTTTATCATTAATTCTTTTTTTGTTTTGAGTTACTTTACTCGAGGATTTTTTATTTTGTTAAATGCTTAAAATGAAGAGAAAATTAAATGTCTATTGGCACTCCAGTTTTGGCAATTAAAATTTTCTATAATTTTTTCCATTCATTTGTTTTTCACTTTTAAATAGAAAAATGTTTTAAGTTGCGCACGCATCTGCCTTTTTGTTTTGTTTTTCTATATGTATATTAATTATTTTGTTTTGCTGATATTTAATGGATTATTTGCTTCTTATGTTCAGTTATTAATTGACTTAAAACAATTGAAAAAACAATAACATGAATAATTTATTAAATGGGCTAGCATTTAGTAGAAACATTGAACACACGCAGTATTTTTTATTAACGGATTTAATTTAATTTTTTCCCTTAATTACGTTTTTTTTTTAATCTACAAATTATTTAACAATTAAAAATTTTAGCGTCTATTGCATGCAAAAATTAGGGTAATAAAAAATAATAATAACATGCATACAACAACAAGATAATAATTAACAAAAAATAATAATAATAATAATTATTATTATTATTTGGCTACAGAAAAATGAAAATTTTGTTTTTTACTTTCTCTAATCGCGGTTTAAACAGTTTTTGGCTTTTAAATTTAAAAAAAATAAATAAAATTTTTGAATAATTATTATTATTTATAGTTAATTAACTAATTTTTGAAACACATCTAAATTTTCTTATTTTTGAATCTTATTTATTTTATTTAAATTTAATTAATTCTTCTGCTGTTTAAGTATATCTATATATATTTTTATTTTGTTTTTCATTATAAATAGTTTTTTTTAATGGATTAATATTTTCATCCATTAATATTACTTAACGCTTTCATATCTCTATCTAAAGTATATTTTTATTTATTTATGTTGTCTTAATTAAATTATTTTATAATTAATAAATGAAAATTAATTGTGTGCTGACTGAATCAGAAAGTGGTTTTTCTATTGTTTTTTTTTTTTTTTTGAATTAAAATAAAATGGCGTTACAGTGTTAAATGGCTTAAAATGGTTTTAAATTCAATTTTAATGACTTAAGGATTGTTCTTTTTATTAAAATTAAACGACTTTAAGGGACTTTTATTCAAATTTAAACGCCTTAATCCACTTAAACACCCTAATCCACTGAAAAATATAAGCTATTTGAATTTTAAACGTTTTAAACCACTTTTCACGACTTAAATAAAAATAAATTCGTTGTGTTTAAGCCTCTTTAATGTTTTCATTTAAAATTCAAATAGAATTAAACATTTTTAAACAGTTTTATTCTTTGTATTAAACATTATTAAGAACTTAATTATTAAGAACTTAACTTTGATGTTATTGAAAGTAATTGAAAGTGGTAGCAGCGTTAATTTAAACGTAACAGACAACACACATTTGAAACAATAAAATTGAATAAGAATAATAATTGGCGTCTGGTTTAACGAATTAATTATTTATTAAAGTTTTCTTCTTTTCTTTTTTAAACCTTTAATTGATATGATTTATTTTTTTTTATAGAATAATTACTTTTTTATTTATTAATTTATTTACTTTTTTTTTTTTTAAGTTTATTAAATTGAATTTAATTTATTATTATTTAGATTATAAATTCGAAAGAGATTGCTTTTTTGTAAAACATAAAATCAAATAATTTTAAAAGCAAAATTTAAGTTAATAATTAAAAATGATTAATTAATTAATTTAAAATAAAAATAAAAATCATAAATAAAGTATTTTCTGTATGTTTTCGTCGATTTTTATAAATAATAAATTCAGTGTCTAAAATACAGTTAAAAAACGAGCAAAAATTCTTGTTGAAATATTAAAAATAAATAAAGAAAATAAAGAAAAAAAAAATGAAATAAATTGTTTTTCTGTTTGGAAAATTGAAAAAAAAATTAAAGAAAATGTGAAAATATATTTTTGTTGCTGATGGAAAATGGTATTTTGATTGTAAATCATCGCATTACAACATTGTTTCTTGGTTTTTTATTTATTAATATAATTTTTGCTAATTTATTTTTTAATTTAATTTATTTTAATTCAAAAACGAAAATTCATAATCTCAGTGGTTATGAAGCTGATGACATTTATATAAATGACGACAACTCCTGGTTGGTACTGTTAATGTTGATGTTATTGATGGTGTTGTTGATATGGTAGACGTAACTGCTGTTGATAAGACAATACTGAATACAGTAGCGGCCGTTACCAATCCAATTATCTGTGACGACCACCAACTGCTGCTGGCACCATTATAAAAATTACCTATAGAAAAGGTATATTTTTTTTTTTTGTTTGGTCTCGTTACACTAATCAATTGTGTCTTTAAACAATCTCTTATTTTTTATTAAGACGTTAAAATTTATTATATATTTTTTTTTTTTGCTAATTTTTAAATATTATTAAATGGGCTAAACAAACACACATGAAGGATTGTTTTCTTTTTCTTAATTATTAAATATATATTTAAAAATAAAAACAAAAGAAAATAATAATTTAAACGGACAAAAATAATAAATGGCGAACGACTGAATGGATTACTTATATATATGGCGTTTAATATTAAATTCAAAAATTAACGTATAAAAAGACGAAATGAGGTAAAACAAAAAAAAACTATTAAAAACGTAAAAGCATAAATAAAACGTAAAACAAAACAAGAATATATAATAACATAAATTTGATGAATAAAACGCTAATTTATTTCGTTAAAAAATTAAATTTAAACGGAAATAAAATGGCGTTTAAAAAAACAAAACAAAAATGAATAGCACGTGTGATTGAGAATTATAGACTCTTCAATGCTGCATTTATGCAGTTTAAAAAAAAAAAAAAACAGAAAAAATTAATTTAAGCGACATTATTGCCGACGATTTAACAAAACAACATAAAAATTAATTAAATAATAATAAAAATTCCTCGATGAGTAAAGAAATGAGTAAATTGAGAAAACAAAACAAAACAAAAAAGATACAAAATACAACATAAAAGCGACGAACACAAATTTAAATAAAATTAATTTCATCTCTCTAATTTTAATTAATATTATTATTAATAATTTGTTCTTTTTTTTTTTTTAGCTTAAATTTGTTTACTTTTCTCTTTTCTTTTTTTTTTTGCACTAAATATAATTTATGTATATAAAAAAATATGCTTAATTAATTAATTATTTTCTCTCTTTATGCTGATCTTAATAACAAATACAAAGACAAAAAAAAAAACATAAAAAAATGATAACGATGAACAAATAATAATAATAAAAAAATTATAATCATAATAAAAATAATAAAACTACAATTAAAAAACATAAACAGATAGCAACAGCGTGACAATCCCGTGTACGGCTGCTGCTGTGCTTAATGCGGCTGTGGCTAAATTAAGATTTGTTGCCCTATTGGGCGGAGAAGGCCCATAGCCAGCTTTATACAACAGCGTGCCGAGGGATCTGTGTGACTCACCTCGCGCTGTCTTCAGCATTAAATAAGCTGGCGTTGAGAATCCAATAGCATTGTGTGCCCGCAATTCGATACTGTAGTAGGTGTCCGCCTGCAGGTCACGCATCTCGAAATTTGTTTCCGTTTGTCGGACATCAATTGATGCACATTGATCGGCTGCGGCATGGAATTCACCATTTATTTTCATACCCTAAACACAACATAAGATAACATATATACATTGTTATTTTCAATTTCAAAAATAAATGTTTTGATGCGAATCTTACGGGACAGTATTTGATTTGATAATAATCGATTGGTTCACCGTTGTCAGCTGGAACACTCCATCTCAATTCAAAGAAGTCACCATATGGTGAAATGAAAATTGGATCATCATCATCGTCTTCGTCTGATCCGCCTTGCACAGGTGTGAGTAAAGTGCGTGGTTCCTCAGGTGCCGATCGACGTGGAGTTGTCTGTATCACATAAGCACCGAACTGACCTAATCCGACTTGATTTCTCGCCGCAAATCTAAACATAATAAATTTTTTGATTAACTTTATTGGCACTTTTTTAAAAATTCTTAAAATTTACCTGAAATTGTATCCAGTCTGTGGTCGAAGTCCTTCAACAATGTAAGGACTCTCAGGCGACCAAGTGCGATTAAATGCCAAAACCCAGTCAGGATTTAGTTGCTCTTTATATTGTACAGAATATGCAGTTATCGGTAAACCCAGTTCTGTTGGTGGTCCTATGAGATCAAATGTAATTGTTGTAGCGGTAACAACACGAGCTTGTGCTGAAACAACAACATCCGGTACTCGAGCTTCTCGAAGTTCCATAACGTGTTCACTGCGTCCGTGTTTATTGACGGCGATACACTTGTAAGCAGTGTAATAACGGCGATCAACAGGTGTAACTATAAGATCACTTCGTGGTCCGGTGCCTTCAACAACTAAATATTGATCGAGTAAATCTTTGACCAAACGATCGTTTAATCTCCATTCAATGGTTGCATTTGGAATACCCTCAGCCAAACATGTTAAATTTACACGACGTTCTTCCCAACTGTATACAGGTGGTAAATCTTTCATATGGTCAAAACTTGGAGGAAATTCAACGGTTATGTGGCCCACTTTATATGCGGTGTCTCCTCTATTACGAGCAACACATTCATAAAGACCATCATCTGAACGAACAAATTTGCTGATTCTCAAAGTTCCTGAAGATTCTCCATTTTGTTCGTCTTTTGTCTGTTCCAATAATAAACGATCATCACCTGGTTGTGTTCCTGGCACTAATTCTTCTTGAGATCCCCAACGTCTGAACGTAATTTCAGGAGCAGGTCTGCCTGTAGCACGACATGTAAACGAAGCTTCGTCATTTATTGCATATGTGATGTTATTAAATTCATAAATCTTTGGACGAACTAATACGTCGAGTAGCATTCGAGATTCACTGACACCAGCTGAGTTTTTCGCAACGCATGTAAAAGTTCCGTAATCATCTTTTTCCACACGAGTTATACTCATTTGTCCATTAAGTGCGTTTACTAAAAATCGATCAGCCATTGCAACGTTCTGTTGTGTAGTTTGCTTGATCCAGGTGTACTCTGGCACTGGTTTACCGGTCGCATTGCAAATAATCGAAAACGATTGTCCTTCAATTGCCTCCACGGAAACCGGCAAAGTATCAACAATTGGCTTTATCTGAACCTCAACACGAATATTTCGTTCAACTAATTCACCAGTTTGGATTACAGCAGCTCGACATGTATAAATACCATCGTCTGATTCCTGAATGTTTCTTATTAATAAACCGTGAGTCTCCACGACATATCTGCCACCGGTTTTTATCTACAATCAATAATAATAAAATTTAGTTTTTATTTAAAATTTAAATAAATAAGTTTAAACTTACGGGATCGCCATTACGTAACCAGTCGACTGTCGGTGGTGGACTAGCTGTTACCTCACAACGCACATTATAATCTGTTCCTAAAATTGTGTATTGATTTTCTGGTGCATCTTTCCACGTTATTGCAACTAAAATTATAAGAAAATTATTGAATATTTGTTTGGAAAAAGAATAATTTTTAATAACAACTTACTATATGTTTCGATTTTCACTCCAATCTCTAATAATTCTGTATTCGCATATGATGCTGAGCAATAATACATGCCAGCCATTGTTTCCATTAAATTGGAAATAATAAGTGCCATACTCTGGCCATCCGGTAATGTTTCTGTATACATAGGCGGTGTTGTTTGTCCATTTCTGTAAATATAAAATAAATTTTACAAAAATTTTCCTATTAAAATTACTTTAATTAGTACTCGCTATATGGTTTTAGTCACGGCTAAGCAGTGTCATAAACTACTTTCAATTCAATTCACAAAAGTAAAAAAAAAAACACTAAATAAATGTAACTTTGCTAAGAGAATACACTTTTTATACCAGTTTTGAGAAGTATAGAGAAGTTATTTAATTTTTGCTTAAATTTTCTGTGCTTTCAAATAGAATTATGATTGTGGTGAATGATGATGATGGTTCAGATGATTTAAAAAAGAAACTCAGGTGGTAAATATTTAGAAAATTAATTAATTGTAAACTAAGAATGTGGTTAAAATTAAAAAATGTAAATATTTTTTTTTGATTAGTAAAATAGAAAAAAAAAAATAAAAAACAAAAATGATTTTTTAGTGAATGAAAAAATTATAATCGATTGAGAAATGATTTAAACATTCTTCACTAAATTTTCCATGTAATGCAGGTAAATTTGATAGTAAAAAAAAATTATAAAATTAAAACAATAATTAACTAAAAAAAAAAAAAATTAAAAAATTGTTTGTTTAATTAAATTAAGAAAAAATAAATTCTTTTTTTTTTTTTGTTTAACACACAAAATTAGTCAACAATAATTATAATAATAAAAACAAAATAATTAATTAATTAATTAAAAGCGATTTTCAATGGTTTTAATCGGGCGGGCGGGCACAACACTTGAAATATTTTTTTTTTTTTTTTGGTTTTGTAAATTTTATTTTGGACTTACTTCGTTGGAAGCCTATGACCTTTTGAATCATAAAGTGGATAATAATATTTGGTCCTTAATTAAAAATTGAAAATTATTTATTAAAATAAAAAATTGTTTTTTTTTTTTTGTTTTGTTGACGAAAATAAGTCAATATTGATGTGACTGATTTACGAGTTTTGTATTTTAAATGAATGGGTTTTGTTGAATAATAATAGATTCATATGTTTGGTTAGTCGTATACTTACTGTTTTGGTAATACTGTTAGATTATTGTAATCACGCCACTGTAAATCTGTTACGAGATTAGCATCAGGTACATTTAAACGACACGTTAACATGTGCGGTTTACCGACTGGTTTTCTTTGAACTGATGGCGTTGGAAATATCTCCAAACGTGCCTGCTGTTGACATTCAACGATTCCTGAAAATAAAAATATAAAAAAAAAAAACACATAATTAATAAAAAGAAAATTTTACTTTTTTTACAGGCTTAATTCATTTAAACGTAATAAAAATGTTATTCAGAATGTCTGTTTTGTTACTTTTTTTTTTTCTTGTCTTTTGCTGCTAAATTTTAATGCTGATGTTCGGTAATTTGCTTGCCGCAATAATAATAAAAATAAAAAATAAAAAAAACACAAGAATATATGACTTAATGGCTTGTCCACATTTAGGTGTCGTTACATTTCTGTTATTTTATTTATTTATTTATTATGTATTAAAGCAAGCAAAGAAGGATACTTTAATTTTATATACGAAATAAAAGTGAAATTTAATGCAATGTTTTCGGATTTATATTTAAAAGTAAATTTCCACATTTTTTTTGTTTCTAATGTAATCTTGTTGATTTTTTTGTCCTAGCAAAAAAAAAGAAAATAAGAAGTAGAAAAAACATAAACAAGTACAAAGATTTTAAAAACAACAATGAAACATCTGTAATAAATGTGATGACACCAGCGAAAGACATTAATGCCGGATTCATCTATAAAAAAAAAAACTGATGATTGGGAGTATTGAAGAACAAAGAAAGAAAAAACATCGAAAATAATTGAAAGTTAACGATACACTATACAGTTGTCGATGGCTGTTCCTCTTCATCTACTTTCCATCGTTTATTTTTATTTAGAAAACACAAAAAAAAAAAACAAAGAAAACATCTCTCTAAACTCAGCCATTCAATTCCCGCGGTTTTATATTCACATTTTTTTTTTTATTTGCACAGCACGGATGTTATTATTTTATTATTGCCACGAATACAAAAACACAAAAATTTACTCCCACGCATTTAAATAGCATTAATGGATCTTTGATATCAAAATAAAAATAAACGCAAAAGTCATCACATTCGTAAAAATTTTATCCATTAACTGTTGCCTCGCTTATTCCAACAAAATGCGCTAAGAAACAAAACTAAATCGTAAAACACATGTTTTTACTTATAACATAGAGTTTCATTTGTTTTTATTTATTAGAACGCATTTGGTTGCCATATTTAATTTAATTTAATTTCAAAAAAGAATAAAAATTAATTAATTATTATTTGAATGACTATATTCTGTTGACAAGTCATTTGTTGCATTGTCTAAGTGACTGTTTAACATGAGAATATAGTCGAAATAATTATTTTATAGTTTAAAGTACTATTAAAGATGGTAATTGTTAAGAAAAAGTAGTTTTATGTCCAGTTGCAATGTAGTTTAACGAGATTTTTAATTAGATTTCTCATTAAATAAGTAAGTTCTTCACTTAGAATATTAATATATTGTAAAGATTGGCTTAAATTTTAAGTCTAGCTTGCTTTTTGACTTATATTTCACACAAAAAAAAAAACTAATTTAATAAAAACTTAACCTTTATGACTTAAGAAAACTAACTGCAAAATAAATAATACTTAATTTAATTGGTTTAATTAAAAAAAAATTCGTAATTTCTTTTTCTTTAATAAATTAAATGTGTTTTTTCTGCCAGTTTAATTATTAAATAAAAACCGAAAAAAAAAAATAATGCAAATTTTTTGCAGCAAGTGTTTATTTTTATTTGTATTTTTTTTTTGGTCAAAATAAATAACTTCATCCGGTTTTAATAGACATTTAATGATAATTTTTTATTATTTTTATTTTGTTATAAAATTTATTAATTATTAATTTTAATTGGTGAATATTTAATAATAATAATAATGAAAAAAAGAATAATAATTTTATATTGTTGCTGTTGCTACTGCATTTGCTACTTAAATGTCAATTTTAATTCAATGAAAATAATTACAAAAAAACATGGGATTAACTGAAGATTAATTAAACGCATTTAAAATAAAATTTAATTAATATTTTTAATTATTTATTTTTATTTTTTTTACAAAATGTAATTAACAAGAATTATTCCGAAAGTTTAATTAGTTTTTGTTTATAATAATGTTACCCAATCCACCCACTTTATTTATATTAATTTTCAGTTTAATTTGTTGTCTATTCAACTGTTATTTAAGCTATTACTATGTCTCAATTGAAAAACATCATCGATATTTCTAATCAATTTATCTTTTCCTTGATAAATAAATTTATTTTTATTTTAATTCTTTTAGTCCTTTTAGTTTTAAATTAATCTCTTTAAGTGAAATAACAATTTAGTAAAATAAATACAATTAAATGTTCTCGAAATGATAAATTCTTAATGAATTAAAGCAAAAAAGGCGAATATTTTTTATTATTTTGCAGAGGGTGGATTGTATTTCTTTTGTTGTCTGCAAAATATCAGTAGAATAAAAAAAGCACAATTAAATGACATCATCATCAGCTTCTGTATCATTATTATTATTATTATTATTAATATTTTTTATTATTATTAATAATTTATTTTTTTATGATTTTTTAATTGAAATTTATCTAGTTCTTCCGGCTTTTGTTAAATGTCTGCCCTCTGTTTTTGTTATACATTTGCTTTTTGCTTCATTAATAACTTCTTTTTGCTAAATTTTTGTTTATTGAAGGTCAGACAATTTTGCTTTCCATCAAATTTAATTGAGTTAAATCCGTTTTATAATTGTGGTTTTATGAGTTTAATTTTTTGTTTTGTTTTGTTCCGTTTTTTAAATTATTAATAGAATTTTGTATAAACGAAAAATATTTATTCCACCTGTATAAAAATCCAATTAAACTTTATTTCTCAAAAGAAAAAATATAATTAAATAAGGAATTTTCTCTATTTATTGTAAAATTTTCTTAAATTATAAACAAGAAAAGTAAGCTTTTACAGAGCTTGTACTATAGTAAATACTAAATTTAGTATTTATTTAATGTTTTTAAAACGAAAAACTCTATTTCTATACCAAAAAATAAATTTTTAAATCAAATTCAAAGTGAATTTCCATTAAAACTAACCGTTAGTAAAGAATTATTATTAATAAAGCTTTGAAGTATTGTAAAGATCAAAAACCAAAAATAAATGTAATTAAATCTTAAGTTATTTAACTAATATTTAAATTATACTTAAATGTCAAACAAATCAACAGTTGTGATTCTCAGAATCTCAGAACATAATGCAAAGTGTTTTTTTTATTTTTTATTCATTTTTCTTTCTTATTATTAGTACTCTAGCTACTCAACGTATGTATTTTAAATTAATTTTAATATTACAGTCAAAACATATATATCTTATATTACAATAATATTATTTATTTATTAAGTTTTATCAATTAATTTGTTATTCTTTAATTAATTAAATCAATTAAACGCCTCGTTACTCTATATACTATATTATTATTATTATTATTATTAAAATGAATTTTTATTATCAAATTTCAATTATAATTAATAAAAATAAATACAATTTTTGTCTTAATAAAAAATATACAATAATAATAATAATAATTGTAATTATAATTATAATAATAATAATAACACATATTAGCTGGTGTACGTGCTGTGTTTTAATTTAAGTGAATATTGCTTTGGCTAGTCTCTAGTTACATTACCATCCCCAAGCACACAGAACCAACAAAAAAAACCATAACATAATAATCATATTGCGTTTAACGATAATAATCATAATAATAATAATAATCATAATAAATAAAAATAAATTTTGCTGATGTCACTCTAAAGCTTAATTAAAAATAATAATTATTATTATTATTCTGCATTAATTGTTTTATTATTATTTTTATTTAGTATTAACGTCAATGAATTAATATTGCTTAAGGCGTGTAAGTTAAAATAAATTCATAATTTTAATAAAAATTAGATAAAATTTTATTTCAAAAGATTTTTTTTTTTAATGAATTAAAATCGATAAAATTCTAATTGGCAAAAAATACTATTCAAATGGAAAACATATTTTAATTATAAACACTTGAATAGAATAATTGTAAAATTAAGTAAAAACAGACACACACACACTAAAGTTAATTCAAAAGACAGTTTAATGTTTGTTAAATGAATAGTTCTAATGAGTAGTGGATTAAACGATTAAATAAATAACACATTCTAAGGATTCTTTTTAACTTAAATGAAAAACAAATTAAAATAATTAAAAAATATACAATTTTCAAACACTTTAATTCGATTCTTTTGTGATATCAGAATTTACACAAATATTTCTCTCACAGTGTGTACTTTTTTTAGAAGTTTAAATGACCAAAAAGTCTTTAATTAAGAACTATTGAGAGTTTAGTAACACCAAAGCCACAATAGTAAAGGCAACAAATGAAAATTTCACCAAAAAATCTGTTGTTTTGTTAAAGAAACTGTTGTCCAATTTCTATTGAAATTAAATTAATTAAGTTATCTTAAGTTAATTAATCTAAAAGTGAATTTAAAACCACTACACTCGTACAAATGCGAAAATAAATCAATAATAATCTATCTATTTCCTCTGCATATTTCTGTTGATATTTTTTTCCTTAATATTTTGCGATTTAGAACTAATAAAATAACGCAAAAATTCGTAACATAATCCTATTGATGGTCGTTTATGTTACGGGATGTGGTGGCTCTTGTTTTACCCGGTTATCGGTTTTTATATTTTTATTATTCTTATTTCCTTTCAGTTTGTTTTGATTACTAAGCGAACACAGTAGTAGATACTCAAAGAGAGAAAAACTAAAAATTTATTAAACGTGTTGATTGTGGGGTTTTTTTTTTTGCTTTCCTTTATTTTATTATTTATTACTTTATTGTTGCCGTTTGCTGTTATTTGAATTAATAATAAATAACAAAAAAAAAAAATTTGTATATAAATACCACAATTTCGTTACTAATCTTCTATTGTCTTAACACACCCTTCGTGTATTTTACGTTTTTATTTAAAAAAAGCTTATGCTGGAATAGTTCTTGTTTTTAGTTTAAAGGAATAATAACGCAATGGTTGTGGCGATACAATTTATTAACAATCGAATAAAATATTTAAATTGTATTTAATGCTTTGCTTACTTTGTACCGTCTTTTTTATAGCCCGCTCTTAAAGTATAAATAAAATTGAGGTAAAACGATCTTCCGTATACTTTTCTTTAAAATTAATTTTATATTTTGTAAAATGCTAATAAAAATGCAGAAATAATCACGATTTTAAGTATTTTTCACTCAAGAAAATAATAAAAATTTTGCAGTTTTATTTGGTTTGTTATGATTTAACGTTTATTGTTCTAGAATTAAATTTTTTATCGGGATGTTTGCTTGTTGCTTTATAGTTTAAAGGAATTTATTTTTACGTTACTAAAGTGTTGTAAAGATTAAATTACGTCATATAGATAGCATTGGTAAAAACTCTGGAATATTGCTGCAATGATTTGAAAATAGCTTTCAGTACTGGAAGTTAACAAAACATACGGTTTAATCACAATTTCTTAACAAATCTTAGTCATTTTTAAACAATAAAGTCGGGATATATGCATTCATAACAGTCTGGTTCAGTAAGAAGTTTTATAAATATAAAGCAAAAGGAATGAATTCATGATGATTCCAGCAAATTTGATTACGATTAAAAATTATCTTCCAAAAAACTACTTAAAAAATCACATAACTGGCATCAACAACAAGTGAAAATACCAGAAAAAATTAATCCAAACATCCGATTTTTAATTTTATTTTTTGTTGCATTTTTAAACCGATAAAAAATTCCACGTCGTTCACCATCAACATCCAATAATAATTTATTGATGTTGAAACGATTAAAAAAAAAAACGAAAAATACAATCGACAAAAAAAAATTTTTATTTATTAATCGTACAAGCGGATCTACAACATTTATTTTAAATAATTAATAAAAACAGAAAATCATCATCACTAATCGTTCAATTCGTGCGAGAATTTGAACGATTTAAAGGGTGGTAAAAAAAATAGCTGAAAGTGTTTTACCAAATACACGTTGAATTTTCATTATCAAACAGAAAAAAAAACATCAAAGATAAAAATTAATTTATTAAAAATTTAATTTATTTTTTTTTTTTTTTTGTTAATAAATTAAACAAAAACGAAAAGAAAATTAAATAATTTATTGATAATAATTAATTAAAAATGTATATTCAGTGGTATAAAGAAGGATGGGATTTTATATTTTTTCCATTATTATTAATTCGAATCCGTAATAAAGTAGAGTGACCAGACCAGACCACAGCACCAGCAACAACCGCCAACAATATAAACGTGGAGTATTTTTATTTATTTTTTTAACACAATAAACTTGGTATTATTATTTAAAAAAAAAACCCCAAACAAAGTACATGAAAGCAAATTACATCCTCACACTTTGCTGTGCTTTCAAAAAAAAAAAAAAATCCACAACAAAAAACCCCTGTTTCAATGTGAGATGAGTCGTGAATAAAATTTATGAACATTTCGATGTTTATTGTTTTTTATTTTATCCCGAATAACCCATTCACAGAGCATAATTTTAGTTATTGGTAAATGGGTGGTACGGGTGGATACTTTGATAATATTTTGTTTCAAAAACGCAAAAAAAAAAAAAAAACAAGAAAAAGAAAAACATTTTTCAAGGGTTGTTGATGCACAAAAATATATATTTTTGGAGACAAAGTTGTTGTTATATTTTTAACCCCAACGCGAACATAGCGAAGGGATGAGTTTACTGCTTCTATTTTTGGATGATTTTACAACAGTTTCACTTTTCATAAATAAATATATGTTTTTCGCTTCTTCTAACAAATGCACTGTGCGTTTGCAATAAAATAATATTTATTTGTAGCGAATAGAGAAGAAAAACCAACCATCCACCAACAATAACTAGAATATAAAAGGGATGTTTAGTGTTTTTTGTTTCGTATAACAAAAAAAAAAAATTAAAATAGAAACCGAATTCCCGTAACTACCATAATGGTGCCGGCAATACTCTTTGTTTTATGTAAATTTTATTCTTCAAGTAATACAATATGACGCGATTTGATAACCACCATTGACGCTGCCACTGCCACGGAGATTCTCCATCCACAAATTTACAATTGAAAAATAGAAATAAATAAATAAACAACGAAATAATGATAAATAAAATCCAAGAGTTGTTTTACCCATTGATTTTCTTAATAAATTTGTCACCTGTAATACCCAGCATAGGTATAAAAGAAAAAACAATTCAACCGTGCATTTATCGTGAAGTTTATACACCTTTTTTCTTGATGAAATCGTTCATTCGAACCTTTAAGCAATAAATGTAACAGCAATGAAATTAATTTTATCACATTTGATGCCATTTGGTGACATAGAATCATCAAATAATCGTCAAACATCCGGTGTGTTTACACCTTTTTTTATGATTAAAATGATTCAACAGCCGAAGAAACATTTTAATAAACTCATAAACGTAGCGATTTTCTTTGCAACAAGAACGCTGAATGGCAAACATTATCTAAAGTGGAAGACAAGGACTTGAGGAAAAATTCTTTATTATTTAAAAGGCAATTAAATAAGCTTTTTTAAGATGTCCTTTCATTTTCCCCATTTTTGTTTTGAAAAAAAAGCTGAATTTTTATAATTGAAATTCGATCTGATTTTAACCATTATTGCGGCTGAAAACTTAACAGGACGTGACATTGTTTTAATAATAATAAAGAAATATAGAAGAAGAAGAAAAAACCACACACTTCATTGTGGCGAGACATTTTCATTTAATATATTCAATTCACGATGTCACGGATTCCAATCAACAACAAATTCATCATCTTTTTGTAATTCTTTTTAATTCAAGTATTATTGTTTTAAATTATTTGAAGGAGTTGTGTCTGCAGCCAAAGACAATGCGCAAAAAAAAAGAGAAAAAAATACACAAAAACTGATGACAAAACAATAAAAATTATGCTAGAAAAAAAAAAAACTTCAGCAGAATAATTGAATGGTCTGCCTATGGATATTTAAAGAAAAAAAAAACGGAATTTAAGTGTCCTTTTGTACTAAAGAGTCCTAAACAAACAGATAAAGCCTTCTTCTGAAATACAAATATTAAAAAAAAAGGAAAAACACTTTGTAACTGCTTTTAATATGAGATCGGATAACGATCGATCGCTGCTTAAAAGCTACAATTCGTTGTAGAATTTTTATTATCCTTTTATTTTACTTCTTGTATTTACTATGCAAATATTAATAAAAAAAAGCTTTATTAAATTACCGGGAACCGAAAGTGGCAAATTATTGCTTGAGAAACATTTTTTATTTTATTCATTTATCCTCAACAAAATGAAATGGTTTGCGAGGTGAGCGAGCAGCAACACAACGCAACACTGCACAACACAAACAAATTAGTTTGATTAAAATAACTTCCAGCAATGCGCGACTTAACAATAAATTAATAAAAAACATAAATAAATTTTATTTTTTTCTATGATTGATTAGCTAATGCAGATGATTCACTCCAATTTCTTTATTACTTTCAATGTCATATTTCGTTTATTAAATTTGTTCAGCCTGTAGTACTCATACCATCATCAATAGCATCAGCTAATATATCATAAAGACAAACAGATTATTTTACTAAATTAAATTTCATTTTTTGGGGAAATTAAATTAAATAGAAAAAAAAGATAGAAATGTATTTAAGGGGTGAATTACTTATAAACGATTGCAGTGTCACTGTGCACTGCACTACATCGCGGTAAATAAATAAGTAACAAAAATACGCGATATTTCTTAATAATAACACACTGTTAAGGGCTGAATAGTATAAATACAGCAGCGGAAAATGAACATTATGATTGATTTGTTTCAATAAGAATAAAACAAGAAAATTTCATTTCTTTTATTCTCGTTATAAATGCAGTAAAACAGTCAGGAAGGAACTAAGCATTACTTACTTTATACTTTTATAAAACTTAAATTCAGCTTAAATTTTAAAAGAAATTATTGACGGTGGGGTTTGGGAGTGGAGTAAGTTGTAAGTTGTTATTTTTAAATAAAAATAAATTCATTGCAAAAGTTTATAAAAGTTGCTGTTCCTTTCTTTTTTTTTTTTTGCTGCGTTTAATAAATCAAAAAGTAAATCTTAATGGAGAGCAAATAAATAATAAACAGAAAACATGAAAAGTAACTTTAGTTGTACTGTTGATGATGGTCAGATAAAATGTGAAAAACGAAAACTCTATTAATTTGTTTCATTTGTACCGTTGACGTTATTATAGCGGAACAACTGATGTTTGTGTTTGGCTATTTGACTTTGGAGATGTGGTGTTTTAAGTCAGTTATACCCTGGGGAGCAATTGTCCATATGGATATGGATTGCTGTTTGCACGAAAAATACATTACCGTGTGTGTTATACCATTTGCGATGCGTTATTTTTTTCTGATTATGCGAATGACCGCTGTTTTTGCAATTGTAACCCCTCTTTTAGCATATCGTACGCTTCATCAACATTTGTTCTTTTACTTTGCAATAAACAATGCGAATACGAACCCTTGATATAGTGTATCAGTAACATAGTAATAGCAAAAATACTATACACAAGTGATGATGTAGGCACAACAAATCCATTTAAAGTCAACAATTTTGTGATACATTTTCAAAAATGAATAGGAAAACATAGAAAACGAGTAATAATGCATCAGAGTGCATTAATATTAATGGAATTTTCATTGAAGTAAACACGATCTGAATAAAAAAACAGAAATATAAATTTATCTAAGAAAAGAAAAACGCTTAAAAGCATTGTTGTAAAAACAGCAAACAAACAAAACGGATTATCTTCTATCTTGAAGATTCATCGTTTTATGATTGTAACAAAAAGGAAAATAAGTATAACAGTAATAACCGAGGAAAATATAATAAAAGAAAAACAACATAAACAATATATATATATATATAGGGGATGCGAAAAATTAAATGAAAAACATTTTTTCTATTTCTTTTAATAATAAAATAAAAAATAAAAAAATAAGAATGATGAATTAAAGTAGGGTTGATGGTAGTAGCAGCAGTGTATAGCAGTAAAATAATAATAAAAATATGTATCTATTACAGAAGAAAAGAATAAACAAGATATATCATTATCCGCCTTAAAGGCATCAATTGTCATCTAACGCCGCCCAATTGTAATTCAATCGTCACATCGCTTCAATACACAATTTTGTTGTTTCTCCTTATCTGCTGTAAAGCAATAACAAATACCCAAATCAAGCTTAACATACATAAAATATGTCAATGATGGACATTAATGCATATACTCAATAGACGACTATCAGAGTGAAAACTGCATTGGATCATTAAACAATGAATATTTCAGTAAAGAAATGCCTTATTTTGTATCAATAAAAGTTAAAAAATAAAAATATTTCTTCTTTACTAAATAGCTGAACAACAACAATAATAAACCAACCAACCAACCAACCCAACACTGTTTGTTCCATCATCAACATATAATAATTTACCGAAAAGAAAATATAAAATATTTGATAATAAAAACAGAATTTTGTATCGTTTTGTAGCTGGAAAAAACAAAAATTATAATGATGAGAATGACATTTTTCTTCTATTTTTATTAGGAGGTGGCTTTTCCATTATAGATTTTATTACATACACAGCTAGCTATTGTTGCTTCTTTTTCTATATATAATTTCAATTTATTATTATTTTTTGTATTTTACTTTCCTTTTTTAAAAAAGCACAAAAAATTTGTATCAGATGTCCAACCAGAATAGTCAATGCATCAGTAACAATAGGAACAGTAGCAGCAGCAGCAGCATTCAATCCAACATTAAATAACAATTTTCTCGATAAATAAATGTCGCTCGGTATGACATCAAATGACACATAATAAAAACTAATATTTTGACATGCAAGGGTAGACATAAACATGAAAAACAACGCACAAATATTTCCTTCATTTCCCATTACACACACATAAAATATTGAGTGTTAAAATGCATTTTATATGTAAAGCTGAATAACACGGCGTTTCTGTGTTAATATTTATTAGTGGTAATGCATTATGTTTAATGGTTAATCACATAAACATAAAATTACAAAATAAATGTCTTAATAAATAGTAGAAATTTGTTAAAATGCTTTTAATCACAAGCGCAAAAATATATACATTAAAATATTTTAATGTAATTACCAACGAAATGGATGGCTTGTATGCTATACAGTGATTCTTGTTAAGGAATTTCATTTAAAATAAATAAATGCAGATATAAAAACAGTGTTAACTATACACTTTTCTCATTAAATGAAAATTTATATTTTTAAAGGAAAATAAAATCTCCAGTATTAATCAAGGAAAAAAATTAATAACAATAAAAGTCAATAAATTTTCCTCTTGAAATTGTTTTGTGTGCTGTTACCGGGTATCATCAATCAAAGAAAAGTTATTTTATCAGCATATACTTTACTCTTTGATTGTTTAAGTAAGTGGTAGGCAAGTTTCGACAATTTTTAACTCGGAGAATGAACATTTAAGGGTCGATAAACAAGGATAATCGAACCGAAAACAATCAACCAAAATTCAATGTCAATAATTCTTTATACATTTGTTCGGGCTGTCGTCCACCTTTTAACTAAACTTGATAACCGTATTTGTACCCATTTTATCCAAATCGAATCAATGGTTCTGTGATTAATGGGAAGCAACAAAAAAAAAACTAAATTGTGGTCACTCAGGAATCAAATCGTCTCGAATGTAATCTCAGATATTTTTAAAATTTTCTTTTTTTTTAATTTAAAAAGATTTTTTAATTACATTTCCCGGTTAGAACGATGTTATGAGGCAACATTTAATTATCACGTATTTCGATCGAATACAAGTTGATTAGATTTCACTACAATTGTCATCAATATTTATATTATTCCCTGAACCAATCATAATAGGAACGAAATAAATCCCGTTTATAAATAGAAATTGAAACAAAAATTAGCTGCATGATGTGGTGGCAACAGAAAAGTACAGGATATACAATACAGTGTAGTTGCTGGAAGAAGCTTGAATACACGTTTTCAACTAATAACATATTCCGGCCACATAATTATTATATTTTATTGGTGAAGTTACGTTTTTATACAGTTAGGGAGTGAAAACTTCAATTTATTTTCCATACTTTTCTACTTTGTAACGTAAATACAGTCACAAATCACGTTTACCGAAATAGCACAGCCCATGCTTATTTTTTATATTAAGATTAAAAATTAAATTGTAAAACAAGTTAATACACAAAAAAAATAATAATTATTTTAACTAAGTAACAACAACACCACCACTTTTTTGTAATTAATAAACGCGATTTATAGCGTTTTATTTGATCAAAAATTAATAATTTTTCGCGCGTACAACTGATGATTTAGTTTTTTCGATTCAAACGTAATGAATTTTCTGTGTAGTACTATGTAGCTTCAATGAGTAAAAATTAAAGACAAGAATTTTTCTTGTTTTTTGGTATTCAGGACACGAAAAGTTGTTTTTTTTATTTCATCTGTCTGAAAGAAATATGATCGAGAATGTGAGAAAATGAAGTGAAAGCTCTGGCATAAGGGTGAATTGTTAAAGAAAAATAAAAAAAGGGAAAACTTTTGTTCAAACATTTATGAAGTCTAAAGTAACAAAAATGGATAAAAGTTGAACGGACAACGCTGATGCGAATTGGGAATGTTGGGTTTATTTTTGTTATTTCTAGTCTTGTCTGGAAAGTTATGTTAATAGTATGAGCTGCTGTTGTTTCTGTTACTACTGATGCTATAAAGAAATATTACTAACAACTCACCCACGCATTTCTTTAACGCACACATGTTTTACCATCATCTACTTGCTTATTTCATTCACTTTTTGACAGACTTCCGTAACTTTATAGAAAAATAACATAAATAAATATAAATATTCCTTTTGTGCGAGTAAATATCAAAGGAGCGACATGTACGTGAGCTCAGGATAGACATTTGCCGAAAAATAATTCTATTTTTATCCTCTGCATTTCTGTTTTTTTTTTTAATTCTTTTTTTAGCTTTAGTCGAGGGTGAAAGTCTCAAAAGTAACGTTGTAAAACTGTAAAACTTGTGTCAACCGAAAGTCAACTCATTTATCGCTGCTTTTTCTTTTCTATTTATGCAAATTAATTCTAATTAGTTTGGCCAATTTTTATGTGAAGTGAATTCTGTAGCGGAATAAAAGAGTGAAGCTTTGCTTATACCAAAGAATAATTCAAGCAATTTATTAGAATTAAACAAAGAATTCATCTCTTATCGTTTAAATAATAAAAATCTTTTCCTTTAATTGTATTCACAATTTAATCGATCTTAACTATTACTATTAGATGCATAACTATAAGAACTAATAAACAAGTGTTGAATACATCTTAAAGGTAAATTAGGTGTATATTTGCACGCGCACGGTAAAGTAATCAAAAACTCCCTAAAAATTAATGAAAAAAATGAAAAGAAATTCTATTTATTTGGGTGTTTATGGTATTGGTAATGTTAATGTTAATGCAAAATCAAAATAAGTAGCAACAAACCATGAATAAAAGTAAAGGAAAAAGATATTATTTCTCTTGGGGACTTTAGTCTGGAGTGGTGCTTTGTGTCTGTATAAGAAAGTTAGCTAGATGATGAAGATATCGTTATTCGGCGATGACAGACAGAAATAACTTTTCCGCCTTTGTATTTATTTTTTTTCTGATTCAAGAATGGGCAAATAAGAAGATGAATGACTTTGCCGTCTGAATGCAAAGTAGCAGCAGGCACAGTAATAGCTAAGTAACAAACCATAGTGGAAATAGTATCAAAAAATTTATGCAAAAAGAAAAGAATTAACAACTGGGAAATCTAGTAGTAAAAGAAAAAAGAAAATATTGTAGAAAAACAGCGTATGCTAAATTTAGATTATTGTATTATCCTTTTTTCAGTTTTTTTTTTTTAAATTTTATCTTTAAATAAAAGCTTCTGCATTACCGTGTAGTATTTCCCTTATTCTAATTTCTGTATTTATTTATCTAAACAACCGATTCTGTTTCGAACGTTAACAATGCAATTTTCATGATGAATACAAATTGAGTCATTTATATTAATAATAAAATACTATATGGTGTTATTTTTTCTGTGTGTAAAATTAAAAATAATATAATAAAATAAAATTGCATAGAAGAAAATAATTATAAAAATCGATATATGTTTCGTAATAAAATTCATAAGTTTTCACATTTTTACATATTAACCAACCAGCTATACACCACCAGCCAGCCAAGCCAACCTATTTTACTATATAAATTTACTTGATGTTATTTAAATTAATTTACATAATACACTATGCTAAGCATGTTAAACAATTTTAATGAATTTAAACAAAATAAACCTGCATTAAAAAATTAAAAGTTTTTTTTTGTTATTTTTCTTTATTTTATTTTTCCTTCATTTAATCGCGTTTATTTAATAATAAATAATTCTTAGTTTTTTCATTTCATTTCATTTATTATTATTATTTAACTTTATATTGTTGAATTTAGTAGCGAGAATAATTTTTATTGTAACCGCAGGAATACAGGAAAATTTCTATGTAAAAAAAAAAAACTATTTTAATTGTGTATTTTGTTTATATACTGTGGCGTGGGTGTTTGTTAAGCATAGTAGTATATGTTTTAAATTAATATTTGTATTTTACAATTATCGTAGTTTAATTTTTGCAATGAAAAAAAAATTACTAAATGAAAAAGGTTTTTCATATGAATTTTCTTCGTATTTACTCATGTTTACTGCATAGATGAGATTAAAATAGAAAATAAATTACGAAAATTCATGTAAAAGTGCACTTTTTAACAGATATCGTATATAAAAGCATCTTGAAAATCAGCATAGATAAAATAACCACAAACCTGTACCAGAGCTTACCAATGTAGAAATTCAATCAAAATTCTCTTACCTGTAAAGAAATAAAAAATTAAATTAATAAAAAATGTTTAAATAAAAAATAAAATATTTAATTAAAATCAGAACAGAAATGTAGTGAATAATTGCGACAACGTAATTATCCAACCAAATCCATCGATTAATAACGTGAATAATTTTTTAATTAATTAAATATTGTTTTTTTTTTCCATTTATCATTGCCACAATTATTTTCTGCTCGCAGTTATATGAAAATCACATTTTAATAAAACCACTTTGTCACGTTATACTGGTTCTCAATTTGGTCACATCAAATGTAACAAGTAATTTAATTAAATAAAACATAAACAAGTACTAAGCGACATAAATATGTTATTGTATTTTCATGGTAAATAAATAAATAAATATATTTAAAAAAGAAACAGCAGGTATATCACCTTCTCCAGCAAGAGAATTATTTTTAAAACAAATCTTGTCAAGTCAATACTGTTACAAAATTATTTTATCTCAATGACTAACATCGTAACCAATTCAGTCAACAAAATACTAAGCATAAACACTGTGGAATAATATTTATTGCAGGCAAAAATAAATGACATTAAATAACAATTTTAACACCCAATTATTTGGATTGATGACAGCATAGCGATTTAACACCATCAATTCTAACCAGCAGGTAGGTAAATTTAAACAACGGTAAAGTATCAATCGGATTTACTATTGCTTTTAAGTTAAAAAAAAATATATATCAAAGAATAAAATACGACAATAACTGGCAAACGATACAATCATCATCATCATCACCATCAGCAGCAGCAGCAACAAACTACCCATCCAACATATTCAATAAATTTTTAAGGGAGTTTTCCAAAAAATAAGAAATTGATTTTCTCAGCACGTGTCACTTGCTATTTATATTTCGCAAGGAGAAAAGAAAAATAAAAAAAAAAACGTTTTTTAAGTGACAAACACGCTTTATGCCGACAGTAAGTTATTTGCCCGTAAGACAGACAATCGCAAAAAAAAAAAAATTATTATTATTTTTCGTTAAAATTAATTAACAAAACGAAATTTATTTATTTTTACCTTTAGGCATTCAAGAAAACTAATCGATGGTCGTCGCATAATGGTATTTTTTTTCGCCCATAATTAACATTGCTAAAAGCAATATGGCATTATAATTGGAATTAAAATTCTTTTGTTTTTTATTTAAATTATATAAAATGGTTGCTTGGTTGATTACTACGCAGTTTTTAAACAAGAAAAACTTTATAGTTTCTCTGTGAGACAAAATAGTGAAAAAAAACCTTTTAAGACAATATGATTTAAATACATTAAAGTCGGTTTATTTTTCTTATTTATTTATCATAATTTTAAAAATCGTTTAAACGATGAGGTCGCATCACAAGTTAAAACAAAAACCAACAAACAAATAGAAAATGAAATTCTTATTTTATTTAAAAGGAAAATAAGTGAAATAAGTGATAAGAAAGCAAACAAATGGTGGATTATTTTTGTAAGAAAAATCATACAAAAAAAAAATTCATAAGATTTTTATCGTGTCATGTCTGTTTGCCCCCGTTGAAAATATGCGAGAAAAGTACTTTAATAAAACTAGGACAAGGTGAATAAATGATTTATTTATACAAAAAAAAAAAAACAGTAACGATGGTATTGCGGGTAATGCATTCTTGATTAAAAAAAAAAATGTCTATTACCGGTAAAAGCACGAACGTCACATTTTAAAGGTTTAACCGTTCAACACTGTTCGGACAGTTTCATTAATTTCACTGTCATCCACCACTTTGCATTTATTATATTTTGTGACAACACAGCGAGATAAAACAAATACAAAATTCAAGTGTATTTTCGCTTGAAAATCATCCCAGCCTGACAAGGAGTATTCACTTAGGTAAAATCTGTAAAATAGATTCTTGTTTGAGAGATTGAAAGCTGAATCAAGATAGCTTAAAGTGAATAAATGCGAGATGTAAGTAAAACGTACAGCAACGTAATTAATTTTGTTATTCTACGAACTGTTCTCTGTGAACTGCATTTAGTTGCAGATTTGTGCCAGCATCAAGCACTTTGAGTAATGGAAAAATAACGCCAAAGGCTACAAACAGTATACAGTCAGGTAAATATAATACAAAATCACAAAATTCATTTAAATAATAATCAAAATTCACTTTGATGAACTTTTTTCAGATAAAAACGAAAACAAAAAAAAAAGAGAAGAAATTCCAGTCACGTAAATCAAGGAACAAAAACAGAAACAATAAGAAAACAAAAAGTCTGAGAAGCTAGTTAATGAGGAAAAATTGATTTGATGATGAAATGATGAAACGTGTTTAACGCCCTTAAGGTGTTTTTAGAATTTTATTTTTGCCAAAATGCGAAACAATCAATGAAATTTCGATTATTTTCACATCAAAGATTTTGTCACTCGGTGCAAAAAAAAAACACCAACCATGAATTCTGAGTCATTTTACTGGAAATTCTTTGACAAAAAAAAAAGGTTTCTTAAATTCTATTTTCAGTCATCAATGAGCGTTTCTTTCCCGTATTATTACCAAATTCTTATTACTTTACCATTCGGCAAATAGAAATTCAACTTTACCAATTCTCTTGTGACAATTGTTAAACAGTTTCTTCATGTTTGTTAACTTTTTAACTCGCGATAGCTAGGGGATGGCCGATCAACAACAGCAACACAACAAAAAATAAAATAACTAAAAAGCTTTCTCTTTTCTTTACTTTTTTCGCAATTCTATTTAAAGAAATAAAAATTCCATGTAATTCCCAAAAGAGGAAACAGTTTCCTTTAACGCTTTAATTCTTTATAAAAATATTTGGTTTGCTCGATTTATTGATTAAATAAGCTTAAAGTTTAATTAATATTTATACAAAAAATTATGTAATCAATCGGAAAATACGACAAAGTAGTTGTTTATATGAAGAAAATTTTCTTTTGCCACTGTATTCTTAATTAATTATTGACAGTTGTGACAATTTGTAAACATTATTAATTATTGTTTTTGCTATTCTATTCTCTTATCCATTAACACAGATTTTATCTCATATTACACACATTAAGCTTTCCTTATTCTGATTATTTTGCTAAAATGCACTCAATTATTTACCAACATCGATAATGTTTCTTTATTTTTTTTACTAACTGTGTTGCCCAGAAAGATAAACATGATATCAGGGAAAATAAACCAAAAAAACATGACAATGACAATGCCAATTACCGATGACTTTTATCCATTTATATTGTTTGATTATGTTTTGATTTTTCATTATTTACTTACTTGGTGATATTAACTGAATTAAAGTAAATAAATATAAAAGAAAATTGAGTGTAAATGTAAGATTTATTTGTAGTTTTTTGGTTGATAACGATTTGTGCGATAAAATTTCAGTAATTAATAAGTGAAAATACTTTGTGAGCAGTAAAATACTCTAAAAAGCATTTTGAAAATTATTATGATAATTTAATTTAATAACAATTATCTTTATATATATCGATTTGTTTATTTATTTCTACAAAATAGCAGAGCATTACTATTGTGGTAATAAATTTAAATTAATTACAATCAAAGCGATAAAAATCCACTGAAAATGCGATAAAAATTATTGAAAATGAATGAAAAAAAAAAATAATGCTGCAAACAAAGCAATTTAATTTTGATAAATAAATAAACAAGCAAACACATATATCCTGATTGTGGGTGGTTTATTAATTTATTTTGGTGTTAATTACAAACGCGCAAGGAGATACAAATAACAGCAGAAAATAACGATTAAAATCGTTAATTAACCAAAAATTTTAATTTTCAAAAACACGTAGAAATTTATTCATTAATAATTTTTCTTGTTTTTATTTTTTTGTTTACAATTTAAACGGAAGTCAATTATACATATCCGGTAGAAATTGTTAACAATTGTTTTTAAATTATTAATTACTAGAAATTTATATTTAAAACCAAATGCAGTAGCGAAAAATCAGTGAAATATTTTTTCATTTAATTTTGCAAGCAAATATTATTACTGCGCGAGGTTTTTAATGAGGAAAAATGTTGAAAATACTTGACTTAATTGTAGCTTTTTGTTGTAGCAAATAAAAAAAACACTGTACTAATGTAATGGGAGGATTAGTTTGTTAATGTTTTATATTTTTCTTAGCGAATAACCGTCCAACCGCAGCAAATTTTAATAACATAAAACTAACGAGTAAAACACAATGTTGTATGTTTATTTTTTATTGTAAATAACAAAAAAAAAAGATACAGTTAAATAGCTTAAATAAAATACTTTTATTTCCATAAAATTCTACTATTTACTCTTCTTTATTCAACTAAACACACTGAAAACACTAAGAGACAATCAATTTAAAGAGATTTTACCCAATTACAGCGAGAAACAACAGAATTTTCTACAAAAATTAAAAAATTATTTAATAGGGAGTAAAATTACCAGACAAATTAACATAATTAATGTAAAATAAGAAAAAATAATATTTATGTCAAGGCAGTCAAGGAGGAAAAATAAAAGCCATTAGCAGCATTAGCTGCAGTTTGTCTTCTTTTAAAAATTTTTTCAGATTGAAAAACAACAAATGAAGCTAAAGATTAGACAAAACAAACACGTGGTTAATACATTTAAAAAAAAAAGAAGAAAAATAAAAATCTCAAGAGGGTTGAGGAATTTCTTTTACCATGAATTGAAAATAAAAATTACTCTGCGTATAAAACGTAAAACAACGTAAAAGTGCCGAGATAACGCGAAGCGAAACAAAACAAAATACACCCATAAAGATACCGCAATAAAGTTAAAACAGAAATTCTGCTGATTTAGCCTATAGAAAGTGTAATTAAATCGCGGTTTGTATTACTTACAAAGTAATTGACATGACTTGATTGTACTGAACTGATAAGGGGCAAGTGAATAGGAGAACCGCAACAAAAAATAAAAAAAATGTTTTACGATGACAAAAGTGAATTTGTTTATTATTGCTATTTCAGGATATTCAAGTATCATTCGCATTGTCATTTCGACCGTGACGGATAACGAAAAATATTTTTCTTTTCGCTGATTAGCTATGTAACCATGAGTGAGAATTTTTAATTAGTTTTATTGTTATTTGTGTCCTTCGATACGCTGTTTTGTTACTTAATTAATGATTCAGCGTTATTGTTTTCACATAATTGTTGGCTTTTTTTGCCATAAAATTAACTTTCCTTTGTGGTAATTTAAATGTTTTGTGTCCTTGTAAATTTATGGCGTTTATTTTTTTATTGATTTTTTAATGGTAAAAGCACTTCAGTGGCATGTGGAAATATTTTCTTTGACATAAAAATTGCAATTTTAACGAACAAAGACATTCATTTTGAAGTAATCTAGTGACTATTATACCTTTAATGAATACTTTGCTAATTAATGGCAGGCTTTTGATGCATTTTTTGCAATTTGTTGTAAATAATTATAATTTACAGAGATTTTCCGGACTTAATTCTGCAGAAAAATCATAGAGACAGATTGCAAATTTATGTGCAAAATTCATCAACACATCTATGTTTAAAGCATCCACAAAACACTTTAATCAATCTCATAAAATAATAAAATCCATTAAAAATATTCTCGCAAAATATAATTTACGATAAATTTTCAATCAAAATGCCTAAATAAATTCACTTAAAATGTGACAACGCGTATAGCGACAATTTAATTCAATAAAAAAAAAATTATCAAAATAAAATTTCTATAAATTTTAATAATAAAAATCAAAATTTCCTTTAAAATAATAATAATAATAAAAATAATAATAATAATAAAGAAAATTTCACTTAATTTAATCATTTCATCCCTTAATAATAATAATAATAAAAAAAATACGCCAATATCGTTCCCCATTTCTCTCACTAATCATAATTTTAAAACGGCAACGATAAGCAGGAAAATAATAAATAAATTAAATAATAAAATCAGTGAAGAAAAGAAAACTGAAAAAAAAAATATGACGACAAATAATAAATGATGCGTTTAAAATTGCAACAGGAAACTACCCTTAACGCTAGTACTGTAGTATCTATTTTTATTTCACTTCATTCGCTAAAGTCACATTAAGTTTGTCAAGTCAATCGGATTAAAGTTAAAAAAAATAATAATAATAGCAGAAAATTTTACTTAAACACTTGAATCATCATGTCGAAATCCCTAAGTAAATATGTTAAGGGTGAGCATAGTTTAGACTAAAAGTGATTACATTAAATTGTGTTTCGCCTGTTTAAAAATTAAAAAACAAATAGAAATTGACAGTCGAATATGAATAAAGAAATCAAATGCAATACGGGGTGGTGGTGTTGTTTTTAGCCGGATGACAACCACTTTAATTAAAATGTATCTCATCTATAACACGGTACTTATTTACCACGTATATTAACGAATAATAAATTAATAAATAATTTCCCAGTCCAATACAATCTAATCAAACAAATGGTACTCAAGCATCACATCATATGCGGCTGAATGGGTTTTTTTTTTCTTCTGTTCTTTTCACAGCGCAAAAATATAAACTAAAAAAAAAAAACACTTCAATACAATATCATGCGTGTAATACACACGGTTTAGTAACAATTTTTCAGTTCAAATGAATATTTCAGATTGATTTAAAATTCTCATAAATATCTCCCATCCGATTCGGTAGTTGTCGTTCGGATGAGACAAACAAAATTCATTTTTATTTTTATTCCAGTATTATTTTGACAAAACGAATTGTCGTAATTTCAAAAAAAAAAAGAGAACATTTTTGATTTATTTAAAATTGGGGTCCACTTTGACAACGGTAGTAATGAAGTAAAAAAACTATAAAATGTTGTCTATCTTCCAGTCATCGTCAGTGTCCATATGAATGGCGGAGTATAACAATGCCGACAACTGTTAAACAGAACACACTGTGATATACGGTTTGTTTAAAATTATGAAATAAATAAATAATAAAACCGGAAAAAGGAAGGAGCCCTTGTTGCCCAAAAAAAAGTTAAATTTTCAAAATAAATAAAACAAAAAAAGTCGATACGGGACGATGAATTTGAAAAAAATACGCAAAACACTGAACAACATCAGAAACAGCAGTAGCAACAAATAGCATTGTGTAAAGTTTTTGCTTCTATTATTATTATAACTTCACTTTGGAATTTAGTATAGTATAATAGGGATGCAACTAGAACAGCAAAAATGAATGACACAGTGAATTTCATGGTCTGACAATTTTCCTATTTGATGAGATGCATTGTCCGGACATTATTGTCTTTCTCGAATTATAATAGAAAATTCATTGCTCATGTCACAATCTTATACGGTTGATGCTTTATTATTTTCTATGAAAAATTTAAATTTTTTAAAATACAAACAACAAGTACTATGTTTGTGTACGATATACCCATTTTCTTTAAGGAAATACGATAGAAAGTTATAAAGGATGCTAAATGCTTCATAAAAGAAAAACAAGTGTAACTTCGGGGGTATAGGAGTCATAGAAAATTGAATGGCGCGTCACTTGCACTCACTTTAAACGGGGTAAAAAACAACAAAGTGATAACAATACGAAGGCACATAGATGTATGTTAAAGGGCGGACATGTAACAAACAACCAAGGGGTAGAATTATAACTCATTCATTTATTTATTTTTATTCACCTAGTCTATATTAGATCATCCACTTTAGGTTCATCCAAAATATGTAGTTGTTTGCCACCCCCCAACACACTGTCTGATTGTGGTGAACAATCTATTTGGCGTGAACGGCAAACATTAAACCAGTTTACCAGTTTCGACAACAAAATACTAAAGAATGTTTTGAGTTAAATAAATAAATAAATAAATAAAAATAGCAAGATATTGTATAAACGACACGACAATTGCTGTCTTGAGGTAATGTTTGTTTGCTTAATCCTAGTATAACTACCAGGGTGGCTATAAATGCCATAGTAAATGGTGCGGGTCGACAGATCGTGAACAATAGCGAATTTTCTCATTTCAGTTCTTTTTTGGTGCGAATATTCTATTTCACGGCTGAAATACCCTTCGAGACTAATAACACTATATCAAGGTAACACTCCAGAGTGCTGCCACCGTCACAAACGCACATCAAAATAATGGAATGGAAGATAAAATGATTCTACCCTCAGTTTATATTACTGTTGTTTGGGTTTGTCTTTTGTATGATGCATCGATATCCGGAGTTTTTTTTATTTATTATTTTATTATTTCTAGGTGTAAAACCTACCACGCCTAATCAAAACATAGTTCTTCTATTTTAATATCGTGTGGTAACTGCGTTATATCTGCAACTGGAAAAGCCCTATGTAAACAACTAACAGTCACAGTCAAGGTAACCAACCCTATATACACATTTTCTCTCTTCTGTATATTTTCGTACATATTTCGCATACCTTTCAACTACATCCATCGACCTTCTGCTTCTTCGCTTTTGTTTAAAATTTTGTTAAAAATAAAAAAAAAGCAAAGAAAAACTCCTTTGACTTGCTTAAAAATGATAAAAGCCAAATTGTTTTTGACTTGTGTGTGCTTTTTATTATTTTTTATTTGCAGTAAAAGATAAACAATTTTCGTTTTCTTTTATCTTATAAATAAAATAGACATTTAGGAATGTTTCCGTACCCGTTTCCCAGTCAGTTACGTGTGCAGAAGTTCAACAAAAAAAAAAAATTGCAAATAAACGAAAATAGAAAATTTTTATTACTTCTGTTTCTGAAAATTGCAATAAACGAAAGGAGCAAAAAAAAAAATAAAATGACAAATTCAACATCCGTTTATATAACTACCTTTTGTTATATGCAGTTTATTGTGAAAAATTGACATCCCTTCGATGATAAGGAAATGATAAATGTCATTCGCGTATTGAAATTCAAAAAAAAACTATTTTAATAACGTAGAGTAGAGTAGAGTAGAGTAGAGAAAAGTAAAGTGTTCTTTATGATTATTCTATTTATTTCAATATTCACTGTCACATCAATTTACCAGCATATAACCGCCAACGATTTATAACATCTTCAGCAATCATCCAAATAATAATAATAATAATAATATATCTGTTAGCGACTGACTGACACAACCACCAAACAACATCAGATGAACAATAAATAATAATAATTTTAGCATACTTCAACCATATAAGAAATATGACAATAAATTTAAAAAACAACCCTTCTACCCTTAAAGAATTTTAACTCAAAAAAAAAAAATTGATAAAAACTCCCGAAAAATAAAATAAGCAGCGAAATTATCATAAAAAATTGTGAAGACGCAGCAACGAAATAAAAATAAATTTCTTTCTAACAACAATATGACAATGTAGGTGTATTTTGTCATTTATATAATACGGGGGTGGTTGCTTGATATATATTTTTTATTTACTTTATTGTTTAGTTTAGATTAGAAAATAAAAAGCGATAAACAGAGTGCACACAATTCGTATTCATATGTGACACATAGTAAATCTGTCACATATGATGACAAATAAAAAGAGAAACTTTATCCGGAAAATACTTTGCTTCATCTTTTGCCACAAGGAAAAAAGAAAATTTACCAACGGCAGACCATGAATACAATTTTATTTCTTTTATTTTTAAATAAAAATCATGATTTCGCCTTTGCGAAAAATCAACAAAAATAGGAAACAAAGAGTTTGTGGAAAACTGTTCCCAAGAAATCGCAATTTTCTTTATTTTCATTTTTGTTTTATTTATGATGGAAAATTTGTGTTTTTCAACCAAAAAATAAAACCGGAATACAAACGAATCACAATAACGAATAAAATAACACAAATTTACGTTATTCATAAGAAAATACACACTGAAAATAAAAAAGCTTTAAAAGTTATCAACAAAAAGCACGTTTTGTTGGCGATAAAAAAAAAATGTTGCAAAAAAAAACAAGAGAAAAAAAAACCGCCTTCACCATTGGGTATATAGTAACCGGATGTCTGCATGCTTCTTCTATTATTTAGTAAACAAACTACAACAAACTAGCTTCGTTACAATACATTTTTGTAATCCGATCAAACAAACCACCATCCACCTATCCACCTATCCACCACAGAAACAAACAAACACGTTGCTAGAGAAAAATAAAAAAATATATTCATGTATTTATTGGCGGGGCGACAAATTACAAATTAAGTTACCTGAAGCGAAATAATACTTTAAAATTCATATGGTTTTAGTGTATTATTCTGTTGAATATTTGATCAGTAAGACGGTATGCTGCACGTAAGTTTTAAAAATTACCTAATTTTGTGCTTTTTATTTTATTTTTTTTTGTTTGCTTGAAAGCTGCTGCCAAGTGAAATAAATTGCAAAAGTTTTAAATAATAATAATAATACTAATAAAAAGGGGAAATTCCAGTAAAACGCAAGAACATATTATCAGAGTTATTTCCTCAAATAAAAAAAAGAAAAAAATACTAAGTAAGATTTACAAAAAGAAACGAAAATACAATTAAAGATGATTTTATCAAAAACATTTGGGGAGTCACAAGGTAATAGGTAAATGTCTTCCTTTTCCATGTATTTTTTTCTTGATAATAAATTATTACCACGGCAGAGAGATAGAAATACCAAACGTAAGACGGTTTAGGGGTTGTTAAAAATAATAATTTAAAACAGTGAAATTAATTTAAGAATGAAAGTAGAAAAAAAAACGTTAATTGCCAATTTTCATACCGCATCAAATTAATTTACAAAGTTACTTCACCCCGTTTATATTACTTTATGCAAATATAAATTATTTTTTTTTCGTTATTTTGTCGCTTCAACAGCAATGTAAATATGCTGAGTGATATTTTTATGTATCAAATGTATATAATTTTTAGTGAATGAAATTTAATACAAGTATAAGTATCAGGAGTCTCTTCTTTGTACCATCATCAGAATTAAATGATATAGAATTTTCCCATTAGTTTTGTTTCTTTAATTATATTTATCATCCCTTATCTGTCAACAGTTTGATGACTGTCCTGTGTGTGTGTGGTATACGCATACAAAATGCTATTGATAAACATTGAATTTATTACAAAATTGAATTAAAAACAAAACAAAAAAAAGTATCAAATTTCAAAATAAAACATAAATGAGATAAAATCAACAAAAACAAAACGCCTTTAAGTTTCTGTAAATAAATAAACTATAAGTTGACCGCCTTAGCTAATTTCTTGAACACAGCTGCTGCACAGTGTTTAATTTTTCTTTATTTTAAAAAATTAACAACATTTTTGATTATCGTCAGTATAGTTAAACGTTAAAAGATTTACTATTCGCCAATGGTAAATTTATTGTTAATTAAAAAATTGATCATTAATTGTAATAAAATATCCCCAAACAAACAAACAAATAAAAAAAAAAAATAAGAGAAAAACTCCACCCTAGAAGTACAAAACGCACCCTAAATCTAAATGTAAAATTTATATTTAATTACAATTGACATTTATTATTGTTTGGGTCCTTTTAAGCCGCCTTGAAACATGGCTTCTTGTTTCTACATTATTTTATTTTTTACCAGAAAATAAATAAAAAAATACTCCACCGTGCATCATTCCATATAAGAAAAAACAAACGTAACGTTATTGGTTTCGTACAATACGACTATTGTCTGATTAAATTACAAACAAACTGGCTCTTGTAACGACTTTCTAAACGAATAAATAAATAAATAAATAAGGAAACCTTTTAAAATTGAAAAATAAAAGAAACAGTGAATTCAGTACCCTTGTACACTTATCCGTGCTTAATCAGGGGTGATATAATTATTGAAAATCAATAATTTAAATTTATTAATTAAATAAATCGAGAAAATCGTATAGCGAAGCGCATTTTCAAAAAGAAATTTACTGCAACTTAAAGATTATTTTCTTTCTTAAAAACAGCGATAAATTAATGAGTTTTTCACAGACTGCAGAAATACTTCAGAAGTAACAAATCTTTGTGTATTGAAATCACCTTAAATTACAAAAAAAAAACTCCCATTAATTACCACCTTGAAACAAGTAAACTGAGTGTGAATTGCTGCAGGCAAAACACTCGTAAAATGTAATTTTCAGCTGAAATTAGCAAAAGAAGAGAAAAAAATGTACATATTAACGAGGGTGTGTGTAGTGGGTACATGAACAGCGAATATGCATTATCAAGGGTGTTATTGTAATTCACATGAGTTTTTTATTATTATTTTTTGTATTCTGGATGTTTTATACGCCATCAGGTGAGATGGTACTAGTTCGACCACCTGGAGCGTAACAAACTTCAACATAAATATAATTACATAGGAAAAAATAAAGGTTTTTCTTTTTGGTTAATGCTGTTGTATTTGTAGTTGTTCAGGGTGATTAAGGGTTGCTTTACTTTGCGCTAGTAAAATTAGGTTCTTTACCGTACGGATAACAAATGATATCATTAAAACTATTGAATGCTCCACCCATTAAAAACAGTATCAAATTCAACCAAAGGACATTAATTTTAAAAAATATAAAAAAAAAAAACAAAGAAAAACTATTAATACTCCCATCGCTAAAACTACCCTTAAATAATATTCCAAAGGTACATGACATTGGACACTGATTTTACATTTTAATTATTATGATTTTTCGGGTTTTTTATTTCTGTTCTCTGTTAAAATAAATTGACGCACTTTTAAGCCATCAACTATAGCTGAAAGTGTCATGACTAAATTAGAAAAGTTTACCCTATGTGGATACTGTATGCCTCCCCATTTCCATATAAATCAAAGCAAAGTAAAAGTTTTCTCTTTTTTTTTTGCTTTATTCATGAATTATGTGCTTTGGTTTTGGTAATTTTCTTTTTCATTTTCTTCTACTTTATTAAAATAATAAGCGAAATTCATAAACCGATGTCTGTTTGTCTGATAAATGATTATCCATTTACAGATTTATGTTATTTAGTTTATTTTTTTTTGTAAGAAACAGTAATGTAGCTACCCCTAATGCAGTTTTATAATTGAGATGAAAAAATTTCTAATTACAAATACGTCTCCAAGGTGATATGATATAAAATTTCGTCTTTTTTTTTACTGTCATCTTGCTACACTTTTTATTATCATTATTATTATTACTATCAGGATTTGTGCAGTGCAAGCAAGTAAACACACATATACACACATCCAGTGTTTAAGGTTCAGGTTGGAAGAATTTTAACGGAAACAAAACGTACAATTGTTGTTACAAAAATAAATTAAAACAAAGTTTAGTCAAATGTTAATAATTTGATCAGACAGATTAATACATTGTATTTTGGTTTAAAATTTCAAAGATTTGTCATTTTCTATTCTTTGTGTGCAAATAAATTGTGTACAGTATGTTACAGGTAGTAATAATAATGATAATAATAAAGGGTGACAAAATGACATATAAAGGAGAAATACACAATCATACATGTCTAATCGGTTATAAATTAATGTAATCGGATCGCGTATAATTAATCCGATTATTATTATTATTATTATTTTATTTTTATTTCTGTTTACTAATCATGCTATCAATTAAATAAAATAATTTTAATTACAGTCAAAGCTCGATTTGATGGAAAAATAGGGAGTCTAATGGTCATCGAAACTTTTGAACAAAGATTGACATTTCTTTTCCTTATCCTTTCCACTTAATTGTGATTACTTTGACCAGTGATCTACAGAACAGAAGTTCTGAAAACGACAATAAACTAAGGGAAAAAATTTCTCTTAGTTTATTACCGCATCCAATTAACGTATAACACCCTTGTGAATTTGTGTACACGAACACCGGACCATGAATTACAACGAAAAATAATTCTTGTTTTTTTTTTTTTAGTTTTTTCTTTTGCCGGATTAAAGTATTCTGTACGCGGATCATTTTCCTTTTTGGTTTTTAATTTTACTTCTTTTTGCTTTCATTTATATCAAAAAAAAAAAAAAAAGCTACAACAACCCCAATGCGCGTATTAAAGAGCTGACAGCATAATATTTATAGCAATTCATAAACACGCAGCCAGATCATGTACTTTGGGAATGTTTTTTTTTTCGTTTCATTTCGTTTCCATGTTTAGTACAAAAGACACTGTGCAACACAGTGTATACCACCTTTTGGGGCTCAGTGCTGTTGATAGGTATTGTTGAATATTTAAAGTACAAGAATTTACACCCTTACTTAACTAACAGCAACAGCTATATTTTTGTAACAACAAGAAAATAAAAAAATGAAATAAAATAAAATTTGAGATGACTTAGGGACATCTTTTCAACAGGCAACACAACACAACAAACAAACACAAAAAACAACATTGACTTTAATATAACAAAAACAGCACACGAAATACATTAATAAATCCACTTTCGTATATTTAAGCATTAAAAACAAAAAGGTACAAATATGAAAATTCGTGTTGGGAATAAATACAACAAATGGAAATTTATATATAATTTCCTTTACTTTAAGCTCACGGCATAAAAACATACAAACTCCTATAGCGTCTATAAATAATTTTTCTTTAAACCCGTAAAAAACTAATTACGTTTGGCATTCAATCAGCTTATAGCTGTATAATAATTGAAAATAATAAAATCAATTTCTATTAATGTTAAACGGTATCAAGTAATTTACTTTACAAGGATTGATAATAATAGATGAGATTTCCCATAGGAAATCATAAAGAAAATTCTTTTAAAAATTTATTTATATACAACGGTTGTCGTCTTGTTTTAAGAGAAAATCGCAAACGTATTATTTAACTCGGATTATTTAAATCTAAATCTAAAATCGTGATAATTTAATTGACCAAAATGCATAAAGATTACAAGTCTGTGTAATTACCATTAACATACAAAAAAAAAAAAAATTAAACTAAACTAATCAGCAGATGACTAACAAACATAAACATAAAATTAAAATCAAAGCAATAAATTTTATTACTCATCCGCCCATCAAATTTTCCTTCTTTTTTTTTTTTGCGGAATAAAAATAAATTAGTTTTCTTATCGTGAAATGCATACAGACCAAGCACATTTTTTTTTTTTTTTTGTGGGGAAATGATTAAACTTTTTGAAACAAAAAAAAAATGAAAATGATTATTTTGTTGAAATGTTAATTACTGGTGACCTCCACCACTTCACATATAATATAGTTTTATTAAGCACGTAAATACTTTTACAAAGTGCAGCACAAACGAACCAAGAAATAACGAAAATATCGAGGTGTTGACACTTGATTCCCAGTAATTATGACCTTTATGAAGTTTTAACTTATATAACTGGCTGCTGAATGCATTGATGACATTATTAAAAGGACAAAGTTTTGTGTTTTGGAAAAATATGTGATAATTACAGGCCAAGACACAATTAATACTACTAGAAATTTAGTTATTATTTTGAGTAGAAAAAACTATAAAATTGAATCCATAAATCAGGTCAAGAATTATAGAAATTTAATATTTTATTCCCTTACAATTTATTTTCATCCTTTAATTATAATTATCTAAGCATTGTAGTGGTGCCAAGACACTTGTAAAATACAAATAAAGTCATAAAAATGCAGCAAAGTAATGAAAAACTTATTCTGCTCACTCGTTAAACGGTTTTAAGTAAGGAAAAACACCCAAACGACGAAAATTATAAGAAAACTTTAAGAAACAACAACATACGTTAAGAAATTATTTTATCATTAAATGATGCATCGTATTGTTGTTGCTGTTTGTCGATTTGTTTGTTTGGAGAAAGTTTTTTCTACGTAAATTAAATGGTCTGAGTTAAAATGGGAGATTGGTTGTGTTTTGTACAGATTAAATAAACTAAAAGGGATAATATTCATCTTTCGCAAGTAATAAGAATTCATTTCATTAATCTATTTCAGATGAAAAAATGTTTCGTTGACGTTTCGCCTCCATCTGATTCTATATATTTGTTTGTGTGTCTTGCTCCTCTGTGAAACAGCAGGCGTCCATTTGGCGTCCCTTTATTTTATTTTATCCATAATAGATACACAACAGATATGGTTAAATAGATACAGAAATAAACAAAAAAAAAAATTAGAAGAAAAACCAAATAACAATTTGAAACTTCTTTTATAATTCAGTGTAATAACAATCTAATAACATAAAATGAAAATAAAAAATAACGAAAAATGAAAGTGAGGCACAGCTGAGTTGGCTGTGTAGGCAGGGTGTGGTTGTACTGTTGTTACTTCTGTCTGAATATGTATTTATGGTATTTATTCCTTGGACGAGGGTAGCATAATTCTAATGTCAAAAAATCTGTATGTCTTTAACGTAAAGAAGAAGACGAAGACGAAAAACGTTAAAAACTTTTATTTTTTTTTTACACTCTTATCTAATTTATTTTTGTTTTTATTAACGATGAAATGTTTTTTTTTCTCTCGTTGTGAGGAGCCCACCATCAAGCAACAAAACAGAAAAAATTATTTATCTTTTGCGAGTAAAAGTACCCTAATCTTTGTTAAAAACTACATACGGTAAAAAAAAAAATCATCATCATTTAGCAGCAAATGATGCTTAGGCCCTTTTGTCTTCACTAACTTTTAGCACACCTTCGGGCACCTTAATAAAAAACGTGATTTCTTCGTCTAGAAAACAGACATTTTTCTCTTGTCTTTGAAATATTTTGAAATGAATCAAAAGGTACAACTCAAACCCTGTTTACCGGCTATAAAAAATTATAGCCAAATCTAATGTTATTTTGATTAGGTGAGAGTGATGACTCCCGTACAACAATAACATAAAATAATAAATTGTACGAAACACCGGTAGTATTTTTATTCACGCGACCGGCATACACTTTTCACCAATTTATTTATATTAAAGTAGAGAATTTTATATGAAATATTTGCAAAGATAATTTTACTTTTTGTTAGTAACATTCATTCATAACGGTGCGACTGTTGTTTTAAGCATAAAAATGTGTGACACGAATTTGTTGAAATTTTACTGCGTGCAGCAATTGGATTAATAATGGCAATGGAAAGGACATTTATTTGCTAGCGATGTGACATAAACAAATTACCACTGTTAGTAACGAACTATATTTCATGTTATAATAAAATAAGAAAAATGATTTTGAAAATTTCTTATTCCATCATGTTTTCTTCATATAAATTCGTTTAAATAAATAAATAATTAAAGGAAAAATTGGCTTAAAGCATACAGTCTCATAAGAATTATTATTTTTGCCTTCTTATTCTAATTCGCCTATGCCGTTTCCAATATGAAAATACTTAAACGCAACAAATAAATTGATATAAATTGTTTATAAAAAAAAAGAAAAATAAATACAAAAAACATTTGTTTATTTAAACAGAAAAATGAATAAAAAATAAAAATTTTATAAATTAAAATAAACAGAAAAAGCCTTAATTTGTTTATAATAAAAAAAATGATATAAACATCATCGATTATCATTAAAATACGTTAATTAAAATAATATTTATTGCGTAAATTTATAAATGTTTATTATTTTTTTTTTATTAAAATACTTTAGGTTTCAATAAATCAATTAAAATATTTATTTATTTTTTTTGGGTATTAATAATGATTGTTAATGAAATAAATGAAAAAGGGAGTTTTTGTAGCAAATCTTATAATAGCACGATTAAGACACGCTAAGACGTTTCATTTCATTCCACATCTCATCACACTTTACAATCGAATGACACTTTGTTTATATTATTAAAGAAAATATAAATAAATAAATATATAATTTATATATTAATTAATTGAATTGTTTACTATTAAAGTTGAAGTTTTTATTAGATTTGTCGTTGTTTTTTCATCTCCTTTTTAATTTTTTTCGATTGTCTTAATTGTTTATAAATCGAAATAAATAAACAAAATGTGTTGCTCATTAGAAAAATGTGTTTTTAACGGATCAGTTAAGTGGGTTTTATGCCAACAAAAAATATTTAATTTTTTTTCTTTAATTCGTTGGTGGAAAATTTTGCTTGGAAAATTATTTATTTACAAAAAAACACTTGTTTAGTGACTTCTGCTAGCGCATTCAACAACCAGCTATGTTATGTTTCGTTATACCAGTTTTAAATGAAATTTTATTATTATTTTTATTTAAAGTTTTCTTTACAATTTATTTAGTTTAAAAATAAAAGTAATTAAATATAAATAATTAAAAATTATTAAACTTAGTTTTAGCTTAATTAAACTTTTAGAATAATTTTTCTTTTATGTCAAAAAATAATATTCAGTTATACCAGTAAGTATGTAGTGTGTTTTCTAGCAAAGACTCATTTTACTAAAGCTCAAATTTACTAATTTTTCAAATTTTCAACTTTAAATTACTTTTCATCTTCCAAAACAGTAATTTCTATTTGAATTAATAAATATATTTATAAAACAAACTATAATATAAATAACAAAAATAAATTAAAATAAAATTGGATAGAAAAAACGCTACGAAATGTGGATAAATAAAAGCCCAATAACAGACTAATGCAGAGTAAAATAAAAAGAAAAGATTCACGAAAATACTGTTGTGTCATATAATAAAAAGTATTAAAAAAAAACAGTCAAGAAAAAACACATAATTTTCTTTATGATGAGGGAAAAATTTTCATAATCAACTTTATTACAACAATACCAGTGATGGTATATGAGCACAATCAGAACATAAACAAGAAAAAGAAAAATTATAGTCATATAGAACACACAAGGAAAAAGAATATATATTCGTCACAAAAATTAACATTTGTCGAGAGACAAACAGCAAACTTAACAAAGCAAACAACAAAACATTGTATCACATATTTTATGTATTTTTATTTATAATAAAAGAAAAATTCTCAACATTATTTGTGCTTTTTTTTTTATTCATTATTTTTATTATTATTATTTTCATTCCGTTAAATTGAGTCACAACAAATGCAAAAAAAAACCAGAGTTGTGTTTGCAGTTGACTTCATTTTTCATGCAAAAAGCACACCAAAAAAAAAATAAACACACAACATTTTCAGCATAAATATCATCAAAAAATGACAAACAAATAAATGAAAAAAAGAGAATAAATAAAATTTAGAAACATTTTTAGACATTTTAACTATAGTTTAAGTGATTTTAAATTGCTTTTAAGCCGATTTAGGAACAATAATTGCTAACAAATTGTTTCAAATCATGATCAACAGCACAAACAAACAAATCAAAAAAAAATGAGTTAAATCAAATTAAATAAATAAATCAAGAATAAACGAGAGAGTTAAGTGGATTTCATTGCAAACAAAAAGGCTTAAACTTTATTCTATTTATTTGCTTCGTTTTTGTTTTGTTTAAATATTTAACGCTTCACCACCATCTGGTTCATAGTTAATAACACTGAAAATATATTTTGTTGATAACAAAATCAATTTAAAATCAATCAACAATCAGCGTATTCAAATCATAATAAAAAAGTTTTTCGATGTTTTTTTTTCTTTCCTTTTTATGTTTAATTTCTGTTCAAATTAGTGAGATTTTTTTTTTATTTTTAAAGTATATTAAAAACTCGGGTACATTTATTATTTAATTTTAATTATCTGAACTAGTAATTGCTTAATGATACCCGAATTAAGAAGAAAAACATTAATTTTCCAAGCAAAACAAACCTTGAATTCTACCAGCAAAATTAACCCAACCGACCGCACGAAATGTAACTAAAGAATTATGCAACGTAGTTATTTTTAACATTTTATGTATAAAATGCAATAAAAACTTTAAGCATAACTTTGACATTATAAAAAAAAAAAAATTGTACATAACTATATGAATTATTTGTAATTAGAGTAACACATAACAAGTGACCCTATTCCATGTTTATATTTATTAATAAATATTTTAACGACATACAAATGAATGATGTCCGCCGTTGTATAGTTTTTTCTTTTCTACTTGTGTTTGCCGTTTTTTTATTTTATTTTATTTATTTCCTTCTAATTTAATTGTAAATAAATAAATAAATATTTTAATTCAGTAAAATATATAATAAAAAATACAGAATTTTATTGTTTTATTGATGTACGTTAAGGCGGTTAAAAAGATATTTTCCAATTTCTTTAAAAACCTCCATCTGTATGACAGATGTCGAGAGCGGTTTTCTTGTCGCTTTTTTTTTCACTTGAAATTTTGTTTGTCAGTTCAGCTCTCAGTTTTAGCTACAAAAGATCGCAAATTTTTGTTGTTTTTTTTTTTTTTTGGTTTCATCTTTATTTATTTAATAAATTTTCTTCTACAAAATAAGTAAATAAACAAACAGCATGGTATAAGTCAGGCCACACATTAGATCATAAAACATACAAAAATAAATACAAGAGAAAAAAAAATAGTGAAAAATACGAAACAAGACATGACTACTTGTTATAAGTAACGAAGAAAAAAAAAAAAAGGTTAACAAATGACGTAATTTAAAGAAAAATAAAACAGCGAACAAGGACACCCAATCTTGACATGGGTGACAGTAAAACAGCAAAAACAACAACAGCGAAAAAGGAGCTCAAAACATGAAAACATTAATTTAATAACCCGATGCTAAGACACAGAGAAGATGAGTTTAAAAAAATAAAAAGCAAAAATTGTGCTGAAATAAGTTAGCTGAGTTGTAAAAAAAAAAAGGTTAGAAGCAACAAAAAACGCAACAAGGGAGAAATACCATCCAGTTAAATTAAGAAATAATTTTCTTTTCTCATTTTAAAGACAAATTTATCTTCTTATTTTATTAGCGTCGTTGAAATTGTTTTCTTTTTGCTTATTTCTAAGGAAAAAAAAAATCAACCATGAACGTCTCTTTAAATGCAATAAAATACGGAAGTTTTTCTATGTACTTTCAATATGAATTTGTACATTGAAAATTGCATAATGAAGAGGCAAAAAAAATAGTATAGAAGAAGTACAATGGATAAATTATTGCAATGATGGGCGGCGAATGGGGTTTTATGCTTTAACATTTAAGACGTGCAGCAATATTCTCCTTGGTAATATGTATCACAAAAGACATAAATTGAATTTAAAACTAACCAATAAATACTTAAAACTACAGAGTTTCAGGGCTTGTGCTACTCAACCCAACATTTTATTCCTTAAATAACAGCGTCAGATAGTTAATTTTAAATCAATAGAGTGAAGAAATAAACAAAAAAAATTTCATCTATAATCGTTGATCATTATTTGCCTTCAACTATTATCTAGCGAAATTTTATTTTATTAAAAAAAAAAAAAACTTTCAAGTGGAATTTTCTAATAGAAATTTCTTAAAATAAAAAAGAAAAGAAAAGAAAAACAAGAAAATAATGTTAAGCCCGAGGATAACAATTTCTGTATATAATGACACAATGAGTGACCGATAATAGACCGGTTATGTTGGTTCTCTGGGGTTTTGCCAACGGCACTAGTAAAATTAACAAGAAAATCATTAAATTTTCGATAAAATATTTGTATTAAGTTTTCTGTGAATTTCTTACTTTATTTATCATTATTTCAAGCATAAACATAATATACTTGATTCGATTCTACACATTTTTTATTAAATATTATTAATTAATTTTCTTTATAATTTTCTAGATTTTCTTTTTTCATCGCAATTAATTTCGTTGTGGTGAAAAAGTTACTTTCACTAATTTTGCTTCTATCTACACCAACGATTGGTGAATATTTTTCTACAATGGTTAATCCCGAAGAAAAAACTAATCAAAACATTGACGAAACTTTAAGTTACTGGAAAAGTACCCTTCGTTACAAATCATATTTTTTTTAAGGGAAGAAAAAGTTATTTTTTTCATTGATTAGACACCACTAGAGAGAGTTAATACTGTTTAAATTCAAAATTAAATTCAACCTTTTTTGCCAATAAATTTTTAAAGATTAATCAAAGAAAATGGACAAAAATATTCTATTATTAGCAGCAATTATGTATCCATGGAATTTTATTTATTAATTTTTAAATCATAAATAAGATGATGATGACTATAAGGACAAGAAAACAATATATTATGTATGCGATTGCAAACAGTACCAAGAATTAAAAGTAAATATTGAATGCTTTTAATCAACCCAATAAATAATTTATTCTCTCTCATTCGAACTAACATACTTCAATTAAATTGAATTAATGAATAAATTTTCCATTTTCCTTCCATTGGAAATAAATAAACTCTTGAAAACAATTACAAAATTTAAAAAATAAAAAAAAATTAAAAAGAAAACTCATTAATTTCGTTTTATTTAAAATAAATTAAAAAAAAAATGAATAAATTAAATTGAAAATCGAAATTTAATTCCATAAAAATAATCATCATTATTATTATTATTTAGTCGTTGTTGTTTTAAACAATTCGTCAGATCATTATAGAAAATTTATTTATTTATTTATATAAATCAAAGAATTTTCATTGTAGAAAATAAAATCAAAGAAAATAATTCTCTAACGTAATAAAAGTTAAAGAAAAACGATTTTATATTTAACACTGTGCCGATGGTGGGCGTATATTAAATTGAATGGATTGAGGTGTAATGAAGAAGATAAACGAATTTCAACAATTTTACAAATCAATAAATTTAAAGCAGAGCATACGATTGATAAAATTTAAATTAATTTATAGAAACATTTCAGTTAAAGATATGCAAAATGTACTGAAATACTAGAAAAAGGTGCTTAAGGGTTGATTCTTTATTTGATGACGCACCATCCTTCTTATTATTTATTTGACGACTCTTAACCGTGCATTTATTATTACCGATTACTCATTATTTGTCGATTTATTTATTTACAACATCATGTACGGCATAAACGCTGATTATCTACTCAGTGCAATTATTATTTGAAAAAAAGGAGAAAATAAATAGGATGCTAAAAACCTTTCATTTCATTTTCTTTCGCTATTTAAAAACATAATACGTTGTTCATTTATGTACTTAGCATAACTTGTAAGGTGGTGAACTGATTTTTATTCTAACACAATTAGAGCATAAAATTACAGGTAGCAATACAAAAAGAAAACACTTTAGCTGGGTATTATAAAAGGATTTTTATTACAATTTTATCGAAGAGAACAGGGAAAGGTAACTGAAATAAGCAAATATGAGAATAAATTCTGATTAATTGTGGAGAAAATCAAAGACATAACATAAAAGTAACCAACAGAGTTAAAAACTGACTGACTATAGATGGGTGTTTAATAAATTTAATCGAATTTACTTTGCTTTTTATTATTATTACTTTGTTTCTACTCTGCATGCTAATTGCTTTATTTTAATAAAATGTTTCATTAATCGAATTGTAACATCAATACCAGCAGTACTATTTTCCACTATAATTGTCTACCCACACAAGTTTAATATAATTTCTCTGCTGTTTTATTTATTTTTAATTTCATCAATTTGATTTGATATTGCAAAAACGTACAGAAAAAATTTTGTCTCAATATCACAAAATTGTTTATTTGCATGTTCAAACGACAAATTAAACAAAAAAAGAAACAATTTTTAATTAGTTTTTATTCACAAAATAGAAAAATTTAATTATTTAGTGAATGAAAATTATAAAAACGCGGTTTAAAGTGATTTTTTTTTTCGTTAATTATTCTAACAAAATTTTAAATAAATAAATTTAGATGTTGTTTAGTCTGCATTTAGGCAGAGATTTTATCAATATTTTCGCGGTAAAAACTGATTAAAACTATTGATTTGAATTTTCCAACAAGTTTAGATGTTAAAAATTAATCATTTACTATAGAAATTAACTGAATTATATTTTATTGTCATAATTTCAGTGATTTAAATAGAAATAATAATTATTACTTGAATTTTTTTAAACTGAATTTAATTTTAATTTTCGTATAGACAAATAACATTGAAACCGCTAAACCAAAACAGTAACATTTGTTATCATAAAATTCACACTGTTAATTCAACAGTAAAAAAACAAAATAAATAAGTAAATGTAAATATTATTTCAATAAATCAATTTATTTGAATAAAAAAAAAGAAACAATGAATTTGTCATAGTCATATGCAGTTCCGCTGAATGCATATATATATTATTTTCTATTCTATTTTTAATTTTATTTTGTGAGAAAATATGTGAATGACCAGAATAAATATATATTTCGTTAGAACTAAAACAGCCCAACCTGCATTTTAAATAAATAAAAATAATTCTATTCCAAATTATATTAAAAATTGTGTGTCATCCAATCTGTGCCCATTTTTTTTCATTATTATTATTGTTACTCTGCGTTGTACTGCAGCAGCCAACCCAATCCGTTTTATTCATTTTTCTTTCTTTTTTTTTAAAAAAAAAATGCAGATTTTGTGGAATCATCACTTCCGTCAAACCATTTCTAGTTGATTTTATTCAAAAATTTTATTTTAATACTAAAAAATTGGTAAAATTCTTTTCCTCAATTTGTGGTTGGCTTTCGTTGAAACACATTCCCTGAATTCATCACTATAATGCAGTTTTTAAAGCAATTTTTTTATCGTCTTTTTGGCAATAATACGAAACTTTTACTCTGTTAAACGATAAATCTAATCATTTAAATTAAATTACCATAGTTTGGTGGAAAATCTTATTAACAGAAAAACACTAAAAATAAATTTCTTAACAAATAATTAAGTAAAATTAATTTCTTTAATCAAGTTTTGTAAAATAAATTCCGTTATAATTAAAATTAATTTATTTATATAATTTAACTAGAGAGAAAAGTTTAAAGAAATATTACTAATTATAGTGAGAAAAGGTAAAAAAAAAACTGCATAAAAACTTTCACAACAGCATTAACAACATTTCATAAACGATAAACTTTTTCACTCAAAAACCAATTCATCAACTGATGCTTGTTAATTATTTAATCAATTATAAAATACTAAAATAATAATATTTTGTTTAAAGAAATAATTAATAATTAATCGATAAATGATAGAAGATAAGGAGAAATATTTCGATTTCAATTTCAATTTTTATCATTTTCCAGTTGGACAAATCAGAGTTTTATTCGTATTGATAGCGTAAGCATTTAGACAAAGACATTATAAAGCAAATAATAATAATAATGGGTCGAATAGGATGAGTTTATTTGTCTATTCCAGTAAAAACAGAACAACAAGAAAATATAGAAAATACAAAAATAATAATAATAATAATATTATTATTAATATTAATGTAACGAAGCAGAGAAGTAAATATAAAGACTAGGAAAAGTAACTCATAGTCAAATAGCATCATCTTTAACGCTTTGCTGATTTTTAAATAGAATTTCTCTACAAAAACATATTTTCATTTTCATTGTTTTATAAAAAAAAAATTAATATTTTCCCTCAATTTTATATATATTTTTAAGGAACAAAACAAAAAATATTTTGTTTATAAAATAATAGAAAAAAAAACATTATTTATGTGCTTCTTCCCGTGCCGTATTTAATGTTTTGTTTTCCATTTGATTTTCTTAATACAAGCAAAAAAAAAAAAACATATTTGAAAAATTATTGCTCTAAATAAATAAGAAATTTCTTCGTAGTTTTTTACGAATCTTTAAATAAATAAAAATTTTAAAACAATAAGAAATGAAAAACTAAGTAGATATACTTAGCTATATATATCAATGTTAGCTGAACAAACAGTTTATGATCCGGGAATAATAGAAAAAGTCCCCTAAAACGTTGCTAAGCATGTAACAAAGAACGTTTAAAATGCTTACCTGAAACAGAAAAAAGAAAATAAATTAATTAATTAAAATTTAATTTAAACAAAGAATTTTTTATTAATTAATTTAGTTTAAAAAGAAAAAACTACTGGAGTTTAAATGTTTAAATCTAAAAGTTAGTTGAACTCATCATAGTCACTACTTCCCTCTGCATGGTATTTATTTTTAAATCTGTACAAAATAAGCAGAAAGAAAAAACAACGAAATTGTAAAGCAAAGCAAATCAAAGCAAAGGAAACACAAGAAAAGAAAAGAAATTTATTACGGTCAACAACCGCAAAAATAAAACAAAGTACCAAGTGCCTATTTTAGGTAAAACCAAGCTTATTAAATTCTGTTTTTTTTTTTTCTCTTCTTCATTTAGATTTATTTATTTCCGAGTGTAAACAAAACATCAATAAACAAAATGTGATTAAGAGAAGTACTTTTAAGCTACTTTTAGAAATACATCTGAGAACATTTGGAGCAAAAAAATTTAAATTTTGTTCATAAACATATTTCCTAACAAATGCACCGCTATTAACGCCCCAGTTGACCTGCTTTATTAACCTTTTATTTGCGGTACTTTTATTGCATTTGAAATATAATTACTTAATTAAAGTTTATTTTTTTAATTACTACTTAAGCGGTTATAACAGTTTAATAAATTGAGACAAAGAAAAAATTGAGTAAATTTGGTTTAAGTTTACAAAAGTTGCGTAAAGTTTTAACAAATAAACAAGATTTTTGACGTTTTTTGTTACAAAACAAAACAAAAACGTTTTTTGTTACAAAAAGTAAATTCCGTCCATCTTTTAATTGTTCTTTTAAGTTGCGCGCGTTCATTTTTTTTATTATAATAATAAATAGTAAAACAAAAACGATGAATTTTCTTATGATTTAACTCGGTTAAGTAAGAAAAGTTAGTAAAAAGTTATTCAAACAAAAAATGTGTATTTTTTTTTTTTTTTGTTAAATACAGCGACAAAGCGAAGAGCTTAAACTGCATAGAAAATAAAAGAAAATTTCTATTTAAATAAGAAATAAAGTTTCAAACGAAAATTAAGTGCAAAACTTTATAACAGTATAAAATACAAAAATAACAAGACTTAAGTAAACTTTTTGGTACTTGATTTCTTACACTAAGTTATTCTGCTGTAAAAACTACAAAATTGTGTAAAGAAATATTCAAAAAAAAAAAAAAAGAAAAATTTATTCACAAACAAAACTATCAATAACAGGAAAAATAACAAAGTTTTTAACAAAACATAAATACTTCGAGTATGAAAATTGCTTACGTTAAGGCACAAAAAAAAACTTAATCTAAACACAACTTGAGACAAAGTAGAAAATATATCAAAAGACAAGTAAAAAAGGCGAAGAAATTATTGGCCGAAAAATAAATTTGGCGTAAACAACATTTTAGTTAGATAAAACTTTTATTTTTTCGTTGTTTTGTATGGTTCTCCTCTATCCTGGACAAAACATTAATGTTATTTTCTTCCAATTTTATTGTTATTTTACTTAGATTTCTGGTCTTGTTATGTAACCAAAACAAAAAAAAATAATAATAATACAATATTTCTTCTCTTTCAGTTTTATCTAAGTTCTTAACGCAAAAACAAAAAAAAAAAAACATCGAGAAGAATTTATTCGATAAAGTTTTTCGTTTTGTTTTTAGTAAAACAAAGCCACAGCTATGAATTGTCCATGTTTTTGCTTTTTATACCGAATTATTATGATTAAAAATCCACTTGTAATATACAAACTAAAATAACAACGAAAAAAAGCACTCAGTTTTCTTTATTACAAGAATTTCAAATTAATTTTATTCTCATCTTATTTAAAACGGAATAAAAATAAAAAAATAAGCAGATAAACACGAACCGACCACCCGTCATGTGACGTGACACTCGTTTTACAAACTGAACATCTTCAAAAAAAAAACCGTGTGAAATTTTTATCTCACGATGACCCGCATGAAATTCACAAGTTTAATGGCTTTTTCTTAGTTATTTTTTTTTTTTTCATTTATTATTCCCAACGTAATTTAAAATGAAGTAAAGAATCGTGATGCACTTAGTTTAAGAGATGAAAAACTGTTTTAATAATGCTAGAAGGATAAAAATAAATTCATGATAATTAATTTTTTTTTGTTTTGTTTATAAACCATGCGGTCAGTGCTATTCTTTTATTTTTTTAATTACAATAAAATGGCGTTTTGTATTCGAAATAAACAAATTGAGGTTTTTTATCTTTTGTATACATTTATGAATGAAAATCCAACGAAAAAGAAAAAGGTATGCAATTTTTTTTTTGTTTGGCCTAGCGGAAGGAAACTTTACTTAACATAAGTTTTTACTTGGAAACTTCTTTAATAATAAAACAAAGTGAACATTGGTTGATTTATCATTTCTTTTGTGAATGAGTTATGTAATGTCCAAGCGTTATTCTATTACAAATACACAACAACCATGCACGATTCATTTTGTTTTATCAGTTTCATAAACTTTTCATCATACTTCTGCTACAAAATGCTTGAAGCATTGTTATCATTCTTTTTCTTTTTTTTGGTAGTCATAAGGTCGCCACATTAAATATCCATATACACATGATGTTACTCTCTCCTGCATACAATAAGTTAAGCCTTTTTTCGCAAATAAAAGAACAATTTAATGTTTTTTCTGTAGTGATAAAGAAAAATCGTTACAAATTACTTTTATAAAAGACATTTGTTGACAATCCATCATTCTTGGTGAACTATTTTAACCGATTTACCAATGTTTATTCATAATTAAAGGGCAAAACAACTACTTTTTTTATTTTCAATTGACATAAATGTCTTAATAACCGGTTCAACAAATCTTAAATCAACTGATTCTACTGTCTTTTTATTATGTAATAAATCTGTAAACGATGAAATCACATACGTACAAAATCTATCTCTAAACGGAAGCAAAGCTGTTTGCTGCTACCTACTACTTCGTTTTGTAATAAAAAAAGAAAAGAAAAAATTGCTTGCAGTTGAGTTGTTATCAGTCATACGTTTCGTCTCGTATATTCTCGAAATAAAATTTAATTCCATTATCCTGTGCCGAGGATTAAATCTACTATAAAGTAGAAAATTATTTTCGGTTGGAGTAACAAAACAACTAACATACATTTTTGGGGGGGAATAAAATGTAAGCAATTTTATTATATAGTTTTGTGTCTTATGTACGTTTCGGAAAATGCAATATTCCTGTACCAGTAGCAGACATTAACTTCTGTCTTTCTAAATATAATCATAATTGGATTTTTCTTTTCCTTCTGTAGTTTATGCTTTATTGTATATACGGCCGTGTTAAATGTGATATTGTAGTAAAAATACCATATTGTTTGTTATAAAAGGTGTTTACAGTTTTACCACGAATGATAAATGAAAACATGTGTGGTCCTGGACTGGTAATATGCCCAAAAAATATATTATTTTTATTTAATTTTTGTATATAAAAATGGGAGTACACTGACCGATCCAACAAATTTGTTCGATTTGATGGCAGCGTATTGTTTGAGTCCACTTATAATATTTACCACCCCCCCAATAATATAGTAATTCTTATTTTGCGTGAATTTAGCTAATCAAGTAGTGTCATCATCGCCAGATGGACACTGGTAATAAAATTAATCATTTGCCATAGCCACAGTAGACAAAAACAACAACGACATCATCGATGATAATAATTTTGATCATTTTGATTTTATCATCTGCATTCGTGTGATACGTGATGCTGTGCAATTTCGACCATAGCGAATTGTCTGTCTTTTGCTTATAATATTCTGTATGGATGGTAACGGAAGTAACAGCGGTTACTTTTCACAATTACTGAGTACAAAGTAGACACGAATATGAGATTATATTGTGTGCCCTTAAGTAGTGCCACTGTACGTGGTCAAATGATAAAATTCGATTAAATTAATATGTTTTCTTTGTTTGTAATAATGTTTAGTCAAAGATGATTAAGGAAGGAAGGAAGCCAATGTCTTCATAATAATAATAATAATTGGTTTTTCAGGGTGTTTTTATTTTTTGTATTTTTACCAAATAGAATAATAAAAGCTTTTCTGTTGCCACTGCCATTGCTGATTTAATTTTATTTTTTATAAAAGGGCATAACAATAGAAGCCAACAAACAACATTCATTAAGTCTGATAAAGATGAAACAATAGGCGATTACAATATTCGCATAATTACATTTTGAGTTAATAAATCTCATTCATTATTATTTTTCGTCTGTCGTTTTTTTTTTTTTTTTGGACACTTTGTTTATTTTATGTAAATTTTCGTTAAGAAATTCTAAATAAATATTTATATTAATGAGTAAAAAGTATGTTTTAAAACCACAATATCCGCAGGATAAGTGGTTAACCCCACATGTTAGAAGTATTGGAATAGGAATATACTAACGTATATACTAAATACAATGCAGCTAGATTTTGACCACAAAAAGACCGGTAAATTACTTTTAATGCTTTGCTTTACTTTTTTATTTATTTATTTATATATATAAATAGTTATATAATTTTTAGAAGAGCTTCATTCACATTAAAATTAATTAAAGGATTATATAAAAGTGCAATAAAGGTACGAGAAAAAGGTTTAACAAAAAAAAAAAGAAGAAGCTTTCGTATCAATTACAGATTTCTGTAAGGAAAAAAAAAGTGAATAATAAAAGGTAACCAAACGTTCCGCTACGTTCATTTTATCCATACGAAACCGTACTTAGAAATGTGCTTTTTTTTAGTGTAACCCAAAAAATTAAATTAAATTAAAATGCGATTTCTGTCTTATTGTGTAATGAGCAAAGTTTACTAAAGGAGTAACAGAATCGAAACAACCGAAGCATGTTACCTGAGCAACATGTTTATTCCCTTGGCTAAAATAAATACCAAAAATATATATTATAGAAGAGTTTTGTGAGTATTACGTAGGTGAATATTTTCTTTTTTTTAAAGTAAATATTGCAAAAAAGGATTTAAAATAAAATAAAGTCTAAGGAAATACTATGCGTCTTAGGTCAATACAATAAATTTGTTTATATATCTAAAACTTTTGTGTTTTTTTCCGATAAAATAAATTATTATTTGAATATTATTTTGTCACAATTTATGTTTCCAAATAAAATACATAGCATCTGCTAACTAATTAGACACGAACATACGAGTGTGTACAAAACACAATAAACTTTTAATGATAAAATTGCAAATTTTATCTAAATTTATAAGCAAATTGATATAAATTAAACTTTGTCATGTTACACCAAACTAAATGGAGTTACATAATATCTACAAAATATAATAAAAATAATTTCTTTCTATACTCAGCAGAGTAACAACAATATTGTCTTTTTTTTCGGGGAACGTTAAGAAAATTTCCAACATCAAAAAAATGGGTAAATAAAGGATTTCTTTTCGTTTCTTTTTTTTTTTAAATAAATTTTTTAATAAAATTCTTTTATAATGCAAAAAAAAAAAAAGATAAAAATTAAATCTAAATCCCCGGATAAGCCGTTTATAAGGTTTACGAGAGAAACATAATGAAAAAAAAAATGTGAACTGAAGAAGTAGCAAACTTGCATATTACACCCTGAAGCTATTTCTAGAATGTATTTTACTTTTTATTTAAAGAAAAGCAAAGAAAAATATTTATTTTCTTCATTTTTTATTTATCTCATTATATAGAAATAAAAATTAACAAATAACAAGGAAAACTCTTCTCGTTCTTACTTATTATTATTTTCTTTTCAGTATAAAAATAGATGCAATGCGCTTCTTTGCCAAACAAAAATTACATTTTTAGTTTTAACTCGTTTAAGAAGAAAAAGAAAGAAAAAAACACTTTCTTGGTTAATGCTTTCTTTAGCCTTGCTAACTTCTACAGAAGTTAAAAGAAAAATTAAAGAAAAAACGAAAGAAATAAATAATGAAATTGAATAAAATCTGTAGTCAGTACTGTCGCTATGCATCGTCTTTAGCAAACATAAATAAAATTCTACTCTCTGACTTGGTGTTAAAAACAATTAAACTGAGTTAAAAATCGTGAACAATTTTCGTTTTATTTATTATTTATAAAGAAAACACAAAGAAAAACAAACCTTGAAAATTTTAACATAATTATGTAAACGAAGGCGTTTTACTGCTGCTGCTGGTTTACTTTCGTTTATAAATGTTAATTGGTTTTATGTTTTATCGTGTCATTTGTAGAGGATTATTTGCTTTTTTGGTTTGTGATTTATTTAAACAATCTATTCGAAAGGAATTACTTTTAAGAAAAAAAAGATCATTATGATTCTATAGTTTTCCATCAAATTAAAGTCTTGTCTTAAAGTGATTTTAAACAAAATTATTTTTATAACCAAAAATGTACCAAAATTAAAAAAAACCCAAAAAAACTAATTAATATTAATTACCAATAAGAGAATAATTACAGCAAACAAAAAAAAAAAGAGTCATTAAAGTAAGATTATTGCTTTAAAAGTAATAAAAAAAAAGTACATATTTACAAATTAAATCGATTTTTGACCTAAATAATTTGTAAAAAAAAAAAAATCAATAAATTTCGCTGTTAAAAAACGGCGTTTTTTGTTTGTTTAAATCTAATAATAAATATAAAATTATTATTAATTATTATTTTTGAGTGAAAACCATAACGTAAAATAATATTTAAAATGTAAATAAAATTTCATCATTAACGTAGCTGAATCAGCTGCTGTTTATTAGTCTCTTCTTTGCAATATTAAAAATAGTTTATTTTTCTGTAAAAATAACAACAAAATATATAAAATAAAATTAAATTATTTATTTACAAAAAATGAAAAAAAAAAAAAATCGTCGTTAAGTAGCGATGAGATGAGAAGAAACTAAAATAAAAGTAAAATTATGTCACGCACAGTTGTAGCTGCAAATAGTATTGAAGAAAAACACACAAAGTTAAGAAAATGTATCTTTTCTACTCGATTTGTTGCTGTTATTTTCTTCTTTTTAAATAAAAACAATCAAACAGAGAAAAATATATAAAAATGAGAATAAAATGTAATGAGAAAAGAACACACAAAGTAATAATAATCATAATAATAATAATAAGATGAAGCGAAATGAAGAAATTTATATAATTAAAGTTTTGCAATAAATTTAGATTAAAAACGAAGAAAAATTTTGTTTTTTGTAAGAATTAAGTAGTCACACTAAGCCGTATGTAACAATGTTTTGGATTTTATTAGTACAAACATACGGTAAGATGTATTAACTGTTTTAACATCTAAGAAGATTAGTGTTTGTGGCTTAAATTCAGAAGAAAATCCGGAAAATAATACTATTTGATACAAATAAAGAGAAATTCCTTAAAATTCCATTTATTGCTACAAATAAAGTATTATTTCAAAAGAAAGTCCGGAAAATATAATTAATTTCAAAGGAGTTTCTTGCAACGAATAATTTTAACCAAATTACTACTTACTTAAAGTATTACTTTAACAAAACAAATCAAATAAATTTCGAAAGAAATTTCTCAATAATAATGCATACACAAATCAACAAAAATCATAAAAGAAGTAAAATTTTAAACCGATTTTAAAAAATAAAAACAGTAAAATAAACCATCTAACATGCACTGAAAGCAAACTTACATCAGCAAAAAATTTTCTGTTAATACAGCAGAATATAGAGAAAAATCAATTTAAACAAAAAATTTGCAAAAGCAAAAAACTTAAACACATCGACCTTGCAGCAGCCAAGTTGACTCGCATATGATTGAATTTTATTGCTTTTCCATATTTAAAATCCTGAGTATTAAAATAAAAAAAAGTCTAAAGCAGAAAAGTCATTCAGTTAAATGAAGTGAAATGAAAGCATCAGATGAAGCAAAAAAAAAAAAAAATGTTGCATAAAGTGATTTTTTTTTTGTATAAAGTTTTTATCACCGTTGCTTAAAAATTTTGCAGAAAAATAATTCATAAAACGTTGGTGTTGAGTGAAATATGATGACGTTGCGAATGGATTTTGATTGAAAAAATGATTGAAGAAAAATTAATCAATATGTTTGGTTTATTTTTTCGTAAAGAAAAACTTTTACAGTTTTTCTTTTTTTTTTCAGAGAATTCTGTATTTTTAAATTAATAAACAAGATTTTCAGGACACAAAATTTTCATGCGAAGAGGACAAGACAAACTTTAAATTAATTAAAAACAAAATATAAACGATTTCGATTGAGAAACTTCTCGTAGCAACAACTTAAAAAGCATTGCTGTCATCATTGAAAGTTGTAACAACTTCCTCAATGTCAAATTAACATCCTTTTTAAAAACTGTTACCACTAAGATGCATAGCAAAAATAAAAATGATTTTCCAAAGTAGTAAGTGACAACTAAGGCATATATACATTTCGTAATGGCAATCAAAGATATGCTTAAAGAAAATTAAAGGAAAACTTTTTTTACTCAGCTAATACTCATAATAAAAATGACACAAACGATGATAACTTCAACTTTATCGTCTTTTTCTGCTTTAAATAACCATTCAGCAAATTAATAACAAATTTCAATGCAGCTTTTTTCTCTTTGCATTTAATTAAATTAATGTTTTTACTTTTCTGTTTTCTTTAACAGAAAAAACTTTTGAAATGCAGAAAATTATTAATTTCAAAAAAAAAAAAATATATATAAAGCATTGACCGGATGTAATTTGATCATTGGTGTTACTCAACAGTTCCTTTTCCATCATCACTGTTAATGCTAAAGTTGTACCAACAGCAGCAGCAAGAAAAACGACAAAAACAACCACAATTTCCTGTATTTATCTTGCAGAAAATATATAAATAAATAAAAGCAAATTATTGGCTTCAAACATCCGCATTTTTTTTTCCACTCAGAAAAATAATGATAATTTTCTATTTATTTCCTGCTTATCTATTATCAAAATAAAAAAAAACACATTAATCTATTTTCGATATTAAAGAAAGGACATTCTGCTGACCTACGAAAGATTTAAGTAAATATTTTTAGTGGAAGAAACGTTCGTTTCTGTGGAATTTTGTACTCCGGAGAAACTAAAATGATTATTCTATTTCAAAAAGGATTAACAGAAGACAAAAAAAGGAAAAACTAACCTATAATGAGTGTTAACAAGCGAGTAACTTTCAAATCGGTCATTAGCATCATTATTAACATTAGCATTAGCATCGACATTACCATTAACATGAATAAAGATTATTATTATTATTAATAAAATGAAAATTCTTATTTTTTTTTGTTTATACAGAATATACAACAATAATAAGAATGAAAAATATTTAACAATAATAAGAAAGGACAAAACAAATTGTCTGATATCTTATACAACATAAAAAAAGACAATAATTTCTCAAAGGAAACATTCCAAACAGAAAATTAAAAGTAGAAGAAAAGCAAAAAAAATGTGTCACGTACACAATTTAAGTCGTCCTTTTGTATTATAATTATTATTATCCGTCTTAAATATTTGTTAATCTTACTCTGTGTACAAGAACAATAATAATAAAAAAAAGAAGGATTTACAATGACCTAATTCTCATTATAAATAACAAGAAAATACATATTAATAATCTTAATTAATTAATTTTCTGCCTTTTTCAGCACAAAAATAAATAAATAAAAAAATAAGCAGTATTTCTGTCTTCAATTAAAGCATCCCTTTGAGTTTTGTTTTTGCAACTTAAAAGGGATATATATATGGATACTCAACAGACAATTAATTGGTAAAGGAGAAGGTTTAGAAAATTTATTATTTTTGTCACGAAAAATTTAATTGATAAGAAACGAAATGCACCACCCACAGGTAATCAAAGCGTAAATGGGTTTCGTTACGTTAAGGGTGAAAATAATACAAAAAAAAAAAATCTTTGTAAACGCTTTGTTAATAGTAAAAAGTCCCTAAGTTCTTAATGAGTGAATAAATGAAAATAGTCGAAGGACACAAAAATGAACTTATGTTTAAGAAAAAATTAGAATACAAGAGAAAAATAACAAAGAGAAAAACGGAAAAAGGAAAAAATTCTTAAGCGGATTAATATGGGGTCGCTACATCCCATTTAAACTTTTAGAAAAAATATTCACCAAATGCTTGTTGTGTTGCTTATCCATTGTTGAGTTTTCTTTTTTATTTAAATTCTTCTTCTTATTTATTTTTTTTTTTTTATATAAATAAATTCTAATGCCAATACCAACCAACGAACCAAAGAATTAAGATTTTTTTTTTGCTTTTCGCTTTTACATTTCATTGCTGTTGCTGCTTGAGAGAAATAAGTTTATTTTTTAAGTAAATAGAAAATTGATTTTCCATGTTACCAGGAATAGATTTTACGAAGTGAAAAGACTTAAAATTTTAGTCAAATATTAAATAACAAAAAAAAAAAAAGAAAGTATATTTATATTTAAACCGGAAGTAATATTAGTACAGTGGGTGGTTTTTCGACTGACTATACAAATATTTAAACCATTATTATTTCCATCGTATTTACATTAGAAAAATTCTTTCTAAACATTGTTGCCAGATAATAAGTAATTCCCACTTGCTGGTTAATGATCAGAATTTTTCTTCTTTGTAAGAAAAATCTATTCTGTTTAAAATGCAGAAGAAAATGTAGCAAAATTGAAAAAAGTACAAGAAAAATTTAACGAAAGGATTAAAAAGTCACTTCTCGAAAGTAGTACTCATACTCAAGAACTTGTATTTAATTTTATCGAAAAGTTTTTAATTAAATGTTCACAGAACACTGTTAACTTAGCGAAAGTTAACTTAATTTAAATCCTACTTATGGATAAAACTTTGTCCTTAGTTTCTGTTTATTTTTTTAATAATTTTCTTCTTCAATTAAACAACACAACCGACCGTGTTTTCATTTTTCTTCTTTTATGGTGTAATTAGAGTTTAATTTGCTATTAAAGGCGATTTTTTAATTGATTTTAAAAAAGAAGGAATATTTAATGGAGTTAATAATTTCTAAGAGCTTAAAATAATAATAATTACTCGGTTTGTTAATTTTATGATTTAAAAATATTCAATTTAGCGTTACTAGAAGTAATTTCACGATAAAAACGATTAAATTTGTCTAAAATCTAACCTTGTAACGATTAAAATCACGCTTCAATCACCTGTTATCACGAATAACAAACATTAAATACCAAATTACTCAATAATTTTATTAATAAACTATACTAGAAAAACTATAGCTTAATATTTATACGAAAATACCTGCATTACTCTGGAAATTAAATAAATAAATAACGAAATTTCTTATCTAATCGTAAAAAATAAAAAAAATCCACACAAAACAGTGATAAGACAGCAAATAAAAACCGCATGATAACAGAACAGTGTTTACACTGATACTGACTGTTTACGATAAAGGGTCATAGTGAGGTGTAGGCAGAATACCTGTAACGTAAACAAAGGTAAACAAAATAAAGCACCTGTAACGCGCTAGGTGTATTTATTATAACTGTAATTGTGTGCCAACACAGGCACACAAAAAAATTGATAAGAAATTCAAATTTATTGCTTAAAAAATTTAATTTTTTTTATTATACAAAAACAATCATAAATTTTTCATTTTTTATTTCTAAAATGAAAATAACAGATTTTACGTCAGTGACAAGTAAATTAAATTTAATTCTTCTAATTACAACAATACATAATAAATTAATTAATTATCACGATGTGCAAATATTTGATTTTTCTTATTTATTATTCATTGTGATGTTTCTTCTTCTTTTTGTTGGCTGGCTGGCTAGCTGAGTTAGTTAGTTAGTTAGTTTGTCAGTCAGTCAGTCAATCAGCCAACAAGTATATCTTGGTGGCAAAAGAACGCAAATCACTCAGTTATGCAATATTCGTATGGAATTTTTATGTAATAAATTTTCCATTGTTGCTCATACCACAAAATTGTATTAATGCCGTGGTAACAGAGTTTCTTTTTTAGTTAAAGAATCTCTAGGAATTTCGATGGTATTTTGCTTTAATAATAATCAACAAGGGTCTAGACCAAATACAACATATTATAAATTGCCCAGAATTTAGACAGTCTTTTCTTGATTAACTTTTTTATATATATAATTAATTATTTATTGCATAATTCTATTTGCTAAATTTAATTCTTTTTATTTATATATAATTTCAGAAAGTCTATTAAAGTAATTTTCAAGTGAAAACTACTTAAAACTTCTATGAAAAACGTGTTACTTTGAGTAAATAAATAAAATATTTCCGCAAAAATAAAAACTTCATGAAAATTCTAATTAAATATCGCAAAAAAAAAACATTCAAAAAACAAAATAAAAAGTAAAGAAAAAATTATAAGAAATTTCACTTAAATAAACTCAATTAAAGAATGTTCCGGACAAACTTTCTTACAACAAATTTTATTTTCTTATCGTGTTAAGAACTATCTTTCCGCTAGAACCGCAAGTAATTTTCTTAATTAAATTAGTTTTCATCGTATACGGTTACAGAATTCTTTTTTTTTTTTTTTCATTTAATTCAGAAATTCCGGAAGTTATAACGGAAGAATAAAACTTACTTATTAGAATCTATTTTAAGTTAAAAATGATTAAGAACAAGAATTTTTCTTGATAAAACTAATGAAATTATCTCACCAAAAACACACACAAATTTTAATCATTTCTCGAATAAATAATAATTTTTAACGTTTCTCCTGAGGTTATTCTGAATTTAACCGATTTTTTCTCGTTGTAAATAATAATTCTTTTGTTTACTTAAGATACAGAAATTATTTCAACATTAAAATTAAATAATAAAAAAATCTGATGTTGGGTAAATAAAGTAAAAAAGAAACTGTGTTGTTACCCACCAAAAATTATTATTATTTAACCACAGAATTTATTTTTTTATTTTTATAAAGATGTGGGGATCGCGATAAGAATTTATTAAATAATTTTATTTTCTAGAAATAATAATAATAATAATAATAATAAGAAAAACACAGAGAAATTTAAGTTAAATTCTCACATCATTAATTTTTTCTTTTATTTAGGTGTAGATGTTGGTTTTCAGTTGTTGAATAATTTTATTTACAAAAAAAAAATATTTTCACTTTGATTAGTAGCCTTGATAGTGTCAAAGATACCTTTATGCGGTTTTATAAAGGTTCAAAAGTACTTTAAAAGCATTAAAATTAGTTTAATACGGTATTAAAATTTTTGTGATAGAAAATAGTCATCGACCTTCAGAATAGCAAACACTTGAACTATGCTTATGATAAAACCAATTACTTCAACCGTAAACAATTTTACAGCAAACAAAAAAATAGAAAAGAAAACGAAAAAATTAAACCTTTTTTCTTATATTTTTGCAAATAAAACAGTTTTAATTGCAATTAAAACAATTTCGACAACAAGTAATAGCAACAACAACAACAACAACAATAAAGCAGCAAATTATTAATATTTTCGAGTGGAAAACACTTCTAAAAATAATAACTTGGCTCAACATTTTGTTTTATTAAATATTTTTTTTATTTTTATTATTTTAAATAATAATTTCTTCGTTCGTTTTTTTTGACTTATTTTTATTTTTGGACGTTTCTGTATTATTTTTTATTTTTTTCTATGGCAAATAACCTTTATTCTTCTCTATTTCGATGTTTCGCAAAAACAACAGCAAAAAAAAATAAAAACAATATTTTTATTAAATAAATAACGAAAAATACACAAAGTATTTTTTTTGCTATTTATTTATTATTTTAGTTTAAGAAAATTTACGATAATTAAAAGCGATAAATTGATTATTTTTTTCTTTTTTAAAATTCTAACACAAACACAAGTAATATTAATTAACCGGAAATCGTGTAACACCCAAACGCATTTAAACAAGCAATAAAAATTCATCAGGCATTTTACAAAAAATAAATAAATTAAGAAGAATCAAAAAAATAATAATAATAATTTAATTCAAGACGATCATAGATTGTATTTACAAACCGATTTCATAAGAACAAAAGTAAAATCTGAATTGTTGATTAAAATAAAACACTGTCCAAAGTGTCGCGTCTATTAAATTATGAAAAAATTTAATAGAAAAACGCAAAACAAGTAGATGAAAAAAAAAAAAAGATCAAAAACAAAAAAATATTTAGTGGAAAAACTATGAAAAACTTTTTAGGTCAAACAATGTAATAGAGATTTTTTTTCTTACTAATAATTTTGTCCAACACTTACGAACGAAAATTTGTGTCAAGAATTATTTAATTAATTAATTTTTTATTAACTGTGGCACGGCGACTGTGATGTTATTTAATCAGTTTTTTTTTTGTCTTTTATTCTTCGTAATAACGTTAATGAATTTTATTTATTTTTTAAGGATTTTACAGTAGCGACTACACGATTTTCTGGAGAGAAAATTGTTTTTCTTATATGAAAAATTAAATGGGGACGACGTTAAAGGTGATCGTATCCAGTTAAAGCAAGTAAAATATGATTAAATTCGTTTTAAAGGTTTTAGAAAAATCAATCACAGCATTGAAGCGTTATTTTCGTGAAAATAATTAAACATCTACAGAAGCGATATAAATAACCGCATCGAAAGGGCGTTGATTGATGCAGAAGAAAAACTTTAATTAACTATTCTAAAAACGAGAAAAACACAATGACATTTTTTTCATTTTTTCTTTACTTCATTAAATAATAATAAAATAGAGAATTTTTATTCATTATTAAACGGGTGACTCGAATGACATAGCAATAATAGCACAAATAACATAGTTTTTTTTTTTTAAATTTAAATTAATTAATTAATAATCATCGTTTTAGTTAGTTTTCTTGGGTTTTTTTTTTGAGTTTATTTTTACTATCGTTTATTGTATTAAATGTGGTGTCGCTGAGTCATTAATTGATTAACAGAAAAAAGTTGTTATTGCTGTTGACGAAGTGAGTTTTAGTTTTTATTTTTTTTTTTATTAAATAGAAGCAACACAACTGCAGGTCATCAACTTAATTTATTTTATTTTATTTAAAAAAAGCAATTAAATTTATATTTTCTTATTGTATTTTGTTGCAGTTATTTGCTTACGAAGCTAACTATTTAGATTAGCTAACAAAGCCTTTAATTATAGTATTTATTGAGAAAAAGAGTACCTTAAGTATGTAAAAAAAAAATTTAAATGAAAATCGAGTAATGCCAGTATGATGGTTAACGATGCCAGTAACTGACCACATTCAATGCAATTTTAAATGTGATTTTTATTTATTAAACATTTTGCAAATTTTTACATTTATTTTTTTTTAACTTTTATTTAATTAAAAACGATTAATATTAAATTTACAAAAAATAAAACGACGATCAACGTATTGACGTCGTGTAATTACGTTTAAGCAAGCAAATGCGCTTTTTGCAAAGAAAAAATAATAATAATAACGAAGCCAAACTAATTGCAATTTAATCATAATAAATCAACAATTTCGAGTATAGTTTATCGTTAAAAATAAAAACAAAGAAGAAGTAAATTCCATTTAAATTAAGTCATAAAAATACTTAAATAAATCCATAAATAATAAACATTTTAAGTTAATTAAGCCGATATTGTTTTTGCAAAAAAATTATTTATTAAGTACAATATGTCTGGCTAGCTAAATTAAGCAATAGCCAAAAAAAAGAAGAAGAAAATTATTGCTTGATTAACAAAAAAAATCGACTTAATTAAGTCAATTTAAAAGAAATTTGTTCGATTTAAACACATAAATAGAGTAGACTTTTGTTTATTTATTATTTTTAAGTAGAATTCACCATGCGCAGTAGTTGTGTTGTTTTTAAAAAATTAAATAAATAAATATTTAAATGTTTCTTTTCAAGTAATAATAATTTTTTATTGCAAATAAATTAAACTCACCTATTAATATACAACCAATTAAAAGAAAGATCATTGCCGATTGATTATGTAAATTTCGTTGTTTTATCTTCACCTCACTCGCCATTTTTGTGTTTTTATTTTGTTTATTTATTTTATTTAATCACAAACACACTTGATCACTTGATTTACTTTTTTGCTTTTATTTAATTTAAAATAAAAACAGCAAATATCCTCTCAATACCGTACAAAACTCTACAAAAATTCACAATTAATTCACGTTCACTAGGAATATTTCTTCTAATTTTTCTTCACTTAAATAATAATTTTTATTTTAAACCAACACAAACGTGCGGCTAACCCAAGGCTAACATTTAATTAAATTAAAAATGTTGAATCACTCGATAATATTATTGTGTTTTTATTATTTATTAATATTTTATTAAACTATTCTTATTGTTGTAATAAATTCTGGAAATAAAATTCAATTGAAAATCCATGTAAAAAAAAAATAAAATTGTTGCAAATAGTCTTGGTTTTAACAACAGCAGAAATAATATAAGAAATAAACACACAAAGCCACATAAAAGTATTTTATTTTTTAATTCATTTAGTAAATCTATTGACTTAAAATTGAGCAAAAAAAAAACACGTGAATGAAATTTATGTAAGGCAAACAAAAGGTTTTTTCATCTTCCTCTTAAAACACAACCTAAAAAACCACAAAACACAACAAATTCATCAAAATTAATAAACAATTCAGTAGAAAAATAATATATAAAAGCCTTAAAAACAGATTTTTACTTAAATATTCGGTTTAACATTTAAAATTGAAATTATATTTTTAAGTCACTTTTGTTAATTTACAAAAAAAAAAACTTATAAGAAAATGCAGCCAACCAGCCAAACAAAAGATTTTTTTAAATAGGAAAGAAATCGACTTTACATCACAGGTGTGCGCGTCTATATAGAGATATTTGTTCGTCGAAGCAAAACACAACAGAAAAACAAAATGCCAAACAAACAAATATAAGCGGTGTAGAAATTCGTTAGTTATTTTTTTATTCAAAAATAATGAAATTGTATTGGAAACGTGAATTAAAATTATGGAAAAAAAGTATAAACTGGACAAAAGAGAACTAATACAAGAGAAAATAATAATAATAAGTAAAAGGTGATAAAAAGTACAACCACACAGGTACAGTATTCACTATTAAAGGTGTGTTGGCGCTTTGTTCGTTGAATAACGTTAATTTTTTTTCATTCTTTTCAATTCTGAAAACAGCATTTCTAACTACATATTGCTGTACACAATCTACAAACACATATTATGTTAATAAATGGAGAATTTTTATCATAGTTTTTATTAATTCAAATCGAATAAAATAGTAGAAAACATGAATTTATTTTACTAATTTAATTTCATTGCTTGCTTTTTTGTTTTATGATTTGTTTAAAAGTGTTAGTATTGTTGACTATACGAGTTGTTTTATTAACTCAAAAGTTTTCACAGAAAACAACTTGTGACAGTGTCGTCCGCGATAAAAAAAATAACAACAGAACAAAACATAATTGTTTCTATTTAGAAAAACAAAAAGGTAAAGGAATGACTTAACTATGTCACTTAAATTTGTATTTTTTCTTTAAATTTAATTAATTACTTTAAAAGAAAAAACAATTTCCAAACAATATTACCGAAAAAAACAAAAATAAATTTATTAATAAATATAAATTAAGTTGGCTTAGGTTAAGTCACTTAAATTATTTTTTTTCCTTTATTTTAAGTATAATTCGCAAGACAGTTAAAATAAGTCATTCAAAAAAATATTGTCTCTAGATAAAACTCAGATTGTTCAACTTAAACCACTTGAAATAATTAAAAAATTTTCCCTTTTTTAAGAAACGTAAAAAAAAATCAATCTTAAGTCTTAAATTAAAGCAACTAACTTAAGTGTTTTTCTTTTAAAACATTTTAAAGTAAATTTATTCCAATTTCAACTCAACCATTTAAACAAAAAATTCAAATAAGAAATTTCTATAAAAATTCGCAAAATTTATTAAATTTTTTTGAACTAAATGTGGCTTAGTGTGTCTATGACGCAACAAACGTATTAATCACAGAAAAAAAATGTATTTCATTCACAATAAAATTTCACAGAAAACCAAAAAATAAATTTCACAACTAAATTATCCACTCAATAAATTAATTATTAATTATTTTGTTAAATTTTTTTTTATAAGAATCCTTTATACATAAATTTTCTTTTGTGCTTTTTTCTAAAGCCTCTTAACGAAACTTAAATCCACACGGAAAAATAATAATAATAAAAAACGTACGAAATTCACCAAAGAATAATTTTCTTGGCTACAAATTTTTCCTATTCAGTTCCACTCGATACGAAATACAACGGCAAACTAAACAATATTAACTGCTAAAGGAATTTCACGTTACTACCACAAGTGCTTAGTGTATAGTGACGTTGACAGTGTATTTTTCTTTGTACACGACTATGTTGTACAAAAATATTCAATCCAGCAATACAGAGAGCAATACGAAACACAGGCTAGTTTGAGTGATTCATTTGAGTCAATTTGAGTGATTTTTACTGCAATACTGACGTTGAGTATTATTATTGCCCGAACAAATTTAACTACTATTAGATTAACTCAGATCCGATACGATCTCACAAAGTTTATGATAATTCTGTGATGAATTCAGTTCAGTTTCAATACAGTTTCAAATTTCAAATAAATTTTCTTTATTAACGAGTTAAATACGGTTTACTGCTATGATTGCTAGATTTGCCAAAATAAAATGGAAATTTTCGCAAGGAAAGTATGTAATAATATGACATTTGCGCCCTCAATCAGTATCTATTCATTGAAAAGTACGAAATGGCACAGCAGTAGTCATCAGCTACCCCATCGATATAGCAGAAGAAAGAAAATAATGTGAGCTGCATACGAAAGGAGCCGCATTGTTGCGGGAAGGCAACGATAATCACAAAATTATAGTTGACAGAAAAAGTTTCTGTGACTGATGGGGATTGTGGGGTGGTTGGACAATTTGAATAAATTTAAAGATCTTCTTTGTGCGTTCGTGTGTCCTTCTGCTGAGCGCTGCAGTGCGTGCGATGCCTTTGAAAGTCCATAAAAATAAACAAGAAGATAATAAATATTTTGTCGCAATTTAATGAGATGAAAGGGTTGCCTGTCACCCATTTAATTAGCTGCGAAACGATGTTGCAGCTTAGTCCATGGACGCAATTATCAGAATTATTAATGACGATGCGACAAATATTTGCAAACACTGAGATTAGTTTTTTGTGAAAAGATCGACTGGGAGTTAACAACGCACGCAGAATACACAAAACAGAAAATGGGATGAACTGTGATCCGCCTTCAAAAGATACGACTTAAATCTTTGAAAAGAAATTTATACAAAAAATAAAAAAAAAACTAAATCTAAGTCTTAGACCTCCTGCCGATTTCGGTTACACTTTTGTGGTTGCAAAATTGCTACTCATTGCATTCATAGCGTTCCGTTGTCACAACAGTATGCCACTCAGCTAGGTATGTAGGTGAACAATGGCACATTCTTTACGCCCGGTGCACATGCAATAATACGAATCTGGCTTCAAATGTTTGATTGACAGACAAAATCAGCTATCTGCCGTCTGAAAATTATGAAAACCAATTTTCGTAACAAAAGATAATTTTTTTGCCATTTTAAATGTCGCACCACACCCCGGTTGTTATCGCATTGATCCAGTTTCATTAAAATTGTCACACTTTCTACGACCGGGCACAAATGCGTGGCATTTCGCTATGCACAGATGGAATGAAAGGGACAATAAAATGCCAAATCAAAACAATATTAAAATGTTTTATTGTTCCATCGATGTTGCGGCGAGGGTCCGGCTACGAGTCAATATTAATTCGAGTAACCGACTGGTAGGGAGGACACGGCCAACAATTAGCACAATCCTAATGAATATTTACTCTAACTGAACAAACAGTACACGAAACCAATAATGCTGCTTAGCCAAGGAATCGTAATGCACGCAATATGCGGCCTCAATTTAAACGCCATCAAAATTATGCAAATGCCGAAAGGAACGCAAACTTTCTCCATAATCAGATTTCGCAAAAGGTTTTATTACTTTATACCTGCGACACGGATACCACGATGACACGGAAATTTGATTTATTCACGTTATTGTTGATGTTACTGTTCCACCCATCGAAATCAAATCAAATCAAAAAGTTGTAAAAAGAATCGCGCAAACAATAAAATTCCGATCGTTTCATTCCAATTTTTTTTTTCTATTGCATTTCGCGATTTAATCTTTTTATTAAATAAACAAAAAAAATTTTGCCATTTTTTGTGCAAACAAAAGATTACAGAAATTACCATAAAATTCATAAAAAAAAAATGTGCCAAATGTTGTTACCATTACTGCTGTTTGTTGATTCAAAAAGTTCAAAAGTGTGAAGATTTAACTATCGACGACACAAAACTAATCGTCCAAAACGATGAAAAAAAATTAATAAAAAAAAATTGCAAGAAAAGTCTGTTCAATTTTTGGCTTAAAGCAATTTCCTTAATTGGGTTTAGCAAATATTATTTGAGGTTATTTTTTTGGGTTTTTTTTTATAATAATTATTACCGCAGGGTATTAAGGATTTTATTTTATTTTTATTAGATTTTATATATCCTAAAAAAAAAATCTTTAAAATGAAATTTCCTAAATTTTTTACCTGAACAGTTTTAACACTGGCCTAATGTTTATTGCTTTTCTACTAATAGCAAAACCTGTTTTGTTGGTGTTTAGTTATTTATTAAAAATGAATAGATCCTAAAAAATTCCTCTTTAAAAATAATAAATAAATAAATTCAAAAAGTGTTAAAAGTGCATTAAAGTATTTTCACCGACACTTTTCCAAACTATATATTAAAACCACTTTTGTCATTATCTTTATGAATGAATTATAATGTAAATTAGGACTTAGTGCCATTTCACCCCTTTTTATTATTATAATTTTGATAACATCATTGTAGAACAAAAATGAAAAAACTTAGTGGTAACCCTTTTCAACAACGACAACAACGAAAACAAATTCTTTTCGTTTTGTATTCTCACTCCGGAAATTCAACAAAAGCATATGAAGCGACTTATTAAAAACAGAATTGTTAGTGTAAGAATTAAGTAAAAAATCATCACAAGCACACACGATCACCCTATTAAAAGTCATTTGATTTTCCTTAAAGGTTAAAAATAAAAGAAAAACCATTGCACAGATAATTTTCATTCGGCATCAGCGGAGGGTGTTAACAACTCAGGTTGCTTTGAGTGAGAAATATATATAAAAAAAAAACAGCAAAATTCTTTAAAATCATCAAAACATCATAATTTTCATTTAAAAAACAGCAATCTTTATCCCTAACGCGTGTACATAGTAATAATTCGAACACAACAAGGGTATGCACACAAAGTGTATTTGAGGTTTTCTCTTTTATAAAATTGTTAGTTTTTTATTCGTTTTATTCTACCTAATAATGGGATTTCCCTGTTTAAAAACCAATAAATTCATTTTTTTTGGTGTTTTAATTTTCCTTTTTTTTTCTGCTGCGTAATATTATTTTTTATTTTTTTCTAAGGATTTATTATATTTTATTAACACAAAAACAAAAAAAAATAACAAATGCATTTCTCATCCCATAAGTAAAAGTGAAAACAAATTATTAACAAAAATTTTACACAATGCAAGTATAAAGAAAAACATAAAAATAGATCAAGTAACAAGTAACAGGAAAAATGCGTTAGAAAAAATAATAATAATAATAATAAACAATGACGCGTGCCGTCTCATCATCAAATCGGATTAAAAAAAAGGAAAATATAAACAGCGACATGAGCTGAACACAAGGAAGTGAAATTTTTAACTCAACAAAAAATATATATATATTAGGGGATGAAATTGGCTTTTATCACCTTTCTGAATGGTGAATACTAAAAAAATACAAAAATTGCATAAATAACGCTAGAAGGCATAAGTAGTTAATAGTATCAATCGAAAGACAGACAACTGTGTATTGAAATTAAATTTTAAAAATCAATAAAATTTGATTTCACACATATAGCAACAGCAATCACATTCGGTTAATTATGGCAACAGGGTTATTACCACAAGAGACCCTACGTAGAAAACAAAACAATACTATTATTTTCAGTTAATTTTCACGCCTTGTCAGTATTATTACTGCAACAAATAATAATAATAAAATCGAAATTTCCTTTTATTTTTAATTTTCTTTCATCCCTTATTATTATATTTTTTTTTTTGGCTGTTAATAAAATTGCAATTGCAGAGAGAAAACAAAACTGCACGTGACAACAACAATATAATAAAGAAAATAAAACTTTGAATGTGAACAAATGAGGTAATAAAGAATCCTCAACGCATTTTATTATGATTTTTATCAAAAATACTAAAAATTATTTATTATCATGCAATTTACTACTACTACTACTACCATGTTAGTAAAAATCAATTTTACTAGAATCATATACAGTTTGTCAAGAAAATTAAAATTCATTTAGATTTTGTTATCAAAATTTAATAATTTTTATCAAACAGATTGAAATTAGTCATTCTAAATTTTTCGTTTTATTAATTTTGCAAACAATTTGCTACTGTCGTGTAGATTCGGGCTGTTTTTTTTTTGAAAAAATAACAAATGGCAAAAAAAGAACAATAAAAACGATTACGTACCTTGAATATTTAATTTCTATTTGTCGATCTCATCCCCCGGGTAAACAACATTTTCATTGCAAAATTTATAAAGAAAATTTTTTTTGGCAGAAACAATGATACAAAACGGTTACCAATCGGGCTGGTTTTTCCTTACTTGATGCCTCTAACGTAACCACCACAAACCGCTTGACTATCAAAAGAACAAAACAAATTATTTATTGCTGTAATGCAGTAATTTTAAATATGTATTTTTTTTTTCCTGAGTAATAAATTAAATAAATGCTTTATCGAGAATCTTAAGAATTAATTTTTTTTTTAAATAATAAATAATTTTAATGGTTAATTAGGCTTAAGAAAAGAAATCTTATTTGTTCACATTAATCAAATGTTTAAAACGATGTTTTTTAGGTCAGTCAAACGATTTTATTTTTTCTTGTTGGCTTTAAACGGAATACAATGAGTCACTGCGAAATAACAAGACAAATAAATAAATTGTTTACTTAGCTCTTTGCTACAAAACGGAAACAAAGTGGTGAACACTATAGAATAGGGCCATTATTGCTATATATGCTTATTTTTATTAGTGTTGATGTCGCTCTATATTTATTTATCCTTTCATTGCGTTTGTTATTATCAATATTATTATTATTATTGCAACATATGACAGCTTTCCGGTCCATCGAATCGTATTTAGTTTGCAGATTTGCACAAGAAAATAAAAACAAAAACGAAAAAGAAAAAAGAATACATTTCTGTCAATGATAATATTCGTCAGTATCAATCATGAGAAAGGAAATTTCATTACAATCATTAGAATTTTCTATTAGGAATTAGGGAAACTATAAATCCGGACAAAACCACAATGATGAATTATACTGTTGATGTAATTTAAACTCGACTGACTTTGTTTATCCAATAAAAACTTTGTTGAATATTATACCACGTTTATCGCTTAGATAGATGATGGTGATGCTGATGGCATTGCGACTAGTCGTCGCGACATTATGGCGCCTGATAATAAAAATCTATATAACTAGCCACCCACTCACCCACTTAGTTATTACTATACTATTTAACAGAGCATGTACATGCCATAGAATTTATTTAATAAAATAAAAACAATTTACTAGGCAAGGATATTCATTTTTTTAGAATCCTTTTTCATAAAACACAAGTAAAATAAAGTAAAATTTTGGTATAATGGTTTATGTTTGTTGAGAAAAGCATACTTACCTGGCGTAGGGACTACCGTGATCATAAAGGCGGTTTCCCCGGGGCGAGGTTCATCCATTGCACTTAGGATTGGGTTGACCTCCGCGATTGCTCCTAATGTGAGTAACTCGTGCGCAGAATTTTTGTTAGCTGGGACTGCGTTCGCGCGGTCCCAAATAAATAATATAAAAATCCTTTAGAAAGTGAACTTCCACCACATAACCGTCAATTGAATTTGGTAGAAACATTTCTGGAAACATTAACGCGATTATGATGATTTTTGTCGCTATGGAAATGATGATGATGAATTAGATTTTAAAGGCTTCTTTTGTGTAACCGAAATGATGTTAATTTTTTATTTTTCAACCAAATGATGGATTGGGTTACGTTAAACAGCATTTTGCCACAGCCTAAAGTAATAAAAATTATAACAAGACCCCTATACTACTACTCGCCTAAACATCATTTCTATTCTATTAAAGCAACAAGGCATGTTAAACCGAAAAAACACACACAAACTGTCATTATGCCTAATAAACACATTTTTTAATGTTTATATTTTGTACCTAGCATGTCCCTTCTTGTCTCATTTCACACTACCAGCAAATAAAATACTGGAAAAGACTTGTAAGATGACTTAAGTAAGTATTAAAAACTGGCAAAAAGGACAATAAAAACTAAAAGGCAAATAATTGCTAATAAATAACCAAAAAGGACAAAATTACTCTGACTTTTATATTATTTTCTTAGTTTCTTTTAACAATTATAATTTTAAGGCGGTTTTTAGTTTATTTTATTGTTAATAAATATTAAACCGACTTAAAACAAAAGAATAAAAATTTAAGTGAACTTACAGCGTGTCACTGAAATAATAGCTAATATAAAAATTCTTTTTTAAAACCCTTTATTATCCTTTAAATTGTGTTAAATAACACGATTAAGTGATCGATCATTTACAAAAAAAAATGTCAAAAGTACATATTTATTTTAAACAAAAAACGGTTATCAATCAATATACAAACAAACAAAAGAAAGAAAAAAACCCAAAAGAGTGACAATATGAATAGGGGTTTCAATAATATTAAAAAACCAAAAAATTCAATGCGCTTTCACCTTTAATGCATTTATTATTGCATAATGCAACGCAACAGGGATTAAGATCGATTTTAATTAAAAGAAAAGAAAAACGATCTACCCGCATTGTTTTTTATGTGATTAAAACAAAAAACAATTTTTCTTATAATAAACTACCCACGTTCTAGTTAGATCATGATGACCACAGTTTAATTAGGGTGATTAATGCAACGAAAACGTTTAAAATTAAAGCGTAGACAAAACCATATCACATGATTATATTAAATAAAATAGAAATAAATTAATTGTTTTCTGTTTAATAAAAAATTAGTCAAATATAAAAATTATACCCTTACGGCCTATTAATTAACAACAAAATGAATATATATTTTTCTGTTATCGTAATTAGTAATCAGTGAAATAAAAATAACCGAAATAATCTTAAGTGTTTTGTTGTTTACATTGTATAGATAAACTTAGGGGTTGATTTGAATTAAAATAATAATAATATGATTAGTCTTTAACAAGGCGCTTCCGATTGATAAATGTATAAATAAAAAACACGTTTACAATATAGAAAAAATTAATCGACCACCCTGTAGTAAATAAGGTTTTCTGCTGATGCAGCAGAAAGTAAATTTCTGTATTTTAAATTACTTTAAATTGGCAGAGGAGACACAGGCACGCAAACATCAGACGCATAATATATGTGAAATTTATATATTTTGGAGTTAATAGCGTACATGATGGAATGTTTGCATTGGGGTGGCTTTTCTAAAACAATTGAATTTCATTAAGTATAAAGAATTTCATTTGATTAAACAAGAGAAAAAATTAATAAAAAAAAAAGAAAAAAACTTTAGCCAGTAGTAAACAATGATGTCGTCGACCATTCACGACTTTGATCTTTGTAAAATAATAGAAAGAAAATGAAATAAATATTTCTCTAAACATTTCGCCCCATCGAAAATAGAATAAAAAAAACCAATAATGGGAAACCACAAAAGTAGTTTTATCTGTGTATTAGCCCTTATGAATTATTTATCCTATATATAGTTAAACCCCTCGGTGACATTATCATTAGCTTTGCATACATTTTTATTTATCAATTCAAGAACAATTGGAGCATCATTTTATTTTTCTCTGTGGTAAATGAATGAGCCAATGATGAATTTCCGCCCTTATATCATATAGTCCTTTATTACTTGACTAGTTTTCCTCTTTTTTTTGTCAATCAATCCTGTGGTTTATTCTTTAACAAGCAAGTAATCATTGATAATTAACTTGGAGCTAATCTAACGTTTAAAATAGCAACCAATTAACTTTTGGTTTCTCTTCTTCTATTCTTTATCTCTTGAAATTTAATCATGAACATCCAGCTTTCATTTTATTTTTATAATAAAATTTAAATTCTGTAGTAGCGATCAATGCACTTTTATTAGGAAGAATATTATTTTATCTATAAAGAGTAACGTTAACATCTGCAGATACTCTATGTGCTGCAAGCTAGTCAATTTTTCTAAAATCAAAATAATAAAAAAAAGTGGTGGCTGGATACATTTGCTGCTATTGTTTGTTATAATTTTCTATTTATTTATTCTTCTTCTTCTTTACTTTCTTCTTATTAATAATATTATTGACGCCATGTAGTCGCGCCGTCTGGTCGCATTGTCATAGCATTCGTACTCCGTACAAAACACTTTATTCCCAGCTATTTTGATATTAATATGATTGCTTTCGGTTTAATTATAGTTCGTTTCTCTTTTTTAATGTTTTTATTAAAAAAAATCACATCAATGAGAGAATAAAACCGATATTACCGAAGAAAAACTTTAATAATTTCTCTATTAAAGTTAATTGTTATTTTAACTGATATTCTCCTATTTTAATTATTAATAATAGCAATTGAAGTTTATTTGCTATTTTCCGGAAGGATAACATCGACAATACAAATAACAATCAAAGGATAATCAAAAAAGTTTTTTTCTGGTTATGATTGTTACGTTATCAATGTTGCAAATGTGACTCATTGTGAGGAAAAACCAATTTATTTATTAATGAGAATGACGATGTCGGTAAACACAAACACCAAATTCTATGATATTTTTAGATAAAAATTCTTTTCTTTCAATTTTTGTTTACCCAGACATGGTTGTCCTTTCTGATTCCAAAATAAATGTTAAACAATCAGTTGCAAAAATAATAATTTTCCCTTAGTTACGAGATAAAATTCTGCAAATACTTTCTTCTGTTATTGGCGCTTAATTATTATGAAATTTTTACTGCATTTTAAGTGTTTAATATATCGCAGGAAACAGGTTACAAGTTGGTTTATTTGCTTTTATTTATACGATTGGCACGCAATAGGGGTTTTTTGTTTAATAATAATGATTTCGTGATTTTATGCCATTTAAATGAATTTTTATTAGCAATAATGTTAATAAAGCAATAATTGTGAGCAAAATATGATAATTAAATAATATTTGAATAGCTTAATTGATAATTATATGGAAATTTCAAGGATTACTTAATTCATGATATTAAGTAGTTAAAATTTGATAATAAAAATATGTTAATCAAGTAAAGCTCTTACTGGCTTTAACATCGATGGACATTTATTAAATTCGGTACTGTGTCGTCTGTTATACTGCAGCAAATAAACGCATAAAAAATTGTTTTTACATTGTCTCCAGTATTACGCTCAGGAATACCAAATGCATATAAAAAAAGACAATAAAACCCCGATAAGAAAGCAGATAAATATGATTAAAAAAGAAAATGTTTTTCCATTAATTTGTTTGTTTCTTTATTTTTATTATTTGATTCGCATGACCACAAATTTTTTTATTTCTCTGATCTTGGGGATTCTCATCGACTGGTGGAAAAGTGGAGGCGATTTTAATGTTTGACGGCACGTGCTGGATGCATTGTTCTGTGCTGTTGCTTTGGGTGGAAAAGAAACAATTTTTATTACAGACTTTAATTTCTGATAAAAAAAAGGGATAAAAGGATGTTTAATGCGTGTATACTAGTGGATAATATTTGTCTGCGTTTAACACAACACTTTTTTGTAGTTTTTTTTTAAATATTCTTCTAACTTGCACTGTTGTGACAAGCGTGTAAATAGCATGATTCGTTTGATTTACAATATTTCTATTTTATTTTTTACATTTATTATTGTTTTTGGTAATAAAATAGGGGTTGAGAGAGAGCGATTGTATCATTATTATTGTGTTTTATTTGTTTGAAAACATAGAATTTTTATTGCATTTAATCGGTATCAGAGTACAGAAAGGTGCACAAAATATACGCTTACCACCAGTGTATAGAGTAAAAATAAAATTAATTTCAGGGTTATTAGTGTATTGAAAATTCATTAAAAAAAATAAATAACAATAATAATAATAATTTAAGGGTGAAATATTAAAATAGTAAACATACCACCCCATATATTTATTATTAACTTTTGCCACAAAAATTGTTTTTGTCTATTTTTAATTATATTATTTTAATAAAAAAAAATAAAATTGTCTCGGATATCACGACGGATTAGATTTATGAAAATTTATTAAAGTGACAGATGTTGAGAATTTATTTTTATATTTTACAGAATAGACACGGTGTACAGTGTAGAAATGAAAATGAAAACATTTTGACAAGATAAAAACATGAAAAATAACATTTTAAGGATTGTTGAGAGAGGCGTGCAAATTTTTCTTTTTCTTTTATTTAGTTTTACAAGGATTTTAAGATTAGAAACATTTATCTATGCTATTAATGGACAATGGTGTGTCCGATCGTTATAAATATAATTTTTTATTATTATAAAAAGGAGATTTTAAACTATAGTTTTTTGATTTTAATCCTTTTTTAATTGACTTTATTAAACTTTAATTAAACAAACATTTTACCAAGTCTTGGACCGCAAATTCTCTTTATTTAAAAAAGATCACGATCGAATCCTTAATTAACAAAACAATTTTTTTTACCTCTCAAGAAAACTTTGAATACTTTTATGCAAATCAAAACAAAAAAACGAAAAGAATTCAAAACACGCAGAAGTATTTTTTTTTTATTTAAAGAATAGTAAAAATGCATTTTCTTGTGGCAGGTGCCTTTTTGTATATTTTTTATAAAAATACCAGCAATTGTGTTTTGCATCATTTTTATATTGTAATATTCCTTTCGCGATTTGTTGTTAAATATTTTACAGGAAAAAAAATATATAAATAAATTCCAAAACCATTGTCTAACCACACGAACGAGATAGAGGTAAAAGTACTACCGGCATCAGCTTATTTTGTTTAAAAAAATAAATAAATACTTTTTTCCTCTATAAACTATAAAGGATTTGCGGAACAAACTACAATTCCCGTGTTCGGGGGTAATAAAATAAAAAAAAAAAATACAAGAATACATTAGAAATAAAAGTTGACTTAAATATATGTTTAAAATGTTGTTAGTGAATGAAAATGTTGTTGGGTGGATGAGCAAAAATATATATTTACAAACATGAATGAATCCTTTAGGGAAACGTACACACTGTACACTTTTTTTTAGCAATCAAATATCTTCCAGGGATAAAATAATAATCCTGATGATTTTCACACCTATTTCTATTTGGTGCATACTATAGTCAACAAAACGAATCAAAAATGAATGAAAATTATTCAATGCATAAATTTTCCACTCTATTAACCGTCAAAGAAATGACAAATTTTCATATAAATTACCAAAAAAACACAGTGTTTTTGTTTTTTGAGGGTGTTAAATTTGGTAAATATAATTCAGGGTCATCTAACTAAATTTAAAATGCATTAAACTTGTTAGAATTAAAATCAGAATAAATTAAATTTGTTTTGCTGGGAATTTGTGTGAGTGACATGAGTGGTTTCGTTGGCAAGTAAACAAATGAGAAACTAAGCCAAAAATATTAAGTTTTTAATACTTTCGACGATTAGTTTGGTGTCGTCGTCGTTAGTTAAATCTTTACACTTTTGAACTCTTTAAAACCATCAACAAACAGTAACGGCATTTGGCACATTTGTTATGAATTTTATGGTAATTTCTGTAATCTTTTGTTTGCATAAAAATGGGAATTTTTTTTCTTTATTTAATAAAAAGATTAAATCGCGAAATGCAAAAAAAAAAAAAAATTGGATCGAAACGATCGGAATTTTATTGTTTGCGCGATTCTTTTAACAACTTTTTGATTTGATTTGATTTCGATGGATGGAACAATAACAGCAACAACAACGTGAATAAATCAAATTTCCGTGTCATCGTGGTATCCGTGTCGCAGGTATAAAGTAATAAAACCTTTTGCGAAATCTGATTATGGTGAAAGTTTCGTTCCTTTCGGCATTTGCATAATTTTGATGGCGTTTAAATTGAGGCCGCATATTGCGTGCATTACGATTCCTTGGCTAAGCAGCATTATTGGTTTCGTGTACTGTTTGTTCAGTTAGAGTAAATATTCATTAGGATTGTGTTAATTGTTGGCCGTGTCCTCCCTACCAGTCGGTTACTCGAATTAATATTGACTCGTAGCCGGACCCTCGCCGCAACATCGATGGAACAATAAAACATTTTAATATTGTTTTGATTTGGCATTTTATTGTCCCTTTCATTCCATCTGTGCATAGCGAAATGCCACGCATTTGTGCCCGGTCGTAGAAAGTGTGACAATTTTAATGAAACTGGATCAATGCGATAACAACCGGGGTGTGGTGCGACATTTAAAATGGCAAAAAAATTATCTTTTGTTACGAAAATTGGTTTTCATAATTTTCAGACGGCAGATAGCTGATTTTGTCTGTCAATCAAACATTTGAAGCCAGATTCGTATTATTGCATGTGCACCGGGCGTAAAGAATGTGCCATTGTTCACCTACGTACCTAGCTGAGTGGCATACTGTTGTGACAACGGAACGCTATGAATGCAATGAGTAGCTATTTTGCAACCACAAAAGTGTAACCGAAATCGGCAGGAGGTCTTAGACTTAGATTTGGTTTTTTTTTTTATTTTTTGTATAAATTTCTTTTCAAAGATTTAAGTCGCATCTTTTGAAGGCGGATCACAGTTCATCCCATTTTCTGTTTTGTGTATTCTGCGTGCGTTGTTAACTCCCAGTCGATCTTTTCACAAAAACTAATCTCAGTGTTTGCAAATATTTGTCGCATCGTCATTAATAATTCTGATAATTGCGTCCATGGACTAAGCTGCAACATCGTTTCGTAGCTAATTAAATGGGTGACAGGCAACCCTTTCATCTCATTAAATGGCGACAAAATATTTATTATCTTCTTGTTTGTTTTTAGGAACTTTCAAAGGCATCGCACGCACTGCAGCGCTCAGCAGAAGGACACACGAACGCACGAAGAAGATCTTTAAATTTATTCAAATTGTCCAACCACCCCACAATCCCCATTCGTCACAGAAACTTTCTCTGTCAACTATAATTTTGTGTTTATCGTTGCCTTCCCGCAACAATGCGGCTCCTTTCGTATGCAGCTCACATTATTTTCTTTCTTCTGCTATATCGATGGGGTAGCTGATGACTTTGAATAGAAACTGATTGAGGGCGCGAATACAAAAATTATTACTTTGGGTTTTTTCCTTTCTCTATTATTTAGCGGAAAAACTTTTGAATACAATATCCTACTATTTTGTAAAACTGAAATCGTATTTAATTCAGTCTCAATGATTATTCATTATTTATTAAGGACGAAAAAACACTCAAAATTAATTTATGCAAATGTTATTTTGCCTCGCGCGTTACATTACATTACGCTTTTCCTATGATTTCTATACATTACTCTAGTTTTAAGTCATAAATAATCCTTATTTGCTATTATTTTCATTTGATAAAAATCACTTGTTTAGTTCACAAAAAAAAAGAGTAGCTGAGTTTAATCCTTGATTGCATCACTTTAGAAGGTTTTTTTTTTTATATCGTCATTTTGTCGTTCGCGTTAATCCCTTCGTACTTTCATTCATTCAATTATCCTTTGATTGTATTTTTTAAGTATTATTATTATTATTTATTTATTTATTGTATTTTTTTTTTTTCATTTTTATTTGTTGCGTTTATAAAATTCGATAATAATGTGAACGGTTTAATGGGGTGTGGAATGATGATGATGTTGCAACAGCGACGTTTCACTGTTTTTATTATAAAATTTATTATTATTATTATTATTATTATTATTATTTTCATTGTATTAAAGGATGGATTTGTAAGGAGGTTTTATCTATATGAAAGTATGTATATGTCATCTAGTGATTATTATATTTATGAACAAACGATGTAAATTACAGAATTGTGTATTTATCCCCATCAGATAATTCAATTATTGCTAAAATATTACTGTTATTACATGAAAATTATCATTAATTTATATTATTATAGTTATCATTATTATTATTATTATTATTATTTGTCGTTGTTACTTTGCTATGCTGTTGTCAATTTAATATTAAATTTTCAAATTGTAATTTAATTACAATTATTCATTTTTTATTATATATTTCCCACACTTGAATGTTTTTATTTATATCAATTCACTCGATACTTATGTATATATGATTTTATCGCACCTTAAGCATCTTTTCTAATTAGAATTTTTTCTTTGGCAATAACAAAAGACAATATTCTTTAAGGGAAATTAAACTTTTAAGCAGCAACAATTTATACTTTCTTAACATGTTTAATATTTATACTAAGCAAGTCAGATGGGAAATTGCTTGTTTTGTCAAAAACGATAACGATAATTACATAATTTTCACAAATGTTTTAATAATACTGTTTTAATAATGTTAAATATGTAACAATATGCTATAAATATAAAGGATTAATTATGTAATTTTAATTTTTTCAAAAAAAAAAATGATTGATTCATTTTTAGTACGATAAAATCATTAAAGTATTTAAGAATTTATCAGCTGCTAGAATACTTCCTGAACAAAAATTAAAGATTATCGAATGTTTACTGTGAAAAACACTCGATAATCCGTGTTTTATATAAAGAAACTCGTTTAATCCTTTATATTCTTGGTGTAATAATAATCAATTTTATCTTTATTGCATTAATACAGGAAGAATTAACCAATTTTTGCTGTGTCAGAAGGAGGTTATTCCCATTATTTTTTTTTAAATAAACTAAGACAGATGTGACACTTTTAAATGTTTTAATTTTAAAATATAAAATGAAACTCCTTGCAGCAATAAAAACATGATTGTAGAGAGTAATTTTTACTCAAAAACTAATCAAAAATCATATTGTTTAACAAAGTTTTTAGTATTTTATTTAATTAAATAATTATCTGCTAGCAATAAACACTACAAAACAGAGACAACGATGATGATGATGATGATGATAAACACAATTTCTGACCTCAATTTATTATTATTATTATTTTTATGAACATAAAATTTAATTATATATTTTGTCTAGAATGAAATTATTTTTTTTAAATTTAATTGAAAATCTTGTACAACCAACTAACGATTAAATCACAGAAATTTCTCTCTACTATGAATAAACTCATTGTCGTGTTTTTAAATATTTTTTATTTTAACATAAAAATCTGCTTCAAATCAGTTAAAAAGGAAAATTTATTTTTAAAAATTAAATTACTGGCAATGGTGGTTAGAGAGGTTTCTTTAAATTACAATTTTAAAAAACAAAAATTTTTATTGTTTTCAAATTGAAATGTAATTTTGTAGAAAATTTTCTCTTATTTAACGGCAACAAAAAGAAATAAAAGAAAAGGTTTTTGGTTGTTTCTACATAAAAAACTTTGCGGTAAAATCGTTTAGAATTACCGATAACTTAAGCAACGAAAGTTATCTCTTAATTACCTTGCTAACAATGCTGCTTTTGTAAGCGAAAGAATTTTCGTATTTAATCAATTAAATCGGAACGAAAGGCGTAAAGAAAAAGTCAATTTTATGGGTCAATAAATATACCAATCGGATTATAAACAAACAAACAGTATTGGATATACGATCCTGTTGACATTTATCATTAACCCAATCAGTAGCCACCTTATTATTGTGTTTTTTTTCTTCTTCTATTTTGCTGTTATCAACATCGAGAACGTGTTGATTGTCAAATTTAAAGATTATTTTCTCAAGTTTAATATTTATTTTTTATTCTTTAGATTTTATATTGAAAAAGTGCCTGGCGGCAAATTTCACTTAATTTTTTTATTTTTTTCTTCTTTGAACCATTTTATAAGGACTTCTTTGTTTGTTCATCACAACGACCAGTTATTTCTTTTACTTTTTGTGTATTAAACGCCTTTTATAGTGTAAACTGTCGATAAACATTTTTACTTAAATAAAGAAAGAAAAGAAAAGAGAAGTCTTTTTTTTTGTTTTTAAATAAGGTCAAGTTTCTTGAACTAAGTGCAACTTTAATTAGTTCTTTTCAATATGGATGCATAACTAACAAACGCAGCAACTATGCTTGGACGTTGATGTTGATGACGATGATTATGATGTTGATGATTTGTGATGAAAGAAAAATAAAATATTATTCGTTATTGTTTTAAATTTTACAAAATAATGACCACAAAATACAAAAATTGTTTGCAAAAAAACCCCCAGGAAAAAAAATTTGTACAAAAACTTTACTAATTAATACTGATTAAATGAAAGTTTTAAAGGAGTTTCCGGGTTTTCTTTTTATTATTCTTTTTCTACTCTTTGTTTCATAATTTAGAGACGACGAATTTGTAGTTTTTTTTTTCATTTAATAAAAATTCAAAAGAAAAAACTTAAAAAGATATGAACACACCGAAAACTTTGCAAAGTGTAGTAACAAGAATTTAAGTAGTTTTTTCTTTTCCTTTTAATTTAAATATATATATATATATATTTTTTTTTGTCAGCGAATGAAATATTATGCAATTTGTATATCTGAAATGGAAATAAAATAAGGAGCAAAAAAAAAATATATAAACGAAGTAAATAAAATATTTTTTAAGTAAGTAGAGAATGATGATGGAAAATTATTATTTTTATTCATTCTTGTTGTATATATTTTACCATTTAGTTTTCAGATTAAAGAATTTTATATTTCGTTTTTCTTAATGTATTGCACAGGGATTTGTAACAATTTTTTTTAGTTATGTCTGTTAGCTTATATATTTCAAGATAAATAATAAACAGTTGTAATGTTTTTAACAAGATAATCAATATTGCACTTCTGAACGCTAAATTATATCCCGAAATCACAGGAGTTTTATGTTTAAAATCATTTTTTCAAGATTCTTCAGGCATTTCTTTTGAAATTTTTTGCAAAAATATGGTAATTGCATTTTACGGACTATAAAATGTCCCGAACGGTAAGATGCAACTCAAATTTATAAGATGATTTTTAGAAAAATATATACCTTTGGACCATGCAAACTTTGAGTCCATTTCTCAAAGTAAAAAGTCTTATAGTCCGTAAAATACGGAATAAACATTAAATCATAAAGAAGTTTTCTATAAAGTATAATTACCAATTGAGTTAACATTCAGCAGATGCATAACTTCTGCACTGTCAACGAAATTTAATCTACAAAAATATAATCAACAAAAAAGAAAAATAAACTTAATCAGGCGAGATTTTTGTTTAATTAAATCAGAAAAACAAGTAAATTTCAATTAAAAAGTAGTAGAGAAAAGTAAAAATATAAAATAATAATTATAGAATGAGTGAATTATAACTATTTTACATATGTTTTAAAAAAAAAAACTAAACTAAATACATTTAATGTTTCCTATGGATTAAGTATTAAACTTTCACTCGCAACTCAAACAATTTTAATTTAATTTTATTTATTTTCTTCTTTTATTTTGTTGATTTGTGTTCTGGTGTAGTTGTTTTGTGCTTTTTTATAAAATAAATAAAGAAAAATAATATATTTTTTTTTAATAAAGTTTAATTTCTGTGAATTTCAGACGCTCAGTAGTGTAGCACTACTAGCTGCATTTCAATGATGAAATTAAAATAAAAAATAGAAACATTGATGTAGTCTTGAGGAGATAAAAATGTATTTATTACATGCAAATGAAATTAATAATTTTTCTTCTTTATTTTTGCAAAATAATTCTTCAGATTTCTGAATAAAATATAATAAAAAAAATAACAGAAAAAGAAAATTCCTTTTGAAAGATAATTGTCGAATTATAAAATTATTTTTAAAAATTTAATTAAAAAATAAATTCCATTTAGTAGAGTTTTTAAATACAGAGGAAAATTAATTAAATGTCATGGATAAACGATTTTATAGTGGAAAATCATTGATATTGTTTGTATTTATTGTGAAAAAATATCTATTTTAATGAATATTTATTAACAATTTTCAACTGTTTATAATGGTATTCAGGTTAATTATTTAATTTAATTAATTTTAAAGTAGCAAATTGCATAGTTTCAGGTGTTTTTAAAGTTCTAAAGATTTCTATTTTCAACAATAAACCCTGAAAAAACACATTTTTTAACAGAATATCTAAATAATCTACTAAATTCCTCAGTTTTAAGCTCATAAGAGATAAATTTTTCATAACAAAAGACACAAGCAAAAGACAATTATTATTTTACACGAAAATATAATTTAACAAAAATTTTCCACCCAGAAATAGATAACTTATCATTATTTTCTTGCAAAACTTTTAAGCAGATACGATTACATTACAATAAATATCTACACAAATTTTAAATTTGATTTATTTATATATTTTTTTTTTGAGGGATGAACGCCAAATAAAACATAACAAATAATAACAAAGTGTAGGTGTCATGTTTTTGATGAAGTAAAATGAAAATTCATTTCTGCACGCCAAACATAAAAGTCTCTTTGTATTTTTAGGCATTTCAACTTTTTTCTTTTTTTAACAATAAATAAATAAAAGAAAGCAAAATTATGATTGATACGCTGTTTCTCGCTGCTTTCGTTTTGTTTTCTTTATGCTAAAAAAAAAAATTCATTTTTCAATGTAAAATTGATGGAAGACAAGATACCGAAGAAACATAGGGAAATTTGTTGTTATTGCTGCTGCTGATGCTATTTTTTATTTTTTATTATTGTTATCGACGACTAGGGGAAATTTTATATTCTTCAATAACTTTGATTTTATTTTTTTCTTGTTGTTGTTGATTCTCATGATAAATTATCTGCATAAACATAATTTTATACTTTGCATTGTATATACATATATATTTGTAGCGTTAAGAGGATTATGACTCATCGTATTTCGATTTAACAAAAAAATAAAATTCAAATAAAGTCCAGTCAAATTGCTAGGAGATAAATCTAATGAAAAATTCATTCACATTTTGTCTTATTTTGTCGTTGTTTTGATGGTTTCTTAAATAAAAATGTAAATTGTACAAAACAACTTGATTAAGTAATATTTAAGTCTTAACAGCTTCTCTTAACAATCACTTAATTAATAAAAAATATAACAAAGAATAGAAATAAAGTACTGGGTGCATTATTTATTTATTAAATGTGGAGAATAGATTGTTTTGTTGCTTTTAATTTTAAAGAACAAAAAGGGGTTAGACTCATCTGGAGCTAGGTTATATTATTATGATCATTTTTATTATTATTTAGTAAAAACTATAGAGTTGCACCCTTGAGAGTAATTGTAAATATTTGTTGTGCAGGAGAAATGCATTAATATTACACGGTATTTGTTCTGTAATGTTAGCCCGGAAATTATTAAATTACTTTTGAAGCTCTCAATTGTGGTTTGGTGCTGTTTTATGCTAATGTACATTGCCGGTGTATAGACGCTTTTAACTCGTTTTTTAGTGAAGCGCTGGAGATGGTGGATTTTTTTTTATTGCTGTGGATGCCATTGGCGTTAAATGATAGCAACTCCATTAAAATTGACTTTTAATGTATAAAGACACAAAAAAGAAATTAAAATAAAAATGGCAATAACTGAATAAACTAACCGTCCATAACCACATACATTAAATAACATCAAAGTGCATTAATATTAATGGATGTTTCGTTGGGCAGTATGACGTGAGTAAAAAGAAAAACCTAGGAAAACTAAACGAAATTTATAATCACTAAGAATGAAAAAGTAAGTATTTCTCTGGTTAAATTTCTTTGTTGAGATCATCATCACGGATTTTATTTTTTTTTTATTTAAAGATGATTCTCTTTTGATTGTTAAATCGTTTAATGGATAAAGACGTTACGGAATTCCAAATAGAAAAAAAAAAAAATAAAAATTCTTACGGTGAGTTTAAAATTATTATTTTCTATGGCTTAGCATTGAATTTTCCTTGTATTTCTGGTAAATTAAATAAATTCTCTTCACCCTCTTAAATATTATTAAAAAAAATTATATTTTTTATGGCAATATTTTAGCCAAATGAAAAAAAAAATACAATAAACAGCCAGCAAAATGCACATCAAGCAAAAGTAAGAAAATCCACGAAGCAGGCCAGCAGCTGTCAATAAAAATCAACAGAAAAAAATGCGACTAGAAAAAAATATATATTTTTTTCTAGGGTGGCAGGCATAAAAAAATGTTAAAAATAAGTGCAAGGATCATTAAGCAATGTAGTAGCTCAGACTATAATGCTTTATGATGCGTTCATGATGCAACAATGTGACGTTAACCGTCATCTTGCAGTCTTCAGCAAGACATAGCTATCTTTTGATGGAAGAAATATTTATTTTCATTAATTTTCTGATTCTTTAATATTTATTACTGGAATTATCATCGCTGTCATATTTTTAGATTTTTTCCTACTTTCTAAATTAATTGTTTGCCATAAAAATCTGATGAAAAGTGATAAAAATCGTTGTCTAAGCAAAAAGAAAAATAAAACATAAATTTTTGTTTATTAGGTCTGGCCTTTAGTCTGATAATCATTTTCCCCTTATCAGTTTCATGATAAATCGGACAACAGAATTGTTTTAATAGAATTATATATAATTATAGGGAAGAAATATATTTGTTTAACCCCGATAAACAAAAAAAAAACTGTCTTATCGTGTCTAAGAGATTTTTCTTAACATATATTCATGAATTCATTTAACATTGTACATTGTTTGTATTTTTACCTTAACAACCTGTCTTTTACATTAATTTATTTAATTTCTTTATTAACTACAAGTTTTGCCACCTTTTCGTCTTAGCATACAAAAAGTAACAACAACGCGGCAAAACGACAACTACATTAACACCATGAATGATTAACTTTTCTCAACATAATAGCGTTGTGTTTATTATTCTTGTTCGTTCACACTTAATCATTATGCGTGTGTTTTATTAGTATTTCCTGTTTTTTTTTTTTTGTTCCCGGCATCTACAAAAACAACAAACTTATCATTTACAAAAGAAAACACAACTGTACGTACTGTTTACCAGGCACTCTCACTGCTGACAATAAATAATTTTCTATTTTTGGGAAAATTTATTTACTATGTTTTCTTTTATATATATATATATAGTTAAACAAATTATCACATTTCATACGTTTATTATATATTTTCCATAATATTTTTCAACCGTAGTTCATCATTATTACTTTCACTTATTAAATTCTCTACATGCACGAAATTACTACCGGAGACATTAATTTTTTGGTAACAAAGTAATACAGTTTATGTTTTGTTACCCCAAAAACATTTTATTGCGTTTATTTCGGTGAAAACAGTACAACAAAAAAAAAAAACACTGCGGTAATAAAAAGCTACAAAGCGCATAAAAAACTTCAATAAAAGATGTTTATTTTAACTGACATTTAACTTAATTACCGCGAATAATGTTTAAAGTTTTGTCATTTCATCTTTTCAGAAAAAATAAAAAAAAAAAACAACTTTCTTCCTGTTAAATAAAATTTTTGATGAATTTTCCAACGACACAATGTCTAGCGTTGATTCTAAATTTTTATTCTCTGTTTTAAATTTTATTTGGAAAATATTTGTTGGAAAAAATGTTGGTTGAAAAACAAAAAAAAATAACGCAGACCGCACGGTTATACGTGAGTAAATCAATAAAAAAAAAGGAATAACAACGTTATCTAAAGAGTGGGTGATCCTGCCAAACAAATCATCACAAAACACAGCATTTGGTCGTATAATAACGTTGACTCGATTACAGTCATTTTTTTTTTAAATAATAATTTATTTGCATTAATTATTTGCAGCCGATGGTATTATTGGCCTGGGGAAAACCACAATGAGGATATTCAAATCATCAAGTAAATGGATTAGCATACTAAGGACAACACCGGAATAACATTGTGGCCAGACTATATGTTGGTTAGAAAAATTAATAAAAAAAAAGAAGAAAATTCTGTTTGTTAATTTATTTTTACCTCGTTGTTTATCTCTCTGTTCCTTTTTTTTATTCCATTCATTTTCTGCGATGGCAGTTACGTACAGAATTATGTAAAAATGAAAGGAAAACACACGTTTTATATTTATTAATCAATATTTTTATTTTTTTATTTTAATCCGACAAAAACCTAACCGAAAAAACACCGGACTGAAAATATGCAAATTTTAACATCAGTTATGTGTTTGTCGGGTTGTCGAGTTTATTAAAATATTTTTCTTCTATTTTTTTTTTTTTTTTGCGAATAATCTGGTGTGAAGACTTTAATTTTCTTTATTTAAATTCGTAATGAACTATAGCTATAGCCGTATGGTTTTTAATTTAATTTTTTAGAACACTTTCTAGTGTAATTTTTTAATTCAGTAAAAAATGACACCTTACGATTTTTTACTGCTTTAATTGTGAAATTTATTTAATTTACCTTACGGCCAGTATTGTACTATTAAGAGTTTCAGAAAATTTTACTTCAGATCCGGAGTGTACCGAGAAATTACTAGAAAACTGCTTTAATAGTTTTTCTTCTATTATAATTTGTTGAGACTTAAAAATGCATAAAAAGGTGATTAACCTGATGTTAATTTTGTACCGGCACTGAATTCAAGTCACTTTGGTGACGAGAATAACTGAGAATTTTGATGAATGATCATGTCTTTGTCTGAATATTAAATATTTTTTCCCTTCTTTAATCTTATTTTGTATTTTTCGTGGATTAAAGTTAAAGAAAATGTTCATCTAATGAAGTTAAATTACTGCATTTAGTATCGTACGTTAATGATAACAAGACGGATAAAGCTACCCGAAATAACAAATTAATGGACAAAGATGGATCTCCTTTTAAGCGATTTAATATGTTAAATAATAACTGGGATTATACCTCTGGTATATATACACGAAAAAAATAAAAAATTAAAGCTGACATTTCTTTAATCCACAAATAAATAAATAAGGAAACTTTAAGAATTTTTAATAAACAGGAAGCAAAAACAAAAGAACTAAGACAAAAACCACCCAAAAAAAAAATAATAAAATTAAATGAAAAGTTTCACTCCTGGTTACTTTTGTTTCGTTATGACGCTGTTTTTACTTTTTTTACTTTTCTTCCATCCTGAATTCAATTAAAAATAAAAATTATTTTTAATGAAAGAAAAAGGAAGCAAAAAAATACAACTTAGTTGTCGACAAGTAGACGAATCAACGAGTAAGGACAACACTCAGCTGTTAATAAACTAGCGGAAAATAAAAATTAATAAAATAAAAAAAAAAAAAAAACACTTAAAAAACTTGATGAAATTTGTTATCATCGTGCATCCAACATTAAAACAGAATTTTATTTTTTTCTATTTTTGTGCAACAAAACTTTCTTGAGATTTCAGGAATAACAGCAATAAAAAAAAAAGATTGTTTAATTTTTTCTGATACATTTTTTTGCAGTTATCTCGCTGCTCTTTTCACTCGATTTTAATGAATTTTTATTTAAGTATTTTGTGGTTAAAAGTTTTTTTTTTTTTATGATTTTTTACAAGTTCTCATACATTTAATGAAATAAACGAAGAAACTTTAAAAGTATTAAACTTTGTTGTCCGCTTATTGATTAAATATTAAATAAACCGATCGTGTTCTAAAAACAAATTTTTTTATTTGATGTAAAATTCATATTATTTTTTGTACCATCGGACATGTAAAGGCGCCAACGTTATCACTTACAAAATATCACATTCACCAGTAGTAAAAGCAGAAAATATACAAATATAAATAATAATAATAATAATAAACGGAAAACGAAGTGAAATACAGAAAAAATCCACGTTGTTGGTGTTTTATTCGTCGTCTGTCTTCTTTTTTTTCTTTAAACACGTTGAATGAATAAATAATAAAATGACTATATATGTTCAACCACTGGGTGGCCGGCCAACCGTTTTGTCGTTTGCCTTTTGATATTTTTTTTCTTTAAAAGTAAAATACAATAAAAACAACAAGAAAGAAAAAAATCAATCAGTTTATCAGTGACAAAACACTTATTGTCAATTTTTGTCACATAATAAATCTTTTTTATTTTATTACTTTTGTTGATTTGTACCGTTTGAAGTTGAACATTTTGGTATTTTTCGTTGTTTAATTTTGATAAAGAAAAAATTAATTTTAATGTGTTTTTACACAATATTGATAATTATTTAAATTCAATTGATAGCATGGAACGAATGGGTTTTATTTTTTACTAAATAATTCCAGAGTGTTTTCTTTATTACTTAAAAAATAAGCAGACATTGACCTTACTAAGGCTTTTTTAGTGTTAACAAGTAGAAAGTTTAAGTAATAATTTCAATTACCAAGTGATCTGTGAAACTTTTACTACCACAAAAAACAATCTTTATACAAAATTTATTTTATTCTCTAATGCAATGCAATAACTTTATTCTAATAATTTCCGGAGTGATTTGTGAAACTTTTAAGCACATAAATAGTATAGAAATTATTCACAACATACGTAAAAAAACCTTAAAAGTCAATTCTTTGATGTCATAAAAACGAAACTAAGAACACCAGAAAAAACCTTTTCTTTACCGTAAAAACTCATTACCAAAAATTCTTCGATAACATTTTGATTAATTAAACAAAATAAAAAACAAAAATAATTCAAAGTTTTAGTTAATTTGATTTTCTATAAGTTATTATTTTCAATTTTCAATCATTAATAACAAACAGTAATTACGTAAACACACCCTAATCGAAGAAGTTTTAATTTTATTTCATTAATAAATAATTCTCAAATGTTTTGTTTTTTACTTTAATGCCAAAATAAGGGTTTATAAAACAAAAACAATACAAACAACAACATAAATATCAAAACAATTTTCTTTAGAAAATAATTTTAATCTTAAAATAGACAAAAAAAATAATCAATAATTGAAATTTGGTAACATTTAACCTAAATTTTATGCCACCCACATATAGAAAAATAACAAACATTCCCTTAAAATCAATTAATTTTCATTTATTTATTTATTTTTCTCATTTTCCCTTAGCTATAAGAAACACAAGAGATCTTAATGGTTTTTCTAAAATACGGAAAATTATTGTTAATATTATTTTAAAATCATTTATTGTGAAGAAGAAATAAATGAGACCAACAAAAAATAGAAAACACAAAATTTAATTCACGTATAGCTACGATGTTACAATAAAGATGTTTTATCTCTCTGGTGATTCGATGACGACGATGGTAAAAATGAAAAATTGAAAACACAAATGACAATGAAAAATTATGACCATGTGATAATTTAATGTTAGAATTGATTACGTGACTTTTCCGTTTGTGTGACAACATCAACGACGAAAATACTTTGATATAAATACTGCTGGTTGATCATAATGATGATGCTGATGAAAGATAAAAATAATTTTATTTTAAAACAAAAAACATTAAAACAATATAGCATAAGTGTTTAAAAATGATAAACAGATTAGATATCATTTATAAATGTTGACAATTCAGGTGCTTTTTTGTATAGAAATTAGGACAATGTCATTATTTGTAATTTATTTTTGTCTCACAGAAAACAATTTAATTGCACAAAAGCAGCAAAAGCACGCTATAAATAAATAAAATTAAAATTTGAATGTTATTAAGCAAATTTAAATGATTTTTTTTTTTTTGCAATTTAAATGCTTTCATAGCAGCATCAGCAGCAGCAGTAGCTTCCATTCAAAGTAAATCATAAAGAAAAACATTTTAAGATATTCAAATAACAATTTTCTATATTTAAATAATTGAAATTAAATTCTGATTAAATAATTAAATCAAATTTAAATTTAATTAAGAGAAAGAAAAAATGATTGCAAAGTGATGAACTGATATATGAATAATCGATTAAAAAATCATTTTATTCTATGGAATTTCATTTATTTTTATACAAATTTCATTAAAGATGGCAAAAAAGCATTCCAAATTGAATTTTAAATAATAAAAACAAACAAAACCAATTAAATTGCATTCAGGCAATTTTGTATCTCTGATTGGTTAATTTAATTTAATGAAATAAAAACAAAAGAAAAATTAGTAATCTTTGCTGTTTTGCAATTGTTTTAATTTAGTTATTTAGTGTCTTAACAAGTGAATCTTTAGAAGTGTTTTTTTCTATTGCCCGTTTGTAGCACATTACGAGTTTCCAGGTAAAAACTCTAGACTGCAGCATCTTTGTCTATTTTTTTCATTAACTTAATTTAATCCAATTTAAATTGACTTAATTAAAAGAAAAAATAAAAAAAAAATATATGTAAAAATGGAGAAAAAAAACTTTTACAACCGAGACACGCCGATTTGTTTTTTTTATTTTCCATAAAGGACGACAAAAGCAAAGTGGAAATAAAAAAGAAAAAACTGAACACAATCTAAAAGGAAATTTTAAAAGTTTTTCATTCATTCATTCATACAGTTTTTTTTTTCTTCTTCTGTCTACAAATTTAAATAAAATTTTCTCTACTTTCATAACAAACGAAGCATTAGTAAACAAGAAAATAAACATAAACTCAGGTGACTGTTATAAATTATGTTGCAAAAAAAGAGACGGTGAAATAAACAGAACAAATGCACCCAATTATTACCTCATCCACGAAAAGAAAACGGAATATTTTTTTCTATTCTATATTGTTTGGATTTAAATTCTTTTTGTTGCCTTTTATATTTGTTTTTCTTTTTTGCATAAAATAACAAACAAACAAAAAGACATAACGAAGGAAATAAAGATGATAAAAAAGGCGCCACAAGTTCTTCTGTTCTGATCAAAGTAGATAAACAAAAACAAAAACAAAAAAAAATGTAAAGATTTTTATTTCGTTTTTTACTTCTTTTTGCAACAAAATAAATCAAAAAAAAATCTGCAAACGAATAATAAAAAACTATCAAACGGAGTAAAAATTGTTGTTTTAAACAGAACACAGTGGATACCAAAAACAAAATAAAACGTAAAAATAGGAAAACATTGACCATATTGCAACAGTCTTTTGTTTTATCCGATGTAATTCAGCAGAAAAACCATTGAATGAGATAGCAGAAAATGTGCAGAAACAACGTCAACACCAATTAGGAAAAGAAAAAAAAAATATATATATAAACACATAGAGAAACCAATAAAAAACGGATATTTATATTGTGAGAAGTGAAAGTTTTTCTATTTTTATTTAACCATAACTCGGCCAGTGGCTAACATAACTCACTATCTAAATGAATTAAAAAATAATTGTTTTTTTTTAAACTTTTTGATTCAACAAAATTTTTTATTCTAATTCCCTAGTCGTGTGTGTGCTTTTTTTTTTTACTTGAAACAATAAATTCTGCATTTGAAATTAATGCATTCGCTTGTAAATTGAATTGAATTGTAGCAGATTTGTTGGCTGTGTTTGTTGCGATTTTTGTTAGCGATTTTATTTTATTTTTTACATTCTAATTTATCACGAATTCTCATGTGAATGCAATGCGATGTATGTCAAGTTCTGCGTAAGTTCAACAAATATAGAACTAAGCAACGGTTGGTGAACGGGGAAAATGATATTCTTTGTCTGTGTTTGTCAGTCAGTCAGTCAGTCAGTCAGTCAGCAAGTCACTAACTATTTTCCATACGAGATAAAGAATAAAAAAATAAACAATTGGAAATGTTTGTCCCAGTGGAGCTACCCTAACATGCTTCTTTTTTTATATCGCTTCAATAAATTTAATTCAATTTTCGTTGCCTTTTATTTATTTGTTATTCAAATTTGGCAACAATATTCTGCTTTTATTTCATTTTTATTTTGCTTTTCTGTGCTTTAGTTCGTCTTAAAGTAAACTTTGCTTGGTTTTCTTACTACAGAGCTTTAATTAGTTGATTTTTGTATATTTTAACACCCTTTTATAAAAAAAGTATATTTTTTCAATCTTTTAAAGGAATTTTTCTATACAAAATCTTGTATTTTTATAAAATATTCTTCCATCCACCTTAACCGCCCATACTTACGTTATTAAAAATGAAAAATATTAATAACAAAAAACGAAGGAATTGGATGCAAAAAAAAATGGAAATAAATCTGCACATAAATTCTGATTAAAAAATTGTTTCTTCGCCAAAGCAATAAATCTAAATTTTATAGATTTTTTACTATTTGTAAATTTCATTAATGAATAAAAAATGTCATTTATCTGCTGCAACATAGAATTCTATGGATTTTGAAAAAAAAAAAAATAACCAAGGCAATGCCAAGGAATTATTTTGTGCCATCTGCACGGATGTATTTCATGTTTTCTTGTAAAGTTTATCTCTAGCAAACGATATGATACTATTTCCAGTTTTTAACAATAAAATAAAGCTAAGCAAATAACCTCTAGATAAACTAACTAAAACTTTATTAAATTAAAATGAAGGAAAAAAACCGTCACTTAAACTATTTAAACGTAAAATAATCTACCAACAACCGTAAAAGACAGTCAGTCATTAACATAAAGCAATAAATGTGATACATATAAGTAATATACAATTTCATTCTACGTAAGGTGTAAATGCTTTATTATCTTTGTGCTTTGTTTGTTTATTGCCGGAACAACAATAAAACCCAACGAATTAACATTAACGATACATTTATAACTGAAATAAATGAATGAATTTTACTTGAAATTGTGAATTTTATTTAATATAATCAGTATCCATTATATCATCCAATAGAAATTTCAGTGTTTTTACTCCATCCCAAAAAACAATTCATCATTCACAAGTCATTTGAAAATTAACTACACGACAAATGCATACAGCATTCACGACATTAAACAAATGAGACAAACACCAGAGAACATACTTCATTATCACTAGAAACGTATTTTTCATTAAACGTCTGCATCCACCCACACAATTACATACTATTTACTCCACTTAATTTATTATCGATTTTATTATTTGGTCCCTGAGAATCCTTTTGGGATTACGCTGATTGTAGAAACATATTTAAATTGTGTTTCTTCTGTTGATTTATTTTATTTCTTTGCTTCTTTTTGAAATTCAAATATTGGTTACTTTGTTGGCATCCCACAGCACAGATTACTTTTCTTAGCTCAACCCGAAGAAAAAAACTTTTTCGAAAATATTTTTTTATTTATAAAAATAAATAAATTGTGCAATATGCAGACGGTATGTCAGTATTTGGTGACAATAACGAGTTATTTTTCTGTGAAGTACAAGTAGAATAAGAAGAAGAAACATCAATAAATTTTACTTCACAGCTATGACAGCATACAATTTTGAATTAACTTCTACGTCTATACTGCTTCTCCTCCTCAAAACTTATTGTCATATAAGTGTCACAATGTTTATTATAAAGTTTTTACAATTCTCGTTTTTTTTTTTTACGCGAATTTTATTATGTGTTAGGTGGTATATACCCCCCTCAATAGTAACTTAACATAACTGTTGGTTAAATTTATTAAATGAAATAATATTTATTTCGTATTGTTGGAATGATGAAAATACTTGTGACGGCAGATGTCACATAGCATATCATATCCTGTTTGAAATTTATTCCACTCAAGTGAAAAATGATTTTTTACTTTAGCAAAACAAAGCTCAATTCATAAACGAAAACAATAAGTTTAATATATGTGAAGTGAGAAAAATTACCGTTAAAGTGGTAACAAAATTGTGGTTTTTTGCGCGCTGGTTTTAGCAAATTAAAGTCATAAAAAAACGGGTGAAATCTATAGTTGAAAAGTGTTCAAGAAACGTTCGAGTAATTAAAAGAAGAAAAAAAAAATGTATTAAGATTTATAAATCTGTTGCATGATTTTGGAATTTAAAAATGAAAAACAATTTTCCGTTGCTGACAACAAAAATAAAAAATTTACAACCAAAAATAATTATGCTCATGGTATAAACAGCTAAACTTAGTTATAATAAGGTGTGTTTAGGGTGGATTATTTACCTTTAATAACAGAAAAAAACGGTTACCATTGCTATCGGCTAAATTCTTTAATTTTGTTTGCTTTGGATGACCTTTTTTCCATTTTTGCAAGCAACAAAAACACTTGAGGAAGCTTTTTTTATTATTCTAAAGAAAAAAAAATATTAAAATCACTTCCTGTTAAGGATAAGACAGAGAGATAGTTAAGCTTCAATTAGATATAATAAAAATGTTACGTAATTGCTTATTATTGTTTTGTTTACGCTGAAAAATCAACCCCTAAGACATTTATTTTATGCAATGTAAAAACGCTAAAAATTCAATTTTTGCTTTAATTTTATTTATTTATTTATCATTTGTAACCTGAATAAATATTTTCTTTGTTTTACCTCGCTAAGCTTCCGTTTTTACATTGATTTTTTTTCTCTCTGCATCCAAACAAAACAGAGAAAAACACTTGTTTGTCGGGGCAACAATACCTCCCTGAAAATCATATTCTTAATGTTGTTTATCAGAAACATCCCTTCTTTAATGATTTTAAACATTTTTTCTTCTTCGTTTTATTTAAATAAAATCATAACTCTGGGCACATAGTTAATGTACATAGATCCAGGGATGGAGACGATTTATTGATATTTATCTCGTAACGTAAAGTTATGCAAAAGAAAGAAAAAACAGCAAATACAAGCGAAAAAATTAAAAAAAAAAGAAAAACAAAAATACTCTAGGGTATGTAAGAGCAGCAAATACCAATTATCAATAACAGAAGAAAATAAAATTCCATTGTGTAATGTAAATAAATGATTAAGCAAAGATAGAAGAACAGAGACATTATGGAAAGGACGTTTAAAATGCTGTTTAGCCAATTAATTATCAAATAAGAAAATATTGTGTAAATGTATGGATTGAGGTGAATTTCAATGGAAAATACACGAAAATATTTTAATTGCCTTAAAAACAGAAAAATTCCTTATTCATTATTTTATTTTATTTTAAATGCAGCCAACAGCAACTTCGAAGCTAACAATCAACAACGTCAAAAAACGTGCTTTAATACTGAGCGAACCATTCCATCTATTTGCTTAATTATTTTTCGTTGTTGCATTTTTGTATTTTTTCACCCGCATTACGTGATTAACGAAAAAAAAAACATACACACACAAAACACCACCTATTTTTGCAAATAATTATTTAAATGAAAAAAAAGGGTTTCTCCTTGCTCAGTTTTATTATTAAATTACCAGGATGTTACCCTTATTATGTGCGATAATCGATTTTTATTTTATTACATAAAATGTGAATTTATGAGCGAAAAAAAAAAAGATTGAATTTCTTTAAGGACATTTTAAGGGAAAGAGGAAAAAATTCTTTTAAACGTTGATTTCCAATTAAAAAAGCAAGAAATATTCTTTAAGAAATAAAAAATTTTAAAATATATTATTAACAAAGAATGAAAATGAATCTCTTGTTGTCACACAGCAAAAGGATAAAATAATAAAAACAAAATGTTTGCAGCTAATAAAAAGGAGCCAATATACCACCTGAAACCATAAAAAATATAAAATTGTTAAACAAAAATCCATTAATAAGATTTACGTTTATCATTGGTCGGCCAATGGTAGTAAAATTTAATAAGGAAAAAAAAAGACCATCCACCCACTAACTGATTTGTGAAGTTCACAGTAAAAAGTACTCTCACCTTACAATGAATTGCGACTAGCTCGCGGCTGACATACTCATCGTAATCACAAATTTGTTTAAAAAAAAAGTATTAAAAAGAAAAAAAAAAACTCAACATATATCAACTGGTAAAAATGAAATAAATGGAATAATATTCGCGGTTGTATTACAGGTGAGAAGGTGATTGCTGTGACATTATATTTGCTCACCTAGAGCGTAATAAGCTTCACCACGATAATAATAATTATGACAAGTTAAAAGTTTTCTCCCATTCTTTTTTATTTAAGGGTGGTTTACAGTATTATTACGGATCATGCACAAAGTTAGTGTTTACATTTCAACGATAAATGGTTTTTGAGAAAAATGGAAAAAAAAAACACTTCTATAAGGTGGTGTCGCCAAAGGCATTCTAATAAAAAAGCACCCATTGACATGGTTTTTACTTTTATGTTTTATTCTTTACGCTCACTACGTTCACAAGTAATAAAATAATTCTGCTTTTAAAAACATCTAAAACGCTGAAAAACCTAATCAAAGTAAAAAGTTTTTTTTTATTTTATTTCTGTTAATTTTTGACTTAATCATAATTACAGTCACACATGATATATACAAATTTGCACGCATTTAATACAAAAATCTTTAATAAATCTAAAGAAAAACTAGAGAAAATGTCAAAATTTAATTTATTATACAAAAAGAATTTCCTGAGGAAAATAAATCAAAAAAGAAGAAAAACTTTATCCAAAATTTATTACACATTTTATTGGGGAGAGAAATTCGAGTGAATTTTATAGATTATTCTTGTACACCCTAACACATTTAATGCAGATAATCTAAAGAAGAAAAATAGAAAATAATAATTACAAAAAAAAAAATACAAACGTCTCCAAGGTGCCCAAAGTCAAGAAAATTTATTCAAATGAATCATAGAGAGAGAAATTTTTTACTGACATTTACTGCATTTACACCAACAGACATACAGAGTAGTAAATAAATTATTCTTCGGTCTAGTAGCTCAGTGTTAAAATATAAATAAATGCTAAAAGGTTAACTCTGTTAATCGATAATTTTATTATGAGCTTTAAAAGAGCTTTTTTTTATAATTAATTTTTTAATGACATTAAAATTATTTTTGAAATCCGAAGGTAAAACCGAACAAAATGCAACAATTAAAAAATTGTATGTGAGTGTTCGTTGTCAGGTTAAACCCGTATCTGGTTGCTTTAAAGCTAATAAAACATTCTGTTACCATTAAGTCTCTGTAGAAAACTATTTTCATTTAAAGCAAGAACAAACACAAAAAAGCACATACTCATTTTATATTCATTTTTCCTATTATTTAACTAGTATTTACTGTGAGTGGGTGGGATACTGGTGATAGTATGCAAAGCAAATGAAAACTAAACTAAACAACGAATGAAAAAGCTAATATAGATTTTTTTTTTTTTGTAAATAAAATATTTTTTTATATTATTCAGAAAGGATAATGCTTAACATTTCATTATAAAATTTTTTTATTATTTTTACTCTATATCCTATGTACTATTTTACTCGTAATCAAAAACAAAAAAAAACAAGGACTCCTCAGTCGACAACAGAAATAAATTAAAGAACTAAAAAGGAGCAAAAACAAACATTTTTTTATTTCATGTTGGGAATTCAATGTGTGGAAAACGAAAGGAATAAATAAAATAAAATTTGAAAAACTTTTAACCTTTTTCCATGTTTTTTCCGATTGTAATTGGTTAAAATATATATTATGTCGCCAGAGTATTGTAAATTAAATTATTAAAAAAGATTATAATTAACATGCAGTGTTAAAGGATTTTTTAAATAACAAAACTAACGTTTGAACTAAGGCCAATCAATTTCAAAAGCGAGAATACTCGGTTAAGAATGAAATAATGTTACTAAATTTTGTTGTTAAATAATGAGGAAGTATTTCAGGATATTTAGTGTTGAATTTTCAAGAATAAATCTCTTATAACACCAAAAAGATAATATTTCTAGATCTTTACCTTTTCGAAAACATTTGGTAATAATTTTCCGCACATAAAATACCAGCTCGGAATATCTAAAATTCATAAATCTCAGTAAAATTCACTTTATACATGGTTTAGCTACTTTAACCAACGAAAATCCATTAAATATCGAATGAAATTTATTCTTAAATTTATTTTCCTACAACAATCTAAATCTAAATATAAAAATCCTACAATAGTTTTTCTTATTTTCGTTTTTATTATTATTTTGTCTTGTTGCTTCGCTACAGACGACACAAACAAATTGAATCTGTCAAAATCCATTTCTTTAACAACACAACCTAGAGAAATAATAATAAATAAATAAATAAATAAAAATAAAATTTCATGACAAAATGTTACCAAATAAGAGAATTTATCATTTTAATACAAAAATAGAATAAAGTATTATCATCATCATCATCATCATTGTAGTCGTCGACGATGTCATCCAATGTCATTCTGGCAAACCATGGCAGAAAATATTATCAGCCAAACAAATTGATACAAATTGTATTAAAGGCTCATATAGATATGAAGGGAAAAACATTCTATATAAGTCACCTAGAGTATTTTGTCTTTTCGTTATCGTGTTCTTGGCTAGCTTTTCGTTTCTATTTTTATTTTATTTTTTTGTCAAGGATATAACAAATGAGCAATGTTTCTTTCGTTATCAGACAACAAGGAAAAAAAAAACTAATAAAATAGAAATTACGAACAAGAAACGTATATATAAATAAAAATCATTAAAATCACTTAAATCTGTGTTAAAGAGTTAAAAGGGCAAAAAAAAAAACATTCTTATCAAAATAATACTAAAAAACGCGCGCGCGACAACTTACACATTTTTAACGATTTCATTATTTTATGGGTTTTTGTCTTTGCGTTTTCCTCTGTTTATTGCTTCAAAAAATTTAATGATTTTTATCCAAAAAAAAAAAAAATTATATATGTTTTTCTTTACTTTAAGTTTTTATCGCAGTTTTATGTTTGTCAGATTTTTATTTCTGGAAGGCCGATGCCTTCTCCTGACGCGTTATCTTATTATAAATAAATATAAAATTATTTTTTAATTAGAAATATTCTTTTTTCTATTTTTGTGTCTAACACTTTTTGGTTAATCAATTAAAAATCAGTAAAAAAAAAATAGGAAAATAGGAAAATAATAAGGAAACTAAGAAAAAAATCCGTTAAAGCGTGACATTAACTAGGGTTATAGTCGGTATGTGACATGATTTTTATTCTCTTTTTCCTTATTATCTGGATTTTAATTTTTAACGAGTTTATGAGAATTATATCTTTGGAAAAACACTGTGTTTTATGACGGTTTTGAGTGAAGTTAACTACGATAAGACAGTGTTTTATTGTTATGCTAATAACGTGGCTTAAGATAAGCGATAATTATCAGATTATTGTTTGTCATTTTAGAGGATTTTATTTAATTAAAAAAAAAATATGATTTTTGTAGCTGTTATGACAGTTTTTATCCATTGTTTTGGTGGATAAATAACATTTCGAATGTAATTTGCATGTCTAAGGCTTATATTACTGTTTATTAACTCTGTCATACGAGGTTCTGTACTTCTGAAGAAATATTCTTAGCAGTCTGGTACACAAAGTAAAATCTATATCCAGATCATTTAACTAAATTTAAGAATGGAAAAACAACCTAAAAATGCTTAAAAAGCAGTAAAAATAACAAATTCTTATTCCTCATGAATGAAATGTTGGTCATTGCCATGCCATTGTGCTAAACTTCGCTAATATACATTCCATATCATATTATTTATCAAGCAGCATTAAAATTTATCATTATTATTTCGTATTTCATTTGGAAAACTGCTGATATTTTATTAAGAAAATAAAGAAGAATAGCATCAACAATAAGAAAGACGAAAAAAAAATTTGAGGGTCCCACGCGCCTTTCATTAAAAAATAAAAAATAAAATAAATAAAAATTTATATAAATAACGATAAAGTGGATAATAAAAAACGGAAAACAAATAAAAGCAAATGATTTACTGGCACATTTTTTATTCAAAAAAAAAAAAAAAAAAAAAAATACCCAAGTTCTATGTTCCCGAAAAAATTATTATTTTATTTTTATTTTTATTTTTTATCCTCGCCATCAACACATCATGATTATTTTAATTAGATTTAATTTTCTTATTTTATTGTCGCCCTTTTTTATTCATTTTTTTGACTATTAGAAAAAACATTTCTATTTCATTCGTTATGTTATTGCATAGTCAGTGTAGTGTGTACACTTGAAATAGTAGAGAAAATTTAAGAAACCAAATTCAAATGCCACTAAAGGGAAATGAAGAATTGTCTACACATTTTTAGGATAATTATTTAATTAAGAAAGAAAGAAAAATACTTCTAATGAACCACAGTAATAATAATAATAATACATAATATGTAAATCAAGTGTTTTTCTATGAAAGAAATTCAAAAATAAACAAACTTGAATTGTTTAACGTCTTTGACTTTATTATTTCAGATGTTCGATACAGAAAACACTCAAGAGTAATTTTTTTTTCCTTCTTTTCTTTATGTTTTCCATCGTTATTATAGCCTAGGGAAAATATTTTTGATTTTCATTTTATTGGTAATTATTTAGTAATTTTTATAGAAAATTATTTTAATTACAAATTTTTATGATACTTTAGGAATTAATTCGCAAGGAAAAATATATATAAAATTTTTTTTTGTATTTAATCGTTGTGTGTCACGTAAACGGATTCTATAAAAGCGAAATATTATTATTTATTTATTCTATATATATTTTTTAAGGATTTAAATAAAACATAATTTTAGCTTAGCATCATCACAATTTGACCCTCATTGTTATTATATTTTTATTATTATTAAAAAAATATTTTTCATCCATCTTTTGTGTTTTGAAGATAAAACACTGAATGACAACAGATTTGTTTTGTAATTTTTAATTTTTTTTCTCTGTTAATGTTTACTCTTCCGTTGTGTTATTTTTTTTTTTTCTTTTTTGTTATGCTTTCAATAGAAATTATAAAAGAAAAAACAAAATTATGAATAAATTTTATGAGTAAACATATATTTAATGAGTGAAATAACATAAAATAAAATTAAATGCAGTTTTGTCACTTGTTGTTTTCTTTCTTTTTTATTTTTAAATAAACCAAGAATCGACCCACTCACTATTCGACTATTACAAGAAGAATAAATAAAAACTTTTCTACTTGTCTCACATCAAAACAGCGAACATTACATCTGGCTAGCAGAAGTGTTAACCAAAAACACAGCAACGATAAAATGTTTGTAATTAATTTTTCTCGCATTATTTTCGTGATTATTAATCATCAACAATCGGACCACAGATGTGTGAGATCATAGAGCCATGAAATTTATTAAATAAATAAATAAAAAACATAAAGAAAATGCTATCATATGCTGTGAAATTAATACAAGATGACAGCAAATTAGTAGTTTTTTATTAATTATAATTAATGAAAAGTTTAATTACCACCAGCGAAAAGCGTCATTAACACCAGTGTTTCTTAATCAAAGTACCACTGAGTACAAAGATCTACACGACTATGGATTACAGAATCATCAAGGATAAACTTCTAAGCAACAAATAATATAAAAAGAAATAAAATTTAATAGGAATCCAGAACATAAATATTGAACGTCCCAAAATGGTCTTCAGTTCCAGGTAATCAGCAAAAAATCATTGCTTTTTATACAATTTTTATTATAAAAATTTTCAACGTAGTCGTATGTCGTTGGTACTCAGCCACCCTAATCTAATTACAAAATAGACAGCAAAGAAAAAATAATAATAAATATAATCTTGGGGTGAATCAAATGTGAGTTTTTCCTACTTACTTACTTTGATTACCAAGAAGAAAAATAATAATAAAAATAAAAATTAATCAAAGTTCAAGATCTTAATAGGATTTTTGAAGAAAATTAACTAAACTTTGCAAAACTTTTAACTAAAGAAGGTCAACGTCTTGAGAATTGCAGTTAAAAAACTTGACTGATTTTTGCATAAATAAACAATTTTCATTGTTTTGTAGCTTTTCAACCGAGTTTTGTGCAATGAAAAATAATCGAAGTAACTCCTTTGTCCTCGACACAAACAATAAATTCACAAAATGCAATTATTCATTCAATCTTTTTTAAAAGAAAGCAATTTTCTATTCTTTTTATCAAAACTACATAAGAACAGTAAATTTATTACAGAAAATTCCTGTTTTTTATAAAAAACAACAACCGTCATCCACCATCAATTGATTAAATTCGTCAAATGATACTTCGTCACCATACTTTTCCGAGAATTAGTTTTGACTTTTATACTCCCGATATTTGATCAATCGCTACTTATTACTCTTATTTGTTACGTACTAGCTGTGACCTTACCGATTACACAACGTTAAGCTGATTACATATTTCAAAGCATCGATCAACTGTGCCTCGGGGTGACAGTTAAAGTTTAATTTTTTTACCTTCGTATATATATTTTTCGGTTAACGTAAATGTTCTCCTTAGACACGGCATTATTTTTTACACCATTTTTATTGACAATTTTTCTTTCCCTCTTTTTTTGAATAATGAATCACGTTTAACAGTTATTCTCATAACCGTAGCCACATTAAACGTGAATAATGTTGCTGTATAAGCAGAAAAAGAAAAATATTTAAAATAAATTAATTGACATTTTGCTTGGTAATGTCATTTGCGGTTAATGTTTTGATGCGGTTTTTACCCGAAATAATATTTCGAATACAATATATACAGGTGAATTTATTTATTTTATACTGACCAAAAATTTTAACCAAATTTGTAATTCGTCATATGAATATATATTACGTGTTGCTGGATTGCATTTAATTTATTTAACCAAACATAAATTAAAACATTTATAAAGAGAATTTAAATCTTTTTTTGCAGATATTTCTATTTTATAATAAAATTTATTAATTGATTGAATATTTTTAGAAATACACCTGTTTACATAATTATCATATTTTTTGGTCAATTAATTAACAAAAATTAAAATTCTAGGAAAACTTTTAATGCAAATTTATGCAAAAAAAAAAATTATCATCCTTGTGCACACAATTCTGCACTTAAATTTAAAGCTTTAAGTTCAAAAACGACGAATCCATCAACACTATTGTGTTAAGAAATTACGTAATAATATTAGAAGCTAAAAAAGAAGCAAAATCAAAATGAATCGACAAAATAAACTGACGACGACGAGGAGATAAAGATAAATTTCCTTCAGATGTTTCATCAAATTTTCATAAGAAAAAGAAAGAAATTTTATTTTCTTTCAACTTTAAGGGAAAAAAGCAAGCAAACAAACAAACAAACAAACAAAGAAAGCGAAAAAAGTTTTATGAAGGGAAAAGACCTTCTGGTGCTTTACTTAAGCATTACTTTTGTTCCAATTTGTTTAAGTTTCGAAAGAAACGCATATGTGGCTGGCTGGCTTTTAGAGGGTGAATAGAAAAATTTTCTTTTTATTTTTTCCTTTATTTTTTTTTTAAGTTTCAACCAAAATTGCATGCTTACTTGCAGTTACATTGTTGAGTGTGACTTTAAATAATCAATCAAAGAAATTTTCATAAATAGAAGAAAAAAATTCCTATAGAATGTGATAAGTAAATGTACGGAAGCATCCTGTTGCTAAAAAATTTATTTATATACCGAAAAACACACATTAAAAGCAACCGAAAAACAAATAGAAATTAATACTTAATTGTGGTTATGTTGTTCAAGTTCACGATGATCACCCTTAATTAATCAAAAACTATTACATGAAGAGAAAAAATAAACTTTTCTCTTCTTCAAAGAAATTTTCAAATTTTTCTTTGTAATTAGTTTTCTGTATTTCATTCGTTTTATTGGAAAAATTATTTATATATATATATATAGTAGAACGTTAAATGCGTCATATGTTTACTTATTGTGGGCGTACAAAATAAATAAGAGAAACTTTTATCTAAGATATTAATACGAATGTCAAGTGACGTCTTAAAGTATTGCAATTTGAAGTTATAAATTAACTTTTTCAAGTATTCTTACGCGTTTTCTTGGTTGTAATATTAATAGAAAAATAAACCACCCAACCCCAACCAACTAACTAAATTAAGTCATAAAACTTTCAATTACCATAGCTAACCGGTCAAATTCCATTCCAGTATATAATATATGAAATCGAGTAAAGGAAAAAAAAAACTAGAATTCCGGATATTTCATTTTATCACCAGCAAAGAAAATAATTCGTAATTGAATTTTATTTTATTTTTTTTCTGTGGAAATTTTTCTCATCACAAGGGAAAATTCCCCATTACTCTAACAACACTAATAACAATCAGGAAATAATATAAATAAACACGTGCATGTGTAACGAATAAAAAACATACATCTTGACCATTTTTTGTAGTGTACAGTTGTTGGTCACCCCCATTGATTATTCCTAATCATAGTTACAATCAATAAATTGAATATATGTTGATGTTATCATGAAATTTGTTAATCAATCTGGGATTATTATTGTTGGCTAAAAACTACTTATTTTCGACAAATTTTTTCATTATTTTTTCCATAAGAAAATAATAAAAAATCAATAATTTACTTGTCATCGTTGACAAGCTTCCAGTATTCATCAAAAAGCTTTACTCGATTAATTATCTTTCGACTCATTTGTTTTTACATTTAACCCAAAAAAAAAAAATTGTTCTAACGCGAATCTGTGTCATATAACTTTGTTGTAGCAGGCTGCATTGGGGACCACATAAGACACAAAACAATTAAACATGACAGCTTTGGCCGTAATTCAATTTTTCTATAGGAAATTCAGTTAGCCAAAGGCATAAATTTTTCTTTCCTTCTATGAAATAATTCAAAATTATTTTATATATTTTTCTCCCTTTTCTATTTTTACTAAATATTTAATTGACTTTCTTGTTACGAAAACTTTTAGAAAATTTATTCCTTTATCAGAAAAAGAAATGAAGAAGAAAAAAAAATAACAGGAGCAGCAGCAACAACACGATTATGTAAAATTGTTAAACATTGAATATAGCAGAAGCATAAATGTCGTACGTTAACGTTGATAATAAATTTTTCTTTTTGTTAAGTAGAAAAACCAACAGAAGAAGCTTTACAAAAAAATATTAAAACAGGACGTAAAATTAAATGCCCGGAAGGTTGTTACTTACCTCAACTTCTTAAAACTTGTAGACGCCATCCAGCCAGCCAACCAGCCATCCAGCCATCCAAGCCACCCAATGTGATAATTAATTGTCTCTGGACTGTTGTGTGTAAAGTAGAAATTAAATGAAATGTAATGATAACATTGTTTATCTTTGTTTCCTCAACCCTCATTCATTATGTGTTGGGTGTTTTTTCTCACTAAAATTATAATAAAAAAAATAACAACACAGAATTTCCAATTAGAACAATTTGTTATTTCATAAAATTACGATAATTAAAGAAAAATAACAATTAAGAGATTTATAACGAAGAGCACTTTTGGCATTCTTTAATAATTTCTTCTTTTTTTTTAATGGTAAATAGTATTGTTACTCAGAAGTGCCTGAATATTATTTACGGTTTTTTTTTTTTGTCATCATTTAACGAATTTTAAATCTACTCTAATTTATTCAAGATTTTTCTATTAACTTCAGGTAGTCTTAATAGCAAAAATAATCAAAATTCATTAAATATTTATAAATTTACTATTTACTGTATTATTTATTGCTATACAAACGTCTAAATTTCATTAGAACTAATTTTCTTATTTATTATTCTAATCACTAAGGATAAAACCGTCAAACATATATAACATTTATTAAATTTCTTTAACTTCAAAAGACCCATCACAGTATAATAATACAATAATTATGATTAATTTCAATAACAAAGCTACAAATCACAATATTGTAATTTTCATTAAATATTTTTGCAAATTTTATTTTATTTTTTTTGAATTAAAGCTTCGCAAATAGGACTAACTTTTTTTTTAAATCAAAACCAATAAATGATTAAAATTCAACATACAACGATTACTCTATCGCACACTCTCTATATATGCAAATAGAAATATAATTTATGAATATATATTTGACTAGATTTTTACCTATAGCTCTGTAAGCATTATTGATTTTCTATAGTTTTTGCTATTTTTTTTAAATATTAAAAATTCATTCAACTCATAGCACAAAATTTATAAATATATTTTTTGAATTTATTTAAATAAAACTTTACGGTTGAATGGAAATTAATTTTTCACTTTATTAATTAAGAAGACGATGATGAAACAACCGCAATGAAATACCACCCTTTATTTAGCTATTAATGAGTATTAAAGCCTGATGAAGAACCACCACCCGCCACTTGAAAAGTATGACGATGATGATGAGTTTGTTTTTCTGATTAAATATTGCTTCTTCTATTTATTTTTTTTTTTTCAATGCTAAAATAACCCATTTTAAGTGAATTATAGAAAACTTATTCACCCATCAAGCAGCATCCAGTACCAAGGATGATAAAGTAACAAACAACAAGCGGCAAACAAAACTTGACACGAATTTAGAAAAAAAAAAAGAAAAGTTTTTCGGTTATTTTTTTAAAGCACAAACACGTGTTACATATACATAATTTTAAAGTTAGTTGTACTTAAGAAGACTAATTTCTCATACAACTTGGCTCTTCACTTATTTAAATGTTATTTAAAAAGACAAGGCGATACGATCATAAGTTTTATTATTCGTTGGAAAAATTAGTAAAACTTTAAGCAAAATTTATAAAATGGTTAAAAAAAAATATTAAAGTGGAATTAGCGACATAAAGATAAAATAATTAAATCGAAAAAGTGTCATGACCAGCTGGTGTAAAGAATTGTTTAAGAGATACAAAGATTACTATGTAATAATCTCAGCCACAAAAACATACGTTCAAGTTAATTAATTTAAACTAAAAATCACTTTATATATTATTTAATTAACTATTTGTTAAGAATTTTTATTATTATTGTTAGCTAAACGTCGGTTTGTTATTTTATTTAATTGCAGCCGCAACCAGACGTTTTTATTTTTTTATTGTGAAACAATTTATTTGATAAAGCAAAAAAAAAAAATTTATAATCCTTAAAAAACTAAAGCACAAAACGTCAAGTGCACACAATTGTGATAAAAATAATTCAACCATTAGAAATTTAATTGAAATGAAATTTTATCAACAAATTTACTTTGTTCTGTTGAAATAATAATAAAAAAAATAATGAAAAATCAATTTCGAAATTTATTAATGAGAATAATTATCCTAGAACTATATTTTAGCATCTTTGTATCACATTATAATAATGATACAAATGAAGAATAAAAAAAATTAATTAAAAAAGACAAAACAAGTGAATTCACTCAGTTCGTTAATTTGTAATCAAAAGTTGAAAATTCGATTAAAATTCAAGCAAATAAAAAAACGACTAAAATGCATTTTAATTTAAAAAAAAAAATTAAAACATTAAAATTGATTATTTTCTCTATAAGAAAAAATAAAGATAATGATGGTGACAAGCTGATAAGCGATAGACATTTAAGATGATTTTGTTATAAAAAAAAAACAAAATGTATTCTTCGTTGTTGTTTTAAGAAATACTTTAAGCTGATTATGAGGGTATCTTGTCTTATTTTTTATTATTATTATTATATGTTTATATTTTTTGTTAACGAAAACATTACACTTGTGAAGAATTAACATTAAATTGAAACCAACAACATGAATAGAACAGTCTTTGTTCGTTTAACAAACTTGTTTCTACTGTTGATAAAATGACAGACATACATATATCCCGGTTACATTTTTCCAATAGATATAAAATTTCATTAACCCTCCAAGGCAGTATTATACGACAGAAAAATAACATTTTTTTTCCTTCAAAAAAAAAAAAATCATCATCGTGATCTAATTAATTAATTATTATTTTTCATTTTTGTTGTCTTTTAATTATTTATCAAAATATTACACAAAGGACTATGGATGAATAAAGAGTAAGAATCACCTTGTTTAACCTTTTTCTTTCACCTTTTGTCAGTGACATAATCTACTTTACGTTTTTTACCTTTTTTAGAGGCAAAAGTACTTTAAGAAGCTCATTTAATCCTCAAGTTAATATTTTAATATCTTTGTTGATCCTGTTTATTGTATTCTTAAAATGTATTTGCTTTTTCTTGAGAAAGTCTTTATACTATTTGTTTGTCAAATATTGAATTGATGGTACGCAGGAAAAACCTAAGGCAAAATTATTATTTGAAGTTATTTTGCGGTAATACTGTTTTTGGTTATAACTTTGTATCTTTCAAATTCAATTAATAACTTTATTAATATAAATTAAATTACATAAGAAATCTGTCGCTCTGATAATTTTATTGAAATTACTTAACTTATGTAGCTATTTTATCGAGTTATTATGGATTTTATCGTTTTACAACTCCCGAAAACGTTGATTTTATTAAAGTAAAATATTTTTTTATTGACTTTGACTTAAAAAAAACAAGATAAAATGATAAATTAATTAATTTTTATTCAGCATAAATTAGCATAATTAAGTCATTCTGCTGTACTTGAATTATGTTTATTTTAATTAACTAAAGAACAAAGGTACTTTGTTAGTTTGTTTTACTATAAAAATAATAATAAAAAAAAGAATTGTTTTTTCTAGATAAAACAATTATTTTAATCTTTTCTTTATTTATTTTATTAATTAAAAATAAATAAATTATTTACTTGTCTCCATTTTATTTGTTAATTAAGTGTACAGATTCTGCGCATTACACAATATTTGTCTGAGTATTATGAAATTATGCGTAAAATAAAAACAAAATTAGATCAGATTAGTTATATCGATAAAAGATAAAAATAAAATATTTCTTACGTTAAAAAAAAAAGCAATCAAAAATCATCATAAACAAGGAAAACATTTTAAAAAATCATTAAATATTATTTCAAAATTTATTATTTAAAGCATTTCGTTTTTTTTTTTTTTTTTTTTTTTGTCAAATAAAAAACATAATTTCCAGCTATTAAATTAGTAAATTTAAAGTAATAAAATTAAAATAAAAACAACGAGATCACTAATGGAGTTGAGTTTATTTATTAAAAGCAGCTTAAAAGTATCATCGTCCATTAGGAATTAGGAAAAGTAAATAAATATTTTTTATTCTGTTGAAAATCTGTTTTTACTTTTTTTATTTTCTTAGAATTGTTCGTTCTGTTGAATTGGCTCTGGTAATCTACACAAACAACTATATATACGAAATTTACTTAATAAAATAAAGAAGAAAAATAATCACAACAGAGAAGCACCAACAAAACAAAGTATTTTCAATTAATTTTCATATGTAATGTTATTCCGTTTGGTTTTAATATCAATAATGATACATTGAAAGATTGAACAAAGAAGATAATCGAATTAATGACGATTAATTTATATAAACAAACAGAAAATTAAATAAAATTAATTTTTTATTCTTCTGTTGTTTAAATTTATTAGCAAAACCGACCAGACTGAGTCATTTGTTTGCTTGTTACAAAAATTATTTACCTTGGCTTGTCTGTCTGTATAGAGACAGAAGAAATTATTTTTATTATTTTTTTTCTTTAATTTTTATTACTGACCAACGACAATTGCTAATTTAGTGTGTCATTGCTGAAATGACAATGATTTGACAGAGGTTTTTTTTTATTATTATTAAGTGGGAATGCTTGAGCTTTATTGTGCTTGCAGTTGCAGCGAACTATACTGACTTAATGATTATAAATTTCAACAAAGTTATTGTTTAACTAAAACCACTAATAGTAGCATTGAATATTGTAATAAAATTTCTAGTAATTCACTGATATTTCCGCATGAAATACAAAGTAATAGACAAACCTCAGTGAAAGTTTTTAATGCAATTTCCATTGTTCTTATAATTTAGCCTCCGATTTTTATTTAATGTAATTATAGTCTATTGTTGTTCTCACAAAGCTTAAATGCAAAACAAAAAAATAAAATTATTAAATGCAAAAATAAAAATTGTTTGCAATTTACGTGATTAAAAGTGGAAAATTACGTTGATCTATTAACCTATTTTATTGTTTTCCACACACAAAAAAATAAAATAATTTTAATACAGTAAAAGCATGTAGATAATGAACAATTGTTGCAAAAAAAAGTGAATTAAAAGTGATTAAAATGCATTTTTTAGTTAATTATTCTATGCACTGTGAAATCACTCAAAAACCACTCAAACATGAGTGAAATATTTTCTCTCAGCCAGCTACTACTTGTTGTTGGCTCATCATCATCTCTTTTGCATAAAAAACACAAATCAGCTCCATTTGGATCCAGTATTTAACGAAATAAAAACACAAACAGTATATAATACATAAATTAAATATACTCTCAGTTGAATATTATTTTAAAATTGTGTGTGTTCAACACTCGTAACAACATCATAAACTGAATAATTGCGATAAAAAAACGCGATAAAATGAATGAAAAGCATAAAAAAAAAATTAAGTTATTTCATCGAAAAACATATACAATATACACTCACGACATAAATTATCGTCACATAATAAATGCAAAATTAAAATTAAATTCTTTATTTAAAAAAGTGTTTTCATTTTCTGCGTGCGCGTATTTTTCCATTATTTTTTTTTTCTCGCCTTCAATATTTTCGTCACATACCAGCAATTTAACATACAGAAAATAATTTCTTGCTGGCAGTAAATCCCATTAAATTTTATTCACCAAAAGCCTACAATTTGTTTTAAATTTTTTATTTTTTTTTTCCATATTTAAGATATTTTTTATTTTTATTATAATGTCGCAAAATTGTTGTGACAATTTGGAATAATTTTTTTTTTTTTCGCAGTATGTACCACCCAATGTATGAATTGCAAAAGTAAATAAAGAAAGTTAGAGAGAAAATCAGTTGCTATTATCAAAGAATATTTATATAAATAAAAGACATAAAAATCACCCCTTTTATCATGTAAAAAATAAAAATATATATATTATAGAAAAATGTGTGTACAGAATATAAAGAAAAATGATAAAATTGTGACAGGAAAAACCAGAGCAGCAAAAAAAAAAGAAGAAAATATCGAAAATAGCATTAATAGCTTTCTACGAAAATACGTCGCGAAATTTTTTCAACTCGTGAATCGCATTTTAAGTAGATGAACAATTAAGACAAGACCTATCTTCGTTCAAAAGGGTTTTCTTTTATTTATTTTTTTTCCTTTTATTACAAAATTTATTGCAATTAAATAACCGTCACCATTCCCGCCTATTCGCATAATTTCCACAGAAATTACAAATATCATCCATTGGAACAAATGCCTACCAAACAAAAGACTGAATAGAAAATTCATTTTTCGTTTTGTTTCCCAAATTTAAGTTATTCTTTTGATTGACAGATAAAGTCACCCTAAATATTATCAACCCTAAATATATTTATAGAAAGAGATATTTTTTTTATTAAAGAAATTTATTTTTATTGTGTCTTGAAAATCATGTGAGATTTTCTATGACTTTTACTGACAACAAAGTGCTGGACAAAAGAAAAAACACTCAGACTTAGTGTTTTGTTGATGTTATGTCTGTCGTTTTTGTTTATCTGATGAACCTAAGTTGCGATTTTATAGTATATTTTTGGTACAATAAATATAAAAGCAAAGAAAACAATAATATTTTAAGGATGTTTAAGAGGGAAAGTCCAAAATCAATATTTGATTGACTAGCCAATCGTGGTATATATACATTCATGGATGACTCATTGGAATTTTCATTTTCTCCTATTTTTATCACATCAATTAAAACCAATTTTATTTATTCCCTTTTTTTATTTATTCCATCTAAATAACTATTTATAAATAGGGATATCTCTATTCGGGAGAGTATTTTTCCCAATAAAAGCAAATTAACACGATCCGTAATTTATATTTACTTTTTGACTAAATAAACAAAAAATTGATATGTGGAAAAATGATTAAATAATCAAGTAAACACCAAGTATGGGTATAATATACACAGCACAAAAAAAATATTGTTTATTAAGTAATCAAAATTCTAAATTAAAAATATTCTACCTAAACAACATATATCTATGTACATTACATACATTATCCTGCCTCAAAGAACATTATTTTATACAAAATAAACAATTTACTTTACTTTTACTTTTTAAATCAATTTTAATATCAGCTAAAAGTTTATTCGTTGTTGATTTATTTAATCGACCGATTTGCGATTAACGAAAATATGTATTTATTTTTTATTAAATTATTACACACACACACACACACACACACACGAAAAAAGGTTCTCTTTACGGTTAAATTTAGCAAAAAATTGGATTTTAATCCGTTTTTATTTTTTTATATTTATTTTGTTAAAATATTTACGTGTCCGGAAAGTTAAATTTAGAACATATAATTTATTTATTTTTTATTTTTTTTGTACCTGCTCTTCAGAGGGGCGAATATTTATATTTAGATCGTTGACAGGTTGATAAGAAATCCCTGTACGTCAGGTACTTAATTTTATATTATTATTTTATTGCAATCAAAAGTAAAGGATTTAAAGAACATTAAATTATTTTACTCTTTACTTGCAAAATAATTACAGAAACGCCAACAAATATTTTTTGTAAATAATTGCGAAAACAACGCCTATTTTCATTGCATAATTCACCTAGTTCAGCGATGGCGAACCTATGACCCGTGCAGGCTTTTTAAATGATTCAACCTTCATTTCCGAAGTAGAAGCAAAAATGTCTGAAATTAGTGCAGATAATAATGATCCCAGAAATGCGTTAAATGCACGAATACGGAATATCTCTCTCTCATAGAGACGACTGGTTTTGTGGGCCACGAGCTAGTGCAAAAAAATAATTAACATAATAATTTGAACACTTCCCAAAAAAGGTACGCCATCAGTGACCCAGTTCCTTCTTTTATCTAGCACCAAAATAAAAAAAATACAATCTATTTTCTTTACTATAAATACGGCTCCAATTGTAATCTTTGTATATTTTTTCTACCACAAAAATTATTTCACCTGTTCTATCCCTTATGCATTGAACTCACACCAAATTTAATATTTCTATTTACTTTTAATAATAGCAATGCGCTTAAATATAGGTTAAATATAAATAATTTAATGTTGTATATTTATTAAAAATTTAATTTCGACTGCAAGTGGTGACTATAATTTAACTTTATATATTTTTAATTATGACATTTATTTAAGTCATTTTTAATCCAAAATGAAATTGATTTAAGATTAAAAGAAAAAAAAATACTTAACACCTGTTGGATTAATTCTAATTTCACCGAAAAAAATTACAATAAAATAATATTTTTGTAAAGATTCAAAAACCATTTTTGATTGTAAATAAACTAAGCCTAAATCCCTTGTAATAATACCAATGAAACCAGAGTAACAACCGCAACAACGACCATTCAAATTGCATAATATCGTAAAACTGTTGCCTATACCCAAAAAAAAAATTATTTTTTTTTATTATTCGGTTATTTCTATCCCATTTAAACCGATTTCTGTATAATAAAACGATATAAATTCAGAACAAAAAAACACATTTTAGTGAGCATATATATACGTTCGTTGCAGGTAAACGCGATGCCATCAATTTGAATGCATATAATTTAAATAAATAAACAAAATAGTCTTTAGCCGCCACAGTCACAAAAAACGAAACCAAACCTTACCACCCTTATTCAATATTTCATAAATTTATATTTTTAAATAACGAAAAAAAAAAAAAGAAAACTTTTACGTATCTCAGATTATTATAGAAAAATATGCTGCAGTTCAGCAATATGTTGTCATTTATTTGTTCCTTTCCGCTTTTTTTTTTCGTTATTTTTTCTCGTTTTTCTCCATTTTATCACCGAGAACAAGTTGAAATGTTATAAAAATTTATTTTTATTTCCCTATTTGTTGTATTTATACTTGTTTTTCCTTTCTATTTTTTTTTTTTTTATATTTCAAGATGCAATGATGAATTTTAAATGAGCCTTTTTGCTTATACAATGCTAGAACTTTTATTCGTAACTCTGTGCTCGAACATTTACGTTATTATTTAATATTATTTAAATTTTTAAAATATGAATTATAGTTAATGGGAGGTTATTTTTTTTTTTGCTTCTTGTTGTTCTTCGACTTTTATTACATTTTATATTATTTAAACTGTTGTATTTCCAATGAATTACTTTTAACAAGCAGCCAATTGATGCGAAACAATACATATATGTTAAAGATTTAACGAAATATCTAACTTATAAATGAGTCACATAGGGACATTAGATACAAATAAGAACAAACTTTTTTATATTAAATGTCCCCAAGTGGACGACTGTTCTTAAGCAAATATAACAAATGTTCTCAAAAGAATCTTTAACGTATTTTCTCTGTCTTTTTATTAAATTTCTGATATTTGCCGATTATTTAAAAATGATTAAACTATTTGCAAATTTATAAATTCAGCAAATAGTGTTAATCTTTAATCAGATTATGAGCAGTAAACACTAGCAAAATAGTAAAATAAATATCTATTAAATCGACAATAAATTATAATAATAAAAAAAAGAAATAAAGTGTTTTGTCGCTTGAACACCCTAATGGCATATTTATAATAAAATCAAATTATTTCAACCCTTCAATCGTATTATAATGTTTTATAAATATCAAACGTTCAATTATTCCAATACCACTCTCAACTGATTTTATTATCCCTAAATTTTATTCAAAAATACCAATCAAATGTCATAAACTAAGCGAAACTACTCATGCTAGCCCCTGGTTAAACACTTTAAAAAATTATATCAATGGATTTAACTCAGTTAATTTTTAAACATTAATTAGTTTTTATAATTCTCACTTAATTATAATTAATAAATTTCTTTGTGTTCTGTTTTTTTTTTCATTTTTTGCGAAATATAAAAAAAAGTTTTTTCCTATTTATTTAATTAAAAAAGGATTAAAAAATTATTTTCTATTTATATATAGTATTAATTTGGTGAAATAAAATTCTGTTTCTGTGCGGCTTCTCTAACAGTCGTGTATAAATCCAATTTGAAAAATGAAAATAATAATATATTTTGTAATAGGTGAGTAGACAAAAAGACAGACTTTAATGTTGCAAATATTTATTGCTAAAAATTATTGAAATTTTGAGTGAAAATTACATTAATAATACTGATAAAATCGTTATCGTTTTAAATAAATAAATAAAAATGCAGAATAACCGATGAAACTAAATGGGGGAAAAACCATAATGCTGTCTATAGCAAAACGATAAATGAGAATGAAAAAAAAAATTAAACAAGATAATAATCGGATTAAATTCTATTTTTTTGTTTTTAAATAAATAAATAATTGAATTTTGTCATATTAATTGAGTGATTTAAGTTGTTAAAAATGAAAATTATTTTTTTAATCAAATTAATCAAATAATTTTAAAGGATATTTACGAATAGAATGGTTTTGAAGGGTGATACTAAAAACCAGAAAAAAATCAAGTGAATTACATAATGAATAAACTTGTGACATTTGTATGATAATAAAAAAATCTCTTGTCTAATCCTTGGCGTTTTCCCTTGTTGAATTAAATGTCTTAACACATTAGTTTATTTAAACATTAGAGACAACAGATATGAACAGCAACAGGAATTAACATAAGGAAATTATATTTAATTCAAAATATTATTATCAATTTCTAAACATTCACCCTTATTTTATTCTTCTTTTTTTTTGGCACAAACACCAGCCAAAAAGCAACATAAACTAATTCATTTACTAATCATTGACCTCAATATTTATTGCAAAAAAAAGCAGAAAAACTAAACAAGACTAAATGGTTTTTAGTTTTGAAAATGAAATTTCCCAGGCAATCGATTATTGCCATTTAACAAACATCAAACGAACAATAACATTTACACCTGTCCACAATTGATTAGGGTTCATGATTTAAGGGAATTTTATTTTCTCTTCATTACTTTACGTTTTATTTGCCAAAATGTTTATTTTTGCAACGAGAACATATACAGTAGCAATGGAAAAACCGATTAAATTTGATCTACATTTAGTTATAAAAAATAAATTAAAAGAAAATATTGTTGTGGATTTTTAGAGCTTTTAAAATGTTGTTTTTAGTTTAAAAAATAAATACTGCAAAAACTAAAACGCGAATTAATAATATCAGCGAATATTTAAATTAAAAAAAAATAACTGAATGTGCCGATCATTGTCGCGTTACTTCACCATCGCAAATACCACATGTTAATGGTTAATACATTGTGTCAAACACATAATTACAAACATGTGGACAAATAACTACAAAAACATAAAAATTCTATCTAATTAAATTCAATGGAGAAAAAATTAGCAAATTTATTCGCTTTTTTTTTTTTTTTAAAATTCAATTAAAATTCCTTTAAAAATTTATTTAATTTATGATTTCAAAAAAAATAAATAAATAAACGAAAACCGATAATCATTATTGTTTGAAGAACAAACAAAAACTTTGAATAAGATTCGAATAACACATAGCAAAGAAATAAATACTTCTCTTCGCTGTGTTGCTACTTTTTTTGCTAGCGAAAACTTTATTTCATTAATTTCGTAATAATAAACAACAGAAAGAAAAAACAAAAATCTACAAATTAAATTACATAAAGTTTCAGATTTCATAAATATTAATTATGAGGAGCAATAATGTTATGAATAATTTTATTTTATTTTTTTAATTTTTAATGTTTAACCGAATGAATGATATAATTAAATTTCTTATTGTTATTATTTTTAATGGGTTTAGTTTGGTCGAACAGGCGAATTTTGTGATGATGTAGGCGGAATTTAAAGAATTTTTAACTATATATGTATGTTGTTTAGTTTTTTTTATAAATTTTAGTTCTTGATTGTTTTTCTTCTTAAAAGCAAAATTATTTAAATTTTTATTTAGTTTGTTTGTATATAGTGTTTGTTTAGATGTTTTATGCACATTTTTTAATAAATTCCCTAAAAATTGCTTAAATTTTTAACCAAATCTTCACGCTAAGACTTTTATCGTCGAATACAGCACTGCGTTATCCTTTTAATTCCATTTATTCAATTGCTACCACAAGAAACAATACTTTTCTTCAATGTTTTTGGGCTGATGAATCACACTGTATCTACCCATAATTAAATGATTAATTACCCGGATTTGAATAAAATAAAAATAATATTTATTTAAAACAAAAAAGACAAAAAATTCCGTCACAATGACACAAAAAAACTACTTAATTTTTCTTCTTTGTCTTTTTCATTCCAGTTGTTGATATAAAACAAACGAAAAATGTAATTTAATCCGTTTGTAGTATTGTCTTATTACCGCAATTTAATTATTATTGCCTTTTGCTCGCTTAAAACTATAGATTTTTTTTTAATTATTTTTACTCGATTATTGTAAAAAGAACGGAACAGATGAATTTCATAATACAAAAGGAAACATTGAATGAAGTGAACGCGGGTTAATTTTCCATTTTATATAACGAAAAAAAAAAATTAATAAAACGAAATACTAAGCGGCCATCGGCGCCAGAGTAATAATCCTTTTTTTTTTCTTCTTCTTTATAAATAAATGGAAAAATTTCGATTACTTTTCTCAACATATTTAAAAAATTGTTTAAACTTTAGCTTTAGCATTAATACTGTATTAACGTTAACATTATGTCCCAACTGGCTGGCGGCAAGTCGCTTCTTTTTTCTTGTTTTGATATTATTTGTCTCTTGAGTAAAATAACCGAAAACGAAAAAAAAAAATGTGTACGAGAAAAGGGTTTCTTTGGTTTTACCGTTGCTAAGTTTAATACAATTTTGTATGTTTTTTTTATTCTTTTGTACATTACATCCCTATGTATGATACGTTTGTTGCATAAGAGAAAACATAAAAATTGTGTAACTCGGTTTAAGTAAATAAGCAAAACGTACAGCTGAACTAATAAATAAAGAGAAATATATTTATAAATACGTTATATGTTTTCTGTTTATTTGAGAAGGATATTCGTGAGGCAATTTTGTCTATAGCAGTGATGGCGAACCTTTTTGGGAAGTGGGTTAAATTATGTTAATTATTTCTGTTTAGCACTAGCTCGTGTGCCACAAAACCAGTCTATGAAGAGCGAGATATTCCGTATTTATTTATTTAACGTATTTCTCAGTTAATTCATTATTTAATTTATTTCTGTTGGAAGATTTTACAAAATTCGTTGAAGAAAACAATTTTTCAAACGAATATGCAGACCCGAATATCGTTAACAGAGCATTTACAAGTTTTTCCATTGAAACAAAATTATTTGGTATGGATTCCCATACGTTTAATATAATATTTTTAATTTTCAGAGTGGGATCATTATTCTCTGCACTACTTTCAAACGTTTTTGCTTCTACTTCGGAAATCAGGTTTGAATCATTTAAAAACCCTGCGCGGGTCAGTGTATGACACACGAGTCATAGGTTCGCCATCACTGGTCTATAGCTTTTGACAACATTGTAAAGTGAAAACTAATTTTAGAGTTGGTAATTGAGAAGAAAAAATAAAACAACTAGAAATGGAATTAACATATGAACTGTTCAACACTGTACTGCTATCGTATAGTAAAATTATCAAGGAAAACCACACAAAACACCCAACAAAAAGATGGTTAAGGTCATTTTATTTAACTTTTTTCTTTTTCTTTTTCTTTTTACCTTTGCCATCAACACCGTTTGACCTTAAAAAAGAATTTTTTTTCTGTCACACATATCCCACGTTCATGGTTTTAATTTTTATTTACTTTTAAAAAATTTCTAATTAACCAAAAAACGTAGCATATACGTATATATACACACCTTTCGGAAATTTTTATACTTTTCATGTCACAAAAACGAAAAAGTTAAAACTAATTAACTAAAGACAAGGTGAGTAAATATTAGTTTGGTTTTACCATGTGCTACTTTGTACTATGTTGCTGCTTTGCGGCAAATATATGCTTTTTTAAAAAAAAAGAAAGAAAAATGCTTTTATTACTTCTATCATCAGCGGTAGAGAATCTACTACACAAATTTTTTAATAATTTAACTGAATAACCAGAGAATAGACATTTTCCTATTCACATATTTGCATTTATTTGTTTTCATTATTATTTTCGTTTTTTTAATTATATTCCAAAAAATTATAAAAATTATTTTTTAATAAGAAAACTATGATAGAAACTTGGCAATAATAAACAAGAATGTACATACACACACTACTCAGCACGGTGAAATTAAATTAAATTTTAATTCAAATTTATATGAAAATTATTTTCATGTTATTTTACCACATAAATGTGGTCTCCGGTTTCTATCAAAAGTTTCAAAAATATATAAAAAAAAAGGATTTTTTATTTCTTGTTGTTATTTCTAAATAAAAATAAAATTAATAAAAACGTAAAGGTTTTTTGCTTCAAAAGTATTATTTACAAAAGGTTTTTCTATGTTTGGTTGCTGTTTTTTTTTTTATCTCAAGGATACTAATCGGTGTTGAGTTGCTAAAGGATATTTGTGTTGTGTTTTTTTTTCTAGAATTTTATTTTATTTTGAACTTTATGTCCCTACTTGTACAACCTGATATCCTGGGTTAAAGTGAATTTTTGCGATTATATTTAATCTACGACCTTTAGATTAAAACTTTAATACATTTGAAATTACTTTAATCACATAAAATTATTTAAATTACTACATGGTATCCGTTATTTTATTAATTAATTTAAATTTTTCTACCTTTAATTAATGAAAAAGATTAAAAAACTTAATTTTTTCTAGCCTTAATCTAGTGTTTAAAAAAGGAAAAAATATTATTTTCTGTCATTTAAAAATAGAGAACAATTATCTGAACAAGGAAACAAAGTACAACGAATTCTACAATAGATTAACATTACCAAAAAAATAAAACAGTGAAACTTTCTAGTCCAGTCCTGAAACCAATAACAAAAGTAATAAAAACAAAAAAAAAATAAATTTAATTTAAAATTCATCGTTTTACATAAATAAAATCCATCAATAATAATTTAACGTGTAATATTCCTTTTAAAAAAGTAATTTTTGTTATCAGTTTTATTCAAAAAAACGCTAAAGACAATTCCTGATGACAACATAAGCACCAGGGAACGACACGAGTGTTATATAATTTATATTTTTATTTATCATTAAATTTATTCACATTTTTATGTATTTTAATGATAATAATAATAATAATAAATTATCGTCATTGTAATGAGAAGAATTAATAATCCTGATAACAAACATTAAGCGCTTAAATGAATATGACTGGCTTTTAGAAAATTATGCTCGGTTTTATTGTCATAAAATTTTCATCTTTATTACAAAAAAGAAAAAGAAAAAACGGTTGCAACCAAAGAACCGATTAAATATTTATTCCATTTTATTGTTAAATAATAATTTTAAGAAAAAAAAAATTTAATAACATTAAAACGTGACTCATGAAGTATTAAATATAAGTGAACCGGTTGTCATTTGTGGCGAGACAGTGAAAGTGTCACGATTTCTAGATAAATTTTTTAAAGTCATCATAGAAACAACAACAGCAAAAAATAAAAAAAAAAAAACGCAAACAGGACATAAAACCAGCCAACACACAATAGTCAAGTATTTTTATTAAAAAAAATAAAATATGAAAAATTTCATTCAAATTCTGAAGTTATTCTTATCATTGTACGTTTTTTGTTCTAAAAATAAATTTTAAAAAAATATGACGAGAGCTTATTGAAAATACTAACGAAACACACTCGACAAAAGGATTGAGAAAAAAAAGAGAAGAAATTTGCAAAATGATCATATTTATATTAAAAAACAAAAAATTTAATTAATTGTTTCTATTTTTTTTTTCTTGTAAAGCACTTTGTCCATCCTAAACAAACAGAAAATTACATTTTCGAAAGCTTTTTAAGAGATTGTTGTGCTTTTTTGTTGAGTTGAGTTCCTTTTTTTTAGCATAACAATTCTTATTGCTTATTTAATTTTCTTTTTTTGTATTTTTTTTGGGAGAAATATAAAAGGAAAATGCATTGAAAAATTGTCAAAGTGAAGTGAATTTAATTTTATTTTCTAGTGATATCATTAATTTAACAATATATATATATATATAGAGTCTTGTCGTGAATGAGTATTATTATAATAATAGCCGCCAGTGATTCCTTTTCTTTTCGTTCTGCTTTGTTTAGAAAATATACAGAAACTTGTGACAGTATGATTGTCGCATTTGTTCAATTATATTCCGTCAAGAATAAAGGAAAAAATATTTAAATAAATAAATAAAAATGAATGAATAAACTATGATTGATGATTCGATCCATAAATTGTTCTTTATTTACTTCTACTTTCGATTCTATTTAACAAAATATATATTTATTTTTTTAATGATTAATTACTCTGTTTCCCGGTTAAAATGGATTTTTTTTTATTTTTATTTCTTTGTTGTTAATTTTATGCAAAGAGGAAAAAACCATTTAATCATTAACTGACAGCAAGTAGTTTTCACTAAGTAAATGTACTGCAGAGAAATAAAAGTGATTTTATATTTTTTTCACCCATTTTTGCAAGTAAATTAAGTACAAAACGAAGTAATTAACATAATAATTGTCCTATTGAAGTACTAACAATAGTCGGAAATAGCAATTGAAAAATTGTTTTATATCAATAATTCAATGGTATTCGGAAAAAATATCTGTTAATCAAGAATAAAATATTTGAACAATCAAACACGTAGTATACCTATGCTAGGCAAAGTAAATCGTAACAAAGTTGTTAATTATAAATTCTGGACACACAATTATTGTTTGTCTAGTTTCTATTTGCCAAAATTTAAAGTAGAATCATTGATCCAACATAGTTTATAATTTATAAAGTAACCCTTTCATATAAATTTAATTTATTATTTTTAATTGTATCTAACAGGGTTGTAGTTCTACTTTGATTGTCAATAAAGCATTTAACCTGTAACAATAAACAAGTGTACACAATACACACCTGAGCTTTGCATAAATATTTCTTCACAGTAATTAACTCTTTGATAGAAAATCAAGATAATGCAATATTGGCACAAATATGCTATATATTTGTTAATAAAATATTTCACATTCTACTAAGGTATCTAAAAAAAAACAGAAATCCAAACATATTATGTTAATTACGGTAGGTAAAGGTAAAAAAGCATTAATTTATCCAATCAATTTTATTATCATTTAACCAACGGTGTATAGAAAAAGAAAAGTTTAAATGATTTTTTTTTTGTTAAATAATTTTATTGATTTCTTTATTTTAACACCGAGAAAAAGGATGCTGTGCGCGAAATTCAAAGTAAAAACTGCGTACAGTAAAAATAACAACAACAAAAAATTATACAATAATGCGAGACGACCATTAATGTACTTAGTTTCGATGCCAAAATAAAAAAAAAAATGATAAAATTTATTTTATTTTTACATTGGTTTACCGAAGAATACACCAGAATAGACACCAGCAAATTTCTATGTTTATAGTCATTTTTATTTTATTTTTTTGTTATTCAGATCACGAAATTTATATTGCAGAAAAATTGGGTTGAGTCGGGATTTGGTATTATATATGTATATACATTTTTTTTTTCATTTTCTATTTAACCAAGTGCATGATGAGGGTTGAAATGAAAAGACACATGAATTGTCGAATCTTTTAAGTAACCTTGCAGAGTATGAGTTGTAAGTAGACGATAATGATGATAAATAGGAAGCGGGATTTTTTTTTTTACATTTTTTATTTTCTTGTCTTTGGTTCCGTAATATCGAATGAACTGTCTTCCGGTTTTTTCATTAGACAGTTTTTTTTTTTTTTGTTTTCCATGCTACATAGACAATGGTTGTAATTTTTACTCGTAATTCATACAAAAACGCATCAAATCACATGATAACACACACATATCTTCTTTTATTTTGCACTTTTGATAGTTATTTTTTGTGGTGTTATAAACTACCCATAAACTGTATTTCGTTGACTTTTACTTGAAAAAAGAAAATAAAATAAAGAAAACACTACGTGATCCAACAAATAAAAGTAAAAACATTTCATTCCTCAATATATACACATCGTCTATTTGTACATTATTCGCGTCCCTTTTGTGTGTTAAATTTATTTGCCGGTTTTGTCTTTCATAAACATTTAAAACAAATAAAAAAGAAAAACTCGGTATTGTTTTCATGCGTTTAAATAAAGAAAATCCTCATACCATGCAATAAGAAGAAACAAAAGGAATTTCACCAATGAAATGTGAGTTACACATCACACAATAAGGACTTTAACAAGCAAAAGTCAAATATCAAATGAAACGCACAAACAATACAAGACTAAATGAATTTAAAAATTCAGGACACATCCGTACAGTGTATTGTCACCAAAACGTCTGCATTTATTACCCATACCATATGTCTATTCAAATTTATTCCGAAGTGATCTTTTTCCTTCTCGATTTAATTGCAAAAATGTTTTAATTTCAAAATGTAGTTATATTTTTTTTTTAATTGCAAAAAAAAAACACATAAAATCATTCTCGCACAGACTGAATGTAAAATCGTCCACAGATTGTGTGTCCTTCTTTATCTCCTAGAAAATTATTTTAAAATTCAAATATTGCCTAAAATGCAAAATAGTCGCACAGCTTATTGTATTAACCTGAATATTTTTTTGGATTTATCCTCGTCCTTTTTGCTATTTTTTTTATCAAAAATTTTCTTTCTTTTTTTTTTTTTGTTACAAAATTTATTCCTTTCATCGATTTTTCCATCGTTTCTTTAAAAAGTTACTTTTACAAAAAGTTAGGAACACCATATATAACAAACACATAATTTTGCATGCAAAAAAAATGTGTACATGACATTCATAACCGAAGAATATTCAACGGATTTTCAACGTTATTCTATCACCGTCCCTTATATTGTTTGTGTAATTTCAGTGATGAATATAAATCGAGTCATACATTTTAATAAAAATAAAATAAAAGAAAAGAAAAGAAACGAAAATGGTAGAACGACGAAGAAACGGAAACTGTAAGCCAAAGAAAAATATCTAACAGCACTAAGAGTGCAAGAGTAATTTTCCTTTGTTTCTAGCCATTCTAGAAACTAACATAAACTTCAATTGAAATTCAATTAATCAAAATGGAAAAAACAAAATTTTTCAATAAATAAAATTGAATTTAATTAAATGAAATTAAAAGAAATTGAGGGGTTGCTACTATGCTCTATATATGCTAGAAGATAGTAAACATCTAGATCTTATAAATTTAGAAGTGTCTGATGCAGTTTTTATTTTATTATTTTATTATTTTATTGGTGAACAACTGCTGACACGTCCGCAAAATAGAAATTAATTTCAAAACAATGTGTCAGTGATAACATTCATTTATCATTTGGTCGACTTTTTTCTCTTATTTCTTATCCATAAATTAACTCGTTTTTGATTGATTTTATTTATGTAATTTTTTGACAGTATTCTAGACAGATATACCCATTTTCTCGTACCATTTACTCGTACTAAAGTTAAGTAATTTTCTAATAGGTAATTCAATCTTTTTCAACCATAATCTATCGGTGTATTTTATAATTTCAATTGTCTACCATTTACTGATTTGTAAATGCATTCAAAATCGATTTTAAATTATAAATTCTTAACTATAAATCCTTATAAATATTATGTTATGAAATGTCTTATGAATTGAATTTCTCACACTCCCTCTTGTTCTTCAATAAATTACCACCCAATGACCATATTATTATTATTAATTTATTTAAATAAACACAAAAACGATTTATATTTCATTAATTATTTATCGGTTTTTCATTGCTGTGCAATAATTAATCAATTATTTATAATATAAATAATAATTTTAATGTTAAACAGCATGCATTACCATAATAATTTATAAAATTATTAATAATTATAATTACCATTTAACTAGCAACAATACCAACATTATACAATTGTTTATGTTTTTAAATTTTGACTTTTATAAGTATTTATGAAAAATTATTAAAGCATTTCATGTGCGAAGCGTTAAGCTACGTGACATTAAATTAATTTTTATTGCTGCTGTTGCTGCTGCTATTATTGTTTTCCTTGCAATTTATACATATATTTATCTTTCTTATATTTTATAGAAAAAATTAACTTTAATTTTAATATTAATTTTCTGCAATTAGTTATTGGAAAAAAGGATTTAATAAAACACCTGGTGTACCGTGGAATCGAAACATCAACAAACGTTCATCGAACTAAATCGAATAAATAAATAAATAAAATTCATTTTTATTTGTAAGTAAAATATGTCATAGTCAATATCACGTACTCGTGTGTATGGTTAAATCAGAATGGTGTGAGCATCATCATTCTTTAATAATTTAACCAACAAAAGTCATAATAACAATTGTCGTTTCAATGTTTTTGATATAAAAATGTATATATATATATCGAAAATGCATTCAACACACAACACAACTGGCTTAAATTACACAAAATACAACGACCATCATCATCATCAATATTTTTTGTCTTACCGATTCAACTGTGTCTGTTTGTTTGCTAGCTGATTCAAGGGTGAATTTTCCAACAAAATATACATTTATTCATTGTGAGGGTGGTTCTTCTTATAGCAATATTACATTTATTTACATGAATTTTATTTCCAAAACACGTTCGCTTTTTAACGTTGGCTTTTTATTTTTTGTTTTGCTAATATTTGTTTATCAAGAAAATCATAGAATCAACTAAAGTACATTGTCGTTAAGGATATTTTTTTTTTATTTTTATTTATTTAAAGAAATAATATAAAATGTTTTCTGTTATTAAAAAAATATATAAATTTTTATTGTTTTTAAACGATGATTTAGATCTTGGAAAACATTTTTTTTTTTATTATTTCATTTTAAGAAGTTACTGCTTTTGCTTCAGAAGTATTAAGCAATTTTTATGCGGTTAAGTGTTTACAGGAATGACTAGCAAAATACTTAATAGCTTTAAAGTATAATTTAGTTTAATTCGAATAAAATTCATAAGAAAAAAGCTTCTATAATTAGCCAGGAAACCCTTTTTGTGGTTTATTTATTCTACTTTTAAACAGTTTTTAAGAATTTAAAAGTGGTTTTTGAACTTCTAACAAGTAATTAAGCTTCCTTTTAACTAGAGGAGTCTTTCAACAGCAAAATCATTATACAAGAATCAATAATTTTGCGTTTTCAATGCAACAGAATTAAACTTTCGTTAAGAAAAAACACACAAATGTCGTAGGTGTTAATACAAATAATATCATAGGGTCACCTGAGCCACAGTAAATAAATAAAATTATTCAATAACAATTTTAAAAATAAGTATTTTTAATTTAACTTCTTTGTTTGCATTTTTTTCAATTCTCAAAACACAAATAACAAATAATAAAATAAAAATAAAAATCTGTACAAAGGTCAACATTTTGTATTTTTAATCCTTAGAAAAGTTCTGTTTGCTTTACAAACTTTTTTCTTCATCTTTTCTCAAAAGATTCTCGCATAATTTAACATTTTATTTTAATAATTTAAGCGATTATAAGATACAAAAACATTACAAACAAACAGAATTAAATATAACAAAGAATATATATATAAAAAAAAAATTAACATAAAGATATTTTTCTTAAAGAAGTTTATTCTTCTTTTCTTATTTAAATTTTATTTCGTAGAGAAATTGTTGAAAATTAACGTAGTACTGAGAATAAATTAAAGTTTTTTTTGGTTAATTTGCTTAAATATACTTTTAATAAGATTTCACCTTTGTAGCAGCATTGAAGCATTCAGTTTAATTGTGTTAAATTGTATGTCTCTGGAGAACATATTGTCAAAACATTACTAAATGTTTATTAAATGTATAACAAAGGAAATAATTTCAATAATATTGATTATACTCCTTTTGTATATAGTTCTTTTACGAATAATTTTCTATAATCAAATCCTAATCAAAATCAATACAGTTTATTTTTCTAAGATGATCATTTTGTTATATTCTTGCATTTTCCTATTAAAACCCCTGCATCTCTTGTCTTTTCAATTAGATAAAGTAATTTGTGGATTGTTTATTTGTTTGTTTATTAAATAAAAGTCAGAACAACATCATCAACAATAATAGGAATAACAGGAAAACCATCTTCATCACAAACAACAACAACAGCACCAGCAACAGCAGAAACCAAGATAATCATATTGATACATTTATTAATTTTGTTAACAACGGTCGTTATTTACGGTGACCCTTTTCACTTTGACAATGACTAAACATTTATACAAAAATTTCTTCAAAAAAAGAAAAATTATTAAGAAATTTCTCTACAGATTTCTTTCCCCAAAAAATAAAAAGAATTTTCTCTCCACTAAAATTTAATTAATTTAACAACAATTCTGTTGGTCTTTTCAAGTTGGACTAACAAGCAGATGATGATAAACTAAACACAAGAATTACACATTATTGGTATTAAATTTGTATGTCGTCCAGTTCATTCTCTGTGTCCTTTTTTTTTTTGTTTGTTCCTTGTTAGCTAAATATGCGGATCTGTTTTTTCTCATTTAATTCGCCCCATTATTTTTTCTCAGTATCTATAGTACTGACCAAAAGGACAATCTGAATGAAAAAAAGCCAAACTACAGCAAAAAAAAAAATAGGAAAGCAAAAATTGTTTGAATAAAAGGGATAACAAGAAAATGAAGAAGAACAGGACGTATCAATTAGTGAAATGAGGAAAACTTTTATCCCACAATTTTCTTTTACAGAATAAAAAAAAAATAGATAATTTAATTATTAAATAATTTCTGGTGTGGCGGTTTCGCTGTAATAAATAATGAAAAAAAAATAAAATAAAGAGAAGAAGCACAAGGAACAAGGAATTAGTAAAGTTTCTTGATGTAATTTATGAATAGGGAATTTTTTTACAAAGGATTAAAAATTTTCTTTTCTTCTCTGTTTCCTTATTATTATTTTTTTCCGAATAAAAATTAATTACAAATAAAAATGTAGAACTACTCTTCCATAGTTAGTAAGACAAAACCAACTAGCAATAATTCTGAAAAGGCAGTCAATTAATAAACTTTAAAATCACTAATTAATTCAACCAATTAATTTTTACAATTGCAGAAGCAATCAGTGCATTAAGATCTTTTTTTTTTTTGCTCAAGTTCATTCACTCCTTAAGTCTTCCTTTTTCTTTGTTGCTTTAGTAAAACACTTCTGTTTATTATTTATTTTTTTTAATTTTCAAAACGTCAATTGACCTAATTACACAAAAATAAGTATCTGTATTTCTTGCAATTATTAATAATAATAATATTAATAACCTTTCTAAGAAGAATTAATCAAACAACCATCCTTTCAAGTACATTTAAAAAAACGAAGGAAATTACTCTACAGGAAATTCTATTACTTTTCAATTAAGACAATCGCCAAACCATACCATATTTTTACTTTACAAATAAATTATAAAAAAACGAATAAATAAATCAAATTTTTACAGAAATAAATTTGTATTAAACAAATTAATAAGTGTCTTTAAGAAAAAACAAGGGAACAGATTAGAAGTTAAGTCAATGCAGCATATTAAAATAAGATAAACAAATTCAAGATCTATTTTCGATAAAACCTAAAAAACAGAGAGACAAAACAAAAATTAGAAAAAGAAATTCCTCTATTATTGCTACACCGCCTTTATCTTTATTTTTATTTACATATTTTGTACTTAATGTTTTTACTTAATTATTCACTCACCCTCTTGAGAATTAATATATATATATATACTCTTAACATTTAATTATATAAATTCCCTACAACAGAAAACTAAAATAATTATTGGTTTTTTCTGTTTGTTTGTTTCTTATGTCTCTGTCTATATTTAAAAATTTTCTTAATTGTTAATAATGATAATACTCTTTGTTTATATGAATAATTTTCTTTTTTTTTTTTTAGTAAATTTTTCAATGATGAAAAACAAATATTTCTTTGTTTTTATTTTTCTATTTTTACGACAAACAATAATCTCTGTTCAATCTTTTGAAGTTTCATTGGTTGAGTAGTGGGTACTGTCTTAAAAATAGACGAAAAATAAAATCAAAAAATGCATTTTCTTAGTCGAAGAATCAATGATTTTACTGCTTTCTTTGTTTTATTATTAACTAAACTAATTTATTTATTTTATAACACAAAATAGCGCTAAGTACCGTCAAAAGCAGGAACGGAAGCCAACAATAATAAAAAGAAACAATAAAAGGATAAATCCCGATTGTGAAACCTTTGTTCCTTTAGGTTTTTATTTGCTATTTTTAGTGTTACCTTGATATACTGTTATAGTTATTCTTATTACCCCCAAAGGAGATTCCCAACTTTTATTTCGTTGTGTTATTATAAAAATATATATATAACGTTAAAAATGGATTCACCTTATTAACATTTGTGTCGATGAAAAATCCATTGTAATAACGTCTTTACGTTACTTATATAACAATACTGGATAAACCACTTGCGTGTATATATTGTTTGCGTTATAATTTTCTTAAACATCCTATACACATTTGAATTATTGGTGAAAATAAAAAGAAAAAGAAAAATCAAAACTAGTGGAAAAACATGTGGCAAATTTATACAAACAAAATAAGCAGAGTAAAGTCAAATAAAATTCAGCAAAATAGTCATCATCAAACAACACTCATCCCTTTGTTTATTTTTATTATTATTTTGGCGTAACATAAAAGTGTAACAACAAGAAAAAAATGAAAATAAAAATAGAAACACAATAAAAATAGAGAGTTAAAGTTCGCGTCAACATTGCAGAAATCAAATATTATAAAAATCCATAGACATGTTAGGGTTGCCGGAATATTAAATGAAAATACAATATAAGAAAGGGGAATTATTTTGTATTAATTCCATAAAGACTCTTCTTCGCTACTATCATCTTACTTTATTTTTTTACACAAACATTATTTTTATTTCCATTATTATTATTATTATTACAGCATTTTGTTGAATTAAACTCGTATCACTCGTAATTTATATAAGGGCTGAATGGTTTCTTTTTATTTATTTTTTTAATTTTTCTTTCACTTCTTCATTTACTTGATTATGTGATTTCTTATGTTTTTCACTATTATTATTGATCGCAAAATAATAATTTTAATAACTAAACGACTGTATATAAAAAATATTCACGATGTTACATACAACAGATGTAAATAGTTTTACCACAAGCACCTGGAATTATTATTTTTTTTTCTTATATTTTTAAACAACACAAAGATGTCATTTTAATTAAGTGAAAACAACCCATTTTCTCCATATGTTTACGTTTAACTTTTTGACATTTAACAACTATTTTACATAAATTTAATTTCCACGAATATATATAATAAAAAATCCGTTGTTTTAACAATGCGAAAACCAGTGTTTTCCTTCAAACAACAGATGTGTTTATTAGAACAGTTTAAATCTCTTAATAAAATTAAAAATAAATACCTGATGTAACGTTTAAGAAATAAATAAAATCATATAATTTTCATATAAAATATTAAATATTTAAAAAGATATGAAATATGTGTTTAATTAGTAGCACATAAAGGCATAATTGAGTAAATAATGTACACCGATTGTTGATTTCTAACGTAACATCATGTTTAAATAATAACTAACGAAATACCACACACGAGAAGTCTACTGATCTAATAAATCGAGCGAAGAAAACAAAAAAAAAATTTATACAAAACCGAGTAGAAGAAATTATCCCATAAAGAAAATTATTATTATTAAAAACGAAAAAATAAAAACTTTCTACTTTGCATAAATTTTCACTGCATAGTGGCAACGGCAGCGGGTTTGTTTTTTTTTTATTCCGGCTTTACATTAATTAATTTTCTTTTTTAGACTACAAGGTGTCTGATTTTCATTATTGGTACGGAAAAAAAAAAGAATTTATTTTTCCTTAAAGCAGCACAATGTTCTAAGAAATATTCTGAGAAAAGTAAAAATCATTGTTGCTTCTTCTTCGTTCTTTGAATATTAAAATCTCTTTGTTAAAAACAGATAATTGTAACTAATTAGCCAACATTAATTAAAATATGATGACAACATTATACAATTGATTATAATTACCTTTATTAATTTCTCCCTAATAAATGTGCTTAAAGGTATTGTGTTACAAAAATTAAATTAAATTTTCAGAGTTTTTTTTTATGTTTATATTGGTTGTCTGGGATTTTGTTGATAAAACATCTGCTGAGTATCGTTTTTGTTTAAATATTAATTGACGTGAGATTAAGAGAATATAATAAAGTTGATAAATAATCTAAAATTCTCAGAATTTTATTCGAATTAACTGGCCAAAACTATAAAACATCGCAACCTCCTGAAATCCTTTCGAAATTACATTAAACTTTACGCTATTTTAAAGAGTTTTCTTGAGAAATTCTTCTTAAAATCATCTATTCTATTTCAAGCAGATTTCTTCTTAGAAAAACTCTCTTTTTTATATTTCAAATTAATTCCGCGAATAATTACCCTTAAAAGTACATAGTTTACGTAGAATTTTCACGCTTTTATAATTAAAAGTTAAACAAATTAGCAGCATAATACCATGAAAGGTAGGAGTCAGGTGATAATGTAAAACATAAATAAATGTGCAGATTCTGTATAAGTTAACAGGAAAAAGGTAACTCTTCACAACAAGCTTACACAACAAGTTATAAGTTATAATGTTCGGGCACCTAGAGTAACTTTTTTTATATTTAAGAAAACGGCTAATCTGACCAATGAGATACTTTTCTAAATTTCATTAATTTTTTAATCAAATAAATTAAGCAATATGATCTCTGTTTATGTTTTAATAAATTTATTTACTTTAATTGATGTCACAAAGCTAATGACTATTTAAAAGTCACTGTTAGCAGGTGAATCTTTAAGTGAATTAGTGATAAAGCAAAAGCTAATAAAACACCTAAATCAAGCGAATTAATAATAATAAACAAAACAGGATTAGGTAGTTTTTTTAAACCAAAAATTTTATTTACAGCTTTTGCTTAGGTAAAAAAAAGCTCAACGGTGTTTACTGTTATTTTTTTTTCTAAATTAAATAAATAATGCAAAATTATCAAACAAAGCTTTTATTTTATTATTTTTTTTTTTAATCGGATTGCATAAATATTTTATTTTTTAATTAAACTTTGAGAGAGCGAAGAAAAATAAACGAAATTACAACTTGTAATCGGATTATGTCAGTGTTTATAGGTATTTGATATGAAAAAAAAAGGATCAAAATTACTTATGGAAAAATATTAATATAGAAAAATACAGGAGTCTTGGGAAACACTAGATTTTTATATACAAAAAATAAAATTAATTTAAGTGAATTTCAATGAAATGAGACCTTCAACATGCAATCAGAGGATTATTTTCGGAAATATTTGCTCATCATATAATTGCGATGCAATAATGCTGTTGCTACTGTTGTTTTCTACCTTTTTATATAAATTTACTAAATAAATTTTAATCTGATTGACTGAAAATATCCCCAAGGAAATCAACCTGTTTGTCAAAATATTAAAAAAAAATTTTAATTTCTTAAATGACTCATTCATGGCGCTTAAACCATCATCCCCCCAAAAACAGTTTTTCAAATATTATTCCATAACATCCCTTAAAATCATTAAATTTATTTATTTCTCTTCATTTATTTCTCTTCTATTTGTTTATTATTTTTATTTCTATGAGTCAACAGCCGAGCGTTAATAACATTTCATATAAATGTTTGTTCTGCCATTCAATATGTCACACATTGGCAGTAAAAGATAGAACTAAAATTGCACTAAATAAAAATTATTATTATTATTAAATAAAATCGTAACGAAATACACATGACGTTGTACTTTTATTACGTATTTATGTGATTTTATTACATTTTATTATGAATTTTCTTTTCTTTTTGTCCGTGAACCGAGAATAGATTTTTATTCATTTCAATTGTGTGGCTAAACTTTACGACCGCAATAATTTGTGCGTTCTGTAATTATACAATTAGAAATACACACTAAAGATTCATTGTATTACATTTTACTATTATTCTTGGAGGGATGAATTTATTTTATTTTATAAACAATTAATAAAAGTGAATTAAATTAAAACATTAAAACAATTTTCAACGAATAAGATAATAAAAAATTTCTATGACGTTATATAAACTTGCAGTCAAAGTTTTACACATTCTATTTGATGGTTTTATTCACTGTCGTTTGTTCAAGCTTTATTACTTTATAGATTATTTAATAAAAATTCTTTTAACATTAATTTGAAAAGAAAAACTGCAATAATTAAGTAATAAAGTAAAAAACTATATAAAACCTGCATAATTATGTATTAACGAAGAAATTTCAAATTATTATAGGTGTTTTAGCTGCATATTAGACCAATAAATAATTAAAATATATAGAGATTATTTTACTAAATGTAATAAGAATTAATTAAATAATAAATACTCATATATAAAATCAATAATAAAACGCTTTAACAATGCAAGAGTAAAATGAAATAAAATCACCGAATCTCCCACCAATACTTTATAAGTACTGCAATTGTTCAACTTTAATGTTTTCTTAACCATAACGAAAATTATCGTTTATAATATATATTTTTTATGAAGTGTTTATGCTTTGGTGTTTTATTTCTTTAAAAAAAGAAATGACTTACAAGTGTCAAGTTTATTGCAATAAAGTAATGAAAATAATAAAAATTTTCTTCAAAATCAAATCAAGAATGACATGGTTGAGTGAAATAAGTCAATAAAATACATTTTTTTGAGCTTTTTGTATTTACACAGTGTTAAAGTGTTATTACTTAATACTAGCGACAAAATGCCACGTTAAATAATAAAACATGGTACGAGTCAATGCTTTAATACTATAGTCTCAAGCAAAACTTAATTTAGCTGCAAAGAAAAATGTTTTCTTTTCTTCCTTGCTTGAGATTTAAAGGGTAAAATTGTCTCTTGAGAGTGGATAAACCTTTTGAAGGTAAAAAAAATACAAGAAGAAAATTAATTAATTGACAAAGGTCGTTTAGCAAGCAAAATAAAAAAATCATACAACGTATTTATTTATTTATTAAAAATTTATTTTTTTAGATTAGTTAAACAAGTGCGAAATCGTGTAAAACCACACCGGAATACGAAAATAAAAATTGTTTTTCCCAGAGCACAGGAAATAAATTAAAAATTAAATTTATTAATGCCTGCTGCCTTGATGGTTAAACAACATCAAATTAGTTGTCTATATATATATATTTTAATTAATTATTTATATTATGAGCGAATTTTTATTTGTATGTAATTTGTATGTTGCCCGTTAGCATCGCTAACAGGTGGTTTGTTCTCGGTAAATTTCATTAAAATTTGACAATAAGAACAATTAAACATTGTTTTATTCTATAATATGTTTGATTGATGGTAAACTGATAGATTTATTTAAAGAAAATAGTTTTCACACAATAACAATTATTACAGCCTTAAAGCATTTAATTAATAAATTTTTCTATAAAATATTTATTCAAGCCACTTGAGTTTCTTCTATGTGCTTAAACACTTTAAATGTACAATTAGTGTTTTAAAAATTTACTGTATATTTAAGTAGATTCTTTAAATTTTAAAATTCTTAAAGTAATAAATGTTAAAATAAAACAAAATAACTAATCTAAACACTGCGTTAAATAACGCATTTGTTTGCCGCATTCAAGTATTAATAAAAATTCTACTTGTTCCATTCAAATTTAAATGATTTTTTCTATTATTTAATTTTTGCCTTATTTCGTAATAGAAAATAATTAAATCTTTAAAGGTGTACATATTAATTGGAATAAACTTCTTCTTTTTTTAAATATATATAATAAATTCATTACGTTATACGATGCTAGTATTTTTATTTGTTGCATTCTTTAAATATTTCATTTAAATATATTTTATCTGACATAGATTTCAATTACTTTCGCCCTTTTTTTGTTATGTTCAATGTGCAAAGCAAAGGAGAAGAATATATATAAAAAAACAAAAAACATCAAACAAATTGTCATCTACCTATGTTGCTGATTATTTAGTGTGGTAACAGCGGGGTGTAGATCCGCAAAATGCACGAGTGACTAAAACAAAGTAAAAGTAAAAAAAAAATTTAACATACGGTTAAATGAGAATGAGCAAAATGAGGAATGTAACTACTGAACCAGTGAACTAAATTCAATTCATTTCTGTTGTTTTGTTTAAATAAAGAATAAAGTTTTCCTTTATTTCTGTATCTATTCCTTCTGTCTCTCCCTATTTTTTGTTTTCATTTTATTTTGTTTTGCTTTAAAGTTTAATCTTTAATGTTGAATGCTGAATGTTTACCCAACGGAGCATTGTTTAAGGGTTTTTTTTACTTTATTTTATTTCCATTAATACCAACAAGGAAATGTTTTTATAAAATAAAACACAAAAACCCTGCCCGTTTGTATACCCAAACCGCATGCAGTCCACAAAAATATCGTAGACAGCCTCGTTATATCGTTTTAAGTAACTTTATAGGTTTATACTGGAGTTAAACTAGATAAAAAAACAAAAATGAAAACAAATTCCATAAAACAAAGAGAAAGGAAAATCTTAAATTTTATCTTCTGCTGCCATATATACGTCTTGAATTAGATGCAATTATTCATCTCTTGTGTTTTATTCTTTTCATGTAAAAGCTAAACTAGTTTAGTTAACTTTCTTTAGCATTTCAGTGTCTTAAATACGATGGGTACATGGCAGGACGAACAAACAAGGTTAGTAAACTTGGTAAACACAAATTTATTACTGATTTTTTTCTTTCCTTTACATTCTGCTGCATTTTTGTTTCAGTCTACTTCCTCTTTTTCTTCTACTCTATTATTTAGAGCTTTCCCTTTGCATTTTTCGTAAAAAAATCTCCTTATGGGTAATAATAAAATAGAAAATAAGTCAAAGTTCTTTGAGTTTATTTATTCTCCTATAAAAACTACCTAAAGTTGATTGTATCTTTCATACATTTTTTTTTTCGCTACTTTGTTCCAATGCAGGGTGGTGGTCTGTCACGTTTCTACTTTTACTGATAAATCACCGATTATTATTCTTTCTTTACTTTACATTACTTTCCTTCAGTTTTTAATGCGACTATTTAAGCTTATTCCATAATTCATCTCACACCAAATATTTTACCGATTCAGTTTACCATTTTTTCTTATTATTAAACAAAAATCTAGGAAAAAACTATCGATTTTTTACCTTTTTGTAAAAGCAACACCAACAAACGAACAAACAAACAAAAACATCATCGCAAAAAAAAAAAGTATTTAATTAATTATTTTAAGCTAGTCTAGTCACGTTTTATTTAAAACTACAAGCACACCAACAGCAACAGATTGTGGTTTATAATTAATAATTATACGAAATAAACCAGCAAAAAAAAAAAAAACTCAAAATTGTTGTTGAATTTATGGGTTAATAGGCAGCCGCCACCCTATTAGTTTAAAAAAAAAAGTTTAATAAACGAAACCGCTATAAACATAACACAACAATCCGATGGTAATTAATCATTAAATCAGTGCACTCGACCCATTCACTAATAGGTGAAATACATTTTTAATATTCATAATAAATTGATTAAATGAAATTTCTACGTTTGAGAAGATTTTTTAAGTAATTTTTCTTTAAAATTTATTTATTACCTTGTGGTTATTGATTGCTTTTGTCCTTCTCAGTTAAATGTTTTCATTAGTGAGCATAGGCTGAAGAAGTAGTCTTCGATGTAACTCCAGTCAAATCAGAGACCCAGTTCCAATCGCAGCCAAATCCATGTCTCCAAATCACTAAAACAATAATTATGTATAATTTTTACAAAATTATTAATGCACTCTCATTTGGATAATTAAAAAAAATAAAAAATAACATGACAAGTGACAACTCAACTGTCATCATTTAATTATTTAATTCGTGGTATAAAAAATAATACCAAAAAAAATGTTGACACAAAATGACATTTTATGATTACAAATGCTGGTCAAAGACATAATTATTTTTTTTTTTTTTGTTTATTCATTTAATTGTTTATAGTTTTGTTATGTTTATGTTTGTTAATTAACAGATTAACAGTAATTATGTGAAAAAATAAATTCCACTACAAAACAGTAATTAGCGATAAAAAAAAGAAACAAAGTAAATAAACAAAATTGTTGAAACAGGTTTAGTTTAGTTAATGGTTAAGTACTTAACAAAAAAAAATTATTTATGATTTTATTTATTCAGTGTCTTATCATTTGTTTTCTTTTATTTTTTTATTTAAGTACCTATGGTCTCTCCTGTGAAAGCTTATTGTTTCTTTAACTATTTATTACGGTCAACAACCGCGAGAAAATAAAAAGAATTCAGACGCGTCAGACGAATTTTTTAAGCAAAAAAAAAAAAGTAACTGGATAAAAAAAGAGTCATTAATTTTCTGTTTATCGTGTAATCATTTGCGTTTATTTTTTTATTAAATGAATTTAATCGGCGTGTTTAAAAGAAAAAATTCAAACCAACAAAATGAAACGGAATTGAGTAGAAAAATAAAAACTCTAGACATGAAATTAGATATAAATAAACGATGAGAATTTAGCAAGAATAGAAGCAGCTGAGTGCTTTTAACGAGTTTATTTCTTTAAATGAACTTGGAAATGTTGTTTAAATAAAATGTAATGAAATAATTTAAAGAATTGAAGAAGCGAACATTAACGATAAATAAAATGTTACATCTTATGGGTATTCTATGGCCTTTCTCCTATATACCGTTGAAATTTATTATATATATTTTCTATTTCTTACTTTGTGTACAGCTAAACATTTCCTTATATCAGTGATGGTGAACCTACTATCCGTGGGTTATACACTGTTCCGCACAGGCTTTTTAAATGACCCAAGCTTGATTTCCGAAGTAGAAGCCAAAATTTCTAAAAGTAATAATAAAGATCTCACACTGAAAATTAAAAATATTACATTAAACGTATGGGATTTCTTACCAAATAATTTTGTATCAACGGAAAAGCTTGCAAATGTCGCTGTTAACGATATTCGGGTCTGCATATTCGTATGAAAAATTGTTTTCTTCAACGAATTTTGTAAAATCCTCCAACAGAAATAAATATTTCTATCCTTATAGATACGACTGGTGTTGTGACCCACGAGCTAGTGCTAAAAAGAAATAATTAAATTAATAATAACAAAATTTGACTCACTTCGCAAAATGGTTCGCCAACACTGTCTTATATTTTGCGGTAATTTTATTGCATTAAAAACTATTGCACACACATACACGATATATCATTAATTTTAGCTAAATTATATATAACTTTAATTACCTAAAATTTACTTTAATTTTAATTTAATTTTTATTCACAATTGTTACACTTGTCGCTCATACGATTTTGGTAACTTTTTCTCTATGTTTGTTTTTATTTTTATTAAGTCTGTTGCTTAAAACTCTGTTTTAAAACTGAATTAAATTGTAAGTAATATTACAAAAATAAGGAAAAGTTTTTTTTTACCATTTTATTTAACGAAGAATAACCCAAATAAACATTGAAAATAAAGTTTTCTTCTAATTTTCACTTTAGAACAAAACATCAAAAACAAACAAACAGAAAAAAGTGTTTTTACCATTTGTATTTGCTTAGAGAGAGTGTCATTGGTTTAATTTTTAAACAAAATTATAAACTTTTAAAGCTTTTTTCTTCTTCCTTGTATTGTGCTTTAACAGAAACTGCTTTATTTTTCACTCTATATACATGGGTGTATCGTCGGTACGATACGATAGGAAAAACTTCTTTTTTTTTACTAAAAACAAAAATCCTTGCTTGTTTTGGTTGAATGAAAATTTTGTTTGGTTTTTTTTTTTAGCTGTTAAATATTTTCCACACAGTATGAGACAGTATAAAAAATAAAAAAATTAATTAATTATTTATAATATAAAGTTTACTTTAATGTATTAAAATAAATATTTGATTTTTAATTAATTTCTTTTGCCATTTATGGTTTGTTTTGTTAATTGTTGAGTATTTTTTTCTTTTAACTGAATTATTTATTGGGCTCCATATAGTAACAATTAATATATGGAAAATTTATCAGTGAGGGATTTATACCTGTGCACGTTTTTCTCTATATAAATTGTCATCAAAATAATTTAATCAAACTTACTGCACGACAATAGTCTAAATCTGTACGTCACCAATTCCTATTACAAAGACAAAAAATACGTTTCTTAGTAGTCTCGAAATTTAAACTTTTAGTGAGATAAGACATCATAAATGCAAATAATTTTCTATATAAATAATCGTCACAAATCTCTGTTATATAAACATAAAAAAAAATCATGTCAATTTAGAGTTGATTGCACGTGTCGTCCACACATCACACATCTTCATCTTTGTCTACTTTGCTAAAAAAAAATCAAAACCGAAAAATACCAAAAAATTTATGATTATAAGAAATTTGCTACAGTTGAATTGAAAAACCAAACGCAAAAAAAAAGAAGAAATATTTTCAAGTAATAACACATTCCAAGGGGTCGTTCAGTGTTGAGTTTCTTGTCATAATTTTTTCTATTCCTTTTCTACCCACCACAAAGTTATTTTTTTTTTTTTTTTATTTTGATATAAGATGCAATTTAGCTCAATAGAAAGTAATTGGATTTTCTTTATCTACTTTAATACAACTATTTATATTTATTTTCTAGTTTTGGCCACCCCTTTGGAGAGTAAAACAATTGCGAAACTAAGCTATTGACTCCCCAAAATATATATGTTGAAGAATATTGTCACAAATAAATAAACACGTGGCAAAGGGATGAAAAAAACATAAAGAAAATAAAATTATATTATAAAGGACATTGACTGGGCCCTCTTAAAGTATTTTATGTTTTTATATTTAGTCACTGCTTATACTAACTAGTAACCCCCGGACTATTATTTTTATTATTATTCTTCGGTTAACATAAATTTGGTTAATCAAATTATTTTAAATTAATAAATATAAAAAAAAATAAAATTCGTTTTCATAAATTAAATCATCGAGTTTTATCGATTTTACGATCATTCAGACAAAACACAGAGTCACGTAGTAAGTTTTGTGTAATAATGTCACCCAAGATGATCCCTTTTTTTTGTAACAAAGTGTATCTATTGTAACCAGTAAAACTATAGAGCTACGTGATTAACCGAAAATTGAAATGTTGACTTTCTTTTACATAATTCAATTCAATGATGAGAAAGTAGATGATGATAATACAGATAATGATGATACACAGTAACAATATACAGTAGTAACCGTTTTGTTTGACAATCTTTAACCATTAAACAGGATACGTTTGCCATACGTTGCCAAAACAATAAAATAACATTTAATTTAGTTTTTACAACAGTAAAATATGTCTTAATAACAATAATTTAATAATAAGACAATAATGATATAAGTTTAAGACAAAATTTCTTCTATGAGTGAATGTCGGTTAAATTTTTCCTTTAAAAATTATTTTTATTTTTATTAATAAAACCGTAAATAATAATTTAATTGTGAGAATTTAAGTGAAAAATATGTTGTTGATGATGATGGTGGTGGTGATATATATATTTATTTACGGAAAAGAAAACAGGGTTTTCTTATGTAGTATATAAGGTGGAATTAATAATAATTATTTTAAATTTTAATAAACAAAAGTCGAAGCAACAGCTGAACAACAATATTTATGCATAAACTGAATTAAATTATTCATTTTGTTAGTTTTAGTTTTTATTTTTTAATTAAATCATCATCATCATCATCATAATAATTATTAATTTATTTTATTTTATTATTTCTATTGCATAATAAAATTTTTACATTTATATTTAGAGGAAAATAATTTTTATTTTTGAATATAAATAAATTATTTTTACTCACCCAGTACATAGAATTTAATATCCGTTTGTTAACAATTATGCTAAACATTCATGTAGCAGAGTAAATACTACAAAGAAAAAAAGGAGAAATGAAATTTAATGTATTTTTCTTTATTTTTCTATTTTTTGATTAAATAAATATTTAAATAAATAACTAAAGGCGTTGACCATAGACAAATGTAATAAACTAAACACCCTTAAAATGAATAAATAAAAATGTTTAAAGTTTTTATAGTTTGTTTACTGGAAAAACACATTTTCACGTACATAGAGGATATTTTCATGAATAATTATGGGAAATATTATTTTTGATTGAAGGAATAAATAACTATGATGTTACATCGATTATTAATCAGTTTCCAGGATACAATTGTTGGAACGTCGATACAATTATAACCAGAACGCCTTAAACCAGAAAGCATTTCCACTGTATTATCTTCATAACAAATATAAAAAAAAATCCATACTCAAGTATTCGTTCACCTTAAAGCTACATTAATAATTAAATTTATACAAAAAAAAACCTCACTTTAATTTTCATGTTGTATTAATATTAATAAACTAAGCAAATTATCCCTTTTCTATTAAAATATGATACAAAAAATTAAAATACACGAACCAGGTAATACACCCCCCATATAACCAATACCATTTAACGAGCACACAAAATGCGGTAAAAGTAAAAAAAAAAATTGTCATCAGTATGCTGTAGATGAAAAGTAAGAGACAAAAAAAAATCCAGGTGAAAATTCATATAGAAATTTACCTTTAAAATAACCATTTAAACATCTTTCGACACAGTGTTTTTGATTAAGAACAAGAAATTGCAAAAGAAAAATCTCAATTTATTGATTTAAATGTTCTTTCCTTTGAGTGTAGATAAAATAAATTTTATTACCAAAAATATCACCTAAAGGTATTTTAATAACAAATATTAAAATGTTCTAACGTCAACAATGTCTACAAATCATGCTTAAGGTAATATTGCATAATCTACTCTATGCAAACATAGTTGGTAATAAAATTGAGGACACAGAAGGATTATAAACCATTTTTTTAATGGTACAGTCGTTATAAATGTTTTCCTTCCTAGATTCCAGGAGTCCTGAATGAATTTACATCTTTGCGTACCAAGTGGACTTTTTATTTGATTGATTTTTGTGATGCATCACGAAGTAATTCATAAAAACTAAGTAAAATTCTTTAACAAACTGCTTAAAAACAAACTGCTACATTGTATTCTCAACCAAAAATCATTACATTTTCACCCATCCTGAAAAACTTTATATTTTTATTAAGATAATAAAAGTTCTTCTTTTTATTTCTATCATTTATTTTCATACAAAAGTGATGAGATCGTCGTTATTGCGTTAATAAATGGATGAAAAAAAATGTTTATCGTTTTTAAATTTTTATCATTTTTATGTTTTCTCCTTTTTTTTTGTATGTTTTTTATTTTTTAAAAAAAGTAATTAAAGAAGAATGAAAAATTGTTTTTCTTTTCTCTAATCGTATACTTCTACGTCTTGACGTCATCTCAATAAAATTTTAACAATTTTTAACGACTTTAGGCCAAAAAACCGATTTCGCTCAAATTTCTTATTTACTAAAAAAAAAAAAAAAGAGAAAACCCCGAATTCTTTGAAAAAAGAAAACTGAAAACAATAAAACTTTGTAATTCGCAAAAAATTAGTCATTAAAATGCGGAAAATAAGGAAAATTCAACCAAACAGGATAAAGAAATGCAAAAAATAAAAGAAAAAACACTGTGTCTTTGACATAAAAAAAAAAATGATAAAACTTTTAATCCGGTAATCGAAAAAAATTGAATTATACTTCCGTTGGAAAAGAATTAGATTTCCGGATAAATTTTTTTATAATAATATACAAAATGAAAAGGACAATTATTATTTTTTATTTTCAACGAAAGAACCACAACGATACGGTTGGATAAATTACATTTTAAAGAAATTTAAATAATTCTTTTGACTGGGTTGAAAAAAAAAAAAGTTGACAGAACTTTATTACTGTTGTTGGTCTTTAAACGATCAACTAATACCTTTTGTATCTCCATAAATACAGCTACTATTATTTGTTGTTTTAATTTACCAAAACGAACAAATTTTAAACAATACGAAATAGACAAATAAAACTTTTCTAAACACAAAAATTCCATTAAATAATTATAGAAGTTCAAGATGAGATTTGTTAATTGAATTAAAGTTTTCAAATATATCTAATTTTGATTACTATAATTGTTCACTAAGTAATTACGTTGTAACACCTCTATTAATTAGATTTTTAATCAAATTTCAACTAATTTATATTATTACAAGACTAATTATTAAAAACTTTGTTCAAGACTTTTAAATCAAATAGAAATACCTTGTAGATGGATAGTTGTCACATAGAATATTTCTGCATTTAATTCAATTTGAAAGTTTCAAGCATTTGTTACTTTTCTTGTTGGAATTTCATATGAAAAAAATTCAGTTAGTTCTGACTCTTTAAACTTCTGAAAGTCTGTATTTTTCCTATAATTAAAGACTCTTTGTTATAAAAGCAAAATTATGTCACAGGCAATAGTTTCTTCTACTTAAAACAAAATAAAACACTCAAGTACTGTATGTAATCTACTTCTGAAGTTCTAGAAATTCAAGCTCTTTAACTTTTAAGAATTGAATACAAGAATCCATCTTGTTATTTTTTTTTTGTGTGCAAAAATCTAAAAGCAAAACTTTTTAATTTCGTTTACTTAAAAAAAGTAATTAAGCTAAACAATAGGAAAACAAAAAAAAAAAAATAAAAAATCCTTTAAAAATATAAAAAATCAGCTTAGCTAAATTCAATTTTCATGTAATTATTATTTTTAATTATTTATCGATGATTGATTGATTTTTCGAAAAACAAAAAAAATATTTTTATTATTATTTTTGTAATAGAAATTACTAATTATAAATATTTAATAATTTAAATTAATGAGCATAATAATTTTGATAATATAATAATAATTATTATTATTATTACTCACCCGATGAATATTTTATTTATATTTAATTAAATTAGTTTTTAATCATTGATAATTGTAATTGATATTCATTGTGTTGTATTGTTGTTGTTGTTGTCTCAATGCTTGTGTATTGTATTGTATGCGGTAGGCTTCTATTGTATTGTTTATCCGTTAAAAATTGTATAAATAAAATTTTTAATTGCATACAATTTATTGTTTATTTATTTATTTATAAATAACTAGTTAAATTATTTGCAAATTATTGCTTATTATTATTTAGAAATGAAAATAAAAAATATTTTTCATAGCTAGCAACATGCCTTACACAATATCACTCAAATATAATAAACAACCAAAGCGCAAACCGGCTACAATAAAAGTAAGCTATTCTATTACAAAACTGCAATAATTTTTTTGTAGACTTTTATATACTATGATTTTTTTTTTTGACATTTTAGCTTGTTGTCACCAAAAAAAAAATTCTTGTATTAATCAAACATAACCAAAGATTCTCATTGTTTTGTTTGGAATTGTTAAAGTTGATTATTATTTTATTTTTTATTTTAAATTTCATTTATGAGAAAAAGAAAAGTTTTTTTTTGCAATTAATTAAATAAAATTTACTTATTTTTAACCTGGGTGTACGCATTAATTAAATATAAAAAAAAAAATTTATTTTAATTTTCTTTGTAATTTTTTTATTTTTGTTTGCTTTGTTTTTTATTTATTTTTTGTTGTGTTAAAATGCCTTTAATACTTTTATCTGGATTACCGTCAAGTGGTAAATCCACACGTGCCGAGGAATTATGCGAATATTTTAAACAACGTAACATAAATGTTATTTTAATAAGCGAGAACGAGGCGATACCAAAAGCTGGTTACAATAAAAATGAATTTTACTGTGATTCACATAAGGAGAAAATCATAAGAGCTGATTTAAAATCAGAAACAATACGTTTATTAAATAAAAACGATGTGATTATATTGGATGGGGGTAATTATATAAAAGGTTACCGTTACGAGATACATTGTGCAACAAAATCAGCGAGAGTATCTCAGTGTACACTGTATTGTGGTATAACAAAGGAAGATGCTTGGAATTTCAATCAGAAAAGATTCGAATTGGATAACATTGCAGAAATTGCTTATGAACGTAATCAAATACATCCTTCGATTGCGATGCCATCATCTAGTTCGGGATCTGTAGGGTATAAAAATGATGCTTTATTAACTAACACAAATGTCCCATATACCAGAGAGGTATTTGAAGCGTTGTGTCAACGTTTTGAAGAGCCACATTCGAATAATCGTTGGGATTCACCAATGTTTACTGTTTTCCCGGGCGATCGTCTCAAATTTGATGAAATTTTTGATGCCTTATTTGTTAAAAAGCCACCGCCGCCCAATCAATCAACACAAAATGTATGTACCATCGTTATTACTTCCAATTTAATTTTACAAATAATTAAAATTTCCTCTCTTTTCTTCTATTTCTATTTTAGCCACCATTAAGTGCTACAAATTATTTATATGAATTAGATAAAATCACACAAGAACTAATACAGGCGGTTATATCATCACGTAAAATTGGTATTCCGGGGCCAATAACTGTTAAATCAATTAATTACAATAGAAATGGTTTACAATTAAAATCAAATTTAAAAATAATGGCACCGGATAATATAACACCATCACAATTAAATCGTATGCGACGACAATTTATTAATTATAGTAAAATGCATACAAGCAATCAAAGTTTAGATAAGGCACCCGAATTATTTGTACAATTTTTAAATTCAAACTTTTAAAGTGAAATAAAATTTTGACAAAAATCAACAGGCACATAATGTAAAACATAATGAATGAGGAATAATAAAAGGAAGAACAAAAAATAAATAATTTCTGTTTTAAAAATAAAAAAAAAAAAAGAATAATAATTAAATATATATTCTGTTTATGTTTTTCTCATTTATTTCTTATTATATTAATTCAGTCATCAGTTTAATTCATCTGTTGATTGCTCATTTGTAGTTTTATCTTCTGTTACTACACAATCAGTAATATTCATTGGTTTACGACACACAAAGAATATACTTAAATATTCACTTTGTTGCATTGAACGCGGATTCTGAGCGTATTTTGTTTGAATGTCGCGTTCGTTTTTCTACAAGAAAATTTAATTTAATTCGCAAAAAAAGAAAAACAATTATTAACGATACTTACAAGTATTTCAAATCCAACACATTTAATTATGTAGAGAATATCTTCATAGGACGGTTCGATACTACCCTCATTCGGTGTATCACTAAAATGATAGAGTAATGGACCTAAATTCACCCAAATTCCACCCGGTTTTAAAATCCTTTAAAAGACAATTCTTATGTTAATTAATTTAACTAAAAAAATATTTGTCTACGTTGACATACTCATAAATCCTCTCAATGAAATCAATAACATTATTTGCGCAATCAATAAAGAAGCATGTCGCAACACAATCCCAGTAATTATGATCTTTGTAAACCTGAAAAAAAGAATTATTTAAATTTATAACATCACAACCGTCTATTTTGATTCTCACATGTAGAAAATCTCCAGCAACCATATTCAGTAAACCCCGTGGCGGTGCTTGTGTCGGACTTACATCAGGAAACTTAACAGCAGCTAATTGATCTTCATGGAATTTATTATTTACATTTTGATGTACCCACGGATAAAATGTGTATTGATTCTCCACCACACACCTGAGAAGTTAAAATTTTATTAAATTTTCCAATAAAACAAATTCAAAGCATATTAAACAAACTTATTTAAAACAAAATTCGAAGCGATTAGCATAAATAATGAGAATTCATTGCCCTCGCAATAATAACCGCGATATGCTAGTTCGTATGTTAAACGTCCTAAGCCGGCACCAGGTACTAAAATCTTTATATTTTCAATATCTCTGTAAATAAAATTACTTCAATTAACAAACAAGGAATTAGCAAATAGAAAAAGAAATTTCCTTACATAACATCCGGATTATAATAGTTCATAATTTCATTGATAATCGGTTTATAGCATTGCTCACGTTCAAGTTCACCATCTAAACTCCAGTCTCTGGCGAACTGTTTCAATGTCACCTGCACCTATAAATTCAAATACATAATATTTTTTCTATTTATTCTTGCAATTAAAAAGAATAACACACAACAAACAGGTAAAGTAATTAAGGATTTAAAATAGAAATACAAAAAAAAAAATTGATTAAATTTTCTTAAACAGGGTGAATATTTTTTTTTTATAATAAATTTTCTTTTTGACAAATACATTAATAAATAGTTACCATTTTAGTGTAATTTATCTAAAATAATTTTAATAAATAATTAATAAAGCAAACGCTTAATTTAATTATGACATGGAAACATACTTTTTCAATGTCCTGCATTCTGATTCTGGTCAATTGTAATGTACTCTCTTGTTCATGTCGGCTTATATTTGTTTCGATACAATTATGAAATAATGTATCAACGTCAATTAATAATCTTTTAATTATTGTATAATTTGTATTTATACAATCACGGATATTACTTAAATGATCACGGTAACGCAGCAACATATTCTGGTGTCGATTGTGTAAGGTGTTTAAAAATGCTTCGGTACAATTTATACGATCCATTGATGTTTTTCTTGTAATAAAAGATTATTATTATTTTATTTTAATGTATTAACATAATTATTTTCATTTATTTACTTGTAATATTTAAACGCAGCTATAACCAATATGTAGTTTTTCTTATCTTCTTCCTCATCTTCCTGAGACATGGTACTTTGACTAAAATCACGATCACTCATTATTATCTATTTATTTTTAATTACTTTTCTTTATAATAAATTTAATATTATTAATAAATAGAAAAATTAACAAATTTAAGGCCACATTTGTGTGCACCACCAGCAATAGACATCCAAAATAATTTTTTATCAAAAAAACTTTGCCGGAATACACTAATCATCGACCAGGCAACAGCACAGCAAGAGAACTAAACTTTAACATGTGTTAACAAGATGGCGACACGTTTAAACATGGACATTTCGTTTGTTTTTAAACAATAGTGAAGTTTTTAGCGAAATGTTTTTTTGACGTTTAATTTGTTTTGATTTTTCTTTTGACAGTTTCGATAATTATTCCCTAACCATATTAGTAAAATTATTAACTTTTATTTATAATTTGGAATACAATAAAAATAGAATATATTCAAAATGTCAGAAGGAAGAAAAAATAAACGTTACAGCAATAAAGTATTTTTTGGCGCAATTAAAATAATTATACAACCATAACCCTAAATAACACTCTTCTCCTTTAGGAACCAAGAAGACAAATGACTTTATTTAAAAAAGATGATGACAAGCATTCAGATGATCATGATTTTGCACAACAGCAACCTAAAATATTACTAAAACAAAAAGAGAGAGAACCACAACAGATACAAATCCAAGTGCAGCAAAAATCTCATCCAGACAAGGCTAAAGTTCAGCCGATAAAAACATTTAAAGAAACTGCAGAACAATCATTACAACAAACTGCAAATACTTCAACAAGTAGTAAAGATAATAAAGAATTAGTTGCACCACCCGTCACTGGTAAATAGCCTGGTTATTATTTAATATAAAAAAAAATTTAATGATTTTATTTTTCCAGAACAAATTATTACTCAAATACCTTTAATGGAGAGACCAACAGAACTAATAGCACCTCACACTTCTATGGTAAATACTCAAGCATTCGAATATATCTCTGAAAACAATACAGACTTTTTAGTAGTGGGTGTTATTGGTATGCAAGGTGTTGGTAAATCAACGCTAATTAATTTATTAATGCCTAATGAAAAGAACCAAAATATTGCCGAGAAACTATTTAATCAAAAAAATGGTATTTTTAATATAAATAATATAGGTAATAAGAAAAATACAGCTGGAAATAAAACATTACCATCAACAGAAGGTATCGAAATGTTTATCACAAAAGATAGAGTTATATTATTAGATTGTACTCCAGTATTAGCGAATCCATATCAAAAAGAATTAATCTCAAGTGAAATTGACGATATAAAATTAATTATATTTTTAATAAATGTTTGCCATTTATTAATTGTCGTTCAGGATGATTTTTTAAATACAAATTTTATTCGGTTTGTGGATTTTTTCTTTATTGAAAATAGCAAAACAAGATTTAAACTAATTCGTTTTATTTATTTTTTATAGTTTAATACAATGTGCTGAAATGATGAAACCACCATTAGATAAAGAACAAATATATAATTGTAATGTTATGTTTATCAAGAATTTCGGTAATTATTATGATTATAATGTAAATGTACAACAAAAACGTGACAATATTATAAAACAATTATTTAAACATTCAAAATTAAATATCTATTTACGACAATATATAACAACGCAAAATAATTTAAATCATTCAATTGATGATGATAGCAATAATAATTTAGATAATTTATTAAATGATAAAAATAAAATCAAAATGAATGTAAATAGTGTTACATTTCCATTAATTAATTGTTTAAGTAAGTTCCTAAAGCTGTTATGTTTTACTTGTTCTATGAACAAAATAAATTTATTTAAATTATTTTTTATTAGATGATGGAACAGAAAAATGCACTGGTTTACCAGACATTCAGGAGATAATAACCGAATTTCGACATCGTGTATTTATGACACCGCGTATACCTATGGTACCGCAACAATTGCAACAAGTACAACAGCAGCAACAACAACAGCAACAGTCAACCAGCGGGCAACCGCCAATACAACAATTTACCGAAAAACATTGGTCATTGTTGTGCATTAGCGTCTGGGAATCCCATCAAAATAATTTCTTTTTACGAAAATATGAACAAACAAAGTACAAGCAAGTTATATCTAGTATGAATAGCCCTGGAATTGGTTCGTCCGTGTCCGTATCTTCTAATAATGATACGGATCGCTATATGGATTTTTATTAATATGTTTTTTTTTCTTTTTTTGAAATAATAAATTTGTGCAAAAATATTTTTCCAATTTTTTCTCTTTCAAATTCAATTTTTTTTACTGGAAAACTGTTTGTAGCAATGGTCGCTTACGTGCTTCAATTGGTTTGTAGGCGTGCTGGTAAACACTTGCCAAACGCCAATGATCAGGGTATCCACCTTGTCCAGCTCCTCCCTTCCAACTGGCAAATGGCGGTGCCAGCGTTTCTATATTATAATTTTTTTTAGAATACGGTAATCGAGGTTTCGGAATGCGTAAAAGTTTCGATTTCTCATTATTATTTCGTCCGTGGCAACAGTTTCCAGAGGAACTTGATGTTGAACTGCTTCCACAACCACTATCAAAACTAGTACATGTTCCTGATGAGTTACTGTTCGGAATTCCTGCTTTAAATGCTTGTTTATATTCAGGTTTTAGTTGGACATCCTCGGGATAGCAGAGCATTTTTTCCGCTTTACTCATTTGACAAAGTCTTGGTGTTTTCTCTGCTTTTTTATGGTGATGATGTCTATGATGATGGTGGTGTCGATTTCGTTTATTTTCATTTTCTTGTGCAATCACTGCATCCCAGTGGGTTTTGCAATGCATCTTTTCATGATCATTACATTGCTCTTTAGTTCCATCTTTCAACGAATCGGCAACAATTTGTGCCATTTCCGATATATTTGGCGAACTCTTAGACCGACGCGCATATCGTAATCTCTCTGGATTTATATGCTCATCATAATTTATTTCGTTTCCAACATCTACTACTTCGTGCGATTTATTCTGAGCCGACTTGTTAACTCGAGATTCTTTGTCACTACGAAAGCTAGCAGCAGACGTACCACATGTGCAAATGCGTCCTTTTTCATGTTTTCGAGCGAAATCTTGTGCTCGTCGAACGACATCACGGTCAAAAAAATTTCCATCACCTAAAGTATTTGAAAAAACTCCACCAGAACGTCCCGTTTCCATATTTGTAGGCGTTCTTGGAGTTTTAACCAAAGTAAATACAGCCGGTGCTGCGGAACCATTTGATCCATCAATGTGCGTAGGACGCTTAGGTTCATCACGAGGGTTTGTTGGACGATAATCCCAGCATATAGCCAAATCCATAGCTCCTAAATTATCCTTCTTAATAAAAGAGGTTTGTGGCCGGTCTGACATTTTTGATCGATCAAGTACATGCGGCACGACACCACACGTTTTCGGTCTATACACACGCAATTTTGTGCATTGTGTAGGTCCAGCTTTATAACTTTTAACACCGACCCCTTGGAAATAAAAATCAAAATTTTATAATATCTATGTTATAAATTGGACACATAATAAAGCTTACCGGTAGCTATCGGTTGCACATTCAACGCTAATCCAGGATTCATACTGCCTTCCGCTTGAAGTTTACGATACGCCAGATCCATGACTGCGTCTGGTAACGGCTGATGTTCTAAATTCTCTTGAGCCATTTTTTTAGCAACAATAAAATTACAATACGCCGGAATAATGGGCATTGGTGTACCATTTTCGTGCGGTTTTCCCGCAACAGTACGGTTGTGTAATCGCATTTGTTCAAAATTATCACTGACGTCCTCCCCAAGAACATGCGTTTCAGGATCACGTAGACGCTCCGCTTGTTCGTTAAGCAATGCCACTTGATCAGTACAATCGTGTTTTTCTAAATAAAGATCGTTTAGCTTGTACCGTGGCGGTTTACCTTTACGTCGATCGTCCCGTTGCTTAATTAATAAATCACGACTTGGATGCTGACTACGAGGACTCGTTAAATCGCCTGGAGTGTATTCAAGAATTTCTGAAACCTTTTATCCCATTTTAAAAAACAAAGCAAAAAAAAAGGGATTTTTGTTTAATTATTTTTATTTAAGACAATAGGGAAAAGCGAATATAATTGAAGGAAGAAAAATATGTTATTGCAAGAAAAAAAAATACTTCTTAAGCATCAGGAGTTGCAATTTTGGGTGGTCTATAACCATGGATAGGACAAGATTTTTTCTAAATAATAAAAAAAAAAGGATTTATTTTAATGCAGCACTAAATGCACTCAGATTCGAAAATACCTTTTTCTTGTGTTCATTACTTTGGTCACCCTGAAAATAGTTCTCATTTGTTGGTACAGACGGATCGTAATTAATAGGAATTCCACATTCATCAACAAAATATGATTCACCAATCTCTACAGCTCCTGGTCCACTTAGTATCTCATCTGATTTATTTTCACCTTTTTTCTGAACTGAATGCTTTGACTTTAAAAATGAAAAAGAAAAATTAAAAAAGAAATTTAAGACAATAGAATTTTTTCCTAATTACCGGTAACGACCAACGTGAACCACCTTTAGGTGGTTTTGTTAATTCATTCGCTAATTCCCTAGTTATTTGGCTAGGTATTTGCCATGTACCACGATAATGTCCCCACGGGCTGGTTGTTGGTCTGAAATTTTCAAAAAATAAAATATTTACATTCTTAAAAAAAAAAAATAATTCTTCTATTCTTCCTACTTATTAACACCAGGCAAAAGGTGTCCACGATCATTTGATATAACTTTTGTAACACTTGTACGTCGTTCCGGGTGCTTTGGATGCCACTTAGGTATTTCCCAATTACCTAATTTCTTAGCTTTAAACTCACTCTCATACTGAAAATTAATTTTAAATTATTTTAATAAAAAATTCATCCATATGTCCTTCAAAATAAAAACAGGAGACTTAAAAAACTCGGATTAAATCCTTAAAAATAATATTTAAAATGCAGAGAAATGATTAATGATTTGTCATTTACAAAAAAAAAAATGTTTAAGGATTTATTTACTTATTAATAATAAAAAAAAGGACATCCTCGATAAAAAAATAAAGGAAATAAATTAGAATTATATTATTAGATAATATGGGGAGAGAGAAAAGTTACAATTTAAAAAAAGTCAAAGCATAAAATGTGTAGAGAAGACACGGAACAAGGACAAAGTAAGGACGATTGAAAATAACAACAATAAAAACAAGTTGAATACTACAGGATTAAGTGGATTAAAAAACTGTTTTATTTGTTATTGTAAGGATCATAATTATAATAAAAAAAGAAATTGAATGTAATTGATAAAAAATAAATAAATAAAACAACAAGGATTACACACAGTAGCTACATATGTTTCGTTTAGATTTTTATATAATTGTAATTGAAGGAAATAAGGGTGGAGTGGACCAGAAGAAGAATACATTGACTGGTATGTTACAAGTAAGCATACCCACAACCCGTGACATAAGTATATTTATATCAAAATAATTTGCATAAATTTATTCTTTTTATATTTCTTTGCTAAACAAACAGGGTATGGAAAAAAGGCAAAAACAATAAATAACAATCGTTGTGATTCAAATCATTCAATAAAAACAACAAAAACTATTGTGATTGATTTCTCTGTATAGAAATATAATTATTAATCGAAAATTGATTGACTTTACTTAACATTACTACTCTGTGTGGGAAAATATGTTTACTTAAGTATTTTTTTCACCTAATTTTACGGTAGTTAGTCACGTGAATGAAATTAAATGAATCAAAGATAAATAACAACGTGTAACCTCATCCCCTTCAAAATTACATATAAGAATTAAATAAACACATGTTACACCCGCACAACAAAAACACTCAGCGATAACACAACGGTGATGATATCATTAAAACGACTGAAGAGTAATTGATAAACACGTGTTCAATAAAAAAATAAATCCTTAATCCTTATTAAATAGTTAAAAAAAAAATAAAATAATTTCCTAAAGTGATATCTAAAGGACACAACACATGTCCTAGGTCTTACTCTGTTGGTTACAAAATCGAATGTTGAATTAAGCGAGGTGATAAATTGCACCCGAGAGACAACAAATAATACAATGAAAAATAAATTTAACAAAAAAAAACCCCTTAATTATATTTAGGGAAAATATCCTTATAATAAGGATGATATTTTTAATTTTTTTTGCTTATTTCGATGTAATAGAAATTTTTATTTCTTGTGTAATAGAAGCCTAATTGAGTTTAAAATCGATTAACACATGATCATCTATTTCTCAATTCAATTTGTTAATTTTATAAATTTAGGATAATTTTACTTGATTATTTGTTGAGTGAATAAATTAATATTGAAATAGGATTTTTATAAGGGTACAATCAAGAGAATTTAAAATAAAAATTACAATTCTACAGAATATTATTAAAGAATTTAATTATTCCTACATTTTATGTGTCTTTTTCCGGGTTTTTCTAGAAACATTTAATAGTTCAGGAGCTACTAGAGCTTCCTTACGCTAAAGACAAAGTAACACGATTAAAACCAGCAAACGTGGAACACTTTAAATAATATTAAAACCGTTTTATATAGCGAAATATATTATAATCGCCATAAACTCTGTTAAATTCTAGTCGCATTAAGACTTTCAAATCCACATATTTTCTTAAATAAAAACTCCAATTAGCTTAAATTACACTCAGAAAAATATTTTTTAATCAATCAAACGTTAAAATACCTCTAAACCGCAAACAAAACAACTATGTAGACCCGTGAAAACTATTATTAAAAATTATAATTTCTAAAGTCACGTGCTGTCCTAATTATTATCGTTTTATACCACTGCTGGTGTTGATTTATCATTTTGTTATTTATTTATTTAAGAAAATAAACCCTCTCGCCAACCCCTTTTTATTCTAGCTGTAAAACCATGTAATAAAAACAGTAGAGTACCCTACATCATCTCAGTTAAATAATTTTACAAAATACCATGCAAACCGCGTTTATTTTAAAAGAAAATAAACACGCGAAAGGGATGATTTTTAATGAATCCACCACTGTACTAATAATAAAAAAAGGATTGTTAAATGGGAGGCAACGAAAATATGTTACAAACAAGTTACTAAACAATTGATCCGTTTGTTTATAGAGAACGGTACAAGGGATGTTTATTTTGACATATTCGTCATATTACATAATGCAATAAATATACGGAAGAAAAAGAGGTGGATTATCCTTTAAACAAGTGTTCCTTACAGTCACAAAAAATAAACTTTTAATTATTAAAAATAAAAACTTACGCACTGATAGACAATGATTAAATAATTTTCACAAAAGCACACACAGAATTATCCTTAATTTAGGAAAATTAATATTTCTCTTAATTTGCACAAAACTACAAGCAAACCGTTACGTATGCGAATTTTTTTACAAATCAAAATAAATTCGATAAATATAAAGGACAAAATGTTAAATTTAAATATCAACGAAATCAAAAAAAGAAAAAATTGTTTATTTTATTCACGATTTACTAGTTTTTTTTTTGCTTGTTTAACGATGTACCTGTCTTTACCTGTGTGTTTTATTTTCTATTTGCTAAAGATTGATACAAAATTGTATCCTAAAAATAACATATATTTTGCTAAAAATGTTTCAATTTTTGTGTAAATTATACAGAAATAATCAAATCAAAGGATTACCCTGTTGTACTGCGCGCACAAAATAAACAATAAAAAATAAAAATATCATCATCTTTTCATAACATTTACAAAATTTTATTTCCTTTTCGTTTTTTGTTACCAAAAAATTCATGAAAATCAATTTTCTTTTCAAAGAAATAATATAAAAAAAAAAAACTTTATTTATAGCTGAAACACAGAACAAATAATAACATATTTTTCGATAAAAATTCCTCATAAAATCCATTTTTAAATATAAATATTTCAAAAGCATAAAAAAAAAAATAAATTAATTCTCACCTGATTCGCACTAAAACTGCACGCCATAATTAATAATAATAATAATAATAATTACAAATAAAAATCAAATTAAAAACTAGAAAAAAAATTAATAAAATAAACTAATAAAGGATTTTAATCCTGCAGAAAATTATAACAAAAAATTTCAACGGGATTTCACTTGTTTAAGAAAAATATTAAATTTTTTTAGGAATTTAAATTTACTAGCCTAGCCAACCATGATTTTAATTAATTTACACAGACACAAAAAAAAAAAAAACGATAAACTTTGCAAACGGAAATAATTAACAAAACAAAACGATACAGAAATTCCGGTACAAGTAGTGGAATTTAAATTTTTGGAAAAACAGGCAATCGTAAACGTTTGCCTGTTGACGTTATTCAGAAAAGTTATTCAATGTTAAAGGATTTTATTAATTTTTGTAAACAAAATTATCATGTAAATAGAAATATGTTTTTCCTAATAAGTCGGTAGTCCTAGTTATGGCATTAATCGAAACAATGTACATAGTTATCGAACTTTGAATACAATTAGAAAAACAATCCCATAGCGACCTAATAATAAGGTTTAAGGCATTTTTATATTATTTATTATTCCTTATTTAAAGGAATTTTTGGATGTAAAATTTTTAATAAAAGAAAATCTATCTACCATCTTTGATGAATTGTTTTTCTTTTTGTTTGAAAAACCGTCGGCAACATTGTATTTTCCAGCATCCTTATTATACTATTGGTTGAAATTTATTGCAAGGGTGTGGCTTGAAAATCCATTAAAAATATAAAACTGGTATATTCTGTTGCCTATTTGCTGGCGAATGTTAAAAAATCTCTTGCATCTCTTTTATAGAAAATTTATTTTAAGGGTGATTTTTCTCTTAATTTTCCCATCCTTAAATTGATAAAATTCAATAGTGGAAAATATTTAAATAATGAAAAATCTTCAGTTTGTCATTTCATCTCGTTGTGTCCGATAGTTTAAAGCCGTTACCACGAATTTAAATTTCACCTAAAAAGAAAAAGGAAAATTATTATTATTTTCTTAAAAATTAAAATAAAAGTGATTTTACTATGGAATTTAAATACTAATTAAGTGAATAATAGTTTAAATATACAGGTAAATTACCTTAAGTTATTAAAATCAGTTTTTTACTGAATAATAAAAAAATAAATCTCGGGCGCCTCCACTATTGATTTGAGACCAAAAAAAAAGAATTAAATGGTGAATCCAGATCGAAAATTCCTAAAAATTAATTTTTAAATTATTTATTTTGCTAGAAAAAACCATTAAAAATATCTTTTAATAATAAATTTTATTGCTTATTGGTTTTGAGCATATATTTTTGCACGTATTTTGCGACATAAACGTAGAATAAACAAGTGACTAAAAGGGTAAATCCGTAGTTATCCTTGCATTTGCCACCCTTAAATAATAATTTTTATTTATATTAAAAATTAAATTTATTTCGTTATTTATTATAAAAATAAGATTTGGCCAAATTATAGGGTGATTTTCATTTTATTATCCATTGGAGACCTATTTAGTGGTCTAATATTGACTTTTCCAATTATGATTTATTTTCGGGAATAAAAATAGCAGACGATACAATTCGATATTTAATAATAGAATTTTTATTTCGTTTAGAATTTCCTCGAATACAATGGTTTACGACATTGATCAGATAATACCGAGCCATGGAAGTACATCTTTAGGGCATGTACCACAAATGCACGGTCTGGCATGTGATGAAACTCATCATTTAGTCTCAACAACCAGTTCCAATGAAAATTTCCATCATAATAATAATCATTTACTGATAAATCAGGAGCTGGATCAACCGCATCAACAACCACAAGGGACTAGGCGACGTTTAGCTACATCAACATCAGCAAACAATTTTTCCGGTTCTAATGTTCAGCCATCAGAATTAGTAGGATTAACGCGTGAGGAACGCAGAAGAAGACGTCGTGCTACACAAAAGTATCGAACAGCACACGCAACCAGAGAACGTATCCGTGTCGAGGCATTCAATATGGCTTTTTCAGAATTACGAAAACTTTTACCAACATTACCGCCAGACAAAAAATTATCCAAAATTGAAATATTAAAATTGGCTATTTGTTATATCGCGTATCTAAATCATGTTCTGGGGCAATAATTAATTTTGCACTTTAGATATGCGAAATTGTGTAAATATTTTATTTAATTTAAGAGAATTAAAAACAAAGAAAATCCATAAATGTTTGCTTTTTTATTTACGTGAAATTCTACCCTAACGAAACAGAGAAATAAATATTAAATGTGTCTCATCTGTTAGTGGAGCTATTACAAATGGCGCACAGTCTTTAAACCGAACAACCACCTGGTGCTACCCTTATTATAATGATTTTTCGCAACTCCAACTACCAAATTTTACGTTTATCCAGTGTAGCTGTATTAAAGTGGATTTATATACAACATTCTCATTTCTATACCGTCTACTGTTATACTTTTATCGAAACTTATTTACTAAAGGAAAAGGTTTTTACACAAGAAAATATCTTATATAATTTCAAAAAAAAGTAAAAATTATTTAATTAAATAAATACAAAAAAAAAATGCAATAAATTAATTACAATTGTATAATTACGTTACATGAAATAACTTTTAATTTTGCAAAAACTGTGTGTCATTTTTATTATTTTGCTGATTAAATTGTTTAGAAATAAGCAACTAATATAACTAATACTTTTTTTTTTGATTATTAAATTAATTAATTTATTAACTAAAGATTCAATTAGACTCTCTTTTAGTGTGTGCGTACGCTTCAACTTTTTTCGATATTCTTTTACATCCAGAACTAATAAATTGTCCATGTTTCTTATCATAGGTAAGATATGTCATGATTGTACTAAAAAAAAATGATAATTACATATTACAATAATCAATAAATATAAATAAAATAAAAAAATAAAACAAACTCAATATCTGCCTGTTTTGGTTGAAAGTTAACACGACGAAATTCTTCGGCAATGCAAAGTTCAACGTGGCGTTTCTCAAGTGGTAAGAATGGTATAAAATGATCAATTAAACTCGATTTAATCGCTTCACTATTTTGAAAGCCTCCCTCAACATTAAATGCTCCACGTTCTACTAAACTTTCAAAATGAAATAAACGTGTCTCTTCGCGTGTTAAACCTTCTTTACTCATTAAATTCAAAAGTTTATTGCCAATTTCAACGCCTGCAAAGTGTTTAAAAAAACCATTTTATGTTTATATTCATTTGATTTAGAAAAATTCATTTAACTTACCAGCAACATTGCTTATAAAGATGAATACGGCTTGACGAAAGTTTATATCTTTGATAGATTGATGGTGATCAAAGTAAGTAACTAATGAATCGTAAAGTCCCGGTGGCATTTTATCAATTTCATCAAATATAAATATAGATCGAGGACACCTTTTTGTAAAAGTTTCAATATCATTATTGATTTGTTTCTGAAAAAAGGAATAATGTTACACAATAATAATATAATTTTCTTTATCATTGCAGTGGTACCTACCTTGTACTCATTAACGTCTGATTCCAATCGAAAATGTATTCGACCTAAGTACTGTTTAACAAATTTACTTTGTAATCCTTTTTTATATAAATTTTTTATTATAAATTCTGAAACATAATTCTTACCAGTACCAGGGGTACCATGTAAACTAATCACTAATGGTTTTTTAGACGTTTCTATATTTTTATAATGTGATTCAAGGGCGGAAAGTATTTGCTCTGTGGCTATATGCTGTCCAAAGAGATTTGTTTTTAAATCGTATCGCAATCCTTAAATAAATGTTAACAGAACAATAATATAAGGAGAGATTTGTATCGTATTATAATAATCACCATCAATATTCACTGGAATATGACTTTTATCACAGCACTCATAAAGATCTGAGTCACAAAACATTTGTTTTATTTTATTTTGAAATCCAAAATATGTACCGGCTGCCATACCAAGAAAACCAACGGCACTTGATATTGGCTCAAAGGAACTACATATTTTTATGCACATAAATAAAAATAATGAAATATACTTTAATTGTAATAACATTACTTTAATTAAACTTCTTTTCTTTATTTAAATTAATTTTTTCAGGAGGGTATTCCCTCCAATGTATTTTATTTTGTTGAGAAAATGAAAAACAACATTATGACAGCGTTGAAATGTGTAATCTGTCATTTTATACCGTTTTTTTATCGTTTAATTAAAACGATATAATTTGTGTAAGCGAGTCGTAAAAAGTAAGGAGCAAATATGTTAAAAAATTTATTAAAACCAAAATATATAATTGAAATAAATAGTAGATCATTTGGACAACATAATAAAAAACATATTTATAAGGGCGAAGGTGTCAAATACGAAGGAATAAGATATTATCCAAGGTGAGAAACAAATTCATAAAAAAATTAGTTTGGTTATGTTACACTATAAAACTGTTATAATTGTTTTTACAGAGATCCGGATCATGAAGATCCTCCAATTGAGCCATCGAAATTATTTCGCGTGCAACGCATTAAACCGATTAAAGGTAATCCATTTTGGGAGAAAAGAATTTTAAGTGATTTAGGCATTGGCGAAAGGGTAAGAAAATTTTAAACAATAAATTTATGAATTTTTTTTTTATAATTTTTCATCTTTCTATTTAGAAATGTACTGTGGCTATTGTTAAAAATATTCCCGAAAATAATGCTCGATTATGGAAGATAAAACATTTAATAAAAATAACACCGATAACATTTCCATACGGTGAACCAACGAGAAATGATATAAATTATACATTTCTAAAAGAAACTGGAGAATGTTATGTTGCAAAGGAAATCGAAATCGACTGTAAACGTATTGAGGCAACAGAAAATTTTAATAATGATAAAAAACGTTTGGATACAGATTTATTAAAAAAAGATTCACATATGAAGTGGTTAAATCCTTGGTAATAAGTAACAAATCTTAATAAATTCAAAAAAAAAAAATTAATGTAATAATTTTAGTTTAATTAAAATAGAAGATATTTAATTTAAATAAAAAAAAAATCTTTCACTAAACAATCGCTTAGCGAGGACACATTATTTAGAACACTTATTATACCAGTTTAATAATAAGTAAATTTCCCATTATAAAACAGCTGATCGATATAACTAAACGTCAACCAAGTCACAAGTTTGGTTATGTCGAAATGTTGTTTATACACGAAGAAGTAAGAAGAAAATAAACTATCTATTTATAAATTTTGTAAACATAAATATAAATAATTTATAAAAGTAACATGCTGATAATATATTTATAAACATAACTAACGTTACTTCAAGCACATCAATCATATGATTTTATTAAAAATAAAACTAAAAACAACATTTTCATATTAAGTAGGATGTTTAATTATGTATTTGAAAGTTATATTTGTATGTGCAACAAGACTTGGGCTTCGTTTACGTGTAAATAAATTAAATTAAATTAACATTTAAAGAACAAGAATAAAAAAAAACCGTATAAATATCTCAAGTATCATTTAAAACAACAAAAATATTTTTGTAAAAATCAAAAATAATATCTGTGTGCTAAACACTTTGCCCTCCCGTTCCGTTAATAAAGTCTTCCAACTGTTACAATTTTTTTTGTTTTCTACTTTTATCTATTTCGTTGCTTCAGTGAAGAGAAAACACATAAATAAAAATTTAAAAACAGAATTTAATAATAATAAGAATATTTTTAAAATACCCATAAAATCCGCCGAGTACATCTTTATCTAGTGAACATCATCTCGTCATTTATTTAAATATTTTCGAAGCTATTAGTTGCGCATTTTATTGTGTTTTAACTTTTTGTTTTTTTCTTTGCTTGCAAAAATTACACAAATTGTTATATAATTAACTAATAACTGAAATAATGAAGAATAAAAGTTTAGAAATAAAACAGGGATCATTAATTTTAACTGAGAAACCTTTTGTTTATGTTTTAAAATCTAAATATAGAACCGAAAGATGTGATTTCTGTTTAACAAAGTAAGTAAATAAAAATGCAATTTTTTTGTTAATTCATTTAAATTTAATTTTTTGCAAAGTGGAAAAGTGCATAAATGTCGTGGATGCCAGTACACACATTATTGTAATGCTGAGTGTCAGAAAAGTGACTGGAAACAACATAAGCATGAGTGTCAATCCTTGAAAAATATAATGCCACGTATTGTTCCGGATGCTGCGCGTATTTTATCGAAAATAATATGGAAATTAAAGAATGGTGGTGATTTGGAGAAAAGTTATTATACAGAAAAATCATACAGAAAGTTCAGAGATTTGATGTCTCGTAAGTAAAAGGGGAAAAAATTGTTTTAAAAAAGCAAAGTGAAGCATGAATTTTATTTTTAGATTATCCGGAATTGAAAAACGATACAAAACGGATGGAACATATTGAATCGTTACAAATGGTGTTAAAAGACTTGATTATTGATACTGTCTTACCGAATCCAACTGAACTTCTTGGAATTTACGGTCGAGTAAATGAATTTTTTCACTTTTTTGCTGTCAATAAAAGTCCTATCTAAACCAATTTTTACTCTATTTCGTAGCTAATAACAAACGGTTTTAATATTTTGGATGACGAGATGAACTCTATTGGTACTGGAATATATTTAGGAGTATCAGTGACCGATCACAGTTGTATACCAAATGCTGTTGCAACATTTAACAAGACCACACTGTACATTCGTGCCATTAAAGATTTGCCAAATTTAGACTGGTCACAGATATTCATCTCATACATAGATTTATTAAACACAACAGAGGATCGTCGCAATGATTTAAAACAGAATTATTATTTCTTATGTGTATGCAGCAAATGCATTGGTAATAATGATTAATAATTTGTTGCATCTTTCCTGCTTATTTAAACGTAGAATTTTATTTTTAGATCCTATAGAGCCACTTGAAATGTCATCAGCTGCCTGCCCTAATCAACGGTGTAGCGAATTTATTAACATTAAATCAATGTCAAAGTGTCCGAAATGCGACAGTGAAATTACAAACGAATTCAAACAGGAATATGACGATGTTATGGAATTCACAAAAATTCATTTGGAAAATATGAAAGATGTGGCTTGTAAGTTTTTATTTGATTTTATAAAAAGAAAACAATGAAATTTATTGAATAAATATTGAAGACCTGGATGTGAGCAATATTTGCTTGAATAAGCAACGAAATATCTTGCACAAGTTGAATCTGTGGCATGTAAAGACGTTAGACGCGGCATTTGAGAGCGCTATTAACCTTGGTAAATGGGAGGAAGCATTAAATTTTGGACGTAAATTAATTCCCGGCTTTAAGTAATTATTTTTATTTCTACTAATTTCTATTTGTAATCTCATTTTATTTCTTGTTTTCTATTCTTAAGGAAATATTACGGCGATTTTAATCCACTACTCGGTTTACTATACATGAAATTGGGTAAAATTGAACTATATGACAATCAGATAAAAGAAGCAAAACATAATTTAATTTTATCAGAGAATATAATTAAAATAACGCATGGTAATGATAGTAATTTATATAAAAACGAATTATTGCCATTATTAATAGAGGCAACGACATTGTCTGATCATTAAAAACATAAAAAAATTAAAAATTACTACTACTTACCCTGATTTATAGTATTAAGATTTGTTTTATAAATTGTAAATAATAATAATCAATAAAGTACACTTTTATAATAATCCCCTATAATTTATTTATTGAATAATTATTGATTATTTTAATTAATTTTGATTTTAATGCTTTTATTTTTTTCTTTCTTTCTTTACCCGCATTTTACTAACTATATGTGGTTTCGTTAAATATTTAAACTAATGAAATCTAGTACTTCCTTTATAAAAAAATGTATATGCAATTTAGTGTAATTTATTTTTATTATATTGGTACTACTTAAAGAATATTTTCTTCTCGCAAATCATCGCTGCTCAGCAGTGTACATTAAAAAGAAAGGCAACCGCCACAAATGTCGTCTGTCTGTCAAACGCGTTAGTATCGTTTGTGGTTTTTATGGTGAAAAAGAGGAAAAGAAAAGTTTTTTGTTTATTTTTAATTTTTGTTTTATTATTATTTTCCGTAAATTTACTTTAATTAAAAGTTATTCGGAAAAGAAAACCCAAATAAACAAGAATAAAAAGTGCTAAAATAATAATCGAAAAAAATTTAAAGTGAAGACAATTAATATGGCTAAATATATAAAAATAATAATTTTATTAATTTATTTATTAATGCCAACATATCATTGTTATCGTCATAATAATGATGATAATATACAAAGAAAAACATTATTTATAAATAATAATGATAATAATGATGATTATAATAAACCAAAAATTATAAATAGATTTAGTGATTTTAATAATAATAATATTAGAGATAAACGTGATGTTAATAAAAATAATAATAAATTTTTAACAAATATAACTGATATACCACCATCATCATCAGTGGCGGCTACAATAGGAACAAAACAAACAAAAGAAGCAGCAGCAGATTTATCAGCAACAATAACAACAACAACAACTACACAAAATCCAGTTAAATTAAATAAAAATTCTGAAACGTCTACAAATAATTTAAATAATAAAATAATACCAATTGTAAGTAATTAAGCGAATTATGAAAAACAAAACAAATATTGTGCAATTAACAACGAAAAAAAAAGAAAAACAAAAATTAAACTAGAAGGAAGAAGAACTTTCTTACGGCGTAATTTGTGTTTTGTTGTTTTCTTTCTCCCGTCAAGTCGTCCGTCATTTTCTTTTTTTTTTTTTGGTTTCGGTATAAAGAAAATTACAACAACAATTGTTCAAAGGATACAGAAAAATAAAAATCAGTTTAATTTCCTTGCGGTTCTTTTTTTTTTTTTTTTGCCATTTATTCCTCTTTGTGTTTTTTTTTTTTGTTCTGGAATAGACAAGACACAATTGATGAATTGATTGATTGTATATTGGGTTGTCGCTGCCTGACTACTTTTTGCCAGTGATAACAACCTTGCTTTGTGTATTTGCTTATTTAGGCAGTGAAATAACTATTTTGTACCGTTTTTGTTTTGTTTTTTGTTTAGAATTTGATTTAATTAAATTTTTTGTTTTGTCATTGCACAACTTGTTTTTATTGAATTTAATTTATTTTTAATGTCGGAGTTTTAATCGTTTTTTCGTGAATTTGCGGTTTTAATGGATTTTTAATCATGTTTTGACTAGGTGAATTGTTTTTTTTTTTTTTTTTTTTTTTGTTAACAGTGTATGTTTTATTGTCAATTTTTTTTTGCTCGTTTTTAGCAGCACATCTATTGTCATGACAGTTTGCTAGTTGTAGCTAGCATGCTGGTTAGTTAAATGGCGAAACGTAGCTGGTGGTACACACTGTTGAAGTGTAATACGCGTGAAAAAAAATAAATTAATTCTTTATTATTCTACGTGTTAAATGAATTTTTTTATTAATATTTTGTTTATCTTTTTTCTTTTATCTATGATTATTCTCTGTATCTGTCATTAGCAGAAATTTTTTTTTGTATTATACATACTCTAAATTGCACTTTAAATATGATTTTTATTGTCAATTTCTAACAAAAAAGCGAAAAAATTAATTTTCTTAATTAAACTAACTATATAGCACGTGGTTATGTGTCCATACATATTTAAAAATAAAAAATTTCTGCATTATTAATTTTATTGATGGGAAAAAAAATTAATAACCGGTTGCCGGTCTTTTTTTTTTTTTAGTAATTAATTAAAAAAATTTCTTTTTTTATTAAAACATTTTTTTGGTGATTTACCGCTACGTATTGTGTCTGATGGAATATAATTTTTTTATTTTTTTGTACGAAGAATCAAGAAGCAAATATAAGAAAAGATTTTTTTTTTTAGCTGACAGCGCAACGTTTTATTTAGGCAGAAAATTTGTTTTACAGCAAACGACCCAATACCCATCATACCGTAATTTATGGGCTTTTTAAAATGTTGACAGAGTTTTAAAAATTTAAATAACTAAAGAAACAAATAAAAGACAAAATACACAAATAAAACAGTTAAGTCAATTTGTAGATCAGTTTGTGTTGTTTAAGTCAGACTTAAACAATGAATAAATGTTTTTGTTTAAAATTTCTTTGAAGCAAAGATTATGCAAATTTTTCTTAAAATTTATGATTTTAGGTGCACGCTTTAAAGGGCCTGAAAAATTATTTAGAATATTTTTAGAAAACAGAAAACCAATAATACTACACGATAATCCAATGGTTTTATCATAAATTTACACTTAACTTTGAGCAAACCATGTGCCCATCTTTAACGATTATTCTCGTCGTAGCTCGAATGCAACATTTGGCGGTTTTAAAGTAATTAAATATTATATCTGTGTCGCCGCATCGTATCTTTGTATTTAAAAAGAAGAGAATAATGTTTAACAAAAAATTTATTTAGATATTTATGGGGGAGTAACGTTAATTAATTAATATAATTTTAGAATAAAAGATAAATTTTATTTTTATTTTGTATTAAAATTAGTGAAAATATTTTTACATATTTTTTGTATGTTTTTATGGATGAATGGAAAGGTTTTTCGGTATTTTTGTTTTGTTTTGTTTTCTTTCTGTTATTTATGAATGTTGATAAATTAATTAATATTTATCTCGCAGGTTTTGTTTTGTTTTTTTCGGGATATATAGAGGATTTTTGTTTGAATTTAACGCTTTGTAGAGAATTTTATTTATTTTTAGGTTGTTTTATGTGAGGCGCGTTATACGCTTCTTTTAATCTCACGATACATTGGATCAACAACAACAGCACTGATAACAATGATATGAAATGAACAAAAATTGAATGACTGGCATTATTACTGACACATCAAGCAGGAACTATAGCAATTTTTTATTCTCAAACCAGAGTAGCATTTAATTTCATTTGGAAATTTTCAGTTTTTCTATGCAAATCGATGAATCGAACATTTGTAAATGTTTACAATTTTTGTTCTAACTATTATTGAATTTTTTGGAATTTTAGTGACACAATCGTAAAAGCAAAACAACTTTTTTAAACTCTTTTTTTTTTTCTCAATTGATTTCTGCTGCTGCTATCATCAAATTCAATCAATTTTTGCTTCGTTTTTTTGGTTTTATTCGTTGTTTTTATTGTTGTTGAATTTTTATCGAATTGAATATTGAAACAATAAAGAAAGTTTATTTTCATTGTTGCTGCTGATGCTGCTGTGTATTTTCCTATATACATATATTTTAATTTATTATTTATCAACATCTTATTTCCCTTTCATTAACAATACAAACGAATGATTGGTTTTTTTTTTCTTCTTTCTATTATTATTTTCCATTACTTGGCATCATTTGCTGACGGTCTCTATCCGTTTGTGTTTACTGATTAAAAAAAGGGAAGTAAGTTTTTTATGAATTTTTTTATTTTTTTAACTCTTTAGAGATTAAACAATGACGACAGGTAATGAAATGTGTATGCTTTTCTGTTATTTTGTTTGGAAAAATTATTTTGTTTTCCGGACTATTTATGTTTGACCAAACGTTTGTCTTATTTTCTGTAGTTTTTAATTCGCTGAAGGGATGTTTTTTATTATTATTATTAAAAATTCTTTTAAATATATAATTTAATTATTTATTTTAAGATTAATCAAGTTTTTAGACAGTCTGAAACTGAAAACATTACAGAAAAATATCTAATATGGAATGATTGAAAATAAGTCGTCACAGCACACAGCATAAACACAACGAAGAGAATACATAAATAAAAAACCAAAAAAAGACTGTTTTTAAATCATAAAAATGATAATAAACATTTCCTTATTAAATTAAATTCCAAGTATGTGTATAATGAAGAAGTGTAGTCACTTCATTTCATTTCATTTTTTTTTAGTTTAGTTTATTTCAATTTATTTTTTTTCGTTTATCCTCCTCCGATCTCTACTAATGTTGAATGCTGTGTTATGTTACTACTGCTGCTGCTGCTATTACTGCTGTTGATTTGATTCATTTTTTTTTATTATTTATGTTTATTTGAAAATTAAATTTAATTTCATTAAAAAGAGTTTTTATTTGTTGATTCAAATAATAATAATAATAAAAATACATATTTTTCTATATAAATTTATTATAACTTTATTCATTCATATATTTATTTATTTAATAATAATAATAATAATAATACAAAATTATAATCACTTAAGTCGTTTTCTTTAAGATATTAAATAATTCTTCTTTTCATTATATTTTTCTGTAAACAAATTATTATTATTATTTATTTTTTTCTGCTATATAAAAGTAAAAAAGAATTTCTATTTAAGACATTAATTGTGATAATGATGACTACTACGTATATGTTTTTATTAAAAAATCAGCTTAATAATTTAATTATAAATTTTAATTCAATTAAACTAATAATAGGAATTAGTTTCCTTTTAATTTTTAGTATTATTTTAGTTTAACAAAAAAATTAATAATAGAAAGATAAAGATTAATTATTAACTAAGTGAAAAATTAATGCGAAATAGTATCTGCGTACAGAAGAATAATGAAATGAATTTAAAAAGTTTATTTTTTCTATGCAGTTTAGCTGATTTTTTACTACAAATGTTTTAATTTTAAGAAAATAAAATAATTTATCTTCTTTATGCATATTTTTTGGGATTTACAGGATTTTTATTTAATGCTCTTCGTAAAGAACACCACAAGCTCTTATCAACTAGCTTAAAATTTTTGTTATCAAAAGAAAAAATGGGGAATACCCATATTAGAAAGAATAATGATTCTCTTTTATTTTTCGGTAAAACTGAGTCACTATTTAATGTTTTATTTAAAAAAAATTATTTCTTGGAAATAGACAATTTTTGTTTTAAATTAATTATTTTTTGCTAAGAAGATGATATATTTTGTTGCATTTTTTACTGTATTAATTGAATTAAAAAAAACCTGCAAAATGATACTATGTTGCTAAGTATTTTTCAATAATTTCATAAGAAGAAAAGTTCATAAAACACTTGTTCAAGCTAACTGATCTGTTGTTATTCATTCAATCTAACAGCAGCGGCGCATACATGTGTTATTTTCACTGATATTTTACTCAACGTAAATACACCGTATTACTTGCAATCGTTATTCTATGTTCATTTTATGTAAATGAAGTCTTAAAAGACTCAAAACACAATTAAATTAATGAAAATTAAATCATGTAATAAAAATTTCTGTAAATTCATGAATTATTTAATTAATTAAGAATTTTTTGCTTTTTTTTTTTTAAATGATTTTATTATAGGAAATTTATTTAATAATTGCAAAAAAAAAAAATAATAATTAAATAATTATTATGTAATATGAGATAATTTATAAAAAAGAAAATTAATAATTAAATTTGCGGTTTTTTTTTTTATTTCTTAGTAAATAAGCAACAAAACAAAACACAAAAAAAAAAGAAGAAAAATGATTCATTAGCATGTAATTCAAGTGCAAAAAATAGATGACAAGTGTTTTATTATAATTGTTATTATTATTATGTTTATTTTATTTCTTATTCTTTGTTTATTAATTTATTTATGTTTATTCATTTTTTGCTGTTTTTTTTTTCTTTGATAATAATTCAAATTTCTATATACGGGTTTAATGTTACAAAAATTATTTTATTTTTTTATGTCGTCTTATTTTGATTAAAATATAAACAGCGACACATTAGTGACACATATTTGTTCTAGACACTCTTGTCAGATATTTTACTTGCAAAATTAGCATTTAACCAATTAGAATGTAAAAAATTATCCCTTAAGTAATATTCTTAACCAGTCAGATTGTTAAGAATTGAAATTTTGACCAATTAAATAATTAGGAATGATTATAGAATTGAATTTATTAGAAAATCAATAATAATAATTTAATAATATTGCATGGAGAATAATAAAATGAAGAAAAACCACAAAATAATGATTTTTATTGACTTTTGGATATTGTACTCTGTGTGTGTGCTAGAGAGAAATATTTTTTCTTTAACCGCAAAGGAATTTTATTTGTAATAAAATTTCGGTACAAAGTGCTGATGAGATATTACATTGAAATTATTGGAATGAGTGGATTAAATGTTGCAATTTGTAAAAAAAAAAAATCGTCGTAATATCATTGATAACAATTGAAAAATGTATGATTTGTCCAAGAGTAATGTAAAGCAATCATGCGGGGGAGCTGTCATCATCATATTTTATTGACGGCATTTTTCTACGTCATTTATTTTGTAGCGAATTGAGTATAAAATATAAATACGATGATTTCATAAATTTAACATTGAAATTATATTTTATCTCGTAATTTCCTTATTTAATTATTTTTATTCTTTATAATTAATAAATAATTTTTATTTATTTTTTATTACTAGCTGCATGAACTTAAGTCGTCCAACTACACTTTAGTTTATTTAAATTTTCTTAAAGATAAAAAAATACCTGTTTTTTCATATGCAGACCTCTAGAATTAATAATAATTTTTATAAATTTATTATAAAAGGAAGGATGTGTCGTTGCTGCTTTAGATGTTGCTTGTAATAATCTAGTTTTTCGATGATATATATATATTTCTTATTTATTTCAACATAACTGGCTATATTATTATGAAAGTTATTTAAATTATTTATAATCTGTTTGTTGTTGGCTTAATAATAATAATAATAATAATTTACTTGATAATATTTGTTGCATTTATTCTACTACTGCATTATCTAGAATTTTAAGTGATTTATTTATTTATTTTTAAAACGTCCAACGACCACAAACTACTAATGATTATAATAATAAAAGGTTTTCTCGTTTTTTTTTTTCCATAAATAATAATAATAATTTAATTGAATATAAATTTATTAGATAGGAAGTCGTCTATTATCACTATTTATGCTGTTATGTTTTACGTTTTTTATTTATCTTTTTTCTATTATAATTCTTCATCAAACATTGGTTTTGTTGATGTGTTTCATTTTTCTTAGCTGTTTCGAATAATACTCCAGTTTGAGTTACCAAAACAATATAAGGAAAAAATTCTAGACGATTGATAAATATTTTTCTTTATTAATTAAAATTTGTCTGTGAAAAGACAACAGCAGCAATGTATGTTGCGCGCGCTTACAGGAAATTTTAATTTATCCATTTTTATCCTATAAATTAAAAAAAAAAAAACTAAAATGTTTTTCTATTCTCGTGGAAAAGGTGGCTGCGTCTGAGCAGAATTGAACCTGTGACTTATTGCTTTGTAGTCTCCGATTTTGTCACATTGCTGTCGTGTCTTACTGAGTTACTTTGCTTAAAATTTCTATACATTTTATTAGTCTTTAATTCAAGATATTTACAAAGATATATTTTGCCATAAAAATATAATTATCGATCTGTTGTATTCAATTGTATTTGCTGTTGTGATTGTCTCACTAAATAACGCCTCTGCAACTTCCGTAGTAAGTTTTATTTAATTTTGGTTTTTTTTTTTCTCTCAAAAATTATCGATAATAATCAAAGATAAAGATTAACAACAAACGGATGTTTAATTTTTGTATTTTTTTTTATATATAATCTGCTGAATCGATTCCGTTGTTAATCTTTGTTAATGATTTTTTCGTTGTAATAACCAATTAGTTTCTTCATTAATGTTGACAAATTTTTTTTTGTTTAATATTCCATCTTGTATGTGGGAAGAGAATGATTTTTCTTATATATTTTTGTTTCTTATCTTAATCAATGAAGTTGATTGTCGTTAACTGTTATCAATGTAAAAATAACTTGTTGCAGAGAGTGTTGGCAAAAATATTTGTCAGTTAATAATGAGAAAACACAGAAGATATTATTTCGTGATTTTTTTGACAGACTATGCAGTGGTGAACATTAAACATTCTTTACGGATTTGGATCAATAAATAACAAGAAAAAAAAAACGTTTTGTTTCTTTTAAGAGTTTTTCGTTATGCAAAAATGTTTATGGAATCAAATGACTATAACTAAACGTTTTTAAATTCCTGATTTCAACACTGTTAAGTCCACTTTACAATGTATGCTTATTTTTTGCTTATTAAGATATTTATTATTATATTATTTTTTACGTAGGCTTTTATATTATTTATGCGAAACAATGTATGATTAAACAATCAATAGAAATATATTTATTTAATTAATTATTTTGTTATAAAAATAATAATAATAATAATTTTGCGTTTTCTTATTTAAATTAATTAATTCTTATATTTCTTGTTTTATTATTTATTTTTAATCATATTAAATTATTAGTTGTTGTGTTTGCAAGAAGAAAAAGAGAAAAAACAAAATATACTTTAGTTTGTTAATTGATTAAAGACATTTTATTTGTTTATTTTTGTTTCTTTTATTCAATTGATAAGAAAAATAATTATCTTTTTAAATTTTTATTAACTTCTTTAATTCGAACTTATTATTATAAATTTTTGCAAATTAGTAAATAAGTAGATACATTTGATAAACATTAAAACGCAATTTATTTTCCGCAAAGTGAAATACTTCTGCTAATAATAACAACAACACAAACAATGCATTTAAATCGTAATGTACTTAATTAACAATGACATTCGCATATGTTCGCGTTTAGCTATTTATATATATTTATTTATTATCGCGATTATTTTGAATTGTCGATAACTGGCTGATAAGACTTTATCATATTTATGCGTAAATAAAATTTTATTATGACTTTGTAAACATTATTGTGTTTTTAATTTAAATTAAAGCAAAATTTATATCAAATTTTTAATAGTTTAAGTTTTGCAAGAATTTTAAATTAATAAAAATTAGTATTTTGAAGGTTAAATCAAGGTTAATATTCTGGAGTTAATCTTTGTTTTGTATATTTATCAAGTTTTTAAATGAATTAGTTTAGAATTTATTAATTTTATTTTTAGAAAGAACAAGAATAAATCTACATTTATTGGTTAATCCATGTTTTGACAAATTTTTTTTGAATGAATTCTGGACTTCTGTTGATATGTTTTTCTCTAAATTTTGGTAATGTATATGGATAATTCTTTGAGATTAGATTAACCACTGAAGTTGTTTACATTGTCATCATTATCCACTTCTGTAACTCCATGCAGTATGTGAACACACAAATTACCGAAAATGTAATAAATTTTCTACAGGAGTAACTTTACAAGTGATTTAACTCTTCACATCGCTGCTTTATTACAACATAAGACACTTTGTGGACATAGAAAAATGATTGAACTCTTAAATCTAGTGTAATATGATTTTGCACATTATCAGCCTTATCAGAATTCAACAAAAATGTGTTCTTTGTTCTTTCATATTTATTTATTAATCTTATCAACGATAATTTTTGTATTTTTGTTGTTGATGGATTAATAATTAGATTAAATTCATCGAAGAACGCTAATTTTTTTACTAATTAATGTGAATTTATATTTTTGTTGATGATTTTCACGGTGTATATGTGTGACAACCCTTTGTTTGATTATTATTTTTGCGCAGTTTCTATTGTGTCTAAGTTGAGTCAACTCTTTGTTTTCATGCAAAAAATAAATAAAAATATTAGGTGATTTAAATTATTATTAGCGGCCGGTAGATACTCTCTTGATGTCATTTGCTTTATATTTTATTTTATTTTTTTACTGCCTTTGTGCAATTTGTATTTTCTTTATTAAATTAAGTTACGCGAATTATTGTATTGTGTAGGTGGTGTAGACTGATTCGTTGCATATCACGTGTTGTTTATCAAAATAGAATTGCATTTTACATTTTTTATATTTGTTTTTCTACTTAGAAAATGAAATTTAAACAACTAAATTGGCTTATGTCCAAAGGTTATTAGAGGTATTTATTGTTTTTTCTTCTAAATTGCACACTTTGTAATCGGATTTTTTGGCATTTCAAATTCTTCTTTGTGTCGTCGGTTTATTTATTTTTATATCCGCTAATTAAATGCGTTTTGTTTGCCTATTTTTTATTGTTTGTGCAATATATTTGCGTTTAATTGATTTCAGTTTTTTTGAATATGTAAATAGGTAAAAATCGCGCACCAACTGTTGTCCACGTAAAACGTAATTATCCGTTGATTTTGTTATTTTTTGTTGAGATTTTTAATTGAAAATTTTGCAAGGTTTTATTTGCATGTGCCATCTGGTTGGTTCTATATTTGCTATGCAAATTTATTATTATTATTTTTTGTTTTTTTTATTAATTGGATTGTAAATTTGTAATCCAAAGAGAAAAAAAATGAATTTAATTTAATTTTTACAAAGAAATAAAATCAAAAAATATATAACGGCGGTGGCTCCACATTGTCTACCGTTTATTTTGTTATTATTACTTGTTTAAGCGTATTAACATGATTTGTTGATCGTTTTAAATCGGAGATTTTTTTTTTGGTTTAATTACTCTAAATCGTTAAATAAAGCTTAAAAGCGTTTATTTAATTTTTGAACGTAAGAAAATAACGAGAATAAACCTTTAAAACTAGCTTAAAACACGACGATGCTGTGTTTATTATTGGCTGCTGCTTAGTGTTGCTTTCATTTGTTTTGCCGTTTTACTAATACTCTTTTGTTTTAAAATCATTTCTTTTGTTTTTAGCTTTATTTTTTTTTTTCAATTAAAGCTCTAGTTACTGCTGATTTGTTTATCTTGATATAAATATATATAAATTAGTGGGGTTTTTTTGCCAGGTTTTAATTTAAAAATAAACTTTGTTTTGTTTTTATTAAACGTTAAGATTAAATATCGAAAAGCAGCTTAAAAGTATTTTTGCTTTTTTGTTCTGATTTAATTACAAAAAATCGGTTTTTGTTTTGTTTTGATTCTTTTCGGTGAAAATTTTTAGTTTTCGGTTTGAATTTCATTGAAAACTTGTTCCGGATTGATAGAGATTGAGGTTTTGTTATATGATTTTATGAGGATTTGTTGCTAATGGTTATTTACTGAAGGCTATTATGTACCTTTTATTAGTTTTATATTTTTAGAAGAATATTTTTAGCTTATTATTGATTAATAGGAATACTTCTTAAAACAGAGTTTTTAGTTTTTATAGTTAATTCATGTTTTCAGAAATATTTGATTGTTTATAGTGCTTCCTTTATGTAAGAGATCCGTACTCAGACGCAAACTAGCGTAATATAATACCGATATCTGTTTAACTTGGTTTTTACTAATAATTTATTCAGAATTTTTCCTATTTACTACTTACATTCCGTACATAGAATTATTATTATCAGTTTTGATTAAATAATTTTCAGCATAATTAACTTTCTTTTTGTATTCTATGATTTTACTCGATTTATATATTCTTTCTAAAGTATTTATTATGTTATTTTCACTGCCCTATTATTTATTCTTCAGATTTATTAAATAATAATGAAGAAAAATATTTATTATTATAATTGTCATTTATTTATTAAATTTAAATTTCACATTATTAATTCATTGATTATGTAAATTTTATGCTCTTTATTCTTTGTATTGTTCGCTACTTTATTAATTTATAATTGACCTATAAAAATTTATTTATTTATTTATTTATATATATTATTTTTCGCCTTTATTTACTTATTTAAATTTATTATAATATATAATGATGAGAGAACTAAAAGGAGATTCATCTTATTATTTTAAATTAATATAAATGAAATGTCAAGATTTATTTATTATTAAATGGTTTTATTTTTTTTTTGTGTATTTTAATTAAATAATTTGTGTTTATTAATATAAATAATAATAATAATAATATTTAAATTTATTTTCTTTCTTTTATTATATTTGCAGCGTAATGAATTAGAAGATGGTCATGCCCAATTAATGGTACATTGGTTAGGTGAAGGTACAAATGTTATGATATGTTTAGCACGTGAACCACCACCATCACCAATAACAGATAGTAGTAATAAAAATAATCAAAGTGTATCACCATCAGCTGTTTATATATCATATGATTATGGTGATAAATTTTTAAATAAAACTGATCTATTTAAATTTACAATAAATGGTACAGAGACAATGGCTACATTAGATCAATTTATGACACATCCTAAATTTAATACGGTAAGCAATGATTATTAAATGATGCACCTTCGATCTATCTTAATTGATAGAAAATAGTGTTTGGTTTTCATTTGCCAGTAAAGTAGTAAAAGCTTGCTTTTACTGTGCTTGACTTCTTCACAAAACAATTAATTAATTCGTTTCGTTGTACTGTGCTTGCTTGTGCTGTGTTTAAAATTATAATTAATTACTTTTTGTTTTTTTTTCTTTTAATTAAATAATACATAATTAATCTTTTTCTTTTTATTGTTTTTTTTTTTTCCTTTTTATATTTTTGATATTAAAACGAATTTTATTCGTTAGAAGAAAAAAGAAATAATTCTTTGTGTTTTTATATTTTTATTTATTAAGTTTTGCTTTTGTGGTAAAATTTATGCGTTTTTTGTAATTGATTACCTGATTTAACCACAAAGTTTATTTAACTGTAATATGCTAATCAGAATATGTTTTTTTTCTTTTTACATTTTGTTAATAAAGTTTATTTTGTTTTTAATTAATTAAAATTTTTATGTTTTGTGTCGCATAATACAATGTTTTTTAATAATATTTTGTGTATATATCGTTATTATGATGACTTTTTAAAATGACACGTTTATTGATTATTTATTTTATTAATAAATTGAAATAGAATTTAATTAATTAAATTATTATTAATTTTTTGTTTTCTTGTAGATTGTTTTTACTGATATACGTAATAAAGCGATATTTACATCAAAAGATCATGGTAAAACTATACAACGTCATCAATTAGAGTTTAGTCCATCCGATGTATCATTTTATGAATTAGATCCATCAACATTTTTAATATTAGATAAAGAGGATCCAGAACGTAAAATTTATTATACCGTTGATTTTGGTGAAACATTTACAATGTTACAAAGTTATGTGAAAACATTTTTATGGTCATCTGGTGATGGTATACCAGTACATTTATATATTGAACGTCGTGAACCATCAAGTAAGTTTTTTTTTTGCTTTTATTTATTTAATTATTTATACTGATTATTATTATTATTATGATTATTTTACTAGATACATCGGCTGTTTTATTTATGAATGCATCGTTTTTAATTAAAGACGGACCAAAGAAATTCAATTTATTAATTGAGAATGTACAAGATTTTCATATAAAAAAAGATTTTATGTTTGCAACACGTAAAGTATTAAATAATACACAATTATTAATATCATATAAACGTGGCCGTTTTATTAAGGCAGATTTTCAAACAGAATTAGATATAAAGGTAAAAACAATAATAATAATAAATAGATAAATACTGATTATAAATTAATTAATTAATACAATTATAGGCAATTCATGTGGCTGATGTTGAAGGGCGTCGTATTATGGTGTCCGCTGTACATTCAGAAATTTTCTCACATTTATATGTCTCAGAGACGGATGCTAGTGTAACAACTATAAAGTTTGTACCTAGTTTAGAGAATATATTTACTTATATACCGGATATAATGTGGAAGACTAGTTGGCTTGTACATACCTCTGATGAGGCATTTACAGATTTATATAAAGTTGAAGGTTTACGTGGTATTTATATTGCATCGCGTATATATCGTCCGTTAGTGACTACAACAAAACTCTATACAAATATTGGTCCAGAACATTTAGTGTCGGTAATATCATTTGATCATGGTAGCAGTTGGAATCCAATAACAGCGCCCACTGTTGATGATGAAGGTCAAATGATTAATTGTACGAAAGATTGCAGCTTGCATTTATCACAAAAGTTCAATCAATTGTATCCGGTTACAAGATCAGTTACAATAATGAGTTCAAAATCAGCACCTGGTGTTATAATGGCATCAGGTGTTATTGGCAAATCGTTAAAAGGACATCCAGGAGTTTTTATCTCTCGTGATGCTGGTCTTACATGGAAACAAATATTGAAAAATTATCATTTCTTTAATTTTGGTGATCATGGTGGTGTACTTGTTGCGGTCAAATATTTTAAAATCGAAGGTGAAACAAATGAAATATTATACTCAACGGATGAAGGTGAAAAATGGGTATCGCAGGAGTTCCACAGCACTGACTTAAAGGTTTATGGTTTAATGACTGAACCGAATACAAATACAACAATATTTACATTGTTTGGCAGTGAATTATCGGAACATAAATGGCTCATTATAAAAATTGATTTAAAGAATGCCTTTAGTGCCAATTGTACCCAAGATGATTATAAATATTGGGCGCCCGGCTCTCAGACTGGTAATTCTGTAATGCCGTGTGTTCTTGGTCTACATGAAACATATCAGAGACGTGTCGCACATGCGAATTGTTATAATGGACCGGATTATGAGAGACCAATACGAGCAGAAGTCTGCCAGTGCAATGTATGGGATTTTGAATGCGACTTTGGGTTTTCACGTCTGAATCGCAACCAACCATGCATACGCAATAAAACAGCATTATTATCATACGATCCGTATAAGATACCAGCGACATGTCGGCCAGGACAATTTTATGAACGCACGAAAGGTTATCGTAAAATTGAGGGTGATGTTTGCGTTGATGGTTACTCATCCCAATATTTACCGCAAATGGTGCCATGTCCGTTTAATCAATCAAATGAATTTTTGGTGGTGGCACAACGTGACAAAATATCGCGCATTGATTTAAAGAATGGAAATAAGGAAGTGCTTCCCGTTGGTAATCTCCGTAATGTAATTGCCATCGAATTTGATATAAAAAATAATTGCGTCTTTTGGGCGGATATAATGTCAGATACGATTGGCAGACAATGTCTGAATGGCAATCAGAGTGTTGAAATCTTAGTGGAAACTGAATTAGCATCGGTGGAGGGAATGTCTTACGATTGGATTTCAGAATTATTATTCTTTGTTGACGGAACTCGTACTAAAATTGAAGCTGTTAAAACATCAGGAGATAGTTTAGCTAAGATGCGGCGAACAATTGTTGATTCCAAATATTTGTCAAAGCCGCGCGGTGTTGTTGTTCATCCACTTGAAGGTTACCTCTTTTGGACAGACTGGAGTTCAGTAAAACCATCGTTGTCACGTTCTAATCTCGATGGTTCAGATGTTCGTGTGTTGTTTACAAAACCACAAGTTGTTTGGCCAAATGGTGTTACAATTGATTATATTGCCGAACGTGTTTACTGGGTTGACGCAAGCAAAGATTATATAGCCAGCAGTGATTTACAAGGAAAAAGCTATATGAAAATTCTTGAGCAAGATTCACGTGTTGCTCATCCATTTGCCGTTGCTGTATACAAAGACTTAATGTATTGGGATGATTGGAAGATGAATTCAATTTTCTCAGCCGACAAAGATCATGGAATAATGATTCGTACAATAGCTGAGGGAATGTCAAGTTTAATGGATCTAAAAGTATACGCTCATTCCATACAAGAGGGAACTAATGCATGTGCAAAGAGCAATTGTTCCCATATATGTGTTGGAGCACCAAAAGGTGGATTTACTTGTCTTTGTCCCGACGGCATGGAAAAATCATTGACTTCAGATGAATGTCTGTGTCCAGGAGGTTTGAAACCATATACAAATAAAACTTGTCCACAGATGGACAGCACATGTGGACCAACATTCTTTACATGCGCCAATAAACTATGCGTTTCTAACCTGTATCGATGCGACGACGAAAACGATTGCGGTGACAATTCCGATGAGACTGATTGTATTGCTAGAAAACCACCATGTCCACCTCATATGTTTACATGCAAATCAGATAACCATTGTATTCCACTATACTTTTCTTGTGATTATGATCGGGATTGCACTGACGGAAGTGATGAATTTGATTGTAAATTCACCAAATGCACAGATTCACAATTTGCATGTAAAAATGGTCGTTGTGTTTCAAAGAAATGGGTTTGCGATGGAGAAGATGATTGTCGTGATAATTCCGATGAATTGGATTGTAAAACTAAAAATACTACTTCACTAACATCTTGCAAACCAGACGAATTTAGATGCACAATAAGTGGATCTTGTATTCCGAAACAATGGCGTTGCGACGCGGATTACGATTGTCCTGATTCATCAGATGAAATTGATTGTAAAAAAGTTGAATGCGTTTCCTGGATGTTTGACTGCGGAGATGGACATTGTATTTATAAAACGTGGACATGCGATGGCGATTCCGACTGTGCCAATGGCGAAGATGAAAAAAATTGTACAGCGCCGGTCGAACCAACTCGAACACCTGGTTTCCCAGTTGTACCTTCAGGCATTTGCCAGGATTGGATGTTTAAATGCGCAAATAATAAATGTGTCCCGTTCTGGTGGAAGTGTGATGGTGTAAACGATTGTGGCGACAGCTCTGACGAGATGGGATGTGATAAAGTGAAAACAACATCTATTAGTCCAATTACTACTTCAACAGAATCTCCACCACCGCAGAAACCAATTCATGTTAAATGTTCATCAAATGAATATCACTGCGGGTCTGGAGTTTGTATACCGAAACGGTATGTTTGTGATGGCTTAGCTGATTGTATACATGGCGATGATGAGGATAACTGTTCACCTGATGTAGCCAAACAATGTGGATTATTGAAATTTAGATGTCGCAGTGACGGTTTCTGTTTGCCAATTGAAAAGTATTGTGATAATCAAATGGATTGCGTAGATGGCAGTGATGAAGAAGATTGCAAGCAACATCCAAACAATGGAACTGATACACCTGGTCTCTGTCAATCGGGATTCTTTAGTTGTGATAATATGTGTTTACCATTACATAAGATTTGCGATTCTGTATCGGATTGTTATGACGGAAGCGACGAAAAAAATTGTAAGGAATCGTCAAGAATCTACCAGGTTGTACAAATTACAGCGGATGAACGTAATTTAAATGCCACACAATTTGTTGTCTTCTGGCTGATACCAACTCCTCAAAACATTATATTTGAATTTCTACCATCAATTGCATTGGCTGGCAGTGACAAATGGAAAAATAATACCGAATGGCTTCAAAAGACGGAATATAATTTCATTAATTTGCGTCCATACACCACCTACAATGTCACCATTTACGTTCGTATTATGGGTAGTGACCGTATTTTCCCACCATATTTGTATTTTAATGTAACAACGGCCGAAGGTGTTCCAACTGTTCCGATAAATATTCGTGTGCAACAGTTAAATGGTTCACGAGTTCAGGTTTCATGGGATCCTCCAAAAGAACCATATGGCAGACTTGTCTCGTACACAGTTTATTATTTACCCGAAATACAACAGCAACTGTTTCCCGTGCAACATGTTAAAGCGACAGCCGACGAACGTACTGTCACAATTGAATACAAATTCCAACCAAATGTGACTTATCAATTTTGGGTACGTGCCAGTAATACGAAATACGATTCGCCGTCATCAATTTTATCAAAATTAACATTTGACGGTTTATCAAATGTTGATGATTTGACGGGAATTGTGATAAAAAGTCAAAAGAATCATACGATCGAAATTGAATGGAATCCAATAAAGAATGTTGACGGTTATGTGGTGCAGCCCTTATTGCCCCAACCATATCCACGGATGGAATCTATTAAAACAATCGAACCAAGAGCGACAATAACAAATATGACGTTTGGTGTGCAATATGTCATCAAAGTATCAGCGTTTGTTAAGAATTACTTTGGACGTCCACAGGCGATTTCAATAACATTATCGAACGATCCATTGCCATTGGTGCCAAACGTAGCTATTCAGCATACTCCAGATAAAGTATTATTACACTGGAGTAAACCGAAAACGGTTTACAGTGATTTAGTATACGGCATTTACTATGGTACTTCTATGGATGATTTAATAGAGAGTAAGATTTTTCATAATTTTATCGAAAATATTTTATTTATTAATTTTTGTAATTTATTTTTACAGAACCAAGAATCGTAACAAAACAGTTATCAGCCGAAGTAAAAGATCTCTTGCCTTGTAAATCGTATTTAATAGCTGTTGGTATTGTTGGGCCTGTTGGTCCTGGACCACTTGGCCGTAATCTTCAGACAATTGAAACAAAATTCAATAGTAGTGAAGCACCGAAAAATTTACATGCAGAAATTAATGAAGAAACGAATCAAATGACATTAAATTGGGAGCACAGTTGTCCATTTTCTGGCTTTAATCTTGGATATATTGTAAGAAATTTTTTGTGGTTTTATTTTTTTTTTTTTGTTTGTTTTAATGTTTTGTGTGTGTGTGTTTTGGATAGATAATTGTAACGGAATTACAACAAAATAAGACGTCCCGCTTGGAATTGCAACCGACCAAAGAAAAGGCTGTTTCACATACATTTAATAATATTCCTCATGGCGCCAGTTACAATATAACCATTTCGACGAATACAAAGAATGCAGAATTGGCATACACAGAAGTGAAAGCACCACCATTGCCGATACCGCAACAATTAAAAGTGTGGCCAGAAAAGAATGGAACATTTGTTGTTTACTGGAAAGAAATTGAAGAAATGGATGAAAAGTTTGTTTAGATTTTTGTTTGGAATTTAAATTATTTTATTTATACGAATTTTTGTTTTTTAGCTATCTATATGAAATAGTTGTCTTTTTGGGCTATGGAATTAGTAATACAAGTGAACCGATCTTTGCGCATACAGCAAAGAAACCACCATTCTTAATAAATCCAGAAAATTTAGGTGCTGATTCACCTGGCAAAGTATACACTGTTGGCATCCGAGTTAAATCAGATAAAGTAATTATTTCTCATTGATTCTATATTAGAGATGAAAATTTTATTAATTCTTTATTTACTTTAGGGTTTTTATTCTGACATTTGTGAATCGGAAAATGTGGATATACATCCAGATACATGGATAACAACAGTATTACCAACATCAACATCTGTATGGCTGGTTATTATACCGATACTTTTGGTTTTAACACTTGTTGCTGTTGTCTTTTATTTAATACAACGGCATCGTCGTCTACAAAGTTCATTTAGTCGTTTTGCAAATTCACATTATGATACAAAAACGGGCGCAACACGTATTGGTGATGTATTAGATGATGATGAACATCAGGATGCACCACGTTTCGCTGACGATGAACCACTTGTTATAGCGTGAAATTCAATTATTGATGATAATAATCAGCAGCAAATATCACCAAATCATAATTATCAGCAACAGCAATCATCATCTGCATCCGCATTATTATTATCATCATCATCATCTGCATCATCATTATTATTAACAAGAACAACAGCAACTGTAGGAGGAGACTGTGCAAAAAAATATAAAACAACAACAGCATCAGCAACCGCCTCATCAATATTATCAACATTGAAAATAAAACCAAAACGACAACAATTTTTTAAACAGCATCATCACCAACAGCACCAACAGGTTTGAGTTACTATAGAAATGAAAGTTTAAGGAAGCGAAAAACAATTAAATTTAATTTATTTATTTTCTTTTCTCTTATGAAATTTGTTTATTTTAATTTTATATTTTAATTTATATTCAAAGAAATAGTAATTATATTTGCGTGAAAATAATTAAAAAGACAAAAAAAAAATATTGAAGAAAAAAAAAAAAATAAATTTCTAATTGTAGATAAATATTGTGTTGTTGTGTCCCCCCGTGTGCCTGTGTGTTTTAATTATGTGTGTGTCTGATTTAATAATTGTATGCATGGATATTTAGTTAAATGACTGATTAATTTATTAACCTAAGACATAAAGTAATAATTAAATAAAAAATAAATAAAGTTTATTAATTAATTAAAATAAATACAGAAGCATTAAAAAATTGCCGCAACAATTATTCGTTATGATTTAATCGGGAAAAAGTGTAGAGAATTATTTTTATCCTATTTTTTTTTTTTTTATTAATTTTCTGTGATTTTTATTTGAAATTTTTGTTTTTCTTATTAATTAATAAATTGTTTTAAATTAATTTAATTAAAGTTTGTTTTTTTTTTCTTGTTCATGAATTTATTAGTTTATTTCCGGTTTAATTTATACCATTTATGCTAGTTTATTAATAACTATATTTTTTTGTTAATTAATTTAACATAATTAATCAATAAAAATAACAAAATCACAGTTAATTAACGTAAATAAATTAGTTTTTTCGGTGAAAATTAAGTAATTTGTGTTAACTTGGAGAGTAATAATTACTTATCAATGACACATTTTGGAGAGTTCACTTTTTTTTTCATAGACACACTTTTTGCGGTTATTTTTTTTTTTGTGGCTGCTGTTTGCTGTTTTTAATTATTTAAAAAAATTAAATTAATAATACTTTAGATAAGAAATTAAGAATTATCGTGAAAAAAAAAATAAATAAATATCTTTTTGTATAATCGTAGTAAAAAGTTTTTATATTTTTATCAAAACACACACACACAAATAATTATTGTGAAGAGAAAAATTCCAAAAAGAAAGACTCCCCCAAGTATTCGTTGTAAAATTATTAATTTTTGTTTTAAAGAAAAGATTTTAACGAATTTTATGTTAACGTGTGGGAACAAAACATAATAATTATCCATTTGATTATATTTGTAATCATTTATTTTTTTTAGTTAATTAATTATGATTTTAGTTTGTGATTCTATCAGGTATTTTTTTTTTTTCTTGTTTTATATTTAGCCTATCAGAGGCTGTTTGTTTTGTTTTATTTTATTTTTTTTCTTGATTTATTTATCATAAATATATATTAGTAAAATAATTAAAATAATTAGATTTTAAGTTTAAAATAAATAATACAAATGAAAAGAAAAAGAACCGTAAAGAGATTACCGAAGGTAAAAACATTGGAAAATTTTGTCTTGGATAAACAGTAATGTGTTAACATAAACTCTACTAAACTAAAAGAAATTATTGTATTATGCGTGCTGCTGATGTTAAAATATATATTAAAATTTAGTAAAAATAATATAATTTAATTAAAATAATTAGTAATAATCACGTTTAACATATTATTCGTGTAATATTACAGAACACAGTTTAAATTTCCAGTCACAAAGTAAATTAAAGAACAAAATTATTAAACGGTTAATCAACGGTTTTCCAATTTCTAGTACTCTCCTAAGTACAGAGAATAGTTTTTCTTTCTGCATTTTTTATGATTTTAATTATCATTTGATTTTGTTTGTTTATTATTAATTAATTAGAAAAATGTTTTTTTTTTTTTTTTTTTTTACATAAATAATTTGTTTTAATAATTTTAAGATGAAAAAAATAAATATTTATATATTAAATTAAATTTTCCCAAATAATTTTTCTAGTGGTTAGTTGTTTAAGGATTTATATATATATAAAAAATTAAGAAAAATAACAATAAAAATGTGAAAAATAATTAAATTGTTTTTGTATTTGAGGAATTTTTGTTTTTTTTTTTTTTTTTAATTTTTGTTAATTAATTACAATAAATAATTACAGAATGATTTTTATTCATGATTAAACTAAGAATAAAGTAAGAGAAGCAACTTTGGTGTTTATTTATTAAAAAATTTTACTGTGTTTATGGGATTTTTACTGCTCAAATTAATAACTATATTAAAATTGTATTAATTTTCCATAGAATTTGTACAGAATTGAAGCTAGAAAATTCTCAAGAAACGTTTATTAATCAAGAACATCTCTCTAATACAATTGGTTCTTCCTTTGTTCTCATCAAAAGTTGCTCATTTTAAATGAATTTTTCACTGTAAAGAAATAAAATTAAATTAATTAAATAAATGTATGCCTGTGTGTATGTGTGTCTTAAATTAAATTAAATAAAGAAAAAAAATTAATAAAATTCAAGAAATAAAGAAAAATCCCATAAAAATTTTCCCAGAACAAAAAATTTCTCCCCAAATCCTAGTAACTAAGTAATAAAAATATTTGTTTAAGTAATAAAAAAAAAATTTAATTATATTAAACTCTGATGTAAATAAACAATTGAATAAAATTAAATAAATATTTCATTTTTATAAATGATAATTAATTAATAAAGAAATAAATAAAATAATTTAATTAATTTAAAAAGTATGTAATAAATATCTTTTACTTGTTTGGTTATTGTTGTTGATCCTTGGAAATTTATTTATTATTATTTATCTGTGATTAGTTTAGTTTGAATCGATGGAATTTTCTTATAATCATTTAATTTACGAAATAATGTTACCTGTGGACGACTCTGCTTCTGTTTTTTGGTTATCAACAGAGAATAGTGTGAATAACTGCAATGCAAAAAAGATTATTAAAAATCCGCACATTGTCTAGAATCTAGATTAATGAATTAGCAATAAATTGGTACAACATTTGCAGGAAATGTTTCTGTGAGTAGTACAGAAACGACATTGCTATCAAAAACTTCTCTAAAAAAATTATTTTTCGAGTTATGACAACGGAAATAATCAGAAATGAACAAAAATTGAGGTTTTGTCACGTTTCTCAACAGTTACCATTCCCAATTTTAAAATATTTCCACTAATCCTCATTATTTTCTTTACTAATTATCTAGATAATTTATTTTTGAATTTAAAACACCAGAAATATCGAATGTACGTCGGAATTTAACAAAATTCTGGTAATCATAATGAAAGTACTACCTCCAAGACCTGGGTACCGCAGAAATTTTCTATTTCTTGAATTTCTACTGAAAATGAATCATTGCTTGCACAGATATGCACTATGGTTATTTATTACAAACCCTTCAAATCAGTCTATTCAGTGCCAATTAATTATTCATACAATTCAGGTCTCTAGGATAGGGATTTCTGCTTTTAAAAAAATCACAGCAAAGAAAATAAAAACCAAAATGAATAATTTTTATTTATTTTTTTTTTATCATTTTAATTCTGTATATTTATTTTATATCATCAATTGTATAGATTTATTTAATTAATTAATATTATATTTAATATACCATTCATTCATTCATAATTACTTAAAATAATTAATTAATTAATTTTCTTCTTGTTTATAATAATTATTATTATTAATTAGTTAAATTAAATTTATTAATTACAATGTGTATGCTGTGTTATTGTGTTGTATAATTATTTTTTATTATTAATTAATTATTTAATTAATTTATTAATATTTTTTTTCTTGTTTTCTATAATTAATTTTCTTAATTTTTTAATAAATTTTTCTTTTTTCATTTTTATTTATAAATAATATTTATTTATTTTTTATTCATAATTATAATAGAATACATTGTGTTAAAAATAATTATTAATATTATTTTTTTCATTTTAATATTAATTTAATTAATAATTTTCAAATAATTAATGAAAATTTTTGTTTTTTTTTTTATTATAAATTGTAGGCAGTTTTATTTTAGCTAGTCTTGTGTGTTATTTTAATTTTAACATTTTAATTATTATTATACTATATTTGTTATAAATAATTTTCTTTTTGTTTTATTTTTAAAAATTAATTAAATTAATTAAATTAATTTTCCGCTTGAATAATAATGAAAAGCAATAGAATAATTTTCTGATTGAATAATGTAATGCTGAATGGATAAATGAAAGGCGAAAATTAATTAATAAGTCTACTGTGCCAAACACAAGGGTTAATTTAGTTTATTAATTTCTAGGTGTTTGTACTCACTTAGTACGTACACTATTTCAAAATGCTTAAAAAAGGTTCAAAAAAATTAAACGAGTTTGGCTTGATTTTAACGATAAATTAATTAAAAAAAAAAACTAAATCAATCAGAAAATCATACATAAAAAAAAGTAATTAATAATAAAAAATTATTCTAAAATTAACTTATATACGAACAATAGATAAAAATGTTAAAACACAAAAACAGTTTACACAAAACTTACTCTTTTGCATTGCTTTTTTTTTTGTACAAAAAATTTAATTAAAAAAAAAGGAAAAAATTTGCGATTTAAAACACAAAATATATAAAATTATTAAATTAATCATAGCCCCGGGAGTGTGCTGATTTTAATTAGCATTTTTTCTGTATTTAAATAAAAAAAACATTTCTCTCTTTATATTTTAAATATTTCTTTTGCATTTCAAAATTATTACCGAAAACTGTTTTTATAATTATTTTTATACTCTTAAAATTTTATTTTTGTTAAACATTTATTTACGCTTTATTTACATTTAATTAATTAATTAAATATTTTATTTCTTGTATTTTTTTTTTTTTGGGCAAATGTGAAATATTTTAATAAATAAACGTTACGGTTATGATTTTGCGGTTATATGGTTAATATATTTGCTAATATTATTTGAAGGAAAAATAATAGAAATGAAAAGAAAATTTCCATCAAAGTAGCAAACCATAATGTTTGACAATTTTCTTTTTTGTCCTTTATTCATTTGCAAACGTTTTTATTTATTTATTCATTAGTTAATTAATTAATTTTTATTATAATATGTGTGTTTAATTAATATTAATTATTTATTAATTTCACTAAAATCTAAGAGCACCATATGTTGTTGTTTTTATTTATAATTTTCTTAATAATTAAACTTTTTATTTTATAAACTATACAGTTTGGTTGATTTATGTATTTTTTTTTTTTAAACACAATTTATATTAATTTTGTTTGTTAATTAATTAATTTATTAATGAAAATTGAATGAAAAAATATAATATATTTATACGTTTATTGTTAAATAAAAAAGCTTATAGATGGCACAGTGAGCATGTTATTGAATTTGTTTCCAATTTCTTTAAACAGTAAAGTTGAATTAGTGAAAATTTAATTAATTAAATAATATTAAGAAGTTAAAATGTATTTTAAAGTGAAGATAATTAATAAGAAAGAATTATTTTTATAGATTTAGTAATGAAAACAAAGAAGTTAAATGGTTAATAGCAATGAGAAGAAATTAAACCAAGAAAAGAATATATTTTTTTAGTTACGTTAAAAAAATGTGAAAATTAACAGAAAAGTTATAAAATTGGATTGAAATATATGATATTAGTAAGTGTATTGTTTATTTCTTTCAATAAATTTAATAAAAATAACTGTTTTACGATGCTTCACTTAACCACACTTAAACATTTGCTTAATTTACTTTTATATAACTTTAGATACTTAATCATAGTGCTTAGTGTTTTTTTTTTATTATTTATTCATTTTTATTATATTGGTATACTGTTCTATTAATTATTTATGCCCTAAATTACCTTAAATTAACCAAACATAAAGGTGTTTATTAGAATTCTTTTTTTTTTTAATTATTAAAACAAGAATAGATTTCTTTTAAAAGACAAATATGCCATCTAGTAGAAAGTATTTTTAAAATATATAGATTTTTTTTAATTCAAAATTATAATGATTTTCTAATGACACCTTAAATTTAGTTAATTAATTACTTTTTTTTTTGCAATAATTAATTTTATTTGGTTAAAAGAGTTTTTTTAGTTTTTAATTTAAGAATAATATTTCTTTTTGTGTTATATTTACAAGAAAACAAAAAAAAAATTAGTGGAAATAAAAATGTTTATAGAATAATGCTTATAGTAATCTACTGTACAATAGATGGCAGTCCTCTGTAGCTGGTGTTTATTGGTTTTCATTATGCAATTTTTTTGCATAAATTATTTGCATAAATTAATTGCATAAATGACCAATCTCTCTTAAATTACTAAAAAAAATGTTTTTTTTTCTTTTTTAAATTATATTTAGGTAACTGTTTCCGTTATTTATTTATTTTTTCTTTTCAATAAATGAATTTTTTTTTTTAATTTTTTTTTCTTTTGTACAAAATTATGATTTAAACGATTTTTTAATTATAATTAAGTAATTATTGATTAATTATGCTTATTGGTTTCACTGGTAACAACTATAGCACGGTTTCTAGTGTTCTATTTGTTTTATTCTATGCCCGGGTGTTATTGCATTGCGTTGTGTTTGTGTGTTATTTTCTTTTTTCTTTTGCTTTTCTATTATTTTTACTCTTTATTTTAATTATTTAATTAATTAATGCTTTACAAAAATTTGTTGTTTATTTTTTAATTATTTATTTAAATTTAATTATTTATCATTAATTATTGTGACTTGACGTTACTATTACTGTGACTGAATAATGGCTTCTGTTTGATTATAGTTAATGCTTTGGAATTAATAATTTATTATAACAGAATAATTTTAATCAGTGTGAATTATTTAATGAAAATGTGATTAATGAAAATGTTTATAAATTTAATTAAATGAAAATCTTGAGTGTTTAAGCACCGGTATAGTAATTAATACCGGTCAAATGTAGAGATGAAGAAGAAAAAATATGAAAATACTTGGTAAAATTCACAATGGAACCGGAATGATATAATATCGATATATTTATATGTATTAATTATTTATTTATGTTAAAAAAAGTGTTTTCTTCTTAATATTAATTAATAAAATTAAAAAATTAATGAAAAAAATGAAAGCGAAAGCATTGAAATGAGAATGAAAATGTATGTATATGATGAAAAACAGTCACAATATTAAGTCATTTAAGCATTTATATTCACAATAATTAAGTGTTTATTATGTTTTTCAAAAATGTTCTTTCAAAACAGAAAAGCTTATAAATGTCAGTAAAATTATTAATTAATTAGGAAAATAAATTAAAACAGTAATTAAGCTGCACACGTGATTTAAATAATAATAAAAAAAAAAATCAATAATTATTATTCACAATAGTAAAGTATTTGTTTTTTTTCTTAAAGACGCTTTATAATTAAATTTAATTAGTTTACTTTGTTATAGCTGTTGCTGTTGCAAAATTTAATTAATTAATTATTAAAAACTAATTTTTACATAATTAAAATTAAATAAAAATTAACAACGAAACAACAGAAAACATTTAATTTAAACTAAAATTGTATTTTAATTAATTAATTATTTTTCTTTTAATTAATTAAGAATAATTAACTATAATTTAACTTTATTGATTTGTAAATATTTTATTTTCTTTAATTAATTTAATTTTTTTTTTTTTTATTAACTAAAATATATGTGTGTTTTTTTTTTTGTTTAATTTTAATTTTTACTAATTTTTAATTTTACTTTCTTTTATTTAATTAATTAATTTAATTTAATTTACTTAAAAATATCGATATATACTATATACATATGTATATAAAAAAAAAAATTTTAACTAAAATTAACGAAGAGTTTTCTTTTTTTTTTTTATAGAAAATAAAATTTTAATTTTAATTTAATTTAATTTAATTAGTAAACAAACCTAAAAAACAAGTCTAATTCACAAAATAATTAAATTTTTTCTTTATAATTTTTTTTTTTTGCGTTTTTTTCCGTTTTTTTTTTTATAAAAAATTTATTTTTTTTCTTTTTTTAATTAATTAATTAATTTGAAGGCATTTTTTTTCAGACTTCCTAGTGAAATGAAGATTATTTTCTTTTCTTTTTTTTTTTACAATTTCTTCATTTATTATTATTTTATATTAATTAATTAAGACTAAAAACATTGTTAATTTTTTTTTTTAATTTATTTTTTTTTATTTTTTAATTAATTAGTCTGCATTTTTTTGTTTTTCTTTCTAATTTTTTAATGGTAAATTATAAAATTTTGTTTTAATTAAGGAAAATTGTGTTAATTGTGATTTAAAATTAAATGAAAAGAAACAAAAAAAAAATTGACGATAAGAAACAAAATAATTAGAGAAATTAATTAAATTTGCTGGTTGGTGTCTATGGTTTAATTTTCTGTAAATTTTCCACAGGTCAAACTGGTGCATTTTTTCATGTTTTATGCTAAAGTGTCTTTGCTTATCATATACACACTATTAATATATATATTTTTTAAACATTTTCTTACTTAAAACAATTTTTAATTATTTTTGCTATGCAAAGTCTTTGTTTTTAGTTATTTAATTAATTAATTAATTCATTTAATTAATTTTTATGTTTTTGTTTTATATGCCTTATTAAAATATAAGTTCAATGGTGATCAGGTAACACTGTATTTTTAACAACGACGGTAACTTGGGAATTGTTTGTATCGCGATCAAACTGTTGGTGTTGCTGGTTGTGTGTCGATGAACGAATTATATGACCAATTGGTCGTAATTTCGGCACTGGATGATTATGATGATGTATTTGAACACCGCTAGTTGACGATGCTGGTTCCTGGGACTGGTTTATGTTTGCTTCTTGCATATCATCAATATTTTCACTATGTTGATGCTGCTGCTGCTGTAAAAATGCCAATCCTTGACTTTTATTCTGGTTAAATTTGTGGCTGTAATCGTCACGACGGTGGGTTTGGCTAGTTCCAGTTGATGTTGTTGTCGAGGTGGCTGTCTCGTCGTCATTCTCATCCCCGTCGTCATTGTGGTCATTTTCAATTAATTTATTATCAATACTCACGACTTTTAATTGTTGCTGCTGATGCAATTGTTGTGCGTACTGATATTGCTGTAATTCTTGTTGCTGATGATATTGTATTTGTTGAGGCGTTAATAAGCCCCGCTCAACCATCTGCTACCTAATACTTGCCGAATTTAATACAAATGGTACATAAAACATTTTACTCTCGAGTAATAAACCGGCGGCAGCTTGAATCTTAAATTAATTAATTAATTAATTAGTTAATGGAAATCTTAAATAATGAAAAAAAACACGTTAGGTACATACTTCAGGGATATGGGCAATGAGATCGTTTAAGCGACTTGGATTATGTGGTGATGAATGCTGCAAGTAACAACGTAAGACTTGCACATATCGTTCTTGTATGCTCTCTAATTCCACTTCTGTAATTATTTGCGAAAATATTAATTTTTTTTTTATTTGACTAAAGTATTACGAGAAGCGGATTCTTACCTTTGTTGAGTAAAATATAAACTTTTAAACAGACATACTCCTCCATCTTAAGTTTGATGCGACGGAACATAATTGTTATTTGCGTCATTTTCTCAACCATGTGCCCGACATCCACTTTTAATTGTTCCATGGAAATCGGATGACCCATAAGTGTGGTCAGACACGTTTGCAGTGTGCATAAATGTGCTGTGACTTCATGTACGAATTCTGGATCATTTTTTTCTGGTGGCACAATGCCAGCTACAGCGGCTGATTGGACTTGAGTTTGGCCACTAGTTCCGTTGCCGCCTACACACGAACTCCCACCGCCGGGTGGCGTTGTTTTTTTACCATGCAATGCCTGATAGGCAGCCGTGGTTAATACTAAAATCTCATGCCATTTATCCGTTAACAGTTTTGTATGGATTTCGACTGGTATCTCCAGATAAAACGGTAACTTTTTCGTCCACGATACCAACTTATGAACTATAGAATCACCAATGTTACATAACTTATCACCTACTTCTGATTTATCTTCAAGGAACTCTGGGAAATGTGGCAAAGTAGCAATATCCTCCATTGCATCACAATCGATTAATGTTTGAATCATGCTAAGCGTATGCTCATAGGAAATTGCTCGATCTTTGGACGAGCTGACAGCGTTATCTAGTCGATGTCGCAAATGCACGATTTCACTAGGATTGGTTAAAGCTGTCTTAAGAATTGTTCCGTTAACTAAATGTGACGGAAGACTAATTGTGTCACTTGGTTTGCAACCGGACTGGGCTGGTGAATGTTGGAACATTGATTGTTTGCCAGAATCAGCGGGAATCGTTGATGGGGGTCCAAGTTTGGTAGTGGGTGCCGGTGGACTATTTCCTTGATTGTTGCCTGTTTGGGTGTTTGTTGTGCCACCCTTTTGGCTCGTTTTCTTGTGTTTCTTATATTTTACTTTATAAAGATTATAAACGGCTCCACTATTGCGTCCACCAGGCATACGATCCTCACGAACGGCTACAGAAATTGAAATTAATTAATTTTTTTTGCTGATTATGTGCCTAAGAAATACTCACCCTGCAAGACCATTCCCTGCTCGATACATTTCTTAAATCGACAATACTGACATCGGTTTCGCTGCGCTTTTGTTATTTCGCAAGTGCCATCCGCCACACATGTGTACACTCGTCGATTCTGCACTGTTCGCTTGAAAAAACCTTTACAACCTTCGCATGTGATTATTCCATAATGTAAACCGGTGGCTTTGTCCTCACAGATCATGCACACTAAAGGTTGATCTTCCTCGTCTACGGGGCCTGAGCCTTCCGACGTTTGCCCGGACGAGTTCCCAGATAAAACCGAGGAGGCAGGATTTGATGAGTCAGTCTGTTCCTGGAAAAGATTGCAATTAGTCATAAAATAAATGATATGATCGCTGCTATAATTTTTCTATTGTGATTGAATGATTGAAACACAAACTACTGAGAGTCAGACAATACTAAGAATAAGAACAAAATCAAACAAACGAAAATAATAAATGGAACAACTGAACTACTTTTAAATAGGATCGCGCGGCAATACAGCTGCTGTCAACATATGTCAACGACGATGGTGATGGTGGTGGTAGGTGATGATTGTGGTTGAGGTGATAGTTGGGGAACAGTCTGACCTTGTTCGATAGATGATGTCCAACTGCTTGAGGCCATTGCTGTTGATGTTGGGCGCTGAGGTTGAGCGCATGCATTTGTTGACCGGCTGGTAATTGGCTGTAGTCGCCTGCCCACAGACGTTCCATGTTAAGCGGATGTGACGTTCGAGTTGGGGGACCAGCTTGTCGGGGACGAGAATCAGTCATTGTAACGGAGGTGGGAATCGTAGTACGTGCTGGACCACCTTGGCCTAAACTGAGCAACAATTGGGCAGCTTCCTCATTTTGTGAAGTCCCGGCAGATTGTGGTGGCGATGCAGTTGTTTGAACTACAGCTTGTTGAGGTTCAAATCCCCAGACCATTGTTCGAACACCACATGATTCACCCATTATGACAGTGGGTGTTGCACGAGGTTGTGTAGTTTGTGATGGATTTTGACCTCCCATAGGCATTGCTTGGGAAGTTGGTGGAGGATGGCGCAGACCTGGCATTGGTCCGCCAATTATTTCAGGCTTGACACCATTTATGCGTGTATTCGAACCCCAAACCATTCTGTGTTGCGGATTAACCAAACCGGCTGGCATCTGCACCTCGTTTTTAATACGAAATAAAATTGCTGGGTCACGCATTGGATTTCTCATCATTCCCGATTGTCCAGCCGTAGGACTTTGAGGACTTATGTTACCCACTTGCAATGGTGAATTCTGTTGTCGTGCATGTGGTGGAGAAATCGTTGCGGCGCCATGACCAACCATAGTGTGATTCGGAGATCGTTCTCTCTTAATACGTATTTGATGCTGTGGCGCATGGACCACTTGAATTGGAATTTGAAGTGGTTGCTGCTGATGTCTCTGACCACCCGGTGAAATTCCACCCGGTGAAGTGTGCCCTGATCGCTGAATGATCTGCTGACCACCGGGCCCATGATGCAGCATTTGAATTTGTACAGATTGTGGCCCACTACTTTGCAACATGTAGCTCGTTGTTGTAGGCGCATTGGATTCTCGCATATGAATGTGATTTCCGTTACCTAAAGGCAATTAAAAACATTTTTTTTATTACAAATGACAAGATTTTTTACTCTTTATGAACTCACCATTACTGCTCCCATTATTGTTATTGTTATTTGTGTTGTTGTTATTATTATTATTGTGGTTATTGTTATTTGTCGCAGCACCCGCAGATGAAATTGATTGCATAGGCGGACTAGGTTTACGCATTCCAACAATTGTTGTCGTATGATGCTGATGTTGTTGCTGTTGTTGTTGGTGGTGATGTTGCTGCTGCTGTTGTTGTTGCTGTTGCTGTTCATTTTTCATACGTGACGGAGTAACCAGAACAGTAACATGTTGCGCTGTCGGCTGTTGCATATGCTGCATTGAATGATGCTGTGGCGGGGTACGAGCTGGAGGTGTTCTTGACGGATGACATTCATCTGCTACGGAACGTATAACACTTGCTCCACTGCTACTCTGCGAATGACTGTGAATTATCGACGATGGAGCAGCCGAAACAGCAGCTGGTGCTAACATTGCCGTGGTAGTTGATGGTTGGGTATCTTCAGTAATAGCCGGTGAATCAGGTGATGCCCGATTACTGCCACCGCTACCACTACTAGCATCCGTATCGGTGCTACTACTATTATTACTGCTACTACTATTACTTCCATTTTTAGTTATATTATGTGTGCTAACATTTGTTTTTTGTCCACCGGTAGTTGTCGGTGCTAATGTGGTTATCGTTGTTGTACCTGATGTTGGCGGTGTCGTTGGTGTTGTAACTACTGTTGTTTGATCGCACATTTTTGGCGACAATGGTCCAGCCAATAAATCTGGTGAAGATGTGCTTGTATCAGCTACTGATTCACCATCGCTACTGCATCTCGAATCGACTTTTCTTCGCTTCAGCTTTAGGTCCTGAAAGAGGCTCATTTTATCGAGCTCGCTGTACGGGCCACGGCTCAGTGTCATAATTCCTGAAAATTAAAATTGAAAACATTATTATTATTATTGAGACTTAACTGTTAAATATTTATTTTTTCTCTGAATTCATTACAAAGTTTTGTAGGAGTGGCAAAAACTGTTTACTAATTTTTTTTTTTTTTTCAATACTTTCAATTTTCTATTTTTAAATTATTTATTTATTTATGCTTTTGATTGTGCAATTGGCAACCTTAATATGTTAACCTCCTATCCCTACCAAAAGTAAATAATAAATTAACAATTTTTATCAAAATTAACATAATTATTTTTTTGCTTTTCTTCTTCTAACAACATAAACCGCGATATAGAAGAAAACTAATTATTAATTTTTTTTTTTGTAATCATATAACAGAAAGTTCAATGTTTTATTTATTTATTTATATTTTAACAGAAAATATCGATGAGACTCTTAATTCATTAATTATAATTCATATTTTTTGTGATTTTTAATGTAATAATAATAAAAAATATATCAACAAGTAAAAACATAAACGAATTAAAAGAGAAAACTTTCACTTCCCAAAAAAAAAAATAACTCTCACTCTTTACAATAATAAAAATAAATTAAATAAATTAAATTAAATTAAATAAAATTAATTAAATTAACTACAAACAGAAGAAAAATTAATAAATAAATAAATAACTGGTTGGCTTTGACTTTTAAAGCTTCCACAAGGCAAACTGTATAAGCGCGATCAGTTTATAAATCGTGTAAAAGTGAGAAATTTTTAATAAGGAAATTAAAATAAAATATTAAATGAGTGTACAGGTATTTGTGTACAAATGAATATGATCCACGCAATTTAATTAAATAATGAAGAGAACAAAAAACAAAATAAAATTAGCGATTGTCGAACGGGAGGGCACCACGATTTATTAACAATGAAAAAAAAAGAAATTATAAAATAGAAAGTTTTTTATTTTTTATTTTTATGGTTTTATGATTGTCGCGTTTTTTTTTTGGGTAAAGTAAATAATAAATACTTCTTTTCTATTTTTTGGTAATTAATTATTTTAATTATTGCGGCGATTGTGTGACATCAGAATGTTACAGCTGATTTTGTGAACGCTTTTGCTTTTAAGAAAATCATTTTTTGTTGCTTGATGTCTTTTGTTATCGCATGGAACTGGTTACTTGGAAATATTAAATAAATGACCATTATCACGAGTGGATAATTGTGGAATTGACTTATCAATTTAAACAAAAAGAAATTATCCTCCCTAAATCGAAAATTACATTATTTATTAATCAATCGCTTAAAACCATTCTAACAATAAATTTAATAAAAAAATAATCATGTTAGCCATTTTGTCGGATAAAGAAAATTTAAAGCAATAAATTACATTGAACTGTACTTAACAAGTACTTAATAAGTAATTTTAATTACTAATTAACCTTAACGTGTGAATATATATTTTTTTTTTTTTCTTTAAAGAATAATAATTAAAACACTTGAATCTATCCACAATTTAATTAATTAATTAATAAATTACTTTCATTGTTGTAACAATTGGTTAAACAATTTCATTAATTTATAATTATTTTTTTTTTATTATAAATAAAATAATAAGAAAAATATAAAATTATTATTTTTTCTATTTATTATTATTATTATTATTGTAATTAATGATTAAGAAATAAATTTGAATAATAATTAATAATTGTTTATAGTAGTGTCTCGTTTATAAATTTTATAAAAAAAAAATAATCATGTTAGCCATTTTGTCGGATAAAGAAAATTGAGTTATTACGAAGTTTAATTATGTATCTTAGAAATGATTAGTAAAAATTCTTATAGAGGCATTTTATTTCTATTAAAATTGAATGTTTATATGGTAATTTTGTGTTTTTTAATTCTCTGTACTATGACTGTACTAGGACTGTACTATGTCCTGAAAATTTACTTTGTTTTGTGATAAATTCTTGTTTGAGAACAAAAACTTAAAGTAAAATGGATTATTCTGTTAATTTTGGACTGTTGGCTGTTAATTCTAGGTACCAGTGAGGACCGGTAAAGACTAGCAATGACTGGTAAAGGCTAGTAAGGACCGGTAAAGACTTGTAAAGACTCACTGTTTGTATCTAGCAATCACTTAGCAGAAATTAATGCATCAACTAAACACTGAGACACTACTAATGTTAATTACAAATTTCTACACGTACTTACGTATACGTACAGAGATCGTTTATAATTTATTTATTTCCTCTCTTCTTTATTTAATTTAATTCAATTCTTAATTATTTTCATTTAATTTCATGTTTTGTTTATAAAAAAATAATAATAATAATAATTATTATTATTATTATTGTAAAAAATAACGAGAGAGAAAATTTATATAAATAATTTTTTTTTTTTTTATATTATTTAGGACAATGAGACAATGAATTTTATGGAGTTCATGGTTAAATTTAATTTAATTTTTCTTTTTGTATTTATTTTTCACATTTATAATGTTTATTTATTTTTATTTGCATAAAACAGTGACTTTAAATATTAAAAATTATTTTTATAAAATCATCTACTAATAATAACGAGTGATTTGTGGTGAGTAGAGAAATGTTTACGTTTACTCGTTGCTGGTAATTAAATTACTAATTACTTAAAGAAACTTTTATTTTCTATAAAAATTTTGAACAAAAAATACAATCAGCAGGCATCATAGCATTATTGTGAAAATGAAAATTTAAAATAAAATAACGTATAAATTGCTTGACCTACAAATGAAAATATATTTTTTTTTTATATCCAATAATGTGAATACAGTGATTTCTGATGCTGTTGCTGTTGCTGCTGCTATTGCTATGATTCACGAAATGACATAAAATTTATATACATTTTTGCTTGTTGAAATAAAATTTCTCTAAACCTATTGACATGATGAAGAACAAACATTATATGTTTGACTAGTAATGCGGTGCATATACAGGCAAATAAAGAAATAGTTACAGCAACAAAAAAACCTGATAATTCCTGGTTATAAAAATAGAAAAATAGGGCGCACACGTTTTAAAGATTATTTTCTTCTTTCTATTTAATTTTCTATTTGAAAATAGAAATGAAATAAATTCTTATTGGGCAAATAGCCATCAAGAAAATAAACATTTTAATCTAATTCCAAAGTAAATACCTAATAATAATGCTTTAACAGTATCGTTGTGCTTTTTTTTGTTTTTTAAGCAAGAGTAAATTGAAAATGTGACGCGGAATTTATAACGCGGAAGTTTTGCTAAAGTTTTTTAAGCTGTTTTTTTTTTTTTTTTCGCAACAAATAAATTTTTAAACAAATTGATTAGTCATTGATTTGTTGTACGCGCTTAGGTAAATGTCACATTCTCAGAATAATGTGAATGGACTGTACTCACTAAATACAGGAATTTCTCTTTAAAAATTTTTAAGTTTTTAAATTATTTACTGTCTTTGTTACCATTTTGCATTATTATTTATGCTGTTTAACTATTGCAATAACCTTATTTTCATAAATATGTTAATAGTTTTTTCGCATTAAAAATAAAAACAAAAAATTATGCGTTTAGAAGATTTTGAAGTTATTTTCGGTAACAAATAAGACATAAACCTATATGATTTTTATGTAAGAAATAAGCAGCAGCCAAAGGACAATCTCTACTGTCTATATTTTTTATTATGAATAAATAGTAATGCCTGGGTATTTACTGGCTCTGTGTCTTCACATAGACGTCTTATTGTAATTCTAAAGTGAAAAAAAAAATGCATTGAGATTTCTTTTCTTTTTTTAATAAAATAATCAACCTGCAACCTTCGGAATGACAATAATTTACTTTATTTTATTGTTTTTTTTTTTTTCGTTAATTATTTTTTTAATAAATAATTCCTGAATACAGTGTGAAACCTCGTTGATTTTACAACGCTTACAAATAGACTTTTTATTACTGTTTTTCCTTGCAAAAAAAATATTATTTATTTTATTTTATTTTATTTAGATAAATTCTATGATTTTTCTTCTTGTTTTCTTTTGTGTTTTGTCATTGTAGGTTGCTTTTGAGAGAAAATTAAACGCATTTCATTGAGCTTATTCATAATTTAATTAATAATTTTATTAAGCATTTACCGTTGTTTTTATTTATTTATTAATTAGAGGTTGGTGGATTGTGTTTTCCGCTTTTATTTCTATAGAATAAAATAATTTCTAAGACATCAATTCTAAGATCTCTATATTCTAATTATAGTTTTAAATATTTTTCAGCAATTTCCCATGCATTTCTTTGGGATAAGAAAATGGTAATTGCCTAATTCTAATAAAATTACAATTTTCCATTATGAACAGGTTTATATTATAGTTTAAAACCGTTTAAAAAGCAGCAGCAGCAATAGCTACAGTAAAACCTTCAAAAATAAATAATTATAAATATTTTTTTTTCTCCATTATTATTAATTAGAAATATTTTATTATTATTACTGCGAAAGTAGTGTTTGCTTTATTTATATTTATTATTATTCAAGCGATGCGGAATTGTCAATGATTTTATTATTTATAAATTAGAGAAAAAAAAAAAAACAAACAATAATTACAATAAACATTTTATATTAATTAATTAATTATTTTTAATAGTTTATTTCTTTCTAAATAATAGATCATCATCAGCATTAAGTGAGTAATTATTATTATTTCTTACAAAATGATGAATATTTGTTTAGCCTGAGGGCTTTTTGTGGTTAAATTTAGTTTTTTCTTACGCTTTTTCGAATGTTTTGAAGGTTTTTACAATAAAACTATTGCAATTTACCAATAACAAAAATAAAAACGAATTTTTATAACTTCAGTTGTTAATATAAACTTTACTTAATTAAGCTTAAGGAAAATATCTAAGCTAAATATATAAATTTCACTCACTTTTAACTTAAAATGAATGGTTGAGTGTTACTGTCGCACCGCATACAGTAAAATTTCAGTAAAAGAGTCTCCTCTCAATGTTAGATTTTCAATTAATAAAAATGAATTAATTTATTTTTTTGCAGCGAAAAGAGCAGAAACAAAGCTATTAAAGCATATAAAATGGTTTTTCCGTTTTGGAATTCTATAAAGAATTTGATGGAATAAAATAATTTCTAAGACTTATAGTAAAGTTTTGTTATGTTTTTTTAGTAATTAATGAGTAATCCAGCTTTGTTGTCCGCCTTGAACTAAATTATTTGATTTTTTCTTTTATATACTCGTATTTATATATATTTATTATTAGTTATTTATGAAGTTCAGTTAATTATAGAGACGAATACTATAAGGAACAATTATGATTAGTTAATATCGCTTAAATTGGCTTTGAAATTTATATTTTTTGTAACAGATTAAATGTAAATTAGTTTAGTTTAAAGCTCTGTTTAGCTCTGTTTATATTCAATGTTATTAATTTGATGGATTAATTATTGATTTAAGCACATTGAAATGCTACATACACTTGTTTATTGACTTGTACTCTTGTTAACAAAAAACCTTTTAAGTTAATAACAAGTGAAAAATCCTTAACGGAAATGAACTTAACCTTAGTTATATTTCTTAAGCGACTTAATTATTATTTAAATAAGAAAAGAATCTCATAATGCGGAACTAATAAAAATGAATAAAACAACAAACAACTTTGACATTCAAAACAAAAAACTTAAGGTGATTAAACATTTATTTCTATGATTAAGTAATTATAAACTAAAATTTTCTTTTAATTATTAAATTTAGACTGAATTATTTACATTAAAAACACAATAAAGTAAATTCCTATCATGTAGTAAACGTATATGATAAGCAACAAAAGAAAGAATCATTTGAATGTCAATGTTGCGATATATTAAGGAATAATTCAGTGCATTAATATTAATTAAGCGGCGTCATTACCTTTAATAAAGTAAAAAAAAAAAAAACTTTAAATTAATTAAAACAATTTAATTAATATAATTACTTGAACAAGGTTAATGAAAAAGACTTAAGTAGCAGCAGACGTAAAAATGAACAGAATTAACGTCATAAACATTTGTAACTATTTTTATTTACTGTTAAATGTGACTTAATGTAATGTATGCGTGGGTGGTTGTTGTTTTTCTTAAAGGTTTTGATTTCTTTATAAAAAAAAAACATGAATGATATTAAAAGTAAAACTTTTAAATTAACTTTAATAACAGTTAAGTCAGGTAGAGAGACGACGGTACGAATTTAATGCTTAGTATGTAGGTAGATAAATAAATTTACTTCAATTGCAATAAACAATACTAAATGAACAATTGTAGCAGGTTGTGGTGTTTATGATTTTATTACAGAAATAAATGCATCATAATAAAAACGGCGACAACACTGTGCGCACAATTAGACTTAACTTAAATGTTCACAGACACTTTAAAGCAATTTTTTCTTATTTACTTATATTTTTATTCGACCTAATTTTCATTTTAATCTGAATTTTATATTTCTTCGTTTTCGCTGTTTGTTATTGTCGATGTTTTCGTTGCTTTAAGTAATTATTATTTATTTATGTATTAATTTGTTGCGTTCTGTTGCGTTACTTTGCTCTTTCTTTTTTTATTTATTTTTAATAAATAATTATTGCTGCATGATGCAAAAATAAATAAAACCGAAATCAAATTGTAAAAAGTACTTTGCTTAAGTCAGCTAAATTGTCTTTAATTTTTGGTGTTTTTTAATTTTTCGCTGTTACTCCTGCTGCTGCACATATATTTATGCAATTATTTAATGCAACATGACTTAATTATACAGCGCTTTAACTGTATATCAACTATTAAACGTTAAATATGACTTAATTAATTGAAATATAAAATAAAAGAGATTATTTTTTCCCTATTCAAAAACTGAGAGTTTATTTTGTTTGTTTCTTTCTGCTTGCTGTTGCCTCTCAATGCAAAATTTACTTTGTTTAATATGTCTGGGCTAAAATGTATTTATTTTTTTTTTTTCGTTTTGTAAATAATAACAACGCCTGACCTAACTCAACTATTTTAATTTAGATAAATAAATTTATTTATTTGCAAATTATTATTAGCGAAAATATATTTATTGCTATAAGTTGGCTGCTCCCTGACAGTTATGTTACAACGACGAGACATTATATGAGTCTCTATGATGAGTGTTTATATTTTGTTTATTGCTATGGCTGTTGTTCTCGTTTCAACTGTTTTATTTTGTTTTCAGTGCAACTAGAACGTCTTAAAAATAATAATTTTCTTTCTTTAATAAATACATAAATATAAATACATAACAGACATTCAGGAAATACTTTTCTAATTAAAGTGGAAGAAAAATCTATTTTTATGCGTTTAAAAAAAATTTTTTTTGCAGCAATATTTCCACCTTTAGTCACGTGATTAAAAATAATCTTTTGTTTTTTATTTTAGAATTGAAATTTTTCAAACTAATAAAAATGGCGAAGTGTGTAGAAAAAGTTTAATAGAGAAGAAAAAAAAAACAATAATAAATGTGTATTTATGCTAACAATTTTACCTTATCGTAAAATCAATATACCTGTTATTTCTACACCTAATCAATTAAGTTCAATAAACTTTCGTTAAACAAAACAAAAATAACAATAAATAAAGAAAATAATAGAATTAAGGGGAGAAAGTAATGGAAAAGCAAACAAAATATTTAATTTATATAAAATATTTTTTGGTATTTTGTCTACTACAAGGGGAAATAAATAGTAAAAATACCATTTTGTCATATTGGTTGGCTGATTGTTTTGAATATAAATGGGAAAAACCAATAAAGTAAAAGTTCTTAAATGCTTTCAGTTATTATGAATGCTTGTGTCTACGAAACAAGTTAGTGATTTTTTGTTTAATCAAAAATTACGTAACATTAGAATAACGAAGAATTCAAGTCAAGTGTATTCAGTTTCAGCTGCTTTTTGAGAAATTCTATTTCCTGCAAGAAAAATTACTTTCAGGAAGTAAATACTAAGTAAAATTAATTAAAAATAATCCTTTGAAAAAAAATCTCTTCATCAAGAATAATAAATTTACGTAACAAAACCTGCCATAAACTAAAAAGTAATTAAATTTCTTCTTCGCAAAAAGTGAAATTTTAATTCAAATTTCTTTGCAATTAAATTCAACAATTAAAAGGTGAAAAAAATTAAATATTTAATAATAATAAAAAAAAAATAAGCAAAAATTACCTAGCGATGTCATTTTACGAAAATCTCGTCCGTGAAAAATTTTCTTTTCTCGTTTTATTTTGTCAAATTTTCACATAAAAATTATTTTTTTTTGATTTTTTTAAATATATTTCTCTAACGTGTCGTTATATCCGGTAAAATAACTGTTTTTTTTTTGTAAATTGTTCTCATTACTTAAACGCCACTAATACACTGCACTGATTAAATTTAATTAAATTTATCTGACGTTATTGCGATAATATCACGTAATGTTTTTCTTTAGATTTATTATTTTCTTCACTTAATTTAATTTGTCATCGGAATTTCAACGTAAATTTTTAACCGTTTTGTTTATTTTGTCATTTTTTATTTCTAATTAGTGCAGCTAATTAATTTTTTTCTAATTTATTTACTCTGAGTCATTTAGTTTTTTTTTTTTAGTTTTAATTTTAATCACAGAAGAAACACTTTTTTTACATAAACGCCATTAAAGAAAGTTTATTTATTTATCCGGAAATGGAAAAAATAAAATATTTCCTCAATGTTAAAAAGCACACCATCTATTGTTAACGTTAACGTTACGGCAAATTTTCTATTAACGTTACGGACAGCAGAGAAAATAAAAACATTATCCTTTACGTTTTAATTGTATCCACATTTAATTTCTGATTAAAACACTTAATTATACGTTTACGTTGCCTGTGATTATATTTTTTTTTAAATTCAAACATTTTTATAACACTAAAATAAGAAAATTAATTAATTAAATAAACATTTAAAAATTTACAACCAGAAAGTGAAAATATTCAGCCAAAAAAATCCATAGAAAACACTTGTGTGAGCTTTTGTTTTTATTGAAAAAAAAAATCAAAAACAAAAACTAAATAATTAATTAAATTAAATTTTCACTTTTGCTTTCTTAATTATTTTTTTTTTTTTTTATTAACGCCACCACGAATTTTCCTGCACACAGTGCACGGGGCCACGGCAACAACTACTAACAACAAATAAATAACAAATGAATGAAGATTTTTGTTTTGTTTTGGATTTTTGTTTTGTTTTGTTCGTAATTTTTCTTTCTTCAATTGTTATATATTCGGAAAATTATATTATTTTCTTTTTCATTTTATTGTCTAAAGTAAATTAAAGTGAGAGTGAGAATAGTGGGAGGTTAAAGCAAAAAACAAAAACACCTCTTTCTTTCTTTATTTTTGGCTTAAAGCTTTTTAATTATTTGTTAACGGTTTAAGTAAGCTTATAGTAAAAAAAAGCACACCGATAAACACACTGAAAACGTTAAGCGCTACTAGAGAGCTAACACACACACGATGTTTAAGCCGATGCTGAAGACGGAAAACTAACCGCGAAACACTTAATGAAAGAAGAAGTTGTTGGTTAAATAAAAGAAAAACTTTCACTTGCTTTTAGCGTGTTTTTTTTTTATTTTCTTTCTTTCTTTCTTTTTTTATTTTTCTTTAATCAAAATATATAACACACACATACAGACAGAAACATTCGCGAACTGAGTGATTTTTATAATGAAACCGAAAACCAATTTAATTAACGCGTTTATGCCGTTGCTTTAATTAATTAAGACTTTAGGTGTTTATGGTAGTTCTTGGCTGATTCTTTCCGCCACAATATTTTTATAATTTTTATAATTTATTATCCTGATATAGTCACATTTTTAATTCACTTTCCGTATCCGTGATTTTCTATACAAGCGAGTTGGTTACTTTTTTTTTTTTTTGCAAATTTAATTTCTTCTTTTCGGATTTATCCACAAAAAAATTTTTACCAAACGATGAAACTTATTTATGAAAAACAAACGAAAAAAAAAATGTTTAAAAAAAAACCCAACAACCCGACTGAGTCAATTCACAACGGCAAACTGGTAAATGAGTCAATGATTCGACGTTGCTAAAGCTGCTGCTGTTGTTGCTGCTGTTATTGTTGTTGTTATTCAATTTTACCGTCGTCGACATCGTTAATGTTGCTAATATTTGTGGTGGTAACGACAAAATAAAAAAAGCATAAGAAATTTTTCTGTATTGTATTGTGATGGTGGTGGCGGTAATACATCGCGTTACATTACATTAAATTACATGGAGCTATGTGATGCGGTTACGTTACGTTACGTTATGTTAATTTTTTTTTTATAGCCACGAAAACTGTTTTTATTTTTCTTTATTTAATGATTTTGTCAATGAAAACGACTTGAAAAAGACTGTTTTTTAAATTCTTTAACAAATAAATTCGTTAATTCTTATGAATTTGCGTCATTAAAGAGAAAAATTCGTCGTCGTTAATTATTTTTCGTTTAAAATTTTTGCTACGAGAAACAATCAAATTTAAGCGAACAAACGTATCTCAAAAACACAAAAACATTCACTTTCAATATTTCTTGGTTTTTTTTCTTACTTGATGGATTTACCGTGTTTGCTGCAACTGATTTTTAGCTCTTTTTACCTTAAAAACGCAGCCCGTTAAGTTGTTTTAATTAATTAAATTTAATTTAATTAAAAAGCAAAAGTGAAATAATTATTAATTATTTATTCGCTAATAAATAATAATTTTAAATTGTGAGAAATTTATAATATAATTTTAATTTTTTTTTTAAAATATGAATTAATTAATTTAATTAATTAATTTTTTTATAATTAAAAACAGAAAAATTATTTTATTTATTTTATTATTTTTAATACATAAAAATACACAAACGCGTTCGATTCCGTACAAAGTAGGTTACAAACTGAACTGAAATGAACCTAAAGTACATTTTAACTCTTATAAACAGCACACAGGCCACAACAGCACAGTCACAATCATAATAATAATAATAATACGAAAAATATAATAAAAAAAAAGCAGAAAATACAGCAGAGTTTGTAAGAGTAGAAAAAAAAATAATTAATTTTTTTTTTGAAATTAAAGAAAAAAAAAAAAATACCAACAAAGTTATTTATTTTTGATTTCTTGTAATTTAATTTACAAAAAAATATTTGCTGTTGCTGCTGCTGGTGCTATTAATGCTGCGAAAACAGTTTAATCCATTCGTTTGTTGTAATAATTTCGTGAAACAAAACTCAAATCGAAAGTGATTTAAAAATTTAATCAAAATCGCACCTAGTTCAAGTTTAAGCTTTAAAAAAAAATAAAAAACTTTATTTGCTTCAGAAATAACCCTTAAAAATTGCATAATTCAACGTTAAAAGCAATACATACAGTAGCAGAAAAATTTTCCATTATTTATTTCGTTGCTTTAATTAATTTAACATAAATATTTTTTTTTTTTTTTACCAACAATTTAACATTAAACATTAGCATTAATGTTAACAATACTGACAACATACACATTAAAAAAACGACACACAAACACCGCGATAATAAAGTAAAATAAAAATAAAAGCTTGACCCAGAAATTGCCTTTTTTTCTCTCTCTTTTTACTCAAACAACACAAATGTGGTTATTGTACGTTGTTGCTAATAAATGACACGACATTATTATCATATTATTATTAATACAATATTAATAAAACATAATTATTTACATAGAAATAATCACTATTGTGTATTGCATTTAAATAAAAAAAAAATCAAAGTTAAATGTAATTAGCGATGTATTAACAGAATAACTATTACGCAAAGTGGAAAAAAATAATATGTTTAATCCACAATGACGTTAATTTACTCGTGGATATAAAAATTATGATTTTAAACCTTTTTTCTATGTTTATTAATTAATTCCGATATAAAATATAGAATTTTGTTTTCACGTTTTCAAGAAAAAAACGTGAAAATGCATAATAACTCCTTTAAAACGGTTTAATTATGAATATTTGCATTTTATAAGCCCTAATCCTGCTTATAACATCTTAACGTTATTTACTACAAAAAAGACTCAAAATAATTAAAACACTCAAAAAACCACTCATAAAAAGGTATTCCTGAATTCCACTAACAAATTCAACAGAAATGTCTTAAATAAATCAAATTAATTAATAAGCAATAAAAATAAAAGTGAATTTTCTTAATTATTATATAAAAAAATTAATAAATTACAGAAAGGTAAAAATAAAAAAGGTTCACCAGCAGTCGATATAGTTAACAAAACAAAGAAATTAAAGCTCTCAAACGCGTTATTAGCTAATTAATTTTAATATTAATTGACAAAGTTTATTAATAAAAACACAAGAGGAAGGTAAATTAATTTTAATTACATTCAATTGATAATTATTTCTGGATATTAATATTTCTCCATCGATAACTTTTACTTAATTTTTTTTTGCTGGCGTTTTTTAAGATAAAAAAAAATATCAAATGAAAGGAAAAGTTTTTCAATCATTCACTTTTATTTTTCTACTTTATTTTTCCATAAATTTATTATACAAGAAGTGCGTTAATTACGTTAAAACGTAAAGACATGTTGAAGACAAGAAACCAGAGAAAAAAAAATGCGGAAAAGAGAAATTTCTGTTTAAAATCAGGTTCGTCTTGGTTGGATTAACAACTTAAGTCAAATAAATTTTTATTATAGAAAAATAAATAAAAAAAAAACTACTTTAATTATTTATTTTATTCGATGGTAGTGATATGGTGGTGGGGTTGCTGCATTAAAGCTTCTTTTTTTACTTTACGTAATTATTGTGCTTTTTGTTTTTTCTTTTTATTGTTGGAAATATTATGATTAAACTCTGTTAATCCACCTTTCGCTTTCTTTTAATGTTATAACAATCAAAGAAGTATTTAAAAGATACAAAAACAAACCGAACCAGTAATAAATCTGCTTTTTTACATAAAAAAAAAATAATTTTTTAATTAATGATAATCATTTGGTTTTTTTTTTTTTCATTATATTATTGATTGTGGTATTTTTGGTGGGTGTATAAGGTTAAGGCCCCAATTGCTTAACTTAATTATTTTTGTTTATTCATAAATTAAATTAAAACTTTACGATTAATCCCTTAATTTATGCAATACTTATGTCTGAAAAGTTAAAAATAATTTTCTTAAAGCTTTTTTGCAGGGAAAACAAAACGACGGTTTTGGAGACTTTTTTTTGTTAAGTATTTTTGGAGAATTTAATAAAAAGAGAAAATTACATTTTAAATTTAAAGAAATAATGATACTTAATGCGCAATTAACGACTTACTTAAGTCTAATAGATAATTAAAAAGTTAAGCTTTTTTAAATATTTTCACTGGAAAAGGCATTATTATTTAATAAAGCTCAGTTTTTTTTTTATTGTCTTCAAATCTGCTTATAATGAATAAAATACAAAATATAATTAAATTTAAGTTACCTACTTAAAAAATTAATGAAAAGCGCTTAAAATTTCACTTTCATTGTAACAAAATTAAACAATTATTAAGACTTTATTTATGCTTTTACTAATATTACAGTTTATATTTGTAAAAAAATTTAAAACCAACCAAGTGAATGCTCGTGATCGTGATTTTATTTTTTATGTATAAACGGTAAAACTTTAAGTCAATTTCTTAAGTTAATGAAATTTTTGATTGTATTTTAAGCTTTTAATTTTTTGTAATAAAAGAAAGGTAATGTTAATGTTAAAATTTAATAAAAATGATTTCATGGGAGAGAAGCAACAAACAGCCAGCAGCAGTAACAACAAAGAATGACTTAAAGTGACTTTAAGAGAAGGTGAAATGTTTTTTTTTGTTTTGTTTTTTGTTTTGTTGAACCAAGAAATCGTGAAGATCAAATACAAAATCAAATTAAACATAACAAATAAATAGAAAGCGAAAGTTTACATTTATTATTATTATTATAATTCGTTTATTAGCTGCTTTAGCTATAAGATTGTCTGATAGACAAACTAACAACTCTAACTGACTATTACTGCTGTCGTTTGCTGCTTTTTTAAATAAATTCAAAATATATATTTATTTTTATATATTTTTTTTTTTTAATGTCAAGTATGCGCGAACGATGACGAAATTATTAATTTTATTATTATTATTATTATTATTATTACAACAAATATTGAATTCATAAATTAAATTTAATTTTAATTTTTATAAAACAAAATAAAAATAAACAACGACAGCACATTAATAATAACATTTTAATTAATTTATTACTAAAAATATATGTTTTTAAGCTAATGAAATTTTAATTAAAGCTTTTTTATACATATATATATATAAATTTGTTGTTAAAGAAAAGTCAATCAAGTTCATTTTATTTTTGTTGTTTGCTAATTAATTGGTGATTTAAATGCTTTTATTTTTGTATGTTTTAAGGTTTATTATGTTGATTATTGAATGATTTTTAGTAATTAAGGATTATTTGATTGTATTTTGTAATATTAATGGAGAGATGTTATTGTTTTCTGTATTGGTTGTGAATTTTAATGTGTAATTTGATGTTTCCATACGGATATTGATATTTTATTTTATTTCGTAAATAGAATTTAACAGACTTTCAAGATTTCAATTAAAAAGATCTTTTAAGAAAAATAAAACAAAACATATTTAATAAGTGTTAAAATTTCACCATAAATCACAATTCACTAAAAAAAAACATCAAAATAAAAGGACAAAACAATTAATGTTGATTGCATTGCATAAAGAATAATAAAATCGTTAGAAACCTTCGTTTAAAACATTTAAATACCTTGTTAGCCGTGATAATAACCTATTGATTTTGATTATCAGTAAATAATAATAATAATAATTAAATTTTTAAATTAATTCAACTGTAACGAAACGCGTTTAATAAAACATAATTGTCCTCGTTGCCACACCTAAAGTAATACAAAAATAAACACAGTGAATATAACATAGTCGCTTAACATTTCATTAACAAAATAACAGAAAAATTTATATATTTTTTCAATAATAATTATTAAGAATTTCCTTATTATCTGAGTTTGAATGATAGATCTTCTATTTCTATTTCCTATTACAATTATTTTGTATTTTAGTTTAAAAATGAATTAAATATTTAATAAAAGTTAAAATCGTACATAAGCAACGGTACAAAAAATTCGCGGTGAAAGTTGTTAAATGAAACAATGTGGCTTAAACGGAAAAATAAAAGTATACAAAAGGCAAAGCATTTAACAACATGATATATAAAAATAAAAAAACATTTTAAATCACATCACACAAATATAACCGTAATGTGAAAGAAGAATTAAAATAAAAGTGAAAAATCATAAAAAAATGAACGAGAGAACAACGGTAATATGAGTATAAATAATAAGAATGAAAAAAATACAAATAACCACAACAGAAATACAACGGCAACAGCAAATCAATCAAATGGGGAAATAACGAAACACGGTTAAAGTAAAGTAAAAGAGAAAAGACAACAAAAGGCAACAAAATGAAGATGACGAGGTAAGAAACCAAACAGATAATACATAAAAATAAAAAAATGAATAAATAAATAAATCATAGAAATAGTAGACAAGACAGTAGAAATTAAAACAAAAAGTAAAAGTGTTTACTTTTGTATGGAAATTATATGCGCGCGCAGCTTAAAGTTACTTTTATTTATTTCCTACAGTATTCAACCAGAATATAAGACAATTTAAATAGTTTTTTAAATACCAAAGTATTGTAGATTGGTTTTTAATAGTCAAAGAAGATTTCTTTAACACATTTCGTGCTATTAGAAGATCTATTTATACTAAAATATATTAATTTTGCAGTCACTGTTAAAAAATTGTTACATTTTCAGTAATTTCTCATCGTTTATTTTATTATTACACGATTTATAATAGAAATAAAGTACTTTGCACAGTCGCATTATAAAAAATAGACACACAAAATAAATAAAATAAAAATTACCTAGACATAGTGACACGAAGAGAGAGCGAAAGTTTTACGTGTATTTTAATTTTATTTTTCTTACTTCAATCAATTAATTTCTATTTCATTTAATTCATTTAAATTTATTATTATAAAATTTTCGCTTTTATTTTTTTTATTATTATTTCTTTTTCAATTTTAAATTTCAATTTCTTTAACAATTACTTGTCAATCAACTTTAATGTAGAAAAATAAATAAATTTATTTTAATAAAACCGCATAACTGCATTCACTGAGCAATAAATTTACTTATTTTTTTTTATTTTACATTTAATGCAGTTTTTTTTTTCCTCTTTTACTGTTGCTTGAAAATAGTTTATAATTTTTTTATTTTTTAATTAAATGTGATTACGTTGTGCTTCCCTCTTTCATGTTTGTTTAATTCGTTTCAAGTTATTTGATTTCATAAAAGAGGTTATGTAACATAGCTAGCTAAACAAGACAAATTAATGCATAATAAAAACAACAGCAACACGATTAAACAAAGCATAAATATTAGTTAGTGAATAAAACTAACTATAAGTAATAATAGAGTAAATGAATGCATTTTCTCTATTCACTTGTAACGCCATTTTGTGAAATAAAAAAGATATTTTAATCAAAAGAATGCAAATTATGCTATTTAATCCCATTGCAAACGCTTTAAAACTATGCTAAACACTAAGTCAGATGCCAGAGATAAAAAAAGAAAGAAGAAAAACTTTTTCTTTTTTCAAGAATAGAAAACCCGGAAGAGATAATAAAATTTTATATTTTTTTTATTTGTAACAACCGAGCGCGATTAAGTAAAACAAAATTATAAAAAAAAAAAACAAATGAAATGAAATGAAAATTATTTTTAAATTCATTTAAATGGCCGACATTTTATTAAACGAACTTTTCGCTATTTTTATTTCTTCTCTTATTTATTTTATTTAATCGACATTTTTTACGTGAAAAAAATAAAACTCAACCTTTAAAAACCTACCAATCGATTTAAGTTAAAACAATTTTAACATTTCCTATCAATTCATTTTTATTGAGAATTTATCTATGAAAATGCATTTTCTTGTTAAACTATGTTGGTTTGTGCTGTTTATTTTTAGAAAAACATTAAATAAATATATTTCATATATAGTATGCAGGAATTGTACGGGGCGATGTGTGCACGGTGAGTAACTAAATGAACATTAGCAAAAGCTTAGAAATAGAAAAACGAAAAACTATGAATTCAGGCTAGGCAAGCAGCAGCAGTAACAACAATAATAAAAGCATAAATCGACTTGATGTCGACTTTTTACATTATTATTATTATTTTATTTTGTATTTAAAACAACAAAACATAATCTAAAAGCAGCAACAACAACAGTGAACATTAAATAAAATAAAATAAAATAAATAAAATACCAAGTAACCTAGTTTTCCAGAGTTGAATTAACGAGTGTACAACGTGTTCAGGTCAAAGACCTGGAGGAGGTTGCTTGGTATTTTTTTTTTTTTTTTCAGTTTAAGTTTTGCTTAAACATAGCTCTAGCAAACTCTATCAATTCTGTGTATGCATTTGTAGTAGTTTGTTGTACAATAAAAAAGCATAAAATTATTTTCATAATGTGCGCAGATAATATGAAATATATTTTTATTTTTTTTTTTACTAAACATATGTGGCGGTAGGATTCAGGTGTTTAATACATTAAACGATTAAATTATTTATATTTTACGTCATTAAAGTAGTAAAGTAAAAATATAAATAATTACAAATGGGGTAAAGGGTTAAATTACCTGCGTCTCAACCGCTAAACGTTTAACAAAGTAAAAAAAAAAAAATTATCCATAAACTATGTCGTTGACCGTTGTTTATTAGCTATAGTTAAAGCATTAACATTAACGTAAAAAAAAAACCCATCACCCATCCAATAATAACAAAGAGTAAAAAAAAAAGCAATTGTTAAACTTCAAAGTAACCACCACAACCACCCAATTAACCTAAATTTGATTTTATTTTATTTAATTATTATTCAAAAATTGTTTTTCTCTACTAGAATCCACCTATTTAAATAAATTAAAATTAATTAAGAGAGTTATTTTTTTTCTAAATAATAAATAAAAAATGATAAATTATAGAAGAATCATGGTTGAGGTATGTTTTTAGAAGGTTATTTCTTCAGTTAAATGTTATTTAAATGACTTAAAATCCAACTCTGTTGTTAGCCAAGCAGATTTGATCGTAAACTAACTGAAGCGATTAATTTAATTATTTATTGTTAATAAATTTATTTAGAAATTTAATAAATTTATCCAATAATCAGTGAATAAAAATACTACTAGGTACAATACTAATCAATTAAATCTCTTTCAATCAATGGGGCAAAGTACTCTAATGAACTTGTATTGTTACGAAAAGCATAAATTTGGTTACAACGCCTGTAAATAACATAAACATCTTACGAAATTAATGAAAAACAACTTAATAAGCAATAAAAATTGTATGGAACGTGGCAACAATGTGTATATATTAAGCCGATGATGAAATCAGATAGTTTTAATTTAATTAAAATAAAAAAAATTAATTATCATACGGAATATAATTTATAAATAAAAAAGAGAAAAAATAAAATTAACAGTTTCACTTTCACTTTCACGATCTCGTCAAATTAAATTAAATAATAAAAATAAATAAGCAAACACACAGTCAGACAGACATTTCATCGTTTCATTTTCATTTGGCTTTTCTTTTTCGTTGGCTTAAGCTAGGTAATAAAACAAAAGCAAAAAGAAGGTGACTTACAACAAATCCACAATTTAAGTCATCAAATAAATTTATTAATTGAATAAATTTACATTTTAAATGATTATTATTATTTTTTTCCTCTCTTTCGACATTTTTAAGTCAGTTAGATTAAATGAAAATATTAAAATTAAAAGTCAAGTTTAATTGCGTTTTTTTATTTTTTGGTTATTCAACTTACTGTACGATCGCGTATTGGTTTTTGTTTTTGTGATTTTAAATGTTAAAAAATAAAATTATTATTTATTTTCCCAATCGACAAAGAAACAACCGAAAAAATAATACAAAAAATAAAATTAAATAGAAAATCGCGCGTGCGGGCGGGCACAACGCCAATAGTAAAAAGTCAAAAGCAAATACAACGACAACGACACCGAAATATTTTTAAAAACAAACAATATTGCCCTAATTTTCAATGTTTTAAATTTAAAAGAAAAGAAAACCAAAAAGTTATTCTTAGGAAAAAGAAAATATTAAAAGAAAAATCAATAAATGTGGTTTAAATTACACAAAGTGCAAAACAACAATTATTTGCGCATTAAACCATAGAATTTTATTATTTTAAAATTATTTGATATGAATAAAAATGCCAAAAAACCTGCAAATAATTAAAATAAAAAAATTATTATTCCATGTCATAAAAGTCGTTAAACAGCATTAAACAAATTTAAGTAAAAAACGCATGCGCAGTTATCTTAAATCAGAAAAACAAAAAATAAATAAAATCTTCAATTATTTATTTTTGAATTTAATGAAAGAGAAAGTAAATGAAGATAATTGAACACAAATTAAACAAGTTACTTAACAAAAATTACTTCTTTTTTCATTTGAAAACCACTTAAGGGATTTTAAGTGTTCACAAAAAAAAATAATAACAAAACACGATCTTTCCACAGTCAAACAACTTTTCATTAAAAAAAAAAATAAAGACAAGAAAACCAAACAAAAATAAAGTTTTCTTGCTTCTATTTTTGGGAAGTAAAAATGTAAAAATAAATATAAAGGAAGAAAAGTCTTGTTATTCGACACATCAGCATTATTATAAATTTGTATAAACGATTAAATGGTGAAAAGTAAAAGTAATCGAACCTGTTTCACAAACAGTTAATTTCTGGATCTTAAAAACATTGAAGAAAATATCTTTTAGAGACAATATCAAGAGACACATCTGCGAATTGTTTTTTGTTCACCTCGAGCGATAAAATTTAGCGTGAGAAATTATTTCTTGTTACTTTTTTTAATGAAATACAATACAATAGATGACGGTTTTGCTTTATGGTAATAAAACAAAGCAATGCGATATAATATTGTGGGTGTAAAAGGTTAAAAATTTTAACAAATCGGTTAACTTTCACATTGCAAATGATAGGTTGTTTTTTTTTTTTTGGATTTAAATTAAATAAATAAATGAATAAAGGTTTTATTAATAAATAAAATGCGTTGAACGGTTTACGTTAAAAATTTTTACACATAGTATAATTGTGGATTGTTGAAGAGTGTTAATTAACAAAAAAAAAACTATTATTCTGTCTGTCAACATCTGATGAACTTTGCTGGTAGAATAATTGTCATGTTTTTCATGACTAAACAAAAATAAATGTAATGAGAGAAAGTTTCTTGTAATTTTTCTTTCTTTTTTTTTTTTTTGATTGTTGGACGAACATTACCATTATACAGATATGAATCTTTCATCCTAAATAATAATTAAAGACAAATCAAAATTTCCATAATTTTTCTGCTTAATTTATTAATTGAAATTGATTATTATAATAAATCAGTTGTCAATCGCAGTCGCAGCAACAGCAACATAAAGGTTAAAAGTGACAAAATTTCACTTTTACCGTGTTATATTTGAATTTATTAGAGAAAAAATTAATTAAATAATTTCTCCTTTAACAGCATTTAGAAATACTTAGTTTTTTTTTACAGTGGATTGTCTAATATTAAAGTGACTTAAGTGCACTTTCCAATGCCAGTATTATATAAGCTATTTTTTGCTCATATTTAATTATCCAAAAGTAACGTTTTTAGTAAAGAAAATTTAATCTTTTTTGTAGTTATTAGTTAAATAAATGTTTACTGACTTAAGCGTACACTTTTTGGCGCTTGACAGTACTTTATGCTTAAACAATTGAAATATATATAAAAGAAGAAAAGAAAAAAGAATTCTTAACACACCATAAAAAATCATTAAAAGACCGTCAAACAGTCAACAAAAACCAAATTAAGTCTAACGAAACAAAAAAACCACAACAACGAAAAAAAAAAAGCAAAATTCAATAATAATCGTGACTTTACTGTTATTTGTTATTTCATTAATAAAATTTAAAATAAAAAAAAACAACTGTGCCACCTCCACAATAAGTCATATAGCTTAAATCGTACTTAACCAATGTTGCCAGTTTATTTTATTCAAATAAAATAATAAATAAAAAGAGAAAGCGGTTTTGGCCATGATCCTGTGACATGACTCCCAATATTAATAATAATAATTTTCGTTTCGTTTCGTTTTGTCTTTACAATAAACTAAAAAGCCACCAACAATATATATTTAAGTTTAAATTATTTATTTTCTCTCTTATTCGTCATTTTTATCATTTTTATTTTTTTTTTGGTATTATTTTTGGGGTCAACATGACTGACAATGATGCGATTAATAAAATAAATAAATAAACAATTTTATTTTATTTTTGTTAAAGAAATATTATTCCTTGGATAATTATTGGTTAGTTTTTATAGTCAAAATATAAAGGAAAGGAAGGAGAAGTCTGTGTCTGAATTTTATGATTTATTTATTATTTAATTACAATACAATTTACCTTTAAAAGGATGCAGATTTTGCTAGATTAATGACTTAACGGATACAGTTTTATGTGGAGCGGATTTAACAGAGTTTTTTACGGTTATTTCAGGTTTTAATACCAAAAAAATATCTAATCTTATACTTCTGTGGTGTAAAATAATAAATATGAAATTCTATAAGGTACAAAATGCAGAAATTTATCTTCTAATTATTTAATTAACGAATTTTAAAATTTGCTGCTTTTGCAATAATTTTCTATGAAAAACTCTGTAACGTTATGCGACGTTAACATGTACTCCTGAGCTTTCAAAGGTATACTTTACTTACTTATGCACAAGAATGATAATAAATGTTAGAAAATTATGCAATCACAATACTGTGATTAGCACGATCACGTTTATTTACTTTGCTTTTCTCAAGTCAAATAAATCTTTGTCTATAAAATATTTCTGTATTTAAGAAAAACCACAAAATTGACATAAACTTTCTAAATAAAATAAAGAAAAAAAATCATTAAAGCACTAAGTACAAATGAGATTTAAAATGCTAAAGAAAAACACGAAAAAAAAACAAAAATCGTTTTAACTTCACGATTATTTTGTTAATTAAATAAGAAAATTGCTTATATTTTGTGTAAAAACCGTAAATAACCGTCTAATTTTGTAAATAAAGCAAATAATAAATGTTAAATATAGTTTGTTTTTCTGCAATAATTTACCAACCATCAGCGAATAATAATAATCTTTTTGTTATTGGTGTAATGAAATTAATTTTAAAATACTGTTGCTGTTGATTATTCAGTGAAAAAAAAGGCGAAAGAAATGTTAATTCTTTTAACAAAATCCACGTTTACAAAATAATGAAAATGTAACGCCCATAATGGTGTAATGCAATATATATACATTATAGAGAGAAATATTTCTTTTTCTTCATACAAATACAGATAAAATGCACGCAATAAAAGCTTTTAAAGTAAATTTACTAAAGGGGGAGAAACCAAAATATATTTAAAAAAAGCGAAACAATCAACAAGAAATTTGTATTTTTAATAATAATAATATAAATAAACGCAGAAAGTACGACGAGGTCATTGTTGCTTTTACATAACGTGTTTATAGGTAAAATGAACAAAAAAAAAATAATAAATTGAAATTAATTTATTTGCTTGACTAAAAAAAAAAACCAAAAGAAGCAAATTTATTTAAAAAGCAACCGAAAAGACACAAAATTTAAGTAAAAAAAACCTCCATTTGTCGCCGTTTGGTTAAGAAAAAAGCAGGTGAAAAACAGCCACAAATGAGACAACAGAAAACTTGATAAATTTTTATGAATGTCAAAAATTAAATAAAATAAACAAGGTGGGGGCCATTTCATTACATTTTTAAAGTAAATAATCTTACCTTAACCATAGCAAAGGTAATAAAATATATCAAGAAACAACAAAATAAAAAAAGGGTAATTATTGTTACTTTCAGACAGTTAAGCCTTTATGTTTCGTTAATTTTACGGGAATTTTTTTTATATATGTTTAATGTCAGGGTTTTTGTGTGTTTCGTACATGTAGTGTTTGTAGTTTTCTTAATTAAGGCTATATACTGCTTGTGTGATAGCGAAAAAGTATACAAAGGTTGACTTAAGACACGGTATAATGGTAAATTAGAAACGCTTCGAGTATCAAACAGTGAAATAATGATGAAGAAACGAAAAAAAAAAAATGCTAATTAAAAAGCGGTCACTGCCGTAAAGCAGTTAAATTTTAATTAATTTTTTTTCTTTTTAACATAATCGAAATATTAAAAGAGTTCATTGAACTGTTGAACGTTAAGTCAAGTGCATTTTCGCTTATTTAATTAAATGCAAATTTAAGTATTTTTTCGCTAGAAAAAAGCTTTTAAAAGAAAATTCTATGGACTTTATAGTACAATAGAGTTTAACTAAACAAAGTCCCGAAAAAACACTCGATTTTAATAGAAACATGCGATTCAAAGTAGGACAAAATGATTAAATTACATCAAAAAATGCGAATGAAAACGAAAGAAAAACATAATAATAATAATAATAATAAAAAAAGTGAAGCAGCGCCTACTGGAACATAACCGATCACCGTTATATTTGCGCATGCTCGAACAGCTTAATATCAAACCAACATAAAAATTCATAACAAAATATAACACACAAAAAATAAAAACAAACGCACGAGCGAAAGTGGTTAAACTGTAATAAATTTCCATTTTACTGTAATTTAACAGCAAAATTGTTTTATCATCTATATGCTATTCTACACTTTGTATATTTTTAAGCTTAATTATTATACTTAAATAAAATAAAACAAAAAATAAATAAACAGAAAAATAGGTGAACGGAAATTAATTATGTTTATTTTTTTTTGTCTTTTTATATATATTTTAAACATAATTTTTTATCTATCGAGGTGTTAATGCGACAAAAAATAAATAAAAAAAACAATATGATGTTGCAAGCACACGCATAGATATATGTTTAAAAAAAACACTAATTGGGTCATCTTTGTTACTTTTTATTTTCGTTAAACATTAACTTTACTTTACTTAACATTTTGTACTTTGGATGTAATGTAATTTAAAAAAAAAGAACAAAATTTATGTTTATTTGAAAAATAAACATATGTATATGACTTAAAATGAAAAATTTTGAATAAAAAAGGGTTTTTATATATTTCTTTTCGTATTTATTATTTGTATTCGAAGCCATGCGTGTGTGGTTTATATCGTGTTACATGTATATATAAGTCATGACTGCGTTTTAAGTTTGTTTTTGAAAAAGAAAGAATAAACAAAAGATTTTCGGCTTAAAATAGATAAAACAAAAAAAAAAATTGTAAAGAAAAAGACAATAAAAAACAATCTAAACACCCGTTGTACCTTACGCATTCCTTTGGATGGCTTAATATTAGAAAAATAAAAGAAAATCTAAAGATAAAACAAATGCATAACTGTGCGCCTAATAAACAGCATCTGGGTACTAAAAAAAAAGAATAAAAATACTGCATTGTTCTATGATAAAAATGAAAAGTAAATAAACTGCAATAATTAAAACAGCAATGAAACTTTTTTGCATTTAAATAAAAAATAATAATAATAAATAATCCAATAGCAGTAATAGTGTTGTATCAATATTTCAAGTAGTAGTTTTGCTGTTGCTTAGCTGTGTGTTTTTGTTTTTCTCTGTACAAAGACTAATTCAGTAAATGCCAATGAAATAAAATAACAAAAAAAAAAATGTATTTAAATAGCAAAACCGAGCAGCATGCTGTGGCGCACGTTAGATACATATATTGTTTATTTTTAATACACCGATTCCCGTTTAATAGAAAATGGGTCAGGCATTGAACCCATCGTTTGACGATATAATCGTCGTTGTTGTAATAATATTGGCTTCTCGGCTGCCCTGTTCCTGCACATTAACAAACTATGCTTGCTTTGTATCAAATTATTAATAAAAACCCAACACATGTAGCATACAACAACAGCAGCAACAACAGCAGCTAAAAAACACTGTGCACACAACAATCAATTGTGTATAAGTTTTCGCTTTTATTTAAGTCAACAAAATTACTATTATAAAAGCTGCTACGTCAAGCTTTAAGCTGTCTAATTTAAATAAAATTATAAAGAAATAAATTTTAAACAAAAATAAAAGTACAAATAGCAAACAGGAAGGAAATAAAAAATTATTTTTAAAAGAAAATTTAAACAAACATGCAGAAAAAACTTTCTCTTCGCCATTTTTTTATTATTTGAATTTTTTTTTCTGTTTTCTTTTGTTTATTCTAATGCAGCAGCAATGTTGTTGCTTAGTTGTTATTATTTTTCCATTGTAACCAGTTAAAATAATAAATGGCAATACTTAAACAATGTTTAAAAAATATGTACAGTTGGGTGTACGGAAGGGCAAAACCTCATTCAAATGTTTTATTAATAGAAAAAAAAAAAAACAAAAGTTCATCTTCCGCCATTTTATGCTCTAGCAACGTTTTTCTTTTAAACATTTTACTATTTTATTTACATATTTTATTTTTTCTATTGTTTATTATTATTATTTTCGCGAGTTGTTTTCCCACCAAATAACACAACTATTTATTCGTTTTGTTAATTAATTTTTTTTTTACAGCAAACAAGTAGATAACAAGTGAAAGTTTCATTTATTTATTTATTTCTAATAAGAACGATGAATAATTATTATTAAAATTGTTATAAATTTTTTTTTTATTGTAATTTAACTATAAACAGCATAACAATAGATAATTAATGATTAGAAATAGAAACAATAAAACAGAATTCAAATGAATAAGGGAAATAAATAAAAATTAATATGCTAATTAGTTGTTACTGTTTATTAAATTAAATTATTATTTTATTAATATTAACTTTTACTTTAATTAATTATTTATTTATGTTAAAATTATTAATTTATTATCATTTAATTTTGTCTTATTAACATTGTTGCTTGGTTATCCTGGTATTTTTTTTTTTTTTTTTAATATTTCAAAGTTATTTTGCTTCCTTCTATGCTTGTTTTTTGTGGGAAAATTTCTAGTTTTCGATCGCTTATCAATGTTTTTTATGAATTTCTCACTAAGCTATGCATAGACAAAGCTTTTTTAACAATTTAATGCTTATTAATCGCATTTAAAAGCATTCTTTTTAGTAATTTTATTACAAATTGTGGACTCGTGTTCTAGGTTAAACTGTTAAAGCATTAATTACTTTTCTACAAATAATCCAAAATAGCTAATAGCTATATAATATCTCAATTATGTCTCTTTTAAAATTCAAAATACAAATAATAACAATATCAACTCCACCTTAATAAACGGTCTAATGCAGTCAATAAATTCAAAACAATTCTAATATTTATTTAAAATCATTTTCTTCTTGTTTTTTGTTTTATGTAAATTAAAAATTAATAATCGCATTAAGTTCAATAAACTTTCGATAAAAAAAAAAACATTATTAACCAAGAATACCATATAATACACGTAAAATACCTTTATTATAGTTATTATTTTTAATTAAATTAATATTTCTTTTTATTTATTTTAAAACAGCAGCAGCAGCAGCAGCAGTAAAACAACAAACGAACAACAGTATAAAAATGTCAAAATGTCGCTTAAATAAATAGTAAAAAAGAAAATAAATTAATTAATAAAAAAAAAGTATAAATTTATGTATTAACAACGGTTATTGTTTTTAGAGAAACAATACTTAGAGCGTTACCAATTAACAAAAGAATTTATTTAAATAGAAAAACTAGAAGAAACAAAAAATTAATTAAAATCAAGATTAAAACACATTTTTTCTTTTTGAATTTGATTAGATATTTAATGTTTTATCAATATTATTTCCTATATTGTATATATTATTACCGTTTAATTAAATAAATAATCCTATAAATTAGAGCATAGTATAAACAAGAGATAGCAGTGTTTCTATATTATTGTCCTAATCAAGGTATTTATCGTGGAAATTTATTAAAGATATAATAATTAAGGATTTTTACTTTATTAAAATTTTATTAAAAAGCTTTTGGCGTACCAAAAACACATTAAACCGTCAAAATGTGCAACAAAAGCTTCCAATAAACGTTTGCAACTCACTTCAACACAGTGAAAATCTTTATTTAAAAACCAAAACAAAACTCAACAATACAAAGTCCATTAACCTCATAAATAAATAAAAATTAAAACAAAAGATTGTTAAACAGAGAATAAAAATAAATAAAAGATTTGCTCCAGTCACACTTAAATTGTTATGATTTTTTTTTATTTACTCTTTACGTAATAATCTTCATGGAAAATTATTTAACAGAAAAACAAGCAACAAGTAAAATATAAAATAAAAATATAAATACCAAGCATTTGCAATGCCAACAAATTAAATAAGCTTATAAGCTGAGTTATGCTGCGCATTTTCATTATTTAATGCATAACCAACAATCAACGAACGACAACATAATAATATTACAAGAAGACGACGAGAAGCAAGTTTGTATAAATCAACGATTGGATAGCAAAATGAATGACAACAAAACCGATGCATAATGTTTCTACCTTCATTGCTTTTATGAATTGTTTTTTGCATAAGAAAAACAAAATAATAATTATTTTTCAAAAGAAATGTAAAAGCAGGAAGTCTAAATGGTATTTTTGTACTTTTTTTTTTTTTTTTCTTCATCGGATTTTCAATGCAATTTTTATAAAAATAAAAAATAAATAACAAAGCGAAAAAACCAATCAGCAGAAACATAGCCAAAGTAACGTAATGTAATAAGCATGCAATGATGGAACGAAGTAATTAAAATAATAATAATAAGCAAAGTATTTTCCGCGTTCCATCATCCATCATATAGAAAATATTAGAAAATTTATTTTCAATTAAATTATTTGCTATGAAAAATTATTGTGAAAAACAAAAAAAAAAACGTGATCAACTATTAAAAAAGTAAAAGTTAATTAAGCGTAATTTAATTATTGCTTATTTTCTATTGAATAATATTTGAAAATTATGTAAATTTAGGGTTTATTTTCCGCAATAGTTTTCCAACCTTATTAAATTACTTTAATTACATAGAATTGTTGCGAATTGATGAGTTTTTTTTTATTCAATTTAATACGCTTGAAAAGCTTCTTTTTTTATTGAACTTGTTATTAGATTTTTGTACGATTTTATTGGCAAATTATTGAATTGTAATAATTTTAATTAAAAAATAAGATTAAAGCTTATACATTTGTTAATACAGGAAACTTAAAAGCTTATTATATTAATTAATTGAAGTAATAATTGTTTTGTAATTTATTAGAAAAGTATAGCCCAATCTTATGAGTTTTGATGATTTTAGTGAGCTTTTTGTGCAATTATTAATCAAGAAACGTGTTTTGCTTCGTTTATGTAGCTTTTAAGTCACTAAATCATTAAAAACTTTTACAATTAATTAGTTAAAGCAGAATACAGTATTGTAACGAAATTAAATACAATATTTCTGTGAAATTTCTATTAATTTAATACTTTAGACACATAAAGTTAGTATTACAGTCTGAAATTCTGTTTAAAAAACAAAGCTTTAAGTAGCTTAGACATCCTAATTAATCAGAAAAAACTATTCAAATACATATTAAAAAAGATTATAAATTATTAACAGAAATTGCACAATTTTTACAAATAAATATATAAAATAAATAACTAAATGACTAGCTTAAAAGCATAAAAACAACATTGAAATTTCCTCCCACTATACAATAAATAAAATTTTTAAATATAAACAAATTTTTGTCTTTTTCTTCTCCTAAGCACAGCAAAAACTTTTTTGCTTAGATTTTTTTTTGCTATATCGCATAATTTATTATTATTATTGCATCAAGAAGTAAGCAAGCACAAGCAGCAATACGATAAAAATTTAAATACACAAACAAAAAATAAATTTATATAAATAATAATAAAAAATAATAAAAAATAATAAACAACAATATTAACAGCAGCAACAGCATATAACGCAATCGAAAATGTTATGGCAATGACTCTGATCTAAAGTTTATTGAAAAATAAAAAAAAACTAATAATAATAATAATAATAAAATTTATAATAAAGAGAAGCAAAAAGAAAACAAAACTGACTCTACGTTCATTATCTTTTTTTTTTTTCTAATAAACATATAAATAAATAAATAATTAAATAAAAAGTGAAATCTTAAAGTATTAGTAGTTAGTATTAGTTACAATAGTAGGAATAATAGATGAAAAATTGCATTTCTAATCGAGATAAATTTGCAATAGAAAAATCTACAGACACAGAGTAGCAGCAGCAACAGCAACAGCACAATAATACTAACAATAGAAAAATAATTTCCCAAGAAAAATTTATTTAGCAAAATTATACATAATTAATAAATACAAAAAAAAAAAAAAAAACATCCCACTAACACCAATATTTATAAAGTTTTTATTTTTTATACAAAAGTTCACTCTGTTTTTACGCATAAAAAAATATTTATTTATTTTTGTTTGCAAATTTTTCATGATTCAACCTCGGTTTGCAAAAAAAAATAAAACAAAATAAATATATTCATAAAAAATACATGAATGAGGAAAAGAGATGAATTTTTTTAAACAAAAAACAAAAACACAAAACAAATCAAAGTGCAAAAACAAAACAACGTAAAAAAAAAAAAAAATGCGACGCAATAATAAACGATGGAGACGCCTGGTCATTGCAAAAGATCAACATAAATAAAAATATACATAGTAAATTAGAATGACGTAATTATATTTGGCCTAATTGTTTTATATTGTATTATCTGTAATTTTTTTCTTTCTTTCTTTTTAATTATTAATTAAATGACATAATCTGAGTCAGATAAAAAATTAGTAGCAACAAAAAAAGCATCAAGTAACTTGAATTAAGTAAAACTTACACTGGCGCCATGATAATAAGATGTTATTCCACGATTTTATTCCTACAGTACAGAATAAATAAAATTCCAAAGCAAAAAAAGCTTTTTTAAAAGTCACAAAAGTTACATTAAACTAGTGAAAGCACTTAGTAACTGGCAACACTAAACAATTTAACAGAAAATATATATATTTTACGTTACTGCAAAGTGATTATTATTTCTTTTCAACTACTGTATATCCAGGTAAATAATTACACAAAACACTTGTTAAATCTAAAAACAAAAAAGCTTCAAGTATCATTTAACAATGGCAACACTTTATTATTATTTAAATATTTTTTTTTTGTTTTTATTTAACTAAACGTGCACTGTTAACCGTTTTTTAAATTTCGATCGTAATTACGTGTAGTAAATTCTTATCAATTTCATAATAATAATAATAATTTTTTTTTATAAATTTTAATGAATGAAAAAACAAATGAACAAAATTATATAAATAAATAAAAATAAAAAATGAAACACGATCACAATTTTTTTGTATTTACATTAAAACTAAGTTAATTTTGATCAAAAAAAAAAAAAACACAAACGAAAACGAAATTACGCTGAGTTACGTTTTTATTTTTATTATTTTTACTTCCTTATTTGTTTATTATTATTATTTTTTATTTTCCTTCTATATTTATTAGAAAGAAATGCGCGCTAATTTTAACTACAAAAAAATATAAAAATAAATAAAAAACAAAGTTAAACCCGCTTATAGTAAAAAATAAAATAAAATAATAGAAAAGTATTTTTTAAAAAAAAATATATATATGGACTAAAAAAAAAAAATTAAAAAAACAATATCCCTCGTAAAATGTGTTTGTTGTGCCTAATAAAAGAAATGCATAAGGAATATTTCTTATATTTCTCTTGTCTTTACTGTGTGTTTTTTGTGATTAAATATTTGTGTGCGTTTTTTGTTTACAAATTTTTTTGTTATTATTGAATAATCTCCCTCTCTAACCCATTTATTTCTATATGATTTGCAAAGTTGTTTATATTGCAAATTTAACAAAAAATAAATTAAAATATTGCGCGATCTCATTTATAACGAAAAGAAAAAAAAAAAATAACAACAAAAACAGACAACGAATACAATCAAAAGACCTTGTTGTTTTCAGCGATTTTTAATAAATTTTATTTTTTGAATTTTTACTATATTTATTTATCATTTTATTTTATTTTATTTTTTTATCACCAATGTATTGACGATTTTTTTTTTTTTGCTGATGTTATCAATGATGCCAGATTGTAAGATGTTTTGCGTGCAAAAAATATAATACAAATAGCAAATTTCGAATTAGAAGACGACACAGCAGTAATTTCAGTGATTTTCAGTTAGTATTTTGTTGTGTAAATCATACTTAAAGTGGCTTAAAATATCCAAAAGCTTTAAGAAACTTTGTTATTTGCGTCGCTAAATACTTATCTAAAAAAATTTTACGCATTTTCTTCATAAAAGTAATTATTGTTGCTTGAATTATGAAAAGCTTTTAAGTAGAAAAAATTAAAATTACATCATTGTTAAGTTCAATAAAACATTTAAAAAAAAAAAGTGAAAGTGATATTAAAAGTGAGAAAAATGCAAAACAAATAATAGGCAACGCTGTTTTCTATATCTACAATGACTTTGATTAAAAATATATCAAGCATTAGCATTAACATTAACATTCACAAATAAATGGGTAGTGATTCGATGAAAGGAACACACAGAAAATAAATCCATCAATCTCATTGCAAACAAAATTGATTGAATTTTTGAGAAAAAAGTAGCAACAACAGCAGCAACACTAGCCACCAGTAAATTATTAATCAAAATACACAAAATTGCAGAGCAAAAAAATAAATAATATTATTTATCTCGTCTTGCATATATTTTAATTTATTTTCTTAATAAAAACTTAAGAAACGGCGACATGTACGCCACAACAGAAGTGAGAGAATTCATTTTTGCAATGTAAATTCATTTTACATAGTTAGGTCCGTGTTTAAGTTAATTTTTTTTTCTGAAAATCACATCCGATAGATTTTCCAGTGAAAAGTTCTTTAAATATTTCCATTGAAAATGATAATGTTATTCGTTTGGTGTTTTAATGAATAACAAGTAATTCTTGTAATGAATTAACACCAGAAACAACCGATTAACACACATTTAAACGTTAAAATTCACTCGTTAATACCAAAAATTAGTACTAATTTCTGTTATGTTGAAACATCTATTGCTGGCTGATGCAATTTTGAGCATAAATAACATAAAAAAAATAAACAATAAACAGAATCGCCTACTGTAAAACACTTTGTGTCATAATTTTGTTGTATTATTTGCGAATTTAGTTTTTTTTTTATTTTATTGTATTTCTTGTGAACGACCTTCGCTACGTGAATGATTCTCCTTCTAATATACAAAATATATTTTTCTGTCTCTATTTCTATTAAATAATTTGCGATTTGTTATGTGTCTTTGGCTGGCATGCTGTACGATAAATTTATTTATGCATTTTTTTCTCTATAAATGCTGAACAACAAAAAATAAATAATTAATTAAAACAAAACAAAAAAAAAACAGCTCATAACAATGTTGTTAATTGATTGCGCGCTTGTGATTTGATTAATACTTCTTCGAACACCAATTGAAGCAAATGATTAAGCACGAGTAGAAATTTGCAAAAAACTCATAAAAAGCATTTAAGAAACGAAATCTTTACACTTGAAGGTAAATAATTACACAAAATATGTGGTAAATGACAGTTATAACTGCTACCACCCATAAAACATTACAAACTAAAATCATGACATTGGTTTTGCATTTTGAATTCACGAACCAAAAAACCAGTGAATTAATTTTTTTTGCTTTATTTTTGAAGGAAAACTGGTTGCAGAAATATTTTTGTCACAGTTTCTAATGGAATTTTATGCCAAAATTACGCTTTAAGTTTTGTATTAATTACATGAAGAAAACTTCAAAGTTCTTTAACCTGATTTCTTAATCAGAAACAGTGGTTATACTTTTGTGCTTTAATAATTAAACATTCTTTATACAAATTTTTAACCTAAAAAAGCTTCTTTTACTCGATTTGTTTAATTGAACTAAATCACGGTTATTAGCTTGTATGCGGTAGTACTTGGTGTTGATTAATCGAGTTTAACCAAATTATCTAAAAATCACTTTAAAAAAGCAGCAAACTTTTGTTACAGAAATAGAATAAAAACTGTTTAAAACGCCATCTCTTAGCGCAATGAAATTACTAAATAAAAAATAAGCTTTTCTGTTATTCTCATTGTAAAATGTTCATATTACACCGTATTCCATCCCACAAGTATTCTTTATCATGGAAAAACGTTAAAGAAACTGAGTTTCCTACAAAATTAATAAAAAAGTTTATAAAAATAATGTCGAGGATTCTCTACATCGTTGACAGTGAATTAAATTTAATTTTTTTTGTTTTGCTGTAGATTACAATTTTCATTACTTTGTTATTGTTTTTTTATTTTAAATTTATTTACCTGTATAACAATAACAAAATAACAAATAATTAACATAAATAATAATAATAATAATAATCAAACAAAAATATAAAAAAAAAAATTTTTTTACTGAATTCATTGCAAAACTAACCTAAAAAAAAAACAGCAAAGGAAAAAAAATTGAAAATAAATAAATTTATTCAGCGGCCAAGGCAAAAATTTAATTATTTAGATTAAATATAAATACAACAACGACATAAATTGTGCAAAATATATATTAATATATAGAATAAACAGAAAAATAATATTATTACCGATAATATAAATGAATCCGCGTCGAAAGAAAGTAGGTGAAAGGTTAAAGACCTGCCGCAATAACGTCAAAAAGCAACAACAAGAATGCACACAGAGTAAATTTTACATTACGAGAGAAGGCAAAAAAGAAAATTAAATAATCAATTGATGTTCATCGTGTGCGTTTTTAGTTTGGTTCTATCTGCACAGGCACACAAGCATACACACGTGCGCGCTCCAAATGCAATTTTTTAGCCACCCTTGTCGTTCGAATAAAAAAAAGCATCACAAGGACACTGGTAATTTACAACGAAAAAGCTTCAAAGACTTTAACCAACCACAACGTACTGTATCTCGTGCTTTCGTTTTATTTATAAGTTACCCCCTTTGGATGGATTAGATTCAACTTTAAAAACGAATAAATAAATAAAGAAAATAAACATCATAACCGCCCCCAATCAATAATGCAGTTAAAAATCATATAGAAAAAATTATTTTGAAAATCTATTGCGAAATTTCCATTATTTTTTGCGTTAACGGATTTTCGATGTTTTCACTGTTTTATTGAGATTTTTTAGTAGGTTGTGTAGTATAATCAGACAGGATATGAATATTTTTGTAAATAATTTGCATTTATTTGTTTTGATTTAATGGGCTAAGGGCTGAAATAACTGAAATTCATTTTGTATGATCCAGTTTCGAGTTTTCTACTTAGATTTTTCTAAATTTTTCTTTCAGGATTCAGTTTTCAATCCTTTAACCCGAATACCTCGAAAACCCGACAGCAAAATTCAGCATCAACGACAAAACATGCAGCAAAATAAAACAATTCTACTCGTTCATTTTATTATTTATATCAACGAATCAAGAATTATGTCATAAAAATAGTATTTTTCTTCGTTATCAGATGTCTTCAATCATTCAAAGTAGTTATTGTTGTTGAATTTTTATTTTTATCAATTTTTTAAGATCTCATATAGAAGAAAAAATATTTCCAGAAAATTATTAATAAATTGTCTAGAATTTTAATTTGTGATGACAGAGATGTAGTTTTTTTTGTGCTTTTTCAGCGCAATTTTAAGAAAGCTTTTCGCACAGTGGATCTTCAATACAAGTAAAAAAGGTTTTAGTAAAGTAGGTCTGTTAAAATAGAAGTAAAATGTTATTTCTAACGCAATGCTTGCAACAATAAATCCATCTCTGGTTTCTTCTATTAATTAATTCACTAGACATAATTTAACTTTTTATAGTTTTTTTTTTCTTTCTTTCTAATTTCATCTTGGCTTTATTTATGCTATTTATTATTATATTTTTGTTACAGAATAATTTATCATATTTGTTTCGTTAATATGTTTTTTATTTTCGTTTTTTTTTTTTTGCTATTAATGGAACAGAAATAACGAGAAAGAAATAAAAAAATAAAAATGATGAAAAACAACAACGTAATAGGCGTAATAGACAAAATGCGAAGCAAAAAAAAAACACACATAACATTGCAACGACAATAATAATAATAAAAATAAATTATTATTAAATAAGCAGCAAAAAAATAATAATAATAATAACGAGATAATGTATATTCGTTGTCTATTACCGACCGCCATATTAGTGAAAGTTAAACTATTATTACTAGTTTTTTTTTTTTTTAACAGTGTTAAGTCACTTAGTTAAGTCACTGTTTTCTATACGAAAAAACTAAAAAAACACATGCGCCAATGGCTTAATTAGTTAAAAATAATCAAAAAAAAAAACACCAGACAACATTGACAACGAAATTATTGCATTTGTTTTTCAAAATTTTAATTTTAAAAGCACACCAATAACGCCATCTATTAGTGTATCAAATGTACTAATACTTTTTAACAGTGTAATTATTATTTTTATTTTTTCGTTATTTAAATATTTATATTTAATCCAAAAAAAACTACATTACACAAGATTACAATAAGTGAAGAAAAATATAAAAATGTAACCGCGAATAATATATATTATATTAGCTGAGTGTATTTGTACGTATTTAAAACGGGCAAAAGGTGTGCTTTTTCTTTCTTTTTATCATAAAATTTATATATATATACAACGTTTAATCGCGTGTGTACTAGAAAATGATATAATAATAATAATATTAAAAAGTACATATACAATGGGAGAGAAATAAAATTAAAATTGAAAATTAAACAACCGCGAAAATATATATATAAAACGGCAATGACAGTGTATTCTTAGTAGGTCAAATAATTCCGGCCAATGGCCTTTTCCTATAAATGTATTTAAGTGCGCACATCAAGCAAATATATTATGAAAAAATACAAATAAAATTTATATATATAGAAATTTAATAATAATATGTATTTTGTTTGCATTTAATTTCACTGGTTAACGCGATTATTGTGCTGTTGTTGACTGTGCAAGTAGTAGGTAGTAACAAATATAAAACACAATTTAAGCCTATCGTTACTAGCACAACACAAATCGAAAATATGTATATAAATGTGTTTTTTTTTTGTTATAAATAAAAATTAATTAAATTTTTTATTTCAGTTAATAAGAAAAATTTGCACAGAGTAGGATAAAAATGATTTTTTTTTTTATTAAATCATCAGTGTAATGGCGATTCAAAAGCCACACAACAATAAACTTAATAAAAATGTTAATAAAACTCCCACCACCCTTTTATCTCACTTTTTATGTAACAAATAAAAAAAAAGCTTATTTAACTTGACTTAAGTTCGCTTAACATTTTTAACATGTTATAAAAATTGAAAGTATTTTTGTCTCTTTTCACTTTGTAGTTAATTTTCACTTTGTTACTCTATTAGTGTTGCCTGACTTCGTAATCGTTAATTATTATTATTTAATTAATTTTAGCAAAGTAAAAAAAAAGAAGAAGAAATTAATTAAATAATAATTCAATGAGAAAATTGGCAAAGAAATAACGAAAAATACTTAAGCTAAGTAGTTTTAATTTTCTTTTGTCTTTTCACCATTTTTTTTTTATTTTCAGTGTAAATTCGAATCATAATTTAAATTTAAATTAACAAAGTGAAGAGTTTACGTAACTATCGTTTTTTTTTTTTTTTTTAATTTTAATACAAAATCGATTGCAAAATAATAAAAATATGAAAAAACAAAAAACACTCTGCTATTGCGTCCATTGAACTTGTGCTCTACTTTGTGATAGTTTTTTGTTTTACTTTTTTTCACTATTTTTATGTATTTTCCTCGCTTTCGTTCGTTTATTTTTCTTTTTATATAATAAAGAAATTCTTCCTTTTTCTGTTGCGCTATGTATTTTGTAAACATATTTAATTTTGCCTCTGAGTTCTGTTAATTCACAATTATCGAGTTAAAAGAAAATTAAAGAGTAGCAACAACAAGAAATGAGAATAAAAAAACTTAATGAGGAAATGAAATTGCATAAAAAGTTAAATTCTAATTAAGTAAGAATATTAAGGTAGAGTTTTAATCAATTACCGTGGTAGTTGCTTTGTTATTTTAATTAATTATTTATTCAAAAATATACTAATTGACAAGAACAAGAGCTTTTGGTAAAGTAGAAAATAAATCAAACATTGAAATTGTATATTTTTGTTTGCAAAATGAATTATTTTTATTTAGTCTAATTGGAAAAATTAGTCTGCAAATGTCACTATAAGTGCAATCATTTTGCCTGCAAAAAAAAATCGTCAAAACTCTCAATAACAACATAAAGCACCCTACACATCTGTAACAGCTCGCCAAAAAGAATAACCCTTTTGCTTTATTTTCGTTTCCATTCATTGTGAATTCTATGAATGTTAATTTGCGACAGCGAAAAAAAATTTTTTTTCTCTCATTCCCTACAACGAAAATAATTTTTTCTTTATGTTTATTTGCAAAAATAGAGGAAAAACGATGCAAAAAAAAAAAAACAAACAAACAAAATCAGCACACACCACATGACAACCAGAACCTACGACAACAAAATGTTTATTAAGGCAGAACAAAACAGCGAAAAGCACTAACAGCAGTAGTAACAGGCAAGTAGAAAAATAAAAACTCAGTAAAACGAGCTGAAAACGATGAATAAAGCAAAAAAAAAAGGGAAAATCATTATAAGGGGGGTTTGGGCAGGCGAATAAATATATACTTTTTGTTTGCTTTCCTTATTCTGTCGTCATTGCGTTTGTTTATTTATTTATTTGTTTATGTCGGTAGCAATGACCCCCAATTGGGACACAAATACATTTGCAACAAAAAACAAAAAAAAAAACTATTCGCGATTAAATGCCAGCCGCATAGAATTTAAAAATGTATTTTTGTAGCAGAAAAAACTATAGTAACTAACGCCAATGAGGAAAAACATTTAAGTGGAATGAACACATGAAGGTAAATCCTAACAAAAAAGGTAAAGTGGAGACGCCAGGTTGGTCGTAAGAACAAAAAACAAACGAAATTTATTACAACTTCCTGGTAATTTTATTTTCTTGATTTCTGCTGATTTTCCCAGCAAACGTTTTCTTGCTTTTTATTGATTTTTAAGGGTTTTTCCTGGATTTTGGCTTTAGAGAAGTTTTTCACTTTTCTTTAATACTTTTTTATGATAATTTTGTGTTAAAACAAATGTTTTTCAACTCGTTTTAATTAACCAAAGCTTTATTAATAATTTTCTTACGTTTATTAAATCCATAAACGATTTTAGCAGCTTATTACAACGTACTGTAATCAGTGTTGTATACTTATAGGGATATATTTTATTTTTTCTTCTAATAATCAAAAATCAACCATAAATACCCGGAAATCCGTTATTAAAAATAAATTTCCCAAGAAAAACCGGTGAAAACAAATTTTTATTTTATTTTTTTTCAAACAAAAATATATTGCATGCCAGGGTGAATGCACTCAGGGTTGTCCCAGGTCGGGGTAGCCAACAATAGTAACATAAAGCAGCAGAATAAACAAACAGTAAAAGCTTGGAAAAAATCGATTGACTTTGCCAGTAGATATTTGATTTTGTTTTTGTGCCGACGACCGACAACCGACTCATCAAATGACAGTGTTTTGTGCATGTGTGTTTGTGAAAATAAATTGCATTTTTAATGATAAAATAAATAAATAATCACCCATTCACCCAATATGCGAATATGATGCAATTTTCCTATAAAACGTTACAAGCGGAAGTAGATGCACTAGCAAAACGAAAAAATTGCCAACAAATTCAACATTCATGTGCTGTAGTAGAAAAAAGATAGAAAGCTTTCAGTGGAATAAAAAAAGCGGAAAATTTCTTCTCTTCCGGAGTGGGAATGGTAAATTTTCCGTACGGTGGGAGAGTGAAAAAGCTTAAGTGGGAATCAAAATATATGAACAGTGGGGAATAAAATAAGCACAGTCGCCACACATGGAGACTTTCTCTCATAAATACCGTGTAACAATTGTTGCTTACCATTCGGCGAATTATTTATAAAAATAAAAAAATATATTAAATTGTTTGTCATGCGCTATGTTCATCCTTAAGTAATTTTATGTCCGGGTTTCCCCTAATTTATTTGTTTATGGAATTTATATCCCATTCGTTCCTTTTCTTACATTCACATTGTTGCTATTGTTGTTACTGTGCACTATTGGGGATGATGGTAAAATAAATTTTCATGGGCAACCAGTAAAAGAAAAATAAAATAATAATAATAATAAATGGAAAATTTGCAAAAAGAGAAAAATCTATAAAATTAGAGCAAAGTGTAAATGGAATAGCAGTAGTAACAAATGATTTTTCATTTGCGCTTTACTGTTATTGATAATGACGATGATGATGATTTTCTAAGGTGAACGACCGACGACGACCCTGAGCTATGAGTTCACCAACCCTTAAAACTGTATATTATCGATTTTTGTTATATTTTCTGTTTTTCTATATCATTATTTTTCTGATAAGAAATTCGCTATTTTTTATTTGCGAATTATTATATTTCGTCCTGTGTGATAAAACAAAAATCGATTAATAAAGCAAAAAAAAAAATCTTTAATTAATTAAATTCAAAGAGAATTAAAGCTTAAAGAAAATTTTTATCGATTTTTCTCAATCAACTAAAAATAATTAAAAAAAAAAAAGAAAATAAAATGTTGCTGCCACTAGCGAAATAGAAAATTAACTGAAGTCAGATAAATCAGCAGTAAAATAATTATTTTTACGTGATATTTTTAGTGACAAATTTCAGTGTCTCTTGGAAAAAGCAATTTTTTTTATTGCAATTAAAAGAAAAATGAAAAAAAAAAATGAAAAAAATTCAAATAAATGCGATGACCTGCCTCAATTGTGTTATTTTGCAATTTTTCTTTTCAACTCATAAATATTGGTTATTACGGTAGAATAATCGTCTGTTTTTTTTTTTATTATTTTTCTTTATTAATTAAAAGCTTTTGATGGCGCCTCCGCTTGCAGGTAAAAATTATACTGTTGAGAGTTCAAAGTGCTCTTAAATTATTGATTTTTTCATAATTAAATTTTATTATAATTGTAAACAGGGTGTTTATGGGATAGTTAAACAGGAAATAAAGGTTTTACCTTTTTTTTTGTTTAAATTTAAATAGATAAACAGTTTTGGAACTTTAATGTGGCGTTAAAAGTGCGTAAAAATAACGCAAAAAATAATTATTGAGAATTTCTTACTGAAAAAAACAACGTTTGAGAATAGTTGAATGCATAAACATTGTTTAAATCATAAAACAAGCGAGAAATGAACAAACCGCACAATAAATACTTGATAAAACATGAAGAAAAAATAATTAAATACTTTTATCCGCCCTTGACTTTGTATTTCTTTCTTTAATTGAATTTTTTTTCTTATTTATTTACTTATTATTTTCTTGAGTTGATAAAAAAATTACTAAAAACAGCAACAATAACAGAAAATAAGAACACTTTTGCTGTGGTTAAAAATAACACAAAAACAGCAAAAAATAAATAATAAACGCGACAGTAAACAGCGTTTATAAAGAAAACGCAGATAAGTCGCAATTGCTGATTATAAAATTGCTTTTTTTCTTTAAATATATAAATAAATTGTTGCAAATATAGCGAATTCAGTTGAGTTTTATTCAGGGTGATAAAGCAGTTAAATGCAAAAACTAACACCGTGGATATACGATTATTAAGATAGAATTTAGGACATTGCACCCATTTATTTAGCTATCTTTTAATGCAAACTATTTACTTTTTTTGCTTGACTTGATTTATTTGCTGATGATGAACGACAGATGATTGACACACTGGGGTGTTTGTCTTTTCATTTGATTTGTAAATAAATTTATTTATTTTATTTTATCTTACGAGGTAATAATGATAAAAAATGTGCAAAAATAAACCCTTTTATATTTTCGAACACAAAGAAAATTATTATTGCGAATTTTAAACGTTTTTAATGGGAAAATCTAACGATTATCAATCAAAACACCACCAATTGATTCTCTTTCACAAAAATAAGTTACTAGTCGTGCCTCAACCGAGTCAAAACACCTTTAATTAATCAAATTAAATTTGCTGTTGCTAAAAAAAAAAAATTCTATGAGTAACAGAAAAAAAATCGCAAAAATATACTTAACAAAGATGACGAAATCAGAATAAAATGACAAAAATGACAACCAAGTGACCTTGGCAATCATATTTACTGTTTGTTTGGCATTCGCGTATTTATACATGTGTGTAGTGTGTGTCTATATTGTTTATTTAACTATAGAAAATAAAAATTTGCAAAAATAAAAATTATTATAATAATAATAACGCTACAAACACCCCCACGTTAATCAGTTTTTTCTTTTTTTTTTTTTTGTTCAATTTAATTTATTTCTCTATCTCTGTAGCTGAGCTAATAATTTTTTTTTTATACAAAATTATCGGTCATTGAATTCTTGATTCGGTAAACAAACGCGTTTAAAGTTGCCTGTTATTGTGGGTGTGTGTGTGTGGATTTTACGTTATTTAATTTTTTTTTTTTTATTGCTTTGATTAATGCGTGCTGGCGAGCATAATACATACAAAAAAAATTTTTTTTAAAGGCATTTTACCTAATGAAATTTTAATTAATTGATTTTCGTCTTTTTTTTTTATCGCGAATATAATTATATAACCGTAACCGAGTACAAAGGCAAAAAAAAAAAAATGATAAGAAAATTTTTCGATGCGTAACTTAAGTTAAGAATGCGTTATTTAACGCAGCGGCGAAAAATAAATAAACAAATAAAAATCACTTGGTGCGTCAATACTAAAAATATATTTTCTTTTCATTAATAATTCTATTTGGGTATTAAACTTGTAGGCGTTAATCAGCTGCTACTGTTAAAATCGGCTAGGTCGGACGTTCACCCTGAGCTCGTATTAAAATTTGTTTGAAAAAATAACAAAAACAAACACATATATTGCAAGAGAGTGGCAAAGAGAGAGAGAGAGAGTAAATTTTTAGGAGAGAATAAAAGCAATTTTCGGTAAAAAACGCACACATTCGAAAATAGAATTTGGTTTTAATGCCGAAAAAGTGGGGTCCGCGTAAAAAAATCAAAAATATTTAACCAAAAAATCCGATATATTAGTGAAATTTAAATTAATTTAATTAATTTTTATCAATGGATTAGTGAATGATGAGTAAATGTTAAGTAAAAAATAGAGAAAAATAATTTTTTTTCAACATTACATCGTTGCCATAATTTTATTTTTTAAACTGACTTAACTTAAAGCCAATTAAAGTCACTTAGTTTGATTAAAATTTATCAAAGTAAAAAATTTTGTTATTTAATTTAATTAAAAAACACTTAAAATCAGTTATTTTGAATTGAAAAAAAAAAAACAAACAAAAAAATTTCCTACTTAGTTAAGTCACTTTATTCAATTGCGAATCAGATCAGCTGTTTTTATGACTTAAAAACTAACATTGCGTGTACGAGAAAACATTCATTCGGCAACATTGCAGTTTAAAGTTAAGTTAACTTTAGTTGACTTAAGTTAAGTCAAATAATTTTACACATTGTACCGTAATTTGCTCTTCTTATTATTTTCTTGTCTATAAAAAACAGAAGAAACAGCAAAAAAATACAATTTAATTTCTCTTCCTTCATTCCGCGCATTTTACCATTCCGTTTTCATGTCGTTTTTCGTATTTTTTTTTTTTTGATAATTCTTTATTTAGAATTAAAGTCTTCTTCTTTTTACTTAGTTTAGTAATGTCTAAGTCTAATGTCTAATCTAATTTAAATGTCTCATTACTTAATTCTACTTTATTTATTTCTCTAAGTCATCCAACATTATCGTTTTTTTTTTTTCATCTGTTTGGATCACATCGTCATCACAATTTTAAAATAAGAAAACAGTTCGCGCAAGTTCATTTACATTAAATTTTAACAAAAAAAAAAGAAGAAAAACATGACTTAAGCGCAAATAAACAATCATCTACAAAATAAAACAAAAATCAATTTGCTTACCGCAATAATATGACTTAAGACTTTAATTAATTAAAGAAAACAAAATAAACGAATAATGCACAAGACGCCATTTTTTAACAATTCAAATAACACGTGTCCAACGGTTATCAGTGCCCTTGTCCTCGAAATAAACATAATTTTTTGACAGCATGCTGGTCTATAGCCTACGGAATAAAATTCAACTGATTATTCGTTGATAAACGCATAATTTGGTTTCCATTTTAATACCGTTGATTCAAATCCCAAGAGCAAAAAAAAAATAATAAATAAATTCATTTTTAAATTAATTAATTAATATTATTTAAAATGCCTTGAATGACGTAGTTTTTGTTGCTGCTACTAGCAGCTGAATTAGTGGCATTAGTATACATACGGCAACCGTACGTAACGAATAACGAATAACGCAACGTAATTTATCTATATGTATTTGCGTTAATAGTAATAGCCAGTAAAGAGAAAGAGAGTATAAGAGCAAACACGAGCAAAAGAGAATAAAAATCATCAGTCAATCAGTCAGGGCAATGACCTCCAAAGCCCGGCCATGGCTTTAAACAAAATAAAAACAAAAAAACAAAAAAAAATTTCTGTATGAATTTTTGTGAGTAATTTCGTTGTAGATTTTTTTTTTTTTTCATTATTATTTTCGTTGATGAAAATGATACACAACGCCCTTGTCCTCTACAATTGCATGTTATAACTAATACTGATATGTTGGTTATACTGATTACGCCACAAGTAATACAACGACTATTACATTAACTACTACTACTACTAGTACTACCATTGGCACGGGGATCCATAAATGCAGATCGAAGAACAAAAATCCTTTTATTTGAAAATTTGACTTTGCCGCGTTACCGTTTATCATTATTATTCAACTGTATAAGGGTGGATGACATTGAAATTATTTATAGAAAGAAAAAAACACAAAAATTTATTAACGGTATGCTTAAATCGTGATATTTTATTAATAAAAAACCAAAAAAAAAAAAATCATTTCTTTACGCATAATTCAATAAAGTGACAGATAAGCGCGTTTTATCGGTGCTTTATTCGCACTTATTTTTTGTTTTGTTTGTTTGTTGCTAAATTAATTTTTGTTTTTTTTTTTTTTGTTTTGTTTTTAATCAGCAAAATAATTATTATTAATAAACAAAAATTATTTTTTCGCTGTCGAATCGCATTTAATTTTATTAAATTATTAATTTGACGGTCATGGCTTTTTTATTATTTTCGTTTGTTTTATTTAATTGCGTTTTTACTTTTAAAAAATAAAAATAGATAGAAAATTTTGCACGAATATGAAATAGTCAGACACACGTAACCTAAATCAATACAGTTGATTAACTAATAATTATCTAATTACCGTTTAATGTTCGATTCCATTAACATTGACGTTATGTTTTGTGATTTTCCAACGATTTAAGTCATCAAATTTACTTAAGCAACCTTTTTTTTATTGATAAAAACACAGTGTAAATGCAACAACGACTTAAGTTCCTAAAAATTCCTCTCAACTAAAACAAAACAAACGAAAAGAAAAAACTCTATTTCTGAGTCATTTTCTTAATGTTAAAAGTCACTTAGACACGTTTTGCTTCGTTTGCTTCATATGTTTCATTTGTTTTTTTAAATAAAAGAATTAAATTTTTCGCAAAAATGCTTAGTTATTGAAACTTAGTAGTTAAATTATTAAAATGCTTTATTTTCCAGTGTTGGTTTATTCTGTTATAAAACAATTAATAAATTTGGTTGATCAAATGATTAGAAAAGAAAATGGTGACTTATTTAAATAAAAACAAAAGCAAGATGTTTAAAGTTTAATGCATTCACTGGGTGGCGTGCATAGCTGACTTTAGAGATTTTTTGCTATTATTTTAATTGTTTGTTAATTAATACTTATTTTTTTTTTAATCAAAAATGTTGCTGGAAGCATCTTACGTTGGAAATGAAGGAAGAATAATTAATAACAGTAAAGTAGCAGCTTGAAAACCTTCTGAATTGGATACAAGATTTGTTAAAATAGTTTTAAGCCTACATTTTAACAAAACCCAGCCAATCAAAGCTAAAAATTCCCATAATTTCCAAACCAATCCTGAGCACACATATGAAGCTACCGAAAAACTAAAAATCATTTATCATCGCTATAAGGAAAAAAAAAACATTACTGAATATTTTTCAACATAAAACAAAGGAATTAAGTCTCAAATCGCCTCAACACAGTACACCGTTAACTAGGTTAAAAAAAAAATACACAAACGAATTAATTATTTAATTAATTTACATCACTTAGTTAAGTAAAAAAAAAGTTATTTTATTCATTTATTACTGTGTCTTTCTTTTTATTTATATTCAAATTCCAGTGAATTTTAAACCGAAAAAAAGTAATAATAATTCATTGACACATATTTCATGGTAATTTTTTACCTTTTTTTCGTTGTTTTTTCTATCTGTTGTCCGTAGTTCTGTTATTTTATTTTATTTTATTTTTTTTTTTATGAATTAATTAGAGGATAATTTTGGAATTTTTTAAACGCGGTGACTTAGTCTTTTTTTGTATAATAAAATTGTTGATGTTGCCTACCGCTACTACTGTGTGTTAATAAAATCTTTATGTTTTATTTATTTGATAAAATAAATAAATTAAAATAATTAATATTTAAAAGAAACGAACAAACAGAAAATAAATTATTAATAAAATATGAATAAGGTACTGTGTGTGATGAGGTGGGATTAAAATACTGTTAAAAGTTCAAAACTTTCTCTTTGGCTTCTTCTTCTTCTTCTTCGGCTTAGTAATCTGACTTAATGTCTCTTAGCGTGTGTATGATTTTTTTTTTGTCTTAGATTAAAATAAATCAGACTTAGAGGTATTACCGATGATCCAGTATTGTAATAAAAATTCAATTTAATTCTTGTATCAATTAGAAAGAAAATTCAATTAAATTTTTGTGGTGAAATTGAACAACACACGAAACAGAGAATTATATTCGCGCAAATTCAACAATTTTTTTTTCTTATTATTTATTATTTTTAATTTATTATTTCAATGTATTTTTGATGATGTCAACGTACTAGCTGATCGTATACTATGCGCTGCCAATACTGCCCAGTGTGCCTCGTTCATCGCCAAACAGCAAAAAACTAGTTTATTGCTTATTTAATACAAAATAATTTCAATTTAATTATTCTTTCTATTTTAATAAATTAATTAATTAGCGAAATTTTAATAACTTGTTGCATATTTTTTATTATAGTTGAAGAGAATGCAGCTAATTTTGCTGGGAAACTATAATAACTTTGATCAATTATGACTTCGATTAATATTTTTAAAAACGACTCTGTTCGGGAGTTTTATGTAGTTTAGAAAAGAAAATTAGTTTTTTTTATCATTTTAGAAGAAAAATATTTAATTTTTACACTTTTTAAAGGTTTTTCCGAGTTAAAGACACTAAAACTGAGCTTTAAATGATGGAAAGAAGCTAGAAAATGTAATGTAATCGATGGAAATGAAAAAAATGCTGCCCAATTAAGGAAGAATGTTATGAAACTCAACAAAAAAAAAATATCCCAAACCCCTTTAGAATTGTAAAACAACCAAAAACAGAAAAACATTTCACGCACAGAGTTTACAAAATTGAGCACAGACAGTACAGCATTTAAGCGACAGAAAAAAAATATATGAAAATACATTAAAAAAATATTTTTATTCATTTTTTTCTCATTTAATTTATTTATTCATTAAAAAAAAAAAAGCACAAATCAAAAGTTGTAGGAAGTGAAAGCATCTGGTAAAAAAAAAAAAAAACCTGAAGAAATTTGCTGTTTTCAAATTGAAAAAATCACATAAAATAAATAAAAATTGCATCTTTCGGCATAAAAATTAAATAAAAAATGCGGAAGAAGTTTGCACATGGAACAGAAAAAAGTAATAAAATTTAGAAAATTATGTGTGTGTATGCCAGCAAGTGACGCCATTAGGGATTCAACCTGATTTTATATCCGGAATAGAATTTTTATTTACATTAATAACGTAAAAACGAAGGCTTATTGCTGTTGCTACTGAAAAACGAGAATTTTTCTTTCAGTTTCTATGAAAATTGAAGCCTTTTCGCTTTAAAAAATATTTTTCTATCAAAAAGTAGTCGAAGAAGATGTAGAAAAAACACCAACAAGAACCCACAGTTTATTAACCTAAGGAATGAATTACTTTCTTTAAAAAAAAAAAAAAATATTCACCAAATTTGTTGCTGATTTCATTCACCTTTAATAGCGAAAAAAAAAAACTGCACAAAGTGGTGATTCTTTGCCACCCGATTCTGTTCATTGACCACACGTTTAACCGTTTTCGTTTATTTTTTTTATTCACAAATCAGTTTTATGCCTTTTTTTAGAAATCAGAAATAACCATCGTAATAGTTTTGCCAGAAACCAAAAAAAAAAAAGCGAAAAGAAAATTTAAAGAAAAGCGATGAAAAGTAGCTGGATGGATACTACTACTGCTGCTGCTGGCTGACACTGTGCTCTGCTCTTCTCAACTTTAACTATTACAAAAGTTCGATGCACTTTGATCGAATTTTCCATGTTAATGCGAAACGACGCACAGTTTAAGTTAAAGAAATAAAAAATACCGAAAAGGAAGAAAACAGCCACACGCAACATCAACATCATCGCGGTCGTCGACACAGTAGTGCGTTTGGCTTATGTCGTTTTTATTAATAAAAAATTTTCTTTTTTTTACTCTATTATAGCTTTTGTGATGTAATTTAATCACTTATTGTTTGCACATTCGTTTTATTATTATTATTGCTATTATTAAGAGTAAATAAAGGATGTGAATGTCCTGTTAAGCTGTATTCAAATGAAAACAAAACAAAACAAAACACAAAACCATAACGAAAAGTTTATTAATTACAAAAAATTAAAAAAACCATCAACAAATACGAGCAACTATGAACCATTGACAAACTACTTAAAGGACGAAAGAAGAATGAAAAACTGTAGGGATTAAAATTATAAAGTTTAGGCAGTTTTTGGTTTTTTTTTTGTCGTTTTTGTGCTGTTGTGGGAAAGAATTTTTTTTTATTAAGAAATCTATAAAATGTCATAGGATGTGTAGGAAGTTTAATAGAATAAAGGACTTAAAGGTGCGTAGGATAATGTTTGTGATATTACTAAACTGCAAAATATGAATTGGAGACATTAAAAAATGTTAAATATGACTGAAAACCATTAAATAGTTGAATAAACAAAAGAATAATCACAAATGTGTCGTTAAATCCTTAAATTGTTAATTAAATGAGTACTTAAAGTAGAAAAAAGTACCTAAATCGTGTACTAAATACAAAAGACTATCACTTAAAGTGCTAAAAGCATGACAAATTATTTCTGTAAATGCTTAAGTCATACAAGCAATTATATTAAATTATTTTAAATACTTAAAATTTTATGTAATATTTTAAATTTAGTCATTAAGGTGTGTATCCTCGTAGCGAAAAATAATAATTATTAAAATGCACAGACACATGTAAATAAGGATAAATTATGCAATAAAGGACGAGCACTTGTTTATAAACATTTAAAATTAATTGACTGACAAAACACTTACTTAAGGATTATTACTTACCGCAAAGTAAAACCGTTTTCTTTTGTTAAAATAAACAAATGAAGCAAAATAGAACATACAACGAATACAACAGAGAAAACGACTATGTTATGTTAAAATTTCGAAAAAAATAAAAATGAAAAGTTCAAGATCATCGCAATAATAAACAGAGTATAAGGAGAAAAATTAAATTGTACAGAACAATTGAATGACGAAATAAAGAATTAAAAATGAAAAAAAATAAAATTAATTCTTGGGTTCAATGACATAATGTTACGCACACATTTTCATATTGTTTGATTTTCTTCGTTTTCAAAATGCTTGCCTGTTTTCGTTTCTCATCTAATTTTATTTATTTATTTAGTTTTTTACAAGATTCTTCTTGATAATGTCGCGGTTTTTTCTTCTCTTTTCTTGGTGTACCGTCAGAATTTATATGGAACCATCATCAGCATCAAGTAATAATCAACAAGAGACGATGCTACCAGTAGAAATCAAAAAATAAAACCAAAGAAAAGATAACAAACTCAACGTAGACAAGTTATGATATATAAATATCTATGACAGAGACGATAAAGGGGCCACAAGGACGTGTGTATTACCAAGGCATCTACAAAAAATCTTATAAAGAAAGATACCTAACACCCTTTGATCCTTTTAAACCACAATTTTCTGTTCCAAGGATACCAAAGCGAGAGAAAAACGGCTATCAGACAGCAAGGCTAAGGATAAATCAATCCTATTAAATGATAAAATATTTAGATGTAAAAAAAAACCCCAAAAAGAGGAAAAAAATCAATAACTGTGGCCCATCAAAAACAAAAAATAGAAAAACATTGTTTTATCCTGCCTGTCATCGCATAATAATAAAGGAAGAAAAACAATAAATAAAATACAAACATAGATAGTTGTGCTGAGTGTTATACTATTTCACTTCCTCGTTCCTGTTTCAAATAGCGAATTATTCGATTTTTCGTTTTTGGGTATTATTTTTGGTAAGGCAATGAGCATGGCATGGCATTACTATTTTGATAACAAACACAACTAAACAGAGACACATCCTTCATTATTCGTCTATCCATAGCCTATCCCTATGCCTATTGCCTACAGTCGTTAAATTTTCCAATTTTTTTCTGTTAGTATCTTCACTTTGGAATGGTAGAACCGAAGCGCACAACACTTGTTTCACCTAAGGAAGGCTACTAGTAGGGTGGCATAGTAGGCGAAAAATAAACAATGGAGTATAAAAAGGAAGAAAATTTGTATTTTTATCATCAGAAAATTCCGAAAATAAAACACAATTGAGAGTACCAAAGTAGAAAATGTAAAAACTGAGAGCGCCTTGAACAGTGCCAAATATATATAAAATTCGGTTGAACTTGAAAAATTTTTCACACAGCACGTCTGCCCCTTAAATTATGCCTTACGAAAGAAACAAACGACACAAAAACATGTATTGGTTAGGATAAAAAAAAAATGTTTATCCAAAAGTCGTCGTCCTTTTGAATCATCCTAAAAACAATTGGAAAATCTCTTCTTTTCTTTCTATTCTGGTGGTATTGCAATGTTCGTTCTGTACTCTGTGTGTAAATTAATTCTTCTCTTTTGAAATGAAACGATAAATTCGTATAATTTTTATCCAAAAAAACATAAACTGACATACACAAATACAGTGCTATAGATAAATATTTCTGTGTGAAACTTCTTTATTATTTTTTCGAAGGTCGATGACCTCGGGACAACATGCCGGCTGCTTATATATATATATTTTTTTTTTTTTGTATTTATTCAATATATGCGATATTATGTGACGACATCGGCAACGGCAAAAAAGCAACAAGGCGCACCGTTGCCGCTGATATGTTTAGCGTTGCGCGATGTTTTTTTTTTTCTTCTTTATTTTTATCAACAACGAAAATACATAAAAATAATTTTTGGATGGCAAAAATTATAACGGAACCGAATAAAATCAACAAAAATGATAAATATAATTATCATGTTGTAGGTGGACGCGGCTTTTCCAGATAGAAACGCATTTAATTTTCGGCAGAAAAGAATGGTAAATAGGCTATGTGATGATGTCAATGAAATGTTAATGCGTTTTGTGGTATTTCTTGGCCTCAGCACAATTATTATTATGAATTGACAACTAAGGAGTGGTAGTTACTTTTACCATCCTTAAGTCGATGCCCTTAACACTTATTATAAATATTGCAAGGTGTGAGACGATACGGTACGAAAATTCATTAACTATTTTCTTGGTTTTTATTATTAGTTTTGGTTAATTCAATCAATTTGTTGTTAGTTTTTTTTCTTATCGACTGACAATTATATATCCGTGTTTTAATGGAAAAAAATAAATAATAAAAATTCATATTAGGGGTGATGTTTGTCGATTTGCAATTAAATATATAACAAGATACTATCCACAATATACAATTTAATTTAGTAAAAATTAATTAACTTATTGATTGATTTTATTTATTTTCCATGTTAACACTGGTAACACTTTTTTATCATTTGATAAAATATTATTATTTTTTGGGGTAAATTAGGGGCAAAGCATAATAAATAAAGAAAAAATCGCCTTAAATCTCGTGTAGTTATTAAGAAAAACAAAAAAGAAAAAAAGGATTTAATTTAATTTATCAACATTAAAGTGGCAACACTAATGAAAATTGAAAAATCAATCAAAACTTTTCAATGACTTAAGTGAGTACTTTGGCGTTTAAGGGTGGTTTTTTAACGTTAATTAAACGAAAACCAATTCTTCACTTGTTTAAAAAAAAGTTTCTTTTGTTTATTTTTATTAATTAAATAGTGATAAGAATAATCTAAATAAACAAATAAATAATAAAAAAAATCTCATTCATGCTATAAGCGAAAAATAAAATTCTAAACGAAGAGAGAAAATTTTACTAAACAAAAATAAGAAATCTTAAATATAAGAGGTCAACGATCCTTCGTGTGTGTCATCTGCTTTTGCCATACATAAATTACTAAAAAATCTTTTGTTTATTCCACCCAATATCTTGTATGCAAAAGTAGAAGAAGTAGCAACGAGAAGAAGGCAAAAAAGAGTCACATTTTCAACGAAATAAATTCAAGTTCAAGCAACAACAGTAGTAGAACCATGAAAGCGAACAAAAAACAGAATGTTCAAAGGCAACATAATAAATATAAATACATATCGGAGTGCGTTGTACTCACTTAAAACGCATAATTTTATAAAACACGCAAATAAAAATCGAAAAACGTTATTTAAATTTCATTAAAAACTTTCGCTAGACACTGCTAGTAGAGAGCTTTGATTTGTTTATTCATTTATTTATTTCTTCTTAAATAAATAAATAAATGAAACCGGTAAAAATTTGTTAAACTTTCACTCGTACAAAGCGATAATTTATTTTAATCTTAACTCGTTCTACCACTTTTAATGGGTTAAACTAAAAAAAAAATAATTTATTTTTCATTCATTTTACTTTTACTTTGGTTATGAAAAGAAAAACATCAGCAGTAACAGCAACGGTAACAACGAATACACAGATTACCGTTTTGATTGGAAATGAAATGAAAAAAACCTAACTTAACTTAAAGAAACAAAAGTATCGAAGCTCATTAAGCATTATGTTGGCTTTAGAGACCACAATACACATGTACAAATCACAAACATTGTATCTAAATCAGCAAAGTCATTATAATCAATTTCTGTTTTGTGTGTGCTTTCTATGTTTTATTACTTCTTAGTGGGTATCTAACATGACTTAACTAAGTTAACATATTTCAAATGTGAATCGTGCAGTTTATTTTTTATGTTAAGCACAATTTAACAGTTAAAATACTATTAAATTTTCGTTACTTTTACTTCTTATTTTCTCATTCTGTGTTTTATTTTGTCTATTATCTGCGCTTTGTCTTTCGCTTTTTTCTTTATTTTTTTTTAAATGACTTAAGCCATAAGCAAAGAATTGTTTAATAATAATGTAAAAAAAAAAAATCATTTTTATTGCATGTTGCTAGATTAATAATAATAATAATAATAAAAGTGGCTGCTCATCAACATTTCTTATGTTGTTGTTTTCATTTTCTATAGAAAAAAATCGAAACGTACTGCGCATACTCTCACGTCTTAAACAAATGAATAATAATAATGTTGAAAAAAACGAAAAAAAAAAAATGTCTACGACTAGACAAACAAACGGTAAATTAAGCTGGTTTAATTTTTATTTTCCTTCTTCTTTCTCTTCATTCTTCTTCTTCTTCTTCTTTCGTTAAAACAACTAGAATTGATTATAAACTTTTGACTTAAATTAATTATGACTTAACTAAGCTAATCGCACGAATAATTTCCTTTCTATAAAAATTTTTTTTCTTAAATAAAATTTTTAAGAAAGTAAAATTTTGTCTTAACTAAGTCGGGTAATTTTTCTTTTTTTAATTAATTTGAAAACAAAAAAGCATGAAAATTTCTGTAACAAACAAACATAAGTAAGCTTACTTAAGTCATAGAAAAAATATTTTTTTTTTTCATTTTTAAAGTCATTAAACATTAATGACTTTATTTATCTAAAATAAATACTTTAGAAAAAAAAATAAATAAATAAATAAAACTATATAGGAGAAGGAACTGAGCTATGTTAACGCATCAATTATTATACGCACGCGCAACATAATATAATAAGCCGTTATTTCACTTAGAGACCCACTAAATTCCCCAACTTTTATTTTCATTTCATTGTCGTCTTCGTTTATGCTTAAATATTTTTTTCTTTTCTTTTCTTTTTTTGTAATTCTAAATTATGTGGCTTATCTAAGAAACAATGAAGTAAAGTTAGCAACGAATGTAAATAGAAAAGTATTTTACGCATGCGTAGTAACTATTTTCGTTTCTCTTTTTCTTTTTTTTTTTAATAACAAAATCACAAATTTAACGGACAGTTTATATAAAAGTTTTTATAGTTTTAAATTAAAATAAAATTTATGTCTACTTACAAAAAATCCACTAGTCTAACCATTGTCGTCCGCCATTTTTAAATGGTTTTAATTTAAAAATAGCTTTTGTTTTCTTATCAGCAATAATGTTAAATATATTTATATATCTTTATGGATTCCTGGATGTATATGCTTTTATATTATTGTTGATTGATGATTGGCGATGATTGGTTTTTTTTTAAATGATAACACAGATTTACTTAACCACACTTTTAAATCACTTATTTAATGTTTTTTTCTTCTAAGTTTGATAAATTCTTAACGATTTTAATATTGTTGACAGTTCTTATCACAGCAACTTTGGTTGATTAAAATTATTTCGCTATTTCTGGATATTAATATGATTTATTCCCACGTGGATTAATTAAGTAAATTAATATTATTTATTTTTTTGTGGTTCGTTTAATTTGTGTCTCTCTGTTCATATCACAAAAAATTGTTTCTTTGCTTTACTTCAAAAAAAAAAAGCTCTCTATGGTTCAAAAAAATTTTTACCTATTTATCTTTCAATATCTATTTGTTTTATAGAAATTTTTTAATAAAAAAAGAAAGAAAAAAAAAAAAACGTAATAAATTTCTCTTTCGTTTGTTTTTTTTTTTATTTATTTAATTTTTAAGTCGTGAAAAATTTGTTTTTTTTTCGTTTCTTTAAAATAAAGCTTTTCTGGTGTTTTTCTTTTTTCTTGGAAATGTTTATGGTTATTGGTTAAGCAAATAAGTCAAATACAGTGAAAAAGTGACTTAAATAGAAGAAAACAAATGAAAAGAAAATGAATCGATTGAAAAAAATGAATAACTATCAACAAATTGCTATTATCAAAAATTCACCTACTTAAACCGTAAAGGTAACAAAAAAAAAAAAAAACAGCTAACCGGTTCACTTAAAAAGTGGTTTTTTCTTCTTCTGATTCTTTCATTGATTTATTTATTTTAAAAAAAAATGTAAAAATTCCGCTAAGTTACACAAACAACCGTAACATTACGTACAGAAAGAACATTCATTTTTGCTTCATTTCATTAAAAACCACGAAGAACGAAACGAGATAATAATAATAAATAAATAAAAAAAAAAACTAGAATTTTTCAATCCGGTTCAATAAATAAAATCTTTTTTTTCTTTAAACAAGAATTTATAAATTCAAGAAAACAAGAATTTACGTTTTTACTTTTATCGCATTTAAGTGCTATGCGTATACGGCTTAACGGTATTGTTTGTAGGAATTTATTTTCTCTTTGTTTTTAAATTATGGAAAAACTTCTGAAAAATTAAAGCTTAAATTAGATTTAAATAGTTTAAGATACAAGAAGATTAGAATCGCTGAAGACAACAGTCAGCCATTTACCGGTTAAGTAGGATGAATGCTTGCAATTTGATGAATAAAATCGGTTTTTGATTGATTAACAAGTTTGTTGATGATAATTCTGAGTAGTATGATTATTCTGAAGTTTTTCACTGTTTAGGAAGCACTTTCAAACAGATCTATTGAGACACAATACAGCCCAACTCGTTTCCATAAATCGTAAGCCACCAAAAGCTTTATTTGTTTCTTCTAAATTATTATGAAATTCTATTACCCTGTCAATTCCAAAAAGAAAATTAAATTTAAAAAAAAAAAACAACCAACAAGATCCTTTCAGAGAAATTGTAATATGAAAAAAATAATAAATTTCCTGAAAAAGTCACTTAAGGTCTATTTCTCAAAAAGAACCATTTTAATCACTTAATTCATTCACTAATCGTCACTTTATTTTCCTTTTTACTTATTTTTCCAATAATTTTATTCATTATTTTTCATAAAGTCCTTTTTGATCCTTAAAACAGAAAACAATTAATTAATTTAAAAAAATGCAGTAAAAATGTTTGTTTTTGATTCATTATTAGGTGGCTTAGTACCTGCCTAAGGAAATACGTATTCGCCTGCCATCCAAGTCACAATAGGACACTTTTCACCTCACTAATTTGTTTTAAATTTTCCGATTAAAAAAAAATTACATATTACTCTGAAAAGAAATTTTATTTAATCAAAAAACAGAAAAAAAACCCACAAAATGCACAAAAATTTTCATTTTCTTTTAGTTTTTAATTAACAAAACTTTGAAAAACGACCAAAATCGTTGTCGTCTCACATAAATTAATTTCTTTTCAAAAAAAAAAAAACTTTCTTTTAACAAAAAAATTAAATAATTTATTTTCTTTCTTTTCTCTGTGTAAATACGTTTAAACAAAATTTCACTTAATTCACGTCAAAATAATAAAAAACAATTAATTTATTTTTTATGATTTTTTTTTTTCTGTTAAATTTAAAAACAGAAATTTATTTGATTTTACCGAAATTATTCACTAACAGAATAAAAAAAACAAAAATCATTTCACAGGAGGAATACAGTCTTCGATTGTTTTCGGGATTTTTTCTATAATATAAGTGTTCCAAAGGGATGTTTTACTTTTATTAAATAAAATAACAAATAATAATAAATTTTCTTTAATTAAATTTTGTTTTCTCCGGCTTTAGATACGCAAAACATGTAAATTCCACGATGGAAAACAATTTGCCAGTAGTGTTGTGACTATACTTGGTTCAAGTTCTAGCTTAATTAAATTTTCCATTAGCATTTTTGTTGTTATTTTTCTCACACTCATAATAAAAAAAAAAATGGTCTCTCTTCATGCACAATACACACACACACACACACACACGCACGCATCTATGCACACTTAAATAAACATAATTTCCTTTTTTAATTAAGGAATTTTAATTGAATAAAATATTAATTTAATTAAATGCGTTTTTTTGTTGATGCGACAAACAGTACGGCGTCGTTTGTTTTAACAGAAAAAAAGTTTAAAAAAAAATTTTTTTGTTTTTGTTTTATTTTAATCGTCGTCGTCGTCGTCGATGTATCGTTGCGCGAACTCTTAAGTGAAATGACTGAATTATTTGAACGATATAATATTGGCTGAGGTGAATGACCGACGGGCCCGCGTGTGTTTTTTTGTTTGTTTGTTTGTTTTTTCTTCTTCTATTGCACCAACACAACGTTATATCTATGATTGTGTTTTATTGTTGCTGTTGTCAAAGAAGAGAGCAAAACATTAATAATAATAATAATAATAATAATAATAATGACACACTCTCCAATGTTAATGTTTTCAGTTGTTTACTATAGTTTATATGTGTTTAAAAGATTCAAAAGAATATTCACCCCAATGTATGTATATATTTATTGTAAAATTGTATGATTTTTTCTATTGGAAAAAAATGCGCGCGCAAATGAAATAAAATTTCCTTGGAGAAATATGTATTCTAGTGTTTGTGCATTTCTCCAACTTTCTATGCAATTCCAAAAAAAAAAAAAAAATGAGAGAGAATCAAAACAACGCATTTTGCATATTACACGAAACCAAAATCAAAGAGATAATTTTTGTAGAGCGCGCGCACAGCTGTTTACGGGTTAATGTACTGTATTCCCATCTGTTATATGTTGTTAAAATGAAATGGGAAATGTTTTGTTATTGTATTGCTGGATCACTCTTTAATGATTCTCTTTTTATTTTTTAGAGTGCCGCTATGGTGTATTGGTGAAATTTTGCGTTTTTACATTTTGCTTTGAAAGAGGGGAAATTTTTTTTGGAGACAAAATTTTATTTTATACTTTTTGCCGGCATTTCTGGCGTTTTAAATTTCTCCAAAGAAATGTAAGTTTATTTTTCTGTGTGTGCGTGTGAATTTTTTGCGGTGAAAGTTTTTCTTTTTCGTTTTGTTGGCTATACAACTGTGTTGCGGTTTTTTTTTCATTTATTTTAATATGAGGAGAAAGTTTATGCTGCTGCTTAGAAAAATTGCATTGCGTCTGTGATTGTGTAAGTGTGTATAGTTTAATGTGCGCACGATATACTTCCTGTCTCCATCTCTATCACACGACAGTGATAAAATTCTATGGAAAATATGGTTTTCCAGTTGCGGTTTTTCTATGCAGTTTACACTGTAATACAATTATTATTTTTTTCTTCAAAGGAGCATAATTTTTATTAATTGTAAGGTTTTCTTTATTTAAATAATTAAATATTTTGTATATTTATAATTTTTATTTTTGTATTAAATTAAATTAAATTAAATATTCTCTTTTTGCAATGTAAATGGGTGTAATTATTTTTTGTTGTGCCCACATTTAATTAATTTTTTGTTTTCTTTGGTTATTATATATTTATTTAATTATTTATTTTTTTTTAATTTTATTTGCTTGGTTTCTCAACAATATTTATAATTTCTGTTTAATTAGACTTAATATGCTAAATAATTTATCTTTTTAAAATGCATTTTTGTAGTTTTTTTTTTCTTTTTTTGTAATTTTTGCTATTGCAAGACAGAAACAAACAATTAAAACCGTGAAAACATAATTTCTATTATAGAAATATATCCTAAGACTAAATTTTTAATTAATTAATTAATTTTTTCTTTTAATTACAATAAATACTGATTGTTTTATGCATTTATTAGATCCTCCACAATTTCTAAATTTTTTTTTTCGATAAATTTGTACAATGCGCGTATGCTTTACTCAACTTATAACATAAAAACATAAAAATAAAAACATTAAAATCTCTAAGGAAAAAATAATAAAAATATTTTACAGTGTAATTGATTCAAAGTAGAAAAAAAATATGTTTCTCTGCTTTTAGGTTTATTTTTTAACAGGTGGAGGCAGTATCGCTTATGTGTGGCCCGGTTTGTGTCTGCGATGGTCCTTGTTGCTGCTGTTGACTCTCGTAACGTTGCCGTAGACTTGCCAAGGCGCTTAACAGACGATTATTTGCGGCATCGAGGGCAGCAATTTGTTGTCCCTGTGCTTCAATAACACGCTGTTTGTGGGTCAACGCCAATGACATTTTTAATTGTTCACGACGAAGCTCCTCTTCCATTGTTATTAATCTGATAAAAATAAAAAAGAAACAAAATTAATGCCATATAAAAGTGAAAAACATTTCATGGTACTCATACCGTGCAATAATGCTACGCATTTTACTCTCGCTGTGCTGTGACACATTCAGATCACCAGTTTCGCCATCTAAATCATTTCCACTGCCACCGCCATTCGAACGAATATCAGATTCTTCAAGTTTGCTGCGTAAAGAGTCAACAGACGCCTGTAGTCGTTGAATTTCTCGTTCGCAAACATCAACTGAACGATTCGCAGCTGCTTCTGCTGCTGCACTATTACCGTTTGTTACCGCAAGACTCATATTACCACCGACTGCACGTCTTCGGTTTCCACCATCTAAATTTGCTGCTGTGTGACACAATCCTGTGTAATAAAATAATTCAAATTTAGAGTTAAAATTCAGAATTTTTTATTGAGAAATACAAACCTTCGGTGTCTGTGGAGCTGTCGGAGAGAGTGCGTGCGGATTCTAGACTTAAACGTCGTTGGTATCGATCACGAAGACCACTCACCATACCATTGCTGATGCCGTTAGTAGTTGCTACAAGTGCTGCATGGTATGTTCCTCCGCGGCCATCGCCATTCGGTATATGTTTTCCTACGTTTACATTTGTGACGACTCCCGACCGTTGCGTGTTAATGTACGTGGGCTCGATGGGCTCTTCCCGTTTTGTGTATTGCATTAAAGGGTTAGTACGAGGGATACGCGATACACCACCACCTAGTCTTCGCGATCCACTTAAACCGCCGTTCAGCACACTGACGCTCATTAAAGCAGCTCGATCCTTTTCCTTTAAAAGTAAATCGTCATCTGCTTCGTCTACATCTGCATCGATGTCATATCCGTTTCCTGTAATTATTCCTGTTGTCAGAACGTGATTTCCATTGTCGATACCGCAAAAGTCACCACTCAAATGTTCCTCGCTCGATGAAGGAGTAAGAGAAGAAGCTTTGTGATGGACGAGTCTGCGGTGGCTTAATTGAGGGACGCGAGAATGCTGTCCACTCTCATGATGATGGTGGTAAAGAGGATTTTTAAATGCTAAAGGCTGGACTCCTGTGGTATTTGTTACATTATTGCTTTGGTATTTGTTGCCATTGGTCAAACGACGGCCACCGCGTATGCCGTTGCCGCCATTGAATTCAATGTTCTGTTGGCCCACGAGTTCCACGGGACTAGAGCTCTGTGATTGCGTTGCAATACTCTGATATCCCGAGCTGCATATATTTGATATTTGGCCAATGGAAATGTTGCTTCCTTTTCCGCCGCCATTGCATCCGTTTTGGTCTTTCTGGCCAACAGTAATTGTCGTCTTATTGTTGTTATTTCCGGATGACGATGAAACGACATTATTATTGTTGTTGTTGTTGGCAGATGCAACATCAGCCGCCTTTTTTTCATTGTGTTCCTCTGCGTACTTTATCAGATCGTCGAGATCTTCGAGATTCATTGGCATATTTGAGTTTGACGAAGAACAATTAGTGGCCGAGGCGGAATGGTGCAGCGGATTGAAATGGTGATGGTGATTGTGATGATGATGGAATTGTTGGTTAAGATTCGAGTCGGACGTTATCGGTATTCCTAGACCTAATGGTAAAGCAAGTGTAGTGCTAATGCCACCACCAGCTGACCGATCACTAAGTAAACTCAATTGGGAACCAGATAAGTTTCGATTTCTATTTCCACCGATATGTGTCGATGTGATTCCGTTTTTCATTACAGGAGTTGGGCTTTTCCGCACAAATGCGTTTGAAGTTTCCAAACCAATTTGAATTAAGTTTGAATTGAGATCTTCAGTGTGTGCAGTATCTTCTGTGCTGCCATTATTATTTCCAGCTCCATTCGGCATGTGGTGATGTCCTGCATTGTTTCGTGGCAAGGTATTAGCACGGATGCTACCTCCACCAACTAAGCTTCCGTTGCTAGAAGCCGTGTAATAGTGTGATGTTGTGTTGTAGCCGTTTGTGGTGACCACATTTCGCCCTTTGGACACATCATTAGCCAAATGTTGTACTGTGGTCGGAATATGCGCCTCACGTTCGCGCTGCATTCTCTGTTGGCTTGCGGCTGACGATGCAATGCTTGATGTTGAGTGAGAATGTTGTATCGCTGAATTTCCATTTAGCAAAGGAGACACAGTTGGATCATTATAGCGGAAAATATTTTTCTCTAAGGAACTGGGAGTAAGAACACCTCGCATTATACCACGTTCGGCCGGAGTTGGCCTTATAACACTAGTTTGGCTATGGTGATGGTTGTGCATCTCGATTTTCTGCGATGATTGAATCATTTGACCTTCCTTGGCACGTGAAATTGATTCTAAGATCGACGATAGCTGCGCGAGTTCATGCTGCCTATTAGGTGGTAATTTTTGTAAACTTTCAGACAGTAATGAATGAAGTATGGACAACTGTTTGCCCTGATCAATGTATCCTGCCCAATCAATAATTGAGTCAGGCAATGGATTCTCTGATCTAGTTGAAATTTTGTAAAGGAAATCTTTCATTCTAGGAGCCTCTTGTTCAAGAAAATCATTTAAAAATTCCATAAAGTTTTCCTTTCCCTGGAATCGTGTAAAATTCGCTAACGTTTGTAACGTTTTTGCAACTAAAGTAAGATTACGGGTTGCCCGTGCAGAAGGTAACTCTGATAAAAAGGATGAAAAAATATGTGCATTAGCCAAGAATAAAATAAAATCGTTCAAAAGTCAGCAATAAATACCATTTGTAATATTGAATAAACTTGGTGATAGAATAGCTGGACACAAGAAACGCAAAAATATTGAAGCGCTAATTAAGTTGTCGGCCATATCTTCGCGGTCAAGCATTTGAAGTCGCTCGCGGAATGTTGCGAAACATTCTCGCAACTGTGGCGGAAATAGTCTACAATGAAAAATAAAACAAAAATTAAAGTTAAAATTTTAAAGAACTTAATGGAAAAGCAAAAGCTTACTTATGTGACTCAGCAATGCTGTTCCACGAAGATCGTACTGCTGATCGTAGGGCTTGCTGTTGTCGCGATAAAGATCCTGATGCTTTCAACGGATCGACCTCACAATCTTGATCGGATGCAATAACAGCTGATATTGGTGCATTCAGCGTATCTTGTAAATATTGTTCTCCGGTTAGCTTCAAAAAGGCTTCCATACTCTTGGTAGCGAGCGAATTACCACGGAAGGTAAGTCGTTGATCGCCTACACGTAACAAATCTAAGGCAACCACATCCGTTAAGAAAGCACCTGCCATGCCTTGAGCATGCATTAATAACACCAAAGCCTGACCGATGTCTTCTTTAGCCTTAACGCCAATAACTGGCTCCAAGTGTTCGCAAACTTTTTTATAATTTTCTCGAAGATACGTCAAAAAATCTGAATAAATATCTATCGGCAATATGTCGATGCTTTGGAATCGACATTTAATTCGCAGAGTGGGTATAGTGTCTTTCGTACTGCCACTGCGGCCAATACTGTCATGATGTTTCTCGGACATTATCGGATACCAGTCTTCTGAGAATAACCGTGATGTTACATCGTGAATTGGTATTTTCACAGATCCGACAAGGCTGTGCTTTTCATTGGCGCGTTTTTTCTTTTTGTCTCCTTCACGAAATACGTTCACAGTTATCACATTGATGTCTGGTATATCAGGAAAGTCAAAATATTCACCCCAAAATAGCAGATCGGATCGTAATTTTACGGAAGTTCTTCCGTATAGAGTTTTATCTAAATTTATTTCACAAAAATATCGTTTCTTCGTGGGCATTGATTTTGCCTCGTAAATCCACATCTTAAGTGAATTGTCTGTCCGGCGTATATGATCTGCATTTGGTGCAATCGATTTGCGAAGACTGTGAATCCATAGATCACGTTCTTGTCGTGAGCTGCAGCTATAATAACGTTCTCCGCGTGGTCCACCACGCACTTGAAAACAGTGGCGACGTCCTAACACCGACTGATGTACAGGTGCTACACCCACAGCGCCGGTGCAAGACAAATCTATTGTTGACATCACAGCATGACTTGATAATAAACTTTCGTGTGATCTTGAACCTCTTAATCCGCCTGGCCCACGCTTTGTGCGTTCCAGCTTTGTCTGTGATTTCGTTCTTTTAAGCGGGTTCGACCTGAAAGATCTGAAAAAAACCGACACAATTAGTAATAAATAAAAACAAATTATTTAAATATTTTTCTTTGGCTTTAATTACCGTTTGGAGAAGAAATTTGAAAATCGTGAACCGCCACCACCGCTGCTGGTCTGTTCGATTTGTTTCTGACCGAGAACTGGTGTCGCTGGTGCTGATCCACGTCGACATGCCTTCTCATATGATGTGTCTACGCATGAAAAAGAAATAACAGAAAACGATTAAAAATTTTATTCAAAACACTTAACGAAATAAAATATTTAATTAGTTTTAAATTCAAATGTGCCGCTTTATTTCTCTTCTTTATTAAGAATTATCCCATTGACATTCAATTTTTTAATTAATTGTCTGCTCTTTTATGTCATTAGGCGGATATTTTAAATAAAAATAAAAAAAAAACAAATAAAAATATCAATAAAAAAAAAAAAATAAACCCGACTTGACTTAATTTAACTTAAGTCATGTTGAGTCATTTGACACAATTCCCAATAAAATATTTATGTTAGCAAAAACAAAATTAATTTTCGCATGATTACAATTTAATTTCCGGTTAATTTTTTTTTTGTTTTGCATTTTTCGGAAGATGATAATTGTAATTCGGATTAAAAATTAATCTTAAGTCGTTGCACAGTGACTGACTTTAATAAAAAAATCCAGGAAGTTGAATTTACTAAAGAAATTTTGCAGTGAAATGAATAAAAGGTAAATTATTATCAAGAAAAATAACAAAAAACTACTTAAGTGAGTAAAACGAGTGAACTGCCATAAACATTTGTCAAGGTCAACAACAATTTTAACCAATTTATAATCACACTTTAAACGCATAAACCAAACATATAAAAATAATAACCGCGAAGACATTTTATTTACATAAATATAATTTTTTTGGGTTCTTTTAATTAAATAAAGAAAACAAAAATACATTTGCGCATGCGTTATTTACTTAAAAATGTAAACAAGATTATATAACCAAATAAATCACCAACTTTATTCAAATAAAAATTATCTGATTGCAACGATTAAAGAAATTCCAGTTTTACAGGAAAATAACTATCATTTCGTACGATAAAAACGTTAAATCTATAATCTTCTCAGTATTAAGTATTTTTTCCTCTTCATTTCACAGTACTTGAACCATTGTTATTATAAATTTTTAAATAATTACGTCATTTGTACAATATACATATATTTGCAGCAATAGATATGCGCATTTTAAGCGTAACTATTTTTATGTACACAAAAAAGAAAAACAACAAAGCGGATGATTAATCACTTTGCATAAACTATTTTAAATGCAAAAATGTACAGAAAAAAATGAAGAAGTGAACGACATCAACAAAAAAAAACAACAGAAAGTTTTAATCCATTGCGCAAATATAACAAGATTAAATACAAAATCAGGTGTGCTAAAAGTTTCTTTTTTGTTATTTCATTTTGTAAATTTTACTGCACAATTATAAAACAAAAATTAAGTCAACTGTAGGAACACAAATAGGATCATAGATCAGCAAAGTAATGTTATCTGTGTTTACTTTAAAAGCTCATGTAGCTGGTTATAATTGCATTTTAACAGGTTTAATTAACTAAATTTAAAACAAATTAACTATTTTCTTGTTAGTTAAGTAAGTGACTGAAGTATTAAACAATTATTTCGTGGATTTTTCGTTACTAATTTTTCATTAATTAAATTTAATTCGTTATCAATTGAATTACTCGTTTATGTGACTTAATTTTTGTAAAAAGTGACTTATTTCTTATTAAGATAAGGTTTGTTAGTAACATGAATATATTGTGTAGTAAATGCACTTAAATTACCACTTTTAAGTACTGTGCTTCACAAACAAAAATTTATTTAAACGTTTCATCATCACCTGCTTAAAATCAGTAATTTTTTATTTATCTACCTTTTTGTTTTGTTTATTTAACAGGAAAGATCGTATTTCCTTTAGAAAACTACTTAAAATATTCAATGTTATTGTTGTATACAATTTATTATATCGTTTTGCGTATTGTTTCGCTTAAATTCTATGCTGAATTAATAAAAAAAAAAAAAACATCAACGAATCATCAAAGCGAATAAATACCAAAGAATTAAATACAAAAAACGATTCAAAAAATATGCACGATGTGGAACTGGTCACACTGGACACACAATATTTATTATTATTTTCTTGTTTTACCTTTATTGTATTACGTTGTCTACCTCTACATTGTTGCCTTTGATCGGAATTTACTTGTTTTCTATTTCATTTGATTAATTTTTTCAGTGTCTGTTTGTTTACCTTCGTTTTGATTAATCAAAAAAATGAACAAAAAACTATTTTTCTGTTAAATCAAAATTTTACAAAATAACAATTCTGAAGGTCATCTAAAGATGAAAAATTAATTTAATTTTTTTTTTTGATTATTTTTTATATGAAAATTATTTATTACATAATGAATCAATAAACGGGAAACAACTAACTGATGATTAGTAGAAAAGCAGACATTTTGTGGATTAAATAAATAAAATTATGTAAGTAGAATATGATTATTCATTTGTTTTTCTACGAACTGTTTTGTTTTCTGCAGAAAAAACACCGAGATATAACGTTCTTTAGATAGATATTTGTATTTTGTGTATCTTAAATTCCTGAGATGTGATGATTCTGCTTGGTATTCAGGGAACAAAACGATATTTTTAATGTTTTTTCAAAGTAAAAATTCTTTAAGAAAATTATCGACTTAAGTTTAACTCTTTTCTTGTATAATAAAATTTCATTGCAAAAATTAAATAATCAAAAACCATTTTCCATTAAATTTAAAGTAATAAACAAAATATATATACTATTGACTTAATTTAACAAAAAAAGTTAAGTAAGAAATAATTAGCATTCCGTGAATAATTCTTTTTTATTAATTATTATGAAAAGTAATCGCTAATTACAACACAAAATTTACATATGTTAAATACACACTTTATTATAAATAAATTAATGTTAAAAAAAAAATAAACATTTAAATGTTACTTAACTAAGCTGGCTTAACAAAAATGTTTGTGCTTCTCAAGTTAAATAAATTTAAATGATTTACTGAAAAATTTTTGTTTATTTTTCAATGATTTAAGCGACATAAACGCATCCTTAATTAGTTTTGTAATAATTCTTTGCGAAAAGGACCTTGTACTACGCGATAGCCACAGTTATAATGACTAAAAACCGTTATTCTTTACATAATTACATAGATTTGTTACAGGAATGTTACCTTTTCTAAGCCCAACTCTGATTTTATTTCAAAGAAACTTTTTTGTAACTAGAAAAATAAAAATTCTTCTCATTCATCTAACAAACAAATCAACATAAGTTTTCCTCTAATTTATTAAATAATTTTAAAACAACGACCACAAAAAACTATATGATTAGTAAGAAAAGAAATGAAAAATAAAACATTAAAATTACTAAACAAGAATGGAATTTTGTTTATAAGGAACGGTCCGATCGTATGCAGAGAGTTTACGCAGCAACAGGTTTTTTTTTTTTCGTTGTTTATTAATTTTACTATGCTCTGTTGATGTTATTATTGCTGATGCTGATGCTGCTGTTGTTGTTTGTTATTTATTAATACAAATTTGTTGATAATTTATTTATTTAAAAAAAACAAAACATTACAAATAACAACCGGAATGGAGCACAATACATGGTATTAAATATCATTTTTCATTTAATAAAACATATTCTATTGATTTGTTATTTTAATTTGAAAAAAAAAAAAAAAAATAATAATAAACAAAAATTCATTTGATTGAAGAAACAAAACGCAATAAACGAAGAATAAGATGAAAAACAACGAATCGCAGCATAACCAATGATTTTTTGACTGGAAAGCATACCAAAAATTTATTTATCTAATGAAAAAAAAGAAAAGAAAACAACTCAGAAACAACATAACACACAACATAAATAATAATAAAATATAAAAAGAAGAAATAATAATGCCACATAAGCTTATGCCATGGTAGAGAAGGTTGAACATTTCTATATATTTTGTGGATTAAATGGCAAAAGTATAGATGCTTAAAACCCGTACAAGGATAAATTAGTTTTTATTTATTGATTTTTTATTAAAATAAATTGTTATAAGGTGTTAAAGGTGACTTTTTTTGTGGTTGATTATCGACTGTTTTATTTTTAACACTTTGCAGACTAGAGTGATACAAGCATTATACAGTTAAGTAGTTTTTTGGCAGTTTTTAGTTGACAACGACTATAATTGATTATTTTTAAAAGGGTTACTACTTTATAAAATTACCCTTAAACTAAACACAACATAATTAAAGAAAGAAACAACAGAAAACACTTGCCATTGTATTATCTTTTTCCCACTACAATAGAAAACAAACGACAAAAAAATCAATAGTAGGAAGCAAGTTAGTTAAAAAAAAAGTGGTTTTAGTGATACAAAAAAGTCACAGAAATAAATTCTCACCACCCTTAAAATACTTAAGATAATAAATAAGGAAATAGTTAATTTTATTTCTTTTATGGTTTTTCTTCATTTATTTCTTTATCATTTTCTTATTTCTGTTTTATTTAGTCTCTAATTAAGTGACCTACATTCGATTATATGTTTTTTTTTCATATTACTTCACTTTACTAACATTTAATTAAATTAAATAAAGAAAATAAATAAAATTTCTTATCTTGTAAATAGTAATAATAATAATAATAATAATAGAAACTTAAGCCCAATTAAAGGGTGTTCCGCATGATAATCGAATTATTATTTAAGCTGAAGAAAAAATACATAGAAAATAAGTCAACGAACTTAAACATAAAAATTAACTTAAGTCACATAGAAAAATGGTAATTAAGTGTTACAAAAAAAAAAAACACTTTTCATTGGTTAATCTGATTAAAAACCAATTTTCATTGGTTTATTCACTGCTTTTTGTGCATTTAAAATAATTATAGACTTATTGCTTAAGTAATAAGGTTATCAAATACACAACTATTTTGACTTTGTTAAGCTGACATTATTGTATTCTTATGTTGTGCAAGTTATGAGCAATGTTAGCTTAAAATTTTCTATTTTATAGGCTTAATTCCTTATTGCCTACAGTTACACAACACTAGTATAGATTACAGTATTTTAGGCATCATATTCCAGCAATGCTAACAAGTCTTACAACTCTGGATAGTTTTTTTCTAATAGTAAAACAACAGAACATTTACTTTTTGCTAAATTACAATCATATATTTAAGTCTATTAAATTCGCATAACAAAAACCATACACATTTATTAATAGTGTCAACACCGCTTAATTAATTAATTAATTTATATTTTTTATAACATTAATAATCATTTTAATAATTAATAAAGCAAATAAATGGGAAAAAGAACAACAAAAATATAAAAATTTTGATTAAAAACGTGAGATTAAATGAAAGGAAAAAAAGTATTATAAGAAGTACAGTAACCACACAATCATGATTTCACGCTCTCATTTTCATTTTTATATTATTTATTATTAATAATTTTATAAAATAAAAAAAACCTTTTAAAAATTCAAAAGATTTTTGTTATACAAACGTTCAAAATACCACGATTATTACGTTAGAAGCTAATAAAAACGTTAACACATAACGCGAACATATTTTTATATTTTTCGCAAGATTAATTATTATTTTATTTTATTTTCTTTCGAATTTAAATTGTCTGTAAAAAGTTATTAAGTTTTGGCTGTTTATACGTAATTAATGCATTAAAAAAAAAAAAAAACAAAAAATTAGCTAATAATAGTGTCGATTTGATTGATGTTTGACTTAAGTATGTTAAGTACCTAATGTTTACTCACAACAACTGGAAAAATTGTTTTAAATTATAACGAGAAAAGTCATTTTTTCACTAGAGATATTTAATTTAACGACAATAATAATTTGTAAATTGAAATTTTATTGATAAAAGCATATTTTATCTAGCGTTTTTTTGTTTTTTGGTTTGTTTTCGACCAATAAAAATGCTTAAACTATTTAATCATGCGCAGTTGTGTACACTTGCTTAAGTTATTACATGCGCGCACAGAATAATAAAATTGAAATAATTTTTTTTTTAATAGTATAAGCAGTAGTGTATTTTTGATAAAAAATAATTTAATTAAAATATTTTTCTTTATTTTTTTATTTCTCTTTCTATAAACGAAAAAAAACCTTGATTTAAACGCATAATAATAATAATAACCGTTCAATAATCACTTAATCGATAAAAGTTATTATTCTTGGCTTTGAATAGAAATAAAACAAAAAAACAACTCAACTTAAAATGGTGGAAATAAAATAATTTAAGTAAAGTAATCATGCGCAATACATACTATAGTATTGTATTAATTAAGAAAATTTCTTAAATTTGAAAAAACCGATTAAAAATAATTAATTAATTAATTTTTCTTTATCACAATTTTATGTTTATCAATTTTATTAATTAAAAATATTTTTTTTTTGTTTATTTATATCGCTTAATCAAGAGTTGTACTTATGCAATTGACTGTAAAATACATGAATAACAACAAAAAAATGATATAAGAATAAGCGTTGAACCGTCGTCTTTGATAAAAATTAACCCAAATAATGAATTTTTCTGTTATTTTCTGTCATCAAAATATTTCGTAAAATGTTTTTTTAAGTAGTTTTTATTAGTTTATTTACTTTTAAACGATAATAAGTGGTGTTCATTATGATTATATTAAATATAAATACAACATAACGCATAATTTTCGATTTCTATTTCTATTTTAAGTATAAATAATAGGTGAAAATTAAGCAACAATCACATTAACAATCAAAACAATAAAGAAAACATAATTATTATGTTCATTATTATTATAACTATTAATAATGAACTTTGTCTGAAAAGAAGTGAAAAACTGTTTCTATTTTCTTTATTAATTAATATATTTTTTTTTAATTTACTGAAAAGTACAAAAACAGTTTTTATTAAAGAAAAATAATTAAATTTAATTTATTATAAAAAAAAAAGCGAAAATTTAATTAACAAATTAGAAATGCAGCTTAAAATTTTTATATATTTCCTGTTTGATTAATTATATTGTTCATCTTTGAATGCTAATAAAAAATAATAATAATAATGGTATAGTCAACAGATGGTGCTCAATAGCATTAGAAAGTTAGAAATCGATAAAAAGTAATTAATTCATTAAAGAATAATAATAATAAAACCCTTTTATAGCGTTAAAAATTGTTTTCTGAGGAGTTATAATAATCGAACATAATTATGTCATTTCTATAGTTAAAACTTAACCCCTAAATTATAGCAATTAAAATCAAATTAACACACATAATTACCAGATATTTTCTATGCTAGAAAAACTAATCAAAAATTTCCTGTTTCTTTTTTACGATTTTATTGATTAACAACGACAAATGGCATAATGATTATTACATTTTCCAAAAAGGTAAAACTAACTAATCGACTTTTATATTTGCTTCAAAAACTAAATTTATTACTTTTTAATAATAAAAAAAAAATTCTGCTTATAGGTAATGATTGTTAATAATAAAAAAAAAAAAAAGAATCGTTACACGTGACTTAATCTAATCATTTATATTCATTTGTTTTTTATTTTTATTTTCTTAACGTTTTATTAGAGCGAATAATAAAGCTTTTGTCATGTCATGACACACTTTTTGGTGTTGTTGATGGCAGTATTTTTATTTTTAATGTGGCTTAACTAAGCCACAATCAGGCAGCACTGGTAACAAATAATAATAATACTTTTTCTGTTTTATTTTTTAAATAATAAATATATATATATTTTTTGTGGTTTTCTTTCTGTTGATTATTATTATTATTATTTTATTTACATTTAAGTAACAAAAGATATATAATTACATTATATATATAAGTTGACTTTAACCTAACCTAACAATTATTTATTTATTAATAATTATAACGGAAAGTTTATTTATTATTATTATTATTTTTATGCTTTGAAAATAAATATTTATAATTTTAATGTTAATATTTGTATTGTTTTATGTACAATCGGACAGCAAGCTAGGTACTATTTAAGCGACACTTTTATTGGTAAAAATACATAAGTAGCATATTTGCGGTAAATAAATATTAATTTATTTTTTGTTGACTTTTCTTTTTCATTTTATGACTTAAGTCACTTACATGTATCTAATGGCTTAATTATAGTTGATTAAAGTTCATTAAGTAAAATTTATTTAATTTAAAATCAAATCTTTTTCTGGCTTAACAAATTTTTCCCAAAATACTTAAGTCACCTAATAATAAAGAAATTAAGTAATTGACAGTAAAAATTAAGATAATTTAATTAAAAAAGAACACAATAATGTGATATTTAATTCGTTTACAGTGATTTCAAGCCGTTTTACTGACTTTATTTATGTTTTTTAAGTACTTATGTCACTTATTTGTATTAAAAATGGTTTAATTACATTAAAAACTATACTTAAAACAGTTGAATTTTTTCATTAATTTCATTTAAGTAAATATCCGGTCATCAGTTGAATATAATAACTGTCAAAATAATCAAATTAGTCAACCGGAAAGGGTTTAATTTTTTGAATAATGATTTTTGTTTTTAAGTAAACATAAAATGGTACTCAATCTGTTGGCTTGTTATTGATTGAAATTGCAATAGAATAATCCTGTTAATGCGATTTTCAAGGAAATTTCAACAATAACAACACCAAAGAGCAAATCTAATTAACACATCTGGCTAAATTATAATTTAAATAAGTAAAGTGTGAATTAATGAAATAAAAATAAACAGAATTTAACCGTACTGTGCAATAAACAAGACACTGCATATAATAGATGAAAAAAACATTTTTTTAATAAATTAAAATTGCACGACTTTGTGTTTTTATTTAATTATTTTTAATTCGTGTCATGGTTGTCAAAGCGTGAAAATAAATAAATATATAAAAAAATTTTGATTAAAATTCATCATTTTATACAAAATTAACCAGACGTAATATTTTCGGACTCTATTTGTTGATGTTATTCACTAGAGACTCCTCGCTTACGCTTTTTTTATTCCATCTGGTTATTGCACTTAGAAAAAAATAATAAAGACAACAAATTTACTGATAATTGCATGTTGATGTTTATATTGCTGTTAGTTACATCCCACAATGTAAACGAAACGATGCATGACAATAGAAAAAAAATACACAGATTCTATAGACAAAAAAAACACGAACATTTATTTTTTAAATAATAAAATAATTAAATAATGTGATGTGTCTTGACCAGGGACAATATAATTTGACTTAAAACAAAGCAAACTATTAATCCTTGATGCTAAATAAACCTATGACGCCTCTTTGCAAACCGTTCAATGCATCTCTGACCGATTAACGTTAATAAATATCCAGAGACAAAGGAAAATAAAACAATGCAAAAACTCTATTTTACCAGAATGAACCGCAGTATCGTCTTCCGTATTATTCACTGATGTTGGTGGCCTTTGATGTTTCTGCTGTTGTTGCTGTTGCGAGTCGTTTTGGGTTTTATCACAAGACGTCAATGCGGTTTGAAAGAAAAATTCCTGAATAAAGTCATTTAGTTTCTCCTCATTTTGTTGCTGCATTAATCGCTCCAATCGTTCAAATTGTAATTCACAGACTGGATGCGGAAGATTCAAATCGCAACTATTCGCGTCATTAATTTTGGTCGAAGTTAAACTTTTCAGCAGTGAATTAGACCGAGATAGTTTTGTAGAATGTGCTCGTCGTATAAAGCTGAGCGATTTTTTAGGACTGGGCGATGTCGCTGAAGAATCCCCAGAATAGTTAAGTGAATTCATCTTCGGTGTGGACTTTAGTAGGAAGGAGTTTTTCGGTGGGAAAGTATTTGCTGCCGATAAATTCTGCGGTAAAGTTTTTGATTTTTCTTTAGCGGCAGCAACATCAACGCGAGCAGCTGGTGGTGAAATTACTGTAGGCACTCCACGTTCAGCGAGTGTCAATATATTTGAACGACTTCGCGATTTCATTAAACGGATCGGTGTTGATGTATTACTGTGACGATCCTTCTCCTTATCACGTCCAGTATCAGAATTTGTTACAAATTCATCGCTGCCACGATTACTGCTCGCTTTTGCTTTAAGTTCATTTGCTGTTGTCGCGGCCAGAAGTGAATCGTCGAGACTCCACTCAAAACTACAAGCACTTAAATCCGGATTGTAAAGACGATCAAGAGACTGTTGGCTACCAGTTATATCTGGCTCTGTCAGTATATCATTCAGTGGAACATAAAATGTTGATCTTCGACGTGATGTCTCCTCAGAGTTATTACCACTAACACTTGTTATGTTGCTATTACTCAACGATAACGTTTCTGTCATCGTAGTTATTTGTTGCATTTTTATTTTTTTAAATTAATATTATTATTTTTATATTTTTGTGAAATAAATTTTCTTTTTTCGGTTTGAAATTACCACTTTTATTTTATCACTTTATCATTTCTGCTTTTTTCACATAACTGCGTACCTATTTTTATTATTTTATTGCACCTATAAAGATTATTTATTTATTTATTCTTCTTTAACCTTCGTATGTATTGATTTATTTTTTTCATTTTTTACATTTTTTCATTTATTTATTAATTTTATATTTGTATTGAGGCGAACCGCGAAAAAAAGCGAATAAACCACGATAAAAGTAGAATAAAGTCAAACAGAATTATCTTTAAGTAGTTTTAATACAATAATAAATTAACGTAATGAACAGTAGAGACCTGTTAAATATAACATACCATACACACGACGATAATTAATTAATTGCGTTATCAACGTTTTTAGTCATTCAAAAAAAATTTAACAAATAAAAAAAAAAGAATTCCCGCAAATAAAATTAAAATAATATTTGTAATTTGCTTAAAGATTAATTAATTAAATATATACATTTTTTGTTTGTTTATTTTCAGAAACACAAACGATTTGATAAAAAGTTAAAATTACAACGCAATTAATGTGATAAAGAGTAACGAAAAAAAAATATTTAATTCAATTTATTTATCAGTAAAGTCTGCGACTTTTATTTGTTTATTATTATTATTATTGTGGGTGTGTGAGGCGAAAATATATAAAAGATTAACATTTGTTAAATTATTATTTTATTGCAGGCAAATCGTAATTCTGATTAGGTATCGCTTAGATTAGATTAGAACGTTTTTTTTAATTATTAAATCATAAAAAAATGTTATTTTTATAATAGAAATTTATTTCTTTTGCCACAAAAGAACAAAAAAAAACTGTTTTAAAACCCTGACCAATCAATTACAGGTAAAACTATGAATGTCATACGATTGAAACGATAAAATTCGAATAAATACTGCAATTGTGATACTGTGTTTGCTAAATTTAATCATTTTATTTTCGCTAAAAAAAAAACTTTATTTCTTGATAAGAGATTTGCACAAAACAAAAGTCAATTTTATTTCACAAAAAAAAAAAAAAAAAAACACTGTGACTCATCGCAATTAAAAATGAAAATACATAGAAATTGTACGGAAAAGTAGTAAAAATTAATAAATAAACGAAGCAGAAGTAAACATTTTCATTATTATTATTCCAAATGGGGGACACATATTACCATTTTGACACTCAATTCTCCATTCACTTGTATATATATTATTTTTATTAATTTATTTATTAAAAATTAAAAACAAAAACACACTTAGAATTAATTAAAATACTAAAAAAAAAACAACAGAAGAATTTTTAATCCTTTTAACACACAACACAAACAATTATTAAAATAATTTATCACAAAATAAAAAATTATTACTTTTACTTTAAGTAAAATTAAAAGTAATTAAAAACCGCACGCATCTTAAACACTTTTACGTAAAATAAAAACAAAATACTTTTTTAAGTAAATAATTCTTTTGTTTTTTTTATTATTTTCTTTAAGATGCGAAACAATAAAAACAAATACAGAACAGAGTTTACATTCACTTATATGTACGTAAGTAAAATCCCCAAAGTGAACACGTCAACGTTGCATTTTAGACTGACTAACGAAACAGTTGAAGAATGGAAAAAAAAATAACAAAACAATACTAGCCTGCTGTAAGCTTTAAGTATAAGTTAAGAGTATGAGTGCGTTTTATTAAATTTATTTTAAAGCTCGTCGTATTGTATAGTCAACTTTGTTAGTTTTTAATTTAGCTAAAACGAGACGAATACTAAGGAATGTTTATTTTTTTCGCTCTGTTTTATTACCAGTGGCGTGGAATTTCTGTACTTTAAACTAACTTAAAATTTTAGATTTAAGTACATTAAATAGTTTTGCAGTAACATTACACACACGTTTAAGAATCTACAACATATTTAATCCTTTAATCGCTTATTGTGCCCATTAAGTATTGAATGACAAACCAAATAAACTAAAATTTATGTCAAAGACAATAAATTTCGATAAAAAGACACAAAAAGAATAATCAATAATTTTGTGTTAAAAATACGATTAAAACACGTTAGTTTACCTTTAATTTCCTCATCACTCGCCCGCCTTTACCTATAATAAACTCTGTCTCAACTAGAAATAATTAAAAATGATTTAAACTTTCAGATATAATAAGAATAATTTTATTTTGTCTTCTTTTTTGTTAAGAAATAAATAAAAACACCAACCAGCCGGGCAACCAGCATCGTCACCCATTTCAAAGTCATAAACAAAACATAATGTAATGTGAAGAGAGAAATATATAAGAATCTAAAGACACCGTAAAAAAAATAAGAATATTGTTAAGTCACTATATAGATAGACATAGAATAAGAATAAAAGAAATATTTCTATATGTATACAACTGTGGATTTATTATTATATATTTCTTCTTCTTTTTTTACCATCTGAACGCAACGTTAACATACGTCTTAAGTCGCTTTTAGTATTTTTTTTTAAAGAGGAAAACGAAAAACAAAAAACCATCAGCTGCTGCAGCTGAGCGTATCAAGCAGTCGCATAACAAAAAATAAACACCAATTCGTACACCAAAAGAATTGAAATAATAATTTTTTTAACAATATTTTACTCAATGTACTTAAGAAGTTTTATATCTTAAGCACAGCACAGCGACACTTCTTTTGCCCAGAGAATGAATTTAAAAGAAAAAAAAAAGTTGCACAGCAAGAGACATTTCTTGTTTAAAAAAAATAAATAAAATAACAATTATTAAAGCATTTAAAGAATTAAAAATGATATAAACAACTTGTTTGTTATTGCGCATGCGACAATGTCTTAAAAAAAGTAACATACAAAATAAATGAACAACAATAATCTTCTCACAAAAATAAAGAAAAAACCATCAGTCAAACGTAGATGTGCATGATTTTCATTAAAAATAAAATTATTTAATTATAATTACATAAAAAAGGCGGAAAAGTTTTCGTTTTCTTTTCTTTTTCATTTATTTATATTTTTTAATGACATTTTGACGCCATATTTAATCGTTTTTTATGTTGCTTATATATTTTTGTTTTGAATTTACATTCAGCTGCTTGCTGTTTATTTAAAGAAATTTATCAAAAATTTTTTGGTTAAACAAAAATCATTTATCAAAATCCTCTGTGTATTGATTACAACAGCACTTGCAGCAAAGAATCGTTTTAATGTTTTTATAATCACATATAACCTAAAAAAACAATTCTTTTTTTTTTATAAATTTATCTACAACTTCGCATAATAACATAAAAAATATAAAAATAACTAACTACCCTTCAATGATTCCCCGTTGTTTTATTTTTTTTAGCGCATTTATTACATTTAAGTCACTTTCGATTTCTTGTTGCATTTTTTAAACTGGCTTAAACTCAGCTGGATATGCTTTGTTTACTGTAATAATTTTATTTTTTTTGTTCTTCCCTTAAAACAACCTTTAGCCTCGTCGGTATTTTTTTTTTCGAATAATAAACGTGATTACAATGCATTTTATTATAATTATTGCTACCGTTTTGGCTTGAAATAACTAGACTTAAGCCTTCCAGCCAGCCTACTTTAGAGATAATAAAAATAACTAAAGAAAAATATAAACAAAAACAACAGGACATTTTTTGGAGAACAATGTGTGATTTAAGTATATATTTACTGCGCAGTAAAATTTAGCTTAATAACGTAAAATAAATATGGCTATCACCATCAAGCAGATGTCATTTGTTTACATTAAATTATTAAAAAAACAATTTTTGCAATACGTTGATAATTTTTCATACATTTTTTTTTTATATTTTTCTTGTCTTTGATATCAAAAAACTTTTAAAAAATGATAAAAGGTGACTTTGTTCAACTGTAAACTGAATTTTTATTAAAAAAAAAAACGAACGAATGAGTGAACACCTGTCATGGTAGAACCTTTTTTCTTGTGATTTTTTTCTTGTGTATTCTGTTTAAAATTTTCTTTAGAATTTAAGATACATTTACGGATGGTGTTGTTCAGCGAACCGTAAAATCGTTCGCATTAACCAACTAAACATAAAAAAGGGACTTAAATTTTTTTAATTATTTACCAAAAAAAATTTTTTAAGCAGAAAAATAAAAACGAAACAAGTTTGAACCTGAATTGCTTGTCTTATTTTTATAAAATACTTTTTGTCTGTATCCTGAATGTCAAATGTGAATATAGTTTGAGCACACAGGACGTGACAGGATGAGATTTTCTTTTATTTCTTTTCAAAACAAAAATTTATTTCAATGGAATTCATACAAATTTTCTGAATTCGAATTTTTATTATTACTTCTTTTGTTTTTTCTCTTTTCATTTAAATTTAATTCTCTTTAATAATATACTATAAAACAGTACATGGCTTAACATAATCTGTTTTAAAAATTAATGAAAAACTTTATCAGAGAATAAAATCATTAAAAAAGCAAACCACGAATGAATGAATTAAAAGAAAAATTCAACTGGCGCAAAAGTATTTAATTAATTTTCTAATTTATTAAGTGACTTAGTTCAGTAACAACAATTAAAAACAATTAAAACGCTGATAAATCCACCAAAAACAAAATGTTAATTCCAGTTCAGTAGGATGACAAATGAAAAAAAAAAACAAAAATAATATTACTAAGTTAAGTCATATGCTAAATGCTGCTAAATCGTGTAATTAAAATCAATTAAACTAGAAATTATTATTATCTTTGTTGAAATTTTGCTTAAACAATAAAAACGTTGCTAGAACTGACTTAACGAACACAGTTCAGTATCAATTACTATTGTGAAAATGTGACAGAGTTGTATTTCATGATTATTTAATTATTTAAAAGTCGATATAATCCGCAGTAATTGCATTATTACCGACTCTGTACAGTTTACTCTGTTTTGTTTTTCTTTTAAATTAAAAATAATATTAAATATATATTATGATGCTCGACTGAAATTAATATATTTAAATAAAATAAGTATTATAAGCATTAAGTCATTTAACACACAACATTTTGCCACAATGTTAAATGAATTAAATAAAAAATAAATGACAAAACAAAAATGCAGCTTAGTGAAGGTTGAATTAAATTAATTTCTTCTTTTTTTTCAGTAATAATAATAATAAAAACGCATATGAGAATCATGAATAATTATTATTTTTAATTTTTTCGCTGTTATGTACATATGTGTGTTTATAGCTGCTTAATATTGCGTGCGATATGAAATCAGACATGCGTCGTCGACTTAAATAAATAAAATTATTTTTGAAACACATGTGGTGCGTTTTGTTTTAATTTATTCATTTGTTTATGTAATGCTTTTATAAAATTAATAATAATACAATTTATAAACAGAAAATTTACTTAAATAGAGAAAAGGAAATTGGTAAAAACTGTGCAGGTAAAACACCAGATGAATTAAAAATTATAAAAACGGTTTTTTTGTCGTTTTTATAAACGTTTCTAAGCAATGTCATCAAACCATATCGACGAGTTATTTCTCTTGTTGTTCGTTGATTAAGCGATAATTTAATTAAATTGTATTTTTGTCTTTGTTTTATTGAAATAAACGAAAAACAGTTAACAAAAAAAAAATTAATGTCATCGACTCGTTGTCTGTTTAATTAATTTGTCGTATGAGGTAACCAAATGTTAATTTGTCTGCTATTTTGATTACTTAATGAGTGTTCGGTTTTGTAAAGTAAGATTAGTATCTATCTATTACTTTACAATTCAGAAACATTCTTGTGGCGCCTGATCTCTGTCATATTAGCTTTAAAGAGTCTGCGACTACCTTGCAAAAGAGATTATATTTTTTTTTTCTCTACTTTGCACAACGATTCGCTTAATGGACTTAATGCTATTCAAAAAGAAAAATGAAAACAACAAATCCGTATTAATGAAATGACCAGCTGTTTAAATGTCAGAAATACTTCCGCCTACAATTTTTATTTTGTTGTATTTAATTTGCTGTCGATAGGTATCGAGTTACAAAAACGCATTGTACATATATAAATTTCTTAGCAAATTTGCAGTTTCTTTACGTGACTTAATAAGTAAGTGACCATTCTTACATAATGAAAAATACAGTCATAAACCGGATATATTCGTGCACATCGTACCACACCAAAACCATTAAAATAATTATTAATTTGGTGATAGAACTTCCTACATGCATTGTAATTAACTGTCAACGTTCAAAGTCATACACAGAATAAGAAATAAAATTTATTTTCACATAAATTTAAGAAATAAAAAAAATTGTGTTATTGACACTTAAAAAAGAATTTAAGTCAATTAGTTAAAAAGAAAACAGTGAAATTTCAATTAATTAAATATTAATAAAGTGGTTGCTGGTATTGTTGGTTTATTATTAAAATTAACTGATATACAAAAAAAAAAGAAAACATAAATAGGGGCGATGTATACGATTTTTGTATCTAAAATCGCTTAAATTAGTTGTTTAAAGTTAAATAAAAACAAAAAAAACAAATTGTTAGATTATTTAAGCTAATATTTAAAAATTTAGAGAAAAAACCATTACAACAGACCACCCAGGATGTTCTAATAATTTTTGTAAGGAATTTCAGGTTTAATTAGGGACTTTAAAGACAAAACTGTAGAAGATACATCAAGAAGCATATTATGAATTATAAAATCGCCAGTAAGCATGCAACATACCATACAAAGCAAACATAACATTTAATACATCAACAGGTAGGAAAATTTTATTAATAATAATTTTTGTTTATGATATTCGCTTTATTTGTCTGCCCATAACAGTATAAAAAATGTAAATAAATAAATATTTGTACGTGTTTTTATATATATATTATTTATATAGTAAATAATAATTTATGGACTGGCTGATAGACTTGTTAAGTAATTGTGGGTGGAATCAAAGTTGTTTGTTGTTTTAACAATGGTAATAAAACAGTAAAAACATCAACGAAAAATATAAATTTATATTTTAGGGCACACGACAAATATTTTACTTTTTTTAATAAATAAAATTTAATTACTAAGCTTAAGTCAATGGACTTATTTTGTTGCTTAAAACGTGATTAAAATAATTAAAAAACTTTTTTTCGTTAGTACAGTTACGAACCAACGTTACGTTATGTTTGCGGTAAAATAGCTACAGAAACAACCATTATGTACTTGTATGCCATCTATACATGAGTAGATTATTAATTATTTAATTTATTTTCACTATTTTCGCAGCAAATCAGGTACAAATTACCTGAATTAATTACTTTAAACTTGAATAAATAATTATTACTTAAGCCAATGTAACTCTTTAAATTATTGGCAAACATAATTTCTATGTCAAAGTTTTTCCTCGCTACGTTTGCTTTTCAATTTATTGCAGAAAGAAATTTTTTTGTTTTAAATTTAATTACATTTAATTATCTCTCGTTGCTTGATTTAATAATAAATAATAATTATTTACTTGTCTCAGCTGTTTTCTTTTTGATAAGATGCATTTAAATTATCTATTTAAGTATAAATAATAATAAAAAAATATTATTACTCGTATTTATAACGAAAAACGATCAACAGAATGAGGTCATTTAATAATTTTTCTGTTTTTGAGAAATAATAAGAATAAAAATTAATTGATAAAATAGGATGCAATAAAAGCATAGTTTAATTAATTTTTTTTTTCATTTGATGAATTTATTGACGATAAGGCATGTTTACGCATGCGTAAGTATTTACTGCATGCGCATTGATCACATTAATGACGAAATATTACAAATTTTTAATTTTCAGAGGTGAATTAGGTGTGGTTTCGTTTTTTTATGATTTTATTCGATGGAAAAAAGTAGTAAATGCTTTCAACATAAAAATAACAAATTATTGGAATAAAATTTTAAGTCACATTACTTAAATTTTTCAATATTAAATAAAATGTAACTCGGAAATATTTCTAATTTCAGATTATTTTAAACGACAACGATTAATTCTATAATTAAGTAATTAAATAGCAAATCTGTCACTACAAACGTTATTAAAAAAATTTTCTATTTATTTATCAAGAAAAATTTTCCACAAGAATGCATTTTAATTAGTGAAAAAAGAAAAGAAATGAAAAGAAAAACTTTTCTATTGCTTGCACTATTTCACTGGTGTGTTCACATACCATGGAAATTATTATTTATGAGGAAAAATTACATACAGTTAGACAAAGTCACTTCAATTATTAAAATTATTTTTCTTTTCTCTTGTAAATTATTAATAATAAAGAAACCGTGGCGAGTAGAATAGAAAAATGAAGAAAAAACAACGAAGAACAAGCAAAGAACTGCAAAAGAATAAATGAATTGAATATTCTATGAATGGGTTGTTTTTGTGGTCTGATCTCATCACATTTGTTTATTATAAATCATATTGTTGATAAATAATAATAGAGAATACTGGAACAATATTGTAAATGTTGGTAGTTTTGTTTAAGTTAAATTAAGTACAATACAGTCACTTCTCAATAAACTTACGTTTATTACTCACTTTTAAGTGATTATTATAAAAACTATATATATGTTTAAAGGTGTTTATAAAGTGGAGAAATAATTATAAAATAATTGTAATGAGACTACAATAATAATCAGTAAACTAAGCAACATTAAAGAAGATATAAATTAGGGCAATGAACTAATATTAATATTATTATTATTATTATTATTATAATAAACATTTGAGTACATTTATTTATTTTATATTATTCTTTATATGCTCTCCTCTTGTACTTTAATACCCATTATTCTACTCGGATATTCATAATAGTTGTATAAAAGTAAAGAATAATAAATAAATAAATTTTATATATTATAAATATAAACAAATACGATTATATTGAAAGTATGTTTCTATTTTTTTCTGTTAAACATATGTTATAAGGTTATTTATACCATTTTCAAAGTAATTTCTAATGTAAAAATAAACAAATTTAATTAATTTCCATGTTTTTTTTTTTTTTGTAAGGATTTCCGTATTATTTTCAATCGAAAAAAAGTAAAATATTGAGTCATTAGAGTCTGTAGTAATAAATTTTCTGCAAAATTATTATAATTTCTATTCTATTCAAGTATCTAAATATATCGCAAAACTATCAAAACTATAATAAACAACTCTGGTAATTCTATGTTAATCCTACACAATTTTATTAATTAAAATAAAGAATAACTAGGTCGTAAGGTTTGTAAACATAAAAACTAAGCAACATATTTTTTGGCAATCAATTTTCACCATGAAAATGATTTTAATTTATTTTCATTTGTCTTAATGAAATAATTTTTACTGGCACAGTAGGTGCTCACCTGGGAATTTTCTACTTTGTGAAATAAATTTCTCTATTGAAAAATATATTTTCTAAGTTTAAAATAAATAAAAGAAAATTACATAATTTTCTAATATTATTAAGTGCATGTTGTGACGCCGCATCGACTACTAGCTGCGTTTAAATGATTAAATTGTTTGCATAAATTATTTAATTATTGTTGTCTCTCCGTGTGAATTATGTTACGTTTATCACGATTTCTTGAGGTTTTTATAAATATTTAATAATAGTAGCAATAACAACAGGTTATTATTATTATTATTTAATGTCTTTATCTAAACGGAAAAATTAAATAACTGAAAACACAGCATCAGCAGTAGCAGTAGCAATAGCAGCAAGAACGTTAGGTAATTCGTGGATAAAAATTTATTTTCTCTGCTATAATTTAATAAAATTAAATGTTTTTTTCGTTTTTTTGTTTCAAGTTTTAAATTTATTTTATTCGCTTTAATTTTATTACTATAATTATAGTGTTTAAGCGTTATAATAATAATCAAAATTATTATTATTATTATTTACTTAAAATAACGATAAAAAGAAAGATAATTTTTTATCGCATAAGTGTTTAGTGAAATTATTCATAATTTTTCTTAACTAATTCACATTATATTGTTTAATTTAACTTTTTTTTATATAAATAAATTATGTTAAATAATCATAATAAAAATATTATTTATAATTTAAGCAAATGATTTTGAATTTATTTCAGATTAAATCATAACAAAAAAAAAAGTAGAAAAACAATAAATCAGGAAGTTAAATAGAAAAATTATGTAAAAATCAATAAAATTTATGTAATTTCTAATGATTTTTTGGAAAGCAAATTTTGTTTTTTGTCTTCTTGACGGTTATTTAAAATTATTAAACAAATTTTTTCATTTTTGGAATTAAAAATCCGTTTGTTACGGGGTTTTTTAAAGCAATTCTACTGACATAATTATTTTGTGTTTATATAATTTTGTTTTTTTAATTTAATTTAATAAAACAATAATAGATTAACTAATTAATCAATAATTAGAGATATTATTAAAGAACAAAAACTTTACTATGATTATTTACTGCCCATAGACCGAAATCCTACCATAAAACACTAGCGAAATGCATCAACCAAAAAAAAAAAAAAAAAAATTCCCTTCATTACACAAAAAATAAGCATTAATCAGATTAACTGTATAATTGTAATTTAATTAAAATTAGTAGCAACAACATAAGTAATAAGCGTAAGTAATTAAAACGATAAACAGCATAAATTTCATTAATTAAATAATAATTAGACCGGAACAAAGATAATAATGAGTTTTTTATTTTTTATTTTTAAAACAACTCTACTTTGTCATTATAATTATTATTCGATAACTTAAGCCAGTTTATTTAAGTTATGCTTTATGAGTTTACTAAGTTAGTTAAATCAGATAATATTTAATTTAAGTTTTATTTAGTTAATTTTAGTAGATTTAAGTTTGGATTTCTGGTTTATTTGCTTTTTTTAAGCATCAAGAATGTTGTAATGAAATAAAACTGTAGCAAAGCTTCTTTTGATTAATGTTTGACTTAGTTAAGTCACTTAATATAAAAAAAACTCAGCTTCACTCAGTATTAAAAATAATTTTTTGTTTAAAATCGTAACAAAAAGATAATTTTCACTTAATTAATGCACTAAGTAGTAATCTAGTAACATCATCAAAAACTGAGATCAACAGCTGTTTAAATTCAACTAATGTGTGTCATCATAATTATGATTAAAAAAATTTTGAATATTTTTCCACGTTAATAAAATCATTAATTAATTAATTTATAAAAATATATTAATTTAATTATTTTCTGTGTATGTATATCGGAGCAGTAATGCAACAAAACTATAAACAATTAAAGCTTTGTACTATTTAGTAATATCTATTTGTTTTTTGTTCATATTTTCGTTATATTTTTTGAAATTTTATAAATACATATTTTTTGGGTGCGTTGTGTAATGTACAAACAACATATATATATATATATTTTTTATTATTTATTATTAATAATTTATTTAAGTTAATAACAAAAAAAAAAAATTAAATAAATAATAATTATTACAACAATAAAAAATAATAAAATAATAATTATTATTATTATTATGAATAAAGCTGTAATTGTTATATATTCATGTTGCGTGTTGTTTTTATGTTTTCATTTCTCTTTAAATTAAATTATTTTATTTTTTTTTTCAGCTTAAAACAAATAAACAGAACTTAAGCCATAGAAGAAAAATAATAAAAATACTAATAATATGGGAAAATATAGCTAAAAAGAAACTTCAATTCGTTTTTCATTACTTTTATTTTGGTATTTTTTTTTTTTTGTTTATCGTCTGCGCCATTTAAACAATAGAATGCTGTTTTTTTTTTTTGTAAAAAATAATAAAGTAACAAACGCATGCGCACAATTACTATACATAAATAAAAGAAGAAAAACAAAACAATTTGTTTATTGCAATGCAAAGACAAACATATTATTCTTGAATTTAAAATAAAAGAATAATTAACGGACAAAGTATTTAATAAATAAATAAATGATGAAATTAATTAATAAAGTTTTTTTTTTGTTTTATTAGTTTTTCGTTGTAATGTTTTGTAATTTCCCTTTTTTTTTAAAGTTTTATTTATTTTCCAAGCTTTCGTAATAGTATTTTTTTTTTATTATTATTTCTTTTATACCAAAACCGAAGAGCAAAAAATAAACACTCAAAAAATAAAGTTCACACGCGTTTGTAATTATATTTCTTAAAAAAAGAAAAAATTAAATAAAATTAAATTTGTTCGGTGTGTAAAGTAATTAAAGATTATTAAATAAATAATAGCAGCAGCAACGAGAGAAAAAACACAAATTTATTATATTTGTCGACAAAAAATTAGTATTTAATGAGTTAAAATTTTGTTACTGGCTTAATTAAGCCGTAATTAAGTATGTTAATTAAATTAATTAAAAATTTTTTCATTAATGAACAATTTATTATGCCGATTTGTATGCTAATTTATTAAGTTGTAATTTTTATTTTTTAAACGAACCGTGTTGTCTAATTGTGAGAAATTACTGTCTGTAATTAACTGAGAAATAGTTATTACTCATCAAATAAAAATTGTAGACAATAAATGTCAAAACGTAAAATCACGTCATAAACTTCTAGCAAATGCAAACAAATTTTACAAAATACAATTAATTAATGTTATGACGCCCAAATTAAATGCAATAAATGGCGATCCTCAAAACGAATTCCTTATTAAAACGTGAATTAAATGTAAATGACATCAATTACGTATAAACGTCAAAAACACCTTAAAGTCACATAAATAATTTATCTGATGTTAGTACAATTTAAGTCAAATAAACATCAAAATAAACAAAATAATTTATTGTTAAGTCATGTAGTATTATAAGTTTATTTTATTAAATAAAATAAAAAACCATAAAATAACCTTCAATTTAATTGCAGAAGCAACAAAATCACGTAATAACAATTAAGGTGTCAATTGCACCCTTTATTGTCGATTTTTCATCGAATAAAAACCCATCAATATGTATATAATGATTCAAAATTTGCAAATTATTTATTGCGCAGCATTAAGTTGCTTTAAATTAAACATATGCGTTAATAATAAAAATGAAAACAAATGCGCATTAACAAATATAATAAATTCCACAGATTGGCTTAGTGTAAAAGCTGTACCGCCAACTGTACATAATAAATGTGTCATGTCAGCATAAATTTAATAAATTTTCATATGTTTTCGTTAAAATAATAAACAAATAAACAATAATTATTAGTTAATTAACTAAATTAAATTAAATTAAATTAATAATAATAATAATAATTTTATGGTTTTTAATCAATTTAGTCATTTTACCTTCACAGCTACGTATGTCATCATCATAATGAAAACGAGGCAGAGTTTTTGATTTATATAACTCACCTGCAATTAAAAGAGAGAAAACAAAAAAATTATTTTTCTTTTTTTAAATAAAATAATTAACAATTTATTTATTTAGTTAATAATTTAAATAATTAGTTAATTCGTTAATTAATTAATTAATTAACAAATGATTTATTGTGATAAAGTTGCTGATTTTCATATTATGTAAGACGACAATTTGACTGTTAAATTTTCTGTTGAAAAATCATAACTTTCGTTGATAAGTAAATTATTTAATAATGAAGAAACATATGTAAGATTAACAAATATTTAAAAAAAAATCAGAAAACTGGTGAAATAAACGTTGCACCTGTTATTATTATTAATTAATAATTCAGCAACAATTTAACACGGTAAAATTTTACCGTGCTGTACAAGATTAAAATTATTTTAATTAATTAATAAAACAAAATTTATCTAATAACAGCGTTTCAACACTATATTAACACTTTAATTATCATATCAATGCAAATGTTTGTGCGTTTTTCCCATTAAAACCGTTACACAAATTAAAAATAGCGAAAAAATAGAAAGAAAGAAAATTAAGAAAAAAAAAAAAACTTAGAGATCACGCATTAATTGTTGATTTTCTATTATAATTATTTGATTAATTAAAAATGAAAGAAAATTTTATAATTTCTTAATTATTATGTCTTGTTATTTTCTTTTCTTCCTTTCTTCTGTATTTTTTAAATTATTTTCTATAAATTTTCTTATATTTTTGCAATAAAACAATGAAATGTAATTAAATAAAATAAAGAAAGAAATAATATACATTAACTGCTTATAATAAATGTAATTAATAAAATAAATAATAATAATAATTTCAATTAGATTGTGCAGTTACAATATATATAAATGAGATCATCTGATGTGTTGACGCCATATAGTCTGAAGATAACTCTTTTTTTTCTGTTTTTTAATAATAATAATAATAATTTTTTTACATTAATATTTTATAATAATGATCAATTGAGCATTCGTTAATATCTGTATATATAAATTACAGCAAAAAAAAAAAAAAATAACAGACGGAAAAACTAAGTACAAACAACAATAAGCAGAGCATATGTTTTTCATTAAATTCAATTTTATTAACTAAATTTTATTACTTTGTTTTGCTTAATACTCTGACTATTTGAAATTAATTTACTTTAATTGTGCATTTTTATATTGTTTTATATACATAAATTGTGAATTTAAAATATTTTATTGCGAAATTGTTTGGTTTTTTTTTTGTTAATTAATTTTATCTTATTTCAGCAAATAAATATTTTTATTACATTTTTTTTTATTGTAGAGAAAATAGATGATCAACGACGAAGATCGACTTTGTTTCAAATATTATATTCAATATTTTGTTTAAAATGTGTAAAAACTCAAGTAAAATTGAATTATTATCAAAATAAATCTAATCAATTGATATCGTGGCTGTATAAATGCAATTAAAAACAATAAAAATGAACAACGATCGCGATCTTCATTAATTTGTGACTGTAAATCGCATAGCACAAACATTACGTTAACATTTAAGATCATTACAAGATAAAATAACACCAGTGATCACCACCAAACAGCAAATGATCAGTATTAAAAATAATTTTTAAGCAAAATCTGATTATTTTTTCTTGTTAAAGAGTGCTACCACAGTAAAGCAATAATTAATTATTTAATTAAAACATAACTTAATCATTGTGAATAATCTTAACATTACTTAAGATCATTTTTAACCAACATTTTAACATAAAAGTATGCCTTTAATTATCCGATTCTACCCAATTTACATTATTTTAATTGTAATAAATAAATTTTTTAAGTTAAATAATTCATTTTTTTTTCGTTGCTTAAATAAATCTTTTCGTGTTTTGTTTTCGTTGTATAAAGAATTCTTTTAACATAGCAGAAGAATTGTGTTAATAAAATATTTAAAATAAAAAATTGAATTGAACAGAAATACTTTTTATATTTATATTATGTTAATCGTGGGAATTTAGCTTAACTTAAATTTCAGTTATTTAAATTATTATTATTTTTTTTTTTAATTCTTTGTTATAGTTGGATCCATTCATATTCATCATTTTTTATTTTTATTTTTATTATTATGATTATTCTGTTGTGGCTAGGAATAGTTTTTGCCATTTGCTTGTTTATTTCATTTTCTTCCTCTACTATTTTCTAATGTTGTTTTTTGTGTTGTTACACAGAAAATTGTAATATTAATAATAATAATAAATAATTCATTTTTATTGTTTAAAAAGACAGAAAATAAGAAAATAATTATATTATAAAATTTCTCAGCACCAGAAAAAAAAAGAGAAAATGAAATTATTTATTTTTTTATTTCGCTTATAATTTAAATTAATTAAATTATTTTCTGTTTTTATTTTTGCTATTCCCTCTCGTTTATTATTGTTATGAATATTTTTTTTGTTAGGTAAAATTAATAATAATTATTATTATTATTAATGTGAACTAGTTTGTCGTATTTAAATACAATCAAACTTTAGACACAATCAATGCGAAAAAATGAAAATAATTTAAAAAAAAAAATACGAAAAGAAGCAACAACTGATTAAAATTTCTTTATTAATTAATTATGAGTTAAGTGAAATTAAGCGTAAAAATTAAACAGGTTAAAAGGAAATTGAATTAATTAATTTATAAAAAAAAATAAAAATCAAGAATTTGTTCTACTTTACAAATAGTTAGCTTAACATAAGCCAGTTTATTTTTATCTTTTAAAATATTTTTATATGACTTAACTTGTTATTCACACATTTATGGAGTAATTTTAATAATTTACTAACAAAAAGGCGTTTATTTTTTATAGTTGTATCAATTTTTATGTCACTTAAAGGAAGTACATACATTGTCTTTTACTCTACTCGATTCTAATTAATTAATTTACATAAAAATAGATAGTTAAAAAATTTTAAACTAAAGATTTATTGATCAGTGTACAGCGTGCAAAACAACAGTTAAGTCAATTTAAAACTTAAGTCATATTTACTGCTTAATAAATATATAAAAAGTATTTGCATTTGAATTAGTAAAATAAACGCACTTAAAGTGGGTAAATGAATCAAAAAAGTAACGAGTGCTTAGCGACAATCTCAAGTGATCGAGAATTAAGTAATAATAAATATTTATTTACAAGGCAAAAAAGAAAGAAAAAAAAAACATTAATTTCAAGCGAATACAACAAACAAAATATTTAAGCGACTTAACAATTAAAATTAGCATTTATTTATCGCACTAAAGTGACAAATTATTTATTTATTAAGAAAGAAAAAATGAAGACCGAGACTACGAAGAAGAAAAACAATCAAAATGCATTGTCTTTATTGTAAATAATATTTGAAATAAGCGACTTAATAAACTAAAAGACATTAAAAACCGGTAAAATGTACAATAAACGTGCAAGAATTACTCTTTAAATTATTAAGTATATTTCTACCTTTTGTTTTATTAAGAAAAAAACGATCGAATAAAAAACAAACAAATTAAATCAACAAAAAAACAATGAAAATTTTCGAAACGAAAGTGTTTTGCTTTTGTTTTCATCAGTAAAGACGCCTGCGCATGCGATTTTGCCTTAAATTCTTCTCTATAATCATATATAACCAAAAAATAGAAAATAAGTCAACTGCGCATAAATTAGCATTAGAAAAGTGTGTGTAACACACATATGCGCAATAAAATCGTTTAGTTTTATTTTAATTTAAAAACTAAGCTAAATTTGATATTATATTTTATTTATTTATTTTTTAATTAAAAGACTACTTAAGTAATATGACGTTAAATATTTTTTTTTTATTGTTTATAAATAATAATTTTCATGTCCCTGTTTTCTATTTTATAATTATAATTTCTTACGTAGGTGTTAACTATAGTTGTAACCACCACACTATACTTGAAAACTTGATATTTTTTGTTTTTATGTAAATAAATAAATAAATTACAAAAAAAAAATAAATCTGACATAATATCACCATTTTTTATTCAAAATTGTTTGTCTTTTATTTTTGTATTTTATTAAATTAATCTAAACAAAAATAGAAAGATATAAACAACGATTTAAAATTTATAAATAAGAAACAAATATTAGAATTAAATAAACAAGATATTCACACAGTTATAGGATGCTTGATAATGTGACTTAACTTTGCAGAAAATGTTTTTGTTAATAAAACAAAAAATCATCAGATTCGAATAGAATGAAGTTTAAAGTGATTTTTCTAATACAATGCACGTGTAATTTACTTGATATTAGTATGCAGTTTAACGCATTTTAAAAGGGTTTTTTTTCCAATTCCTCGTGTTTTTACTTTTAGTCAGAATAAAATACTTAAAATTTCTCAAAAGCAATAGGAAATCAGTAATAAAAATCTAAAAACCACCTGCTTATCTAAGCACAAAAGCTAATTAATTATACAATTTATTGAATTTTTATAGCAAAAGTAACTAATATAAAAATTTTTAACCTCAAGATCAACATATTAAAATTGTTTATTAACTGTCTAACAGTAAATGCATCTAAATGTCTAGGAATCAATTAAAATAATGCAAATTCCATCGCAAAAAAAGTAATAATTTTTGCATTTAAAATTTTACAAAGTAATAAATAATCGACAAATTAAAAAAAGAAAAGAAAGAAATTTCACAGCTAAAAGTACAATCAATTAGCCAGCAAGAAATCAAATAATCGATTATAAGAAGAAATTTGCGAAAAATAAATGACAAAATAAGCGATAATCCTTTGTAGAAAGTTTATTTAGTTTTTTTTTTTAATTATCCGGTTTAGAAAATAAATAAATTAAAGTAAATTATCGGTTATTAAAAAAATAAAAAAACTTAATGATTTGTAAAAAGTCTGCCTATAAGATAATTAACTCTATAATTAATATGTTAGAAAAATTTTTAATAAAATTGACATTATGGTAAAAAGTAGAAGAAAAACATAAACATATTTATGGAATAAGGACAGCGGTATAATCTGCTAGGTATAAAGTTAGGTAAATAAATAAAAATTGTCACAGTTTATTTGTAATTAAATCGTAAGACGACAAGTGATATTTTTTCTATAGAAATATCTAGTTTAACAAACAACATTTTATAAATATTTTAATCTTATTATTATGAAGTTGTTGTCTGTAGTTTAATTATTTATTTTTGCAGCAGCAACGCTAAACACTTTGCACAGTCACAATATAACACTTTTGCTACCTGAATTTTTTTTTAGACGTCATATCGTAAAATATGATTATTTATTACATTTCATCACACTTTATTGCATACAGGTAATTGCATACATTACGTTTTAAACATTAAAAATATATTTTCTCTGATTTTACATAAAAACATAAAAGCTTTTACAGATTAATAAAGTTTTAAGTCGTTTAGTTGAAATCAATTTTTATGGTTTTTAATAGAAAATCCGGTACAGTTGATTAAATATAAAAGAAAATTTAATTAATTGATTTTTCAGCTAATTTTATTCATATTTTTTTTTTGTGAATTATTTTTCCTGATTTTTGAATAAACAGAAAATAAATAATAATAGAAATGTTAATGCTTTGTTTGATTAAAAACAAACACAACAAAACACCGGACGGAAATATATATATAAATTCGAGAAAAATTATTTATTTAATGAATTTTTTATTCCAATTTCTCTATTATAATTCTCGTTTTTATTGACATTTTATAATCATAAAAATTTGAATAATTATATTTTAATTTGTTATTTGAAACGAAGAAGCGAAATAACTTTTTAATTATTTTAACCTTCTGCGTAAATAATTTATTAAATTAAATGGACTGACTGACTGACTGACAAATAACGAAGCAAATAATTTATTTTGTGAATTTTTTATTTTAATTAAACAAAAAATGATGAATTTTTTCTTTTTTGTTATGTAAAATCAGTGAATGATGATGTAATTATTATTATTTTTATTTTATTTTTTTTTATCCAACGAATAAATATTTATACGTGGCTTCTGGTTTTCATTTTTATAATAATAATATTTAATTTTCATTATTTAACAGAAAAAAATCAAATAATAATTCTACATCAGCGTTGTCATGTGAATTAAAATGAATAAAATAGAAAAATGATGATGATTTTAATCAAACGGATGGATAATTACGAGCTGAAAATGATGTGAAATGCGATAATAGCATTCAAGAAAATTCAGTCAGTATTTTTTTTTTGCCTTAGAACCACAAACTCCTGAAATTCCATAATAAATTGCATTTTTTAAAGGTAAAATTCAGTCCAAAAACTATCATCGCAATAAACAATAACTGCAGCTTTTCCACCTCTTCAAAAGTAATCCGCAATATGATAAAAAAATAATGGAAGAAAAAAACTTCCTACAAAAAGTGTAATTAAAAATAATAATAATCTGCCAACAACTAAAAGATGCAAAAAACAAACAAACAAACAAACAAACAAACAATAATAATAAAAATGCGCAAAGAATAATTTTACCGCATACGGATGTTGCGAATATTTAGGTCATCTGTTAAGAGACTTTTTTCTTCAATTTTTTTATGCTGTTGTTTGTTTGTTCGAATGCATTTCTTTTGTATTCCTCTCATCCGTAAATAAACGAAAATCAAATAATAAAAGAAAAAAAAAAACTTCAAGAACAGAAATTATTGTGAAAGAACCAAAAAAAAAAGTATAATGAAGAGGATACTCGGTGCCACAGTAGTAGTAGTAGAAATAGCGGATAAGAAATTCATTAAACCGTGAAGGTCGTTGGCAATACAATTGTTATTTTATTCTGTTGATGACTGTTTTCTTCTTTGCATTACATTACGTTACGTTACGCCTTTTATTTTTAACTTTTGTTGTCTTTTCATCCTTCACCGAACCATTTTTCCGTTATTGTCACATCAACATCTAATCCGATGGTTGTTCTATTTTTCTTTTTCTCTTACTACAGACTAGACTAAACTAAAATTTTGATTTTTCATAATCATATTTTTAGTGGAAATAAATTTAATAAAGAAAATCTTTATCTGTTTATTAAAATACAAACAGTAATTGTGTTATAAATTTGGAAAATCAACCTATTTTTACTTATATAATACATTTATTTCGCTAAAAATAATAAAAACTTTTATTCGTCATTAAAATATATCTCGCATGTTTAATTAGAAGTAATTAAATGACAAAAAATAGTCTTTAAGTACATTAAATGGTTAAAAAAAAATTATTATTTTTATTACATAAAAATGTTTAAAACCGTAAAACTACGCCAATTTTAATTTTTTATCATCATAAAACAGAGAAAAAACGCAAAAACCAAAAGTAATCTGCATTAAAAAATCGTTGTAACGACTTCACTTAATCGACCTATTCAACTATAGTACAGTTTTACGACCTAAGTTGTAAAGTGACCTCTTATGACAAAGTAAACGTATATTATGACTTAAAATAATTTCATTTTTCATTTGTTTATTTCTTTTGTTTTATGTAAAAAAAAATAAGAAACTTTCTCTATGTAAATTTATTTCAATTACAGTTTTTCCATTATTCCAGCAATAAATACTCTAATTAATAAATTTCGCTATTAAAAAACGCTTAGTAAATTATAAATATGAAATGCAAAAAAAATTGAAAAAAACAATAAACATAGAGATCAGATAAATATATAAATTATTTAATTATGTGCTTTTTTTTCAACAAATAATCATATTACAAAAGTATAATTAATTAAACACAAGAAAAAACTATATACAAGAGATCGTGCTGTTTATTTTTTTTATTTTTTTACTCTACACAGCGGACACTTGAATGTTAAAAATTGCATAAATCGCGTTTTTATTACATTAAAAATAAAATAATGTTTTATTAATAAAACAGAGATGGATTTAAATAAAAATCACTTAAATAACGATAATCGAGACACTCGCGAAACAAGGTATAAAAATCTAATTAAAAAATCAAAAGAATTTTTTTGGATATAATTCATGAGAATTTAATTTTGGAATACTGATGCCGCATCAAACATCAAAAAGTACTTTTTTTTGCAATTAAAATTAATAAAATAATTAATCATGTTTGGCGCCACAAAAATATTATTTATTTTATCGTAAATGAAACACTTTGTGTTCTGAGACGTTATGTGCAGGCAGGCAGGCAGGCAGGCCGCATAAAGTAAACAAAATAATTATCGTTTTGCTTCTTTTTTTTTTTCGAGTAAATAATTAGAATTAAAAAATTTTTTTCTTTTAATGTTTTATTTTTTTTTTTTGGAGGGCATAAAGCATTAAATTTAATTTTTTTTTAATACAATTATATGTATTGTTGACGTTTTATTGAAGCATTTATGTTTAATTCAATGTATGTGACGCCGCTGTGCTGCCAGCTATTATATTATATTTAGGTTGGAATTCTGTATAATTAAAGTATATTTATATATATATTTTTCTCGTTATTATTATTATTATTATTATTATTATTATTATTATTATTATTATTATTATTATTATTATTTATTACTATGCATGTATTTGTACAGCGAATAATACATACGATATATAAACAACAACATTTATTCTTTAAATTAATTTTAATTATTGAATAACATTGGAAATGTAATTTGTTTCGTTTATTTTCGATGATTTTAGAAGTTTGTCAAAGAATTTATAAATATTTTTACTGTGTAAGTTGATAGTCATACGACTTACATAAATACTCGATGTTAAAACGCCTTCTAAATACAACACTTTAGTGACAACAAATTTTTGTAGGCGATTTTAAATAAAATAATTAAAATTTTTATTTTAATTACTGCTGAGTAGGCATATAGTTAGCAAAATTTTAGTTAAATTAATAGCAAATTTAGCTAAATAACAATAAAACAGTCCGGAAAACTAAAAACACTCACGTTTCCACGTCAATTCAGGGAATAAAATAATTTATTTTCTTAAAACATAAATAAAAAAAAAACGGAATAAAACACTTAGATTGACCTATTTTGATAGCGCGGAAATTTTATTTCCTTTTTTTCCCTATTACCTGCTGACCGCTAAACAAATGTAACTTTGTTTTTCGGTAAATAATCATCCCTTTTCATAACGTAAAAAAGAAACTAATAAAATAAAAATAATGAGTCACAGGGATTTTTCCTTTCATTTTAATAAGAAAAAAATATTAATAACTAACCCTCTGCCTCGTCCTGTTCACCTCTTAAACATGAGGTTAAACCACGCGATGTACGTGGCCGCTGGTCACATTTTTCACGTTCATAGACTCTATCCTCTGGCATTAATGTTGCACAATTCATATTTTATTATTATAATTATTTCTTTGATTACTTAATTCGATAATATTTATTCACTTAATTTTATATCTATTTTTAAGTCGACTTTTGCACTACTAAAAATAAAAATAAACTACTTTTATTTTATAAATTTCACTGTTGGTTTCTTTGTTATCACATTTTTAACCATTTCTTTTCTATTTCAGTTTGGTATTTCAACAATTTTTATTATTATTATTATTATTAAACTAAAATAAATTAAATAAATAAATAACAATTTGTAATATTAGTTAAGTTAAGTGACAAAACTTAACAAAACAAAACAACAAAAAAATAAATTTATGTAATCAAAATACAAAAAAATTAGAACAAGAACAATGCAAATTTCTTATCAATTAACTTATTTAAACTGTTTTATTGAAGGCTAAGTCATAGTTAATTAATTTTCTATTAAATTTATGAAATAAAAATTGCATAATTAAATTTAATTTTTTTTAATAAAAATTAAAAAAGAAAATTGTAATAATATTGTAATGCAATTTTGTAATGCAAAAAACTTTGCAAAACATTAATCTAACAAAAAAAAAAATGAATAAAATGATTCACGCAATAAATAAACAATAAATTTAAATTTAAGTCGTTTGCGCATACAAATACAACTGCGCAAACGAAAAATACATAATATAAATCCTTTTTGCATTGAAAATAACGTAAAAACATTTAATATTCCTTAAATGTCGATTAATTATTAAAGTTAAAGACACACTAAATAAATAATAAAACTCCACAAAATTTAAATAAGTAAATAGCGAAAATAAATTTAATTAAACCAAGGTTAACAGAATAATAATAATTTATTTATTATATTTTTAAATAAGAAAATTATGTGAATGTTTTTTGTAGGTGGAACGAAAAGGTAAACAAAAGTAAATTAAATAACTTATTTTTTCTTTATTTTGATTATTTTTTGCAATATTTGTGAAATTGTTGCTCTTTGTGTCCGGTAAGTCGTAAAATATTCAGTGACAGCAAAAAAAAAAAAATATAAAAATTTAAACTGCAACCGGATGGTCAGGTTTGTGTAAAAGGATGGTAAACCCGACGATCAAACCAACCGAATCGATTTTTGTTTTTGTTCAAGAGATTCAACCGGATGACGATGAGAAGGCGTTAAAATTATTTAATCGAGTCCATTTCTTTTATTTTTACTAATTATTCCATAGAAGTATAAATGCTGAAAAATCAGTCAGAAGATGTACAGCAAGTAAGTAGTTTTTAAACGCAAAATGTCATTCAAAAATCACAAAACTAAAAGCTAGAAGCCAATAATAAATGTGTGTTTCACCGGATGAGCACAACAATTCACACCGAATAACACTCTTTTGTGTTGTTTTGTAGTTTTTGTTTCTGAATTTAAATTAAAAAAAAATGAATTTAAGTCACTTTTTTGACATTTACACGCATCCGTAATAAACTTTAATAACAACAAATTGAATTAAAAGTTACAAAAAAGCATTTCTGATGTAGAAAACCGCACAGAACATTGTTTTCCATAATGAAACGCTTCATGAAGAAAATTTTATCGTAAATTTTTAGCTTCAATTCCATACAAAACGGTTAATAATTTTTTTTTTTTTATTTTAATCTTTTGATCTATATTTGGGTGACAAGATGATGCTAAGCCCATAATGTGATTCATCCATATTGTCGCTATTTCTATACAATTTTATCCGTTTTTTGTTTTGGAGTTTTTTTTAATTTATTCTCTTAATTTTTTTTTATTTTAAACAATCTGGGGGATGTGGTTTCTGCTTAATTCAATTCTTTTTTGCTTTAAGTTTAAAAAATAAAAGAAAGAAAAACAACAATGCGTGAGCATAAAAGAGTTAAGTCACATGGATTAAAGGCAACAAAACAAGCATTATAAGTGTTGCCTGTCTAAGTCTGAACAAAATTGCATATCGTTGTGTCAGCTGAGCAAATATATTATTTTTATGCAAAAAAAATCTGCGAATCTCAGTAGTTTTTCCATTTATAAATTAAATCCAAAGTACATATTGTCAATTTGGTAAGTGAAATTCACACAAAATTTTTTGATTGTAAAAATTGTGTTGCTTTTTGGCAAAAAGTAATTATTATTTTTTTGCAGCCTACTTAAAATAATCATAATGAAAGACTAATGAAAAACATATAAATATTTAAAAATTAACGAATAAACTACAGTCATGCGCATAAATAACTCGTCACTTAATTCATTATCGCATGCGCACAAAAATAATTGTCATTTTGTTTCGCCTTTTTCATTAATTTTTATTAGGAAAAAAAAAACTAAATAAACGCAAAGAAAAATTATGACAAGTGTCAAGGTTATGCTCGTTTTGTTAGTTTTTCCATTTTTCATTTTTGCTTTGAATTTTTCTAAACGTTCGCCAAGTTTTTCATCTGTGTGACTTATGTCTTTTCATGTAAAATTTTATTAATAGATTGCAACGCATTTTACTTATTATTTTAGTTTGTATCTGCTGTTGCTGTTACTATTTGTTGTTGCTTTCCTCATCAACATAATCGCCCATTATGAATTCTATTCTGTTGAGTGACTAATTTTAGTCTTTAAATTGATTTTTCTTTTTTGCTTTTATAAAACAAAAAAAATTGTTTTTAATTTAATTTATTATTTTTACAGGATGTTTATGAATATACTAAGAATTTAGATCTTTTAAAGAAAATTGTATAATTTTATAGCAAATTTTGGTGTTTTTTTTTTGTAGCAAAACAAACAACGAAACTTGTCTGCAAATTTTTTTGTTTAATTATTTAAAGAAATTTTTGATTGTTTAACAACACCTGAAACAAAGAAAAGCACTTAAATTCCCTAATACTTTAACTCTATTCGCACTTTGAATACAAAAAAAAAACAAAATAAAATATTTAAATAAAAATCTATAGACGTTAAAAGTCTCCAATTCGATTAAATCAACGAAAAATCATTAAAATAATTTTTATTTTTGGTAATAAAATCAACAAATTAAAAAAAAAATTAATTAATTTATTTATTTTAATTAATAAAAACTTTTTTTCATGTTGATTAATGCGATCGTAAGCGTATAAACAGAATTTTAATATGACTAAGTTGGACAATTTAGTGGGCGACTGACTTGTTTATTATATTTATTTTCGCTTTTCAATTTCTTTTTAGCAGCAGCAACATCAGCAACATCAACAACAATAACAAAGCATTTTATTATTATAAACAAGTAAGATTATTGTTAATGAAATATATAAGCAAATCAAAGTCAATCGAATTGTTTATTAATTCATTTTAATTATATTGACATTGTGTGTCATGTTATTTTGATGTTTAATGAAAAAAAAAACGAGAAAAAACGTTTCTTTAATCAGATTTATTTATCATATTAGCACCCACCACCTCCATTAATAAAAAAAGAAAAATTATCAGCTTGAGAGGATAACAAAAGATGCTGATTTGAGTTTTTTAATTTTTTATCAAACTAAACAAGATTATCCACAGATCACATAAAATAATGAAATTTTTCCATAAGATGAGAAATTTTCATTTATTATTAAAAAAAAAAAAAAAACTAATTATATTATTCTAGGTGTGCGTGCTAGCCTAGTAAAACTTAAAACACATTAAAAACTGAATCAAAAACAAAACTCACAAAAATTCACATAAATAACCCAAAACTAAATAAATTAAAACACAAAATTCGCGATTTATAATTAGAAATGTATTATATTTTTCTATTTATTTCTTAATGTCGCGACATTTGTTGTTAACAACAGCGAACTACTGAGCAGACTGACTAAGCTTTTTCATATTTGTTAATGTAAAAAAATAAAAAATTATATATATATTTCTGTTACCGCAGCACTGACTCGATTTTTTTATATACATTTTTGCTTTGGTTAAGCTTATTCCCTCTCTAGAAAATAAATGTTTATTTGTGTTGATACTCTGAGATTACAGAAGTGTCTAAATTATATGAATAACTGCGTCTCTCTACTGCATTTAAATAGTTTTTCAAGTTATATTTATACAAATTTGAAGTCATTTGAATGTCTTTTCAAATAAAATTTAATGTTTTTAATACCGGATTTGTATTTTTAAAAATTATTTAACAATCTTGAATTCAGGACTAACGAAAACTTGGATTAGTCACTGGATTATCATTATTTTGTTTTAAAAGTTGAATGATAGCAGTATACTCGTTTCAGATCAATCTTTAATTCAGAACTAAGAAAAACTTGGCTTTGTCACTGGATTATCAAAATTTTGTTTTGAAAGTTTAAAGAATCTCAGTATGCTTATCTCAGGACAGTAGTAATAACCCCTTATAAATTGAATTTAAGTAATATACACTAATGTACACTGATCATCTACAATTTCCATAACCAACACATAATTAACTCTGTAGAAATAAAAATAAACTTAACTTTGCAAGTAAATACAAAGCTAATAATTTATTAAATTTAAAACAAAAACAAATATGAATATTAATAACAACAAGAAAATGCATAATTTCTACTTAAAGGAAAAAATATATAAAAATAAAATTGAATGAATTAACCAAGTAAGTAAGAAACAGCTGAGAGAGAACATTAATTTGGATTTTTATTGCTTGCTTTTCTTCTTAATAAATTAAATACGACGAGACAATATTTTTTTTTCTTTATGTTTTTATTAATTTATCAATACGTTTGTTGCGACTTAAGACGTTTTAAATGACGTTTTGAAATGAATAAGAAAAAATTAATATAAAATAAACAAACAAACACTTGAATATGAAAAGATAAACAAAACATCTTTGTATTAATAAGCAATTTCAGCAAGACGCTGTATGTAAGACACATACAATTTTTGTTTTGAAGAAATAAATTTAATAATAAATTAAATTAAATAAAAATTATTTAAGATTTCCTTATTCTTTTCCTTATTAACAGAAATTTACTATTTTTTATATAATAAAATTATTAATAATTTAATAATCGTAATTTTTCTACTTTCTAACACTGAATCTTCAAGATAATTCATGTTAAAATTCGCCAATTTCAGCTGCAATGTAACGCGTGCCAACAAACACGAGTAATATTAAACAAATAATCGTCTTATACATAAGTACATGTTAAAGGAAAAAACATCTTTTAAAATAATTACTATATGTGTTGTAATCGTGTAATTTCAATCAAAATTATATTCTTTGTTACCTCATTGTCATTATAAACAGCAGAAAACAGAAATTATACAATAAGAATTATAAAACGAAAAACAGCAATTCTAAAGAATAAATTTATTATTATTTAAGGTGTGTGCGCGCGCACAGAATAATATAATTATTGTCAATTGTTTTTCGTTTAAATTGGTATTTGCGGCTGACAAAATGACTTAAAATATTTATATTCTTAAATTGCAAAAAAAAAAATCATTTGTAGACAGTAAATATCGTGCGTTTTATTAGCTAAAGGTGTTTTTACACGTTTTTTTTTACTACTTTTGTGCTAATTTCTAATTACGAAATGATTAAAAAATTTGTTGATTTCTGTAGATTTGTAGATTTTTTTGCTGAAAAAAGTAAACGAACTCTTTTTGAATTTTTCTTTAAAAATAAAAAATAAAAACAGTGAGATGTTTAAATCATTTTATAAACTAATAAATTATTATTTAAGAAAAATATAAAACTATTTAATATAAATAAATCTTTTTTTCCGGGCGAACACAAATTACTTGTCACAATGACCCAAATCAATACAGGATAAAGATTTATTGCTTAAGAAAAAATTGTAAGAAAAACATGTAAAAAAGGTGTACAACATAACAAACAACACAACACTATTTAACATTAGGAATTCATCAGCTGATTATGATATCATGATACAAAATTCTCAAATGATGTCATCCAATATAAATACACCAAAAACAAAAAACAAATTCTTTTACCGAAAACATATAAAAATATTTAATTTATTGAAAATTTTCGATTGAAACCGGTTTAATTTCCGTTTTTATTTGTTTTTTTTTTGTTTTTTGCGGTTAAAAATTAATTCAAAAAAAAACTTTTTTTTTTTTGATTATTAAAAAAAAGCAAAAAATAAAAACAGTTGCGAAAACAAGTAACGTTATTCCGTTAATTGGCTTAATTAATCTAAAAAAAAATCAAAAAAAAATGTTTACGCGACTGTCAAGTGTTTTAAATAATAATTCAAATGTGTTAAATTCTAAAATAAATTATTTTTTTGCTAATTTTATTTCTGTTTTCCATGACTAATATGTAATTACACACATTGTGTGTACGCAACAGCAGCAGTAACAGCATTTTTATTCGTTTTTCTTTTGTTTTGACTATTTTAAGTCACTTTGTTTAGTTGTTGGATATTTTTCCTCTAAATTTTGTCACTAAAAATTCGCTAGTTAATAATGACTGCAAAAAAAAAATCATCTCGTCTTGTTAATTTATTATTTTTTAATGATTTATATAAATAATCATAATTTTCCTTTAAACAAAGTCAACAAAGTGACTTAACATGTTATTATTTACTTCTTTGTAATAAAATTTCATATTTAAGTTAATAAAAATGATTTTTATTACATGTATTTTGTACGATGTGTGTGTGTGTAATAAGTATTTTTAAATAAAAACAATTAATTTACATAAAAATATAGATAAATTTTATTAATACGCTTAAGTGATTTGACTTAACCAAGTTAAGTTTATTTATTTATTTTGTTAACAAAATCAATAATCTGAACAACTTATTAATGTTTTATAATGCGGTTGCGTCACACAAAATAAAATAGGAATAATTATTGATTAAAAATTAAAATAAATTAATTTTTTAAAGGCGAAACTGCAGAAGCGATTAATGTTGACTTAAGTCAATAAACATTCAATTAATATTGTTTCGTTTAGATTTTTTAAAAAAAATTAAATCACTTTTTTTTTTGTACAGAAGTTTGTCGTTAAATTAAGCAGAAACTACTTAACGATAGAAGTGTTTTCTCGTTAAATTTAAACTACGTTACGTATTTAAAAGGTCAATAAAGTATCAACAAGAATTATGGTTAAAATATTTTTTAATTAATAACTATATTGGGCGGTGATAATTTAAATTAATTTCGCTATTTATTCAGCAAAACTACTACTACACAACACTTTGCAATTTATAATTCTTTAATTTATTGACATTTATATAAATATATTTAAGTCATTGTTTAAACGCGTTTTATTGGATTTATTTTTAAACATTATAATGTTTAAACTTGAACTCTACGCGGTCTAAGCAATTATAATAAGTAAAAATACAGTAAATCACTTTAAATTAATTAATTTTTAAAAACAAATAAAGTAAATTGTAGTTCAATGGTGTTTAATAAAGTAGTTAATTGCCTTGTTTGGTATATAAGTGAGGTTTTTAAACATTTACAAAAGCGGTTTAATGTGTAAACGAACAATTACAAACAATATATATTCAGTTTAATAACTGAAACTGTGTTTTTTCACTTACACAATGCTCATATTAACCAACAACGATTGTTATTAGTCAATGAAAAAAAAAAAAGAAAACAAAACATAAATCAATCTAAAACTTAAGTTTTTGTACAAAATGCACTAAGAAAAACATAATTTCCTCTTGACTTTAGATTTTCTTTCTTTTCTATTTTATTAAAATTATTATTTTTGAATATTTTAAGTAAAGAAAAAAACAGTAAAAGAACTGTATTAACTGCATTATGATTATACGTTTATTTACACGTATAAGAAGCACCGCAATCATGTAACTGCTACTAATTCTGCTGCTGCTGCTGTGTAGTACGTCGTTTAATGCCGCAACAAAGTGTTTTTCGTTTTGTATTTTATTTTTTTGGTGTAAAAAAGAACCGAAAAATATATTTATTATTATTATTATTATTATTATTATTATTATTATTATTATTATTATTATTATTATTATTTAATCTAAAAATAAATTTTTAATTTTCTTGTTCGTTGTTATTTATTTTCATGTTTTCTTTACTCTCTTTTTGTTTTTTTTTGGAAAATCTTGTTTAAAAAATAATTCTTCTATAATAAGCGCGGTTAATAGTACTTTGTGCATACATTCGCCCCTTTTTTTAAAGTATTAATAAATATATGTATGTAAAAAAGAAATAACGCACTATGACTGTCTGTCTGTTCATTATTTAATGAATTTTATTTTTTTTTTTGAAAATTAATAAATATAAAAAAGTAAAGAAGAAAATAAAACACAAGGAAAACGTCAGCAACAGCAACATATATAGCGCGAGCACAAAGTAAACTGGAGCTCATTGTAACTCATTTTAATAATTATTATAACGGGAATTAAGCGTCGGTGGAATAATAATAATAATAAAAACATTTCAAGTCATTAAATCAAAAGAAAAAAATAAACATCATAGCTTAAACTTTAATTCATAATTTTTCCGAATTTTCTTTTACTTTTAAAGCCGCTATCGTACGAATTTGCTATTTTTATTCAAATAATTTTTTTTTTTGCTTATCTTAATCGAATAAATAAATAAATTAATTAATTTTTAAGTAATGCACAGTGATTTGCTAGAAATTCTTATTTTTCACTAGAACAAGCATTCGAAAAACACTGTTTGCGTGATTTAAGTCAGTTTTTTTCTTCTTCTCTTTGGTATTAAAATTTAAATTTTAAATTTGAAATTAGAAAATAATTTTCTTTTTTATTTTCTTTTAATTAATTCTCTTTTCCCCCTAGCATATTGTTCGTTTTAAATATTTATTTTATTACCCATATAACGTTACCGTTTGGGCGTGTGTGGTTTTTTTTTTGTGTAACATTTTCCAGTTTGTGTTTTTTCTTTTTTTTTTTTAAATAAATAAATTAAAAACGTTGAAAAAATACCATCATTCTGTGCGTTAATTAATTATGAAAAAAAAAAAAACAAATCAGCCAACCAGGTGTTTTTTTTTTTAATTAATTAACCGCAAAGAGAGTAAGTAAGGTAGATGAATGACTCACCTAAAATACTTCCGATTGTTGTATTGGCGCCCAGCTGATCAGGTGTTAACAGTGATGTTGAAGAACTGGGTAATGCTGCTGCGTCAGCAGCACTACCATCTTCCGGTTCCTCAAGTACTGTCGGTGGCCCATCCCAGACCGGACGAAACATACGTTGAACACGATCTAATCTCACGCGTGGTAACTCAGCGAATAAAGAATCTGTTAACTAAGGAAAACAATAATGATAATTAAATGGCAAAATTAGATATTATTTTTGTATTTAATTAAAAAAACTAAAAAACGACACCGATAATAAATAAAGCAGCGAACATACCTTAAACTCTTTATTCGGAGTGGCTGGAAATATCTTCCCGATAGACATTAAAATTAAATTATGATTAGTTAAATTGAAAAGTTAGTGTTAAGCAGGATGTTTAAGGAAGTAAAAAATTATTTTTATTATTTATACTTACGGATAATTCCTCACTACAATATGCGGTAAATGTTTGTTCGTCCTGTTGCAGAACACAGTACAATGGTCCCCATGGTAAGTTCTTGTAATGTGTTGATTGCCCTTCGACTTCTGTAATAGAATAAAAACGACATCTATTAGTTACTAGCAAAATAAAATACTCTTTTCATTTGTTTGTTAGTAAAGACACAATTGTCTTTATAGTAAAATATAGTAGATGGCGAAGTGAATTTTTAAGAGAATCTGTTTATACATAATTTTACGACTGTAAATCGCTGTTAATTGAGGAAAAAACTTTAAAACATAAAATAATTTACATAATATAACTGTTTATATAATAATTCATGTAATTATATTATTTATTAAACAATCGACGACGTATAGACAATGTTTTATAAACAAATCAGTAAACGCGATCAGCTTAAACGATGCGAATTTTCTTTTAAGGATAAACATCGGTTCAACAATTGTTTATTTTTAATTCGGTAAAACAAAATCATAATTATTAATAAAAGCAATTTAAACTAGTAAAATTTTCGGTTGCTACTTAATTAAGTCAACTTTTTACGTAATTCTTTTTGTACAAAAGTAATAAAAATTAATATTAAAATGACAGGCACAGTGATGACTTAACGTTTAAGTCGTTATTAAACAATTTTATTTTTTAAATACAAAAAAAAATTTAGAATAATTATGTGAAAAAAAAAAGAAAAACAAAACACAGAGGAAGAGCAAAATAATTAAACAAGAAACTGGTTGATGATGGTGATTAAGCATGTGAAAATTACGTAATTACATTCAAATTTGAAAAACAAAAATTATTTTATCAAGAAATAAACTTGAGTATGAAGAATAAAACATATATATAAAAACTCCGTTTCTGTTGGTAAATAATAAACAAAAAAAAAAAAATTATTATTAAAGGTAAAACCAGGTACAACTTAACAGCTGTGAATACACAATTTTTTTTTTTTGTAATAATAATTAATATAATAAAACAATATAAAAAAAAATCAAATATTAAGCAGCTATCTAACAGTTTAATTGTTTTTCTTTCTTTTTTCTTTTTTTTTCAAATAAATAATAATTATTTAATAAAAATCGTTGCACGCTTATTAGAAAAACAATAATAAAGTAAATAAAAACCATCAACAAACAGCTATATAAGCATTATTAATTCGTTAGTTCAATAATAATCAGTAATTTTATTAACGTTTAATAACCAAAGTATGTACATACCAATTGCAAGACATATATGATTTCATTAAGTATATTGTGATGACTGCTAATTGGATATTTATTGTTAATTATTGTTATTATTGCGTTAATGTGTTGCGATTTTTGTGTATTTTTATTTAATTTAATTAATCGCTGAAGAGCTTAAGACTATTTAGTGATTTAACGACATAAAAGCTGTACGGCTAGTGGAATATTTTATTTTGTAAACTTTATCGAAGTGTCTTAAGGCATTAAACATCCTTAAATCCACTTAAAAAAACAAACATTTATGCCTTGGTACCACATACCACAGCTACAGCAACGAACTTTAAACATATGAAAGTTAATACATTGAGTTATATTGGTGAGACTGTGGACACTAGATTATGAAAATTTTGTATTTGTGGCGTTGAATCATCAAAATAAATAGAAACGTCAGTTATTTTAGAATTTCAAAAAAATAAAGAAATAAATAGTTAGTTCGTGATTATCGCGTTACTTTGTAAAATAATTATATCTAACTAGATATAGGTACTGAGTGTTGGTAGCTGTAGCTGTGGTATGTGGTGCAGCGTTATAATTATAACCGAGTCATTTCTATGACAAAATTTAAATTAAAATTAAATCCCATGAAAAATCTACATAAAACACTTGTTTATAGCAAAATTTTTATATTTAAATGTCAATTAATGGAAAATTAATTCGTTTATTTTAATTTTATTTTATTTCTGTTTTAATTTGTATTTTGCAACATTTATTTTAATTAAAATTGTTTTAATTTTTTTTAACTAAATGAGAATTAATTTAAATGTTTTAAATTTTTTTTTGATGAAATTAATGAGTATTTATTTATGTGAATTTGTATTTATTATTTTTTTTTTGTGTATTGTTATTTAAATAAAATTCGTAGTATTTTTTGTTACTTAATTGAATATTATAATTATTAAATGATGTTATTTGTTTACTTAAATCACGGTTATTAAATTAATAATTATGCAATTTGTTTACTAAAAATACTTTACAATAAAATAAATAAACTCTTAACTCTCGTATGTATATATTGTGCAAATTGTAGAAAATATAGTAGAAAATCCGTTTAAATATTCCAAAAAAAAAAAAAATCTCAGAAAATGAAAACATTTTTTAGTTTGTAAAAGAAATTTGACTAAAGTAAACAACGACATTGTGGCGGCTGAGTAGTCATAACAACATAATAAATGAATAAAACATTTTTTTTTAACTTTATAAACAACAAGAACACAGCAGCAATTTATGTCCAATAATAATAATAATAATACCAATTGAGAAGCGTGTTAAGAAAAAAGTAATTAAAAAGCGAAAATAATAATAATAATTAAACAATAAACAGGCGAAAATTACTTGGCAATTAAATCAGATAGAAGTAATCGTTAGGCCGGGGGTTGTCCTTGAAAATATAATCGCACTTAGCTTTCATAAAAAACGACTTAATTATCTGTTTAATGTTTTCTTTCCATAAAAATTATTTTTTTTTTTTTGTTTTTAATTTTATTTATAAATAAAAAAATTAAAAGAAAAATTTTTAGAAATTCTAAGTACATTGTTCATGCGCAGGAGAGATTTTTTTTTTTTTTTGCAAATTCTTTTCTTTTTTTTTTTGCCAATCTACGTTTAAACAATGTTTGTTCTTGTGTGTGACTAATTTGTTTATAATAAATTTTATTTGTAGACAAAATGCTTGATTTTTTAAAAACAATTTTTCTTGTATATAGTTTAAGCACGTTAAAGTGAATTCTTAAGTAAATACAGCTTTTATAATTAATTTCAATAAATTCTGTTAAAAAACTTTGTCAACAAAATAATTGTTTTACATTTAAAGACACCAAACACTCAGGATATTCAGTTTCTTTTAGTGTTTTTGGCTAAAAAACCTCTCAATAAACACATTTTGCATCATTAAAGAAAAAACTCTCAACAATGGTTTATAATATTTGCCACATCACGGTATTTATATATATATATATATAGAAAATAAACATATCTTGTATATAATTTCAGTTAAAATAAAGTAATTGCAGTAAAATTGAAATTTAATTGCATCAATTAAAATATTTATTATGCGTTTATTTTTATTTCAAAGAAAAATACAAAATAATTTTATTTAAAACAGTTAAAAGTTTATTTAGTTTGAATTAAAAAAGCTTTAAATTTTTCAAGAACATCTATCAAATACACAAACCAAATGCACAGTGTTTGTCACACGATTTTACAATTGTCACACAATTTCACATTGATTTAATGATGATAAAAATTTTTATTTAATTTTTTTTGCTTTTTATCATAAAAACATAATATTTATCGCATTAAAAATTTGTTTATTTAGCGCAAAAAAAAAGAAAACAACAACAATAATAATCTTTGACATTTGATAAAACCGACATCAACCTGTTCAACCGGTGTGTTGTGTAGCAAAAGAAAAAGAAAAACATTTTCGCTATTATTAACACGACGAAAAACGTAATAATCAATAAATAAATAAATATTTACGAAATTAAGTCAATAAAAATGAGTTAATAAATATTATTTTTAGCAAATAAACATTTTGCTTCTTACACAGTCAGCTAATAATCAATTCACATAGAAATTTTGATTTATTTATTACTATTATAGTGTGCGAAAACTAATTCGCGATAGAAAAATTAAAGAATTTTTATTTTTTCTGTCAAATAATATTGAAAATTTTGAATGTCACACATGGATATGATTTTTTTTTTATTATATCTAAGAGAGCAAAAATAATGGAAAAAAATCTCACCAAACCAGTATTTTAGTTAATGCTAATACCTGGATTTACCTGCGTTTTAATGTGTGATATGCTAAGGCTGTGAATGAATTAAGTTAATTAATTTTTTCTTTTCACTACTTTGTCGGTATTTTTCTTCGGCTACAATCCGCAACAGGAACATTTTAAACATTTTTCTAATTAAAATTTTGAAAATTTCATTAAATTTATTTACCAGAAACATTCTTTAACTTTGATACACAATCAGAATAAGAATTTATTACACAGAACCCCGTTAAGTCAATATTAAATGAAGTGCATCGTGTTGTGCAACTTTTTTTTCGTTGCTAATCAATTTTCATTGAATCATTGACTTCACATCAAAATCAATAATAACAAAAAGTCAATAAATAAGAAGAAAAAGAAACAATAAAATCGTAAACAAGAAGCGATAAAATAAAATAATAATTTATTGTCGTTTCTGAACCAGAACTTGGTGTTTCTTATTGGCTTTTTTCCGTGAAAAATTAATGAAAATGTTATGGGAGATTTTTATATTTATGAATTCGATAGTAGCTGTGCTTGCTGTGTACACAGATTAATTTATTTAAATTTTTTTACAAATGGGCCACAAGCTTACATATTTATTGATTAACAAAATATTATTTCTATTTTCAGTCATCGCCTGGTTAGCACTATTAGCGTAGATAGAAAAAATTCACACCAATCGCTAAATTTATGAATATAATTTTTTTTTATTTTTTTGCCATAGAATATATCAACAGCTAATGTCAGCTAGACATGCTTATTTCATTGATTTAATATTAAATTGTATTTTGAAAATATTTAAATAAATTATTATTAGCAAGAAACGCAAAATAAAAAAACAAGTAGAAAACTGATACAAATGACAGTATGACATACTTTTAATATGCGCAGCGGTTGGTAATCTTACCGCTGTTAAGGTTAAACAAGTAACAGCAAGAAAACTGAACAAATGATGAAGATACATAGTGTTTTTGTTTTTTTTCGCTTAATTCTTCCAGCCTTACCATTCATTATGAGCAAAATATTATTAATAAAAGAAATACATAATAACGGCACGTAGAATCTATACGACATTTTCATCAGAAGATCGCGCAGAAATTTTTATTTCTTTTCTTAATAAATAAAAAAAAGCAAAAACCAAAACCTTTTTTTCGCTTCTTTCATTCAAGAATCTTAAAGATATTTTATTTGGTTGTTGATCTTATTCTTATGTTTTTCTGCGTAGAAAAAACAAAAATTCCATCACAACATCATCAGCTGTTTTGTTGCTTGTAGATTATTTTTATAAACAAGAATTTTATTATTACTGCTGTTGTTGCTGCTGCTGTTGTTATTGACGAAGAATTTTATGTTGTTGACATTGAGGATGTAAATAAATTATTAACAAAAAAAAAAAAATAAAATATAATAATAAGAAACACCTTTTATGTATTCTTAAGTGTATTAAGCAAGTTGTTTTGCCGGTGCAGAGCGGATGTGCTTATTTGTTTGGTGCAGCATATAGGATCAAAGTAACTTTGATTTGATACTTTTTTTTATCGCGTTTTCATAACATGAGAATAAAAATAATAAATGTTAACACTTTGCGTCACCTTTATAGCCAGTATAGTATAACCTTTTTATTTATTTTATTATTTAACTTTCACAATTTATTGAAAAAAAAAGAAATAAAATCGATTAAAATCAATAAATAAATAATTATTATCGCACCTTTTCTATTAAAAACGCATTCAATCAATTTTCACTCATAATAATCACTCAAAAAATTTAAAAAAAAAAACTTTCCCATTAATTAAATTTTAAGTAAATAATTATTTAAGTACAAATAACAATGATTAATTGATAAATAAAGTGACTTAAGTTGTAAATAAATAAATAAATAAAATTCAACTTTCTATATAATTTTAATATGTATAAGAAAGAAAATACACTTAAACAGTATTTTATTTTTATTACATATTGTATTCGCGGTTATTATTTCATAGAGACTTTAGAAAAATCAACGACTTAAAGTGTTTCGCTGTTGTAATAAATAAAACAACAAAGTAGGTAAGTGGCAAAACGCAAAATAGTCAGTCACAAGTTACTTAAACTATATACATAAATACTGGTTGTTTTAGAGCTAAAGAAAACCAACTTGGGAAGATTGTAAATAATTCTAAAAACCTTAAAGAAATACAAATTACACTTTAGAACCGGAAAAGCAATAAAATTTGTTTCTTATAAAATTACGCAAAAATAAAAAAAAAACGCGTAAACGTATAACTAGAAGAATAATCAACTCTGTAATAAAAGTATAATTTCTAATTTTATGTAAAAGTAATTAAATAACAAGTTATATATATTTTTTAAATCAAAAAAATACAGAAAAACAAGTAGCTACCTGATGAAAACTCTAGTACAAAAAACAGGAAGGAAGATGAAGATAAAAAAATAAGTAAGAAAATAACTTTATTACGTAATCATTCAGTGATGAAATTTCGCTATATTATTTTTTGCATAGTTAAGAAATTTATTAATTAATTAATATTAAATAAAAACAACTTTCAACTGTGTATGCTGTTTTTATTATGACTTAACGTTTAGATAGGTAAATGTCGCGTTTTTTTTTTCACAATTTTATTTCTTTTGCACGTCGCTAGTAAACAACAAGCGTTTACGGTTTCATTTGGCAGCAACAGTAAGGAAACGAAAATATTCTGTTTTTAAAACGAATTCTTTTTTTTTTTGTTTTTAATTGAAGAAATTAAATTACATAATAATGTCAATACTAAAAACAGGTAAAAGCAGTAAAATTATAGTAAATATACCGTACACTTCCTTCCTGTTAGATTAATTAAAAAAAAAAAAAAATGCAAAATAAATTCTACGTTATTTCTGTGAATTTATTTTTACTTGTCTTAATGTTTATTTAGTCTCTCTGATTAAAATTAAATTAAATTTTTAATTAAATAAAATATAATTGATAGGTGAAAAGGTATTTCTTAAGCGAAAAGTGTTTACAAGTCAAATCAACAGAGACACAGCATCATCTAATCAACAAGCTAATTACATTTGTGTCTATCATAACGTTTAACTTCAAAGATTTAATTAAATAATTATATTTATTTTCTAATTATTATTATTATTAACCTAAATAAAAATTTTAGTTAAAATTTTTCTCTTTGTTATCTCGCTAAACATAACTGATACAGTTTGCATGATAAAAATGCATTAAAATTTTGGCGTTATTTTTACTAGAAAAGAAACCAGAAAATACATTAAACCGTAAAAATGTCTACAGCATAAATATTTATGTGATTTAAGTGATTAAAAAACAACACAAAAAAAAACGATTTAATAAAGCGAAAACACACAACACAACATTTAGACGAGCTTAATTTGCTTTTTGTGTTTCTAGATTTCATCACATTAAATTATTATTATTATTATTTAATTTACCTTCAAATTTACTTGTATTCACATTCATTTACGTTAAGTAAACATTTTTTTTGTGTATACGTTTTCTCTCGCTTTTAACTTTAATAAATTCTGTTAACATTTCTTAATAATTTTACTCGTATTACATAGGTAAAGGTTAATGTCTTACGTTTCTGTTATTTGTTTTTAATAATAATTTACTCGTATTACAGAGAAATGAAAAATAAGTGGAAATGTAGTGGAAAAAACAATGAAAAATCAACGTAAAATAATAATAAAAATATATTTTTTCTAAAGCAAAAAATAAACAATGATTGATGAAGCGAATATCAGAAGCAACGGCATTAAGTATAGAGAAAAATTATTAAATAATAATAATCATGACCTATAACGATATGATTTATTATTTAAAGGAGAAATAAATAAAAATACACTTTGGAAACACTGTTTTTGCGCTACCCTTAAAAGAATCGCACAGAAAAAAAATATTATATCAATAACCAACCACCCACAGAATATTGAAAAATAGATAAATTCGGAAAATTTATTGACAAAAACAAAATAAAAAAAAAATAAACATATCATTGGGGATTTTTACAATGATTTCAAAGAAAATGAAATTATTACTTTACGAAAACGAACCCAAACCAGTAGTAAAAATCAATTTTCAAAATTTGCAAATATTAACTGGGGAGTTTATTGAGTTTTTTTTTTTTTTTGCCTGTCTCCCTATTGTCTCTGTATTATTGAGTGAGGCAAAAAAAATAAAATAAAATTCAACTGATTAAGGCATCAGATGACATCACCATCAATATCATCATCAATATTAATATTCCTTTTCCGTTTTTATTTTTATTTATTTATTTATTATGTTTTCTGGCAAAATTCAGTAGAAACAGAAGTTTTCAACATTTTATTGATTTTCTTAAGAAACAAAAAGAAAAAAAAAAAAACAGAGAATACACTGTGCAAAATTTTATATCTTAAGGAAAAATGCATAACTAAAAACCAAAAGTATTTCTATTATTTTTGATTAATTTATGTCACGCAACACCATAATATACACACAAAAAAAAAATAACAAAATGAGTGAATAAATTTTACTTAAACAGATGAAAAACAATAACACTATTTCACTTAATTGAAATGAAAATTAAAAACATAAAGTCCACTTACTTTACTTCTTCAATTAAACTAATTTAAATAAAGAAATGATTTTTATTTTTTTATAATTTTTGTAAGTAAATTAAATTGAAATGGCGTCATAAGTGTGTGTGGTAAAAATAACAAAAAATTAATCATATTTAGAGCAAGTAACTAGAAAAACGTATATATATGATAAAATTTACATTAAATGTTAATTAATTATTTTAAACAGGAGTGGATTCAGTTGTTACAAATTGTTTTTCTTATTATTTTTTAAGCCAGTTACTTAGTTTTTAAATAATAAGCTTTTTTATAAGGTAATTTTCTTATTCAACATCACCTAGTCGTGTTACTGATTGACTCTGATTTTGAGACTTTAACAAGCTTAAATTACTTAATTTGAACTAAAACTAGTTTGAATCGACTAAGGTAAGCTTTTTCATTAAAAGACTAACTTTTCAATCACAAATTAAAATTTACATTAACTTTTGATAAAATAAATATTAAAAGACATTAATCGATGTATAAATCAGAATGAAAAATCCTTGATATGACAGTGTCTAGCTGAACAGCATTGCATTACGTTAAAACATACAGAAAATATCGTCAGTAAGCAGCGAAAAAAAGAGTAAAATTTCAACTAAAAATAAACCGAAAAACCCTGACCACATTTATACCACAAAACGTAAAAGTCACAAAAAACAAAATACTTAAAAAAATTGGCAACAAAGCTAAGCGTAAACGAAAATGAAAAAACAAAAAATACGCCACGTGATAATTACAAATAAAATTTAATATTTCTTTTTCCCTAATTCGTACGACTTAAAACGTGGAACGAATTAAAAATCGATGCTAGAAGTAAAGAATTTAATTTTTTTATTATTTATTTGGTAGAAAAATAAATAAACAAAATACTATCGCGAAAAAAAACCGTTAAAATTTATTATTTTGTTTTTACCTGTACCTCTCATTTGTTTGTTTGATTTTCGGCCATCTTCGCGCTTTTAATAAACAAAACAAAAAAAAAAGCAGCAAACAAACGAGAAACCAGCCGTTATTCCAAGCCATATATTTGAAGAAAGACAAAAAAAAACATTGTGCGAGGATAAGACAAGAAATATAAATAAAGCAAAATCCGTGACATTTGATTGATGACTTTGATTTTTTGTTTAGAGTTTTTTTACCAACGTTTTTACCTGTACTCAATAATGGTTAATTTAAATATTTCTCGTTAAACGATTATTCAGCCAGCGAAATATTTTTTTTTTTTTAAATTCACATCACAAAGACAATAAAAACAAAAATTAAAAAAATAATCCAATAAATATAAACTGTCGCGACTTTTCTTAAATATTCAATAATGAAAAATAAATAAAATAATAATTATTAAATTAAGTCGACTTAAATTTAAATGACTTAAATTTAAATGACATCATAATACAACAATAAATTTAAAACAAAGTGAGGTAAACACTAAAAAAAAAAATAAAAACTTTCCTTTTGATATAATAATTAATTCAATTTTAACACAAATATTAAACATTTTTATGATATTTAAGTCAGTTACACATCTACGCATGATGTGGATAAGCAAGTAGATATTTTTTATTGTATTGTGCTGTTATCAAAATTGATTTATGTAAATCTGATGCAAGTAGCACAGTTGATTACTTGTAATTTATCTTCTGGTGAATGTAGTCTGTTTTACTTTTCTGTTTAACAATAAAAACAAAGTTAGCTTAACTTGTGACAGTCAATGCATGGTATATTTGCAAAAAAAAAACAACCGAAACACTGGTAGCTAAAGTAATATTGAGCGCATTAACCTACCGATGACACACTTTTGATATTATTTATCAGTAAAACCATCTTAAACATCTTCCTTTTTGCTTTAATAATTAATTCAAGAAAGAATAAAACAGATTCAGTTTAAGAATCAACAAACCTTGCACACCCACTAATCTTTGAAGAAAACAAAAGTAATTCGACTAATAACAGCATGTCCGCCATTTAAATTTCTATATGAATTATTTAAGTCAAATAATTATTTCCCTTTATTACTAAACAAATTAAAAATATTAATAATAAAAAAAAAATCAAAGCAGTAAAAGAAAAAGAAGAAAAAAAAACGTTAATGATTCTTAAATATATTTTTTTTTTGATTATTTACTGTCGGTTACATTGGCGATTACGTCAGACACATAACAATGATTTCTATCATGCGAAAGTCTAACGATAAATAAAAATAATAATAATAAGAAGATAAAACAGCGAATTATATTTAATTAAAAAAAAAAAAGTAAACTTAAATAAACAAAACGAATCAACGTTGTTAAAAAAATTAATAACGAATTTTCTGTTTGTTTATTTAAATTTTTTTTTTTGAATTTTAAATGAATTAAACATATGTGCACAGTACGGTGTTGTTAATATGATTTCTTAATCGTGTAAAACAGATCTTAAGAGCAGCTTTACTATTCGCATTAAAGTTTTAATACTTCAAACAACCTACGCAGTGTAACTAATACCATAACGCATTTGAGCATTTGCGTTTTCATTTAATTCGCGAATAACCACTGTTACTTAATTATTACAATTAAAAATAATAAAATAAAAAACTCATCAACACCTTGTTTAAAATACTTTAATTTTATTTCTTTTTAATCAAAAAACAATAAAAATATATTTAAAGTGAGAAACAATTGAAATAATATAAAAAAAAATCACTTTAAGTGACTTAACATGATTCTTTTTTGTTTGTCAGTTTATTCATTTGTTTGTTTATTATTTATGGTAAGCCACTAGCTTATTACGATGTGTCTTCTCTTTAACGATCATTGTTTTTTTATTCTTCGTTTTAACGAATTTTATGTATTATTTTCGCTATAGAATATTGGTCGCGTCGCGCTGCTTTAAAATCACAACGAGATTTGAATTAATTAAAAAAAAAAAAACTATGTTTGCATTGCAAATATGATAAATCAACAATAAAAATATTATTTTTTATAAAAACGTGCGAGTATTTTTCAGTGGCTTTAATCATGAGAGTGGATTACTTACAAGTAATGAAAAAAAAAATAATTTTATTTGCAAAAGAATTTTCATTTGATATAAAAAATCAGAATTTTTTTGCTAAACTGTAGCAGCCAAACTGCTCAACCGATAAATGAATACTTGGGGAATGAGAAAAGCAGTGAGATTTGATACAAATTTTCTATTTGAAAAAAAAAAACAACTTCTCAAAATTATTTTAAGAATTTGCATTTTTATTGAAAAAGAATTTTTCGTATGCAAGCCAAAATGTTTTCTTCTTTTATTCATTTTTTGGCTTGATCTCATCGTTTTTGAAAATTAAATTACAAAATAAAAGTGCTTCAGTACTGTAGTCAGGGTGTTTGAATAGACATTTTAAGGGAGTATTTTGTCATGGTTACTTTGCTGTTGCTGAAACCAGTAAAAATAAGTGTAATCATCGTCTACATTCTCAAAACCTGAACCATGTAGCATGTGGCAGAAAGGATCCATATCTAAAGCACCTACGGTAAAACGACGCGTCTGTATTTATATCATCTGCAAAAAATTAAAATACATTGTCATAGTTCTCTGCCATATAACATTGCATTATTTTTTTATAATCATAATTTCTGCATGAATACAGCAATGCAATAAACTGTGTGTGGGGGTGCAATTTTCGAGGCGTGAACAAAACAAAAAATTAATAAACAAACAGCAACTAAGCACGTAAATTAAAAATCATGTCTGGTGTGCCTAGCTGTTTGTTGATATTCTTGTCGCCATCTCTTTATATCTACTTTATTATGGCTTAGGATGCAAAACTTAAAGAAATAAAAAATTTAGAATAAAGTAACATTTAAATGCATGTAATGCGATAAACAAACAGCTGGTAACGCAGTTATTGTCGCCAATTATAAATGCAGACAAATAATATTGTTTAAAAAACTAAAACAACTAAAATAGTGGGTTGATAATAGAGGAGGCCAATTATACGGGTAAAGCAAATAAAAAAAAATTTACAACTCATCAAAATTGATAACAAAAAAAAAAAACACAATAGAAGCAGCAGCAGCAGTAAAAAATAATGAAGCATCATCATCATCGTCATCATCAACAACAGTGAAAATGAAAATTGTACCCGTGTCTGGAGATAAAGAAATAAATTCACAGTCATGCGGCTGAAAATAATTTAATTTCTATGCATCAGTGAGTGTAAACAGCAGTGAAGCATTGCATTTTTGCATTTTTTAAAATATTCATGAGCATGTTTTACTGCTGATAACATTGTTGCTGCTAATATTAACATGAAAATATGTTATGCTAGTAACTGGAAATAGGAACAACGACAACAACAGCAACAGCAGCCATTGTTAATGGTCGTCTAAACACGATGACATCATCAGATTTCTATTATTCTTAAATAAATTTCACTGATAAAACTTTGTCGCCACTTAAATATCTGACATTGTAAATATAACAAATAACATCAGAGAAGTAATTGTGTGTTTGGCTTCATAAAATTAGAAAAAGAATAGAAACGAAGCAAGGACAATCAGAACATAAAATGTATAAACACGGTAATAGTGTGGGATGCTGTTTTTCCTTCGGTTAGATTATTATTATTATTTTTTTCTAGCTCAAGGAATACAATTTTTAAAGAGAATATTCTAGATTAATTTAAAGGGTTTGTTAAAACCAAATGGAAACTCCACAGCAGCAGCTACGTCACAATAAATATATGTTTTACTCATACCGTGTCAAGTAAATATGCCCACACTAATAACCATCACCCATCTCCGTTCCAAAATGCCAGTATTAACAACATATAAATGGGAAAAATCGATATCCCTTATATTTTCCAACAAACAACAACATCGGCACAGCAACACAGCAAAAACACATTGTGTATTCCCACTTTGTATCTCATTTTGTGGTTTTTCTCTATGAGTTTTTTCTTTGTGGGCTTTTCCATTCACAAAAAACATCAAAAAATTTTCATTGAAAATATAAAAGCAAAGCAACTGAATGCGAATTGAATTTTGCAGAGAAATTATTTTATTTTTTTTTTATTTAGTGGGAGGTGGTGGTGGAAATGGAAATGTTTTTTTCTTTCAAAGAATTTTCTTTTATTAGTCAATTTCACCTAAGGACATTGACAAATTTATTAAATTAAGCGTTTGCTAGTATTTATTTCGGTCGATAATAAACAATTTATTTATTTATTTTTCTATTTATTAATCAAGAAAATCGAAATTGACCTTAGCAGAGCACAGAGTAATAAGGTGGATTTTTCTTCTTTTTTTTTTTGATGTAATCAAGTGTTTTTCAGGTGTGTAGTTAAGGTGGTTCAATTGGGTTTTTACTTTTGGTGTTTTATTTTAATTATATAAAATTTATTGATTAGTTAAAGACATCAAAGAATGTTTAATAGACACACTAATAACGTTTTTACCTATATAAAGGTCATTGCTTAAAAATACCCGATTAGCTAAGTAATTTAATATGCGCAAATACAGATTTTGTTTATTTTCCAGCTTTAAACAAACAAATAATTTGGATTTTGGCAAACAATTATTTTTTCATCATCAATTTCCCTGTCAAAGCAACGATATTTTATTTTGATTAAAAAACATATATATTTTTTATTTAAAAACAAGCAGAGCATAAATTTTTGTACTTAAAATAGAATTTTTCATTTTGTGTTTTGATTTTGATTATTTTGTATTTTTAAGGGTAGAAAAACGCTTGCGCATTTTTAGTTCATTGACCTGAACCATCAATTTAATGCTTTTTAAAATAATACAGAAGAATAAAAAATAATCGAATGTAGTATTTAACATCATTATTCATCCCTTTTGAAAACATCTACAAATTCATCTCGTTTAACCATAGTGTAAAAATGAAATTTTCGAATCGATAAAATGTATGATGGGATGATGCTTATTCGCTTACAAAAACGTAACAACAAAGTACCTTCAAGTGAATTTAATTGTTAACGAAAAAATGAAATAAATAATATGATGTAATGTTTATGAAGGATAAAGATAAGTTAAATAATTTTAACATCAATAACAGAGCCATGTACGGTCCGAAAACAGCTGTGAATATAAATATAAAACAATTAAATTCATTTAAAAAAACAGTGTCTCTCAGCAATACAGTATGTGTTCAACAGTTATATATATTATCCACTGATTGCCCAAAACAAAACAATTCATTTGACCTGTTATAACAATAAAAGAATAAATTTAAAAAAACGAGGTAAAAGCAGCAATGAGAAAACATTACAGCACGATGTCAAAAGTTAACGAATTTTATTTTTCAAACGAACAAAATGAATTAATTTTTACGAAATTTCATTAAACGCTGGAATGTGTGTGAGTTAATCCAATCCTGATGTACAACTATGGAATATTTTCTCTTGATTTGATTTACACGATAATGATAATTTCTGTATCAAGAATAAACTGAAATTCCACCCACTATTTAACATAGAAAAATTATTGAAAAATAAAAATAAATCCAATTGAAGTGTTTTTGTTTTTAAATGGAAAATTCTTTTAAAAATAAAAAGGAAATTAAAAAGAAAATACGGAAAACGCTGTCAGGCGCAAAATATAACAAAAATCGTGCTGTGTGCTTTATGCTTTTAGTGAAAATAAATCATGGAAAAGCTTCATTATTTAATCGAAATATAATGTTAGTGAGGTTGAGAGAAGTATAACTAGCAATCTGGTTGCTAATACCGCCTGCCACGTACCAGCATGTATATTATAGATGGAAAAAAAAATAAATTTGCTTTTACAACCTTGCACAACACTATTACCGATGGATGACAAGAGAAATATTATTATTTTTATTAAAATTTCTTGTATTTGTCGTGTTATTGAATGGCTGGTTGGTTGGTTGGCTACAGGTGCATGTTTGCCGGTTTTTTTTTTAAACCAGAAAAAAATAAAAACGACATTGATGGTTGGACAACATAAATATAGCACCCAAACATGCTAGCAATAATAAATCTTGTTATCGATAGAAAATTGATTTATATTAATTTATTGCAATTTGTGCAACAGCAACAAATTCTGCGCATAATACGAATTGGAACAAACTAAAAAAATTAAATTATTGATTTTGCATAAATATCAATCTACCTATGCTTTTCCAATTAAAAATTATATCAAAAATCAATTCGTTCAATTTTTAATTAATTAAAATTATGCATATAAGTGTACGGCTTAAATTGGCAGAAAATTTAAGTCACACATTTAAGTCTTCGTAAGTAGGAATTAATTAAAAATAATAAATTTAATATTTCCGTAATTCATAGCATTGGCTTTCCAAAAACGAAATATTATTTATGTATTTCAAGTCATTTTTAATTATGTAACTAAGTCAAATATGTGTAATTTCTTTAAGCCGATTAATGACTCATTTATTATTAATTCCAATCCCTTGACGAATAGTTGTATTATTATTTTTATTTGTTGCTTTTGCTGCTGTAACGTACGAGTTTTGTATATTTAAAGAGAAAGTTACTTAACTTATTACTTAAATCGATATTAATTATTTAAGTCACGATTTAAGTACAAATGTAATAATTCATCTCTAGTGACATTAATTTAATTATTTTTCGTTGCAAACAAAACAAAGTCACATAATAAAAGAAGTTTGATCTGATTAAAATCTTTTGTAATAATAATAATAATAAAGTTTGCTCCGATTAATATCATTCAAGATGGAGAGAGAGAAAGACACGATTTTACCTAAACTAAAACAAATACAATTACTATAATTATTTAATTATATTTTCTGAATTAAATAATTACAACAGCCTGATAGCATTGCAATTTATTTATACATATATGAGATTTGACCTCATCTTCGCGCAATGAAATATATTTTATTTATACAAAAATCTACAAAACAATGTAAACTAGTTTAACGTATAATAATGTTATTAAATTTTTTCAAAGAAACAAAAATAATAATACAGATATTTTGTGACATTTTAGCAAAAAAAAAAAACGACAAGACAATGCTATTAAGACTAAAGAAAAATCACAACTATTAAAAAAACAACTATTGTATTACCATTAAGCAGCAATGGAATTGTCTTAATTCTGATTGTTATTTGTCTTCTCTTGTTTTTTTAACATCATAATAATACTTAAGTCGATTGTAATTCATATGTTTATTGTTTGTAATACTTTTTGTTTTATGTACGTTTCTTGTTAAATCACAATTTGAAGGGAAAAAAAAACAGATATTAGATTACATATTCACGATTTATCAAGTGAAATATATTATTTTTTCTTTTGTTTTTTTAAATAAGAAAAATAATATTTATGTAACTGATCTCATCATCATCATCATCATAATAATCGTAATTATTTTATGATTTTATATAAATAAAAAAAAAAGATATTAAAAGCATCATAATAAAAATAAAAAATCAATAGTTATGTCAGTCGACTTAAGTCAAAGAAAACAAAAAAATACACAACGAAACGACACCGAATTAAATTAAATAAAAAATATTTTTTTTATACAAATAAATTTCACACGCACGCCACATGATATACATTTGTTATAATTTATTTTGTTTTGAAAAAGCTTTTATAAAGCTTTTAAACTACTGGTTACATCACTCTGATGAGGAAAAACAATGAGAATTACAACAATTAGTTACTTAAACATGTATTTTGCCCAGAAATTACTTCTTTTTTCAGAGTAATAAAATATTTATCAGACTTATGCATGCGCTTATAAATTATTTTCTACTTTTTATTATTTTTAGTTAAAGTTCAGAAGAAATCCAGTAGGGAAATTCTCATTTTACTAGAAATAAAGTTAACTGCGCAAGTGTGCACGACTTAATTTACAAAAAAACAAAACATAAAACACAACAAATGTCAAGCGAAAATAAAAATTAATAAAATAAAACGATAAAAATATTTTTTTTATAAATTATTGCATAGAATGAATACGAAGAAATAATTTGCTTAATATTATTTAATTTATTACAGACGACATATAGCACTAGAAAAACAAAACAAAACAAAAAAACATAAAAAACATAAGTAATTAAGTAAATTAAGAAAAAATAAAATAAGAAAATTATTAATACGAAACATAAATTAATGACAAACAAAAATGAGAAGAAACACATTAAAAGAGCCCATCATTATCATCGCAAAGTATAAAAAATATAGAAATTCTCATCTGTCACGATTGTTACGCATTAAATTGTCTTTTTGGTTAATTTTTTAATTGTGTAGGCGTTTTTCATAATTTTTTTTTATTAATTTATTCATTCACTGAAGACGATTATAATAATTTTTCGTAATCAATTTAATTACTTTTTATCTGTATGTTGCGGTTATATTATGTTGTCTCAACGATTAGACGATTAACTTGATGATTATGTTTGTATTAATAATTTCTTTCTTTTTTTTATTTTATATTCCGCATTGAATAAAATTTATTATTTTTATAATTTAAAAACCAAAAAAAAAAAGAAAATGTAATGAAAAAATAGACGAAAAAAGAAAAATTGTGACATAGTGGTACGAATTACTTAATATGGTTGGCGACAGTTATATTGCTATTAAAATTTGTATTATATATTATTTTTTGCTTATCTATTTGTTATTACAAATAAGATTGAAGTTTAACATAAAGACATAAATAAAAGAAAACAAGTGATAAAACTAGAGAGAACAACAAGAAAGTTGAAGAAAATAAAAAAACGATAAATTATGTCTTAAGCGCGATGTTTTTATTTTTTTTCTTTTTCAAGACAAAAAATAAAATAGTTTTGGTTGTTCTGCTTTGTTGTGTAAAAAAAGAACCAAAAAACCTCGATATTTCTATACTTAAAATAAATGATTGTTTATGTCGTTTTTCCTTTTACATTTAAAACTGCTGAAAAATATTACCAGAAAATAGCATAACTAAGTCACAAAAAAAGGGAAATTCCTTAAATAAAACGATAATAATTTTTCAGTGAAAAGAAATGAAAACTCAACACAAAAAACATAAAAATTAGGTCATGAACATTCTATTAGCTACATAATAATATTTTTCATATCTATTTATTGTAATCACTGCCACTGTACACCATACATATGTAAGAACTAGGTCAAAAAACCCTGGATAATGCAATTTAATTATCAATAGAAGAGTTTTCCAACTAGATAATTAAATTTATAGAAAAAATAATTACCTACATTTGCGTGATTGTTAAAACTTTTATTATTAGTAAATTTTTAATGATAAATTGCACGCGATCTTCAATCATTTTTAATTATTATTAAAATTTACAGAGAGAAAGGTCATGTCTTGTTGTCACCTCATCGTTGTGTAGTCACTAGTAGTCACCTGATTGCGTGCTATTTTTGGAATTGAATTTATTTTCTTAAAAAATATGATTAAAATGCAAGGGTTATTGTCTCTCTAGCTGCTTACCCACTCTTACCCAATTACATTTAATACCAAAACGATTCTATTTTGTTTAAGCAGCTTAAAACAACTGAAATTTAAGCTTAAAACGATTGATTTTCTCTGTTTATTTACTTAATAAATTTGTATTTTAGTTTTTGAAAAACAAACACTAGTCAAAAGGCGCAACATAGTGAAAGGTCAAACTTCTCAAAATACAAAATAGAAATAAATCACCGACGATACACACGATTATTATTTTTTTAAAAATCATATCCGGAGAGGGAAGCCTAACTTATAATTCCCAAGTAATAAATGATTAGAAAATTGAACAGAAAAAAAAAATAAATAAAATCGCGCGTGCCAACGAATTAATCTGATTTAATAATAAAGTTGAAAAACTTTTCTTTATTATCCCCAATGGGATCAATGTCATTACTGCGATTATTATTATTATTTTCTAACTTTTATTTTATCATGAATGGAAAGAAATATCGTAATTTTATTAAAGGCAAATGTAAATGTGTTATACTTGACACCGAAAATACAAATAATGATTTTTTTACTTCATTTCTTTTATTCTGCTTTAATTTTTGTGCTGTGTACCCCTCTGATATGTTACTTTTTATCATTTGTATTTTAAAAGGAATAATCAAATTCACCCTCATCAAATAGTAACATTTCTCTGCTCCTTTCTATAGTATTTCTATTAATAATTTGTGATTATTACACATTTTGTATTTCGTTGTGTTAATTTCGTATATTATTATTATTTAGCTAACTTAAGCCAACTTAATACCTAGTGATTGCAAAACGTTTCATTGACATTATTAAGTCAGTTTATTTTCCCTTATGGTTTTTTCAACAAAAATCATTAAAAACAGACATTACCCTCAACAAACTTTGAACATCACTGCACTATGACAATATTTACGCGACATATTCTATGATTTTCATTAACATTGTTTCGATTTATTTGCTTCATTTGTCTCCTAGATAACAGAAAAATAAATACTAGACTAGACTAGGGGTGTCGCAAAAATAGCACATAAACAAAACTGCAGTCTAGAAACACCAAGCTAGAACAAAAAAAGGGACGTCACGGATTATAACAATTATTTTTCCTTTATTTTACTATAAATTATGAACGAAATAATAATAAAAAAAAACCTCACTATCCGGCTTAAGTCAACCAAATAAATATGATTGCATAAAAAATTTAATTAACAATAAAAAGCAAACAAAAAAAACAAACGAAATGCTTTATTAAAGTACAGTTTTGACATTTTGACTTAAATTTTATTTATTTCTTTTGTTTTTCAAATTTTAAGTCGTTTAGTGTTTTTACATTTTTTTTTTATTTGCGCTTTTAATAAGTCGTTTTTCGAATTAATTATTTAATTAATTGTTTAATTTGTTAGTTTAAAAAATAAATTACAAAGAAAAGAAGCAAAAAAATATATAAAATATGTGGTGGCTTAATCATCAAGTAAATTATCAGCAAAACAAGAAAAAAAAATTGTCCATTTAATAAATAATTAAATAAATAAAAGGGGGCAACGCATATTAACAAAAGAAAACTAAACTAAATGGACAAAACATAATAAAAAACAAATAAAATCTGCGGGTTAAGCAATTATCTCTGCTATTGTTGTAGAAAAATTATGTTTAAGCCATTATAGTACATACTGTTGTCATGTTTATTGACAAAAAAAAATATTTAAGCAAAAACAAGTAGTTTTAGCAACAATACAATATGCTAATTTCACAAGAAATATAACGGAAGGAAGTACAAAATTTATTTCTCTAACATTAATTAATCTAAGAAAAAATAGCAAAATATTTATTCGCTAGTTTAAATCACTGTAAAAATGTATAAATACTAGATGAGGTTAAATCCATTACAATTGATTCTTTTATTTTATTTTATTTTATTTTTATTATTATCGCAAAGTAAGCGAAAAAATATTTAGGCATAAAGCCATCAATTGTGTCGAAACGGATAGTATAATTTTGATTTTGCTTGTTTAGCTTAAATAAATAAAATAAAAACATCTTAAACTTATAATTATCGTTTAGTAATAAATTGCATTAAAACATTTTAATCAAATAAATGTAAAATGACACGAAATAATAAAAAGTGACTTAGATAAGCAAAGTAAAACTATTTTTTTTTTTTATAAATGCAAGAACAACGAAACAGTCGTTATCAGCCGAATTTTTATTATTGTGTTTATGCAACGCACGCGTTTAACAAATTAAGTATATCGCGCATGTGCTCTTTCATATGTTTCGTAATATTTTTATTTTTTTTTTCTTTTTCGATTAGATAAGATAGTTAACGGAAATTAGTTTTGTCTTTTTTTTTTTTTTAATTTAGTTCAAAATAAAAATCAATCAATGCTTTTGTGGATTATTTTTTATTTGTGTAAGCATAATACCGTGTAATCTGTTTTCTCTGATTATGTACTTTAAAACTGAGTGTTTTAAATTTCAAAAGACATATAAATATTTCTGTTTAAGATGTTTATAAGATAACTTTACTGGAAAAGTATAGAAAATTTATAAAATTAAAGTCGCAGACAAGGCCGGCGACAACAAACAAAGTACTACCCTGAACAACAAGTAATTCCGACACTGTATCAATTACAAAATAATTTCAAAAGTTTTATTTTTATTAAGCGCCACAAATTGATGTGTTTTTGTTTTATTTTTATTAAAATTTAGAGAAATAAATCGTGACAGATATATAATGTTATTTTTTTATAAACAATTATTTCTTGAAGCGAGTATAATTTTTTGCTTTTTATTGTTTATTAATTTTATTTATATTTATATTTATTTTATTCTATAGTTTTGCTATGTTTATTGCTGCTGACCTAAAAACAAGACAACTAATGTTTACGAAAAACAATAATAATAATAATAATAACAACAGTCAACCAGCCAACCAGTCAGCCAGCTAGCAACATAAGAAAGATGTAAAACAAGGAAAATAAAATAAAAAAATTAAACAATAATAAATTTCCATTCGGTAAATGATGATAGAAAATACTCATAAATTATGCGATGGCATAAACTAATGTGTTTAAAGAAACAAAAAAAAAATATATATAACAAAACATTCCTTTAGTGTTTTTTAGTTATGTTAATGCGGTTAACACTTTTTGTAAAAATAGAACAATTAAGCCGAATTATGTTGACTTAAATATTTATTGATTTTTACTGTTTTAAAAATTCAGAATTATCAAAACCAAATTTTGTTAGTTATCTAGATTAAAACATTCCGGATTTTTCTACAGTCTGTTTTGATAATCCAGATTATGAAAACTGTGATTTCTCCACCAAAACTTGTCGAAATTTAAGACAAAAATTTAAAAAGAAATTTATTTAAATTGTATAAAAATAATATCAATGAATGTTTGCCGGAATAAATATATTTAAATTTAACGAGCACAGAGTTTAGTGTTACTCCGTTGACACCAACAAACATCGCTGTTGGCTTTATTTATTTTATTTTATTTTCAACAAAGTAATTATTATTATTTAAATTTTTATTATTATTATGGTATTCTTGTTATTAGATGGTTAAATAACGCCCCCATAAACACCCAAACAATTGTTCCATGTCGGAAATACAAACGTTTTCTTACTTTTTTTTTATTCAATTGTTATGTTTTTCATTGCATCATTTTTGCTTTTTATTAATAACAAAATTTTCATTATATTATTCTGCCTTTAAACAGTTTTACATTTTAATTATTTTTAATTATATTTTTCATTCGTTATTTTATTCTAAAATAAATGAAGAAACAAAAATTACTTTCTTTGTTACAAAAGAGAAAAAAAAAAAAAGCATAATAAAAATAAATAAATAAATAAAAATTCGTTTTAAAATAGATTTAAAGGCAGCAACAATATGTGTATATTCTCGCTTTAAAGTTAAATGTTAAATAGAATTTTCGTTTTTTTTAAATAAATAAATAAATAGGGAAGAAAAAACAACAAGAAATGTATTTAGTATAATTAAAGATAAAAACCAGCAATAGTAGCATCAGCAACAGTAAGTATAAGAGCTGCGTGGGATAAAGGAAAAATAAACACACAGAGAAAAGAATAATAATAATAATAATAAACATTAAAAGAAAGTTAATGTAAAATGTATTTTTTTTTTTGGTACAACATACGGTAAAGGACTGTAGAAACGAATTAAAATAACAATTAAAATATATTTTTAATAAACAAATAGCAATAGCGCTGATAAAACAACTAAAATTTAGAAATTTTCAGAAGAAACTTCGATAAACAATCATCAGCGGACTACCTGATCAAGTAATAACCTGGTTGCAGTTTTAAAAACAAAATTATTTTTATATATTTTAAATAAAGCCGACGAATTATAAATACGCGATTTAAGTGGAATGCAAGCAGCGTTACACAGCAGGCAGTACAACACAACAAACAGCCGCTGCACAACCTACAACAAATTAATTTCCATTAAAATTAAATTAAATTTTTAATTTAATTTGTTTATCGGTTATTTAACCGGAAGCTGCTTAGAAGAAAAATAACATCAGCCAAGAAATAATAAACTACGCATCGTATTTTTAAAGTAATAAAATTTAAGAATAAAAATTATTTTTAACGCACACGCATCGCCAAGTCAATAATAAAAATAATTATTTTATTGATTGAAAAATAGAAGAACGTAGAGATCTTCGCTTAATTTATTCATAATTAAAAACCGCACAATAGAAACAACTGATTTTAATAAAAGAAATTATTAATAAATACAAAAAAAACCATCTATTTTTGGTATAATCTTGCCGAGACCAGATCAAAACGTTCTACTTAAACGTAGATAAATTAATTAAAGACATCTTAAGAGACTTTCGTTAACACAAGTACTTTCTCTACTCTTAATTTTCTTTAAAAAAAAAAAATAATTCTGTGGTGAAAAAAATAAAAACACAAATAATTTATACTTAAAGCAAAGTAGATAGTATCACAACGTATAAACTTAATAAATAATTAATTAACTATTCGATGTCATTGATAGTAACAATTCTGTGTCATTTGTTACTCTGATTGTTTATTTCTATGCTCTCTCCTCTACTATGTGTTTTTTATTTTCTTCAGGATTTCACTTTGTCGTTAATAAATTAAACAAAAACCGAAAAATAATTAAAACATAAAACATATATATATATCGTTCGACTAGCAAACATTGATTGATGAGATGACGCGTGCAGCAACTTTGTCTATTTGTTTTTCTTTTCTTTATTTATTCCAATTAGATATAGGAAAAAATTTTCTTTCTTTTCTTTTACTGTCTTGGATCAGCTGTAAACAACCTAAATGGAATAGTTTGTTTTTAAATAAAAAACCCATAAGGTAAAGAACAGATTAAAATCTTAGAAATATTCACGCAATATGGTATATGGAGGATAATTTTCTTGTGGTTTTTCTCCAGCAGCTACATAATGATTGGCAAAAAAAAACATTGCTTGGATGATTATTATAATATTTATTTATATATTTATTACAAAACACCTTTATAAATTAGCTACGATCACGATCGTTGTGTATTCATAAACGTAAATAAATGTAATTTCACGTTTCAAATCCTTCCTACAGTATACGTGTTGTAGAAATTAGTCACCCACAGTGCAAATAAAAACGTTTCCAAGCCCAATATTTTTAATAAAAGGAAAATAATAAAAAAACGAAAATTTCCCATTAAATAATTAAACAATTTTTTTAGGGGAGAATCAGACATTTACTTTAATTTTTAACTAATTTATGTTTTCTACAGTGAAACACGTGTTTTTCGTAAGTTTAATAGTGAAAGTGTCGTATCGTTTTTTTATTGAAAAATTTGATTGCAAGTGATTTGATTTGATTTGATCGTAATCATTATTGAACTAGAAAGTAATTTTAGCTTAATTTTGACGACAACTTAGTTATCGGGAAATTTTTATTTATTACTATCAGGAAGCATAAAATCTGACACTAGATGTTTCCGCGGTAGATTAACAGATACTTGTTAAAAGCATAGGAAATCCTGCTAAATTTTATCTAAAAAAAACTTTTCATGCAATTAACGATCAAAAAGATCTTTTTTTGTCATTTAAGAATCACAGCAAAAAGCAATCAACAGCAGCTCATAACTTGTCAAGTAATATCAATATGTATTCAAAGTAAATTAAGGAAATTAAAGTTTCTTAAAGTAAAATAAATAAAAAATTTATAAAAAAAACAAGAACGACACACATAAACACTTTATTGACGTTAATAGATTAGAAAAACAATCGACAACAGCGATGTGTTAAATAATTTACAAAAATTAAAAAGAAACGACCAAAGAAGAATTTTATTTTGGTTTTCTTCTAATTAATTTTGGTATTTTAATTTCTTTTTATTTAACTATCGCCCTGTTACCGCACGAGGTGTTATTTATATTTATTTCTTTATTTTCAAAAAAAAAAAAAACACCAAACGAGTTAAATAAACGACAATAATCGTGATTTATTTAGCTGAATTTTTTATTTGCTATTAAAATTAAGCTAAAATTATCATCGATAAATTTTAATAGTAATTAAAATTTGTATAAAGTTATTTATTTATTTTATTTGTTTGAAAATTAGGCTATAAATTTAAGGCTAAATAACAATAATTTTGTTACAAAAGTGTTGAAATTATGCTTAAAATTCAGTAGAAAAAACATAAAGAAATTAAGAAAAAATTTCTTAACGAGCTAAAAATTTAACAAATAAATTTGTGTCAATAATTTTTCTTTTTTTTTTATTCATTTTAATTAAACTAATTAAATAATTATTAATGTAATTATTTGTATATATAATTAGCCTAGTAATTAAGTAAATAATTCATATTAAAATACTATTGAAATTACGCTAAATTTGATCATTAAGCCTATAATTAAACGATTAATAAAACCTATAATTGTCCTATTGTAATTCTATTAAAATTAATTAATTATTCAGTTATTTATGGAGTATTAAACAATGCTTAATATTTAACATACTTATCTACCTAATTACTTACTTAAATATTAAGGAAATTAATTATTATAATTATAAAACATTAAATCTGTGTAAATTTTCACTAAAATTCACAAAATTAACCAATAAAGAAAAAATTACTTCAAATTTCTTACTTACGGAATTTAAGCTAAAATAAATTGTTATAAATTTATCTAAGTAATAAATGTAAAAACTAAAAAACGTGAAATACTATATCACGGGTGACTTATTACTTAAGAACAAAAAATAATTTCAGTAAAACAAATCTAAGCAGTAGCAGCAGCAGCGACAGCAATGAATTATTGATTTAATTCGGTTTAAAAATCAAAAAACAAAAAAAAAAAACAATTCCTTCTGTTTTAAGTCAAAACCGGATACAAAGTAACGATAATTTATCATTTCCTCTTCACTTAAAACCATAGAAAATAACCGAAAAAAATACACAAATTTAAACTAAAGTATTGATATATGATGGTTGAAGGAGGACAAATAAAAATACATAAAACGCCCAGTTAGAAGGTAAAAAAATAAATGTTCTTTTGGGCAACAAATTAGTTTTTTTTTTTCGACAAATAATAGAAATTTAATTATTTTTTATGCTGTTAGTTATTTTTTTTTTATTGTTTAAATGGTTGACCCATAAATGGGTTGATTAATTAATAAAATTTTTGAAGTCAACACAATAACATTTACTACAATGTGACTTAACTTAACTTAACTTTACAGCTAGCTTAATAAAAAACATAAAATTATTGTTATTATTTAATAGTAAAACGTCCATTGAACTTTCATTAAAAGTTAAGCGAATGTTTTTTGTCGTTATATTTTCGGCACTATTATTGTTTTGTTTCGTTTCATTTCTTAAGCACACTTTTCTAGTGAATTTAAGCGTGAAAATCTATTATATTCATTAATTGTTTATTACCTCCGCAATTTATTTTTCATATTTTTTTCTAATATTATTTTTTAAATGGATTATTGCTGTTTGGTGTTTACCAAAAATAAAACAAAAGAAGTAATAAAATTCACTTAAAAGTTGTTTCAATTGTGTTATAATAGAAAAGGGTATCAATTGCTATAGAAAAAAACAATTAAATTGTATTTAATGATGGTGATATAAGGTGTATTGAGATTACAATATGCAAATATAAATGCTAAATTAATGTTGTAGGCATAAAGAGCATTCTTTTCCTAGAAAATTAAGCCATTTAACCACACAAAAAAATTATAAAATTTCTATCTGTTTAGAATTTTGTCACGATTGTATGCGGTTTAGTTCTTGAATCATTAAAGCAAACATTACCAAAAGAAACTAGATAATTATGTTTAAATATTAACATGTAATGAGGTTAAAGACACACAATTTTAACAATGTAAATGAAAATACTAAAGCCTATATATAAATATCCTTTATTGTAAAAGTAATTTTCTACAATCTACATACTTAACTATGTAAAAGTTTAAATTAAAAATCATTAAACATTAATCTCTACACAACAACTAAAACAAACTTATGCATAATTAAATTGAAGACAATTCTTTAACGACATAAACATAAGTGATATTCCGAAAATAAAACTTTAATGTATCAATTAAAACCGATCATTAACATGACACAACGTATATGCTTCCAATTTTTTAATTAAATTTATTTTAAATAAAAGAAAAAACTTTTATCTTAAGCAAAACTAAACTATGGAACATCTTTCAAGGTGATAAAATCATAATTAATTTCTCATAATAAAAATCAATTAAATAATTAAATTAATTTATTTATAAAAGAATAAAAGAAAAAAAAAAGACGTATAATCTCCAAAACATGTAATTATGTTAAAAATAAATTTAAATAAGAAAACATTGTGAAGGCGTAATGTTTTGCATGCAGCAGATATTTGTACGTGTGTTCAGCGCTCATGGTACATTCAATTTTCTAATAAATATGTGGGTGGCGTGAGAAAATTATGATTATTATTGTAATATTAATAATTTATTTGTTATAAAAACAACGAAACACAATCAAACACAAACGACTTTATTATTTCTTTTACCGATCAAAAAAAGGTTTTTTACTCTGTTGTTATTTTGAAATATTTTTTTTAACGTTTTTTCTTTATTTTTCTGTCTTTCTTCATTAATCGTGCAATGATTAAAGATTTTTTTTTTTTGTTTTTTGTCTTATCATTTGTTAAGAATTAAAATCAACAGAAATAATAACAGCAATGTGAACAATGAAGAAAATAAAACGAAACGTTTCGGGCATTCAATCATATAAATTTGTCACGTAATATTTTTAACTGCTTTGTTATTCTTTTTATCTGGGTACTGTTTTTAGTATATTCAGTATATTCTTTATTATTATTCTTTTTATGAATATAACTTGCCTAAATATATATAGAATAATAGCGCAAATAAAATCTAATCCATGGAAAACAAATTAGCAAAAAAAAAAAAACAACGAAAGTTATCGGTTGGCTAAAGACATTTAATGCTTGTTTATCGTCTTAAAATTTATATATGCGTATTTACGTATTTATGTATTAAGAACGTGAATTAAATACACTAAACCACCAAAAAAAAAAAAATTAAATAAAATAAAATTAAATAAATAAAATTAAACAAAATAAAACAAAAACTTATTCTTTATCGTGAGAGATTTTTTTCTCATTCAATTCTTAGACTTTCATTTATAAAGAATTTTATTCTATTCTGTAGGAAAACATATTAAAAAAAATATATATCAAAAACACAATAAATAATAACAAAATTATGTTTAAAAAACATAAAAAAAAATATAAATGCATCCGGAGCAGCATAGATAGTTCAACAAAATAAAAAGAAAAAATTATATTAAATTTCCTAACACATCCTTGTCACACGTTTTGCTATTGAAATTTAATTTAAATGGAAGAAGGTCTTTAGTTTATTTATTCATTTCTTTACAAAAACATACAGATAGTGTCCTATTACTTAAGAAATTTCTTATTTATTTATAAAGGAAAACAAAGGAAGTAAAAATAAGGTAGCAAAGTATTGTTTAAATGATCTAAGATGAGGTATAGATAAAGTAAATTTTCTATAAATATTGTGGCAACCAGAAGAAAATAAACATTGGCATGATTTTTCTATATTTTTTCAGGATTTTCTTCTGAAAACAATTCAGAAATACTGTTTATTTTATAATTTTCTTCTGAAATAAAGTTGTTTCTTTAATTTTAACTATAAAATTAGTATTTTAAAGCAAAAATTAATTCTATTCTTGAATACAGAAGAGTATTTTCAGATTTAACAGCAAAATTCTCTTTCAAAAAGAACGTTCACATTGTATTCACATTATTAAAGGATTTAAACAAAAAAAAATTTATATCAATACCGCTCATAAATCTTATTACTTTAACCTTAATTACAGAAAGAAAAACCACTTCAATGAAAGTTTTCTGGCTCCATTAAACCTCCACAAAAACATTATTTTTTTCCTAAAGACACAGAAGCAGCTTTTTGTTTTGTTAAAAAACAAAGAACTTAATTTCTTTTCTATAAACAAAAGTACAAAATCCATTAGTTGGCAACAAAAACCAAGAAAAAGTTACGAAACAATAGAATATTCTCAGTTTTTATTCAGAATTCACTCGGAAACTTTTACAAAACAAACAATACAAAGCAAAAATTATGCAATAAATATAACGAATGAATGAAAATTTTCTTATCCACTATGTATGTATATAAATACTAAAAGAAATTACATGACTGAGGATAAATGTTCTCCGTATGTTTGGTTATTTCTGTGTATTTTGCACAAAAAAAAAATAATAGCAATAGCTTTAACGGAGCATGAAGAAATGAAAGAATAAAAAATTAAATAAAAATAATAAAATTGCAATGAATCATCACAGATCACGTACGTATGTACATATAGTACTTACTTGTTCGTTATAATTTATATTTATTATTTATTTATTTCTTTTTTACTTGAGAAAATCTAAAGAATCTGAATGGCAAGGCAAATTAAATAGAAAAATAAAAGAAACACACCCAAAAAAATTCTACAATAAATTCATAAACAAAGTAATGAAAGAAAAGCAGCAAAAATATATATATATAAAAAAAACCATCATCCTTGACTTAATCGGTTTTACTTTATTTTATTTCTTTATATCTTTGTCTTTTGCTTATTCTTACCTTACTTTCAACAGCAATTCAAGCATGGAATGTAGCAAATAATAAGAACAATTTTACTCTTTTATTTCTCGTTTAACAAATTTTCATTTTTTTCTTAAAAGGTAGCAGCAAAACAACTACATTAAATCTCGCGTATTAAGTAAAAAAAAAAAACGAAATATGTTTTGTTGCTGATTATACAGTAAAATCTAACTGAAAGAATAGCAAAATCCGGATAGCAAATCTATTGCAAAAAAAAGGTAAAAAATGCACAAACAAACAAAAAACACAAGAAATAAAACGAAAGAACCAAAAAAAAAAAATGTAGAATCTAATCTACTACCTGCATCGCACATTGTTTTGCTTTTCAGTTACGTTGAAAGACAAAAAACAAAAAAAGAATCTTCAACTACCTGATGTTTTTACACATCTATACAGGTAAAATGGATTAAATTACATAAAATAAACAACGGTTAGTTAATAATTAAATGAAAACAAATATTAAGATAAAAGAATATGTGAAAACTGTTAACGATGGAATAATTTATCTGAGTAAAAACATAGCATAGTTCAAATAATTTCAGAAAAACATTTTCCAACAGTTTAGTTTCGGCAGTAACAGGTTCCACAAGATTATTTAATTACAAATTTAAGTAATATTCTAATTATAATATATCTGCTGCTACGAGTGTTTAAATATTAAACGAAAAAAATATTTGCACCCACCTACCCTCAAGACTAAAAATCCTTAATAAAATAACAAAAGAAATAATTCAGTCGGTTTATTCAAGCCATCTGTCCCCTACCTGCCTAGTATACACCACGTTAGAAAACAAAAATTTTATTAATAACCGGTGTGCAACCTGAACAAGGTAATTATTGTTAACGAAATCATAAAAGCAAATAGGAACTTAGTCAACCTAAAAGCCGATATTAAAATTGACGACAGGTAAATTGCATTAAAAAATATGCTGCTTTTTTTATTAGGGGTTTATTTTTGCTTTAAAAACATTTTGTCTTTGTTTTATTAATTAGAAACGCAACAAATACTGTTTTTGCTGGTTATTACAGAACATTTATTTATTCAAGTGTTTACAATTCCCTAGTGTGACTGTTTTAAATTTAAAAGTTAGAAAATAACGACATTTCAAGTGAAATATGAATAATTAATTAAGTATAGGTTACAGCCCGGAACTATAGTTAATTATTATTATCCGGATATCATTATTGCTTTTATTATTTAAATGAAGTAACGAAGTTTTTCTAATAGTTTCAGGTACTTTTCGCCAAAAATAAAACGTTAATATCTGATATTTATGCAATTTAACTTACCGCAAACATCAATCCAACCCTCAACACGGCTAGGATAGTTTATGCAACAAACACGACCTGTTGTACGACGTCCCATTTTTTTTAAATATATTTTTTCCACCTGTTTTGTACCTTAATTCTATCACTAATTTCACATGAATTTCCTTTTTTAATTTTTTTAAGCTTAAATTACACAAAACATCCACTAATTTTACTCTAAAAAAAATAGCACTTTTGACAACTTCCTAACGAAATCCAATTGCCTCAGGTGAAAGGTATACTTATGCGTTATTTCTTTTCACTAATTATTTAATTAAATAAAATTAAACACTATGCCCAGTGCCTACTCTGGAACATTAAATACTTTGCTTAAGTCACAGAGAAACAGCTAAAGTTTTAATTTATTTAAAAAAACGAAAAAGAATATTTTTGATAATCTTTTGTTTAATGAATTTTAAGTGCAGCGGCTTAACTCATTTTCGTTTGTTTTTCTTTTTACTCTGCATTACATTTCTCTTGCTGAATTAATTATTATTTTTTTGTATATTTGCTGTTTTTTCTGCATTTTATTGTTCTATTTCAACGTTATTTAATTATTTTTTTTCCGTTGTCCACCTTTTTCACGTTGATTATGTAACTTTTTTTTTATTAACGTTTTCACTTCCGGATTAATTTTAATAATAAAAAAAAAAAAAAAAACAGAAAATATTCTGTCTATCAGATTTTATTGTTTTTTGAGTTTTTATTTTTATTAATTAATTCGACGTTCGCAACACTTTTTTTTTTCTTATTTTTATTACATTTTAATGTCAATTTTTTATTTTAGCATTTAAGTTTCTCATATGTCAGAAGAAGCGGCCACTTAAAAACTAAACAAAAAATTAATAAGAATTTTTATAGAAACAAAAATGATTAAAATCTTTTCTTGTTAATTTCATATTAAAAATAAAATAAAAATAATAAATTCGTAGCATAAATATGCAAACAGGTATGCGCTGATTGGCATATTACTACTATAAACAATCGGCATTTACTGCTGATAAAGATTTTTATTCATTCATTTTACTTTTTTTTTTTGCAAATTATTTATTTATTATAGATTTTGTAATAGCAAAAAGCCAATAAATATAATTAAACGTTTATAACGACACGTCCATGACATATCACTCTGATAGCATCAATATTAGACCGTAATAAATAATTTAACAAAAAAACATAAATAAATTAATTAAATAAAATATTTCTGTTATGTTTTTTTTTTTTTTGTGCTGATTCAAAGTAATAAAAAGTGTTTATAACGATATAGTAAATTATTTTTTTTTTTTACCTACTTAATGAACTTATTATTAATTTTTGCACAGCTAAAAATAGCAAAATTATTTATTTAATTTTCCACTTTAAACTAGAATCAATAAATAAATCAATAAATCGTGTTTAAAATAGATAAATAAAATCAATTTAAGTTGAATTAATAAACGATTTTACTGATAATCAAATCAAAATTATTATTGCAAAAGCGAAAAAAAAAAAAAATAAAGTAAATAATTATTTTGCGATAAGAAATTAAACGAGGAAATTAGATACTTCAAAAAATCGACATTTATGCAAAAATGATCAATTTTTAAGCACGAGTTAAGTGCAAAAAATTTCACACGAATTACAGTAACATCAAATATTAATATTTAAAATTATTTTGAATTAATTAATTAAAAAAATAAACCATCTAAACAGCAGGAAATTAAGCGTTAAATAATTATTTAAATCACTTAATTTTTTGCACGAAAATGAAGAAACAATTGAAATGAAAAAATTTTGTTTTCTAACTAACTCACTTAGAATGAAAATTTAAAAAAAAAAACGAAGAAAATTATCGAAAAATTAAATAATTAATTACTTGGCTAAATTAAAAGTAAATAAATTTTTTTTTCTAATTTATTAAGAAAAAGCAAAAAAAAACGCTGATTACAGCCGACTGTTTGTTGTCTGATGTTTTTTTTTTCTCTTGTTGTTTGCATTTTGCTTTTATTTGCTTAAATTTTTTTTTTGTATGTTGTTGGTAGAAATGTTAAGAAAACAAAACAAAATAATTCTTTAAATGTTTACTTAAATATTATGTCTCAAGATACGGAAAAATGTTTTATCGTGAAAAAAGCTAACTTTATATCTAATGAAAGTAAAATCGTTTGCTTGGAGTTCGCAAATCAAAAAACTCGTATCATTAATCCTTTAATAACATCCCGAAATTTCTAGTCATCAAATTGATCAATATGATTTCAGTACACAAACACCAAAAAGCACACACCCGCGTTATACACATACATAAATCTGAATTACACGAAAATAACACACAAAAAAAAAATCGTTAAATTTCCATTAAAATTCTTTTGGTTAGAACGCTTTCTTAACTACCAAATAATATTATTAACCTTTATTGCACTTAATTTATTGATCCAAAGCAGCGTAATGCTTTTTTAATTAAATATTTGTTGTTTTTTTTTTTCATATAATTATATTAATGCACAAAAAATTTATCCCAAGCAAAAATAATTCCACATTACCATATCAAACAATGGTTATTCCAAGACTGAAACCACAATGTTAATTTACTCAAATGGTGCCTGTATGTACGCATATGCACGCTCTCTCTATCATCATGATAGAGAGTATTTATGCTCATCATAGCCTACTCTTTTTTTTATGTTGTCATAAACAAAACGCAGCAGCTGTGTTATTCCGATAAGACTAATTCTATACATGCGCGTTTTAAAATAACGATAAGTTTTTAAAACTGTTATAATAGCAAAGACACATTAAGAAACTGGTATAATTTAATTAATTTCACGAAATTTGTCTAATAAAAGATTATTTTGGTTAATCAGTACTCTTAACATAATTATTATAATTTAAATCGTGAATAAAATTACATAATTATAATTAATTACAATAGTAATTAAATTGAATAGAAAAATTAGCGAAAATATTGTAAAGATTTGTTCTTATTTGCATAATACAAATGATTTTTGCATGAACGATGTCAAGGATACAATAAATAATTTGCATTTAATTATAAATAATTAAGTATTGTTTAATTAGGTGAATTAATCACGATAATACAGTTTTTATTCTGATTATTCCGTAGTAAAAAAATTTTGAAAATTAAAAATACAAACCGTTTAATCAAAGAAATTCCATAATCTGTGTTAATCTGCTGTCGGAAAAGCTAATAACAGGTATAAATGCTAAAAATTAAAGAGATGTAACAGGGATTTAAGCAATAATAAAAAGACAATAAATTTTCCTCCATGATTTTTTTGTTTATTCAGTTTTTTTTTTCTTTTTTCTTAATTTAATTTTATTTTTCCTTGTTTTCTTTTCATTATCGAAAATCATCATTTTTTTTTAATTAATTTTTCATTATTTTAATATTAATTTTAAAATTAAATATTCAATTAAAATTACTTCTTTTTTCTTTTATATCAACTCCATATTAATTATTTTCTTTTTTATTTCATTTATTTATTATTTTAATTAATTAATTAATGTTTAAGAGTAGTTGTAGTAGTAGTAGTAGTAATAGTAATAAAAATTTAAAAAATAAAAATTATTATAATTATAGAAAATATTTTTCTAACTTTTCTTTTGTTTTTTTAATTTATAATTTTCTTGCATTTTTATTATGTGTTTTTCTTGTTAATAATCAACGACGTAATTTTCTTTCATTTACTCTCATTTAATTAATTAATTATTAATGTTAAATTTTTATATATATATATATATATTTAAAATTAATTAATTATAATTTTTTTTTTTTTTTTGATTAATTAATTTATTACATTATTATTATTATAATTATTATTAATTTACCACCGTTTACCTGTGTTTGTGTGTAAAGGGTGGACTCTCTAAACACTATACATAATTATGTGTTTTTATTTTGTGTCTATGAAAAAATTTCTCATATAAGAAAGGTTCTTAATTATTTTTTAATTAATTTTAATTATTTTTTAATTAATTTTAATTATTACAAAAAAAAAAATATATATATTATTAAATTAATTAATTTTAATTTTTGCCTTTGTGTGAGTTGATTTTCTTTTTATAATCATTTTTCTCAGCATTTTTTTTTTTTTTTTTTTGTCAATACAAACGATGATTTTTATTATAAATTTTATACGAATTTAATTAATTTAATTAATTAATTATAAATAAAAAAAACTTTATATTGTTTTTTTTTTTTTTATTAATTTTAATTAATTATTTATGTATTTTATATTGTTTATTTATTCTTCTTCTCTATTTTAATTATAATTTATTTAATTAGAAAATATAATTTTCATAAATAAATTTCTCATCATTATAAAATATTAATTATTAATTTTTTTTTAATTAAAATTATTATTAGATTTTTATTTTACCACAAAATATTACAAAATGGAAAAATCTAAAATAATAAATTAATTATTCTTTCTCCACCTCTTCATCTACTTTTCTTTTTCATTTTTGTTAATTAATTAATTAATTATTTTTCTTTTCTTTTTTATAATTATATAAATGGAATTTTCTGTTTTAAATTTCTCTTGAATTATTTTTCGCAATTATAAAGAAATTAAATAGAATTAAAAAAAAAACGAAACGACAACATTTTTACCAGTTTTTTTTTTTTTGTTAATTAATTAATTAATAAATTTAGATTAATTAACGATCCTTAAAAGAAAGTGAAAAATAAAAAACTGTTATTTGTGGTAAAAATGTTAATTTCTCTTCAGTAGTATTTATTTTTAATTTTCTTCTGCTGATTAAAGTGTCTTAAAAACTCAGCGTTTTTAATAAATTATTTAATTAATTAATTGTTAAAAGTAAATAATTTATAAAATGAACAAAAAAGAAAATTTTTCACTTATAGGTTTTGTTCTTTCTTTATTGTTTTTAATTAATTAAATTAAAATTACTTTGTTTCCGCGTAATTAATGGTTTAATAATTTCTTTTGTTAAATTATTTAATTTGTGTATAAAGTTTTTTGTGTTTTTTTTTTTTCAATTAAATAAAATAAAATTAATTAATTCTCCAAATAACAGTATAATCAAGCTTAATTATATAGAGCAAAAGAAATAAAAATAATAATAAACTAAATAAAATTAAATCTCTTTTGCGTAAGTAGTGTAGTGTAGTGTTTTTTTTTTTTTTTGATTAGATTTAGAGACGCGAATTTGCGTTTCTTTTGTTTTTCTTATGGGGGAGAAGATATAAATTTATTGGTTTTTTTTAAATTATTTTTCGCATTAAATAAACTTCCTAATTAATTTTTTTCTACTTTTTAATTAAAATAAAATATTGTTTTTCTCTTTCTTTTATTTATAATTATAATTATTATTTTACATAAACTAATTTTAATCAAGAAATGTCCATTGAATTATAATTATTTATTTATTTATTAATTAAACGAGAACATCAACAGCAACACCCGATTTACATACACACACAATTTTTATTCATTTTTCAATTAATTTATTTAAATTTGTGTGTTTCTTGTTGTGCGCGATGTTAATTATTCATTTTCTCCAGTAATTATTAATTGTTTTAAAGAAAAAATTACAAAAAAAAAAAAAAACTAACAAATCATTAAAAAATAAGAAAAAATTCTCTCGTAAATTTAATTAACAAAAAAAATAAAAATTTACGACATTCGTAAAACAAAATTTTTTGTTTACGAGATAAAGGCGTTGATATTGTTGAGTTGGTGGGTGGGTGGTTGGTTGATTGTAGTGATGGATAGTAGTCATAGATTTGTTAGTTTATTTCCATTTTCGTTTCATTCTCATTTACCATGAAAGAACAAAAACAAGAAAAGCGCACAATATTTTTCATTTTAATTCATTTTTTTTCTGTTTCTTCCTGTCTCAGCCGCCACAACTTATGCAAAGTCATCGCTTTAAATATTTTTCCAGCAGTCAATATCAAATTCCTTCGTAATCCATTTTCCTTCTATTCTTTGTTTTTGTTCCGTAACTTATCATTTGAGTAAAATAAAAATAATTTTGCTTTTTAAAGTCAAATGTGTTGTTGCTGTGGGGAGACACAGTGGGCAGTGAGTGGTGTAGTTCACCGTTATATTTTCTCATTTAATTTTTTTTTTTTTGGTTAATTTTCTAATTGTCTATATCTCAAAAGTCCTTATTAATTAAATTTTCTTTATTTTTTTTATCATTGTTTCATTTAGCAAAAAGAGAGGAGCGAAAACAACAATAAAAATAAATAAACATTGTGGAGAAATTACATTAAATAATTAATTATAAAAAAAAAAAACAAAAAAAAAATTATTCCCCAACTTCGTAACATATTTCAATATTTTTTAAAATTATTTTCTTATATTTTATTTATCTCCAAACGTACATTCCCCAATTTTTTTCTGGGTTCTCTTTATCGCGAATATATATAGTTTCTTAAATTTCATACAAAATTAATTAATTAATTTCTTTCTGTGTTCTCGTCTCTTTGCTCCTGCTTCTCCATCATAGTCTATTGAATTTTTTTCTTTTCTTTAATATTTTCCGTTGGGGGTAGGTATTGATTGGTATTTTCAATTTTTTTTTTTTTTTTTACTACATTAAAAATAATTAATTTTTATTGTTGCATCAATTTGTCGGTGGATCCGTTGATGTTCGTGTTGTTTCCCGTCTAGTGGTTTGACCTCGTGGCGGCTGTGATTGTCCACCAGTACCACCGCCACCACCTCCTGTTCCAGCATTATTACTGTTTGCATAGTAATGTTTATTTATTGATGTATTTGGTTGCTGTTGTTGCTGCTGCTGCTGCTGTTGTTGTTGAGGTGGTTGACGCATCGTACGGTGTTGCGACTGCACACCTTGATTTATCTGTTGCTGTTGCTGCTGTTGTTGTTGCTGCTGCTGTGCTGCTTGATAGTTTGTCGGTCGTTGTATTGGGGCTGGATATCTAGTAACTCCTTGTACCGATCGATTTTGTCCACTGCCCGTTGATAAACCGGTCGTCATATTACTACGTTGATTCTGCACAGATTGTTGCTGTTGCACTTGATGTTGCTGCTGTTGTTGTTGCTGCTGCTGTTGTTGTTGCATATGATGATTCTGAAGATCCCACTTTAATGATACATCATCCAGACACAAAATCGACAACGAAAGAAAAAAGGGGAAAAAAATGAAAAAAAATAAAGAAAAGAAAAAAACAAAACAATAAATAAGAAAGGTATATACAAAAAAAATCAAGTAAAAAAATATTTGCGATTTTTTTTTTTAAATTAAAATAATGAAAATTATATAAAAAAAAAAGAAAAACCTTTCATATTCATCGACTTACCATAAAATACTCTTCAATTTGACTTACACTTTGGCCATAGTTTTTATGATGTGGTGGACTTGCCTGTGGCGGCGCTTGTTTTAAATTTATTGCAACATCATTGTTTAAAGGACTCTTCAATTGACGACCCGACTACAAATATAAAAATAAATAAAATAAATTTTATTGTTAACAAAAAAAAAAAACAAAAATAATAATCAAAGAAAAGTTGAAAATGCAAAAACAAAACAAAATCTAGTTTAAACGGGATGGTAGAGAGGATTGGGTGGTGGTTATAAAGTTTATTTTTCCTTGCAAAAGTTTACCTCAGTTTTTACTCAACAAAAAATCAATAACACCCGGAAATTGGGTGGTTTGGTTAAAGCAACAAAATGCACAATAGAAAAAGAACAAAGAAGAAAACAACACGAAAAAAACAACCAAACAAATAAAATTTAATAAACAAAAACCTGTCACCGGATGTCAGCCGCCACCATTATTTAATTAAATAAAATTTAATTAAATGTGAAGCAGAGACAAAGTCAAGTGCAAAAGTGTATAATTAAGAATTAAAAAAAAATTAATAAAAAGAAAAATAATAATAATAATTAAAGAGAAAGAAGAGAAGAATGATAATAATAATAAAAAAAAAAATAATTAATTAATTAAATTAAATTAAAATAAAATAAAAACAACAAAATTTTTCTTTTTTTTTTTTTCATACATTTTTTTTTAATTTATTAATTATTTTATTTTATTTTTTCATTATATTAATTTTTTGTTTAAATTAATTAAATTATTATTATTATGATTATTGATTAATTAATTAAATAAATGAATTATTATTATTATTATAATTATTATTTCCTTTCTTATAACTCTCTCTCTCTCTTTATTTATTTATTTATTTTTCCCTCTAATTAATTCTCTTAATTTATAAATTAATTTTTGCATACAAAAAATTTTGTTTTTCTATACTTTTCTTTTAATTAAATTTAATTATTTTTTTTGCAAGTCACACAAATAAGCTAATTTTGATTATTTTTTTAAATTAATTAATTAATTGATTGTTTTTTTTTTTTCTTAATTAAAGTCTTTTAATAATTTTCTTTTTTACTGAACGACACAACAAACAGCAACAACGAGATAAATACAAAGAAATAATCGAGATTTACTGAAAGCGGGATTATAGGAGTGTTTAAGTATTCCAGACATAATCTCCATCGGATAATATGAAAAATAATACGAAATTATATCGTGAGAGTTATTTTTTATCCACAAAGTTTTACTTTTGAATTTTCCCAAACGGAAATCAACCCTCAAGATACAATTTATAGATTGATCATACGTTTCAGCAAAATATTAATCTTAATTATTTTATTTTTGATTAATTAATTAATTTCATTTCATATATTTTTAGTATTGATGTACATTAATTTTCTCATTTTTTTTTGCTTAATAAATATGTTAGAAAAACAAACAAACAATAATGATAATTCGCACTAAAGAGTTCTTCATGTTATGTATGCACCTGGAGCGTTAATTTATCTCGAAAAATTTATACAAACAACACCATGACGTATTTTATACGTACTGGCAATTATTTTTCAATATTTATAGAGAAAACAAAAAACCTCAATAATACCGATCAAAATGCATAAAATACCGATCATAAAAGCAAAAAAACACCTGCTAGAAGCTATAAAGACCATTTTAATGCGAGAAAATCACCTGTATAGCTTCAGCTTCACATCAAAAAACTGTCCATAAGCGCATAATGCTTACGTTCAACAAACATGTAAGAAAAAATCCTCCTAATCTCAATAAACGTAGCAATATATTTCAGGTGAAACAAATCGCGAAAATTTAATTAAAACGAAACGAAAAAAAATTTGTGCGTGTAATTTTCTATAATTAAAAAAAAAATGATTTTCAATTAATAATTATTTAATTAGTTTTCTTTAAATAAATAATTTACAGACTAATTTTGATTAATTAATTATATTTTTTCTTAAAATTAAATAATTGTTTTTGCGTTTTTTTTTTTTTATATTTTGATGGGGGAGTGATTATCCACCATCAGTTGTTAAATAATTAATTTATTGAAAAAATTTAATTCAATAATACAAGAGAACAGTTTAAACGTAGAATACAGTAAAAAAACGTGATAAATGTTTGCAAATGCGGAGTAAAAAACAAATACCTTAAACCACCTTTATCATAGCAATGCACTTGTTATTTTTAAAGATATAAAAAAATTAAAGCAAAAGCATTTATAGTGGGAGAGGAAAAAATCACATTTTGTCCTACCATAGACACTTTTCATAAACTTTCAACATTTGTTTACCTGTCATGTATGGGGCGCTGCGGCAAAGACCACCTTAGATTTATTAGATAGGGTACAAAACCGGGCCATTCGATTAATAAATAATCCCGAAATCACAGAAAAATTAGACTCGCTAAAGCATCGTCGGGACGTAGCGGACCTCACGATTTTTTATAAATATAGTTACGGGCATTGTTCGAAAGAGGTCTCCGAAATAATGCCTTCGCGCGAAAAACGGCTACGGGAAACAAGGGCTGGTACTACCACCCACGGTCGAGCGGTAACTCTAAGTACGGTAAGAACATCGAAGTTCCAAAACGATTTCTTTACTCGTACAGCAAAGAAATGGAACGCCTTACCAGCGTGTGCGTTCCCAAACCAATTTAATATCCAATCCTTTAAAACCAATGTCCACAAATATCTTACATCCCATCCTATAAATTGACATGGTAGCTCAAAGCTATTCACAGGTCGACTTCACGTCGTAATTCCTAAACATGTCAATTTCTTTATAAAAAAAAAAAAAAAAAAAAAAAAAACCTTCTACAGACCATTATAAACTGTAAAAAACACGCGATGATCTTACAAATTATCTCAATACTTTTTAATAAATACTTTTCTCATTTAACTAAACTAAGGCCTAGGAATAATTATGCTTAATGCAAGCAATGCGAATATAAATAATAAAAATAATAAGCAAAGTGAGTATTGGATTAACCTTAAATCTCATAAACAGTAGTGAGATAAATAAAAACAATAAAAGAGAAAAAGCTCTAAATTACATTATAAGCTCCACAAGAGCTAAATAATTTTCTAAAAAAAATAATCACAATTCGGTGACTTAAACAGCAGCGAAAAATTCAAACAACCAACCTGCGTCGATAGAATAAAATAATTAACTAAATTTACGTGTTGATTTGCTTAATAGAATTGATTGCAGAATTTAATTGAATTAATTCAGAATTTGGTGAAATTTCTCTAAGAAAATTCCTTAAGACAATAAACGATTAAAATCTGATTAAATCTGACCACAAAAAAAAGCTCCCAACATTACAGACGCAGCTTAAAAATTGTTTTTTAATTGGACTAAAAAAAGTGTTATTAATTTAGTGTGTGGTAATTATTTAAAAAAACGACAAACACAAAATGAAGTAATATTGTGAGGAGGAAAGGTATTGTGTGATAATAACTAGAAATAAATATTAAAATGGGGATTAAAGACAACACAAAAATTAACGAAAAAAAAAATGGGAACATTAAACAAAAACACACTCTATTTAAAGTAAGAAGTGGAACTCACTGGATCTTGCATGTGAGATTGTTGTTGATTCGATTTCATGTAGGCCGTCTGGGGTGTTGGTCCACCACGGTATTGTTGATTCATGGCGGCTGCTGTAAGCAATGGTGAGCTCAGGAATTGTGAACCAAAACTGCCAACCTGTTGTTGAGGCGGTGCATTCGATGGAGCTGGTGCTCCATGCCCGCCAAACATTCCGGTTGCTTGGAGACCGTAACTTTGTGCAGCACCACCAGCTGGACCACCGAAAAATCCTTGTCCGCCAGCTGAGCTTGAGTAGTAACTGCTGCTTTGCAATGGTGGAGCCTGCTGAGTATACATGCTCATTGCATATTGCTGACCGTAAGGTTGTCCAACAGCACCACCCGTCTTCGATCCAATAGCACCAATTTGTTGTGAAGTCGGCTTAACAGAGGCAGACATCAGAGAATTCGACGATGACGATATCAAAACAGTACTTTGATTTGGGTTTAACTGCTGCGATTGATTAAATGGCGTCTGAACGGCACCACCCATGCGAAATTGTGATGTCAAATTTTGATACATATCTGGTGCTGGAGTTGTCGGTATATTTGGAGTTTGCATGTAAGCACTGTATGGTGCATTACCTGCTGTTACATTGCCATACGGTCCCGGATATTGTGAATATTGTCGACCAGCCTCAATTTGGAAGGCACCATAAAGTCCACCTTGTGATGGCATTGCAGTTGAATTATACAGCACTGCGGGTGGTGATGGAATGGCTGAAATTCCACCAAATTGCGATTGGGGATAGTACGGTTGTGGAGCAGCTTGGAGTGTGCCCTGTTGCATTGGTGGCGGCGATAATCCTAATCCAGATTGATGCATTTGTTGTTGGGTTGGCTTCACTTTGCAGACATTTGTTGTTGTGGCAAGCACATCGACAGCTTGCTTCAGACAAAGATTCTGCGACGGATGCTGACCATGATTACCAGGACCAACAACATGTTGAGGACTTGAGCTATAACCACCTTCAGATTCTACTCCAACACCATCACCGGATTTATAATGCTGATCCAATTGACAAACACCTCCGTCTCCACCAAATGATGTTCCATAGGATGGACCTGGTGAAAGTGCATGCTGCACATGAGCAGCCATATTTCCGTGGGGATGGGAATATTGATGCAAATGTCCTTGATGTTGAGAAGCAAAATTATTCGCCAATTGATTATTTGGATCATCGTTACCGCCATGCTCGAGAACAGTAGGCATTACAGGAACACTTTCCCACACTTTTTTAACACTTGCAATTTTCATATTTAGATCAGCCGTTGTGCTTTGGGCACCTGATGTCACTGAATGTATTGATGGGCGAGGAAGGCATAACCCACTACTGTTATTGTTCTTGGAGACTGCCGACGACCCTGATTTATCATCTGTTAACGACGATATTTCGGAATCAAAAGTAAATGCTAATTTCATATCTTTTTCGTATTCCGCGTCGGTTTTGGGGAACGCTATTGTTGATAGAGCTGATGATATAGACTCTTGTTGTTGTGTTTGGCCAACATTTACATTACGCTGCTGAGTATCTAACATCTCTGGCACAGATGCTGATTTGAACACATCGTCAGATTTTTTATCTGATTGTTGTGATGTTGCTTGACGTTTAATTGGAGCAGGTCCAGTTTTGTAATTTGTATTTTCAAATATCAGTGTATTCACTGGCGGTGTACTTCCATCTAACAACGGCTTATTGCCATCAGTTTTAATATTAGAATTTATATTTTTATCGCCAACAATTTGTCCAGGAGTGCTGCGCTGGCTTGAATTTCCAGCTTGAACGTTTTCTGTGCTTCCTAAATTATCAGATAGTCCCTGCTCGGTTTGATTGATTGTATTTTGATCTTGTGAACCACTTAATGGTTTTTCCCAAGCATTTCCACCGGATATTGGACCTCCACTGCCATTCATTTCTGCAGCGCGTTGCAAACGATTATTTTCTCGCTGTTTAGCAAAACGCGGTGGCAGTTTATTTTGACGATTCACAGTATTACTTCGAATATCTCGTTCGACATTTAATTTATTTTGAGTACCATTTGTTTGATCAACGATGCGTCCACTATTCGCTGGTTGCATTCCGGTGTTACTTACTTTTGCACCATTTCCATTGTTATTGTTTACAATATTGCCACCTGAGCTATTAGCAGATGCTGGTTTGGCTGCAATTGTTGTTTTAGTTAAAGAACCAGTGCTCTGGCGACCATCGTCTTTTATCGATTTAACACTGTTAGCTCCACGAGAGTCTCTGCGATCCATTGGCGGAGCACTGCGTTGATTTTGTTGTTGATTTGGCAGTGATTGCGAAGAGATTTGTGATTTTTTGTTTTGATCGTCGCTATTACTATCTTCTTTCTTTTGAGATTCGCCTGTCGTAACTCTAGGCCCGGTACTGTAATTTTCTTTTTTATTATTAGCAATTCCAACTGAAACATTTGACGTAATATTTGTTGGCTTTGGTGACATTCTCTTATCTCCAATAATAGTCTTGTTTGTCGAAGTTGCAGATGAGTTTGAAATATTTGATTTTGACACTGATTTGTCTTGATTATTATCTGAATGTTCGGAGTTTGTATCAAGGAATGATTGCTCGTCAGAGGGTTTACCTGGTGGTTTTAAATTTCCGCTACTGCTACGTTGCGGCCCTTGTGGTGCACCTGGTGGTGTTGTCTTTTGCGATCTTCCTGATATTCCAGTGTTTGTCGATATTTGATTCAATTTTAATTTATCTTCTGTATTAGTATCTTTTTTAACATTTTCAAATTTTTCATCACTTGTACCAAATGGACTTTTTGAACTAGGAGGACCATAACCGTCGATTCTCTTAGTGGTTGATGGCGGGACACGTCGGAAAGCAGTACTGCTACCACGTCCGCGTCGTGAAGGTTCGCCTCTTGGTGCAAAACCTTCTTTACCTTGATGTGGCATTCCGCTAGAGCTACCACTGCTTCGTGTTGAATCATGACGACGATCACTACCACCGCCAGATTCCTTACGTGGTATTTTTGGGCTTCGTTCGGAACGACGTCCATATTCTTCATCTTCTTCGGAGCCTTCAGATTCACTGTACATGTAATCATTTGAATTTCCATATCGACCCATACGCGGTCCATTTCCACCACGTCGATTCCAGCTGCTACCTCCACGATACATTGTATAACCACCGCGAGGTGGTCCTCGTGTATCATGTCTATTTACACTATTTGATGTATGAGAACCGCCTCTGGAACTGGGACGCTTCATTCCATGTTTCTCATCATTATGAGATTGTGACAAATCTTTATTAGATGCAGCATTTCCTACGCTTCCTAATTGTGGAGTCAACGAAGGTTCGCGCTTTTCATCATCATTTTTCTTGTCCAAAATTATATTTATTGTTTTTTCATTAGATTTTTCGTTATTTTTCTTATCATCACTTAAATGGACATCATTTAAATTTTCTGTTAATTTATCAATAGATGCTCTTCCATTTTTATTAGACTCTTCAGGAACACAATCAGCCCAGGATTTTGGACTTTCCGAAACCCGTTGTGATAACGGTTTTTCCTTTTCTGGAACGTCATCACGCTTTTCTTTACCCAAATCCTTAATAGATATATCACCAGACGATACTGATGTTTTTGGAACGCGTTGCAAAATTTGTTTCGGTGTATCGTCAATATGATCTTTTCCGGTATCATTACATGTAGCTGAATTATCTGCTGATGATTTTATATCCATGCGTCGAATATCGGCTTCTAATTCATCAGCCCATGAACCAGTAAACTCTCGTGACTCGGAACGCTCAACACGTTGATCAACTGATGCTGGTTTTTCTTCACTCGAAACACTTGTTTTGCGTTGCGAAGAATCAGAAATACTACGTGCCAATTGTGGTGTTGAGACTGAATTACGACTGGTTGACTCACGACCACTACTAAATCGGTCATCGTCTTCAGAGTTCCCACGACGTCGAATATTTCCATCACCACGGCGCATTATCTCGTCTGATGGATTTCGTCTAATTTGTTGGTTTTGCTGTTGTTGCTTGCCATATGCAGAAATGTACCGAGGATCGTATTGTTGCGCAAATGGAACAGCTTTTGAATCATTATTACTTGTAGTTTGATGGACATTAATAGTGTTATTATTGCGATTCGTACCATAACCGCCTCCTCCACCATGACCTCCAGAAGAACTGGTACTTCCTCCAGAGCTCAGTGCAGCGTTGTTGCGTTCAATCTGTTGCTTTTGGAAACGTGGTGGTAAATTCGATTGGAACTGCCATGAGAATGGAACAGCATTTCCGCCTTCATTTGATCGTTCATTACCACGGTCACCTCTTTCTCTATCATTACGATCACGATTATCTCTTTCTCTTACATCACGATTGTCTCTAGACATTGGTTCCCTGTCACGACCATCACGATCTCTATCTCGATCACGGCCACCTCCATAGCCACCGTCCTTATATATAACATCTCTTTCTCGTGAATTAATATCCCGGTCATATTTATCGTAACGTCCATAGTCGTTACGGTCGCGATCATTACCTCTCGGACGATCAGAGTCCTGTCGAGACATAAATGAACGTCCATCACTTATTTGCGTCATTGCACGAAAATCAGAAACTTCTCCAACAACACCTGTACTGGATGCACTAATAGATCCAGTAGCCGGAATACTATTCTCTCTTTGATCATTTATTTCTCCATCCTTTTCAACACTATTTTGTTTTTTCTTCAATTTCATTTCTAATTCCTGCAGTTTTTTAGCAGCTGCTTGCTTACGCTCAAATACTCGCTTTTCCTCTTCTTCCTTACGTTGCTTTACACGTTCCACAACATCAGCATCAAGACCACCACTGCGATGCCCGTTTTGCTGAGGGCGTTCACGAATCATTATGCTACTAACTACACTAACATTGCCATCTGTTTCTTGGTGATGATGTCGTTCTTTTTCAATAGACATTTGTCGATCACGATCATTTCTTTCGTTTCTTTCACGTTCAATGCGTTCACGTTCAGTCCTTTCAATTCTTTCCTTTTCACGTTCTCGATCACGATTCCAATTATTATTACGATTGTCTTCGTCTTGATGATGCGAATGTTGCTGCTGTTGTTGGTGGTGATGTTGCTGCTGCTGCTGTTGTTGTTGTGGTTGCATCTGCATTTGTTGCTGATGATATTCTTGCTGCTGTTGCAATTGCTGCTGCTGTTGATGATGATTATGCTGTTGTTGTTGTCTCATATTGCGTCTCTCCCTCGCTTCTTTGCTGTCCAATATTTTAACGCCACCGATTGGCGTGTCAACTGATTCATCGTCAGAAAAATGCAATTTTTGATTATAATCGATTTCATCTTGCTTAGACCAGCCATCTACTTTGGCAATAGAGTCCATTCGTTCCAGTTCTTCATTTTTAATAATTGGTCTTTGATGTAAAACAACTTCTGGTTCAATCAAAGGAAGTGACGGAGATCTTCGATCATTTGGGCCTCGCTGAGCTGGTGCCGGTGACGGCTGTTGCATTGGAGAAACTACATCATCTTGTAATCTCACAGATTGTGCACGTGATGAAGACGCCGAGGATGAAGAAGATGTTGGAGGAGGACCCCTACGTAATACGGTTGGGGTTTCATTAACAATATATTGTTGATTTTGTTGTTCGCGTTGCATTTGCTGCTGCTGTTGTTGGTCTCTTTGCATTTCGCGTTCTCGTTCACGAAATTGTTGCTGTTGTTGATGATGTTGCTGTTGCTGCTGTTGTTGTTGCTGCTGCTGTTGATGATGATGAGACGATTGAGCTCCGGGTTGAGAACGTGGTCTAGCCGGGATCGCGGAGTAATTTTGTTGTGAATGATGTTGTTGTTGATGATGGTGTTGCTGCTGTTGTTGTTGGTGATGTTGTGGATGATTGCCAAAACTTGGGCCACCACTGCTGCTTCTGCCGCCACCACCAATACCACCAAGATTGCCATGCGATGAAGAATGATGTATGGCTGGTGGTGTCGACGATGCAGCCGGCGGAACCATCATTTGTTCCGCCTGCTGCTGACCCCCGTTGCCGCCACTTCCACGACACATAAATGGCGGCATCAGGGCTCGAAATTGTGGCGGTACCTGTTGGAGGACCTGGCCCTGTTGGGATGATTGTGAACTGTTGCTGTCGCTGCTTCTTCCGCCGCCGCTTCCACTCATTTGTTGCTGTAATTGCCAATTGGCAGCGTCTGTTTGCGCTCGTGCGTCTATTTGATTCTGATTCTGTTGTTGTATATTGATCTGTTGTTGTCCTGATTTCGTATTCGATACACCACCGGAACCACCACCACTGCCCACGTTCACACCACCATCGAGTAATGACGGAAATTCGTGTTGAAACTGTGGACTTTGGTATAATGGAGGTTGCTGTTGGGATCCGCCTGCATCTGCAGCTCCATTGCCACTCGCTCCTATCGCCACTGAGCTCCATGTCGTACTACCTGAACCACTTCCTCCTCCTCCTGAACCTAACTGACCACCACTATTTCCTATTCCTCCAATTAACGTATTACTAATGGAATTACTGTGACTATTATTTGTCGAAGACTGGTTATTCGAAAGTACTGTATTTGTTGAAATTGATGTATTTAAACCACCGCCAGTTGCTACTTGTGCACCCGGTATTACCGATGATTGTGTGAATGATGATGATGATGATACTGTTGTTACTGTTGCTTGTTGAGCTGACGCTGTTGTTGGTGTTGTAGTTGTTGTTGAATCTGAACCTCCCCAAGTACCTTGTTGTTCAGCCGGTGTTGATGTTTCAGCTTTCAAAGATGGCAAATTAGCTGGTGGCCGTCTGGCCGAAGGGACTTTGCCCAAACTTTGCATGCCATGTTTACGAACAACTGCGTTCTTTTGTGTTGAGGGCTCAAGAGATTCACCCTATTAAAATAAAAAAAAGAAGAAAAATTAAAATAAACCATCCAGATCAAAAATAATAATTAAAAAAAAAAAAATAATACTAACACGACTGGTTCTGTATAAACTATTAATATCTAATGCTGCGAATTTGGGCTTTGCTTGTCGCTCCCCCCTACTTCCCCCCAGTGTGCTCATGCTGCCAGAGAATCCTCATCAGCAAAATTGCCTTTGCTTCACCGTACTCGACGACGACTTATATAAATATTGATTTGTTATGGGTTTCGCGTTTTTTTTTTTTTAATTTTCAATTAAATTTTATAATAATTAAAGTAAAAATACTGGAAGTTTTCCTTTTGCCTTTTTTTTTTGTTTAATTTGAATTTTATTAGTTAATTATTTTTTTTAATTAATTTAACTTGTCGTTTGCTCTTCTTTTCTGTTTTTTTTTTTTTTTGTTATAATTTTAAATCTTTATTTCTATCAGACTGGTTTAATTATTTAATTATTATTTTTTTTTTGTATTGTATTGTATTGTAATTTTCTTTAATTAATCAGTCTTTTAATAAATTCTTATTAATATTATTATTAAATTAATTAATTTTAGTATTTCTTTTTTAATTATTTAGGAAATTTAAAAAAAAAAAAAATTATTATTATTATTATTAATATTATAATTAATTAAATAATACAATAAAAAAAAATAATTTAATTAATGAGCTTCAGAGACAAGCTACTAAACCCGACGAAGATGATGAACAAAAAATTCACCGTCTTCGTCGTTTTAATGAACTTTGTGATAATTCTCACAGTTTTTATTTCTTTTTTGTTGTTGCTGGTTTTTCTTTTCTTTTCCTTTTTGTTTGGATTTTTTATTTTGTATCCTCAAAACGTCGTCCTTTTGTTTTTTATTTACTTTAATTTTTATTTTTTCAAAAAAAAAGATAATTTTTTTTTTGTTACTTCTTTTAGTTGATTTTTAGCCACACAATGCGGTGGCTAAAGTATTGAAACGCCTTTTCCCTAAAAATACAAGCACTACACCTGCTTTTTGTTTTAACACCCTCACAAATTATTTTCTTTTCCTGGTTCCTTTGGATATTATTGTTGTTAAATCTATCCTCTCAAAAATACTCTTTTTATGAGACGATAGATTCGCATAAATTTTAATAATTTTTCTTTTCTTTTTCTTTCCTTTTATAATATAAATATGCGCTTAAATTTTATTTTAGATCCTCTTCTCTTGGTCTTCTTTTTTGATTTTTAAAATAAATAAATTAAAACGAAAAAAAAAAAAAAGAAGAAAAATTAAAATAAATTTATTTCTTTTTTCTTATTTTTCTTGTGATTTTCTTTATATTTCTTGATTAATCAATTTTGTATTCCCTGCTCTCTAAATATTCAAACAAATTTCTTAGAACCTTGTGTGTGTTTGCGTGTGTTTAGTTACTGCAATTAAAAGAAAAAAAAAATCAAAATAAATAAACATTATTGAAAATATTTAAAATATAGAAATATAAATAAATAAATATTAAAATTGATTGATTTTTATGATTATCTGCTGAATGCCTTTGTGTTTGTTTATCGCATAAACAGTTTTTTTTATTTATTTATTTATTATTTTTTTTCTGTAATTATTATTCATCCTTAGTTTGTGTGATTATATATGTTGACGAGACTTATCTACATTTCTAATAAACATTTTTTTTTTTTACTACACAAATTCACACAAACGTAGTACATATTTTTAGACCATTCAAAAAAACAATAGAGATAATTTTTCGTTCACACAATTTTTTTGCGAAAATAGAAACAACAATAGTCCATATTCAAATCCACTTATTATAGTTAAGTTACCTAATCTCAAAACATAAATTTCTTGCATAAAAAGCCACAATTCAATCGATTAAATCAAAATGTATTTAAAGAACCAATTAAAAAGCACACAAAGAGAAAACAATAATTAATTATTTTTAGTAATTAAATTGCGTGTTTCTTTTTTTTTTAACAATAAAAATAAATAAATATATATATAATTAATAAATTAATGCAGGCTAGCACCAATAAATAAAGTAAAATTAGGTAAAAACAATAATCAATAATTATATAAATTTTCTACTAAAACATAAATCGTATCCAGGCGACAATGACGACGTCACTCACACAGCACAAAACAAGAAGAAAAAAAACCTTAATTAATTTAATAAAGAAAAAAAAAATAAACACTAAAAATTAATCATTTATAATATTTTAGAAAAACAACAACTAAGCTTAAATAAGAAGAAGAAATTATATAATCACGGAAAATATTCTCAAAAACTAGAAAAAAAAATGAATGAAAATTAAACAAACTATCGACGACGTGTAGCAAGCAAAAGGTAATTTTCTTTAAAACACAAATTAATTAATTAGTTTAACACATCAAGGTAGACAAAAAAAAAAAGAATTAATAAATGTGTCATTTAATTTGCCATTTATTACAAAACGATGATGATTTTGCAAATATAAAATAAATTACTTAACCAAAAACATATACCATGAAAGCAACTGAAAAAACAATATAAACTGAAGGCTTGTACATAAAAATTAATAATTCTATAATTAATTAATAAAAATTATATTGTCTGTATTGTAATAATAACAATAATAAGAAGAAGACCGACGAATTTGTGTGCTTGATTTGCTTCTGGGAATGCAAAATAATAAAATTATAATAATGTAACGTAGCAGCAGTAGCACCAAGAGCACATAAAATTTGTAGAGAAGATGGCCAAAGAGAATTAGCTATTGTTGGTCAATATTCTTCAACAGCAGTAAATTGTTTAGATGGTGGTTGTTATTGCGGTTTTTTTTTTGCTTTTAATTATTTTTCTCCACACAAATAAATAAATGTAAAAATACTAACAGTAGTAATTTTGTTGTGTTGTCCAATTATTTTGCTGTTATTTTACTTTAATTATTTATTTAGCTATCAAGTTAAGTGCGAACAGAACAAAAAGGAGTTTAAAGAAGAAATAACAAACGTTACACGACTTTTAACACTTTTTTCTTTAGCTTTGCATTAATCCATTTACTTTTATTATCATTTTCGTGTAAATTTATTTATTTCTAAAACTTATTTACAAAGAAAAATAATCAAGAAACACCACTGAAACTACTACTAAAAAGAAAGAATAAATTTTCATTATTAAAATTAATCAAATAATAAAAAGAATTGTGTGTACGTTGGATACAATTACGTACACCACGAACAGCCAATGTATCGTTATAGTTTTATTTTTCTACACTTTTTTAAGCATTTTATTCTGTATCCTCCGATCAATAAAACTGCGATGATGCACATTCATTCAATTGTAAGCAGAAAAAAATATAAATTTTATATGAAAAAAAAGAAGAAATTCTTTCATTTCATCTCTGCTTTATGCTTTAAATTAAAATTCTAAAATATTTTTAATAAAAAAAAAAAGAGAAAATTAACTAAAAAGATAAGAAAATAATTTACATTTACGCGAAAATGACAGCTTGGGAAAATTTGTTAAAAAATTATTATTTTTTTTTTTTTTTTGACAGCCGAAATTATATTAATGAACCCGCCCACATACTATTGGACAAAAATTAAATGTTTTTTTGTCACGAAAAAATGTATTAATTTCTTGTAATAAGAATTAAAAAAATCGGCTTTGTCATAACAATTGGTATCCTTGATTAATATGTATGATTCCAGTGTGCGGAGTATCATTGTAGGAAATAGCAATAACCGACCTTGAATCATTGTTAAATCAGCGAACATATATATATATAAAAAAAAAAACTAAAATGACTTATCACAGCGAAATGTATAGAATGTAAAAAAAAAAAACAAATTTCATTTGAAGAACAGACGTAAGAAGAATGAATAGAAAAAAAAAAAAAACTAATTAATTAATTAATTTCGCTTCTTATTAAGAACAAACAAAAAATAAAATAAAATGTCGACACCATTAATAAACTTCACAATTTCCTTCAATGATTTTATTTTTTCTTTGCATTTATTGCTCTCACCGTAATTTTTTTAATTCACTTAAATTTTATTGCAAATATTATAAAATTTTTCTTTTTATTAAACAAACACTTTTTTCTTAATCACTTTATTAATAATTTAACGCTGTTTTCCTTATATTCCAATCCAATAAAATATTCTTTTGCTTTTCTTTTTGACAAAACAAAGGCATTCAGCGGCGTCTTCGTAATCCCAGTGAATAATTTTTTTTTTTTTGTTTTGTATAATGAAAAAAAAAATCCTTTATTTTTTTTTGTTGTTCGTTTCGGCTAAAAAACTCTTTTAAACCATCGAATATACACAATTTTTGGCACAAATAAAAACTCACCTAGGTTCAATAAATAGGTAATTAACTCATGTATTAAATAAACACCACTAATTATGTATTTAGGGACGGATGATTAGGGATTTCTTTAATTACTTTATGCGAATCTACGTTTTCAGTAATTTTTCAAAATGGCGACTGCGAGCCACAGCCACAGAGATCGTACTTTTTTTTTTTGAGAATATATAAACGATCAATATACATATATGTGACGTCAGGAATGACGCTTAATTATAGCGACATCTATAAACAAAATAAATAACCTGTATAAAACATAACCATAAAAAAGAAAATTGTTCATCATATTTTTTTTTAAGGTTAAATGAAAAAATGTCAGTATTTTTTTATTTTTAAATGGATTTATATTTATTTATAGTTTATAACAATAAAATATTTATGATAAAAAAATCTTAATTAAAGTCTTATTAATTAATACTAATGATAATATATTTAAAAACAATGTTTTAATTTCTTTAAAACTGTACAATAAATACCGGCTGTCGGAGCAACGAATTTAAATAAAATTAAAAAGAAAATCAGAGTTTTTTCTTATTAGAATATATGTAATAAAATATTAATAATTTGTTAATTAAATCTTAATAATAATATGTATATTTATATATATATACTAGATACTAAAGGCACCCTAATTTTAATTTTTATAATAATTAATAAAATAAAATAATTCTTAAATGACACCAAAAAAAAGACTAAATTCGTTATTTAAAAAAAATGAAATAAATAAAAATTAATAACAATAATTAATAATAAAAAAAAAGGGGAAAACAGGAAGAGAATACTCTTTCCCATTATATTTATGGCTCAATTAGACTTTATTTGATTATTGAATTTTTTTCCATTCAATTCTTTCTTTGTGACCACAATTAATCTCATCTTTGTTTCTGGAAGTTATCTATCATTTCATTTTGACACAAAATATATTCTCAATGGAAGAACGGATTTTTCATTTTATTTTCATCACTTTTTGTTTTTATTGTACAAAGTATTTGTCGTTCTAGGATGAAATCATATCCTAAATTGGCAACTATTGGATTTAATTTAATGGGAGGCATAGTGTATTTTTGATCACTTAAATTTGGATTTAATACAAATGGGATACCATCTATGTCCCCGTGTACACCATTCAATGTACCATTTTGTAATACTGGAGGTTTTGGAGCTGCACGTTGTGGTAACATACTACTTATCTCTTTAATATTTTTATAACCATCATTGTTCTAAAAAAATAAGTAAAAAAATCAGACAATATTAATTTTCAGAGTTCAAAATTCCAACAAACCGGAAACTGTGGTTTTGTATATAAATTTAAATTAGCAAGATCGTTGTTCACTGACGTTACTGTGGTTGTAGCTGCTGGTAATTTGGGTGGCACTGGTGGTGGCTGCCTATGTTCAAAATCAATGGGACCCATTTTAAAACACAACATAATTCCATTTATTTCTCCAGCTAATTGAAAACTGTGCGGCACCGTTTTTACTTTTGAACAGAGAATAATATCCGTTACTGCCTGTACAACGGCACTACGTTTTGCTAATTTATAAACAATTTGCTTTTTACGCCAAGCCTTTTGACTGGAATCAGCTGTTTTTGTGAGCAATGAAAAACCTTCTGGCGGCGTCTCCTTTTCACCAATAACCCTGATTGTCTCAACGATAAAATCTTGAATTCCCTCAGTCTTTGATAGGCAAAGATATCGCAATGTTAATTTGCCAAATAATAATGATTCACGCCATAAATCAGCATCCGAATCCATATCAAATGTTTTATGAATTGGAAAAAAGTTTTTCGGACATCTAGAAAGAGGAATAATCACATTAAAAAATTCAGGAATTTAAGTCGGACAGGAGAATTCACTTACTTTTTACAATCTTCAACAATTTGTATTGCGGTCACTGGACGATTATCTGGTAAAAAGCACATAATTGAACTAATTACATTTTTTTGCTGGTTCTGTGTTGCCTTTGACTTAGACATTTTGTACCACTTTCGTTGTTTAAAAAAAAAATAAATTTAATTGATTATTATCGGATTATGACAAGAATTTCACGTATAAAGTCAAAACATGCACCGAAACTAATGCAATCACTACCGTCACACAGCCACGTCTAATCACCAATTAACACAAATTAATAAATTTATAATTGAATTATCATATTATTCGTTAGATAATTAATTTATTTAAAATAAAAATAACTGAAATGACTCATTTGTGTTAAACGAAATACACAAAACACTATTGTGCGATGAGAATAAATAAAAAGTTTTCAATAAAATTTATTGAATATACGAAAAATCTCACCCACACAAATCAAAATAACACTCGGCACTCGATATGTTTTTATTATTATTTAATCATACGTATTATTTGTTCAATTTATATCAATTAATATTTATATTAAATAATCCAGACAACACAGTCACCACACAAAGAAATTTTCCTATCGCCCTTTGTATGAATTTTTTGTTTTGTTCGTATTTGCTGCTGACTGACACAAAGCACAGACACAACAACGAAATGTTGTTATCAACGCATTTAATATGATTTTTATTAAATAAATATACGAAACGGAAATTATATTAATTGATAATGTTATTTTATCGTTTTTAATTGATCTAACATTTTTTCTTTTTGCGTTAATTAATCAGATGAACAAATGGGAATTTTTGGCATTATTGTGACGTCAGTTTTGTTTATTTTTGGAAATACAAAAAAAAAAAGACATTATAAACGTCAAATAATAATTTAAATAGTCAAGTGGCGCCACGGTGTATATTTAATATTAAACTTTATTGGAAAGTTGATAACTTCATGTTATTTACATTGGAATTATTTTGTCTATAGTGGGTACGTTCATTGCCAATATTATAGGTTTTTATGTAAACCATAAAGTTAGTTCATGCATAATCTAGATGAAATAACAATCCTTCAAAAACATAAATATCGTAGATAATAGAATTTCTATATAATCTAAGGATAAATTAATATAATGGGAAGTAGTTCGACACAAATGATTGTTGATGAAAAATCGGAAACCGATAACACCACTCCGTTAAAAGAAACCTCATCGGAACCAGATAAGACTGAAATAATTGCCGGTCCAGTAACCACAGAATCACCATCCGCCACAGTAATTAAGAAAAAAACAACACCGAATAAAGCAAAGAAACGCAAGAAAAAACCTCCAAAGGATGCCAGTGCTCCAAAACATCCACTAACAGGTAATTATAGAACAGTTTATTTTGTTAGTTTATGATTTTATGGAAATTATTTTAGGCTACGTCCGATACATGAATGATCGGAAAGATGAAATTCGTAAGCAAAATCCAGGCATAGGATTTCAAGAAGTAACACGATTGATCGCTGATGAATGGACGAAATTAATTGATGATCAGAAAAAACCGTATTTAGATGCGGCAGAAATAGATCGAGAACGTTACAATAAGGAACTGGATGAATACAAACAGAACGAAGCGAAAAGATCTGTGCCCACAACGTCAACTACGGTCAGCATAGAGAAAATAACGCCAGAGAAAATTCACGCAAATGGCAAAGAGAATCAGCACACAGAGAAAATATTTAATATACCCAAAGCGGGTGATTATGACATTCCAATATTTACCGATGAATTCCTTGAGCACAACAAGACCGTCGACACAGAACTAAGATTACTACGAAAATCGAATATAGACTATGAGCAGCAGAATTCAGTGCTTGAAAAACACGTCGAAAATATGCGAAACGGAATCGATAAATTACAAACGGAAACAGCTGCGATGCGAGATAATAATTTGCTGCTGCAAAATTATTTAGATAAACTAAAATCAAAATTAGCGGGTGCATTATCTGGTTTATCAATACCAACCGAGTTAAATGGAGCCTCACTGCAGAATATTGACAAATACATGTCCGATCTGCACGCAATGTCAACATCCAACTCTCATGGACCAGCGTCACTTAACAAGGCAAAAGATATAATTCGGAAACTGGATTTACACATTCAAGTTTAAGGACACCGCAGAAAATACTTAAATGCAATTAAACAGAAATCAGAAGATAATTTATTCCTTCTTTTTTTTTTGAAACTAATTTATTATTGTATATTTCGTGTCTGATGTAATTTTACTCATTTTTATTTCTTTTAAATATAAATTAAATTTAACGCTTAACACTAATACAACTCTAAAAATGGATTTTAATTTTTCTTTTGCGTTTTATTATTAACTTTTGTTGCATAATTAATTAATTTAAATTAAACAATAATTTGCACCTTCTGTCCACCATTCTTACTTCTTCTTGGGTTTGAGACTGACATATAAGATTATAAGACCAACTGCTGCGTATGTTGCCTTTGCAACCTAAAAACAATTATTTTCCATTTATTAATATTACTTTAATTAAAATTCCATTAAATATTTACATTTGCACGTCCTCTAATTGTCTCTCCATTAAAGATTTTCGATAAACCAGTTAATTTTGCTTCTGCAGCAGCATCTGAACCATGACCAGCCATTCTGTCAATGTCAAAATATAAAATAATTATTTTTTATATGCAATTTCTTCATAAATAAATTAAATTTATAATAAAATAAATCAATTAAAATTACTTTTAATGAAATAATTAATAAATAAAATACAAAATTTAGTAAAATTAACCACTCAGCTAAATAGATTAGCAAAGTAAAAATTTGGTTATGTAACACCTTTATTTTTCTTATGGGGTGTAAGCAAGATAGAAAAAGTGAATTTATTTTTAATAAAAATTAGCGACATCTCTTAGCATAAATATTTATTATTTTGTTGTTTTCGATCGAAATTTATTTGAAACTTTTTTATATACATAAAATAGGAAAATTGATGCAAGTGTTGCTTTAGCTACCTGAAAATTAAATAAAATAAATAATTATTAATTAAATAAATTATTAAATATAAGAAATATAATACATTTGCACGTCCTTCAATTGTCCGATTATTAAAATACTTTGATATTCCTTTTAAATTCTCAGTACCTTCCTGATGGTCCGACATTTTTATTATGATCCTAAAGATTTGCTCACAAACTTTTGCACACAATTTTCTTATTTAAAATGTTAATTAATTTTAATAGAAAAGAAATAAATATTTATTTATTTGTTTACATTTATTCATTAATTAATTATTTCTTTTATTTCTCAATTATTTATGTTTTATTCAATAATTATTTGACATTTTCATTTTTTAGCATGCTTTGATTAAATTTTTAATTGTTTTTTTTTTTCCTAAAGGAAATTGTTTTTCATTTTTTTTTCATATTTTTCTTAATTATATATGCAAAGTGCTTTTAGTAATATAAATATTTTTATTTTTGTTTTTTTTTATTTAATAAATATAAAAATAATAATTATTTTTATTCACAAAAGAAATTTTGTTAAAAAAACAATAATAATTAAGAGAAAGTAATTCTCTATAGAAAATATATTCCTGTTTTAATGCTTTAATTGCATAAAGCATTTTATATTCTCAGGCTGTTTAAGGAAGCTTCCTTACAAGTCTTTTATAGTCTTATTATTAAAGATTTACCATTCAGATTATTAATCGTTTTCTTCGTTATTTTCGTTTTTAATTTAAGTGACTTAACAACGTTAATTTTGAACATAAACGTACAATTAAGCAGCTTAAATATTTTTTGTAAAAATTAAAAATTAATTAACGTCGATTTAATTATTATTTTTTTTTATTTAATTAAGCTTTTAAGCATTTTCTTTTTTGGTTATTTTATTATAATTATTTAAAATTATTTTGCAAAATAATAAAATTAGAAAATATCGTAAAAATGGCAGTTTGTTACTCATGTATACCAGTTATACAATGTATACCAGTTTTGAAATGATTTTTATCGTTTTTAATTAATTATTTACATTTGTTTCCTTAATTAAATTCTCTGTAATTAGCTGCATCTCATCTAGCATGATACATGTTATTATTTTGCATACAATAAAAGCCATTTTTACGCTTAATTAAATATTAATTTTTATATTTAGTGCATTTTTTATGTTAATTTAATTAAATAATTTTAGAATTTATATTAATTGTTTGCTCCTAAAGGTATTTAATAACAGTAATTAATTAATCATAATTACCGCATACATTGTGGATGCATGGAATTTAATTAAATTTAATTAGGAGAATTTATTTCAGTAAACATAAGGAGCGCAATAATGCTTTTAAGTAATCCCATTCAATAAAAATTAATTCATTTTTTATTATTAAATATTTTTCTTAATTTTTAGGTACTTTTGTGGTCAACAGGTAAATTTTTTTTTTTCTTGTTAAAGTAAATTAATTAAAAAATAGAATTTTCTTTATTTAATTATATTTCATTTCGTTAAAAATTGTTTTTCTTTCAGTTAAAATGGATAAAGGATTTATTTTTTAATTCTTTAATTAATTTTCATCAAAGAAAAATATAAAGGAGAATGATGACGATGAGTAATGAAAATGTTCTTAATGAGATTTTATGAATTTTTCATTAATTTATTGGAATGTTATTGGGTATTTTCTAAAATTTGTAATTAATTAAATTTTTAAAGTGGGAAACAAAGGGAAATTTTATAGAAAATTAAATGAAAAATTAGAAATTAATTTTTTTTTTTGTGATTAGCTACACGCTTATTACTTTTTTTTTTTACTAATTAATTAATGAATAAAATTATAAATAAATATAAAAAAACCTCCACTAAATACATTATACTTTCTTCCTTTTATCATATATAGAAAATTCTATTGCAATATTTATGCTTAATTAAATTAAATTAAATAAAATAAGGAAAATTTATTTATAAATAAATTAATTAAATATTTTATATTAAGATTAATAATTAATTTTTTTTTTTATAAATGTGTATTTTTACGACTAGAAATTAGCTTTTTGTTTTTAGATTCTTCTTGAATTTAATTAATGGTGCCGACGATTATAATATTATGTGATGTAAAATTATAGTTTTTACTTTATTTGCTGTTGTTTTGTTTAAATTAATTAATTAAACCACAACAGACAACAATAATTAATTAAGAATTTGTTTCTTTTTTAGGCAATTTTTAATATCCTTAACGTTTTTAACACAAATTATGTTTTCATCAGCTTGTACGTAAAATAATTTACATAAAGGATAATAATCGAATTTTCAGTTTGTTTTAATTAATATTTAATTTAATTTGTTTTTTTAATCGAAAAATTAATTAATTAAAAAATAATTTGCAGAACATCAGCAGCTAATAAGTTATTAATTTTTGTTATATATAAGTATTTCTATAGAAAGCAGCTTTCATTGGATTTATTTAATTAATTTTTTCTTATAATTATCGTATTTTTTTTAAATTTTGCTTCTAAATTAATTAATAAATTCATTCATTAATTAATAGCAAATTATATATTATCTCTAAAATTTGCATTTAATTAATTAAATGTGTTTTAACTGTACTCTACTAACATAGTAACAATTTGAATTTATTTTTCTCTATGTGCTTGGTTATTGCTAATTAATTAATTAATTTTAACCTTTAATTAATGTAGAAGAGAAGACAAAAAAACTACAATATTTATTCATTTTATTATTTTTTTTTCTAAAATTAATTTTCAATTAATTATTTTTTTTCATCAATTAAAGCGCGCTGCTGCATGGACAAAATATTTTTTATTTTATTAATTAAATTTTTCTTAAGTAATAATTATTTTTTATTTAATTTAATTTAATTATTATTATTAATTATTTTTGCATTCATAAATATTTTTAATTAAATTTATTGTTTTTAATAAAAATTTCTTGTAAAAATTATTTTTATTTTACTTAGTTTTATAAAATGATTTTTTCTTTTTATTTTGTTTTTTATAATTTAATTTGAATTAATTAATTAAAAAAAAAAAAATAATACAAGAAAATAATAGAAAGGAAAAACAAAATTATGAAAATATATAAAAAATTCATCATTTTCATATGTAATAAAGAGAAAATTAATAATAATAATAATTAATATTCAGGCACAACACACACTCTGGTTCAGTATAATAATTATATATAATTTAAAATTTTAATAAATAACATCATGACTGGTAACTGATTCTAAATCACTATTATCCTCGCTACCGGTTGCCTCTGTTGGATCACCCATTGCAACACGTGCATACTCATCGGTATCAATACTTTTACAAAAATATATTGCATATTTTAATTTCTCTAGTAATACCGATTTACAGGAGTAACGTGGCATTTTCAATAGGAAAAAACATGTATAACTTTCCGGTAGAAAATGATCCGGCGGATTATATTTATCAAGAACTTGTAATACAAAGTCACGTCCACGAAAATCGGCTATTGTACGCGGTAAACGTGTACGACCCCATACAAAACGTAAAAATAATGAACGTTCCTGAAAATATTAAAGAATTTAAATTTCTGAACCACAAAAGAAAACGAAATAAATATTTTTAAACCTGATTGGAAAACTCTTCCATAACATCCCAAAACCAAGAGACTAGTGGTGACGTGGATTCGATACCTTTATATGTGGCTACTGATTTCAATAAACCTAAGGGAATGTCCGGCGATCCACAAACCATTGCCTGAAAGATAAATTATTTAGATTAAGGGACCGAAATACTGTAAATTAATTTTTTCGTTTCATACTTGTAGTTCCGTAGCGGAAAATAGTGATAGAAGTGGAACTGGTATAACTTTAGACATACCGTCTCGTACAGCTTTAACCTGTTCATCAAACTCATGTATACGATAATTAAGTGCCAGCCTTACGTATTCGTGTCGATTGGTTGGTGTAATTCTGGTGTAACGTGTGGACAAAGGTATTTCGTGTCCTTTTGCGGATGGTGTCGAGAATGGTAATTCTAGTGTTGAAAATACTTTTGGATCATCGTCCATATCTCGAATACATAATAATCCAGCCACATAATCACGATCAACCTCTGTCAAATCATTTGGACGCACGGTTTCGCCAGCCAGCTGTCGCCAGACGGGTTCTGCCATACTAGAATTTTTCGAAAGAATATCTTAATAATGATCCTTAAAAATAGAGTAATTTTTTACTTACTTTAAACTTAATGGCGATCCAGTGCGTACTGCAATACCCATTAAAACACCGAGAAACCGGAACATATTCATTTGAAGAACAGATGTTAACGTTGGATCTAATAGGAAACAATCACGATTGGCTCCTGCCTCACCTCTACCATTTGGAGTTTGTATAAGGAGCGGAACACTACCATTTTGCAATTCGTCACACATTTCGGCAATTGATTCACTGTAACCACCGCCGCAATCATCAACACTCTCTCCAACAAATTTTACCTTCCAAACACGATGGGGCAGTGATAATGCTTCTTGTGTTAAAAGTGGTAATTTTTGTACCATTTGTCCGAATACACTTTTCATTCCATCGACTCCAGCTAAACCACCGCCAGAACGATTACGAGATCTTTTTACTTGAATTCTATTGAGTTCAATAACTGGTCCATGGTGTTTATCACGCACCATTGTAGTCTGTATTACTTTACGGAATGCTGCTTCTTTAATACTGTATACAAGAACATCTTTCAGAGCGCCAAGAGATAAATCTCCAGTAATTGGTAACATTGCGAGACATGGACATAATAACTCCGAGAAATGATGCAATAGAACAAGACGAGCATGCAATGCATCAGATGGTAAATCTCGAACAAGATCGTATTCTAATGGTGGACTAGGTGGTAGACGAGCACCTTCACTTAACTGTGCTGTCGATAATGCTAAGGTATGAGCGGAACCGCAAGTAACTTTCACAATATGTTTTCCTTGAAGTGCAGTAACCAAACGTGGACGCTGAATTGCACTTACTGTACCATCACCTAGTTGTCCCTCGTCATTATCTCCCCAGGTAAATACTTCACCTGAATCACTGCATGCAACACAGTGCAATGAACCAGTAGCTATAGAAATAATTTTCTTGCCTTGAAGGGCGGCAACTTTTTTCGGACGTCGTATATGATCAACCGTTCCGTGTCCTAATCGATGATAATCTCCTTTTCCCCATGTATATACGGCACCAGATCGTGTTAAAGCCACTGAAAATTGAGAACCACATTCTACTTTAACCACCCCCAATCCAGATAGACTCTCGATTTTCATCGGAACTTTGCAACCATCGGAACCGCCACGGCCTAATTTTCCATAATCGCCATCACCCCAGCTCCAAACATTATCATCATCCGTGATACATAGAGTTTGAGCATCTCCAGAACCACAAGCAATGTCTACAGCTCTATACCCAAGAAGTGCTTCAACGAATTTTGGACGTAATTGATCTTCAGAATCGCCATGGCCAAGACGTCCGTATCGTCCTTTTCCCCAAGTCAAAACATGCCCTTGTGAAGTTATACACGCCGAATGTGCACTTCCACATGCAACATCTACCACTCCTATCCCAGTTAAAGCCTCAATTAACTTAGGTCTGTCATAGCTTACGTGATTTCCATGCCCAAGTTTTCCGTCTTCTCCTTCACCCCATGAATAAACTCCACCATCTGCCGTTAAAGCGAGACAATGTTTTCCCCCAGAATTGACAGCAACCTTTTTGACAAATACGTGCTGCAAGGATTCTATAAGTGTTGGTGCTGCAACAGAATCACCACCATTATTAATTCCCAAGCGTCCACTAGCACCATAGCCAGTGGCAAATAATTTTCCATCTGGTGTAACAGAATACAATGTTTGTTCTCCACCAGCTAATTGAATTGGACGTAACAGACTTAATGCTTCACAAGGCGTTGGAATTTTTATTCTTCCTCCTTCCAGGCCTCCCAATTGGCCTCGATGATTATGACCCCAACCATATATGGTACTTGCACCACCCCAAGATAAGGCCCAATCTTCCGGGCGTCGATTTAACCACTGCAATAACTGACTGTCGTGCTGTGCCTTAAAAAGATTATGATCTTCATGTAACATAGAATTAGCAGCATCTGCGACTGTTGCTGTAGATGAAGAAGAAGACGACGTTCGATCTATATCGGTTATACTACTTCCTAGAGCTAAATCCATGTAATGTGTACTCGAAGGACCACTACTTGATGTCATCGAAATATTCTGCGTTGACGATGTTATTACTGAAGACATATTTGGTAGTGACATTAAATTGGAAACGCTGCCAGAAGACATTGCTGCTGATAATGTTGAGCTGCCTAAGCCTGACGAACGATTTACAATTAAATTTGAGGAATTTGAGCCGGAGGTCTGAGGCATCATCTCATTTAATTTTTTACGAACTTCCAAACAAAATGGTCGCGGTAACGTATTTCGATGTATCAATGATTGGGCAACACGAACTGCGGAGCAATATCGACGGAACCATGCCCAACGATGCATATCATTTGATGGAAGCAAAGTATCTAACTGCATATCAGATGCTAGCGCCGCTAGTGTTTTAAAATATTCTGAATGCATTAGGTGAATTCCACCGCGAACTTGTGGCTCTTCGTATTCATATTGACGTAATAATGCGGGTATTAATGGTAACAAAATTGCATTTAATGTTGGATCAAATGTTGGCGGAGCATATTTAGATGTTGTCAAAATGCTGTGTAATTTTTTTAACGACCAAATTCGTTGTGCGATAGGTAAACTGCTTAATTGTGCACAGGCGGACAATGCAGATGCCAATCGTAAAAATATTGACGAACTCTGTGGTCCAAGCCTAGCTGTTTCCAGTAATGCCATCACTAAATCCATAGATGGTTGCGACAATATAGATCTATCAGAGCCAAGTTCATGAAGAAACGATGAAGGCATTATTGCGTGAACCCAGAATCGCCATCCCCAGCCATTAACGGAACTATCACTGGTAAATTTCCATCGCATTTCATCTCCGGGTATACGTATTTCAGGTGCCCACAGCGCATATTCTCTTCCTGATCTTGTTGCAATTACTCTGCCAGTACCATCCATGATTACTAAGGGATCATTTCTTTTTTCAGTAGTACATTGTCGATCGAATTCTAATCTTAAAGCTTCGGCGCCTGGAATCTTAACTTGACCAACTAATGTTATATCATCAATATATGGATGACTTGTTTCTTGGCATACAGGCTTCGGTACTCGTCCAATACAATGACGCGAAGTACATAAATCTTCCAATTCTGTAATACAAGTTTCGAGAAGCATTGCTCCAATCGATGGTGAATTGGAACCAAGTGCGATAAGAGTATTGGCTATTATTTTTACTGTAGTTGGAGGCCCAGTTCGTCCAGCCACACTCAATTTGAGTAACTCAACTAGCGATTTAGCTTCCGTTTCACCAAGCAAAGATGTAAAGTCATCCAATCCAGTTATTGTTTCGATGATCATCTCTTCCTGATGAGTCATTGTTACTGCCATTACGGACATTGCACTTGCCGACATTTTAGAGTGTTTTTGTGTCGCATTACAGCTTGATATTGATGCAGACAATGATAAAGATCCAGCTAAACTCTGAAAAGCACCTAACGGTCCCGCACCCAATGGATGAAGTGGAATTGCTTCACTGTCAGGAGTTGCGTCGATAGCAGAAACGTCTGCAGGACCTTCTCCTCCACCTTGTGCTATAAGCTCAACACCATTTAGGCTTGCAGGACCAGCTCCTCCTGTTCCACTACCAAGTCCACTTCCTCCACCGCCAATTGTATGATTTTCTGTTTCTATTGCATCATCATTAATTTGTAAAGCCATAGTCGTCATATCACAATTTGATTTTTCTGCTGTTGGTGCACCCATTCCAATATTACCCATTTGACTATGACTAGTTAGTGCTGCTACGATACACTGTCTTGCCTGCAATATACTCATTGCATTTAAAACATAATTTAAAGCAGTTTGACGAGCAGCATAAGATTCCAATGAAAGCAAAGTTTCTGACAGTGATGGTTTTACAATGACGGGTTGTTTTAAAAGTGCGGCACAAGTTGCTGTTGTTATTGCTTGTGGTTCAGAATCGTAAATTCCCAAGCTATTACTTCCAAGAGGATCCTTTGCTACATTAAATGGAACTGGCTCCTTCTTATCCTCTTCCGCTGGGCTCTGAGGTAGACTCCAAGCAACTGAATGAGAACTTCCACATGCAACTCTATTTACAAATATACCATCCAAACCGACAACTTGACAAGGTTTTTTATTTACAGTTGTACTGCCAGATCCTTGCTGCCCGTGATCATTGTCACCCCAAGCATAAACTTGTCCAATATCAGTAACAGCTAAGCAATGCAAAGCTCCCACAGCAACATGAATTACCTTTTTACCACGCAGTCCTTGTATTGGTGTTGGTTTACGAACATGCTGATCAGATCCATGACCTAAACGATAATAATCACCTTTGCCCCAAGTCCAAACTTCTCCTGATCTTGTCAGAGCAAGGCTAAATTGTGCGCCACATTCTATTTGTATTATTCCTGCACCGTTTAATCGCTCGATTTGATGAGGAATAGAACAACCTTCGGAACCACCACGACCTAACTTTCCGAAATCACCATCGCCCCAAGAAAAAACTAAGCCTTCTTCTGTTAGAGCTAAAGTTTGTGCATCGCGGCTACCACAAGCAACCTGTATAATACGATGGCCAAAAAGTGCAGACACTAGTTTTGGCTTTAATTGCGTACAATTATCATTGTGCCCTAAACGACCGTATTCTCCAAGACCCCATGTATACAATTCTCCAGAGCTTGTTATTGCGGCACTATAGAAAATATAATTAAAATTAATTTACGTTATTTAAGAATTGGATTTAAAAAACTTATGACGAACCTGTGAGAGGATCCACAAGCAATGTCTCGAACTCGTTTTGATCGAAGTGTTTCAATTAATTTCGGCTTGTCAAGTGTCATACGATTACCATGTCCTAATTTTCCATCTTCTCCTTCACCCCATGAAAATACTTTACCATCAAGCGTCAGTGCCATTGCGTGCTTTCCTCCAGAATGAACAGCAACCTTTTTAACAACATATTGACTAAGAATAGGAACTTGTCGGGGTGTCGAAACGTTACAATTATTTCCTAATCCTAGCCTGCCATTAGTGCCTTCACCGCAAGCGTAAACTTTACCATCCTGTGATACAACAAATAAAGATTTTGAACCGCCAGCCAAATGAATTGGTCTTAATTGACTGAGAGTAGCCGATAGTGTTGGAATTTTTATTTTTGATCCTTTTAGCCCTCCTAGTTGCTCTTTATCGTTTAATCCCCACACAAGAACTTTACACTGTGATGCATCTGATGGAGCGTTTATTTCATTTGAGTAAGAATATGAAGCCGACGGTTCTCCTGCAGCATTTGGTGTAGCAGAAATCGTACAAGCTGGCTCTACACACGATGCAGTATCATATTCTGATGCCAAGAATGATGCATTAATTAGTATCAAATCTAAATCGGTCTGTTTTCTTCGACCCACAATTTGAACACCATGAACGCGACATTGTATTCCATTATTTCTACACTGCTTTATAACAATTTCAACCCATTGGTAATATTGTTTAATGTCAGCAAGAAGTGGTACTGTTACATCTACTGTATTCACTGATACCCAGCTAAAGTCTTTTAAAGTAGTCAATGTGTCACCAACACGAACAACTATTAAGGCTGGCATGTGTGACCAATCAGCTGGATCCACAGTCAACGATAATTGATGAATTAAAATATTATCATGCATTTCTAGTCGAATCCAATGTTTGATTTGTTGATTATTGCTGGAACTTTGCCAATAATTTGCTGAACGATCTAGTAAATGTTTTGCTTGTGGCTCATTTGATGAAACTGTTAAAGACCGTATACAACGTGACCAATCATTTATTAAATCAGTGTTTTCAGCATTTGATTGACCAAATCCTGATAAATTTTGAGCTAATGTTCCCTTTTGTGATGACATGTTGCCGCCAAGTAATTCAACTTCATGCACTTGTCCTACCCAGTTGACGCGATCATTGTGAAAGTCGACAGTTATATCACGCCCACTGATATTCGTTATAGTCCCAATACTTCCTCGTGCAATAAATGTTTCTTTAGATTTTGCTGTAGGTACTGTTGTTGAAACGGTATTTCTCATGCGAACCTGAGAGCCAACAGTCATAAATGGTGTAGGCTCGGCGGACGGTAAATTTTCGCAAACGCGAACCTGAGGTCCAGAAGCAGAAAAAGTCCCAGCCATTGATGAAGGTGGTTCTAACATTTCAATATGAATGAAGCACATCCAGAATGTGCTGCCATGCATTTGCCAATCAACTTGGACATTAAGATCATGAAGACCTTCGGTATCCACTTTTAATACTGTTCCAATATCACCTTCGCGAATTTCCTCAAAATCACGACAACAACGTATTGTCATCCCTGGACACACCAAACCCCTAACGTACATAGCATATTGGTCAGCTGTCTTGAAATCATCCCTTGTTGCATATTTTGTTTGCTAAAATAAAAAAAAATGTTAATACTCTCTGTGGAAAAGATATATAAAATATATTTTGATACCGAAACTTCTTGCAATGATGACCCTTCAACAGTATCCGAACTAACACTATCAGAATCAGAGTCAATTATATCCGTTGAAGGAGCCCCAACGGCAGCTGATGCAATGCCATAATGCATCCCAGTCATACCTGATGGACCACCAGCCATATTTTCATTACTATCAACTACAGGCAGTGGACACTGATCAATATGTTCCAAGATCCATTGGACTATTTGTTCAGCTGTCGGTGGAACTTCTGCTTGACTTGTTAGAGTATTTATTGCTAGTTCGATACTTTGACGTGAAAATCCCATTTCAATAATTTGCGAAACAAGGGGACAAGGCGGCGGCAATGATGTTGTTACTACTGACGCTGCTCCTGCTGTATCACGATTCTTATGTGTTGCTGTACTTGTTGAATCATCAATCATAGCTATATCATTATAAATTGGAACTCCGTGCACAAGAGTCGGCTGCACAGGTGGTACACTAGCTCGTGCAGTTGCCGAATACGGAGTTGTTACTTCAACATGCACATGACTTGACAACATCTGCGAAACATTTAAAGCAGCCAAAGCCAATTCTTGGAAAGTGTATGAAGCTTTTAAAGGACTTGGCTGTGTTGCACGTTGCAATATGCTTTGAACGAGTAATTCATTATCTCGTTGCGATGTATTTGGTAACGGTGCTGCTTCTTGATTTTGTTGATTAGCATCATTATCAGCATGACATTTTCCAGTTTGCATGTCATCAACTGCATCAGTTCCTTCTTCCTTTTCGCTAAGACTTTCATCGGAAGAATAACGTGTTATTATTCCAGGCGACCTTTGTCTCAGTATTTTTCGCAATATATTTTGATGACGAAATAATACACAAGTTCCATTAAGTGCTGCTAACTGTGTCTGTTGTTTCCTTAATAGTTGAACATCAATGCTTCCGCCAAAATTAGTAATCGCACCAACACCACTACCATTCAAACCTAAATTTCGTTTATCGCCCATTCCATATAATAGCACGGACCACGAATTAAGAAGCATTTCATTGATTGGCAATTTTGATAGACTGAACGCGCCAATATCAGCAGACTCGCTGACAACCGAAATAGGAATTTTCTTAATTTCACCAGGTCCATTTGTAACATGAACACTCATCAAAACTTTTCCTTTATTTGTAAAACGAGCAATAGTTCCACGTTGTCCGTCATAAGTTAAATTCATTCCTAATCGCGGCCGTGGATCACATCCACCTATAGTATTCAATGTGCCTGCAACATATATTCGTTCATCAATAGCATCATTTTCATTTGCTTCTGGCTGCTGTTCGGGTATTCCTTCAACTTCAATATCTCCATCCTGAGAAAATAATTCTGCAGCTACGCATAATTTCTGTGATAAAAATGAATTGATAACTCCATTCCAGAGTGGCAGAGTATGTAATTTTCGCAAAAGAACAATTATTTCCTCGGCAATAGTACCGGAATGTGAAGTGGTTAAAGGAACTCTAGATTTTACATCACCAGGGCATTGCAACAAAGATAAATCATATGGACAATACAGGCACACAGTTCCCAATATTATAAATAATTTTCTAACAAGTTCCCCAGTTCTATGCACATCTTCACTATCCCAATTTATTAGTGTAGCCTGAAGTAATCTCAAACATTGAATTTTTTTGTAAACATCTTGTTCACATGTTATTCCATTTTGTAGGATGTCTAAATGTTGTTCAATCCAAATTGGCGCAGTCAAATACTTGGATAACACTTTGGAAGAGGAAAGTGCACGTAAAAATCCTAAAGTTGTCCAGTGTTCTAGTCCAAGATTAAGAAAACTCATTCTTGAACCAAGAATCGCGCGAAACATAGACGCAACTCCCATTACTGCACTTTTTTGCATTTGATCACCATGCTGGCCCACACCTACTGAAATTATCTGTAACATTTTAATACAGACTTGCTTTAATAGTTTTGTAGGATGGGAGTCCCCACATAATTGTAGATCATTTAGAATGTCATCTTTATCCGAATCAGCATCAGGCGATACCATGTTTGATGCACTTTCAGCTAATCCAAGATCGTATTGTCCCTCTTTGCCCATGCGATAAGAATTTGTTGCACCTGTGTCCCACTCTACACGCACCCAACCATCTTCACCTACTTCACTTATAATACGACCCTCACCAGGTGACGGGCCATCTTGATCTGCCCATTTCCAATTTACACCACGAACTATACGCGTACCTATTTTCATTAATTTTGCTAGTTCCGGACCAGTTAAATTTGCTTTTGATGATTTTTGCTTTATTATTTAAAAATTTAAATTAATTATTACGGAATTCCGATATAACATGTCATAAGCAAATCTTACCTTTAATATTGTATCCTCATAAACAACGGTTAATTCATTACCGACTTTAGTTGAAGCAACATCATTGCCAGTTTGTCTTAATAAACCTAAAATACTTCCTAATGTTCCTGAATTAATGACCAGACTAAGCTCGTTTGGTCCTAAGTCTCTAGCTAGTACACCAAAAACACTGAGTAAAAATCTAGCGCGAGGTAATTTTTTCAGAAAAACATATGTTCCTAAATTTGAATTATCTTTTCCGCTGTTATGATATTTTTGACGGCCAAACACTTGATCTTGATTCACGAAACGTTGTAATTCTGAAATTCCCCATTCGATGATTTTAGACTGTGCTAAAATAATATCTGCCTTTTGAAATGCTGTAACCATATTGAGATCATCGAGTACATTACATGTCAGATTTAAATGTTGTTTCCTATCCAAAAATAGTCCTAGATATCCACTTAATAAATTATACTGGACGGCATCTAAAAGTCCGGAGATTGATAAAAGATCTGCGAACATATCCAAACCTTGACGACGTATATGATAGCGTTGCACTTGACAGAACATTGCTCTGCGTAATGTTTCCACATCACTTCCTGACTCCTGCATTATAAATTCCACAATTTGTTGCATTATTTGAGATCCCTGACCACTACCCATTGATGTATGGCGTACATCTGCACCCGCCATTTCAGCCAATAAACATTTTTCACTAAGTTTGGAAATTACATCGTTTATGAATTGCTCCGTTACTGCCGAATCGAAACTTTTTTGTTTCTTAATAAATTCGGCTGGCTCATTTGTCGGAGTTTTTATATCATCTAATGGTATTGGTGACGATTCTGTTTTTTTTTCAGCAAACACATTACTATCACCCGAACCATTTTCCACAAGATTCTCATTGGAAAAACTTTTATTTTCTGCACAAGCTAAACCAAGAGTTGGTGTCACTGTATCCAAATTCTCGTTACTTGAATTTAATTTATATAAATTTTCATTTGATAAATTCTTTGTGGCTAAATTTACTGTCTCGGTAACAATGTCTCGTCCACAAATAGGTGTTGATGCATTTAATATTTGCTGTTTACTTGCTTGTTGCTGCTGTTGACTCTGAATCGTTACATTTAAAATATCCTCGGGTTTAGCACAAGCCAATTGTTTTCGCGCAATTCGCATTTCTGCAATAATTCTGCAAACCAAAGATTTAAATCGTGGAAATTTGTATAAAATACATAAACGTCGTAAACCATTCTGCTCAAGACTAATAGCTGGACGAATTTCGTACAGTAAAAACCTACATCTATCAAGAATTGGAGCACAAACTTCCTTATAGCTTCGATTAAGCTGTTGTCGCGTTCTTATAAGAGTCCACTTGGTTTGCTGAACTAGTCGGATTATATCTGCAACAGGTTTTGGTGGTTTATTGGACATTCCACTAAGTTCTCGATCAATAACAGCTAACACAAGTGGCCCTAAACTTTGGTGTCGTATTAAAACAGCGGTTAATAAGCGCTCCAGTTCTTGCACTGGGTGCTCCGGTGGAAAATCTTGGTGCCATATTAAATTATTTTCTTTGCAGAAACGTTCAGCTATAGTAATCCAGGAAATAACAAGTGGATCAGTAAGTTTTGCTTCACTTAATGCTATTAACAATGATTCCACGCGTTGAGCAACTAAAAGATGGGGCCATGTTGCCGATGTGGTGGCCAGTAATGGCAAATCTCTTGCACCAGCTGTCGCTGATGATGTCACATGCTGCTGATTAGCACCCGTTTCAGTAGTTGGGGTGCTTCCTGCAGTTGACGCGCTACTTCGTGCTTCACCTTTTTCTTCATCAAATGGATTGCTTGGCTGCAACATTTGCAATCCTCCGCTAAGTATAGCAGATCGTAAAAGATTGCGACACTGAAGCTCAGCTGTTTGCAGAGCAGGACCTTTTTGTAATAATCCCGCACGTAAACCTAGCAAATATGCTAAAGTACGCTCTGTATTAAAATGTGTCAAAACTACTGAAGGATGATAAATTAATTTCTTTTCATCGCAATCATTTAATCCATATTTTCCCACACGCAAATGAGTCGTTATGTATTCCATATAAGTGCGATATTGTGGCGACGAGAGTTCTGCACTTAAATCTTTACCTGCCGCATTTTGTAAAATATCAGATAATACTTGATTATCACACTGATAATTCTGAATATCGTATACAACTCCGTTAATGATGATCCATTTGCCACCATCGACCGTATGATTTTCTAAATCACTTTTACGCACAAGAAATATTTCTTCAGGTGGTGGTGGTGGTTTATGCGGTCCACGGCATATAATTGCCGGCCATCCCATATCATCAGCGTCCTGAATTTCACTTTCACATATCAGTCGATTTACATTATCTAGGGAATGTAAAAGGGGAACCAATGTTTTCATCCATTCAAAAGACGTCAGTAAATTTGATTTATTGCGATGCAATAAAATTAGGCCAATTAATAATTCATAAAGCAATGTATCTGAAATATCTGCACGTAGTATATCAGCAACTCCATCTTTACCTTGAAGTGCAACCTCTTGAGCTTTGTTCAACGTTCCAATGCAAAGCGTCACGACATGCTGTAAATATTTACTCAGAAGTGCTTCAGCACCTGCAAGTTCGTCGCCATTAGACTGATAGATGTGAGACAAAAGTAAACGTTGAAATCGATGTAATAAATCCAGACTGGGAGAAACAGATGGTTCTGGTGATAAATTATTTTGTTCTGCAGCATCTCCAGCGTTTGTTTTCATAAATGATGGAGTAATTAATTGACCAAGACGCACCTGCGTAAGTCCAGCATTGTTTCGCAACAATTGTTTGATTAAATGCAATAATGGAAGATTATGTCCATTTGAACAATCTTCTGGCTCAGAATTAATAGCTTGACTGAGTGCAGTTTGTAGGCCACCCTCTGCCATTAAAGAACCAACTAATAAATCGGTCATAAATCTGTGACCAGATGTTGAAGTGCTTGGCTCTAGCCCAGTTGGTAAAAAAGATGTTAATGTTTGAGCTCGTTCAGCTGCTGTTGGAAGAAGCACACTCCAACCTACTTGCAGCGTCCATTGGGCAGCTTCTTGCATTGTTCTCAAAATTGTTGGACCTCCAGCGAGTACAAGAATTCGACTCTTCAAACTTGCCAATAATCTAGAGCCTTCTCCTAATCCGACTGTGCGAGGTGATATATTATTAGAGATTAATGCATGCAATTGCAGCCTTAGAAGATTTAAACACGCAACAGCAATACATTCTGCTTCTTGACTAGGTGGTTGACGTGTTTCAGTGGAACAAACAACAGCAAGCAGTTGTTCCAGCATACGAAAAGTATGCTCCGTGAGATCAATAATGAAAGGTGTACGTGTTGGTACTCTTAATGCTGATGCATGGCACCATATAATACTTTGTGCAAGTCCACAGGATATTCCAGAAACACGTATTGACGGAGGTGTGGCCAGAATTGGTGTTTTTATTATTGGATCACGCGATACAGATGAAGGACAGATTTGTTGATAATCATTACGACCCCATCCGTATAATTCACCAGAAACGCTAAGAGCTAAACAGTGAGCAGAGCCAACAGCTAAATGAACAATTTTTTTGCCTTGTAAAGCCTGAACAACTGTCGGAATTTGCTTATTTTCGGTCGAATCATGACCTAGTCTACCACCAGGGCCATAACCCCAAGTGTAAACCGATCCATCCATGGTAAGTGCAGCACTGAAATTTGCTCCAGAATACACTCGTGAGACTCGTGATATACTGTCAATTTGAACAGGTAATTGAGACGCAATCAGATTAGTTCCAAGTTTTCCGAAATCACCATCACCCCATGCAAAAACAATTCCATCTGTTGTCACACATAGTGTATGTGCATCACCTGTACCTAAGGCAACATCCATAACATGATGCGGTTTCATTGCTGTCACCAGAACTGGACTATGTTTATCATCTGAGTTGCCATGTCCTAAGCGACCGTATCTGCCAAGACCCCACGTATATAGTTCACCCGCTGCTGTAATCGCTGCACTATAAGTTGCACCGCAAAATATACCGGTTACAACTTTATCAGTTAATGCTTGAATTTTAGTTGGAACATCTTTTGTTTGTGTATCACCATGGCCTAAGCGGCCAGAATCGCCAAGTCCCCACGAATAAACCTGATGGTCCGTAGTTAAAGCCAAAAAGTGCTTACCTTCAAAATGAGATGCCATTTTTAAAACTGGCACACCATCAAATCCTTCCACTAAAGTGGGAACTATTCCCTCAGAACTAATACCAGTACCATTTTGCATATTATTAAAGTTTATCACATAAACTTCACCATTTTTTGTTAAAATATACACACACTTTTCCGAAGTAATCACATCATCCACACACATATCATTATTTCCAATATCCAATGTTGCCGCAGAATATTGCCTCCCTTGCCCGGGCATCGTAGATAATCTAGATACTGCTGGTTCGGCTGTAAATCCATATGTTTCTGCAGCTAGCGTAAACCATCCCAGGGCAAAAATTTGTTGAATTTGTGAGGAGTTGGTTTTACTTGTAAAATTGCCAGCTGGCAGATGAGGTTTTGCTAATCGATCCAAATGACTAACTATAACTACAGCAGCTTGTTTCAGGTCAATATTTGACGTTTCTTGTTCTGGTAATGTTAGAAATCGCAAAAAAGATTCCGTTGGACTAGCAAGACCATTTTCTGATGAATTAGATGATCCTGGATTTAAAATCCTTTCAAAACGTCTTAAAATTGGAACCAAAGGAGCTCCAGTATTTTGTGGTAAAACACGATTGTCATCAGTCTCTTTATCCTTTTCCCAAAGTGTTAAAAGTAAAAGAACTGCTTCAAGTGCTGCTCCTAAACTTCCTTTTTGTGCACCCAATTCTAATAGTAGGTTAAGAGCAATATGCCGATCTGCACGAGGAACTGAACAACGGCCACCCATAACATCGCTAAACAAACAAAAATTAATTAGTAACGAAACAGAATTCTACGAATTAATTTTTTACCCTAAAACGACTTGACGCAAAAATTTAATAGATCTTTCAAGAACTTCCAGCCATAGTTGAGAAACCTGTGACGTATCAAACAATGATGCCTCTGGTAATCCCTGAAGCGCCTCTAACGATTCGATTAATAGTTCACTACATAATTCTGTATCCTCGCCGGATCTCCACGCCCTGCGCAGGAATGCAAATGAAAAATTTAATGCTGCTCTTGTGCCGACACGTGCCAATCCTAGTGTTGCTTTCTCCGAATTTTTTATTGGACTTTCCAGTCTATATTTTTGCATTAAACTATCAAGACTAATATCTGGTAATTTTTTCTTGCTCTCTGTTTCATAAGCTTTGCATCTTGACAATGCTGTGAAATATCTTTGATAAATCAATAAGAGTTGTTTTAAGTGCATAGCAGAAAGACAATTTCCAGCTGCCTGTAAACTAAGTTCACGTTGCTCTGTTAACAATGCCTTAATGCATGAAGATTTTTGATCTTGACTAGGAATCGGTCCCCATAACCATGACTCAAATATAGTCTCTGAGGCTGACACACCACTCGTTGTAGCCGCTGTTGCATTATTAATTGTTGTATTATTTTTCTTTGGTGTATCTTCACTGTCTAAACGTTGGCATGATGCACAATTGCAAGCAGATGCAGGACTACAATAACCTGAGCAACAAGCACATGACAAACGTTCAACACCGCAATAGTATTTACCATCCTCGCGTTGATAACACAAGTGACCAGCATTGTTGACAACACCAGTTTGTTGGGTTAATGCTAATTCATTGTCTTGCACAAGATTATTCCATAAAACAGATAGGTCATCGGGATTACGAAGAGCAGCATTTAAATCAGCACGTAACCACTTTACATCGAGGTATGGCTGCGGCCGCAGCTGAACGTCCATCGATGTCATTATGAGAATTTTTTTTATTCATTTATTAAAAATTTTACAGACATAACTTATGTTTTGTGTTTATTTTTCTTTATTCTATGTTTCTACAAAAATTTTCACTTCCGCCAATTAATATAAATAATAAATTTCTGTAGGAATAATTATAATGAATGAATGAATAATAATGGAAAGAATAATTAAAAAAAAAATAAAGGAAAATTATAAATGATGAACAAAATGCAAAAAAAAAAAAATGTTTTTCTTTCTTTATTTTTTGTATAACAGAAAATTAACAGCACTAAATAAAAATATATAACATAAATAGTATATTAAGAATAATGTATTTAATTTATAAACTATTTATATTTATTTTATCGCATATACACTAAATTTATTTTTAACATTTAAACAGATTATATTTTTGATAAAATTATAAATTTAGATGAACTGTCAGAACAAGAAACAAGGTGCCATAGTGGCCATATTTTTTTCTGCAATTTTTATTTTTTATTTTTATATGAAACAAAATCTCTTCTCTTTCATGCAATGGTTGCTTAGGTACATACTCTTTTATTAAGGCTGAATATTTATTATCATTGTTTTTATCAAATTATTTATTAAGTACATAATGTCATCTCACAACAAATTCGTAGAAATAAAAAGAATTTAAAAATAAATATAGTTTAATTAATAGAAATATGTAAACATTATTAAATTTATATAAAAATAATGAATGAAAATAATATTTTATTATATTGAGAATTGAATAACAGCCTTATTATTATGTTTCTTGTCTCAATTTTTCTGCTCTTTAAAAGATTGAGTGGCGTTTTTGCCGAATTGTATCTGTCAATATACACTGCTACCAACATAAAAAAAAATTTATATCAGAACTGTCAAAATTGTAAAAGTGCGCGGCTGCGACAATGTAATTAATAATAAAACTTATGTTTATTAGTAGAAAAAAAATAATAAATAAATAAATTAAGTAGATAAATAATAAATAATAAAAATTTCGAAATGGAACCAGAGGAAAGTGTTTATCAGTTGGTCAATTCATTGTGTTATAATTTATTGAAGGAAATTGATTGTGAGAACAACTGTGATGCTGCTATTAAATTATGCAGATCGAAGGCGTTTGAGATTTTATTAAAGAAATCAGCAACGGTAGCAACAACAACCGATAATAATTTTGATGTGGAAAAAGAATTAGAATATTGTATTTATGAAATGCGTATGAAAGCTAAATCTTATACTGAGAAAATGAAATGTGAAAAATTTGAGAAAATTGTCGAAGAGATGATGCACGATCAGGATTTTCAAACATCCAATGTTCAGGCCACATTGGAATTTCTTTTGCATTTACAAAACACTAGCCATATTACATTAAAAGTATGTTTTTAATACTAAAACTCTGTATTAAAAGAAAAATTTTAATAAATAAATTTCTTTAAGGAAACAACTGTTGCGCCCTTTCAATACCAATATCCATGGAGTGGGTGGACACATAACTCAATTACAATTCTAGGCTCGTCATTGTTTTGTATTCCCAGAGATATAGATAATATGTTAAATCAAAAGCATCCAATTATTAAAAATAATCCATACGTATCGGCGTACTATCGTCGAAGTATTTCGTACAGAGGAAAACCAGGTAAAACCTAATTTTTTTCCATTATTTAAATAAAACTTTTAAAAAAAATAATAATATTCTCTTCTAGATTACGAAAAAAGTATGGACAGTATTTTTTCTTCGTACACAAATATAAATAGTTTAAATGCAAAAGAGTCCATGTCATCATTATCACCAAGAAATGAACTTTTAATGTCGAATCTAGTAAATGGCACAAGTAGTTGCTTTATGGAATCAATAACATCTCGACCACTAGTCATTGCAAATAGTTTTAATAAATTAAAACCATTACAACATAAAATAAATCACACCAAAATTGTATCTGTTGTTAAAAGTCATAAATTAAATGAATTACATTCGGTAGGCAGTCGTTATTGTTGGGAGAATTTGGGAAATTTAAATATACGTCATGAGTCACTATTTACAACGGAAAATCCAAATGCATTTTACCATTTGTTAGCAGTTTATAATAAAAAATCGAATTTTCAAAATTACGAACCGAAAATTGTACCACTTAAAGAATTTATGCACGATATAAAAATGCTTATAGTTGGCATACGCTCAGAATCATTTCTATATAATGATTTGTATATTTTTGATATTTATCCAAATTTAACGATAAATAATTTATCAATTGCTTCGCTTAAGAACACAATTAAAGAATTTCTAGAATGTGGAACCTGCTATAAACGTTTACAAATTTTAACATCTAAAAATAGTGAGAATTTTAAATTAATCTTTGATGGCTTTGTGTTTCGTGTAAGTTTTTCTTTAATATAATTTATCTTAATTGATTTTCTTAATTATTTTCTTCAATTTTTTAGGCTCTGTGTTCGGGCGTTGCTAAATTTTTAGTACTTTTTCGTAAAATTGTATTATCATGTGATGATTCTAGTTTATTACAATTATCATCACGTATTGGACGTATTCGGCAACAATTAATTACTTTATCTCACATATTAGGTGTTCATCCGCATATTGATTATGATAAGAAAATACCAACCGGTTCAGATTTTCTCGGTTACCTGTATAAAGAGATAATTAACGTTACCCAGCGAGATATGATAATGCTTTTAATATTTATACTGAAGGAGTGTTGTCACGTTTATTTTACAAATTTTCAAAAATGGATATTCTATGGTCACTTAGATGATCCCTATAAGGAATTATTTATCTATTTTATCGATCATTATCGTATAAATACAAAGTATTACTTTGATAAAGCGTTTGTTATTAGAAAACAATCTGTTCCTGATTTTCTTCAAGGATTCGAAGAGGATATTCTGCTTTGTGGTAAATACACAATGTTATTGAGAACGTTTAAGCCAACACATCCTATATTTTCATTGGCACCACCGAATATCACCGTATGTTTGTCATTTCAACAAATTGAAAAACTAAAAAGTGAATGCGCTGAATATACGAGACGGGCACAGGAACTTTGTGGTCCAGCGGTTTCAGTTTCGATTGTCTACAAAGAGAAAGCTGAACGTCGTGAGGCATTTTTAAAATTAGTTAAAGAACGTGAACGTGAAAATATGGAACAATGGCGTGAAGAGCAATTAACTTTAGCTGCTGAAGTGACTGAGGAAAAGCACCGTCGCTTAGAAAATTTGAAACAGCAAATGCAAAATGTAAAAGCGCAACGTTTGGCTGAAAGAAAGGCAAATATTGAACAAGAAAAGCTTTATCTACAACACGAAATGGAAATTGAAGATCGACGTTTAGAGCATGAAATACAAGAAAGGGAGAAACGAATACTTTATTATATGGAATTAAATAAAATTGCTTCTGATCGAAAAGATCGTGCAGAGGAAGAACTAAAACGTCAAAAACAAGAAGAATTAGATATTCTGGATGGGCAACAAGGAGCAATTGAATCCGAATTTGAATCTTGCACAGAAAATGATGAAGAGGAAGATACATCGTTATATGAAGAACTGGAAAAAGCTCCATGTGAAAGCAGTGTAATGGCAATGTCTTTGGGCAGCGAATGTCTGATTACTCCTGAGGATGGACGCTCGTCGATGACAAGCAATGATCCGTCGACCACACAAAATGAAAACTATATTCGTGATCAAATGAACGATCCAAGTTCACCTTATATCGGGATGAAGAAGAGTGTTTCTGATTATTTCAATGCAAACGACGTAGACGTTGAACTGAAACGTAATAAACTAAAAATTCTTGGCTCTGACATAAGTGATTTTTTTGCAATTGATAATGCCCAAAAGCAGTCTAGTACCGAAAATTTAACGGAAGCACAGAGAAATAAAATTAAATCAATGGGCCATATAATTGATTATGATAATTATAATAGTGAAAACTTAAAAATTTCCGTAAGTAACGAATCGAATTTAATTAAAATACAAAAACGTGTGCAAATAAATGATGATAATTCAAAAACAAAGGAAGTCTTAACAGATCTGCAAAAGAATCGTCTGAAAGTAATGAAACACGAGTTTGGTTATAATTTACCAGAAGAATTAACAAAAAAAGATTCAACAGAGGATTGCTTTGATGGTAAAGAATTAACAGATTTACAGAGAATACGTAAAAAAGTATTATCTTGTGAATTCAATATTAAACAAGAAGAGCAGGAAAATATTGTACAGAATCAGCGTAGTCACTTATGTTTGGATTTTGTGTCAACAGAACGGGCACGTAATCGCCGTAAAGTATTAGAAAGTGAATTTAATATAATAACCGGCGAAAGGGCGGGCAGCGAAGAGAGTTTAATAACCACACCAATGTCCACAACGTCCGATGATATTGGCAGTGGAATTATTAATTTAGATAATAAAAATTCAGAGAAATGTGAATCTCCAAAATCGGACGTTGATCGACGATTTGCTAATGTCACAATAAGAAAAAAATCCAAATGTAATTTAAAATTAGATACAGAATTGGCGACAAAAGTGAATGCAGATGCTGATGATTGTATACCGAAACGTTGTGGTATTCCTGATACGGCAATATTAGCTAAAGAGACACCGGCCAGTGGTCTAAATACGGCTGGTGTATTGCATAAAAAAGGTTTTAATTTTGTCACCGATAATAATAATCATATTTTAACAGAAATTGAACTGAAAACCGATAAAAATTATTTATGTAAAAAATTTTCCTATTTACAAGTTAATGATTTATTTTATCCGAAAAAGTCCAGCACATTCTTTCCATTTACTACCGATGAACAGGATCAACATATTAGTAATAAAAATAGTACAAATCATCAGGATATATTAAATGATTTATTAAAGACAAATTTAGATGATGTAAAATATATTGATGGTACAATATTGAAACGTTTTATACAAATGTCAATTGTGATACCGTTGAATACACATATGGAGATTCTGAATAATGAGATATTAAAAATGTACCTGAATGACCTAGATATATTAAAACATTTTAAGAGTTTACGTAATTATTATTTTTTAATGGATGGTGAATACGGAAGTTATATATGCGATGGTATCATAAGTACACTGGAAAGTGGTGTAAAACCATCGAATTTACTAAATTTTCAAACATTACATAGTATTTTAGATAAGGCATTAGGCTCCTCAATACGTGGTACGAAAATCACCATTAATCTATCTTTGTCTTGTATATTTATGTATTAATTTTGTTTTACTATTTTAGGTAATGATAAGAATGGTGAACGTTTATCATTTATTGTTGAACAAATACCAGAGAAATTTGATTTATCATCACCAGATGTATTAAGTGTATTAAGTTTAAGTTATAAAGTCACCTGGCCATTAAATTTAATATTAAATAATGAGACATTAGAACAATATTCGAATATATTTCGTTATTTAATTAAAGTGAGAAGAATTAGTTGGTTATTAGATGAAGCATTTCAGGTAAAGACACAATTTTTGTTGTGTGGAGAATTTATGTATTAATTTTATCGTTTTTTTTTTTTCAGTCTTTAAAAGATGTTGTTAAGAAAACAAATCGTCTAATGTTATTATCACCGCAATATCGTCACGTCCAATTAATCCGTCATAAATTATTACATTTTGTATCAACATTAGAGAATCATATAACATCGATTGCATTGCAAGGTTCCTGGCAGAAATTCCACAATGATTTATTAACAACAAAATCTATGGAGGATTTATATCGTAAACATACAATTTATATAAAACGTATCCGTTTTCTATGTATGTTAAATAAACGTAGTATTGAATTTAATAAAACAATCGAAAATATATTTATTGTGATATTACGTTTTTGCCGTCATTTAAAATCAAAACGTTGGCATTTAATAAACGGTGATGATTTATATCAGCATGGAAAATATAAGCAAATGATTACCGATGAATTAGATTATGATAAATTTATAAAATATACAATATATTTGGGTAAGAAAATTGTTAAACATGGTTATCAACAGGAGATTGGTGATTTTATTAATTTAATTAATATAAATAATTTTTATACAACAAATGAAATGCAAATTTAATTGTAAAAAATGGATTTTTTGAGTTTTGTTTGGTTTATTATCCGCCTAAATAAAATAAAGCTTTGCTAGAATTTTAAGTAATTATAAATATAATAAAGGTAAAGAATAAATTATTTATTTTTCTATAATAATAATAATAATCGCATATCGCTATTTACGTCTATCAACTCGCCAATAATTATGTTAATTACTTTATAAAAGCATCTGTTAATTATATATTTACCTGCTTAGCTGTTGTTTTTTTTTTTATTAGCACAATTGTTTATTATCATTAAAATTAATTTAATTAATTATTTTACTTAGTAAATGATTTTTATTTTCTACTTTTGTTATTAAAGAAAAATTAATAAAATTTAAATAAATTGTTTTAAGTAAGAAATTGTTTTTTTTTTTTGTTTAATTGAATTCAAAATTAATTAAATAAAAAATTTATTTATTCATAAAAATTAAATTAGTTTTATATTTTATTAAAAATTGGTAGATTTCGCTAGTCTAATAGGAAATCCTGTATTAAAACATAACTATTATGTTCTTAATTTTATCTAATAATTTTTTATAAACAATCGTCTAGCAAATAGAGTCTTTTTCTCAGAAGAAACAATTCATTAATTTTATTAAAATGGATAAACATTAAAAAAGGTTTCAATTTTCAGGTGAAGCTCATGATTAAAGATTAATAAAGTTTTTTCTCTTTCACTTCAGCAGCCATGAAGATACCTCTGAGTGTGATTTAGTTATCAGCCGAAACATTGATCATCATCTAGCTAGATTCTCTATTAAAGCCTTGGAAAATAATCACAATTTATAAAAATTCAGCTTTTTTCATCTAAGAACCAGGTTTGGGAACAAAAAAAAATTCCTAGAAAATTCTACACCATTTATCGTTATTTTTTTTTTTTTGTCGCATTTATATAAAGGAAAATCATAAAAAGGGTGATCATTGAAATGATATTTTACAATAAGATACCGTAAAAAAAAAAACTAAAAATATTTGCTCCATATTCTGTTGAATAATAAAATATAAAACCGCGAAATTGGTAATAAAAAATCAAAAACAGACTTAAACCGCTTTATTTATTTGAATTTTTCTCTGTTTAAATTTTTTTCTCAGAACGAAGATCACCAAAAGTAAAAATAAAAGAAACCAAAAAAGACGTTGAATAACAAACAAAAATTCATGGCCATTGTGGGTATCTGCAAACGAGTTAAAAGTTAAGTTAAGTCAATTCTTTTAAGATAAACAAAAAATAAATCAAATATGAAACACGTTCAAGTGTATTGCGCGTTACATTTATTTTTGATTATTATAATAATATTATTTTGGTTGGATGCGAAGATCACGACGCGACATTATCTCGTGGTAAGTGAAAAAAAAACGTTATTTTGCTTCTTTTGGTATTTATCTTTGTTTAGTTTTATGCAGAGAGAGAAGAAATACTTCTTTTTTTTTTGCGATGAAAGAAGATCCAGATTAGTGAAAAGAAATTTTTCTTGAATACATTATGGAAGACAAAAGAACAATAATAATAATATTAATAAAAATGAAATGAAATTCACTTTTCTTATTTTTATTAAATGTAATGCTTGAAGAATTGTGAACAAAAGCAATGATAGAAATGATAAATATTTAGAAATGTTTATGATAAATGAATAAATGCGTTCACTTTTTAAGTAATTGAGGTTGTAGGCTGTATTTCAGGAGCTTTTTTAAGTCAATTTCTCAGATTAATTTCATTAAAGTGAATAGAAAAGTTTTAAATAATAAAAAATCATGATAATTAATCAGAATATTTATCATTATCTTAGATAAACCTTACAAAAACTATAAAAAGGTCAGGAAACAATAAAAAAACCACGAAAAACACTGTGTTAAAAACCGCTTCACGAAGGTTAACTTCACAAGCAATAAAATTAATTCAAATAAATCACAAATGATCCAACAGTAAATAAAAAAAAAACCTTAACATAATTTTATAGCTCGCACTTTTTATATCCTGTTTAAAATGAAATAATTAAAAAATTTCCTCGTAAAAATAAATAAACTTTCAAAAACAAAAAAAACTCGCGTTAAGCAATCAATTAGCATAAAAAATGGTCATCAAATTGGAATTTCTATTATTATTATTATTTTGATTATGCAAAAAAAAATAATAATTTGTTTCTGTTATTAAAATAATAATAAACAATAAAATTAGAAAAGAGATTTTTAGGAAGAGGAGGAGTAGACACAATATTAAAATTCCCATAATTAATAATTCAATATTGTTGCTGCTGCTGCTGTACCGTGGCCACAACGGTTGATTGCTTTACGAATAGAAAAAAAAAATAAATTTAATTCAGTTTTTTTTTTTTATTCGCTTTGTATCACCGTTTTATAACTATTTATTTATTTATTAAATATTTTAATAACATAACTTTTAAGATGTAATTTCTATTTATTTTTAAATTAAATTTTTAATGACGAAATCATTAAAATAATATAAATAAATCAATAGTGGAAAAAAAAAATGAAAAGAAATGGAAATTTCACTTTCATTTATTTATTTTTGTTTTGTCTTTCGATTTATAATTTATTGTGTATTATGTTTTGCAATAAATAATCTGTTATTTATTTAACACAATATTTGAATGGCATGTTTTCAGGAGCAAACAGTAGTTAAGCCATTAAATGCATTCCCGTTGTAGCTTCAAGATTAATTCTTTGAATTATGCTTACTTATTTAAGAATTATTCTGTTTTTATAATAAATTTTCATCAATTAATAATCATAAAGCTTAAATATGTCGATTAAATAAGAATATGAACTTGATTATTGCACTTCACGTCAACAAACATCACAGTAAACCGTGCTTAACTACAAAAATCTGTTTAAATTAAACAAAACACAATCTTATCAAAGTTGTATTCTATTGTTTTATTTATTTAAAATGGCGACTAAAGACAATAAATTAATAAAAAATAAATCAATGTAAATTATATATCCAAAATTAATTCAAACACAACAAATTATAATAGAAATTAAAAAGAAAACCAAAAAAAAAACTTTTATAACCAATGCAAGCAATCATATGATTATTATTCAATATTATTCAATCAATACAAACGATTAATTGAAAACCAAATTAAAACTGTTAAAAAAAAAGGTATAGAAAAACCGCACAATAAATACATAAAAATTTAATAATTAACGATTTATTGTTATTAAAAAAAAAAATAAACAAAAATCAATCGTTAATTAAAAAACTAACACATCGAATCATAATATTTATAAATGGCTTAACTTTTATATAGCGTTGACTGCATAAAACAAATGAAAATGAAATCGAAACGTTTCGAGTAATAATAACGAAACAAAAAAAGTTATTAAAAGCTTAAAAAGCAAAAAAAAAACCAGTAAAAACTATAATTAACAAAGTGAAGGAGAAAGTGATCAGGTTTTCATTTCAAATAATATAAATTTTATTTTTCATTTTTTAGAAATTTTTTCTCTTATCGCACAATAATTTAATTCTTTTTTTCTATCTTTCGTTCAACTTGATAATAATTTAAATAATTTATTTTGAATTTAAAAATGAATTAATACAGAGAAGATTTAAAGAGGATTTACTAATTGATGTGGTTTATGCTTGATACTTTTTTACTTAAAAGTCTGTCTGTCTGTTTATTTGTTTGTTTGTTATCTTAATTAAATAATTTATTTTGCTTATAGATAATTTATTTATCCTGTAGAAAAATTCATTAAATACAGAAAAATAAAAAAAACTTTCATCAAATTATTTATTCGTCATGGAATATTAAATAGTTTAGCTAATGAGCAATTTTAATTCGCATAGAAAACAATTTTTGTCATTTGCTTAGTATAATTTCTATTGCCTTAAATTAACTAATTAATTAATCATTTTTTATTTTTCTCTTTTTTTTAGGTAACAACAAAGTCTTAAATTGAATCAAGTTACTCATATTACAACCGAAACTTGTACCAAACACAAAGGATTAACCAAGAAACAGAGGAACCTTTTCTACCCAATTAAATTTGCTAACAATAATCTATACAGCCACATCTAATAAGAATAATTTTTTAATTAAAATAAATAAATAAATCATCTTTATGGTTATTTCTTGGATTTTTTTGTTTCTGCGAATTAATATATTTATTTAATAATAATTATTTATGATAATTAAAAAGAAGAATATATAATTAAATAAATAAAAGAAATATAAATATATTTATGACGATGAAGATTATAATTTCGTCTTTAAAAAATAATTAAATTTTGTATTTCAAATGTAAATAATTTTCTATTGCTTGTTTGATTATGAAAGTCAAATTATTATTATTAAAAAATTTGTTTTTAATTGAAATAAACTGACGACGTTACAATAAGAAAATTTATAACAATCGTGAAACAAAGTAAATGCAAAGTACAGCAAAAAGAAAAAAAAAAATACAAGAGAAAGAAGTGAAATAAATACAAAAAAAAAAAGCAGCGGATAAAAACTGAGTGTGTAACGCGATATTAGAAAGGCAAAGGAAAAAAAAAACTAAAACAATTTAATTAAATGAAAATATAAAACCAAAAAAAATAAAAAAATTATAATTTGTGTGTCTGTGAATATACATAATTTTCTGTTTAATTTATTCATTGTTAAGAAATATTAACAATAAAAGCACAAATAACGAAACAATTTTAATAGAAATAAAAGCTCGGAAATATTCTGCATTATAGCTGAGCAATAAGTCGTATATATTGGTGCTTATTTTTTGAAAATTTCATAATTAAAAGAAAATTAATTAATTCTTTAGTTATTCAACAGAAATTGGTACAAATTTATCAAATTAAAAGTCTAGTAAAACTTCATCTGAAAACGAAAATAGAATTTAAATTTAAAATCACAAAAATGGCGTTATTTAAACGTTTTAAAACTTTGAAAATTAAAACAAAAAAGCATCAAAACAATGAACAATCATTCAAATAACTACTTAAGCTTTAGAAAACAAGAAATAAAAATAAAAATACATCTTCTAATCGATTTAATTTCCGTAATAATTAAATTTGTGACTTTTTGTAATTTTTAATTAATTACCTGTCAATCCGTTTAACATAAAATTTTCTTTTCTTTTTTTCTAATGTTAGTTGTTAGTCATGAAATTATTTATATCGAATTTTTATTTTTTATTTATTTAATCAAAAATTTATTTATTTATTATTAACAACGCGTAGTGGCACTGACGTAACACTTGTTGAGTCACATTATACCAAAAAAATTTGTTTATAAATAACGACATCATCAACCTGATACGTATTTCTTATTTATTATTGAATTTTATTTTATATTATTAAATTAAATACAAAATTGATCGAATTTGTGTTGAAAAAACCTTGAAAAAGCCAAAAAAAAAAAACAAAAGAAATGCAAACTTCGTTGAGTCACTTAAAATTTGCTGTTTTTATTAGCTAAATTATATTCAGGAAATTATTTCTAAATAATTTATTAATCCTAAGAAAAAATAATTAAAGCTTAATAAGCTGATACTATAGCTTAATAAGTCGATAATAAGCTTAAAGCTACAATACAGCTTATCAGTAAGACAAATTTAAAAAACTGAGTAACAGAATACAAAATAAATGTAATAATTATGATTAATTAATTTACAAGATCTAAATATAGGATGATTGTTAACTTAACTAAGCTCATAATTAATTAAAATTATAAAAACAAAACTAAAAAAAAAAAAAACGGTTTTATCAGTGAAAAAACTTTAAGTCATTTACTAATAAAACATTTCATTGAAACTATCAATCAATCAGTAAGAATATTTTAATTCATATTTAATTAATTAAAAGAAAAATAAAATTGATTGATAATAATAATAATAATAATAATAAAAATTATGTCAAAGACAATAAAAACACAAAAACAAAAAAAAAATATTTCTGTTTTTTAACAGAAAAACAAAAACAAACGAATGACTTACTCTTGATAACCGACAAATAAATAAAATGGAGTCACTGTTTTTTTCGTGATTAAATCGTGAAATAAAGTGACGTACAATCATCATTATAATGATTTATTTTAATTAATTAATAATTAACAAATAATTAAATAAATTAATACAAAATTTATGCTATTTTCTCATAGAATTTTGTTTTATCAATACTAATCTAAACCATGATTTAGATTAAGCATTTTGTTTCATTATTTTGCATAATTACGCGTATTATTTGCGTGTTTAAAAAATTATTTAATTATTTGTTTATTTTTCTATATTTGTATTTAAATAATTTTTTTTTTTTATTTAATGTTTTTTTTTTTTTCTTATTAATATTATTTGCTATATTGGTAGAGTTTACAGTACTTACTACGTGCTTTGTGGCACTTAAATTTTATTTCCTTGTTGGTTGTTTAATTAATTAAATTTGATTTTTTAATTTTTATTTGTAGATAAGTCAATGGTGTTTTTTCTGTGGAAATGTGTTAATATAATTCTGTAGTTTTCATGGAGAGTATCTTCAATTAGTTTTAATAAGCAAGGATCTTCACTGAAGACAAAAACTTGTCTAAGGAACTAGCTTTACAGACTAACAGCAATCAATAATAATTCATTAAGAAATTCCATAAACAGAACGTAGTAAGCTTAAAACGTAGTAAATTCAGAATACAAAATTAATTTTCAATATATCCTTACAGTTAAATCAGAGGTCAACGGATATTAATATTATTTTCAATAAATAATTATGTCTAATCATGTTGTATTGATGAAATTTATTTATTAAACAATCAACGTTTAAGACTAAACAAAGCATCAAATACAAGGCAAACAACAAACGTTTGAAATAAAATGTTTAAAACATAAAAAAACAAAAACTTAAGTGACTTTGCTAAGGTCAAATGGTAACAAAGTTGTTTACAATAAATATAAAACACTTTTACAATATATACTATTTTCGGTATTTATTACTATATATATATATTTATTTATTTATTTATATATTTACTACTATAATAAATAATAACTGTTTTAAAAAATATATATATATTGACGACCTCAGTGAAAATTAATTAAAAATTTCTCGTTTTTCCTTATCAATTTGTTTATTATTTGAAAATAAATATATTTTTTTACGATTTTCTTCATATTATTATTATTTTGTTTTTGTTTTTTAATTGTAAATAAACAATTCTAATAAAAAAGACACTTCTTAATAGCAAAAAACAGCAGTAATGATAACGTCACGACAATCGAATCGTTGATAACAGCGTAAATAATATAAATTTATTTTTGAAATAGAAATTTTATTAAATTATTGTGAAATAAATCATAAAATTTATTTTCGAAATGATAACGAAAAATTGGTTGAATTTTTTTTTTTTTGACTTTGCTGTGCTTTTATAGACAAATTTGCTGTGAAAAAATCGATTCACAGAAATTTATTTTCTGTTGTGATCAATCGTCCTTTGATCATCTATCCTATGATCAACCATCCAGTGATCAACAGTCCATTATAAGTAAACCGTCCAGTGAACAACCGTCCATTGATCAACAGTCCATTATGAGCTATCCGTCCAGTGATCAACCGTTTGAATACGGAGAAAACAGTGAAAAATTCAATTGAATGCAACTTATTAACCATTAAAAGCTTAAAGATGCCTAATTGTGTAAAAATACAAAAATACGCGATTTTACTAAATAATTAACGAATCCTTGTTAAATAGCCAAACATCAACAATTACTGCAGAAACGAATCACGGTGTTTACTTCAGTTCACATTGTTTTCCACTCGGTTATTTCAAATGTTATTTCAGCATTGCGAAATATATTTTTAATTACAAAAAAAAAAACTTTTGATAAATATTAATCATAGACATTTAAATAGCACAATAATTATGGACTACAGACCAACCATACCAGCCAATTGAATTTCCTAAAGCATTTTTAAAACAATAAAAAAAAACTTAAAACAATGCATTGCATTTATTTTGCTACAATAGTAGTTATGTTGTAAGGAAATAACTAAATAAATAACTAAATAAAGAAAAATATATCTACCACCCACATTAAATAATCATAGCAAGCAAAAAAAATAATAAAATAATTAAATAAAGAAAACAAAAATAAAATAAAACCACAAAATGTGTGTATTTAATTCGCAAATAATATTTTCTTGTGTTTATTTTAATAAGAAAATTATTACTCTTAGTAAATAAATAAACTTATTAAATATGATAAAAGAAATAAATAAAAGCAAAAGCAAAAAAATAAGCCACCATCCGGTTTAAATAAGAAAATTGCGCATTATTTTTTATTTTTATCAAAAAAATTGATTATGACTTAAATTAGTTTACCCTGACTAATCAATAATTAATTAATTAAATAACAGAATGTTACTTAGTTAAGTCAATTACTTAAATTATAAACAAACAAATGAAAAACTAGATAAATGAACAATTCTTTGATTGACGTACAAATGCATAAAATAACCGCATCTTTATATACGAAAAAAGAAAACCACAGTAAACCTTGCAAAACCATATAAAAATTCTTAGAAGTGACTTATGCCCATTAAGTGACTTAACACAAAAAATTTAGATTATTTTTATCTTAAATTTTTTGTTTTATGTTTTTTTTTTTTTACTCATTATTTAATTTTATTTCTGTTTGTTGCACATAAATTAACTAGAAATATTGTATGCGTAAGTGACTTAAGTATTGTCATTTGATAATCTAGTTAGTCATTTGTTTATTTTTAAAATTAATTATATTGATTTTGATCGTATTACAACGAGTGATCACTGGACGGTTATTATAAGTAATATTGTGCTGTGATCAACTGTTCTATGATCAACATTCCTATGATCAACATTCCTTTGATTAACAGTCCCTTGTGTTTAATCTTCCTATGATCTACTGTCCATTGTTCATTAGTCCACGAATCGATTTTGCGAATAGTTTTTTTCCTTGCAACTTTAATTAAACTATTATTGTTCGTCTGCATATGCTACTGCTACTGCTGCTGCGTTAGATTTTATTTTAATTAATTAATTTGTTAATTTTTTTACGTCTAATTAAATTAAATTTTAATTTACGTAAAATTTACATTTCGTTTTCGGTAAAAAAAAAAACATTTTGATTATTTTATAAATTTTTACTTTTGCTAGTTAGATAAGATTAAAAAAATAGCAACAAACGTCAAGTAAGTAACAATTTATTTATTTATTTATTTTTCTGTATTTAATTTAATTAAATATTTTCCACTTAAGTTTTATTAAAATTTCTTATCATAAATTTATGTTTTCTATTTTTTTTTTTATTTTATAAGAAAATAAATAAATATTTCGCACTCAAATTAAAAAATGGAAAAACAAAAAAAATAACAAATAAAATATATATTTAAGTCAGTCCGGGTCAAAAGTCTTATACGCACATAAATTAAGGCAAAAGAAAAAATAAAAACAGTACGACATACATACAGTTATTATTTACTGATTAAAAATAAAACTATTTGAGTTTAATATTAGAAATGAATGTGACTTAAGTCATTGACAATTTTTCTTATCGATTTTTTTCTATAAAGAATTTTACTTCTGGTTAATTTATTTAATTAATTTATAAATAAAATTCAGCATACTCGGTTATACATTTCAAATTATTTTTTCCGTAGACTTATTGGACGCAACAGTAGACACTCAGATCGCATAACATTTTTCTCTTAATTAAATAAAAATTTTCCATTGATTTTTTGAACAGTAATAACCGATAAGAGATAAACATGTTTTTTTTTAATCGAAATTATTTTTAATTTTCCGTTTAATCAATGAAATAATAAAAAATAATCGCGTTTAATGTTGATTAGCAAGTAAATACCTTTAAGTTTTGTCAGATAATATAGCCACTTGGGGAATTTTTGGGTAATTTTTACAAGTTTAACGCTAGAACTATCAACCGATCAGGCTACTTTCTCTAATATAAAATTAAGATTTTATTTTCCTTGAAAACAACCTAGATGACTAGATTGCAACCAAAACTCCATGATTTTTAACAAATAATTAACGAAAAAGAATATTTTTTCATTGTTTTCTAATTACTGATCCACATTCAATTGTTTATTAAGCTGAAAAAAGCACTTAATTAAGTCACAATCGCAGAACATAAATATTTCTTAATTTTCTCTATTTTTTAAAAGACAATTTTCTTATTTTTCTTTTAAATAAATCAATTAAATAAAATAAAATTAAAAAAAAAAAGAATTTCTTTTCATTATAAATGTTTTTCTTATTAATTAATTAAATAAAATAAATTACAGGTGTAAATAGATAAATTAAAATAAATAATTTTAATTAATTTAATTTAATTTTTGTATTTTTTTGTTGTAACTGTTTTTAAGTGGGAAAATTAATTAATTTTAATTTTAACAAAATGATTGAATATTTAGTAAGAAAATTTTCAATTTTGTTATTTTTTTTTCTTTAGTTAATTAATTAAATTTTCTTAATTAATTTTGGTCCCAGGGTTTTTTTTGTCATATTTTTAAAATAAATAATTCAATTAACTTTCCTTTTCTGATGTAGTAAAACGGAAATCCTTTAAATGAAAAACAGTATAAAAGATATTAATTAATTAATTCATATTTTTTCTTTTTAATTAAGAAAATTATTTTATAACAAAATTAATCTAATAATTAATTAAAATTCACTGAAAATACAGTAAGTAAATAAAAAAAGAAAAATTTAATCAAACAAGCACTGTCTTTACATTAAATAATTAAATTCTGATTAATTAATTAATTATTAAAAAATACTTAATAAAATAATAATTTTAAAATAAAAATTAAATCCATTTTTTAATTACACTTTTTCCATCCAGTTTTTCCTTAATTAATTAATAAAAAATAATAATTTTTCATAAATTTTAATTAATTATTGCTCTGTGTTCATTGTTTTAAATTAAATTTATTAATTAATTAACACTAGAACTACCAAGAGATTTAATTAACAGGTTTCAATATTTATTCACAACACTTTCACGAATGTTAATTAAATTTTAGTTTTCCTTGAAACTACTTTACAATCGTATACCAGGGTGATCTAAAACGGATATGGAGGATTAATAATTCAAATTTTAACATTTTAACCAACTAAACGTCTAAGAAACCCGTCATTTTGAGCGAGTTTTTGAGCACAAAATGGTAGAAACACTGTTAGCAGTTCTAGTGTTAATAAATTAATTATTGTGTTAATTAAAATTAAAATAAAATTAGATTTTTGTGTATTTTTTTTTTTTTTTTATTAAATAATTAAATAAATTGTTTTTTTTTTCTTCTTCTTGTTTAAATAAATGTTTAAATAATTAAATTAAATTAAATTAAATAAATACAAAAAATTACAAACAAATAAAATTAGTAAATATATATATATATATATATATATATATATTTATATATAAAAATAAAATAATAAAATTAAATATAAAGTGGAAAAATTAAAAAAAAACTATTTTTCTTGCTTTAGATTTTTCCTTAATTAAATATTAAATAATAAAAGAAAAATTTACTGTATTGGCTTTGATTATAGAGTAATCGGAATCTGATTGTAGTTTTTGATTGTTTGATTTTTGCTAGTGATTTCATTGTGATTTTTAGGGTTTTATAGGGTTTTGTAGAGTTTAATATGGTTTTGTAGCGTTTAATAGGGTTTTGTAGAGTTTAATAGGATTTTGTAGCGTTTATTAGGGCTTTGTAGAGTTTTATAAGGTCTTCTGTGGTTTACTAGAGTTGTTTAGAGTTTTCTAAAATTTTCTAGAGTTAACTAGGGTCTTCTAGGGTTAATTATGTATGGATTATTGAGTCAATTTACTACTTTAGATAAAATATCCAAAAGTAATTAATTAATATTTACTGTCTTTTATAATTATATTACTTGGATTATAAGGTAATTCTTCAAGAAAACCAACTACTTACAAGAAAAAAGGAAAATTCATTAATTTTCTTAATTCATATAAGCTTACACAGGCTGCTTAAAGAATTATTACTTAAAACTTACTTAAACACACTGGGTACAAGCTTTTTTCTACCACAAAATTAGCTGATACCACAGTAATTATAACCAAAAAAAAAGGAAACTTATTACATTACAGCTCAATACAGTAAAATAAAAATAATAATTAAAATAAAAGGAAAAGTAAAATGAGTGGGTGGTGATAGTAGTATGGATAAGGATAATAAAAGGATAAATAATTGTTTTTCTTTTTTAAATTAAATTAATAATAATAATTATAATTATAATGTAAATAATAAATAAATTTGACGGTAAAAGTTCCGTCCGTATATTAAAAACTCAAAAAATTAATTCAAAAAAATTAAAATAATAAATAAGAAATAAAAAAAAAAAAAAATCTTAATTATAATTAATATCCTTAATATAATTAGTAATAATAATAATAATCATATAAATTTATAAATATATATATATAATAATAAAAAAAAATTAAAAAATAATAAAATACAATTTCTCTGTTTATTTTTTCATTTCTTCAATTATTCATAATCAAAATTCATAATTATATTTTTGCAAAAATAATAATAAAATAATAATAATTAATAAAACTCTTAATTAATTCATTTTTATATGCTTTTTTTGTATGTTTTTCATTCACTTTAAATGCGGGGAAGACACGATTATAAATTTTTATTCTTCTTTATTAACACTCTCTTCTGTTTCTTTATTGTTTTTCTTTTAAAATTTTTCAATTTTCCTTTTTCTTTTGTTGTAATAATTAAACAATGAAACGAACCAATATGACAAAGAAGTATAAAAATAATAATAATTATAATAAAATTATATATTAAAAAATAAAATAAAATAAAATATATATATATGTATGTATATGTAAATATAAATAATAAATTAAATTAATTAAATTTGTTTTTCTTTTCATTTTTTTTTTCCTTGATAAATATAATTTTTTTTCGTTTTTAATTGATTTGATTTAGTTTTTTTTTTTTCTTATTTTCTTTATTGCAAAAAAGAGTTTTTCGCTCTTTTTTTTTTAATTATTTTGTTTAAACAAATTTTCCTTTAAATTAAAAATAATAATTTTTTTTTTTTTGATATTCCAAAGAGACAAAACCGCACACACACAAACACACTTATAAGAAAATTAAAATAAAATAAAATAATAAAAAAAAGCTTTTCTTTCTTAACTTAATTAAATAAAAATAAAATAAAATAATAATTATGGATAGGATAGAAGGATAGTGTGAGAAATAGGCTATGATTTAAGCTGGATGGTGGTGATAGTGTTTATCGGATTAAATAATAATAATAAAAAATTAAAAACAAAATTAAAGGAAATTCATTTAAGTGTTAATTAAAAAAAATAAACATAAATTATTATTATTATAATTATTAAATATTTGATAATTAATAAATATTAAATAAATTAAATTAAATTTAAATAATTAATAAAATTGCGCGTTTTTAATTAAAGAAATTGTTTTTTTTTTTTTAAATTAACAAAAATGGCGAAAATGCATTCGAAAACAAAAGAATGTTTAATTAAAATTATTTTTTGCGTTAGAGCAATGTAGCGTTCACTTTTGTTTTTTTTTTTTTTTTCTTCTTTTTTTGTACGATTAATTAATTAATTAATAAAAAAAATAATATATTGATCATTGTTCAACGGATTTCAATTAAATCGTTTAACTTCTTTACAACAAAAAACCAAAAAAAAAAAATTAATAACCCACCCACCCATATTTTGTATTTCTTAATTTAATTTTCTCTTTTTATCACTAATTACTTGCGTTTATCATCTTCCCCCCATATATATTAAATTAAATTTTCTATAATTAAAAATTTTCCTTAATAAATTATGTCTTTTGTTTTTTCATAGAATTTGTTAATTAATTAAGAGATCGTGTGTATGTATATATGTGTAAGTGTATGCAAGTGTATGTTAATTATTTATTTTTTCATAAAATTATAAAACAACAAAATTAAATTCAGATAAAAAAAAAAGAAAAATTATTTGTATTTCATTTACGACGTTTTTGATTTATCATCATCATCATCATGTGACTTTGTTGATGACACTTTTTTTCATTTATTTAAGTGTGTTCTCCGCGCTCCTACAAGTTTTCTTTTTTTTATTCGTTTATCTAATTTAAGTTAATTATATTTTTATCGCGAACAAAACAAACCAAAAAAAAAACTCTACGATAAATGATAAAAAAAAAAACAGAAAAACAAGAAAACAAATGGATAAAAAATTTAATTAATTTTCTCTTTCACGTTTAATTTCCTTCTTGTTTTTCTTTATTTTCTCTCACACATTAATTATTTTGTTTATTATCAAAAAAAAAGAAAAATAACTCTGAGCTTAAAACGTAAATATTTAGTTTACTAAAAAAAAAAAAAAATGAAAATAAATAAACGAAAGAAATAATTTAAATTCATTAAGAATAAAATAAGAAAGCACACATCCGTTCATTGTTTAACAATAAACCACCCACCAACCCACCATTACAATAATTATAAATATATATTTCAAAAACACACGAGATACTCCTTAAAATAATAAAAAAATCTTTCTTTACTCAAAAACTATCCAAACTATTCAAAAAACTCTTTCTATTTACAAGAAAAGTAAAGAAAAACAAACGAAGGTAATTCAAATAAGGCACATAAAGTGAATTACGCATGCGTATTTATACAAAAAAAAAAAATACGCATTTAAGCTAAATTTATTGAAAACAGATCATAGTGTGCTTAGAGTTTATAAATTCAAATAAAACTCAAGACGAATTTCTACTAAATTAGAGTTTTTTTTTTTTCTAAATAAATAATAATTTTTTAATTCACGATATTACTTAAAAAATAATAAATTAATTTAAACTGATTGTGTACGTGCGGGCGCGGATAACAATGTATTTTCTTGTCTGCTTGTGCACTTTTTCTCTTATCACGAATTTCTAGTTTAATTACTTTATTTTTAATCGAAAACAGTCGTTAAATTCTACAACGATAGGATTAACTTAATGATTTGTGTGCGCGACTGCAAAATATATTTATTTTTTTTTTTTATAACAAAAGTTAAAAGCTAAATTTAATTAAAGCAAAGAAAAAATTTCTTACGTAATTTTAATTATACTGTGTTTCGTTAGTGGTAGGTAGGTAGACAGGTAGGTGGTTTGTTTATTTTCTCATCATAATTCTTATTTTTGCACAAAACAAATCAAAGCTAAATATATAATTATTTTTGCATTTTTTTTTAATTACTTGGAATTTTTATTTTTATATTTTTTTTTTTTTTTCAATAATTTAAATTTGTTTTTTAAATATAAATAATTAATAAGAGATAAGTTAATTAATTAAATTAATAAAGATAATTAAAAAAATAATAATTAATCGATTCAAAATAATTTTTTAAAAGAAATTTTTTATTTAATAATTTTTTTTTTTTTGTAAATTATTTTTATTTTGAATTTTTTCTTCGTTTTTATACTTTCTTCTTGTTTTATTGTTGCTGATGCTGCTGCGGTTATTCGTTTTCATTGCACACTATTTGCAGATGATATAGATTATCTACTGCTACACAGTGGGGCTGTAAACAGCAAGAGCGCAAACGCAATCAACTTAAAATGTAATTTTTTCAGTCACCATTTTTTAAAATAAATTTTCTCTTTGCACAGTAGTTTTTTGTTTTGAAAACTAATTGCTTGATTAATTAATTGAATTTTTCTTTTGAATGCTTTAATTGGAAAGTTGTCGCGACCGCCAAGAAGAGATTTAAGGGTTTTTTTTGTTAATTTTTAAGGCACTTTTCAGGATTTTCGTGATGGAATTTCTTAATTATATATATTTACTAAGCTGTGTGTACATATTTATATATATATATTAATTTAAACAAACAAAATAATAATTAAAAATCAGGAAGACTCAAGGATTAAAAATAATATTTAAATAAAAATAAATCATAAGGGGGAGGTTATAATGGGGGAATTGTAGAGATATAGAGAATTTTTGTTTTTTTTTTGTAAGATAATAATTTTTAAAAATAAACTTTAAATTGCCAAATTCGTGAAAGCTTCAATGGCTGAGCTGAGACGATTGAATACAGGTAATCGTGTTTCCTCTGGTGGTGGTGTTGTTACTGGAGAAAGTCCACCGCGTGGACTAGCTGGTGGGCTATTTGGGAAGGTAAATGTAGCTGGTGGTGTTGGTGCAGCAAAACTATTTGGACTTGTCTGATCTGGGAAGAAACTTGCCATCGAGTTTGTAGGACTTAATGATAAAGAACCGGTGGGCGATGCACGATCTGAGCCAGTCGACATACTCATTGGTGGACTTAATGGCAAATTATGCTGTTGTTGCTGCTGCTGCTGTTGTTGTTGCTGTTGTGGGCCACCATTCATCTGTTGTTGTTGCTGGGCAGCTGCTGCGGCTGCCATTCTTTGATATGCCGCGGCCACTGCACGATTATGATTACGTGCCTCCTCGGCATTATGCACAAAATGACAACGTGGTCCATATGGACAGAAACCGACACTATGAAATGTACGACATAATTCAGTTTTGTATTTTGGATGACGTTGAAGATTGCGTAATTCATGCATTCCATGGGCAAACTGGCATTTATCCCCGTATTTACATTCACCAGCTTCCTCAAAAGGTCTGCAAAGTTCTGTCTTGTATCTAAATATGGATGATTATGAAAAGAAAAAATGTTATTAAATTTATAAATAAAATTAAAATTGAAAATCAAAAACAATCATAAAAATTTAAATAAAAATAAATAAAAGCTTACCGTGATGTCTGTGGCAATGGTTCAGATTGGGTCCTTTCCAATTTCCTATGTTCATAATTTTCAATAAGTGTATTCACCAAGGATACCACATTACCATTTTGTGGATGTGATACAGCCCTGGTCAATGCATTATGTAATAATAATTTTTGCTGTTGTTGTTGTGCAACAGCGGCCGCATTTATTTGCTGTTGTAATAATGCTGGATGTAATGCTGCCGCCAATGTATTATTATTTAATAAATTTGAAATACTATTTGGACTAGCCGAACCAGTTGATGTTGATGTTGGTGACATTAGGCCACTCGATAATGACGCATTACTATTTGTTAACGTATTATTATTATTTAAATTATTTAAATTATTACTGTTTAACGATGGCATTGATGGTGATTGACCAATTACGTTTGTCATTGCGGCCGCTGCTGCTGCCGCTGTACTATTTGTTGCCAAATGTGACATAGTTCTTGAAGCATTTTGATTCTAGAAAATAAAATAAATAAATAAATAATTATTAATAATTTGATAAAAAAAAAATAGAAAAACAATTTGATAAAAATGTTCACGCATTATTCATGTGATTAGAGAATAGCAAACTTCTAATTAAATTTTAACAATGACCGCGACACCCCATCAAAACACATCAAGTAAAATTAATTTACGATAAACAATTATTAAATAGTAATAAATTATCTAGGGAGCTCGTTGATAAGAAAAGAAGAAAAAATAAAATTAAATCAATAAACTAAAAGAAACTGAAAATACAAAATATCACGGAAGCATCATACAGATTCCAACATCAAAACTAAACAACACAAAAAGGAAATAAACTGAATTTCTAAAAATACACCATTTTTGTTGAAAAAGTACATTTTTAAATTAAACAAAAAGGAAAAAAAAAACGAAAATTAAATTTAAAACAAGAAACAAAATAAAAAAAAACCCACCCAAGATAGGATAAATATTTATCCAAAAGAAGAGAAAAAAAAAACGACGACGACACGTCGATGTCGAAGTAACAACAGCGTTCGAGGCACAAGAAGTTATTTTTAATTTTTATTTATTTAAAAGAAAGAAAAATCTCAAATGTTAATTACAAGACTGTGTTGTGCGTTTGCTTTCTGTGTAATTATTTTATTATTTTTATCGTTTATCCGGTTTTGTAAAGGAAAATTTCTTAAAAATGCGCGCAGAAGAAAATACGATAAAAGAAAATTTCGTGAAGACAAATTGTTTGCTTATAATTAGAAGTATTCTCCGGAATAGGATACAACAGACGCTAATAATAAAAATACAAAAAATAAATTTAATTAAAATTAAAATTCAAGACAGCACACCAACCATTTGTACAAATTTCTTGCGATTATTAAAAAAATTCTTATTATTGATTCCTGTATTTTTGATAATTGATGGTGGTAATGAGTACATAAAACCAGCAACACTGGATTTGCTACGTGAATACAAATAAGACTTCGAGAATTGTCCATTAATAATCTCATTATTTGGTTTCGTTATTGTTGGCAGAATTGGCGTTGAGGTTGTTGCAATCGCAGGAGTAGGCATTGTTAATGCTGTTGATGCCTGTGTTGCTGTTAATTTATATGTTCCTGGGGCCACACTACCAGTTATTTCATTAGATTTTTGTTGTTCACCATAAACACCAACCGGACTATGTTTTTTCTGTATTAAATTTTCACCCGGACAACAATTTTCTGTTGGCTCAACCATATTTATCGATGTTTTTTCCGTTGTTCCAATTGTTTCAGCTATTTCAGAATTTTTTGTAAAATTATTTTCAAAATTTTTCTTATCGTTACTTGACATTTCGGTGTAGCAAAATTTTATTTATTAGTTTTTTTTTTTTTTTTTGATGTTATTGGCAAAAAATTTCAGTATTATTGAATTTGCAAAAAGATCGAGATTCGATCAAGAAAGATCGAATAAATTTATTAAAATAATAATTTAACAAATAAAACTTATATAAATTAAGAATTTTAATAATTAATATAAAAAACGGAAATTGAAGAAATTTAAGAATCGCCCATAGGTACACGACAATAACAATCACGACGACGACGACACCAAATAATTAAATTAAATTAAAAATAATTTAAAAAAATAAAAATAAAAATTCTACAGATAATTTTTCATTAAAATTTTCATCTCTTAACACTGCCGCACCACTATTATTTGCACACACATTAAACACAGAAAATAGATACACATTCAATTAAATTAATTATATAAAGGTGTGAGCATAAAAATCAATCAAAATAAATATAAATAATTAAACAAACAAAAAAAAAAATATTTTAATTACAAAAAAAATAGAAAGAAATGAAAAAAGAAATAAAAAATATATTAAAATTAAAACAAAAATCTTTATATAAAAAAAAAAAAAAAATTCTAAAATCGTGCAAAAACCATTTAAATTAGGATGAAATTTTTTTTTTCTTCTCTCTCAAAAATTAGACATTTTATTTTAATTTTTTAATTATTTTTGTTTTCTTTTGATTCGCAATAACTTTTTCCACGGTGCACTAATATTTATGGAAAAACAAAAATTTTCTCATTCGAAAAACAAATGGTAAAAAATTAGGCGGACGGAGACAAAGTACGCTGAAAAAATCATAATTCTAGTATTTTTGTTCGCTTAGCAAACTGGAATCCCCGCACAAACTCATTGCATACTTTGATTTTGATAATTTTAAATCATTTCGGTTGTAGAAAAAAAATATTTTCTTTAATTTTATTGCAAAGTAGTAGTTAAGAGTCGTCGTCGCATCACGTCAAAACGTAAATTTTATTTGTCGCGATATAATAATTCATCTTCTTCGTTATTGTTTATTTTTTCTGCTTTTTTATTTATGCCTTTTTTTTTTTTATTTTTATTTTTCTACTGATTAAGTTTAATTAAATAATAAATAAACAGTCGAAAAATAAAAAAAATGGCACATACACTAAGCTATCGCAAATAAATAAATAAAAACATAACTACGCTGCATTTTTGCGTCTATTTATCGCTATAGTCTCGCGTTTTATTAATAAAAAAAATAATTTTGTTTCGCTTTTTTTTTTTTTTTGTCTTATCTTATCACTAAAAAACCCAGAACAGAAATATTAAATAAAATAAATAAATAGCTAGAAACCGCGAGAATTAAATAATAATAAACGCGGAAAAGAGTGGAATAATATTTTTATTTTTTCTTTGGTTTTTAATCATTATTTTTTGCTACTTAATCACCCCCGGCCGATAATAGCAATAAATTTATCAATTATTAAACGATACAAATTCTAGAAACATGTAATAAGGTGACCAGATAATTAATTTTTTTCCTAATAACAACAGTGGTTTTATTTTTAGATGAAAACACTTGAAATTCCACTTTTAAAAACGAATACAAATGACTTAGGGAGCAAAAAACCTTTGAAAAACAATCACCAACTGATTATACACAACCGTAATATTTCCCAGTAAACACGAGTCATCATCTTAAATAAATTATTAACATTAATATGTATATTCTAAGGAAGTAATAAATAAATTCTCAGTATTCAGTGCTAATTTCAGCGTATAATTTGCGGTGGGTAAGTAAGCAAACAAAAAAATAAACTAAAACATAGTTGTAGTGGCTGAGTCAGAGTAAAAAAAAACTCAAATCTTACAAATTACTTCGCTGTTTAACACTTGAAAAAGCTCAATAACAACAAAAATAATAACAAAGCAAAAGTGTAAAAAAATAAAAGAAAAAACAAGCAGACGATTGCATAATTAATTAATTATAATAAAAACGAAAAACAGCGCGATTTCTCTTTTTAATTCTCTTTACAATAAATTTTTAGTTTAATTTAAAAAAAATTAAAAAATTAAAATTAAATAAACAATGTTGTCTCTCGCGACATTTGTTCCATCTTATCTTTGACCAAAAAAAAAAATAATACAGAATAAATATTTTTCGACATTTTATTATCATTGTCGACAATTGTATTCTTCTTCGTCTTGTTATTATTATTTATTTACGCGAAAATAAGAGAAAAAGAAAACAAAAAACGAAAATTAAATAAGAAAATAAATTTTTTTTTTTTTGCTTTATTAAAATCGCGATAATTTAATTTAATACAATCAACAATCAACAACAAACGAAAAAAGTGTTAAAAGCATAACTAAAAATTTTATTTAAAGCCAAAAAAAAAAAAACCATTGCAATGTGCGCATGCGTTTATTACTTAATTTTATTTTGAAATTCAAAAAACAAAATTATTATTCATTTGTTTAGCACAAAAACGATAATTTATTTAATTTAAGATTATTTTTTTTTATTTTTAAAGACAACAAAAAATATTTTATTTTAACGCGTTTTACATGGCACGTACAACACGTTTTTCCAACCAAAAAACAGTCATTTTTAGTTGTTATTCAAGGGTTTTCTCTGTAACTTTACTAGCAAAAGACAATAACCACGCGGTATTGTTATTATAAGTTATGACAGTGATACTCTAAAACCGCGAAAACAACATTTCAGTCAGTCAATTATCGATCAATTTTGAATTAAAAGTTTATTTCGACAGCAATACACCATAGATCTATAGAAATTGCATTTAAAAATTAAATAATAAACAAAATTTCCACGACATCAACAAACAACAGAAACTGGTAAGGTTTTGTGTAATCAAAATGAAATACAATAAATGTCCAATTATAATTTCCAATAAATAAATAAAATAAAAACGCAACAAGCGAGTAAACAGCACATCAATGTGAATCAATCAAAAGAGCTTATTACATAAGTTTTGACTGTTTGATTGCAACAAACAGCAGCAACAGCCAGCGTATTATTAAAAGTTTATATTTTTGTTTTTGAAAAAGCTTTTGCTTTTTCGCTATTATTTTCATTGATTTTGTCTGTTACTGTGCTGTTATTGCTGCTGGATGTTGATACTATTACTGTTGCTGTTTACTAATGAAGATGATAATATTATTGTTGTTTACATGATTAAACATTTAACATCAGAGAGCAAGAAAGATAAATATTTAATAAAAAATAAATAAAACTGATTATGTTAACAACAAAAATCAACAACAACAATTATAATAATAACAAACCGGACTTTGGATATGATTTTTTTTTCGCTGTTTTTATTCCGCCAATATAACTACTAGAAAGAAATAAAATTTATTTAAAAGCAGAAAAAATGCTTTTAATAACAAAAAAAAAAGAATCTACGAAAGTATTTAGAATATAAAAATTTTAATTAAAATTATCAGTTAAGCACGAATTCATTTAATTAAAGCAATTAACGACCACCCTGATATTAAAAATGAAATTATATCGGGTATTTACCTTTTAAAGAAATTCCACTAAATAAAGGTGAAAATAATTTAATTTTCTTTTCTTTTCTTACAAAACCTCAACCGATAATTAAATTAATTAAGTAAAAGCAAAAAAAAAACATTGCTTCCGGTTCAATTAAAATTTTTAATTAGTTTACGTGATGAAAGTGAAATGTACATCGATGTGTCGTAATTACAAACAGCAAAAGGAACCAACAGCAAGCAACAGACAGCATCACAAACTACTTAGTAGAAATATATTTTCTCATTTTAGTAATTTATTTATTTGATTATCGTGTAATTAGTAAAAGAAATTCACCCTAAATGAGTAGGTGAAAAATACACGATAAAATCCATAGAAGAAATTTTAGAGAAAATAGTTTTGCAATTAAAACTTTCTTTGGGTTTTTAAACAGCTTTTTTTCTTTGATGCAATAAAGTTCCTTAGCGGATCTCTATTAATGATTATAATTGCGATTAGCGCTTTTAAAAACGACCAAAAACTAACTGCAATAAAAAAAAATTCAGCCAACAATCGTTAAAAATACATCGTAGGCGGCACAACACACAATACAAGGCGACGAAATATGTTTTTTTTGCTGCTTCTGTTGTGTGTTGAGGATTTTTTAAATAAAATTATTTTTTTCTGTCATATTAATAACCGACGACGACGACTACAACAGCAACGTTAATGTTCAAAGCCGGATTTGCAAGTTTTTTTTTTTGTTTGCTAATTTCTTAAGAAAATAAATATTAATGAAAAAAAAAATTACCACTTGTCGCTGCTTCGTTAATAGCAAAAAAAAAAAAATATAAAATTAAAAAATTTATTTAAGGTGAAATTTTTTTTTTTTTTTGCCTGCAATCAAGTTCTGCTTGTTTTTCGGTGGCGTGTAGGAGTGGTTCAATTTCTCTATTCAAGTATTTTTTTTCTTTTCGTTTTGCTGTCTTTAATTGACCAAATATCGTTTGGTTAAAAACTTTAAACAACAACCGCAGCAAAAAGCAAGTTCATTAAACTATTTTTTAATTTTTAATTAATAAAAAATATTTTTCTCTAAGTAAACTTTCAATAAAAATTCTTTCTTATCAGTAACGATGAAGTAAACATAGAGAGAAAAAAAAAAATATTACAACTGATAAGATAACGTTTGCCGGAAAATACGAAAATACTTTAGGTGTGGTTGTATTGTAGTGTAAAACGTAATGAATAATTGTAATTTTCTGCCTTTTTATTTAATTCATAAATAAATTATTCGCAAAAATGAAAAAAAAATAAAATAAATTCCGCGTAGGTTTTTACAAGTAAAAGGTGAGTGAGATCCTGCTGAATTTCAATGAGAAACAATACTATTGGGGCGTTTATTTAATAATGTTCAGACCGAACCATGGTAAATCTTTAGCAAAACACTAAAGAGGAAGAGACAATGACAGACTCAAAGCAGCAAAATTTCGAAAAATTAAAAAAAAAAACTTTCTACTTTAATAATTATACAAAAAAAATAATAATAATTTATTAATATAAATAACTTATAAATTGTCGTATAAACTGGGTGTGTACAGGCGCTGTGTAACAGGTAAATAGTAGTGGTTGATGATTTGCATATTTATAAACATGTTTTGATTTAATAACACAACGCAACGCACAATGGCAAAAAAAAAATACTTGTTCAGGGGACAAAGTTTTCTCTTCTATTCATTTGTATTTTGCAATTTAATTCTATTGTGTGGCGCTTAAGGATTTGCATTAAATTGAAATAAATCTTGAATAATATATCTCTCTACAAATAAAACTTAAAAATCCCATGAATAAAAGTGTCATTTTTCAGGAAAAATGATTAAAAAAACAATTATTACAGGAATATCTTTGGAAAAAATGTTAAAAACACTTGCAAAAATTACAAACACCGCATAAAATTAAGTAAATTTGCGTAATCTTTTCAGAAAATGTTCATCAAAACAGTAATTAGCACTGTCTTCTTACATTTATTTACATAAAACTACTTAAAACTGAATTTTTAAAAAGAATTTCCACGAAAACAAACCAAAATAAAAGCACAATAAATTCCCATTTTATTTTTAAATTTAAACAAAATTTTCAATAACAAAACTATGCAACAACTTGTCATTGGCAAAAATAAAATAATGAAACAACGTCAATAGTTATTTAAATAAGAAAGAAAAATAAAAACAAAGTAAATACAAGAAACGCACAAGAAGAGCTAAGTAAAGAAAATAAAAATAAATGAAGGAGGGCCATGGCCAATGTTTTTATTTTTGTTTTTTACACAAAAAATCACATGTTTTTGTCGTTGTGTATTTAAATTTTGCAGAAAAGAAAATAAAAATCAAATCAACAATGAAGCAAAAATAATACAATAATTGCAAAAAAGACAAATAACATCAGCAGCAGCAGATACAATTATATATATTTGCGATGATGTCATTGCAATTTTGTTTCGTGTTCACTAATTAATTTGAATTAACATTTCTTTTTTGTTATAAACTTTACTTTAAAAACGCAAAGAAAGAAATTCACTTTTGTAAATGATGCCAAAAACAACGACAATAACAGCATCAAGCAATTTTGTTCAATAAAGAAACAAATAAAACACACAAAGGCATAATGATTGCCAATAATTTTATTGCTATTTTTTTCCCTTTTTCTTTTTCTTTTTTATTTATTGCTGCATCGCTGCTTAATTATTTATTGAACCATAAATTGTGTGTTTTTTTATTTATTCTGTAATTAAATAAGTCAATTTTCACTTTTATTTTCTATTTTCTAATAAAACATTTTTTTATTTAATAATTTAATAACCAAAAGGAAATAAAATTATGGAATTTCACTTCTATTGTACGAGAGCTTAACTATTTTTTTTATTAAATTTTTACTTTCCCCCCGTCTAGTTTTATTAAATAAAACAGACAACAAATGTGACGCCAATATGACTCGTTACGTTAAGCCAGTTTTAAACCAAAGAGAAAAATAATAATAAAATGTAAGAATAATAATAATAAAGGTAAAAACAAATCAGTGGAGCGCAGCAACAATAACAACAGAAACTAAGTCAGTCAAGTTAAGTCAAATCAAATGCATGGCAAAAAAAAAACTTATATATTTACGTTTATATACAGAAAACATAAAAAAAACGCATTAATTAAGTCAAATATTTGCGGATTGTAATGGCAACAGACAACCAACAAGAATCATAAATTTAAAGTGACTTAAATCAAACAAAATATAAATGGCGTCTAGGAAAAAAAAATGTCGTTCATATTTTTCTTTATGTCGTTTAATAATAATTAATAATTAATAAATAATAAATTTTTCTTTTGTAAATAAACTTTTAATTTCTATTCAATTTAATTTATTATTCTCAGCATAATAAACGAGATGCAGTGCAGCAAGAGCAGCATCAAAACATCACCAACATAAACAAACAAAAACATTGAATTTCTATTTTTATATATGCTTCGGTGTTATGCTTCTTAGGCTCTGTTATTTCACTTTTCTTTTTTATAAATTTCATTCAAAATATATACAGAGAGATCTTTATACAGTTTTCATTTTCTATTAACTGCAGTCGTCTACCCGCGGATTTAATAACTTAAGATGAAAAAAATAAGAATAAAATAAAAACGACAAAAAAATAATAACAAGAACTACATCATCATCATGATTGGTAATAATAATTATCTTTGCATTATAAGCTGCTGCTGTGTTGTAAAGTTTTTATATTTTTTCTGCTTGTTTATATATACTGCGCCCATTATGGCCTCTTGTTGTTGCCGTTGCTGCTGCTTAAAGCTTTTTTTCTTTCAATCTCATAAATGTGGTTTTACTTTTTAATTCATCATAAAAGTAAAAGAAACGAAAAATAAAAAAATGAAACTAAAAAGCTGAACGAAAACAACTTCAACGAAACACAAGAAGAAAAATGAAAAATCAATACAGAAAGAGATTGGAAATAACAACAAAACTCTGCAGCAGCCAAACATCAACACAACACAAACGATGGATGACGACGATGAATATATATATATTTTTCTTGTAACGCGAATGAACGTTCAAAAGTTGTTCAAAAGTATTTTTGTAAATAAACAAAAAATAAAAAAGAAGTTAAAAGACGTCTTGACTTTATTAAAGAGAGTTAAAATAAATGAATAAATAAATAAGAAACCAGTCAGATGGGTTGCTTGTAGCTACATATTCAACTTTTTTTTAATTCATTTTAGCTTTAAAATCGTTAAAAAATAAAAATTATCAAAAAGATCGCGATTTAGCGGTTTTATTTCTGATTAAAAATAAAGTATTGGTGGTGGCTAGTGCACATAATTACTTAAAACCGAAAGAAAAAATAATAATAATCATTTTATCACAAAACTAAATAAATAATTTGGCCCGCCGCAAGCGTATTCATATCACTACAGTTTATAAATGTAATTGCTGATGTTTCTGCCTTTCTTTAATTAAATTCATTCAGAAGCCACACAATAATTGTCATCAGGCATTTATTTATTAGCTGTATGCTGCACGCATAATTTATGCTTTTTATTAATAATCATAAAAATATAATAATAATAATAATATGAAGAAAATAAATTAAACAAGACATTTTTTTAAGTAAGTGGAAATAAATAATAAAATTAATAAATTGAAAGAAAAACATTAAAATTAATTGACTTAAATTGAACAAGGAAAAAAAATGAAAATTAACAACAAACTAAACTAAGCCACAACAATAATAATAAAAAGAAATGAATTTCTTAATTTAATTAATAAACAAAAATAATAATAAGCGTAAAGTTAGTATAAAACGAAACAATAAAGTCACTTTTCTTCCTTACAATTAACAACTATCAACCGTTAATAAAAATAATTAATTTTACTTTTAAAAATTGTGACATTGCGAGAGACACTGCTATTGCTACTACTGTTGCTGCTGCTTTCAATTATTTTTAATATATTCGAACCGGAAACTGTTTTTACTTTTTCCATTTCATTACGTTACGTTTTTATTTTTATTTTAAGCGAAAATAAAAAAAAAAAAAATTAAGTATTAATAAAAACGCTGAGAATTCAATTGAAGAAATGTAAAAAAAAAATAACAAATGAATCATCATTATTCACCTTCGCCATTATTCGTTTTACCTTATTTATTGTGTATTGTAGTAAATAAAAATAAGAAGCAAAAACTGAAATAAAAACAATAACAACGTGATTGCAAATAAGAAAATAAAAAGCAAAAAATTAACTTAAGTCGATTATTCATCTGGTTTTCTTGTATTTATTACAGAGATTAATTTTCACGAACAAAAAAACCACACATTTGTCGCTTAAAAATATAAGAAAATAAATATAAAAATTATGCGCGCGCAACTTAAATAAATGTAACACGCTGTACACACATTATTTCTGTTCTTTTACTTTCTGTACTCTAAAATAAAATAAAATAATTAAATAAAAAACAACAGAGGCCTAAAGATTTGTATTTTTTTTTAACTTAAAAAAACAAAATAAGTCGATTAAGCATGCGCACAAAGTATATATATTTTTAAAACCAAAACAAATTTGCCAATCATGTTACAGAATTAAAAAGGCGTAAATGCTGTTTTATTTTAATATAAAATTTATTGTTTTTTTCCTATAAATGTAAATTTTTTTTTTTTAATAATTTATTAAAGAAAAGTAAAACAAAAAAATAACCGCAAAATAAGCAACAGAAAAAAAGTAATACAGTGAAAACAAATACAAATCGTGTTAATGTACGCGCCCACTCGCGCATTTTAAGTCAAATAATAATAATAATAAAAGACAAAAGAGACAAATAATAATAACAATAATATATAAAATAATAATACCAGACGCGCGAAATTAAATAAAACAGCGTGCGCTTTCCAATTTACTTAAGAAATAACAAAAAAAAAAAATTATTAATAAGCCACCCAAACATAATAAAGTCATAAAAATAAAAAAATTATTCAATAAGATTTAAAATTTAATTGAAAAACTCACTCAAAATCGAGTAAAGCTTAAGTATGCAACAAAGTTGATTTACTTGCATTCACTTAAATAGTAATTCAGTATGCAATTCACGACTGAAATCTATTTAATTGAAAAAAAAAATTCGCAATGCTTGCAATTCGCGGACAAAAGTAACGAGAAATAAATAGCAGCGAAAAAAGTGAAAGGGTAATTTGCCGCATCGTTTATATATTTATTATTTGAAATTATGATTGGATTGCATTTAATACAAGTAAATTGCAACAAAAATCGTTCCCCTAATCATTTTATATGAAAAAATTTCTTTTTTTTTTTATATCAAGACTCATCATCCTTTCACTTGTGCGTTTAGTATTTGTAGCAAGTACAACGAGTAGAAGAAAAAAAAGGTCAAAGTGTCATATTAACAACAGAAATAAGCGCAGTAAGAGATATAAATTAATAATAGCAGAAGGCAAACAGATTTTTATTTTTTCTAAATTTATCTCTACACACATGTGTGCTCAACATTTGATTGCAAACAAGGAACACTTAGGGGCGGATTTTTCCCACGACACTAAATAAAACCAAAAAAAAAAAAAAAATTAAAAGCAAATCGAATAAATTAAGTAACAACGACGACGACGATGAAAATACTAAACACATTTAGCGAAAATTAATAATAATTATGTGAAATACTAATAACGTCTTTTAACAGAAATTTTAAGTACGTTACTTAAGGTTAAGTCAAGTTATGTATACAACACATTGGGGGAAAGCAACGACAACCAATAAAATATAACGACAGAGATAAATTTTAACGAAAAAAAAAACTGTTAACTGACAAAAAAAAATTTCTGTTAATTTCTTTGTTAAAAGAAATATGGAAAAAAATAAAATGCAGGAAAAAGGGCGACTTAACTACAAAAAAAAAAACAACCGATTGTGCAAGGTTGTTCAATTCTTTTATATCTAACAAAGCAAAATAAGGTTTTTGTGGGTGAATAGCTAAAAAGTTTCTAAAGAAAAATTCCCTAAAGGGATGATTTTGAAAAGGAGGGAATAATAGATCAAAAACAAGCAATAAACGTACACAGGTAAGTAAAGGTGCAACACATGTCTCTAGTAATCCATCTTTTTACCATTTTTTTTTAAATTAATTCTACTTTACAGGTAAGAAACACAAGAATCTTTAACAATATATTATTGTAGTAAAAAAATAATATCAAAGATTTTAATATAAGAAAAAGAGACTCTTACTCTGCTAAACATGCGTTGGTGTTATATTGGAAATTTTACTTTAAGTAAAACTGTACATGCGCAAGATTATTTTTTATTAATAATTATGATTCATATGAAAAAAACAACTGAAAAAGCATTTATTATATTTATTTTTAATTATAATTTATCAATAATTAATTTTATTTTTTTTTTGTATTTAATTAAAAAATTAATTATAGAAAAATAAAAATAAAATTAAACAACAGCAGTATGCTCGCTGATTTGTATGTAATTAAAGTAAAGTAAAGGAAGAGAAGGGTAAAAAGAGAATTTTATTATTATTTTTCATAAATAAATAATTAAATATTATATGGAAATTACAACAAATCAAGTTTATTAATAAATTATCATTAATAATTGTTTTCATTTTTATTAATCGAAGCAAAAAAAAAAAAGAAAATAACAAAAAAAAAAAACCGCAGCAGCGCGCAAAAAAACACGTTTTAATTACAACAGAAAAATAAAAAGTAAATTTTTAATTAATTAATTTAAAATAAAAAAAAAACACACAAAAATCATTTAAAATTTAATGAAAAGGTGATAGTGGTGCGATTTGGTGTTTGTATTTAATCAATAAATGAAAAAAAAAGCACCAAAAATATTAAAAATAATAATGATTGACGACGATTTATATACTTTCAAAAACTTACACGACGACGACAACAACGACCTTGAATTATTTTAAATTTATTATTATTTGAATTGAATTGTTTTTATTTTTAATTATAAAAATATATATATATGAATTTTAATTAATTCTAATCACATACAGGCGAGCGAACAAACGAAACAAAAACAAAACAAAACAATAGCACAATTGGCTTAAAAGTCAACAGACCAGCAAGAAATAAAAACAACAAGAAAACAGAGGCTTAAGTCAGTCTTAAAAATTAATATTTATTTATTTTTTTTTGCAAATAATCTATCATCATTAAGAGGGTAAAAAATTAATAAGTAAGGTGGAATTTATTTTAAGTGACTTCACTTTACATTACTTAAGTCATAATAATTTAAAATTAATAAAATAAATAATATGCAAAAAAATTAACATATTTTGAGATCTAAATTTTGATTTTTTTTAAGTCGAATAGACCAGCGTGATGTGCAATTTTTTTCGTATTACACAAACAAGTTTTAGCACATATTTAACACAATTTAAATTACCATCATAACAAGCAAAAAAACAACAAAATTCAGCTTAAAGAAAACAAGGTAAAAAAAAAATTTCCATTTCAACAAATTTTTAATATTATAAGCGAAAATGGCTGCAAAAAGTAAAAAAAATAAATAAAAACTTCAAATCACGATTTCTTGTTTCTTTAAGCCGAAAAAAAGTAACTTCAAACGAGAAAAAACTTGACTTAACGCTGAAGCAAAATGAAACAAAAAAACAACAAATGAAGATCTGGTTTTTTGTGGCTTAACTTTTATTTTTTTTTTTACCTCCCCCTCGCAAAAAGTAACATTTATTTAGTGTTTTTTTTTTTTTTTTTGCAGTTAATTTATGTAGAGAAAATCTTCTTTTTTCGTTTATTATTGCATTAGATAAACATACATTGATTACTCTTCCATGTCATTATAAAAATCAACTGAAGAGGCTATAATCGTAGAGTTTATTCATTTGCGCCACATTTTTTACTCTCTACTAAACTAATTTTCTTTTAAAAAATAAAATAACTAAAAAAACGAAAAATAGTGACTTAAAAAGAAAAAAAAGCAAAAACCTGGGTGACTTGTTGTGCTGACTGGATTGGCGCCAAGTAGGCGGACAAAGTTGTTTTCTTTATTTCACACAAAATGCAACAGAAATACAACATCTATATAGTTATTTTTTCTTTATTAATAATTTAAAACAATAAAATATTATATTATTAATAAAAAAATATTAATTAAAACAATTTTCGATTAAAAATTAAAATACATAAAAATGTGTCCAACATAATATTTCGATTTATTTATTAAAATTAACGAACATTAATTCAAAATGGAAAAATAACAAAATAAATTAAAGATATGAACAAAAAAAAAAAAATAATTCGCGGTCAAAGATCATTTTTATTAAATTAAAAAAAAAAAAAAAAAATAATATAAAAAGAGAGCTGCTGCTCATATATATATTTATTACAAGGGGAGACGAATACACGCATAATAAGTAACAATCAACAAGCATAAACTTTACATAAATTTATTTTATAAATAAAAAAAAAACCGACTTAAGTAGCAACAACAGAATAGAAAGGACAAAGTCGAACACACCAATTGCATTTTATTCAATTTAATCAACGAAAAAAAAAAAAGAAACTGAAAGCAATCTAAGCAAAGAATATAAATAAGAAAATATAGCTATAAACAATCCGATTGCATAATAAAACAAATTAATTAATAAGAAATAAAAATTAACCGAAAAAAAAAAATAAAATTATTGAGATGATGATAAATTACGAAAAAAAACCAACGCGTCACATAATTTTTTTTTATGTAAATTAATTAACAACAAACTCTGCTGTTGTTGTTGCGTTATTAATTCAAAAATTTATTATTATTTTTCTGATTTGAAAATAAAATAAAATCACCATCAAGTACACACAAAAAACGTACTTAGTTAAGTGAAAAGATGCTGGTTGTTTACTTAATTTTTGTTTAACACAAAAAAAAAAAAATGAATAAATAAGCCTACAGTGTTTGTCAAACTTTTTTTGTCGCTACTTATGGCAAAATTAAGTTTTTCTGCAGCAAAAACAAACTTAAGCCAAAAGTCAGCAAAATTTATTCTACAGGAAACGAATTCATTAAATAATTTAAACTTCATTTTTAAGACACACAAAAAGGGTGCTTAGGGTCCACTGGCTTAGTAAAAAAGTGCATTTTTCTTTTTTTTTTAAGTTAAATAAACAATAGCGAACTGGCGACTTTACTTAACTTTTGTTTTGTTTTTACTCTTTTAATTCTTCTTCAATTGTTTAAATAATTTTTTTATTTTCAAAGTTAAAATAAAGCTTATTGCGTTTGCGCACTAAACAAAGTAGCACAAAATAAACAAAAAACACTTGAAGACAATTTTTTACTTCTTCTATCTATACAATACAAGAAAATAGTTAAGTCAATTGAGAATAATACAGAGAGAAGAATAAATCAAGATAAAAAAAATAATTAAAACTAATTTTCTATATAACAAACAAGAAAGTTTTTTTTTTGTTCAATATATTGTTTTTAGCCAAACTTAAGTCGCGTTTGTGTAAAAACAAAGTAAAATAAGACAGGCAAGACACTCGAATTGGCGCCAGAATTGTCTTCATTTATTTTTCTTTCTAATAAACAAAAGTTAAGTAGAAGAAATATATATATATACGTATAAAAACCGCCTGTCAGTAAGATAGACATCATCAGACAGACTAAACACTTGTCAAAATAAAGAAAGAAAAACATTTTTTTTTTAACTTGTTTACTATAATTTTCATTAAGCAAAATTATTGAAAAGTAGAGAAAATTTAATAGAAAAACATTTATAAATACTAAAAACTAAACAACCTGCTTTTAACAGGTAAAAGCAACGTTCAAAATATAATAATTAATTAACTAATTAATAAAAAAATTTACGTTTTATAAGAAATTTCAAAATGCAAACAACAACAAAATCTATAAAAACAAACTCGCGACCTGTTGCTCTAATAAATAGAACAAAAAAATAATTAAATTAAACGTTACCCAGGCTCGTCATAGTTCTATAAACATAATCGCATTAAAATAAACAAAAATAAATAAAAAATTACATAAAACAATTATTATTAAAAAACATTAGCCAGCTGTGGGGTTTTTTTAAACGAAAAATAAAAAAACTAATTTACATAAATCGCTTTGAAAAATCAGGAGAAAAACAAATTAACAAAGCAAAAGCAAAAAAAAAAAAAAAACAACCAACGAACAATACACAAAATATTTAAATAATTAAAAAAATAATGTCAATACAGTGTGTACTCGTTAAAGTAAACAAAATTTCCTACATAAATCACCGAAAATTTTTATATCGCAGGTACGCGAAAAATAATTAATTTCTGATTAAACACAGAGAAAAAAAACCACAATTATCACGTTAATAACACTAAAAAAAAGATAGTAATCTTCTTGATTGAATAATAAAACTGTTGCGCCTGAAGGTAAAACAAAACAACACCACAGTTTCTTAATTAAATTAACGAAAAATAAAATAAAATTATAATTATTCCACGTATTTAATTTTAATTTTTATTTCATTTATTTATTCATATTTCAAAATAATTAATAAAAATTATTATTTTTTTATTTACAAAAACCCACAACTATGCACAGTGAAAGTTAAATAAAAAAAAAATTAGCAAACAGAAGAAGCAACAATAAATAAATTTATATAAAAAAAAAATAATAATAATTGTAATAAATAAATAATCGTGCAAATATGAGATGGTGAAATTATGCAAATTTAAAAATCATAAATTAATTAAAACAAATTTCAGCAATAATAAACAAAAAGTGACAAAAACACCTTAGGATGACTTGGAGTAGCAAAAAACATATCAAAATAGCGACTTAAAATTGAAAAATAATGTCGCAGATTTTTTAAAACTAATTTTGAAGCTAAAACGTTCTTAGGATTTGATTTATAAAAATAAAGAATTCCTAGAAGTGACTTAAATCTAAGAATTTTAAAATCATAATTCAATCTAAATAGTTGTTTAACCGTTAAAAGGATAGTTAGTCACTGACTTATAACGAGTTTACAGAATCGCATAAAAACATTTCATTTGTCAAAAAGTGACTTAAAAGAAAGAAAATTAAAATTGACAGTTAAATAATTCCCAGTGTAACTATGGTGACGACATTTTTAAGGCACGAAAATAACAAATGTGTAAAATGCGCACAGCACCAATAACAAACAATAGGAAATTTTATTTTTATTTTTTTTTATGAAAGAAAATATTAACCGTAATGCACATGCGCCTTATTTTTATAATTAGTTAAAATAAAACAAACAATATCACTTATGCGAACGTAATAAGAAAATAATCTTATCAACAAGAATTATTAAAACAAATAAAATTCATTATAATAAATCATTAATAAAAAGGGGAAAATAATAACTGTAAAATTAAAAAAAAAAAAAATGAAATTACTTCAAATTTTTCCGAATATGCGCAGTTAAAATATAATTCCCTACTATCCAACAGTGGTGACAAAATTTAACCAACGTTAAGGAAAATAATACGGAATTAAATGGGGAAAAACCACGTGCAACAAAACAAAACTAACTAAATTTCCTATTTATAATTAATTAAAAAAAGGAAAAAAATAATAATTTTTCTTACATCGCACATGCATGCAATTAATTTTAATAATTAAGAAGAAAAAAAAACGGTTTAAACCACTAGCTCACCTTGAGTAAATATTCTCCAATATCGTAGTAGGCACTCTGGTGCATGATTGCTGTCGTCATTTTTATTGTTTTAATTATTAATTATTTTTTTATTATTTCAAAAAATGTTTTCGACTTTTAATAACAGAATTTGTTTCCCTTTTAAACGGCTTAATTTCAAATAAATGCACAAATTTTTCCTTTTCTAATTAATTTTCACTGATAGCACTTTTTTCTTTCTTTTTAATTAATTTTAATTTTTAGGCACAAATTTCTCATTTATTCCTTTGAAATTAATTCCCCACTCACTTTGTTATTAAAACAAAACAAATTAAAAAAAAAAAATAAAAACAATAAACAAAACAATAATTAAGGCCTCTAAGATGAACTTTTATTTTTTTTTTTTCACTTAATTAATTCGACTTTAATCACTTTCGTTTTTCTTTTATTTATTTTCTCTATAATTTTTATTTCTACGTAAATTCACGTCAAAAATCCAATAGAAAAATTTCTTTATACTAAGTTTATCGGTTTATTATTATTATTATGATTTCCCCTTTTTCTACCGATTCAACGCACGTTTTTTTCTTGCTAAAAAAAAATTACTTTTTGTTTTCTTAATGTTAAAAGCAAAAGAGAATTTATATATTTTATCCAAACGAAAAAAACAACAATAAAAATTAATATTTTTAGCGAGATGAAAATAATTTTTGTTTTTATTTTGATTATGAATATGAATTAATTAAACTCGAGGAAATTTTTTTCTTTTAATATTTGTTTCTTTAATCTAAGCTCGACTCGGCTTCGCGTGCGTTACATACGCCGCTCGTTTTAGTACTGAATAATGTTGAAAATGAAATTTTCTGTTTTTCCATAAAAATTTTATTGTTATTTTTTTTTTCCAATTCCATTTCCAGCCGTTTTTTTTCGTTTTTTTTTGTTTTTGTGCTAACCAATTCATTTGCAATATTTACGGCGCACGCATACTAAGCTATAACTGTTTATTATTATTATTATTATTATTATTATTATTATTATTATTTTATTATTTTTGTAAACAAAGTACTGTGCGTTAAAAGGAGAGATAAAATAAGTGAGGAATAATAAAAAAAAATTCCATTACCCCCACTTTTTTATAACGTAAAATTAAAATTTAAATTAAATACGAGAGAGTGAGCACAATATAGAGTGGCAATAATTTTTTTCTTTGTTTAACTTATGGAAATATATGTTTTTCGAAAGCCGGTTATAGTTGTGTTAATATTTATTCTAAGCGACCAAAAGTCAACATGTTTTACTTGTGTTCGTCCATGATGCTTTATAATTTATATATTAGATTTTTTAACAGTGTAATCAATCAAAATTAATTTTCATTTATTTATTTAAGAAATAAATTATACTAAAATGTACTTGAAATGGCTGGATGTTGGTGTGTTAAATAAATAAAAGAAAAAATGAATTTAATTAATTGTTTATGAGTAAATATCTTGTGTTGGTAAGATAATGTGACTGCAGAGTACACGCTAAAAATGAAATAAGTATGTATAGAGTGTTTGTTAACAATAATAATAATAATAAAAAATAAAATATTAATAAAAATTAATTATATTTAATTACAGATGATGGAATGAAACGAATATAAGTTTCATTGTTTTGATTAAAGTATTAATTTTGTTATTAATGTTAATAATTCGTTAACATTGTTGCAAGATTTCAAAATAATTAATTAAAAGTGAAATTCATGAAATATTATAGAAGCTCGCATGCAGAAAAAGCGTCTTAAACAATGCTCACTCAGCTTATTTTGTTCAAAAGTTAACAATTTTTTTTGTTTAAATCATATATAGGTGGGTGGCTCACAAGTAAGTGAAACTTAAGTCACTTAAAATGTAAAAATAATCACGCATGCAGTTAATACATTGTTTTTTGTATTTATTTATTTAATCAACAGATAAGCTTTTATTTCATTTTAGTAAGAAAACTAAATAAATAAATAAAAAATAAATCAAAAATGAAATTAAAAACCAAAACGCATAAACTTAAGCCATTTGACTTAACCGGTCAAATAATAATAATAATAAAAATTTATTTTTTGTTTTTTATTATTTATTTATTTTTAAACAACAAAGAGCTGTTTTTGCATAATTTTTTTTTTTTATTTCTTATTTATTTTTCTTTTTTGTTATTTAATTTTGTTTAAGCTTGAATAGATTTTAAGTCACTTTGTGCATATTAAATGTAATTAAATAAGAAATAAAACATTAAAAAAAAATGTGTGAAAATTCTTATAAAAATGAATTGAAAAATAAATAAAAACAATCGACAACCGACACAAATCTAATATTTTTAATATAATAAAGAAAATTATATATAAGTTGTGCGCGCATAAAATTTCTATACATTTTCCATACAATAATGGTTTTTTTTTCTGTTTTTAAGTCAATTACTTTGTTTAATATTTTTCTGTAAAACAAATTATTTTTATTTACATTTTCCTACATAAATCGCGTCACTCTTGTTTTCATAACTACAGTTTTTCTTGTTATTTTTTTTGTTTAATTAAGTTCATTTAATTAACATTTCGTGACTGAAAAACCTTATTTGTTTAATTAAATATTAATTTGTTTTTTCTTTTCATTTTTATATAAATTAAAAATAATTCTTTATTGTAATATTTAATGCACTTTCTGGCTACTTAATCATTGTTCTCCACGTCATTATAGTGTTTATACAAATGTGGAAATTAATTTTTTGTACTTATTATAAATTGTTCTTTGCTTATATGCTTTATTATTTGCTGCAAAAAAGAAATAAATTGACAAATAAGGTGTTTAAAACTGGTTTAATGCAGTTTAGTCTGATAATAATGATAAGGAAGTCTTAATCGCCATTTTTCCTCACGAATTAGCACAATTAAGTCATAATTTTTTTTTTTTGTATTTCATTAATTAATAATATAACATAACGTCTCTGTTTTAAGGAAATTAAACATTTTTTTTTCTTTTCTTTCCAGCATAATTAAATAATTAATTTAATGACTTAAGTCTAAAGACTTAGCTTAGGTTGAAGTAGAGGACAACTACAGTATTTCTGTATGTATATATTTTATAATTATTTTTATGTTTAATAATAATTTGTACGCTTCATTGTTTCAAAGTGAAATAAAAAGTAAATTTATTTATGCTACACTTTGGTTACAATTTAACTGCATTTATGCTCGCTTGTATGTTGTTTTTATGCTTTTTTTTACACACTTTAATTTTATTAATAAAAAAAAGGAAAATAAATGAATAATGTTTAAAGAAAATGTATAAGTTTAAGGGTCTGTATGAATTTTCTTCATAAAAGTTGTACTGCACATGTGCAATTTACTTAAATATTGTTTATTGTAGTTTGTTGCGTTTTATGCAGTCAATTTTATAAAGTAATAATATTTTTTACCATTGTTAAAAATTCTTTTTGTTTGCAATAAAATGGCTTAAGCCAGCTAAATACATTGCAAATAAAACAGAAAAAAAAATGTACAGCCAGTGAAATTTTAACTAAAAACTCGTAAATAAATAATTTTCAACGTGATTTCAACATTAATTTCGTAAAAAAAAGCGTTTATTTATTTTATTTAAAAGCAACTGACTAATTTTTCTTGTTATTTACGATATTTTACTGCCTTGTTTGTGATATTTCGATAAAAAAAATAATTTTTTTATTCAGTTTTGATCAGCTTTTTTTTTGTTTTGTAATTTGATCGCGAAAACAGATTTTTTAAATTAAATAAAAATAATAATAATAATAATAAATATTTCGTGAATGGTTTTAATTTTTGGAATATATATATATTTAATTCTGTTAATTTTTATGAAGAAACAAAAAAACAAAAACCGCGATCATGAAGAATAAGAAGATGTAGAATGTGAAGAATATTTTATGATATAATAAAAATATATATATAAGAAGAACAAAAATAAAATGAAAAAACACACAAAAATCTTGCCAAACTTGTATAATTTCGGTGTTTTTATTATTATTATTCTCTTCATCGTAGTATGCTTAAGATTTTTTAAAAGCATATATGTGGTTATGTTGTTGTTGCTGCTGCTGATGTACCTGGTGATGCTGTTGATGCCGCCATTATTGTTACTTTTGCAGATTCACAACAACAATAGCAACAAAAAGCAACCAAAATCCAACAGAACTAGTTTGGCTTAATTTATTTATTACGTTTTTTTTCGTTCTTTTGACTGTTAAATGTGCGATGGAAAATTTTCTCGAAATATATATATATAAATAATATTCGTTATGCGCATGTTAAGTCGTTTTATTTATTTTTTGGCTTTATTTTCCTTTAAAAAATAATTTTTTACTTCTGATTTTATGGAATCAATTTTATTTATTAATTAATTGTCTTATATTAAGTCGTGTAAGCGAAATTATTTCAGTTTATAAGAAAGTAAATTTTGTGGAAAATTTTTTATTAAATATTAAAATTGTAGAAAAAAAAGCTCAAGTGTTTTGTTTTTAGCATAGAGCTTAATTAGAAGCAGAAAAAAACGTTTTTAAACGACTTAACTATGGATAGAAAAAAAGCAAAGCAAATAAGTAGAACTTTTTTTTTGATTTGAATGCCAAACAAATATAAAAGCGCAAATCCAATACTCGTAATTTCAAGATAATACTAGAAAAGCACAAAAAATTTGCATTTAAGTCACATTTAAATTGTTCAGAGATATAAAATTGTAAAGCAGAAAGCCAACGAAAAAAAAAAAACAAAATGCGGAATTAGATGTTTAATTTACATTTAAAATTAATTAAAAAAAAAAAAAACCAAAATTAATTAATTTTGAAAAGTTTTGTTTTGTTTATTTTTTTTTTTTTTTTTGTAATTTTAACGCAAAAACGACCAGACAAACACTAATGCATGCCAAAGAACTGAGGTAAGACAGGAAAAAACAAATGTAAATTAAAACAAAAATAAGCATAAAAGAAAAATATTTAAGCGCTCAAAACGAGTTTTATTTATTTATTTATTATTATTTTAAAGAAAAGAAAACGAAAAATCAATAATAACAAAGTAAAAACAAAAATTTCATTTTCATTAAAAAATATTTTATATCCGCGCGACATTTTATTAATCAAAAATAATAATAAAAAAAAACGTTGCTAGTTGCGTAATTTGATTGTTATTATTATTATTATGATTATGATTATTTTTTATAATCGAAAAACGACAACCAAGAGGCAAATTTTTTTGTAAATAAATGTAAGCAGCAAAGGCAACAAAATATTACATTAAAACAAAAAAGAAACACAGTCAACTGCGCAACGCAACAAGCTTAATAACACTAAATATCGGTAATTTATTTAAATTGAGTCGTTTTTTCGTCATTTGTTTATTACTGACTGGTTTTTTTTTTTCGTTGGTGACGTTTAGCCCACTAAACACATTATAAACTCAATGAAAGTTAATTTTTTAAATATATTTATATAAATACTGTAAGCAGCAGATGATACAATAGTGATTCTGGGTGCTTGTTTTAATTTGTTTTTTCGCTTAGGTAATTATGCCTCAGGTGCTTTTTTGCATTCAATATCAGGCAGACGTACGTAATTATAATTTTTTTCTACAACATTTAACGTAAATCAATCTTTTTCGGGTTTTATAATTGAACATAAAAAAGAAAAAGAAAAACCCATTAAATCGATTTGTAACGCAATAAAAGCGTTTTTTTTTTTGTTCCTTCATATTTATTTCTTAAGCCACCATGTAGCAGCCTAGTAGGTTAACTAATTCATAAAACACTTTCGCTTTTAGTTAATTTGTTTTTATTTCTCTTTTCTTGTAAAATTACTATCAAATTATAAATTATTTTAGACAAAAATATATATATAAAAAAAAAAAAATTTGCTTCCAGCTACCGTTCAAGCGCCAATTAAAGTATTAAAAAATTATCGTAATTGTCTAAATCCGTTTTGAAATTCTATTTATATAGTTAATCCAAAACAGCAGCATTATTATTATTATTATTATTATTATTATTGTTGTTGTTTATGAAACTAAGACGAGAAATAAATAAACAAAATAAATGAAAAACGAGAGAAGAATTAATCTAAAAGAAATAAATAAAAAAAAAATTTATTTATTTATTTTTTTCTTCCGCATTAATATGACATTTAATAAGAAATAATTTAGGCGACTTAAGGCATGAAATGGCTATAAAGACGAAATCAATTTTTTGCTTTTATAACATTTTAAATCTGTTTTTTGGTTTATTTATCGCGTCGGCGACCTTAAACGAAATGGCGAATTGTATGCATTGTTTTCTGGAAATATAATATCGTTTAGTAGATGAACATCCGTGTTGAAAGTCGTTTGATTAGAATTTTAAGTGTTTTTTTTTTATTGCTAAGAAATCTAATCAGCTGATTTGTTAATTTTAGAAAAAAAAAACAAAACTTATTCTTCTCAATTTGTCTTAACTAATTTGTTTATAATTTCACGCTGACAAATCTCTTTAGTCATTTAAAACACCTTTAAAAGCTTTTTTTTTTAAATTATTTAACGCTAAATTAATTATATTACGTGGTACAAATTCGCTTAAAAATTAAACTAATATTAAAAATGACTTAATTATATCCAAACAAAAAACACTTACTTAAATTACTTTAATTATTATTTATCTATAACTAGTCACTTAAACTATATATTATTTACGTCTTTAATTAAATTTGAGTAACTTGAAAAATCGTGAAAATATTGTTTTTAATAAGCCAGATGAGTAGCGTTTCTTCGATTTGCAACAAAGTAATTAGCAACTTCGTCTAAACTTCATCATTTTCTTTTGTTGTTGTGTAAATTAAATAAGTTTAAAAAAAAAAACAAAAATGTTGCCTAATGCGTAAACGTAAAACATGTGCAAAACGAAAAAAAAAATTGAAAACCTTGAATAACGTGGTACAAAAAAAAAAAAAACAACAAATTTACACATTTTTAGCCAAAACAAAAATATCTACAGAAATTTTATACATATATATTTGCTGATCATTCCGGTAGTATTATTGTTATGATCATTATTTTGTCACAAATGATGGCAAAAATATACAGTAACAAACAAAAAAAAAATATGAAAAAACAAAACAAAAATACAATAAATAAAATAATGAAAAAACAGTTAAGACATGTGGTCGCCATATTGTTTACTTAAATATTATTTAAGAGGAAGAAAAAAATTAAAATAAATAAATTTTAAGCGACTTAAACCGAACCAAATAATAAAGATTTTTTTTACTTTTTTTTTTTTGGTAATTTATTTAAATAATATAAATTAAAAATATTATAACGTTTGGTTGGTAATAACAGAGGTGGATTGTGTGTGCTTTAAAGCTCAGGTGGTTTTGCTGTTGTCTTTAGATACCTATCAATAAGCACTTAGCTTTGTTATGATTCGTATTTTGATAGGAAAACTATTAACTTTGTGATAAAGTTTTCATCACATTTTTGTTGAGCTTTTTCTATGGTTAAAGCATTGTAAAATATCTGTTTACCTAAAAACACACTTAACACCTTAAATAACATACTTTTTAAAGTAGTATCACCGTGAGTTTTGCCATAGATCCCTCTCTGACCAATTAAAACAGCTAAAAAATGGCAGAAATAAACAAAAGAATAAATAAAAAACAATTTTTTTTTATGATAAACACGTGTAATTTGATATTTTCTCCAAAATAAATGCACAACATAATTTTTGTGTTATGTTTTTAATGCTTTTTGTGTGTTTATTATTTGTTGAATAAAAAATAATAAAAACATATTTATTAAACTAAATTAAAACATTCAATTGTTACCATATTGTGACGCTAAGTTTTTGTTTTTTGCGTTTTTGACGCCATGAAAAGAAGTTTCTTCCTTAAAAAACTTCTTTATATTCGGCGAACAAACTTATAATTATTTTTCTGTTTTATTAATTATATAAACAGTGAACTAAGAATATCAAAAAAAAAAAAAACTTAAATTAAATAAAGGCTAAACGCCTTTAGTCATTTTTATATATATTTTTTTTTTGGCAACAAAAGTGTTTTGGCAAAACGACATAAGCTTGATACGTTTGGGTCTCTTTTTTTGTTAACTTTTGCCTTAACGACACGCAACCAAAACAATAAATTTTTATTTAGCAAAAAGGCATTCACTTAATTGCTATCATTAAATTGAGCAATTGATATCTATATATAATTAATAACTTTGCTTTTGAGGAGTGTTTTAACGGTTCAAACATAGAAAAAAGTATTTATTTTCAAAAGAAAATCCGGAAATCATCTTAAATCTTATTAACGAACAACCAAAGCTTCTTTAAACATAGTTCAGCGAAAAGTCTTAAAATTCACGCTATAATTATAAACCATAAAAACTCCATAAAGTATAAAAAAAATTAAATCTCAGGTGTGTTGCAATTAATGTTAGCGAACTTAAATATGATCAAGGCTTTTTTTTAATTTTTATCGCAGACATTTCTGATGCAATTATTATTTATTGCAATAATAAAATTATTAAAATATAAGCGAAGCAATCGATCAATAAATAAAAAATTTCCATCACATTGATGATTCAAAATCGCTTTTATTATTTATTTTAAATAAAAATTTTAAATTTAAAATTTCATCATTCAAATGAATTTTTATTTTTTTTCGTTGTTTTCACTGCTGTTACTCAAACAAAAAAAAAAAAACGTGTTCTACGCTTATTAATAATTCATGTTAAATGTGAGGAAAATATGGTGACAAAATTTTCATAGCATTATTGTCAGCTTAGATAGTGGTTTTGCGGTTTTAAAAAATTCTAAGCATATGTCGCATTAAATTGATGAAGAATTACTTTAGTTTTAAAGAGTCAATATTATTCATTAAGTAACATTAGAATTATCTAAACTAATTGATTTTGCTGAATAACTAATTAACATAATCTAATTTTGTGTTAATTTTCTACTAATAGTAAATCTTTTAACACCTTAAAACGCCTTTTAAACTTAAAAAACTTTTTTCGTTTGCTTATAATATTGTAAAGTAATTTAATTAGAATAAAATAAATTTTCCAGAGGTCTTGAAGTAATTAAATTTTCTCTTTTACAATAATTAGCAATATTTTTTCATTTGATTCGTTCTTTGACATCAATCTCCTCAAAGTTATTTTTCAAAACTACCTGAAATTCATAAGAAAAATATTTTATTTTTGCGTTTATTAGGTGACTTAAGTTTTTTTTTTTTGTATAAATATGTATTATCATTTGAATTGATAATAAAATGATTATAAAATTCTTATCGCTCGCTATAAATTTCTACACGATTATATACGATTTATCAATAATAAAAAAAAAAAAATAGTCTCAGCTGGACAATTAAGAAATTTTTTAAATTTATTTATTTATTTAACAAAACAATAAAAAACATTTATTCAATCATATTAAGTCAGCGAATAAGGGATTTTATAAAAAAGAGTACAAATAAAAAAATTATTAATAATTTATTTATTTTCTTTAATCAATGAAAACCATTGATTACAACACATCAGTCGGTTATTATTATTTTCTTTTTATTAAAAATTAATCAACAACAAAAATAATAATAATAATAAAGATCAGCAAATTATCGCTAAAGAAGTGAATATTTATTTGCGGACAATCAAAGTCATTCATTAAAAAAAAAAATTACTTAAATAAATAAATACAAACAAAAATCTACCGAAAGGCAAGATCAGTAACAACAGCAGCAGCAGCAACAAACCAAACAATTACACAAACAGCGAATATGAATAAATAATTTATTTCATTCATATCTTTTTTTTTTTTGCTTTAATTAAAAATCATTTCTGAACGTAAAACACAAAAACAAATGTTAATTTATTGACGACGCGACAGGATAAAAATTAGACTAAGGCGCCCGCACTTTTACTTTATCAAATAAAGAAGCAAATTTCGCTTAAATTTTAATTATATTGTCAACAGAGTTTTATTTTTTTATTATGACGCCACTTATTAAAAGATGTTTTTTTTTTTTGTTTTTGGCTTTATTATTAATTAATTATTTTTATTTGAGGGAAAATTGCCTGTATGTGTGTTTGACTTAAATCATCGGCGACTTAAATAACCTTGACTGATTGTTATTATTATTATTTTTTTTTTCATCTATTTTTAAAAAGTTTGTTTCTCGTTCCTTTTAATTGTCATGTCGATAAATTATTATTAGTTTTCTTAAGAAAAATAAAAAAAACTAGCAATAAAGAAACAAATACAAATATATTTTGACTCTTAAATGACAGACCGAAGTTTATAATAAATTATGCAAAGTAAGTTCGTTTAATTTTTACTACTAAGTTATCTATTGCTCCAGTCTTTTCGCATTAATTATCTTTCTTTTGTGCGTTTTTTTTTTTACTAAGTAACTAGTTTAACCTTTAATAACCAAAAACAATAACAATATACAAATAAATACATTTTGTCTAAACTGAACCTTGTAAATATTAATGCCGTTTTATTAGTTTACAAAGAAATAAATAATTTTCTGCGACCTTCCACAGACACACAGAAATATCATTAATCAAATAATTATTATTACCGATGTACACGGATATAAATGTTATTATTATTTTTAATTAACAAATTATAATGAAATTAGTACTTTAAAATACATAAATAAATTATTTCTAATTAATTGTATTTATGTTTTTCTTTAATTGTTAATTTATTGATAAAATATTAATCGTGATTGTTAAATATGATCGTTTTAAATACGAAAAATAGATTAATTTCTATTATTATTTATTTATTTTTGTTTTTAAATAATTTATTAACAATAAAAATATGAAAAAATATTTTAAATTATTTATTTTGAGCGTTAAAACAGTAATTTTATTACTAAATTGTTGGCTAAGAGGAGAAGACACCTTTATTGTGATTTAAAAGCATTCAGAGATTGCTTCGTTTATTTCAAAATTATTCTAAGTAACGAAAATTACCCTGTGATCGCACAGTAAAATAAACTTTTATGCCTTTTTTGTAATTAAAACAAACTCTCAAGTTTACCTGCGTAAATAATTCACAAAAAAATATAATTAATTACCGCGTGAATAATCTCTATGTGCAAAAATTTAAAAAATTTTATTCATAAAATATGATGAATAAATAATTTGTCAACAATATTAACCGTAGCAAAGTTTATACTCGCATGCCATGTAAATTTTACTTCCGTTTTTAGTTATTTAATTCAAAAAATATATATATATATAAACGCTTTATCAATGTCACAAATAACAACAAAAAAAAAATTAAGCTACCGGGTCGTCAACGTACAGGTAAATATTGTAATTGTGACAATACACAATATTGTTTTTAAAGCATATAATAATCAGCAATAAACAAAGAGAAACATTGAGTCAAAGTCACGCGCGCGACTATATAACCTTTAGAAATAAATTTTTGTGTTTTTTTTTTTTGTATTTTGAGCATTAGAATAAAATAATAATAATTTCGTTTCCGCATTTTACCCAATATTTAGAAATATATTTATTTCGTTTTGTTTGTTTTTTTTAAATGAATTTACAACTGATTCATCGGATTTTTCCTAAGCTTAATTACACACTTTTGTTAAGCTTTTATTTGTTTTTTTGGATTTTTTTAATAGAAAAAACCTTCGATGTTATCTCAATCAATAAAATTTAATTTAATTTAAATTTACATTATTTATTTTTTTTTCGCAAATTAATGCAAAAACAGAAATGATACATAGATTTTTAAGGAAATAAATAATTAAAACTGTAACTTGGCATGCTTAAAATAATTAAATCGTTATACATCTATTGTGACGTTTAATTATTACAGACAGTCAACAGTCACCGTTTTATTTCTGATTTATTTACCGCAATGAAAAAGTCAAAAAACAAAACACAATTTATTGTTAGTAACGAATTTAAGTAAATCGAGTCTGCGCAATGTAACATAAAACGTATTATTGTAGATTATTGATTTATATTTTTATTTAATGATTTCTAATTATTATTTACTTCTGAATTAATTAATTAAACTTGAATGCTTTATTGGAAATATTTTTTTGCAAAATTTTTGCTGAGGATTTCCCGGTTTAATATTGTTTTTATTCGTTGTGGTTATTCCTTGACTACCGGTTATAAAATTAATATTATATGAGTTTTGATTATCATCTAAATTCTTGAAAAATTATTAATGATTAAGTCAATTCAGTTAAGTAATTAACAGAAGCAAATAATAAAACACTTAAATTGCGGTTTAAACTAGATTTTCGCTTCCACTACCAGGAATTCAATACTTTGCTTCTGGAAATAAAGCAACAGGTAAACGTCATTTAAAAAAACTTTTATGACAAAATCACGTCATTGTGTTACGCAAAAACAAAAATAATAATAATTACGTCATTAGTTGTTATTTTTTCATAAATTTTTTATTTACTTAGTTAAGTAACCGATAGGTCAAGACGATTAAATGTTTTTGTTTAAATTCAGTTTTTTTTTTGTTTAACTAATGACGTTGTTAAGTCATCGCGGTGATTATATTTTTTCTCATACTCATTTCTAATGACGTTTTATTGCAACAAGTGGTTTTTGTTGTTTAATTTACCTTGAACAGAATTTCCGAGACTTGTTACATGTTATTAAGAATGAATTATATAGTAATTGGATTTATATTCTGTTTTGTGTATTATTATTATTCTGGCTTTGTTATTATAAATTATTTATTTTAATTTTTGATTTGCCTGAACCAAACCCAAAAAAAAAAGGAAAAAAAAATCCAAGATAAACGAACAAACAACAGAAATTACATTAAAATGTTACGAGAACCGTGAAGAAGTTTCTTTTTATTTTTTGTTTTCTTGAACAGTGAAACTGTGTAGATGTAGAAAAAAAAAGGACCAAACCGACCAGAATAACAAAAAAATCTGTTTTTTTTTATTTATTTATTTATTCTTTTAAAAAAAATAAATAAAATTTCCTACAGAGTGGTTATTTATGTTGTGTTTCAGGCAAAAAAAAAGCAAAGAAAATATCACTTAAGACATTCAAGTAATCGGAGCACCCCTGTGATCGTTAATGTTTAATAAATAAATTAAAGAAAAAAAAAATATCTATAAACAAGGAATAAGGAGGAATATACAAAGTAAGATAACACTGGAACCTCTTCACAAGACAACATTTAAGTTAAGCAACAATGAAGATAAAAAATTAAAGAAACGAAAAACAGACAAACCCCTGCGGGAGAGCGGACACGATTACCAGAATATTCGGTTTTTTTTTTTATTATTTTTCTTTCTTACCCTGTTTTGATGTGGATAAATTTTTTATTTTGTTTCTTTATTTCTTTATACAAAATACACAAGTCTGAAAGGACTTGTTATTTTCTTTGATTATTATTATTATTAATTTTTTTATAATTTTATTTCTTATTTTTTTTAGGAGAAGAACGCACACTTGTGGCACACAAACCAGTGTTTTTGGTTGAAATTCTTTTATATTTGGTAGAGAAAAAAACCAAAAATAAAACTGAAGATCAAGATTCCTGTTTCAAGGGTAATATTGTGATGTTGCGTGCCTAAAAATGTTTTTATTATGCTTTCGGAATGGATGCCTATTTTTGCTGATCGCAACGAATGTCGTCTATTCTTTTAGTGTAACTAGGAGAGGTATGTTAATGTTAATCAATTATTTAAAAATCTTGTAAGTAAGTGAAAAGCAAGTAAGTAATATTGTTTCTTGTAATTTTTTCTTAAGAAATATCCTTGGTAAGATTTTTTTTTTAGTTTTTAGGATAACAAAAATAATAATCTGTTTGGGCACCGGATTGAAAAAAAAAACAATAATAATAATCAGAGAAGAAAAACCGGAAAAAAGAGTAAAAAAAATCAAAAAAACTGGCCACTTGGGAATAAGTAAGTAAAGTAAGGAATTAACATAAAATAATTAATTTTTAATATTGAAAAGAAGAGGGTACATAGATAACCCCTTTTTATCGTTTCCTATTAAATATATAAAATTAAAGATACATTCATTCTCTTAAATAACGCAACGTTCATGAAACATCATTAACTCTTCAAAAAGATGATTTCAGTTAATTTAGTTTAATTTCAATTATAGATCATTTTTTTATTATATTTGTAGAAATTTTATTTATGGGTTTGTTTGTTCACTGGCATCGTTAATAATATACAGGGATGTATTGATTGTGATTATTTATCTAGATTGAAGGTTAAAGATAAACTCCTCTAAATAAAAATTAGATTTTTGTTGTATAAACTAAATTTCTTGATTAAAGAACTCAGTTATAATTTCTTAAGTCATTTATTGATTGTATTACACCCCTGTAAAATATCTCTTAAACTCTAATCACTTTAGTTTAAATAAATTTATTTATTTATATATATTTTTCTTCTTCTACTTTTGCTTCTTATTTATCTCAATTTAGTTTATTTTTTTTTTATTTATTTATTCTATTTTATTATTTAGTACAGCATATAAATAACCAAATTAAACTTGACAATATATTAAAATTTATTTTTTACATCATCCAAATATCAGGGAGAGAAAATATACTCGCTCGCGACCAACACGTTCAATTTTATTATTATTATTATTAATAATTTCTTACAAAGATATAAAAAAAACAGTAACATAGAAAATAAATAAAACTAACAACAAGTGACTTCAATTATGTTTAATCAAGATATGGACAAAGTAATAAAAAATTGACCAAACGAGTGTCACCAATTTAAATAAATTTATTTAAAAAAAAAATAAAATAAAATAGAAAAGAAATCAACTTGTTGCTATTTTTTATCTGCGTGTTTTAATACAACAAGAAAATCCAGTTGCTATTTATTTATTTTACAGAATAAATGTTAGGGTGAACTTGTTGCACTCCTTAAAAGTTAAAATTCTCAAATGTAAGGAGGGTTGCTAAAAAAAAACTTAGACAATATAAATCGACAGGTGAATCCATTTGCTTCTTTTAACCTTTATTTTCCCCTATATGTAGCTACAATTTTCGGTTACAGAAAACACTGTGACACCTTTCACCCTAAAAACATAAATTATCTAAAAAGAAAAATGTGTCTTTAAACGGTTTTTCTAACAAAAAGTACTGTGTTTTGTATGCAAACTTGTACAAGTGACAATAACACGACAAATTATTTTTCGCAAATAAAATCTGGACAGTATTTAGTTTTCTTTGTGTGCACATAGCCAATATGACTCATAAATAGTTTTATTTTTATTCATTCGTTTAGTTTATTTCTGTATTATTTTCTTTATTAAATATTTTTGTAATTTTTTCTTGTTGTTGTTAATAAATTGAATGACTAAGTTTATTGGTAGAATTTTCTGTTAATTTATTAGAATAATTATTACGTAAAGGTATTTTAATATTTCCGTCAGTATATTGGCAAATATTTTGATATTAAAGTCAATAAATACGTTGTCTTTGTGGGCAAATCAAATTACCTTATGTTCAACAGTGATAAATTCCTATTTATAAATTAAATTTTAATTAAGAAATCTAAATAACTAAATAAATAAATTTCACATAAATAATACTGATTAGCCAACAATAATAATAATAATAATAAAACGTTCATCTCGTGATAATCTTCGATGCTTTGTTATCGTTTATTTATTATTGAAAATGAAATTGTTTATTTATTTTTATACAATGAACAAATGTAATAACCTTTAGCGTGTGATTTTAAAGAAAAATAAAAATAATAACTCTTCTTGTTACTTAAAAGTAATAATCAATAAGTCACGGATTTTATTTTTTAAGTAACAAAATAAATATGAAAAATTTTCCAGCAGTAGTCACAAAAGCAAGAAATGTTTATTTATTTTAAGCTTTTTTTTTTGGTAGATATAAAAAAAATTTCTTATATTATATATTTTATTAATTAACAACTAAATGCTAAATGTTTTAACAAATTGTACATTTTGTTGTATTCAATTAAGATGATACTCGGTAGATCAAGATTCGTCTTATTTGTTGTGGAAAAATTGAAAATAATATTTAACATTATGAGGCATTAGATGGCAGCAGAATAGGTTTTTTGTTTTGTTTTGTTTTTAGCTTAAATTAAATTTGAAAAGTTAAAAAACGCGACATTCTTGATGAGATAAAATTCTATTGTTTTTCTGTAGCTACAGCATCATTTATCTAACCGAACAATAAAAGCCATTCGCATCTTCTGAGAACTCAAAAAAGAAAAAAATATATTAAGGTGCAGCCCCATCATTTTAAGCAACCCAAACGTTCGTTAATTTATTACAAAATATATATATTTAAATGAAAACAAAAAAAAAAACACCTTTTCCATTCAATTGTTTATTTTTCAACGAATTTCGTGTTTTTTTTTTTTAAATATTTATGTTTTTTTAACAACCAAAAGAAGTGAAAGTGTTACATTTATTATTAGGTATTTCACGTTGAAAGTTTTAATATTATTTCTTATGAAATTCTGTTAACTTGTTTAAAAAAGATTCACTTGAAAAACCTAAGTCTAAGGCTAAGTTTTTAATTTTTCATAGCAAAAATAATTCTGTTGATATTCTAAGAAGTTTTGCACACCTCTTAGTTGTTTTATTTGAATTTTATGTGATTTAATTCTAAAAAATTCAAATTAACACTAATATGACTTAACAAAGTGCATAAATTCTTGCAATTTAAGTGTTAAGCAATAAAAATTATAACCAAAGTAATTGATTTTCAGAAAATATTTATTCTAATTCTGAAATAATCTTGATTTTCTTAAATTGCCTTGACTTAACTAAGTCGACTTTATTGCAAATTATTTCATTGTGTTTTTGTGCAAATATTATTTTATAAAAAAAATCTTCCACTGTAAAATCTTTGCAGAAATAAGAAATCAAATAATTTTCACGTAAAACTGAGTAATCCTCTTGAAAATCAAATATATATTGTTAAAGGAAATTAAAGAATTTTCGTATAAAATCAAATGATGACGTTAGCTGATTTTAAATTGAATAAAAAGGATACATTCTGTTTACTTATTTTTATTGTCTTGTAATAATTTATATTCTGTAAGTTGTTTCGATTATTCATCATAATTTTATTATTATTATTGTTATTATTTTTTCATATTTATTATTCATGAAACTTTAGAAGAAGTTACTTAAAATAATAATAGTAATACAAAGGGAAAGAAGAAACTTTGTAAAATGAGACATTGAAGTCTCTCCCTTTATTATTATTATTATTTTTAAACAAAAACCAGACCTGCGAGTACAAAGTATTTAGTAATTTATTTAGTTTTTTTTTGTTTCTCTATCAAGAAAATTGCTTTTTTTTTTCTTTTTATTTTCTTTAACAATAAGATGACTGATTGTTGAGGTTTTTTTTTTTATTTTCATTTACCTTTGCATCTTTTAGACCTTTATTATTCTTTTTCGTTTATAATATTGTCTTTTATAAAAGACAGAGAGATAAATAAAAATGCATTAAATAAATAAATAAAAACCTTCTTTATGTATTCAGGTGAATTACTTTTGGTATTGTTTGATTATTTTTTAATTGTACGTAATACACCGAGTTATTCCAATTGTTTAAATAATTTGTCGTTATTGTATTTTAGATCAACATTGTTTTTTTTTTTTCAACCCACTGAAATAAGGAATTTTTTCATTGAAATAAACAGTAAACACCTGGTTTTGAGAATAAAATTTCTATTTATTAATTAATAATAATTCCTTTCGTTAACTGTGTGTAGGTTTTTTCTTATATTTATTTTGCAAAGAAAATAATTGAAATTTCTGCAATGAGAGAAATAAAAAGGCAACAAAAAAAAAGGCGCAACAAATAATAAAATTTGTTACAAACGATTTAGTGTGACAATGTCTGACTTAAAACACTTTTTTACTTACAAATGGTTTCGTTATGCAAGTTAATGGGTTTGTTTTTGCATTTTTAATTAAACAGTATAGAGCATTTTCTAATGATTTTCTTTTAAGGTGAATTTACTTAAAGTAATTGACCTTTATTTTCTTATCAATGTTACAAGGTTAATTTTTGTTTTGTGTTAGCATAGGCTAAAGATTATTTATTACCAATTATACTTGGATTTGCAGTTTTGAATCCAGAGCATTTAGCAGCTTCCTTGTTTAGTTTGTTTGTTAAATAAATTCTTAAGCATGTCCACCGTTTTCAAATAACAAATTATTCTCAATAATATAATAATGAATGTAAATACTAGGAAAATAATAATTAATATCAAGTAAAGGAAAACCATTTGTGCAAATATTTGTATATTTAGACAAATTATTAATGTTTTTTTTTCTTCTTCTATTCCTATTATTATTATTATTATAAATATTTTATAAGCTGCCGTATTTTACTTGCAGCAAGTAATAAAAACTAAAGAAAATAAAGAAGAAAAGCATTAAAGAAATAAAAAAAAGCAGAAATTTTAATAAATAAATATTTAAAAAACAACAAAAATTCATTATTATTATTAATAATTTTTTCTGTTATTGCTGTTAATTTAAATAAAGAAAACTTGCTTTTTAAATATATGTTTAATGGAGAGACAAATAAAACAAACTTGTTTTATTAATTAATAATAAAAACGTTTGTAAATAATGAAAACAAAAAAAGCAATAATAATAATAATAAACGACACTTGATGCTTTGCGCTTTGTCTGTTTAATTATCGTATTTATTAATATTAAATTATTTTAATATAAAGACAAAATTCATATAATGTGTGTGAATTTTTCTATCGATCTATCTATCTATCCTGTGGCTATTTGTACAAAGTGCAGTAAAATTAAATGATTGTTTGTCACTTAATTATTACATTAATTGTTGTCTGCAGAGATGATCAATGTATCATTTTTAAGCAATATAGATTAGAAAATTCGATTATTACAATAAGGAAATGTTGTGTCCTTTCGCTTATCAAGCAACTAAGCGATATTAATTTATCAAATAACATAATTATTTATTTCATTTTTTAGTGTTATTATTGTGTTATTATTCTTGCGTTTTGCAACATTGTTTTATGATTAATTTTAATGATTAAAATTTAGTTGAGGAAATTAAAGTTTGCTCTTTCCTTTGTTGGTTATTTTAATGTAACTTCGTGCTGAAAATGATTTATTTTCTTTCAAAATAAGAGTTAATAATTGTTAAAAGATTTTAAATCGCTGATACTTGAGTATAAAATTGTGTGGAGTTGAAATTTGGTCAAGAAAAATTACTGATGTTTGGTTTTTTAATATAAAAACAAGAAAACTATAATTTCCAGAATAGTCTGGAATACAAAAATTACTAAAAACACAGCACAGGATCTAAATTTTTTAAGAAGATCCTATTACAAAATTAAATATTACTTAATCCTTTACTGAAAATACTTATCTGGAAAAATCGACTTAATTAAAATATTTTCAAAAATATTGTCGGCACGTTTCAGAATAATTAAATTAAAGAGAAGAAAAACAAAACACTAACCAAGATGAAACTTATCTAAGTAATAAAAATACGAAATAAAGTTAAAGTTGAAGTAAAAACAAATGATAAAATATTAAATGCACTTAAAGGTTATACATTTAAGTATTTTTAATTCCTGACATCATTTTAATCTTAATATTGGCTAGGGTACAAATAAATTTAGACGAGTTTATCAGTGTTTTTTTTTTTTTCTTTTCATTTAATTATGTTTAATTTCTGCATTATGTGTGACTGTTTCTTTATAATATTATTTCGTTTCGGGTTAGTGGGGTTTATCATAGAAATTAAAAAAAAAAATAATAATAAGATTTTCTTCTGAAATAAAAATAAACAAATCCTAGACCCCGGAGACCTTTTTAGTTAAATAAAAGAAATATTTATAGAGATAAGGGAAAAATACCAATTTTTTTTTTCTGTTTATGTTTTGTTCTCATTTTATCTTTTCTTAAGTCGTTATCGCTGGAGTTTTTTGTTTTTTATTATGTGACTTAAGTAATTCATTTATTGCTTTATTCATTCAGTCACTGATTAATTTATGACGTTTTCTTGTCTTTTTTATATAAAGAAATTTAGTTTTTTTTTTATGGTTTTATGTTGTTATTTAAGTCTGAAATGTTAACTTTTATTTTAGCAAAAAGTCTTAAGCAATAAATGCAGTCGTTTATGTCAGTTAAGCAAAAAATTTAAACCATTTAATTTGTTAAGGCGGTTATTAGTAATTAAAATCTAAAAAATAAAAATATATTATGTTTTAATAATTTATTAATTAAAAAAAATAATTCACCCTAAAATAAATAAACATTTATTAAAGTCTGTGCACAAGTACCATGTTAAATATATAATAAAAATTTAATTATGCGCCGGAGACTTAATTTTTTAGCATGAAATCCAGCTTGTAGTGCAATTTGTTATGGAATTTTTTTTATTATTATTATTATTTATAATAAGGATGGCAGTAGGCTTTGCGACAGAATTAATGAATAAAATAAATAACCGGTTGCGTCGATTTAAGTCTGTAATCAATTGATTGTCTTTTGTTATTCTCTTTAGTTTTTTGTTTTTGTATTTAGGGTGCGTTTAGTAATTTATTTACTTAATTTTTTTTTTTTGTATTATAATTTCTTATTGACAACGCGGATGTTTGCGAAAATAAATAAATTTAATTTTATTTTTTTGTTTCTCTTCATTTTGTATTGAATTCAAACAAATAGTTTTGTTTTGTTCGGTAAGACAGCTGGTATTGGTCTTTGACTTGAGGGAGGGATACAGACTATTATTTGATTGATTTTATTTTAATTAATTAAAATTTATTAATAGTTTCGTTTATTGAATGATGATTTTATAGTGGGGAGGCATAATTATTATTATTATTAATTTTATTGAAAATATTTAAATAAACGCGTCTTCTTTATATAGTTTTTAATTCAGTAAAAAAATTTTTTTATTTGTTTTTCGCGACTTTTAATTTAATTTTGTTTATTTTATGGTTGTTTTTTATTTTTCGGTTTGTTATTTACGGCATGATCCCCCTTTTTTTTCTCTGTATTTTCTTTATTTATAATATTATTGTTCTTCGAATAGTCACTATGTATACAAATTTATTAATTTAAAACAAGAAAATAAAAAAAAAAAAATCGCAGTAGCAAAATAAGCAAAACCAAGTAAAGTAACTTATATGTTAACTCGAGTATAGTAATGTTTATGTTATCGTAACGTAGCAGAAACAGCGTGGCGCGATAACTTCCAAATGTCTCCCTGTATATTCATTTATTTATAATATTTTTCCTTTTGTTTTGTTTTGTTTTTAATTTATTTATTTATAAAAACAACAGCGCCGCGTCCACTGACAATAATACATACAATGTATAAAATTATTATTAAAGAAAAAATAAAAAAAAAATTATAATGGCCATGTTAGCCTTGAAATAAAACCTCTTTAACTTGCTGGATGCCTTCTACTTTGTATCTCTTTCTAATGTTTATTCTTCATTTGTTTTTATTTTGAGTTTCTACAGCCAACATCATTGTTGTAATCAATTTTTTTTTTACTTTGGTTGGTTTTTTTTTAATAATAATATTTGCGATCATCATCCGGCAACAACGAATCGTATACTTTTCGTATTCTTGCTTAACGTACACTGCCATATCAAAGGTATTTAAGTCCTATCCACCATGTACATATAGAGGTTAAGCCATACTCGAAATTCGTACGTTTGTTTGTTTGATTTTAAAACGTAAAATACTTCTTTTTGTTTTTCGCTATGAAAAATGTGACGAGAAATTTAATAAATAACAAATAATAATAATAAAAACCGCGACACGATCATATTTATGTGGTTATTTTTATTTTTTTTATTTTTACCTGCAAAATTATTGATTATTATCTTTATAGCGATCTTTGATTTTTGCCATGTTTTCTTCTTATTGATTTTGCTGCCCGTTGCCAGTGCTATTGCGCATAGAATTAATAAAATAAATTTCAAAAGAAAATAAAAACGTTAATAAATCGTTAATTATTTAATCATAGCGCATGCTTAATTATGTTGCGCAAGCGTACTGGTTTTTATTTTTATTGCTTTTCATATTTATTGGCGAACAACAATGTGTCAATTTCAATCTTGTTTATTTTTTGTCGTCTCAGTTTTCTGGAATAAAAAAACGTTTAAAAAAAAAAAAAACTTTATTGGTGAATGAGCTAAACAAGAAATAAATAATTAAAAATCACATGTGTTTTAGCGTATGAGTCATTTGTTTTCTAACACAAAAACTACAAATAAAATAGCATAAAAAACGAATAAAACATAATTAATGTGATAAAAACGAGAATTAAATGATTCAAAATGCTTGTTTTTTTTCTTGTGTTTCTTCACTCTTATTGGATCTTTGTTATTAATTTTTACAATTTTTTGATATTTAAATGCCAAACATTTGCTATATTTGTGACAAAATTTCCATTCATTTTGCTTCTTTTTTTTTATTATCGTTTTGACTTTTCTGCCGACTTAATGTTTGTTTTTTCCTTTTATTTTGTGACGCCACACGATTTGTCGTTAAAATCGTTAGTCGAATTTAATTAACAAATAAAATAACAGCCTGAAAGTGTAGTGTTTTCAATGTAGTAATCTAAAAAACACCTGATCTTATCTATTTTAATTTTTTTATACAGTTTTATTGTTTTTCACGAAATAATTTTAAGTCAAGTGGCTACTGATGCAGTTTATTGTCTGCATTAACCTAGAGTACAGCATGATTTACCTGCATTTAGTTGCAACCCTGACAAGAAAATTAATTACAGAACAACTGTGACTAGCCTATATAATTTACAAAAAATTTATTAATTAAAATTAAGAATTAAGTCACAAAAAAAAAGAAAATCAAAAAAACATAAATAATTTGCAACAAAGACATTTTTCCATAACGAAAAATAACCGCAACGAAAGTAAATAAACATTTCTTTAGTAATAAATCTAGAAAGAAATTAGTCACAAGAATATTTTTCTCTGTTTCTATTTTTAAATTATACAAAAAAAAAAAATGAATTTACTTTATTTGTATTGCCATAAAATAAATGAACAACGCACCGGAAAATGACATTACAGTAATAAAAACCAAAAAATTAAGAGAAAATTCTATGCAAAGTGCAAATGCGCTCAAGTATAGGCTTCAAATGGTGAAGTTGACTTAATTTTGTTTTTGTGTGATTTCTTCTGTTTTTTTTTAGTACGCTGTATGCATGCATTTTGTATTCATTGTGTCGTTGTCATCATCAAGGAGGTCGGTTTTAATAAAAATTTTCTTATCGTTTTTCAAGTGTGATGTATATAATAGAAAATTATTATTTATTTTGTTTACATTTTCTACTCGGGTTTTTCAAGCCCAAAAATAGATTTATTACATTTTTTTTATATGAAACGAAAATATGATATTAATTTTAATGTAAACATTTGATGAGATCATGCGCGTACAACTTAAATAATGTAACTTTATTATTAATTAAATAAACAAAATGCTTTAAAAATTTATTAAAGGACATTTGTCATAATTTTATTTTTTTAAATAATAAGATGTAGAAAAAACAAATAAAATTAATGATACTTAAGTAAATCTATTTTCTTGTAGATAAAAGAATTCTTTTTTATTTTTCTCTTGTTTTTGACATACAAAACGGGGTTAAATTCTGTCTGCGGTTTTGTTTGTTTATGTTTTGTTAGTTGTAGAAATATTTAAGAAATATTAAAATTGAGGTTTTCTAGCTGAAAAAAGTGTCATAGTGAGTTATGATTTACAAAATTTCACATTGATCGTTAATTTATGGGGATTTTTTATAAGTCTTGTGCCACAGGGGCTTATTTCAGTTATCAAATCTATAACTAATTTTATTAATTACCCTAAAGAATTTTTATGAATTTCAGTAATAAAAATGATATTAATTTTATGGCTAGGAGTATCTTCTGAAATATATATTTAGTAATATAATTAAATAAAATAATAAAGAAATTATTTTTATTTTTATTATTTAAACAATAAATTTCTTCGGGAAACTCCCTAATTTTCTAAATTTATTCTTAATTACCCCTTTTTATTTTTAAATAATATTTAATTGTTGTATTTTGGTTGCAGTTCTAGCCTGCTCAAGTGTTTGCTTCAATTCTAAGAATAATAATAATAAAAAAAGCAATAAAAACTGAAAAACGTTTAAAAAAATAAACAATAAATTAATTAAAATTCATTAAACAATAATAAATAAATAATATTTAATTTCCGCAACTATTTATTTTTTTTTTTGTTTCTTTTTCATTTTACAAAAAGGAAATCTTTATTTAAAAAATAATTCAAATGTCCCCGCTGTACACAGTATTTAAATTAAATATCCCATTAAAATGTTCATTGTCAACGCGACAATTATTTAACGATTCATTATTTAATGCAAAAAAGGAAGATGTGCAATGAAATTATCGTTAAATTTTTAGCAATTATTTGTTTACCTTGACGCGTACGTTATCCGATAACAATAGATATGCCATCTCCTACTTACTACGTTTCATATATACGTGAAATAGACTTTTCTGGCAGAACGAAAAATCGCTATAACTCGAGAAATAAATTTTTTTGAGCCGAACTTTTTACAGGGCACTCATAATATCCTCTAAGGAATATCCCTGCAAGTTTTGAGCGAAATCCAATTTTTTTATTTTTTCGCCAAAAAATCCATACCAACCATCAGGATTTTTTGGAAAAAAAATTTAAATTTTTAAATTGGCTCAAAATTTGCAGGAATACTCTGTGGGAGGTACAGAATCGACTCTGATAACAGAAACTTATCTAAAAAAATTATTTTTCGAGTTATGACCACGGCGGCTACCAGAAATGGTCAAAAATTGTGAATTTGGCACTTTTCTCTGCATTCAACAATCCCAATATTACAAAAGTTTCACCAGACCCTATTGTTTTCTCTGCTAATTATCTAGATAATTTATTTCTGAGTATAAAACACAAAAAATATCAATTGTAGGTGCAGATTTGACTAAATGCTGACTATATTTGTGAAAATACTACGTCCAAGACGATGGTTTCTGGGCATCGCAGACCGAAAAATCGCTGTCACTCGAGAAATAAATTTTTTTGAGCCGAACTTTTTACAGGGCACTCATAATATCATCTAAGGAATATCCCTGCAAGTTTTGAGCGAAATCCAATTTTTTTATTTTTTCGCCAAAAAATCCATACCAACCATCAGGATTTTTTGGAAAAAAAATTTAAATTTTTAAATTGGCTCAAAATTTGCAGGAATACTCTATGGGAGGTACAGAATCGACTCTGATAACAGAAACTTATCTAAAAAAATTATTTTTCGAGTTATAACCACGGCGGCTACCAGAAATGGTCAAAAATTGTGAATTTGGCACTTTTCTCTGCATTCAACAATCCCAATATTACAAAAGTTTAGCAATTAATTATTTGTTTACCTTGAAACCGAAATCAATCAAATTAAAAAATGCTAAACAAATGACAGTTGACAGAGTCTTTAAACACATTTAAGTCACTAAGTCATACGCATTAAGGTTTTTTTTCTTAATTATAAATCACGCGATTGTCTTGCCCCATGCAAAGATATATAGTTTGTCTAGGAATAGTATTTTAGAGAAATAATTTCTATCCAGAGTTTTTTTTTTTTTTGCTATCGAAGTGATCGATTGTAATTTTGATTTTCTGGATAAGAATTTCGTTTCTATCACCTTTTTATTTTTGAACAAAACTATGATAAAATATTCCTTTCTAAAGAAAGAAAAAGAAACATTAATTCTGTATACAGTATTTATGTTTTTTTTTTGTTTTTACATCTATTGTACTAGTTGGCGTCTGCATAGAAAAAAGTTAATTCTGCACCCCCTGGGCTTGCATTTCTAATTACACAACATAGAGAAAAGAAAGGAAAAAAAAACAATCTTTTCTTATTAACTTTTAAAATCAGCGTTCACAGTATGAACTCATCTATTATCCTGTTATTCATAATCCTGTTTATACTAAGTCACATTTTTAAATTGTTCAAAAAAATAAAGCAGGCACTTTGTGTCGCCAGTTATTTCGTCACTTTGATAAGTTTTAAGCTTGGTGTCATTTTCATCGATGTTTTTCTGTTCTCACTTTTTAGTTTATTCTAATATTTTTTTTTTTGCATGATAATATTGCAAGGATTATTCTAGTGTTTTGTGTATTTTGTTGCAGGTGTACTCGTACCCCAAAAATTGTAATTACTGAGGCGACACAACGAAAAAATTTAGATTCTTACAAAACCATTAATCGTTTATTTTATTTTTAACAACAAATCAGATAGAAAAACCTTTTCTAGTTCTCGAGTTCTCATGCGTCCTTTTTTTTTATCATAATTTTCAATTACTTATTGTGATGTTTGTGTATAGTTCTTAGTCCTTTCTTCTTTTCTTGTCACTTGCAAACCCTAAAAATAAAGAATGAACATTTTTCATTTTCTACCTAAAAACACACCATAAAATAAGGATTTTTATGCCTGAAAATAATATTTAATTTATGTTTTATTTATTTGTGTTTGAATGGATATATATATATATATTTTTAAAGAACAAAATAAATAAATAAAACTAATATGGATTCAAACTAGGATCAGATTTTTATTTTCTTTTTCTAAATGAGCACAATACACCCTCGTCGTATTTGTTAAGCAATAAAAGTTTTTTTTTTCTTTTTTAACGTACAAAAAAGAGGACGAAAAACAAATTATGGTTTTTTTTTTCTATAAATTTTTGTTAAAGGAAATTATGATGATGGTGCTAAAATTTATTTTTTATTATTATTTGCCTCATTTATTTATTTTTTTTTGGTCCCTTTTTTCGAGGTTCTTTTCCTTATATAGTTGTGATTTTATTTCTCTCTCCGATACATCAGTTGTAAAATAATAGTTTTAAAAGGTTCTTTGGTTAAATTTAAGGAACAGAGAGATGAAGAAGAAGTAAAAAAAAAACCGTTGAAAGGACCGTAAACATTTTTTTCTTTTAAATATTTTTACTGTGGCTAAATAGTTGAGTAAAAATAAAGAAAAAAAATTTCCTCTTCAGTACGTGTAACCAGAAACCATTCTTAAGAGTTTTATGCTTGCATTTATAAACATCAAAGAATTTTTTTTTTATTTAATTAATAAACAAGTGCAAAATAAGGGTTTTATTTTATTTTTCTTAAGATCTATGTTTGGTTTAAGAATTTTTCTTTCATTTTTATTTAATTTTGTTCTTTAAACATGTGTTAATTGATGTTTGTTTAACATTTTCTTAGAATCATAAAGATTTTTTGGTTTATATTTTTTTCTAAATAAATATTATTCTTAATAAATAAATAAATAAATTTGTTATAAAATTTTGTTTTTTGGTTACAGAAAATCAAAAGACTTCAATGCTTAATAGTAGTGTAAATATGCAACGAACCTGAATTACCACCCTTAAGGGTAAAACATTAAAAATTTATGAAAAAAAAATATAATTTAAATATTTTTTTAATAGAAATCAGTAGAATTATGTTTTAAACGAGCTTTAATTTAAAAATAATCATTAAAGACTAATTAGTGCAAATACACCTAATAAATAAATAAAAATTAAGGATAATCTGGGCGTTTTTAACAGAAAACACAGTACTTGACATTGTTTTCTACGATGGTATAGCTTTTATAGCTACAATTAATTCGTTTTAAGTTACTTAAAGTACTTATTTACCTTTATGTTATTATAAAATAGCAAATTTTAGTAAACTAGATTCTGATTTAGAATTAAAATATTTAAAAATCAATTTCTATGCCGAAAAAGAAAAATTCTTTTAATTAATTAAAATAGAGAATCAATGCCAAGTGGAATTGATGTTTAAAATTGTAAAGAAAAATAAATATAAATGGGTAGATGTTGAACACATGTGTACGTTAATTCAGCTTAACGTTTCTTCAATTTTCTCCTTGTGCTGTTTTTTTTGTTGCTGTTGTTGTGTTGATGATGATGAAGATTTTTTTTTTCTTTATTATTATTTTGCTTTGCTTTTTACATGCGTGGGAACGACGAACATGTGCAAGAAAAAAAGAAAAACATTTTTTTTTCTGTCTTCTTTTCTATAGAGAATATAATTCGTTATATGTTTTTCTGCTGCTTTTATTATTATTATTGTTGATGTTACTGTGCTGCTCCTGCTGTTGTTATTATTATTATTATTTTTATTTTGTATTCACAATGCGTTTATGATTATTTCGTTTCTTAAGCAGAAATAAAATAAAATAATAAAATACTTTTAGCATAAAACATAAATTGAATGGAAATCAATGTGTTAGTTGGCATTTGATTAAATAATAATAATAATAATAAAAGGATGATTTTATGGTTAAAATTAAATAAATTTAAAAAATTAATAATTGTTGCATAAAAAAAGTACCAAGAATTTTTTAATTTTAATAATTTACTGTCTTGAAAAGTAGAAAAAATCAAAGTAAACAAAGAATAAATTGTTTTTCTATAATAAATGTTAGCTGCGCATGCGTCATTAGCTTAAATATTTTTGAAAACAAAAACTAAAGAAACAAAATAATCAAGTTGACAGTTTTATGTAATTTCTACCCCGTTTTATACGGGTTTATTTTATTTTAAATACATTAATTAATAATCTTTTTCTTTTTTTCTTGTTCCCATCGATTAACGATGAAATTTAATTGGAAAGATTTTTCATTTATCCCTTAAGTCATTAAATAAGAAACTAATTAAAAAAAAAAATAGAATAATAAACCGAAATCACAAAATAAATAACGTTAAGGATCGATTCGTTGTAGCATTTTTAAACCCTAAAAAAAAAATGTTCCTAATCAGTGTAGAAACATCTTAAAGAAAAAGAAAAAAAAAAATATGAAGAAAAACTCCGAAATAGATTTATTGTGTTTGGAGTAGCTGATTGGTCGTGGCTCGGTTAAATGTTAACGTTCACATTACTGTCGAGAAAATTAAAGAAAAAAAAAACGTACAAAGAAGGAACTAAGTAAAGGCAAAAGGATAAAAACTCTAAGAAAAACACAAATAACACGATTTGGACAAAGAGAAGAAGATGGAAGAAAAAAATCATTTATTTTTTTTATTAAAGAAATTCGTGTTATTCGAAGATAAAAAAAATAAAATACTTTTTCCATTTCTTGTGGCTTAACAGAGACCCCATTTATGTTGTAAAACAAAAAAAAAAATTAATGGATTTAAAAAACTGACAACAAACGAATTAAGTAACTAAACTGGTTTTATTTTCTTGTGTTAAAAATTTCTGTTTTTATTTATTTATCCCTCATGCTTCGTTTGGTTAAAAACAAAAAATAAATTAAAATCAAAACAAAGCAGGTTCCTTGTTCCCTGCGTCGTCATCAGAATCATAATCATCAGGCAGCGTAATCGTATCATCAGGCAGCCAATGTAATGCCAACTTTAGGCAACTGTGTGGTTAAGCATAAAGTTTAATTAAACAAAAAACTAAGAAATAAATAAATAAATAAATGGCCCATGGGGTTGCATCAACAAGTAATGAATCTCGCACCGAATACGATGTGTAATTTGATAGTTTTTCCATCATCTAACCAACCAATTCATCCTTTATGCCTTCAATTTTTCATTTATTTTATTTAAAAAACAAAACACAATCTTCTTTTTTTATTTTTTTTCTTCATTTTTTTTTTTACGATCAGGCGATTATTATCCTTTTTTTTATTATTATTTTACAGCAACAACCATGGCGTGTATTATGTGTTATAAATGTGTTCGCTGTGTGTTTGCGAGTTTAAATTTTTATCTCATCTCTTGGCTTCATCATCTTATTTCATTTCATTTCATTTTTTTTTTGCATTTTATTATTATTTCGTAAAATGTTTACGAAAGAAACAAAACGAACGAACGAAAATAAATAAAAAAAAGACCAACAAGAAGATTACATTGCTTGATTGCGAGGTTTTATGATTTCATCGTTGCTGGCTTAAAAAAATAATAATAACGAAAAAAATAATGCAGTAATGAAAATTTCACATCTTTGAAATTATTTATTTAAAAAGAAAAGAAAAAAAAAAAAAGAATTGTTGCTTTAAACACTTGTTCGTTGCGCTTTTGCTTCCCCACATAATATCGCATCTTTATACCAAAATAAAGAAAAGAAAAAAACCTCTTTTCTGGTCGTCCTTAATGAGATTTTTGACATATTAGCTACGATTCTGTAGGATTTTCTTGCTTTTTTTCTGTTTATTTGCCTCTTTGCGTATCTTTGTGCAAAATTTTACTCGTTTCGATTCGTAGACCGTAAAGATGTAATTAAGGATGCGGAACTTGTTTAATGTAAAAAAAAAAAATAAAAATATAAACTTGTTGAGTCTTAATGGAATTTTTTTCGCATCAGAATTTTATTAAAAATTATTTTGTGAATTTAAGGAATTTGAGTTTGTTCATTAAAGTTAGGTCCTAGTACTAGCACTTCAAAAAATAGATTATTAAAATAGAAATTTGCACTGAATGGCAGTTTTTATTATAAATTCCAGGACTTTTGTATTAAAAAGTTTGTTTGTGAGGACACACAAATGATTTAACCTTGAAATCAAGGCTTAAATTGCTTCCACCATTAAAATACTTAAGTATTTCTCAACAAACATTATTTATGTTAATTTTATATATTGTATTTTGTTAATCATATACCCGCTAAATGACTTGTCTTGTCTTGTAATCAACATTAATTGCCTTTTTTACTGGAATTAAGTCGCTTTTATTCATTTTTTTTTTAAATTTAAAGTCATTAATGTGTCTTATCCAAAAAATAAAAAAAAAAAAACGTTGCAATAAATTTAAATGTGAAGAAGAGACTGATACCAATGAGGGCAGACATAATAATAATAATAAAAAAATCATCTTAATTAATCGAGTTTTAGGTTTAATTTTTCTTTATGAAAAACAGTTTTTGCTTCTGCTGCTATTCTCTTCTATAGGCATTGCTCAAAAAGAGCTAAGTCAATGTTAAGCAATGCTAAGTTGATCACTAATTAAGGAAGGGAATTTTTATTTATTACATCTCATTTGACCACATGTTGATTTGCTTCGTTTTATTTTTTGTAGTTTTATTGCTATGTTTTTCTCGTATTTTTTTTTTCATTTTAATTATGCGAATTAATGATATTTCCGGTTATCAAAATAAAAAATTTTGTTACTGAATCTGTATTGACTGTAGGGCGACTCATGAAGTGACTTTATTGTATTATCCATCTGTTTTGTAGAAAATTTTTTATTGTTAATTGTATTCAGGGAGATTTATTGTTATTTTGTTGTTTTGTGAATGAAATTTGTATTTCAGAAGCAGTCTGGATTATATCATAGTAGGTTTATAGCTAAGTTAAAAATATACGAAAGCAAGTACTTGATTCTGTAGTGAATTCTGTGTAAAACAAGAAGCTTTTAAAGTTTACTAATGCCAAAACGTTAAACTGAAAATATTAATTATATTTTCTAAATAATAAATATTAATTTTCATGATTTTTCATTAAATTTTCCTAACAAATTCTCGAATTATTCAATTCTGAAAAATAATTATTTTATTTTTTAATATCATTTTTCTTCAATTAAAAAATTATTAAAAAAATAAAAAAACAAATATGATTAAATTAAATTTTTATAAATAAACCGGATACTTATAACTGGTGTAATTTTAGTCGTTTTTTTTTTATTTTGCTTTATATTTTTCAGTTTTTTTTTTAATTTCGTTGAAAATATGATGATGATAAGCGACGGTCTCTAGTGTCGAACGTTGATTATTTTTCAGTATTTTTTTATTCGGTTTTTTTTTTTTAACTAAAATAAAATAAAAATATTAAATTATTTATTCAAACAGATTGCATGTTTTGCTTTAATTAAATTTTTTATAATTTTTTTTTTTATTTAAAACTTCATCATCATCATTTTTTTTTAATGTTTTCAAATCGCTGTTTTGTCGTTTTTTTTCATCTACTTGTTGCCTGACAGTATTATTATTATTATTTAGTTTCTCGATGCTGGTATTTGTTTATTATTATCGATGTTGTTATTAATTTGAGAACCGTACTGGACTAATTTAATTATCTTAAAGTGTCTAGAGTTTTAATTTCATGCTTATATATTTAAATAATAAAGAAAAAAACGTCTGTAAAGCACCTACATGGCATTATTACAGGACAACCCTGAATAAGAAAATTATTTTTAATTTCTATTTTCTGTCTCGATATTATTTAATAACTAAGCGACTTACACACGCTCAAATAACGCAAATTTATCTAATTTTGTTATTTTTATAAATTAATTGTCTTATGCAATACCTGAAAATTGCATAAAGTAAATCTCAAATTCTTTAGATAATCATATTAAAATTCCTTTTAAAAATTTGTAATTTTAATCGAATTTCAGAATTACTCAGAAATTACACGCAATTACTATAAATTTGTTATTCTTTTGCTTAATTTAATCAAATAATTATGGAATTTTTATTAAAATTCCAGACGGCCTGAAATCACCAATCTTTATAAGAATCTATCTAAATAAGAAAAATAATAAAAATCAGCCAGTAACATAGTTAAAAATCAGAATAAAAATTATTTTTTCTTTAAAAATTTAATTTAAAAATAAAATTCTAACGCAATAATGTTTAGAGATAATTTTTTCTCATTATTATAAACTGAGGAAAACAATTACAGAAAAAACTATTTTGTTTGTTAATTTTCAGTTGATGATAAACGAAATTAATCAAGTATAGGAAGGAAACTGTACAGTTGATTTGAAATTGTTTTCTGTATGAGAAAAATATTATCATTTTTCCTTCTTTGTTAATTAATTAAATTTTATTTATTTTCTCATATTTGAAACATTATCGTGTTACAGACGATAGAATAAAATTTATTATTTTTTCACAAAGTCAGCAAATAGCCAGCCTAAATGGCGACAGAATAATGGTGATAAGAGTCTTATTTTGTTTAACATTAATATTACTGTGGGGGTGGATGTGTTACAATTTTTTTTTTATATATTTATTCTTATTTCTGTAATTAAATACAAGAAATTCATAATAAAAAAAAATTTGATAAAAGAAATTATGATAAATAAGCAGAAAATAAATATATTTTATGGTGGAAAATTATAAACAAAAAATAAAATTTAAATTAAAACGCAATAAGAATTTAATATGGATGAAAATGTTTATTTAATATCTGATTGAAATGCAGAACAAGGAGAAGAAGAGTGTCAAGTAACTATGAAAACCCTAGAGATCAGAATATAATAGAAATTTCGGTAATAGTCTGTAATTTGTAGAGAAACAATTATTCTAAGTATGTAGAGATGAAATTCTTATTACAATGATTTTCAGCAAAGAAATATCGTTTTGTTGACACTTTATCTTCTGCTGATGCTGTTATTAATATTCTCTAGAAAAAACCAGTTTAAAATGTCACTAGATTCTCTTAAGACAAGAATCACAATTGTTCCAGAAACCTATTAATCACAATTTTACAGTTTTTACAGTACAAAGAAAAAAAAATCAACAGAAACCTAGTAAGAAAAATCAAACAATGATTTTAAATCAGACAATTGTCCTTCGTTGGTTTAAAGACAAAAAAAAAAGAAGAAGAAACTAAACGACTGAATTAATCATTTAACAAAAGTCTTCGTCGTCACCTTATAGTTATTTTAAAAAATCTACATAAAATTCTTAACCAAATTCAAATTAAAACAAACAGAAAAACGCACGTATAGCCGCCAGTTTATTGTTTGTACAAAGAAATTGAAAAGAAAAGAAAAAACAATTTTCTTGAGGGATAAATAAATATTTTATGCGTGTGTTGTTTACGTAAAAAGGAAAATAATAATAATAATAAAAATAATACATATTTCTACTTAGAATAAAGAATTTAAATTAACGAATACAGGTACTCGAGAATAAACGTGTATTTAGTCAGACAGTCACAGTGGAAAGAAAAAAACTGAAAATAAATAAAGAGAATTATGCATTGTACTTTCTGGATGTTATGTTGGTTTTCTTAAGTTAAAAAAATATAATAAAATACTAAAGACAAACATAAGACGGTTACAGTAAAGGCTTGTTATAACAAATCTTGTTTGCATTGATAGAAATGAAGGTAGCAACGCGTTCATGAAATGATTGTATTTAAAAGAGGAAAACAAATAACAAGACAGCACTGTGACTTAAAGTAAAAAAAAAAACAAAAAAACAATTTGTAATCGCTGTGTGGTAGTAATAAAAATTATTATTGGTTGTATATTGTGGTTTAGATAAACAATTGAATGGCAACGAAGATGACTTGGACGTGCCACAAGCTATAACCACATATAACTGACTATCATCAGACAGACAAAGCATATTTAAAAAGAAAAAAAACTAAATATGTTTTAACCCACAATATAATAAAATTACCTCACCCATTGGTACTATGCATCCGCGAACACAGTCTCATTCGACTCTGTCTTTATTATAAAATTAAGAATATTTATGCGTCGTAAATTTAATTAAAAAAAATATATATTCATTTGTTACTTAAAACACAGTAACGACTGTTTACGCATAATAATTTTTATTTTTTTCTTAAGTCACTTAAGTTAACTTGTTTTATACCATGGACAAAAAACAAAAAATAAATTCACTAATAGATTTATAACCAAAAAATAAATAAATATTATTTACCTGTTTTTTGTGTTGACATTTTAACGCGTCGCCTTCATCCGTTTCGATTAGATTCGATAAAAATGAAAAAAAATAATAATAATAATAAAATATAATTAAATTAAAACTTAATTTTGCTGAATAGTTTTTTTTGCTATTTCATTTTTTTATACTTTGCTAGCACGTTTTTTTGTTGGTATAATTTAATAACAAAAAATTTATTCAAATTAAATCATTTTTATTTGCCACTTAATTTATGGCGTTTATTTTTAATTAATTTTTATTTTTAGCTTTAAAAAAACTTTATTTTATTTGTTTTGTTACATATGGCGCCCCCGAATTGGGTTTTTCTCACTTATTTTGTTTAAAATAATTAATAAAATTATAAAGTTTGTTTTAATTAGATCGTTAAATTTGTATCAAATCAGTGCAGTCTCGATATTCCGCTGATGGCAAGTGAGAAAATGTATAAAAAACATGAAAATGTTGACTGTTTATAAGTGCGTGCGCAGCTTATCTCTCAAACAATATATATCAAAACATTAGAATACACATTTTTACCGATAAATGTTTCCGCATCAAGCTTTTTAGCATTAGCCAAGCAAACAAAATTCCTTGTAAATAAATTATCCACAACAACAAAAAAAAACCTAAAGAAATTAAATATTCTTCTCTATGAAATAATAATTAATTAATTTAATTTTAGCTTAATTTGTTTGCTTTATTTTTTTCTGCTTTCAGGTAATTTTCCATTTCATAATCAAATTTAATTTGATCTTAAAATAAAAATAAAATAAATAAATTAATTAAAAATAAAATAAACAAAAAAATAGAAGAATATTTAAAAAAAAAAAAATTATTACCTGACTTAAATTCAAGGTGAACAAGATGGAGTAAGCGTGCGCAAACTAGTACGTAAATCTTCACACACGAAATCAACAAATAAAAAAAAACGCTTAATTTCTTGCTCGTTTTTTTACGCATATAAGCCAAACGAATTAAAGAAGAAAACACAAATAATTATTGTTATTTATATATTTCTAACTAAAATGAATTAAAAATTAATTTTCGATTCATAAAAATAAGGAAAACAAAAATTTAAGCCAAGAGAATACAACAATACGAAAAACAAAATGAGTTGTGGCGTAAAAATAAATCCAAAAAAAAAAAAAATTGCTATCACGTAATTTGAAGCAAAAAAACAAAATTAAGTCAAAGAAGAGCCTCCAAAAGTCTAATTTTTTATATCCGTGTTATTTAACCTGACTTAACTGATCTATGCTTCTTCTGTTTCACTTTCTTGTTTTTTTTTTATAGTTTTGGAATTTAATTTTCTGATTAGAATAAACGCGTAATCAAAACGAATACCAAAAAGAGATGACTTAGCTTAAGTAAGGTAAAAATATAAATAACATAAAATATTGTGGTCATAGGGCTATAGAACTAGTTTTAAGCATTTTTCACTCTCATTTACTTGTTGTGTGTATGTTTTTTTTCTTTCTTTAATTTATTTAAATTTAAATAACATTTTATTACAGAAAAATAAAAATAAAATGGTAATAAAATGTCTTTTTGTTGTGTATATTTCTTGTTGCTTAAATTTGACTTAAATAAGCACATAAAATAATAAAAATAAAAAAAAAAAAAATGCAAAGAAACCAGTAAAATGAAATAGAAACTGATTTATAAAATAAAAATATTATTTTTTGTTTATCTAATCGAGGTAATACAGTGGAATCCGTATATATACGTTGTATATGCGGACGTATTTTTTTTTTTCTACTTGGATCAAGATCAACATCATTAAGAGAATAATTTAATATTTATTTTTAATTTTTTTTTTTTTATTCATATTTGCTTTGTTAATTTCCAATTGATTGAGGTGATGCTCTTTAAATTATTTATTTTGTTTTTTTCTTTTTATTATTTATGTATAATGCTAGGCTACAAGGTGCTTTGTTTTTTCTATTTATTAGAAGAGCTTTTGTTCGTTTTTTTTTGATATTGTTTTGATGGTTTTAACGTTACTTTTTTTTGTTTTCAACAAGTGTTTTGTTATTCCATGTAGGGCTCTATGCTACTTTAATATTAACGCTTTATTGATTTTTGTTTTGTCATTATTAAGTAAAAACTTAAACGCCTCGAGACTATTTTAAATGAATTCTCTAGACAAATTCTTGATTTTAGAAATGAAGAAACAAAATTACCATTAGAAGTTTATATTTTTGTGAAGGTTAAATTTTATTTACTCTAATTAAGTTCAACGAATACAAATCTTTTATTTAAATTAAATGAATATCCAAATATATTTTTATTATATTGCTCAAAAAAGCACAAAATTTGAAGTTTGAAAACACAAACTTGAAAAGTTTACCAGCGAACAGCATTCAAAACGAATAATCTTATAGAAATTTGAATTAAATAACCATTTAATGTACATTAAGCTTTAGCAATAAACAAACCACAAAACTTGAAAATAAAAATTAACGATTGTAACATCTCATGCCCCACCAATGCCCCCTTAACGTACTTAAACATTTACTTAATCATCTTGTCTTATTCTTTGTAAAATTTTTTATGCTGTTGTTAAATTTAACTCCCCCTTTTTATATATAAATATATATATTCGCTGTCATTCCAGTTGTCCTTCACATATGATGATTTTTATATATATTTATATATTATTTCATTAAGCAAACTTCATCATACGGCAAAATAACCAACAAGACACACCAAAACAATAAACACGCAGTTAAAGCAAAAAATAAATAAATATGATTTGATGTTACTTTTGTTGCTTTTTGTTCATTTTCAATATAAAATACTATGGTAAAAAATGTGCGCGCGCAACTTAAAATCTCAAACAAGCGCAGAAACAAAAATATAATAATAATAAAAGCATAAAAAAATAAGGTGTGATGTTTATTTCGTATTTTAAAGATATATATTTAATCGATTTTAATAACAAAAAAAAAAGGTGACTTAGCAAAGCAGTCAGTGATGGTGTTTATCTTTATTATTAATTTTAATTTTTTTAGATTAACAGCTGATTCACTTATTATTATTTTTCAAGAACATTAAGTCACTGTATTTATTTTTTTATTATTATTATTATTCTTGATTATTTATTTTTATATTTATGTTTGAAAAAGCACAAAAAATATAAAAAAAATGTAGAATTTATTTATTTATTCTTTCTTAGAAAATCAGAAAATAAAAATATAAGCAAATTCATAAACAGAGCATGACTTGAATTTTTAAAAGTTTATTTTGTTCTTTTTTTCTTCACTTAAATTCTGCTTTATCCTCATATATATATATTGAATGGGGTTTTTGTTGTTTTTTTTTTGTGTATTTTTCTTTAAAAAAATATTTTTATACTGCTTCTTTTGGCTGCGTTTAGCAAAAAGAAATAAAAATGATACGCCATCTTGAATTAAACACGAACATCATTAAGTCATGTAGCTTAAGTCATGAAGTAAAGATGAAAAAAAAAATAAAATATACAGAAATTAACTAGAACTAGGCCTGATTCTTATACAGATTGCATCGTGTTTATTCTTTAATGAAAGTAACATAAAAATAAGAAAAAATTATTCACAAGCAAAGGAATATTATTTTTCAAACAAAATAAAAACGCTAAATGAAAAATAATAATAAAAACGGATAAAAAATAAGAAAAAAAAAAAGAGAGGAAGAACTCAAGAAGATTGTAAAATAAGTAAAGTTAAATGAAAAAAAAAAACGAATTTATTTATCCCACTGACACAGAATCTTAATTCTTTTGCTTATTATTCTTTCGTCTTGGCGTTTTTTTTTTTTACTTTATTGTTAAGTTGTTCGTTTTCGTTTTCTTTATTCTTTTCCATCTTCTAGCTTTATTCTTTTTTTTTCTTTCTATTTCTTATTATTTTCCCGTAAGATGCCTTATTTATTTTTCAATTCAATAAAATCTAATTCTGCAATTAAATAGCACAAAAAGCAAAAAAAATAAAAAGGTAACGTGAAGAAGAATCGAGAAAAAAATAAAATAAAAGGTAAACGGAAAGTTATTCAAAATGGAAATAATAATGATGATGAGCCATCAACAGTACAAACGTCTTTTCTGTTGAAAATAAAACAGCAAAAAAAAAAAAAAATCACTTGAATGAAGGTAGAACAGTAGAAGCAAGTTAATCTGAATAAAATAAATTACTATTTTTAAATATTTAATTAATTAAGAAAGTGTTTTTCTGTTGTTGTTTTTTTTTTTTTTTTGAAGCAACGACAACCACTTTATAACAAACCATATATGCGCTTATTTTATTCATTAATAAATTAATTTAAATTATTATTTATTTATTTAAGTGATTTTTCTGCCTTTAAAATATTTAATTTTATTTCTGTTGTAACCTTGTTCGACTTTTTTTTTTTTTTTTTTGCTTTTTGAATTTGTATTTAATTAATTTTTTTTTTTTATAATCTGTTTAACAATTATATTGAGTTCATATCCTGTTGTTTATTAGCAATTTCTTTTTGCCGTATTTTTATTCAAAATATTATTTTATTCGCTAATTGATTTTTGAGATATTTTTTTGGATTTTGTTGCAGATGATGTCATTTTATGAAGAAAAGACATTTATCGTTGCTTAAAATGAAGATTATTACTTTCTTATTATCCTGTTTAATGATGTTGTTTTGTTAGTTTTTTTTCTTAAATTAAATTACAACAAACTTCAATGTGGTTTAAATACAAAATATTTCTTTTTTTTTATTACTTTGCAAATATGAGATATAATTAAATATTTTAAGTTATTTTCTTTTTTGTTAATGGGAAGAATGTTGTTGTCACCTTATATAAGCGAAAAATTAGCTTGAAAAAAAGTCAATAAACCAGTAAAAAGTTATTTTATTTTAAAATGCAATGTGTCCAGCTTCAGCACGCTTACATTTTAAAACATAGCTTAAGCTTTTCAACAATAGTTTCTTCATTTTATTTATTTTAATCGTAATTTAGACATTATACTGTTTTTAAACCATTTAAATCCAATCTAGAAGTCTTTTCTCATTTAAAACAAATGAAAATCCTAATACACATAATTACCAGCTTACGTTAAGTAACACGTAATACAGGTGTCACAATATCGTCAACAAAATATGTAACAAATAATTAATTTTTTTTTAACATTAAGACGAGCTAAAAAATAATAATAATGGGAAACAGCATTATTATTGTTTTTTCTAATTAAATTTTACAACTAAGTCACTTATCGTAAGCTGAAAATAATAGCAGCAAAAAAACACCATCAAATTTCACTTTCTACAAAAATTTCAAATTTAAAAATCATCAAACGAAAGAGAAATAAATAATTTAGAGAAAAAAAAAAATAAATATTCCATTAAATAACAGAAAACTAGCTTAACGATGGTGATCGTAAGCAACGAAATAAAACAACAACCTGAGCTTAATGATGATGATAAATCACGCGATCATGATTTTTTCTTATTTTTCACTCAAAAAACTTTCATTTTCAAAAAAAAAAACGAAAATAATTTAATTAAAAATTAAATAAGTGAAAAAAATTACCAAAATTCATCTGTGATGTTGTAGAAATGATCAATAAAATATGAATTCCCGTAAAAAGCTCAATGTTTTTCAAAGTGTGACCAGCTTTGTATTGTCCTTAACCTTTTAACTTTAATTTTATTATCTTTTGTTTTATTAAGCGTTTATTCTTCTTTTAGCAAATAAATGTTTTCCTCTATTATGTTGATTTTTGCATTAACAAAAAAAAAAGTCATTGTCGCTACTTAAAATTGTTTCTTTATTGCTTTTTCGCAACATATTTGTTTTTTTTCTGCATTTGTATGCCTCGAATAATAAAACCCGTGCTTAAAATGATAAAGCTTTTATAATAATAAGTTTATTTCTGCTAAATAATCAACTGTTAAACATAAATACATTTAGGTACGTAGCTTTTGAATATCAAAATAAAGCTAAAAAAAATTTTCTCATAGCGCTAATAAAAGAAACAAATGTTTTGTTTTTATTTTGTGTCGAAAAGCATCGAAAAAAAAAGCCATGAAAATTGTTGAAAATGGGGTCGTCAGTCCCCCAGTATGCATTTTAAATAAGAAAACATAAAACAAATAAAATTAAATAACCTTTGGATAAATAATTAAAATAAAATACAAAAAAAGAAGAATTTAATTAAGTCATAAATAAGTCGTTTCGTTGCTGTTATTGCTGGCAGTGGCCGCTCGCTCGGTTGATTGGTGATCGACCGATAAACATATATATATTTTTAAACTTTATTATCTTGCATTTTTTTCAAAAAATGTGTATTTTAGTAAAATGTAAATAATATTTATAATAATAATAATAAAATTAATAAACAAACTAAACGATCAAATGACCATAACCTCAAAAGCGTACAACGCACTACACAAAATGACAAAAGTGAATCGACTTAAAGACTTAAGTCAACTTAATTTTACTTAACAATATCGACATGTAATCAATTTTCTTTACAAATTTTATTTTAAATTTTTTTCTTTCCGGTTATTTATTAAAATGCACGTGGTGGTATATACTCTGCGAAATTATAATGAAAATGAAATTTTTTTAATTATTTTACGTAAGAATTTTGTCGTTAATTATATTTAAATATAAATTTGACTTAATGAATACAGTTTTTTTTTTTGTGATTTTACGTTTGTGCGGCTGAATAAATAATTTTCATTGAAAAACTAAGTACTTAAGTCAGTTTAAATCATTTTAAGTCACTGGAAATTTTTACGAAAAATCATGAGAAAATATTTACGAAATAAATCTTCTAGAATCTGGGTATAAAGTAACCTAAACAGCAGTAAAACGTCTCGTAAAATTCATTCAATAACGTTTTATGTTATCAGCAAATGCATAACACCATATATTAGTTGCTCTAGAAATAACACACCATATAGATATTGATTAATATTTTTTTTTCTATTTAAGATTTAATTTTATTTACTTAAATATTTCCAAAAAAAAAAAAAAAAAATATTTATTTGTTGAAATTTAAATTTAATCAACGACAACAACTTCTTATCAGAGAGCTAAACAAATATTAACAGAAAAAACTTTCAAGACTTCTTCTTCGTCTTCTTTTCATTTCATTACATTTTTTTGTTAATTTCTTTTTAAAATAAAATTTCTTCGTTTTCATTTTTCTTTGCGTTAAAATATAAATAAATAAATAAAATATGTAATAAATAACAAACAAAAAATATCTATGTGTTTAAACACCTCGACGACATAATCACTGTGTTATCGAGGTATATGCTGGCTTATCAACAATTTATTTACCTATTTTTACTGAGTTATTTTTATTTATATTTTTTTTTACATTATTTGATGAACAATAATAATAATTTATTTATTTAATTATTTATTTTTCAATTCACTTTTATAATTTCTCCACGGTTTGTGTTGTTTTTATGTCTTCCGCATTTGTTTAATTAATTAATTTTTGCTAAAGAAATAAAAAAAAAACTAATTTTTATTTCCGGAAATGTAAACAATTTTATTTTATTTAATTATTTTTTATTATTTATTAATTAATTAAATTTAATAAATTAAAATTGAGAAAATTATTGATTGAATTTTTTACCTACTTAAGTATACAAGTTATTTGTTTAATTAAGTCACTTAACTTAAATTAAACATCACTTTAGCTAGTAGTATTAAGTAGAAATGAAGAATTTTATATTATTTTATTAGGGTGTGTGCTAATTTATTTAATTTAACTTAATTATATTAAGTAATTAAAGTAGCTTTACTACCTAAGAATTTTTAAAAGTTAATTACTTGATACTTGTCTTAATTAAATCTTTAAATTTATGGCTCCATAAAGTCACATTGAACGTCTATGCATCTTACTTTATCCATTGATGCACTGATCCACTAATCTCTCAAGATTACAAAAGCTCTTAAAAGCTCTTAAAAGCTTAAGTAAAAATATAACACAAAAAACAAACAAAAACTACCTAAGCAACAGTTTTGACGAAGAAAACAAAACCCGGCATTACTAGTACAGACCCTTGATAACACAGAAAAATAAACAAATAATAAATACAGAAAATTAACTAAATAAACAACAGATTACAACAAGAAATTTAATTTTATTTCTAAGTAAATAAAGAAATGTCTTATCAAAAGTAATAAAAAAAAAAATGCAAACAAACAGAAACTTTTAAAGTAGAAAATCGGAAAAAAAAAATAATCGAATAATAAACATTTTAGTGCTTTTAGTCCTTAAACTATTTAAACATTGAGCTCTGTATTAGCACTAAAGTGTTATTTAAACAAAGATATATAAAAAATAGCAGAAATTTTCGTGATAATATTGAAAAGAAAAGATCTTTGTTTGGTTAAACAAATTTTAAAAAGAAAATAAACTCGATATAGATGATTAAAGGACTTTTAGCAACAAAAATAGTAACTTCGATCGTTACCTTGATCATTGCCTTTGAACAAACGCAATAGATAAGCTATTAATTGTTTACTAAACGAAAAACATATTAATATTAATAACAGACGAGAAATTTTCTTCATCTTACTTTAGCAAATAAAATAAACGAAATATTAGAGACGAGAAATAATAAAAAATAAAAAAAAATTGAATTAAATATTTACAAATGGATAAAACATGGCAAGAAACTATAATAAATATTTACTTACTAAAAGAAATGTAAAGACGACAACAGGCAATGACGATGTACATATAATTATATATCGAAGACGACAACGACTTCGACAACAATCGCAAATTAAAAGGTAAATAAGATACACAGACACAGGATGGACAACGACAACGTAAAAGCAGAAATGTTTTTTTTTTTTTATCAAAAAAAAATAATTTATTTAAATAAATAAAAATCAATCCATCTGTGATCAATTTTATCTTATCATATTCGTTTGTTTATAGACAAATATTGATTTTTTTTTTGTGACATGAAAATATACAAATTTATTGCGATGATTTCTCACTTTTGTAAGAATCAATCAAATCAATTGATTTTCAACAAAATAAGTTTTGATTTTTTTTTTTTGTTATTTTTATTGCGATGTAACTAGAGGGAATTTTGTAATGTAAATAATTGCCCATTTCGTTGGACAAATTTGACTGTATTTGGTTGAGAAAAATATTTACTCAGCCCTGAGTAACGTGTGTCAAAATTGTTGTTTTTGTTGATTTAAAAGAAAATTATTTATAAATATCTTTGATTAAATAAAAGATTAATAATTTTGTGTAAATGATCGAATATTAATCTGTGATTGTCGGTATTCTGAATGAAGGAATTTTGAATGAAAGCAATCTGATTGAAGGATTTCTGAATCAAGGAAATCTGATTGAAGTAATTTAGAATAAAGTAATTTTTAGTGAGGGTATTTTGAGTGAAGGAATTTTGATTGAAGGCAATCTGAATAAAGGAAATCTGATTAAAAGAATTCAGAATGAAGGAGTTAAATAAACTTTTGATGATATAAGTTTGCCTTAGAAATATACTAGTAGTTAGCAGAGTGTAGGACTTTCAAAACTTGTTAAAAGAACTCGATTTAAACACATTTTATCTAAGTTATAAGTATAATTCGTCGAGAAGTTTCAAAAAGCTACATTTCAGGAATGGTACTTTCATAAAAATTGCTGAAAAAACAATCAAATTTTTTCGTAAATCTGCAAATTTCATTATCTTAAACTCAGAAAAAACTTATCTAACTTTGAAGAGATTCTACAAAACAGTTTAATTAGAATTTCAGAAGTGATTCAGGAGCATAAATATTTGTTTAATCATTGCTGTGTAGTTAGTTATCGTTTGTTAAGAATAAAATAATTAAATACGTCACATTTATACAAATTTTAATTAATAATTACCAAACGGATTCTCGTGACCAGCAAAAAAATAAAATAATTCAACAATAAAAACAATGTATAGCCTATAATTTAATTAATTAATTTTCTGTTATTATAATTATTATTTTTTTATTTTATTTTTTATCAATTAAAATGTGACTTTTTTTTTTTGCAATAATATTTTTTTTTTTTTTTGCTATTAAAAAGTGAAATTTAATTATTTTATTTTTATTTTGCTGTAAATATTCATATATTTAATGAAAAAAAAAAAAAAGTTAAATGTCATCGTTCTGCGGTTAATCGTTATTACTGATTATAAAATATAAAAAAAAAAAAAATATGTCATTGTTGGCTTATTATTTTCAGCAAAGTCACGATGTGAAAATTTTAATAGAAAATAAATTTAACAGAAGCTAATTACATAGGCTACATTATGTGTAGTAATTTTTTGTCTACTCTGTACACTGTGGTACTAACTATACAGTACAGACGGAAGTTGTGCAATAAACCATATACAGAGAGGAATAAACAAAAATAATGATTATTATTATTATTATTTTGATTAATGTTGTTTATATACTGTTAAATTGGATAAAATTATTAAAATTCTTTCACTTTTTTTTTTTTTTTTGTTATTTTTACTGTGCACAAAACAAAACAGTAGCAATAAAGTTGTAATAATCGAATATATAAAAAATTAGCATACAAATCACTTGTTTAAAAAATAAAAAAATAATTGACAAAAATTGCGATGAACAAACGCTATTTAATTAAAATTATATGAAATTTCTGTCACATTTACATTGTATATAAAGACTGTGCTTGCGCCAATAACTTATTAATTATTAAAACAAAACAGCAATCTGTAGCGTCTTTTTCGCCATTTTTTCATTAATAAATTATTATAAACGACGAAATTATTTTGTTTTTTCTCTCTTTTAAATTTATATTCGAAAAATATAAAAGATAATCATTTGCTGATCTTGGATGCTTGGTTGCTGCTAGTTTTAACTTATTTTTTTTTTTTGCTGCTTTTATTGACGTCATTATTTATTTAATTAAACAAGAAAAATAATAAATGTTTTCTTGGTTTTTTTTTTTCTTATTAATTAAGTTAAAAATATATATTTTTAAAAAACAAAAACCAAAAGACGATAATTATTACCAAAATCGTTGTTTTTTTTTATAGAAAATAAAAGTTTGAAAATGTCACATAATGAATATTTAATCAGTTTTTTTTTTTTTTCGTTGTCGTCGAACGAATTTTATATATATTTTTATTATTTATTTATTTATTAAAATGAGAAAATATATATATTTATTAATAAATAAAATTTTCTTGTCTTTCGTAATAATAATAATAATAATAATAATATTGGTAATATTATTATAACCTAAAATTGATTGCTTTTATATTTTTGAAAATTTAGTTAATAATTTTTCAACTGTTAGTTAGCATTTTTTAATCTTAATAATGGTTTTTTCTTAAGATTTAATTATACTAGTACAGGTAAATAAGATAGTTAAGTGGTTTTATGGAAATTAGTCTGCATATTTTGTATTATGATGCTGTAAATGCGCATTATACATGAGTCGTATTTATTAAGAATATCCACTTAAAACCATGTAGAAAACAAACTACATACCATTGTACAAATTAAGTCCTTTATGTTATTTTATTGTGTTTTTCTTCTATGTTTATTAACATTTAATCTGTTTACAAATATTTAAATTAACTACAAAACACCATTAAACATTTGTTCAACCATTACAATAATATTGAAATTGAATTTATTTTTTAGAAAACAAAACAAAAACCAACTAATTGAAATTATCATCAAGTCTTTTGTTTTTATATAATAATAAAAATGTGACTACATGTTTGTTTCATTATTATTATTATTATTTTATTATAAATTCAAACCAGGATGTTTCACCGGTGTCCATATTGTTCACAATTTGTTTATTCTTCTGTTATTATCTTACTATACTAAATATTTACCACACTTAACATGACTTAACTTGAAAAAAAAAACAGAAAACAATTGAAAATAAATATGGTGGATTAATGGAATGAAAATAAAAGAAGTTGAATAAGTAAGAAAGAAAAAAAACCTCCCCATATGCTTTGTTTTGTCTTGTTGTTGACTTAAATCAGTCTTTTTTTCTGTTTAACGCATTTACTTACTTTACGATGCTAAGGTGACGTGATTTGATTTTTTAATTAAAATTCTCATTTATTGCTTTAATTTTCTTTCGTTTTATTTATAATATAATCATAAAATTCTTCAATGGTTTTGTTGAATTTTGTTTTATTTTTCTATACATTCAACTAGAAGACGTTTAACAAAACGAAAAACACTTTGTACATTTCAATAAAACACGTATTATACATTTGACAAAGTAAATTAATAAATAAAATAAACAAACACCTGTCTGCTATAAGCTTAATAAAAAAAAAATAAAATAACAAAAGATTGTCTCGCCCGCATACTTATCGGGAGTTTTTTTAATTTTTCTTATTCAACCGCGTCGATGGTTTTTTTTTTAATTATTTTTTTGATTTTAATGTGACGCTACTGTAGCTACATTGAAATTTTTATTGAATAGCAAAAAAATAATTTATTGCGTTTGTATAATTACGAAATAAATAAAAAATGCAGCTTAAACTATGCAATGTGGATGCTGCTTTAAAATTTTCAACAGTAAAAAATATTTGCGCAACAATCATGACGTTAAACGTGAAGAGAGATGAAAAAAAAACGACAAAATTGCATCATTTGATTCTTCTGCAATTTATTTCTTGTTTTTCTTTTAGCGCTTACCTTTAATGACGTTATTTTTTTATCTTTTTGGTTTTGCTGTTTTCGTTTTTGTTTCACTTTTATTACCTTTTAAATGCCATTCATTTATCATTTACATAAAGTAAGATAAAACTAAAAATTACTATCATTACTGTGTCAAATCATTAATTAAACTTTACATATTAGGCATAGTGTCTGTCTGTTGGTATTATTTGTTTGGTTTTTAATCGCATTTTTGTGCTTTCTGTTGTCTTTTGTTTGTTGCTTTAGCTTTTCTGTTGTTCTTTTATTACTTGCAGAGACATTAGAAGAATGATTATTGATTTTTTCTTTAATTTAACCCATTTCTATCATTATTTAGAGAATAATTCCGACAGCTTTCTCATGTTCAGATTTATCAATTAATCAATATATATATTTATAAATAATTATTTACCTGTAATAATATTCATTTAACACGACTTAAGTTAATTTACTTCAATTAACTAAAAACTCAACGACATAACGGAGAAAGTATACTATTTTTAATAATGAAAAATATAAAAATGTTTGTCTACCTTAAGTCACTTTTAAATTAATTTTTATATTTTAAGTCATAATTTTTTATATTTATGTTTTTTTGTTTTAATCAAGTATTGCTTTTGTTTTGTTTTATTTATTTTTTTTCGTATTTCATTAAAAAACAAATGCGCGAGTTATGTGTTATCGTTTTTTGTTTTTTTTTTCATTAATTTCGCTTTTTAATCTAATCGCGCATATAAAAACAATTCAATTAAAAAACGTTGTAAATGTTAAGTCAAGTTTTTATTTTATTTTTTTTTTAACTTTTGTAAATTATAAAACACTTGAGTAATTTGTTATCAAATATATGTACATATTGCTTTAGTTGTCATTTTCTTACATTATTTTACTTTACTTAACTTTTTTCTTCTTTTTCTTATGTTTTTTTTTTTTTTTTTTGTTTTATTTAATTTTAACTCAACGTTTAAGTTTTATTAATTTTTTTTTTTGTTTTTTTCTGTTTGATAAGATATTTCGAAAATCTAATTTTCATTAATTTACGTGTTTTGTGTTTATTTTATTTATTTTGTTCGTTTGTTTGTTGGTTAATTGCTGTCATTGCATTTTAAGCGTTTATGACCGAAAATAATTTACAAAAAAAAAATGTTTTTTTTTTATCAAGAAAAATGAATTAAATAAAAAAACAAAAAAAAAAAACCAAAAAATAAATTTGTTTTTCGATAATAAATTCAACAACAACGTGATATAAATTAATTAAGTGCACGTTTCGATCATAAAATATAAAAAGAAAAAATAACAAAAAAGCATAACAAATGAAAAAATATTGTAATTGACTTAACTAAGCCATATAAAACTAAGTCGACGAAATAAATGAAAGTGAAATTTAGTAAATAATGACGTCATTTGTTATTTTTAAGTATAAATCGCATTATTGCGTGTTATTGATGCTGCTACAAATGCGTTTTGCTCTCAGCTTGTGCATTTTCAGTATTCTTTTCTTGATTTTCTTGTTTTTCAATCAATAATTTCTTATTATACAAAATCATTAAGTGCATTTTTACTTTTCATTATATTCATTTCGTTGCCCTGGATTATTCCTGTTATTTTGTTTTATGTTTTTTTTTCTTTACAAAGCAGCTTAATTTTAGTTTTTAGTATCTGTGTTTTGTCTTGTTCTGCTGCACAGTTGATTGAATGAAAAGATTACTGTTTTTGTTTTATTTTATTTTAGTAATATAATAAAAATGAAAGTGTTGTAATTAACAATCAATTATTAATTTAAATAACAGGTAAGCGCGCGGTACACCTATTACACCTTTCTATTTCTTTTGTTTTTTTTTTTAATTATAAGTGGTTTTATTTAATTTTTGGTTTTTTGATCTAAATAACACGCTATGACTGGATAGAAATGAAAAAGTATCAGACATAATAGACTTAAAACTTAAAATTTTTTAATGCACTTAATAATAAAAATCTTTATTTTTCTTTTGCTCTGATTGACAAACTAAAAAAAAAAATAAACTTTTCCTCTCGAAATTACTTTTCAAAAATAAAAATTACGAGAAAACAATAGAAATTAGCGTACAATGTAAAATTAATTGTAATTCGTTTCTTTGACTTTAAAAAAAACAATTTAAAAGATCTTTATTTATTTAAATAATTTATTTTTAGCGAAATTTTGTAGGAGAAATTGACACAAATTAACCGCCTTCGTTCATTTATTTTTTGTGGCTTAAAACCGATGAAATAAAAATTATTATTTTCTGCTCAGCATCACTGCGTTGAAAACAATTGAATTAAATGCGTGACAATTTCACTTAAATTTTTATCCAGCTCCATTGTCAATTGTTTATTATTTATTTATTTGTTTCTTATATATTTATTTTTTTTTGAAAATTAAATCTCCATTTCAATTGCTCTCTCCCGAAAAAAAAAATGATGAAAAATTTCTTTTATTGCAAAAATGGCGTGAGAAAAATCAGTTTTTTTTTCGCGTCGTTGTTGTTCAATTTTATTTAATTAAATATTGGATGCTGTGCACATGTTTTTGTACATATTGATGTCATATATATGTTATTTTATTTTTTGTTCAGTTTATCTAATTTATTCTATGTAAACAGGACGAGACGGCGCACCCCTTTTGCTTGTTTTTATTTCATTTTTGTCACTTAAATATGCGCAACATTAGCAGTTTTTTCATCATTTTTTATTTCTTCTCATTTATTTTATTTACTTAACAGCGGGTATAATTATTGTGTTCGTCTTTTAAGAAAAGGCGACATAAAGATGGTATTGTTTTAAGAATGTTTTTCTTGTTGTTCTTTAATATTGCGCATATGTGTAATGCATTTAATGTATTTTTTTTCTATCCTTTAATTAATTGTATATATTTTTGCTTAACTTAACTGCTTCATACAAAAAATAAACCCCTTTAAAGTGTGAGAAAATATTTTTATAAAAAAAATTAAACTTTGAAAATAACAAAACTTTTTCTGATCATCACAAAAACCATATTTGATTATTTTTTTTGAATCTATAAATAAACCAGCATCATACAGTCACAAAATTAAATAATTAAACTTTCATTTTTTTCCTTCTTTTTTATTTAATTTAATTAAATTTATTTTCATTCACTTGGTTGAAGATGTTTTTCCCTTTTATTTCGGGTTTTTTTGTTTCTTTTAAATAAAATTTACGATTTTTGGCTTTTTGACTGTTTAAATGTTACTTAAGTCATTTGTAAGCTAAATATACATTGTTATAAAAGCATGAATTTTATCTTATTATTAATTTTTTAATACAAAAAATAGTCATAAATATTAAAGTTGCATGCGCATGACATTTTGACTTAACACAATTCAATAACAGAACAACGCTCATGATGCTTTATCTTATAATTATAAAAAACAAAACAAAAGTTATACTCAATCATGGATCAAATAAAAGAATTGAAAAAAAAAAATATTACAAAAATCTTAAAAAAGCTGATTACGACTGCGCATTGGTGAAAGTTTTTTGTTTTATTTTATATTATTTATTATTGTTGGCGCTACTACAGCGTTATTTTTATTATTATATTTTTCAATTGATTGGCGATAATTTATCAGATATAAATAAAAATTAATTAATTTAAAAAAAAAAATACACAAACGTAATCATAATCAAAAAAAATGAAACAAAAAAAAAAATATACGCGAGAAAATATAAATTAACATTTATCACACGATAAACACCATCGAAGTGTGTAAATTGCTGCTATTTATTTTCGGTTGTTTTAAGTACAAAACAAAAAAATAATAATAATGTTTAAAGTAATGATTACAGCGACCTTGAGTAGGTCAACTTCAATCAAACAAAAAACAAGACAATTAACAGCGTTCTTTTTTTTTTGTTTTGTTTACATTTAAAAAAAATTAAAAAACAAATAAAAGGCGAAAATGTATTAACAAAACAAAAACCAAAAAAAAGGTTTCAATTGTACTCGGGCTTTTATGGGATGCGATAAAAATATTTTTTTATTTTTTGTTTAATTAAGAGAGAAAAAAACTTTCACTTAACTCAAGCATTTGATGATCATTGTATCAATGACACTGACACCTAGATTAGAGTTTATTTGTGGATTCTATAGTAGTTACATGATACTTTCTTTAGTTATAAATTTCATTATTATTTTTTACTTCTTGTAATGGTCACAGATTACAAGAATTTCTTTAAAAATTACCCTCAAAGTGCATTTCATTAAAAACATTTGAAAATGCACAAGATATACGACAATTCCATATTGTCACCCCTATGTCCATCATAAATCATATTAAAAATTCCGTTTTTTTGTTACATTTAAGTCATTCGCGCATAAATGCCATTTTATTACTTTTAATACAAAAAAAAAAAAATAAAACATCGAGTTAAATTAAAATTTAAAAAAAAAAAAAACAAAAACCGGAAGTAGGTCATGATTTTTTCTTGTTTTTTTTTTTACCATTTAATAAAATTTTTTCAAATTAAAAATTAATAAAAAAATAATAATAATAATATTATAATATTCAACTTACAACAGCTTTAGCACATAAAAACAGGTAAAAATATTTCCGGTTTCCGTATTGTTATGATGTTTTTTTTTTTTTTTAATTTTATATATCTCTCTTTGCTTCTCTTAATAATTTTTACCTCGTTGCACACAATAAATACATGAAAAATAAAAAAAAAAAACCAAAACAACAAAAAATAACAGAAAAAACAATATTAAAACCGATTAATAAAGCTGTTGATTGTGTGCTGGCATCAGGTAAATTTATTTAATTTTCTTTTTTGTAATGCAGTGATGCCATGTAGTGCTTACAAAGAGAAAGTAAAAAAAAAAATTCCATTTCTTTTAATAAAAACAAAAATAAATAAAATAAATATTGCTTTCAATTATTAAGTTGATTGCGCATGCGCCTTGCACTTTTTTCTTCACTGCTTAAATCGTTTTTCGTCATACTTTTTTTTTAAATTAAATTATTTTTGCAACATTGAACGTGATTTAATTTAAATTTCAGAATATTAATTAATAACACACTGTGTATGGGCTGTAGTAATGACATTTATTAAATTATAATAGAATAAATATATTTAGTAATAATAGTAATAACATAAACCGGGAAAAACCTTCAGCAGTTAGTTGTTTGTCGCCAGACATATCATATTTTTAACACTTAAATATAATCAATAATCTTTTGTATATAATTAAGTCGCTTTACAATGGGTTTAGCAAGTTATTTAAGAAAGTAATCAGATAATTTCTTAATATAACGTTTAATGAAACATAAACATTAAATTAATTACCAATAATAAAATAAAAATGAATTTAAAATCGATTTGAAAACATAAAAATGTTCTAATTTCATGTATTCTCATAGGATCGTGTTACAATTATTAATAAATCGTTTTAACAAGTTTTTTTCTGGGTTCTTTGCTTCTCAATTTACACAAAGATTTCGGTTTTTTTTTTGTTGGTTGTTTAGGGGAACAGTATGCTGTTTACAAGCAGACAGGGGAATTAGATAAATTATTGCTTTTAAATTGGATTTTTGTGTTAAAAAAACAAGAAAAAACCTTTAGGGAGTTTTTCATTAAAAAATATTTAATTTTCTTGTAACCTTTTGAGCCTAATTTCTGTAAAATCTAACCATTATGCAGGAAATAAAAGAATTTTATTAGAAAATTCATTTTCTTTATTGTATTTATTTGGGACCGCGCGAACGCAGTCCCAGCTATCAAAAATTCTGCGCACGAGTTACTCACATTAGGAGCAATCGCGGAGGTCAACCCATACCTTAGTGCAATGGATGAGCCTCGCCCCGGGGAAACCGCCTTTATGATCACGGTAGTCCCTACGCCAGGTAAGTATGCTTTTCTCAACAATTGTAAGAAATTATATCTCAAATTTGCTTTATTTTGCTTGTGTTTTATAAATATCCTTTAAAGGATATAATTTTTGCTAGTGAAATATTTCATAATAGTTTAGTTATTGGTTAGTTACTGTAAGCGTTGTTTAAATACCTTCATGACCACTGAAATTCCACTTAAACTGCATAATAATAATCATTTATTGTGAAAAAAAGAAGTTAATTGCAATAAATGAGATTTTATTAAAGTTATTTAAGCTACATAAATTTATTATTTTTTTGTAATTAGAAATAATGATAATTTATACAATTAATTATATGCTTTTATTGATTTTGCACGATTTTTTTTTTAAATTTAAATTACAATTTTATTTGTATTTTTTTAAATGACATTGGGCAACATTACAAATCAATATTAAGTCACTTTTATTACTGTGTTGTAAAAATAACAATATTAAACGACTTATTTCCCATAGTTGACCACATTCCCGCATAATAAATTGCATAAATAAATAATTAAAATGGAGAATAAAAAAACAAAACATTAACGCAATAATAATAACAAAATAAACGTGCAATTTGCACACCCTTAACCTTCAACCCTTAATAGCGAAAAGAATTTATTATTTTCAAAAAAAAAAAAAAACAGATTTCTATTTTGTTTATAAAAATTTTTATATGATAATCGAAGAGGGTTGTGTTTTGGTGTTCGCAATGACAATTTACCCGCTTATTGTCATTGGGAAAACCCGTATAATAAAACCCTAACTAAAGCCTCTATTTTAAATTAAAAATAAATTTTTTATTATTATACTCATCGAATTAGTAGCAAAGAATAACAAATAATAAAAATTTATAAGTAACTTGAAGTGATCACCAAATTATAGGTTAGGGATGAATTATCTATTTAATTTTTCTTTTTTATTGTGTAATTCCAATACACTTTAGGATCGTATAGTGGAAATAGCGTGCGACTAACGCGTGGCGACCCTTCAACTAGTTACAAACGAAAAACTAAAATACGTTAAAATATTTTACTTTATTTACTGGGTGAATACCATATTGCATGTTGCTGGTCGCAAAAAAAAAAAAATAATACCCTTTAGATTCCTTAATTGAAGTTGATTTCCCATCATTTTGTTATTAAAGTTTTATTGTTATTTAAATAACGCATTTAATGTTGTCACTTCAATTTTATTTATTATGTAAATTAGACTAATGATATTGATGACAATTATCTAGGGATATTAGTTAATCATCGTGTTAATATTTTGTTTAACATTGGATTTTTGGTTGGATAATGTAGCAGATTCAGTTGGAAATGTTCCTAATTTAAATTGTTATTTTACTTTTGAAAAAACAATGGAGATTAGAGTATAGAATGTCTGGAATTCAGAATTTTCTTTTAAGTTTTCAATAACTTTGTGTTTCTTTTTTAATGTTTTTGATGGATTTTAGTACTTTTAATACAAGAAAATATGTAAATAATGAAGGTGTAACTGAGCATTTTAATCGCAGCACACTTAACGTCACATATTTAATTGTTAACCAATGTTTTCACACAAAAAATATCAAAAATCAACTTGTTTTCTAACAATACAAAAGAATAATAATAAAAAAAAAATTTATTTTCATTAAAAATCATGTAAACAATACCACCAAGTATGATAAAAAAAAAATCTTGTTAACAATTTACACAAAACAACAAAGAATAAAACGAAGAAAGAAAAAAAAAAACGAAGAAAAAGATAAATAAAATAATAAATAAAATAATAAAGAAAAATATATAATTATTGTTCCTTTAATTATTTTTTAATCACAAATCGTGTCGTTTATCTTTTTTTTTTACTAAATAAAGAAAATAAAAATAAAATTGTTATTATTATTATTAATTACAAAGTACGAAATAAACTACGTAATGAATAATAATTAATTAAATAATTTAAAATATTACTATATATACAGTAGATTCCGCTTAATTGGGACACATTTAGATTATTACTGTTTTTTGCGATTAAGCGACTGGCGCAATTATGCGAAATTTCGACAAACCTTACAAGATTAGTGTTTTTAAAAAGAAAATTCCCAAAGCTATACGTACCCATGCATGGGTGCACATGTATGCTAGATTGTAGCTGAACAAAATTAAATTATTTTCGTCACCCAAACTGTCCAACTGTAGGAAAAACCAAGTAACTTTGTGTTTTTCCTTGGTTTTATTTTTATATTTTTAGGATTTATTCCAATTAAGCGGCTGTCCTGTATAACCATTATCTTAATTAACCGGTGTTCCAATTAACCGGTTTCCCGATTAACCAGTGTCCCGATTAAACGGAATCTACTGTATGTATTACATATATTTCTGTAAAACAGCAGACAAAACAACTGTCACTCACATCACTCTTATGCAAAAAAGGCAGAAAAAAATCATATTTTAATAATTTTTATTAATTAATAAATGTGAATTAAAAAAAAAAAAACAACACATAGCAAAAATATTGTAATTATGATCATATTTATCTTGGTTTAATCAACAACACAAAAAAATAAATATAAATAAATACATTATTGATCATCAAAAGATAAAAGTATTAAATGAAATATAAAAATAGTCAAATCGATTACAAAAAAAAAAAAACCTCCGTCCTTGAAACAAGCATACAAATAGCAATTGTTCTTCTGCTATTTTTTTTTTTAATTAAACATTTATTCACCTTTTACAGTTATAAATAAATTATTCTCTTCTTTTTTCTATTTTTTTACTTAAAGGAATAAAAATTGTAAATTAATTATTATTGTAATTTTAATAAAAAAAAAAGAAACCTTAGATCATTCAAATCATCATCAAAAAAAAATAATAAATTGAGAAATTTGGTGACAAAACAACAGAATTTCATTTTTATTTAATTCTTTTTTGTTGAATAATTTATTCATCATTTACCTGCGCTTAAAACAAAACAAAAAAAAAAAAACATCAGTTAATCTCAATTGAAACGTGCTTGCCAAAGAATTTCAAAATTAAAAAATTATCAATTCTGAACAGAAAATTATTGAAAAGAATTTAAATTACAAAAAAAAAAATAATTCTTGTTTAAAAGATGCGCATAAGTTATTGAAATAAAACAAAAAACAAACAAATTGCAATGCGCAAACGCGTTTTACTTAAAAAAAAATTTGAATAACATGCCGACGAGGCGCGACAAATAAACAATAAAAACAGAACAAATCTAAATAACAAATTGAGATCATTGGCTGTGTTAAACATAATGGACGAGTTTCTGAATTTATTAACGAAAATAAAAATTTTTTTTTTTTATTTAATCTTATAAAATTGACGATCGTCAATTGTAATAAAAATGATATTTTCCCTGCTCTGCAATTCAATTAATATTTTTTTTTCTTTTACACATTTTAATAATATTACTTTTATTGATTTAATTAAAATTTGCTTAACTTTCGTCAGTAGATTATTGCCATCAGATTGTTCATTGGCAACTGGTATATTTATTTGCTTGAAAATAAAACTGTTTGTGACATGTATTAGCCACTTAAACCAAGTACAAACAAAGGTACTTTTATAATAAATCTAAAGATAATTATATTAATATCAAAAATCACTGTAAAATTATCTTAATTTAGCAAATTCAACGGATTAAAATCTTCTGCTTTCACTTTCAATTATTCTTTAATCTTTTCTTTTCTTACAGAAAATAGTAAACAGCATTAATCTCATCAGCACAAAGTATCTTCTAATCCAAATAAAAAATATAAATAAATAATAAAATGCTGATTTATTCAAAAAAATCAAATCACGTTTTTAATTGCATGATTAAATATCACAACAAAATGATAATAATAAATAAATTAAAATAAATAAATAAATAATTGAATAGTAATTAGTGTGCATCGAAATCCGGGTTTAAAATCAGCACGAATGGATTATATTTTTATTAATAATAAAAATTGCATCAATAAGTAATTAATTTTATTACTTAATTATAATTATTTAGATGAAAAATGAATGTAAAATTAATTATTATTATTAATTCTGTTGATTACATCTCTTAGAGAAAATACGAATGGCTTTGTAAGCTTTATGAATTTTTGTTTTCTTTTGTTTTATTAGTTTTAAGTCATGTAATGATCTGTGACGCCATATTGACTGATAAATAAACGCAATAATAGCTCAAGTTAATAATAATTTAAAAATTACTGTTGCTATTATTGCTGCTACTTTCGTATTTTAAGCTGTAATGTAAACCGTTTTTATTGTGTAATTGACCACGCGACTTAATTTATTTATTACTTGTTTATTTATTATATATTTAAATAAATAAATCAATTAGGAAATCAATCGTTGTTATATTTTATTTTTTGTAAGTTAAATCAATCAGAAATAATTTAATAGTTTTTTTTTTGGGTGTGTGTCTTACACGATAAATAATAAATTATAATTAGGCATAATAATGTCATTAAACTTTTAAATATGTTTTGAAATTATCAATAATGACTTAGTTAAGTTAGTTTTTCGTTTGATTTATCAGATATTTATTTATGGATTATATTTTTTATTAGAATTCTAGAGAATCTGATATAGACTTAAAACGATGAAAATAACAAATAATAATCAGCATATTCTTTTATTTAATAAAACAAAATTTTACTTAAGCTGAGTTAAGTCATTATTCAACAAAGATAAACTTAAAATAATAAATAAAATAATTATTTTACTTAAAACCTTAAACGAGTTTAAGTTACTATTTCTAAACGCAATTTTACGAATCCTAAAACAGTATAAATATATTTTTAACGACCGTAATCACAATTGAAAGTGAAAATTACTGAATTCGTTGTTTCTACGTTAATTTATGTGACTTTATTTTCTTATGGTATATTTTTTACTTTCTTATTCTCTTTACAAGTCACATGGTTTTTTTTCAATTAGGTAAAATGACAAAAAAAAAAATTAGTGTTTTTATTAGTATAAAACAACAAGAAAAACATATTAAATAATGCTAATATTATCGTGCTAAACTAGTTAAAGTTTAAACATAAAAAAAATAAAATAAAATAATTAAAGTCACTTAACAAAGCTACATATGTAACAAAAACAACAAAACAAAACAAAACAAATCAAACAAAGCACAACAACAGCTTTTAAATAATAAAAATAAATTTTAAAATTCTTTTTTTTTTTTTATTTATTAATAATTTTGTTTTTGTTTTCAGTTAAACGTGATTGAAATTAATTAAATTAAATAATAAAAAAAAGCAAAAAAAAAAAACAAAACACAAATTAACAAGAAACAAGAATTTTTTTTTTGTTTCTTGATGAATAAAAATGAAAGAAAAGAAAGAAATAATTCGTTGACGCATGTGCACTGTGTGTTAACTGTTTGGACATTACATTGTAATTTTATTTTTATTATTATAATTATAATTATTATTATAATTATTATTAACTTAATACAGTGGAATGTATACGTGCTAGGCGATTTATAATTAATATTTCTTTCTTCTGTTTTGTTTCGTGATTAAATCGTCTTTTATTTAAGCTATTTTAATAAAATAATTTACCTAAGGCACGTTTGCAGCAAGTGAATATTATTCAATTAAAAATTTTTTTTTCTTAATGTACTTAATGCTAATCTAAAATAATTAATCCTATTTTTTTCATTTAAAAAACAAACACCAAATTATTCTATAATCAATATATTTAACTGATTTTCTATTTTAAATAATTTATTTTTTAAATAAATTGCAACTTTGCTAAGTCACATAAAATTAAAAATTATAAAAACATTTCTGTGATTGATTTGAATTAAATGTTTTATCGCAATAAAAATTGTTTGTTGTTGTGTTAAAGCAAAGCAAAAAAAAAAAAAATATCATACTTAAACTAGTTAACAATAAACATGACTTAACTAAGTAAAGTACGATATAGTTTATTTTAAATAAAATAAAAAAGAGTTTAGAATTTTATTTCAAAAAAATTAAAATCTATATAAATAAATTGAAACAATGTATTGTTAAGTGGTTTAAGTCGGCTTACGTTAAAAAAAAAAATTATTTAAGTCACATTGTTATAATACCCGCATCTTTATTTACTTAATTTAAAAATTATTTTATTTTTATTATGAGCAAAGCAAAAAATAATAAATAAATAAATTCGCTATTGCTGCTGGTTTTATAAAGTTAAGTTAATAAATTCGACTTAACTTAAGTCGATTATAAGTAAATTTATATTCAATTAATTATTTATTACTTTTTTTTATTTATTGTGTGTGTGTATTTTGCGACCAATGCTTCTAACGACTTAAGTCAAACTTTGATTGATTGAAAAATTAAATCGAAAACAAAAGAAAGCATTCCTCTTTGCAGTGTCACTATTTAAGTAATAATAAATAAATAACGGTTTTTCCGGGTAGTTTCTATTTAATTTTTTTGTTGTGAACTCAATTTAACAATAATTACAATTGCCGGAGACCCTACCTAGTTCCTAGTTCGCTTACATTTCTCCCGTTTACCGTTGTTGATGGTTAATTTTATTTTTGTTTTCATTTACAGCACTTGTATGGTGCTGGTTTTGTTTTTATATGCAGAGCAACCCTAAAAATTTGTTTATTTAAAATAACAAAAAAATAATAGTTTAAGCCAGAAAGAGCGGAAAAGTCCGGACGCGACCCTTCGCTTTAACATTTTTAACTTCAAGAGGGTTTAGAATAATTAAGCTGGCAATTTGATGAAGTAGAAAATACAGTAAATGAAGTGGTTGATTAATAATATTTTTCGGTTAGGGTAGATTTTCTTATCTATCGACTTAACTGAGCCTAACTTAAGTCAAATAAAGCATAATTCCAACTGCTGGTGACCTTCTCTGGTTGAAGTTTCATTGTTGATACTTAGTTCAACGATATCAGACGATAAACTAATGTTTGTTGCTTAAATTTGACTACGACCCTAAAAAAATATTTTTCCTATGATAGTGTATTAGGGTGAGGGCGCGAAGTATCAACAAAACTGTTATCAGTCGCTTGTTTACTTTTTCACATTGATTTTTCTGCGTTTTTGTTATTGAGTTTTGGGAAAATAGTTGTTGTCGGAAAAGTTGTTAGGAAAAAATCCGTTACTATTTTTTTATTTTTCTTTTTTACCCCTATTTTACCCTAATTTTAACAGAAGCAGTTTTTAACTTGACGGAGAATTATTTTTATTGTTATTTTGGTAACTTTAAACATGCGGGTGTCTTACTAAAATTTAAAGTGTTAACAATTTTTATTTAGTTTTAATTTTTTTATTAGAATTTAGGGTGAGAAAATTTGAAAAACTTATTGTGGGAAATGAAAATATTTTTTTTACATAGAATAAAAATGCTACTCATATTTTTGTGTTTAAAATGTAGGTGGCAGTAGATATGCTAAATGTCTTGTTTAACCTTTATAGGCAATATATGCTCTTTTCTTTTGGTATGTTTTGACATTTCTCTTGCATTTTTACCTGTTGATATTGGCAATATGTTGTTTTGATTTTTAAACGCGGTTGTTTAATAATTTTTTATTTAAATATAATATTGGCGATAATAATTAACTAATTATGAATAATACAGAATATTATTCAAAATGTGATATTGATGTTATATTGAGGAAATTCGGCGTTGGAATACGTTTAGATGACGATCCATTTTTAAATGATGGAAATTTATTAATTAAACCATTTATTAAATTTGGTCTTTACAGTCACGGTGAGGAGGATGAATTCCATGAAATGTAATTAAATAAAAGACTAAACTTTTTTATTTTTATTCTAATTTCATAAAAATGTTGTTTTATTTTCAGAAATATGATTGTTTGTAATGTACCAGGTTGTGGCGCGGAATTCGAAACAATTTTTAGCTACGAATCTCATTATAATTTATCCCATCGTTTTACCTGTAATGAGTGTAAAAAAAACTTGCCGAATTCTCATTTATTAGATCTTCATATATCTGAGAGTCATGATTCCTATTTTGCTGTACTCGCTGAGAAACGGCCAATGGTACAAAAAAAAAAAGAAAAAACAATATTTTCCTCTAATAAATTTAATCAATTTTATTTTTCCATCACAGTTTTCATGTTATTTAGAGGAATGTGATGTTAAATCAATAAATGCCAGCGTAAGACGTGACCATTGCATTACTTTACATAAATTTCCATCGAATTTCCGATTCGATAAACCACTGACAGCTAAGCGCAAACAAAAATCCATTGACAATCAAAACGAAACCATGGAAATTAGTGAAATGGAAGTAGATTGTGCTAAAACAGAAACGGGAAAGTTAAAACATATGAATTTTGGACATCAAAAAATTCCCGGCTTCTATCAGGAACCAAAACGGAAAAACAGTAAAAAAACATCTATTTTGGATACTAATGATATGATCGTCGACTTAATCGAGAGTTTGCCGACGTAAGTTTTTTATTAAATTATTAAATAAATAAATAAATAATGGAACAATAAATAAATAATTATATGAAATGTGATAAAATTGCTATGGAATGATATATTAAGCTTCATTTTCATAAAAATCGACTATTGTTGCTGATTTTAATATATTATCAACTTCTTTAAAGTTTTTTTTTGGTTTATTTTTCCCATTAAGCCGAACTCCATTTCTAATTCCCTTTTTAATGCTTGTTGTACTGTTTATTACTGGTGCTGTAGTTGTTGAAGCTGAAGAACTTGAAGTTGGTGCTGGAGAGCTGGTAGTAGTATCGATAGGTGAATCACTCGTCACTTTTATTGTAGGATTACTTGTGCCTGTTTCCACAGTTGAAGCACTAGTAGTCACATTTATAGTTAATGGAGATTCAGATTTAATGTCTTCCATTGTAGAAGGAATTTCACTTGTAGTATTCTCAGTATCGCAACGAGTTGCATTATTTTCACTTGAGCATTTTGTTTCAGTCTCGGGTAACAAAGTTGTTGTTTCCATATCTGACTCAGTCGTTGTCTGATCAGTATCAGTTTCTATTGTCATGTTTAATGAAATTGTTTGTGGAACTATGTCACAACGACGCCCTTTGTAACCTGTGGGACATTCACACCGGAAGCTTCCTTCTTCTCGCTCAAAGGACATGCATTTACCTCCATTTTGACACGTATCCGGATTCAACTCACAGTAATCCAATTCTAAAAACGAGTAAAAAATGTTACTTATGTTGAAAATAGTAATAAAAAATTTACAATCTTACTTTCATCGCATAAATGGGAACCCCACCCAGGTAAACAGTTACACTCCCATGGACGCCTACAAGAACCATTTTTACAACCTGGATACGGTACACAAACATCACAATTTTCTCCAGTCCAACCTACTTTACAACGACAATCATTTGGTTTCGTGCAGTAACCGTATCGCTTGTGACAAGTTTCCGAGCACATTGGAATTTGGCATAAAACACCTCGCCATCCCGGTAAGCATTTGCATTCAAGTGGTTGCGAACATGTTCCGTGCATACATCCCGGTAACACTTGACATTCTCGGCAAAGTGAACCTGCCCATCCTAAACGGCATCGACACTCACCAGGTGCTTCACAGTAGCCACGCGATGGATGACACTCATCGCGACAAATCGCTTCAATTAATAAAATAATTTTTTTTTCATTCAAATAAAATTAACTTTATAAAATTTCTCATATCTTACGTTCAGAACAGAAAAGTCCATCCCATCCAGGCTTACAACGGCATTCAAATGCTTGTGTACACGTACCATGCTGGCAGCCGGGTAATGGAATACATCGGTCACATTTTTCACCATAGAATCCCAACTTACAGCGACATTCTCCGGGACGTCGACAGTAACCAGTCATCGGATCACATCCACGTTTACATATCGGAACATCACATAAATCGCCCGTCCAGCCAGTCATACAGGTAACATCGCCATTATCATCGCATGTATAAAATTGTTTTGAATATTGCTTTTGTACTCGATCTTTCTCGCATGCCTAGCACAATACAGAATAAGAAAAGAAATAAAATAAAATAAAGCAAATATATATATATATATATATATATATGTATGTACTTAAGCCATTAACCGTTATTTTTGTGTGACCGCGCGTCACTTCTTTATTTTTATTTTTTAAGTCATATTTATTTACATTACTTATTTCTTATATAAAAGAAAATTCTTATATAATTTATAATTAGCATACGCAGTTAAAACGTTTAAATCTTATTCTTAATTAATTAATTAAATTTACCTGTTTTTTCCATCTTGGAACAAAGCGTTCAGAGTTTATCAGATCAACTAAGCACAATGTACCCAATAATATAATTAGCACAATTAAATTTAACTTCATTTTAACTTTGCAGCCAGAATTAACGAATGCTTTATCCACAGACTAACTAAATGAATATAATAAATTTGTCGCTTTGATTATAGTATTATTAATTATAATTTCGTATTTATTAATAAAGAAATGGTTTTTTTTTTTTTTTTTTAAATCAATTTATTTACTTTCCCCATTCAATTTCACTTTATCGTCATTTGAATTAATTAATCAAACTTAATAAATAATAATAAATAAATAAATATTAATGTTTTAAAACACGTAAACTTAAGTCAATGTTTTACTTTTTTATTTTTAGTTTAACTATTTTATGCTTTACACAAACAAAAGAAAACACAAATTGTTAACATACTTTTGTCACTTATAGGTAATTGGGTAAATATTTTAAAAATTATTTAAAAATCTAATTATTTATATTACTTTCAGTGAACACTTTACTGCATTTGATGATGAATCAAAGAAAAAAAATAACATTTCTCACCTTTAAAATCACCAATAAAATAAAATATTATAATACAACAAAGGTGATTGTACTCTCTGTGACAATTGAGTAATAAATTTCGAAGAATCGTTGTTAACGTCGTTATAATCTGATTGCAACTGACTAATACGCGATGGAATATTTAATGCCGTGCTGCAGATGATACAACGCACCACTAATACACTTTACACGCAGACAATGAATGATTTAACATATTTTACAAGTAAAATTGATAAATCGTGCATTGGTCATCACGATCACAGGTAAATAAAGTTTTTGTTTGGATCGCAAGAAGAATAGAATGAAATTTGTATACAACATTGGATTAAAAAATATGAGAAAAAGTAAACAAAATTAAACGTTTTGCAAGAATGTTTATTAAAAATAATAGATTGACAATTTTGGTAACAATTTAGTCCTTGAAAGTTGCTTTAGACTCATTGGAATACGTAGTTATTATATAAGCATTATATGCTGTAGTTCCTGTTACTCCTTTTATTTATGTGTGGTTTCTATTCAAGGTTCTGTTGTTGTAATTATTTCACATTTCTGTCCTTGTGTTCCTGGTGGACATTCGGTGTGACTATCAGAGTTTGTTGTGGTTTCTGTTAGTCCCTGCTCAGTTGTCATAATTATTTCACATTTGGGTCCGTGTCGTCCTGGTGGACATTCGGTTTGACCTTCAGAGTTTGTAGTGGTTTCTGTTTCGCCAGGCTTAGTTCTCGTAATTATTTCACATTTCTGTCCATGTCTTCCTGGTGGACATTCAGTGTGACCATCGGAGTTTGTGGTGGTTTCTGTTTCTCCAGATTCAGTTGTCGTAATTATTTCACATTTGTGGCCGTGTCTTCCTGGTGGACATTCAGTGTGACCATCAGAGTTTGTGGTGGTTTCTGTTAGTCCAGGCTCAGTTGTCGTAATTATATCACATTTGTGGCCGTGTCTTCCTGGTGGACATTCAGTGTGACCATCAGAGTTTGTGGTGGTTTCTGTTAGTCCAGGTTCAGTTGTCGTAATTATTTCACATTTGTGGCCGTGTCTTCCTGGTGGACATTCAGTGTGACCATCAGAGTTTGTTGTGGTTTCTGTTAGTCCAGGTTCAGTTGTCGTAATTATTTCACATTTGTGGCCGTGTCTTCCTGGTGGACATTCAGTGTGACCATCAGAGTTTGTTGTGGTTTCTGTTACTCCAGGCTCAGTTGTCGTAATTATATCACATTTGTGGCCGTGTCTTCCTGGTGGACATTCAGTGTGACCATCAGAGTTTGTGGTGGTTTCTGTTAGTCCAGGTTCAGTTGTCGTAATTATTTCACATTTGTGTCCGTGTCTTCCTGGAGGACATTCAGTGTGACCATCAGAGTTTGTTGTGGTTTCTGTTAGTCCAGGCTCAGTTGTCGTAATTATTTCACATTTGTGGCCGTGTCTTCCTGGTGGACATTCAGTGTGACCATCAGAGTTTGTGGTGGTTTCTGTTACTCCAGGCTCAGTTGTCGTAATTATATCACATTTGTGGCCGTGTCTTCCTGGTGGACATTCAGTGTGACCATCAGAGTTTGTGGTGGTTTCTGTTAGTCCAGGCTCAGTTGTCGTAATTATATCACATTTGTGGCCGTGTCTTCCTGGTGGACATTCAGTGTGGCCATCAGAGTTTGTGGTGGTTTCTGTTAGTCCAGGTTCAGTTGTCGTAATTATTTCACATTTGTGGCCGTGTCTTCCTGGTGGACATTCAGTGTGACCATCAGAGTTTGTGGTGGTTTCTGTTAGTCCAGGCTCAGTTGTCGTAATTATATCACATTTGTGGCCGTGTCTTCCTGGTGGACATTCAGTGTGACCATCAGAGTTTGTTGTGGTTTCTGTTAGTCCAGGTTCAGTTGTCGTAATTATATCACATTTGTGTCCGTGTCTTCCTGGTGGACATTCAGTGTGACCATCAGAGTTTGTTGTGGTTTCTGTTGGTCCAGGTTCAGTTGTCGTAATTATTTCACATTTGTGGCCGTGTCTTCCTGGTGGACATTCAGTGTGACCATCAGAGTTTGTTGTGGTTTCTGTTACTCCAGGCTCAGTTGTCGTAATTATATCACATTTGTGGCCGTGTCTTCCTGGTGGACATTCAGTGTGACCATCAGAGTTTGTGGTGGTTTCTGTTAGTCCAGGCTCAGTTGTCGTAATTATATCACATTTGTGGCCGTGTCTTCCTGGTGGACATTCAGTGTGACCATCAGAGTTTGTGGTGGTTTCTGTTAGTCCAGGCTCAGTTGTCGTAATTATATCACATTTGTGGCCGTGTCTTCCTGGTGGACATTCAGTGTGACCATCAGAGTTTGTGGTGGTTTCTGTTAGTCCAGGTTCAGTTGTCGTAATTATTTCACATTTGTGGCCGTGTCTTCCTGGTGGACATTCAGTGTGACCATCAGAGTTTGTGGTGGTTTCTGTTAGTCCAGGTTCAGTTGTCGTAATTATTTCACATTTGTGGCCGTGTCTTCCTGGTGGACATTCAGTGTGACCATCAGAGTTTGTGGTGGTTTCTGTTAGTCCAGGTTCAGTTGTCGTAATTATATCACATTTGTGTCCGTGTCTTCCTGGTGGACATTCAGTGTGACCATCAGAGTTTGTTGTGGTTTCTGTTAGTCCAGGTTCAGTTGTCGTAATTATTTCACATTTGTGGCCGTGTCTTCCTGGTGGACATTCAGTGTGACCATCAGAGTTTGTTGTGGTTTCTGTTACTCCAGGCTCAGTTGTCGTAACTATATCACATTTGTGGCCGTGTCTTCCTGGTGGACATTCAGTGTGACCATCAGAGTTTGTGGTGGTTTCTGTTAGTCCAGGCTCAGTTGTCGTAATTATATCACATTTGTGGCCGTGTCTTCCTGGTGGACATTCAGTGTGACCATCAGAGTTTGTGGTGGTTTCTGTTAGTCCAGGCTCAGTTGTCGTAATTATATCACATTTGTGGCCGTGTCTTCCTGGTGGACATTCAGTGTGACCATCAGAGTTTGTGGTGGTTTCTGTTAGTCCAGGTTCAGTTGTCGTAATTATTTCACATTTGTGGCCGTGTCTTCCTGGTGGACATTCAGTGTGACCATCAGAGTTTGTGGTGGTTTCTGTTAGTCCAGGCTCAGTTGTCGTAATTATTTCACATTTGTGGCCGTGTCTTCCTGGTGGACATTCAGTGTGACCATCAGAGTTTGTGGTGGTTTCTGTTAGTCCAGGTTCAGTTGTCGTAATTATTTCACATTTGTGGCCGTGTCTTCCTGGTGGACATTCAGTGTGACCATCAGAGTTTGTGGTGGTTTCTGTTAGTCCAGGTTCAGTTGTCGTAATTATATCACATTTGTGTCCGTGTCTTCCTGGTGGACATTCAGTGTGACCATCAGAGTTTGTTGTGGTTTCTGTTAGTCCAGGTTCAGTTGTCGTAATTATTTCACATTTGTGGCCGTGTCTTCCTGGTGGACATTCAGTGTGACCATCAGAGTTTGTTGTGGTTTCTGTTACTCCAGGCTCAGTTGTCGTAATTATATCACATTTGTGGCCGTGTCTTCCTGGTGGACATTCAGTGTGACCATCAGAGTTTGTGGTGGTTTCTGTTAGTCCAGGCTCAGTTGTCGTAATTATATCACATTTGTGGCCGTGTCTTCCTGGTGGACATTCAGTGTGACCATCAGAGTTTGTGGTGGTTTCTGTTAGTCCAGGCTCAGTTGTCGTAATTATATCACATTTGTGGCCGTGTCTTCCTGGTGGACATTCAGTGTGACCATCAGAGTTTGTGGTGGTTTCTGTTAGTCCAGGCTCAGTTGTCGTAATTATATCACATTTGTGGCCGTGTCTTCCTGGTGGACATTCAGTGTGACCATCAGAGTTTGTGGTGGTTTCTGTTAGTCCAGGTTCAGTTGTCGTAATTATATCACATTTGTGGCCGTGTCTTCCTGGTGGACATTCAGTGTGACCATCAGAGTTTGTTGTGGTTTCTGTTAGTCCAGGTTCAGTTGTCGTAATTATTTCACATTTGTGGCCGTCTCTTCCTGGTGGACATTCAGTGTGACCATCAGAGTTTGTTGTGGTTTCTGTTACTCCAGGCTCAGTTGTCGTAATTATATCACATTTGTGGCCGTGTCTTCCTGGTGGACATTCAGTGTGACCATCAGAGTTTGTGGTGGTTTCTGTTAGTCCAGGCTCAGTTGTCGTAATTATATCACATTTGTGGCCGTGTCTTCCTGGTGGACATTCAGTGTGACCATCAGAGTTTGTGGTGGTTTCTGTTAGTCCAGGTTCAGTTGTCGTAATTATATCACATTTGTGTCCGTGTCTTCCTGGTGGACATTCAGTGTGACTATCAGAGTTTGTTGTGGTTTCTGTTAGTCCAGGTTCAGTTGTCGTAATTATTTCACATTTGTGGCCGTGTCTTCCTGGTGGACATTTAGTGTGACCATCAGAGTTTGTGGTGGTTTCTGTTAGTCCAGGCTCAGTTGTCGTAATTATATCACATTTGTGGCCGTGTCTTCCTGGTGGACATTCAGTGTGGCCATCAGAGTTTGTTGTGGTTTCTGTTAGTCCAGGCTCAGTTGTCGTAATTATATCACATTTGTGGCCGTGTCTTCCTGGTGGACATTCAGTGTGACCATCAGAGTTTGTGGTAGTTTCTGTTAGTCCAGGCTCAGTTGTCGTAATTATATCACATTTGTGTCCGTGTCTTCCTGGAGGACATTCAGTGTGACCATCAGAGTTTGTGGTGGTTTCTGTTACTCCAGGCTCAGTTGTTGTAATTATATCACATTTGTGGCCGTGTCTTCCTGGTGGACATTCAGTGTGACCATCAGAGTTTGTTGTAGTTTCTGTTAGTCCAGGCTCAATTGTCGTATTTATATCACATTTGTGGCCGTGTCTTCCTGGTGGACATTCAGTGTGACCATCAGAGTTTGTGGTGGTTTCTGTTAGTCCAGGCTCAGTTGTCGTAATTATATCACATTTGTGGCCGTGTCTTCCTGGTGGACATTCAGTGTGACCATCAGAGTTTGTGGTGGTTTCTGTTAGTCCAGGTTCAGTTGTCGTAATTATATCACATTTGTGTCCGTGTCTTCCTGGTGGACATTCAGTGTGACTATCAGAGTTTGTTGTGGTTTCTGTTAGTCCAGGTTCAGTTGTCGTAATTATTTCACATTTGTGGCCGTGTCTTCCTGGTGGACATTTAGTGTGACCATCAGAGTTTGTGGTAGTTTCTGTTAGTCCAGGCTCAGTTGTCGTAATTATATCACATTTGTGTCCGTGTCTTCCTGGAGGACATTCAGTGTGACCATCAGAGTTTGTGGTGGTTTCTGTTACTCCAGGCTCAGTTGTTGTAATTATATCACATTTGTGGCCGTGTCTTCCTGGTGGACATTCAGTGTGACCATCAGAGTTTGTTGTAGTTTCTGTTACTCCAGGCTCAGTTGTCGTAATTATATCACATTTGTGGCCGTGTCTTCCTGGTGGACATTCAGTGTGACCATCAGAGTTTGTGGTGGTTTCTGTTAGTCCAGGCTCAGTTGTCGTAATTATATCACATTTGTGGCCGTGTCTTCCTGGTGGACATTCAGTGTGACCATCAGAGTTTGTGGTGGTTTCTGTTAGTCCAGGTTCAGTTGTCGTAATTATTTCACATTTGTGGCCGTGTCTTCCTGGTGGACATTCAGTGTGACCATCAGAGTTTGTTGTGGTTTCTGTTAGTCCAGGCTCAGTTGTTGTAATTATTTCACATTTGTGGCCGTGTCTTCCTGGTGGACATTCAGTGTGGCCATCAGAGTTTGTGGTGGTTTCTGTTAGTCCAGGTTCAGTTGTCGTAATTATTTCACATTTGTGGCCGTGTCTTCCTGGTGGACATTCAGTGTGACCATCAGAGTTTGTTGTGGTTTCTGTTAGTCCAGGCTCAGTTGTTGTAATTATTTCACATTTGTGGCCGTGTCTTCCTGGTGGACATTCAGTGTGGCCATCAGAGTTTGTGGTGGTTTCTGTTAGTCCAGGCTCAGTTGTCGTAATTATTTCACATTTGTGGCCGTGTCTTCCTGGTGGACATTCAGTGTGACCATCAGGGTTTGTGGTGGTTTCTGTTAGTCCAGGCTCAGTTGTCGTAATTATATCACATTTGTGTCCGTGTCTTCCTGGTGGACATTCAGTGTGGCCATCAGAGTTTGTTGTGGTTTCTGTTAGTCCAGGTTCAGTTGTCGTAATTATTTCACATTTGTGGTCGTGTCTTCCTGGTGGACATTCAGTGTGACCATCAGAGTTTGTGGTAGTTTCTGTTAGTCCAGGCTCAGTTGTCGTAATTATTTCACATTTGTGGCCGTGTCTTCCTGGTGGACATTCAGTGTGGCCATCAGAGTTTGTGGTGGTTTCTGTTAGTCCAGGCTCAGTTGTCGTAATTATATCACATTTGTGTCCGTGTCTTCCTGGTGGACATTCAGTGTGGCCATCAGAGTTTGTGGTGGTTTCTGTTAGTCCAGGCTCAGTTGTCGTAATTATATCACATTTGTGTCCGTGTCTTCCTGGTGGACATTCAGTGTGGCCATCAGAGTTTGTGGTGGTTTCTGTTAGTCCAGGCACAGTAGTCGTAATTATTTCACATTTGTGTCCGTGTCTTCCTGGTGGACATTCAGTGTGACCATCAGAGTTTGTTGTGGTTTCTGTTACTCCAGGCTCAGTTGTCGTAATTATTTCACATTTGTGGCCGTGTCTTCCTGGTGGACATTCAGTGTGACCATCAGAGTTTGTGGTGGTTTCTGTTAGTCCTGTTACGGGTCACGTAACAGGTTAAGAAAACAATGCAAATTTTTTATTAAAAGTTTATTTGATATAATTTTTTATTCGTTATTTTATTACACTTGTTTTATAATTAGCTGCTTTATATTTAATAATTTGATTTTTCAAATTTTCTTTATTTAATTTTTTATAAGTAATTTTTCTTAGTAGAATAAAAGCTTAATTATTTAGTATATTATATATTAATTATTTAATAAAATGGACTAATGTCGTGGTGATTCTTGATTTCAACCGTTTTAATTTTGTCTTTTTAAAATTTACGTCTGACTACTTTCAGCTCCGTTTTTAATCTGCTTAATTAAACGTTAGTATAAATATTCTACAATTATAAAAGTGCTTAGCTTGCGTTGGCCTTGAAGGTTAACATAGTTTTTTCTTTTTAAAATGTAATTAGAAACAATGTGTGAACTATGAATTAATTTTGTGCGGATTATACAAATATTATTAAAAGATAAAATTAGATTTAATGGTCAAGACAAAGTAATTGTAATTAGAAACGTTTGTTTCATGAATGAAACCGTGAATTGAAAATCTGCGAATTATACAAATATAATATAAATAATACAAATATTAAATTTAATTGTCAAGACAAAGTATTAGTAATTAGAAACTTTTGTTTTATGAATGAAACCGTGAATTGAAAATCTGCGAATTATACAAATATAATATAAATAATACAAATATTAAATTTAATTGTCAAGACAAAGTATTAGTAATTAGAAACATTAAGTTTAAATGCAAACGTAAGCAATTATACAATGTTTTAATAAGTTAATATAATGGATAAAAATAGATAAAGTTACGTAGTCAAAATTGGTTATTATTGGTTCTGTATTAATGAATCAATGATTGGACTAATCATGGTGTCCAATCATTACACCATCATCCCTATGAAAAGAAAATTTTATAGAAGATAAAATTTTCGCGGGAAAAAGTCGTACGAGTCCATATATAAAAAATTATTGTCTTTTAATTAGTATAAATATATATTTATAGTTTTTTTTTTTTTTCATTTTTTTTTTTGTTTTTATTAAAATATTTATTTATTATTATTATTTTTAAATATATATATTTATACTTTACAAAGGTTATCTTATTATGTTATGTAATTTTTTTTTTTTTTTTTTTTTTGCTTAATTACTAACTTTAAGGTTACATTATATATATGAAAAAAAAATTTGTTATAATACTAAAATTACTTATTACTATTAGTATGAATATATATATATTTTTTTTGTTTTTTTTTTTTTATAGAATAGTTTATTAAAATTATCTTTTTTTTTGAATATATATATTTTCTACCTTACAATGTTTTTGTTATTACATATTATTTTGTTTTACATTTATTATTTTAATTTATATCTTAATAACTATTCTTAATTTTTCTTAAATATATTTATATAAATACACATACGTGAAAATACTCGCAAATTGATCACCGGGGGATTTTACTTAGTTTCGCAATATATATTTTTATGGGGAGTCTGAGGGGGGGTGGCTAGTTGGGTTACTCTTTAGGTTAATACCAACTAGTTCTGTAGTGGTTAATGTAGTTTCTCCTCTGACCTCTAGGGGCAATCTTTTTGGTTTCTTTTTTAATTTTAGGATTACCGCTGTTATTATTATTATCGTAAATATAATGTATGGTGCTGTGTAATGATGTACGTTATGCAAGATGTGGTTGTTTTTATGCTCTTCGAACTCTAATTCTCGTTTCTTTTGTAACTCTATTTGATTTTTAATACTTTCTACCTCATCTTTTAGGATTATATGTTCAAATGTTTGGTTGTCTAATTTAGTTGTATTTGGTTTAAATTTTAGGAATTCGGTCAGGTTGATGCTGGGAATAAAATGGTTAAATATTGAAGTAGTTTTGTCGTTATTAGCTTGTATAGTGTATCCTTTGGATTTGATATAACAAAAGTTTGGAATTTTAATCATACCAGAATGGGATAAGTGAAAAGAGTTCATGGAATTATTGCAAACGGAGTATATTTTTTGTTCATCAGGGAGGGAGTAAAGCCAGTGGTTGGGGTTAGATAAAGGAATCCAGTAATTTTTTTTTTCTGTTATTTTAATTAGGCAGTTATGGGGTAAAATTTCTACATGAATTAATAATTCGATTTCGCAAATATTGTTTTCTGGTAAGATATTATAAATGGGATGTGTTTGTTTACATAGATACAGGTTATTTTTAGTGATTATACATTTGTCTATTTCAATTTCAGTTAGTGGGCAATAGTGTTCTCTAGCTGAATCTATTATAAGGAATTTTATACTGGGTTCGATACAAGCGAAGGAATTTTCGTGGAACGTGGGAAAAGGTATTAAGTGTAGTAATTGGTAGTTTTCTCTAAAAGGTAAGGGGATTTTGAATTCAAAAATAATTTTACTATTTATTACGGCCGCGCTCATCTGGCCTAATCTGAATATTTGTAGAGCGTCGTTTTCGTCGTTGGATATGGGTAGGGTTATTGAGGCGGGTATTTCTCTTTGAATCTGAGATAAAACTTCTCGTATTTGATTTATGGAAAGTATACTTGGACTTGCTTTTCCATGTTTCACTTCAGTTATTTGTTTTAACAATTCGTTTTGGACATTTTGATATTTTGTCGTCAAAAGAGCTGTAAGGGAAATTAAAGCATTGAGTTCGGTAGTTAGTACATTCTTCTCCGCATTTTCATTAGCGAGTTGTTGTTGTTTCTCTTGTATAGCTTTGAATTGTTTAGCTATTTCATGCCCGGTTTTATTATAGATATTAAGGGTGGAATCTAATATGAGCGTTTGGTTCCGTAGCAATTGATAGAGGTGTTTTTCATTACCTGCCAGGGTTTCTATTTCCGAATGCAAGGTAATGGCGTCATCCTCGTTTAGGGTTCCAAATAGTGTTTTACTTAATGCACCAACACCATCGAAATACCCTCTTTTACTGCGAGTATGGGCAGGTTTTAAAAGAGCGTTCTTAATTTCCAACTCCCTTATTTGGGATACGAGTGTATTATGGATACTTCCACAAAAAGACCCCTTGACTGGTTCCGTTATCAGTTGGCTACATAAGTTGTGGATTTTTATTATATATATTTTCAGCATATCACATTCGAAAAAATATGTTTGCAAATCGTAGTACACTATTATTCGCCAATCGTTGGCATATAATCTTATTTCGCCTATTTCCTCGTAATATATGCCAGGATTGTTGTTTAACCGAATTACTTCCGGTTCCGCCGAATAGACAATGTTGATAGAGGTGGCGATTATTATTGTTAATAGAAACCTGTCGAATATGGAGTATGTATGAGTATCTTCGTTACTAATTTTATATAAAAAAAAAATTCTAATCTAATATTTATAACTATATCATAAGGGGTAATATATATATTTATTTATATTTTTTTTTTTTTTTTTTTTTTTATTCAGAAAAAATTTTTAAATTGTTATTATGCATTTTTTTACTACGATTGTTTACTTTTATAGTCGTATTTTCTTCCGAATCTAGTTGTATAATAGTATATGGTCCGGTCCATAGTGGCGCGAACTTATTTTGTCGAGCTTGGTTTTTCATCAATACCTTTTGCCCTACATGAAATCGTTTTATTTTGGTGTTTTTGTCATAATAATTTTTGCTGGTAGATTTTTTGTTTATTAAATTTTCTCTGGCCATTTGATGGCTATGCTGCAATCGTAATTTTAATTCGTTGCAGTAATTGTCGTAGTTGTAATTTATGGTAGGTTTTCCCATTAAGGAAGTCGGTAGTATTGCGGGGAATCCGTATAATAATTCGTGTGGAGTAAAATTTGTGCTCGAGTGCGAGGTAGTGTTGTATACGAAAGTTGCATATGGGATCCAAGTATCCCATGAGTGTGGATCTCTGTCGACATAATGACGTAGAAATTCCGCCAGGGTGCGATGACTTCTTTCGAGTGCACCGTTGGTTTGGGGGTGGTAAGGGGTTGTTTGTAATTTTCGTATTTTTAGTAGTTTACACATTTCGCTGAACATTTCGCTTAGAAAATTGCTACCTTGGTCGGTTAGCAATGTTTCGGGTATTCCATGTTTACAAATGATCTCGGTTACAAAAGCTTCCGCGATAGTTTTTGCTTCCGCATTTTGAACCGGTATTCCGCACGAGAATTTAGTTAAATCGTCCTGGAAGGTCAGTATGTATTTGTTATTAAGGTGACTTAGGGGTAGGGGTCCAACTATGTCTAAATAAACCTTTTCGAAAGGTTTCGAACTCGTTGTTGTTATTTTCATTGGGATTTTTGGATTTGATGTTAATTTATTGGTTTGGCAAGATGCGCAATTTTTGACAAATAAAGCTACATCGTTGTTCATATTATCCCAATGGTACATAGTCTTGATCCTTTTTAAAGTTCTTGTCACTCCCTGGTGTCCTCCTACTGGCGAGTTATGAAATATATTCATAACTTCTTGTTTTTCAGCTTCACAGGTGATGGTTTTTATTTTAGATATAAAGATATTAATTAGTTGTTTTTGGTCGAAAATTTTGATAATATGTTTTTTTATTTCCGATAGGATGTTGTTTTCTAGATATGGCAATGATACGTTTATTTCGCGGTATTTATTTTTACAATGGTTTTGTATTTCTAATAAAATTTTTAAATTTTGTTGTATGTCATCTGAATTTCTAATGGGTAGGTAAATTTTACATATTACGAATTCGCAAGACTTTGTATTTTCTATATTTATTTTACCGATATCTAGTTGAATATTAGGAAAAATATCTTTAATAGCCGTTTCCATTTCACTTTTAATTATTGGCAAAAGGAATATTTTTTGTTTTTTTCCTTTGAGGTGTAAAAGTGAATCGTGGTGTATGTGGAGTTCTGCTTCTTCGTTCTCACTTTGGTCGTTAGTAGATTCTGGTATATCATCGGGATTCGTGTCGTTTGATTGCAGTGCCTGGGTTTGAGACCTGGTCATAATATTTACTTTAGCGGTTTCCACTGGCCTTCTGCTGAGAGCATCAGCATTGGTATTTATTTTTCCAGGTTTATACTTAATTTCATAGTCAAACTCTTCTAGGCGGATTTTCCATCTGAACAATCGCGACGATGGGTTGTTTAAACTCATAATCCATTTAAGTGGTTTATGATCGGTATATATGGTGAATTTTCTGCCATATATATATGGTCTAAATTGTTCTACTGCGTAAACGATTCCCAATAATTCCTTTTCTATTGTGGCGTACCTAGTTTCAGCGGGGTTAAGGGCGCGACTTACATAACATATAGGTCTATCCTTGCCCACTTCTCCTTGTGATAGTACTGCTCCTATAGCATAATCGCTGGCGTCAGAGGTAACGATGAATTCCTTGTCGAACTCCGGGTAAGTTAATATAGGGGGAGAAATTAATTTAGATTTCAAAATTTTGAAGGCTTCGTCACAGAAGCAGCACCAATTGAATTTTACATCCTTTCTTAATAGGGTCGTTAGTGGTTTGGCTATTTTTGCCATGTCGGGTATAAAACGTCGATAATAACCGACTAAACCTAAAAATGATTTAATGCCTTTAGCATTTTTTGGTTGGGGGAAGTCTTTAACCGCTTCTATTTTTAGGGGATTTGGTTTAACCCCGTCCTCATTAACGACATGTCCTAAATAAGTAATTTCAGTTTTTAGGAAGTTACATTTATCGGGCTGTAATTTTAAATTAGCGCTCCTAAGTCGTTTGAATATTTCAATTAATTTCTCGTTGTGATTTTTTAGATTATATCCATAAATAACTATGTCATCCAAATATACAAAACAATGCAAACCTTGAAGTCCTGTTAGTACTACATTCATGAGTCTTTGGAAGGTGGCTGGTGCCCCTTTCAATCCGAATGGCATTCTGTTGTAATGATAGTGCCCGAAAGGTGAGCTGAAAGCTGTTTTTTCCTTATCTCCTTCACTCATCGGTATTTGGTGAAAACCGTTTGCTAAATCCAAAGTGGTGAAGTATTTTGCTTTTCCAATTTGGTCCAAAATATCAGTGATATTTGGTAGTGGGTATGCATCGCCTACCGTTATGTCATTTAATTTCCGAAAATCTACTACAAGCCTCCATTTTTTATTACCCTCTTTATCGGCCTTTTTAGGCACCAATAAAATTGGAGCATTCCACGGGCTTTTACTCGGGCTTATGATGTCGTTGTCTAGCATTTTTTCGATTTGATCGTTGATCTCGGCACGTTGAGTTTCGGGCAATCTATATGGTTTTACATGAATGGGTGGTAATGTATCGTCTGTACGTATGGAATGAGCCACGTCGTTGGTGTAAGTTAAATAATCGCCTTCCAAATGAAATAAATCGTTGTGTTCTCTACAAATTTTTAAAATACTGGTTTTTTCTTCTCTATTACAGTGTTTTAAATCCAGTGTTTCTTCTAACTTCTTTAATCTGTCGTTAATAGGATCCCTATCCGTATTTAATTTTATTACATTATATTTATTTAATTTAAAAGTATTAATTTTTTTTATGTCGTCGAACGATAAAGTTATTGTTTCTTCACTGGAGTTTAATATGGGAATGTATTCTACGTTGTTTTCGGGTTTCGTGATAACATTACCTACGTATAATGAAGGTAAGACCTCGGTTTTTGGATAGAACTTTTCATATATTTCATCGGTAGGTATACCTAAGACTATTTCTGCTCTTGAAGGTATTTCGATAGTACTTGTGGTGTTTAGCGCGAACATAGTTTTAATTTTAGTATATAATTTGTTATTTTTGTTTACAATTTGCCTATCTATTGTAGGGCTTTCCTTTATTATTTGCCTATCTATTGTAGGGCTTTGCTTTATTATTTGCCTATCTATTGTAGGGCTTTCCTTTATTATTTGCCTATCTATTGTAGGGCTTTCCTTTATTATTTGCCTATCTATTGTAGGGCTTTCCTTTATTATTTGCCTATCTATGGTAGGGCTTTCCTTTATTATTTGCCTATCTATTGTAGGGCTTTCCTTTATTATTTGCCTATCTATTGTAGGGCTTTCCTTTATTATTTGCCTATCTATTGTAGGGCTTTCCTTTATTATTTGCCTATCTATTGTAGGGCTTTCCTTTATTATTTGCCTATCTATTGTAGGGCTTTCCTTTATTATTTGCCTATCTATTGTAGGGCTTTCAATTGTATATCGTATTCCAAAAGTAGGGTGTAATGTGCGGTTTAAAATAAATACACTGTTAGGTATGGTAGGTAATTCGTCATCGTCAGAAATAATCAACTCGAGATTTCCCGTTTTATAATCCATCCTTGAATCATATTGGTTTAGGAAATCATGTCCCAAAATTCCATCATAAAGCAAATCCTCGCAGGCATTAGTCACGACAAAATTATGTGGTATATGAAAATTTTCATTGTCAATACACACAATAAGTTTCCCTAATGTGGTTCCTACTGAATAGATTTTATCTCCGCTTAAGGATGTCAACTTCACTCCAGCTGTGGGATTTACTGGTTGTTCACCTCGTAAGCAGGATAATTTTATGATACTGACTTCGGCACCGGAGTCAATTAGGAATTTTAGCGGTTTTATTGTTGAAAGAGTGGTAAATATTTCTAGATGTGTGGACGATTTATTTACGCTAACAGGGATATTTAAGGTTGTATAAATTATAGTTCGCGGGAAACTTCGGTGGTCTCCCGCGCCGATTCGTTTCCCTGGGGGCGAGACGCGTTTTCCGAGTCAGCTACTTGGAATAGTTGACGTGCTGGCACGTCGTAGTCATCGCTATTATTGTTTCTGTTGTTATCCTGGGCATTGTTCACGCGTCGAGTCCCCCAAGAGGGTTTGTTGTCTTGATTATACCGTTCATTATGTGGTTTATTATTATTGTAGTTATCATTATAATTATTGTTATTATTATTATTATTACGATCATTATTATTATTATTATTATTATTATTTCGGTTATTATTGTTATAATTATTATTATTTCGGTTATTATTGTTATAATTATTATTATTATTATTATTATTATTACGATAATTATTGTTATTATTATTACGATTATTGTTATAATTATTATTATTTCGGTTATTATTGTTATAATTATTATTATTTCGGTTATTATTGTTATAATTATTATTATTTCGGTTATTATTGTTATAATTATTATCATTTGGCCTGAAGCGGGAACTGAAGGGGCGTCGTAATTCTTCGTCTCTCCACCTGGCCCGACATTCGTTGCGATGGTGGTTTGGCCTTTCGCAGTATTCACACACTAGGTTAATTTCCCTTTTTATTGGTTTTTCGGCGGGAAATTGTGGCAAAATTTTATTAGAATAGCACATGTCTCCTGTGTGACCAGGTTTATGACATATTTCGCAAGTTCGTACGGGATTATATTGGATCTTGGGTGACAGAGTTTCGTTACTCAAGCCTTCAAGTAACCCGTCGATTCGTTCGCGAACTTTCAGATAATCTGTTTCCGTGTTTGTTTTTACTGCTAATATTAGGGAAAGATTTGTTAATCCGTTTATTAGAAGTCTAGTCGCGGTTTTTTCCGTTTCTTTCTTTAGTACGCGTGCTTCGATAGGGTCTGGTGTCTCCTTACTAACGGCAAGCTGGAGTTCGGTATATATTGCGTCGAATCTCTGTACGTAGGCTTTAACGCTTTCTCTGGTCCCTTGCTTAATTTTTGTCATCTCGTCTGATATAACGGTTCGCGTTCTGCATGGTATATATGCTATGCTAAATGCGTTTTTAATGCTCGCCCAATCAGTTAATTTTTTCGTTCGACATAATTTGCTAGCATCTCTTTTGATTTTGCTTTTGAGAATGCCGAAAAATAAAGGTGTTTGGCTATCATCTGTTAAGTTTATGACCGTTTCGACACCCTCGATGAACTCGTGTAATTCGTTTGGATTCCCGTCAAATTCTGGAATAAGGCTTCGTGTGTCTGCTATAGACATTTTCGGAGTCGCAGTATTTGGCATGTCGGATTTTTGTGTATATTCCTTTTCGATTAGTTCAAGAAGTATTTCTTGAAATATATAGTCAAATATTTGGTTACTGTTAAAGTCGAGTCGTATCGCTGCAGCCCCTCGAGTCTCAATTTTCGCGGATTTGTTATACTTAGTTTAAAATTAAAATGTATTTTCAATAATACCAAAAAAGGTTATAGACGGATGTTTCACAAAGAAAGGATGTTCTACTTGGTGGTATTAGTTTATAAATATGTATATATGGATATATAAAGGAAAAATATATAAAAAAAAATATTTTTTTTTTTTTAAAAAAAATTTGATTTTACGGTCACGAGTTAATTTATAATATAATTATATTAATATTAATTAATTATATATTATAATAATTATAATTTTCTTTCGGATGTATATATATATAAATAAAATTTGTGTATCTGCTATATTATTATCATAAAAAATTTTGATTTATTTTATAGTTTTATAATTTTGACTCACTTAAACATGTTGTAGCTGATGTTTTTGATGGTGATTTTCTAGAAGTTCTTGAATTTCCTCGAAGGTATTCTCGTTGGAAATCTTGATGATAGTTTACTCGATGAGATTCTTGCTGGTGAGCCTCCTCTTGTAGTCTGCAATTCTGATGAGAGCTGGTTTAAACGATGCTTAGGGCCTTCGTTTAAACGTTTCACTTTTATTTAAGTTTTTTTTTTTTTTTTTATTAAATTTTATTTGCTTGCGCAATCGGTACTGTTCGCCAGGCTCTGCGATACAAATAGCAAATAGAAGCCTCTTTTCTTATGAAAAGCTTGCTATACCAATTATGTGTACAAACAAAAATAAAATTTTTTTTTTTTTGGTTATTATATTTTTCTATTACAGAATTTTTTTATTTGGTTCAAAAAATTTGGTACTGTTTCGCCAGACTCAACGAAACATTAAACAAAAAGGAGTCTTATTTTCGTGTGAAAAAGCTTGTAATACCATTTATCGAACACAAATAGAAAACTTGTAAAGGCAAAAATTCACTTTTTTTTTTTTTATTATTATTATTATTAACACTTGGGTTATTTTCGGGAATTGACAGTCGTACTATACTATCAATCAATCCCTCCGCTGCCACCAAATTGTTACGGGTCACGTAACAGGTTAAGAAAACAATGCAAATTTTTTATTAAAAGTTTATTTGATATAATTTTTTATTCGTTATTTTATTACACTTGTTTTATAATTAGCTGCTTTATATTTAATAATTTGATTTTTCAAATTTTCTTTATTTAATTTTTTATAAGTAATTTTTCTTAGTAGAATAAAAGCTTAATTATTTAGTATATTATATATTAATTATTTAATAAAATGGACTAATGTCGTGGTGATTCTTGATTTCAACCGTTTTAATTTTGTCTTTTTAAAATTTACGTCTGACTACTTTCAGCTCCGTTTTTAATCTGCTTAATTAAACGTTAGTATAAATATTCTACAATTATAAAAGTGCTTAGCTTGCGTTGGCCTTGAAGGTTAACATAGTTTTTTCTTTTTAAAATGTAATTAGAAACAATGTGTGAACTATGAATTAATTTTGTGCGGATTATACAAATATTATTAAAAGATAAAATTAGATTTAATGGTCAAGACAAAGTAATTGTAATTAGAAACGTTTGTTTCATGAATGAAACCGTGAATTGAAAATCTGCGAATTATACAAATATAATATAAATAATACAAATATTAAATTTAATTGTCAAGACAAAGTATTAGTAATTAGAAACTTTTGTTTTATGAATGAAACCGTGAATTGAAAATCTGCGAATTATACAAATATAATATAAATAATACAAATATTAAATTTAATTGTCAAGACAAAGTATTAGTAATTAGAAACATTAAGTTTAAATGCAAACGTAAGCAATTATACAATGTTTTAATAAGTTAATATAATGGATAAAAATAGATAAAGTTACGTAGTCAAAATTGGTTATTATTGGTTCTGTATTAATGAATCAATGATTGGACTAATCATGGTGTCCAATCATTACAGTCCAGGTTCAGTTGTCGTAATTATTTCACATTTGTGGCCGTGTCTTCCTGGTGGACATTCAGTGTGACCATCAGAGTTTGTTGTGGTTTCTGTTAGTCCAGGCTCAGTAGTCGTAATTATTTCACATTTGTGTCCGTGTCTTCCCGGTGGACATTCAGTGTGACCATCAGAGTTTGTTGTGGTTTCTGTTAGTCCAGGTTCAGTTGTCGTAATTATTTCACATTTGTGGCCGTGTCTTCCTGGTGGACATTCAGTGTGACCATCAGAGTTTGTAGTGGTTTCTGTTAGTCCAGGTTCAGTTGTCGTAATTATTTCACATTTGTGGCCGTGTCTTCCTGGTGGACATTCAGTGTGACCATCAGAGTTTGTGGTGGTTTCTGTTAGTCCAGGTTCAGTTGTCGTAATTATTTCACATTTGTGTCCGTGTCTTCCTGGAGGACATTCAGTGTGACCATCAGAGTTTGTTGTGGTTTCTGTTAGTCCAGGCTCAGTTGTCGTAATTATTTCACATTTGTGGCCGTGTCTTCCTGGTGGACATTCAGTCGTCGTGAAATGATGAGTGGTAGTATGGCCATGCTCTGTTGTATTTGGTGGCTTGATGGTCGTCATAGAATGACAATCTTTTCCGTAGTGACCCGGTGGACACGTAGGACGAGTATAGTGAGGCGTTGTTTTAGTAGTTGGTTTGGGTGTTGTCGGTTTTGTGGTTGTAATAAGCTGACATCTACGTTTAATATGTCTATGGCGATCTCCTGATCCCATTTCTTCATCATGACCATTATTATCGCTTTGTTCTGAATGATCACCATTGTCATTATGATCGTCGTAATCATATATTTCTTCAAAACCCGGTGGACAGTGTTCAGCAGTTGTTGTGGTATGATGAGTGGTGGTATGCTCATGCTCTGTTGTGTTTGGTGGCTTGGTGGTCGTCATAGAATGACAATCTTTTCCGTCGTGACCCGGTGGACACGTAGGACGAGTATAGTGAGGCGTTGTTTTAGTAGTTGGTTTGTGTGTTGTCGGCTTTGTGGTTGTAATAAGCTGACATCTACGTTTAATATGTCTATGGCGATCTCCTGATCCCATTTCTTCATCATGACCATTATTATCGCTTTGTTCTGAATGATCACCATTGTCATTATGATCGTCGTAATCATATATTTCTTCAAAACCCGGTGGGCAGTGTTCAGGAGTTGTTGTGGTATGATGAGTGGTGGTATGCTCATGCTCTGTTGTGTTTGGTGGCTTGGTGGTCGTCATAGAATGACAATCTTTTCCGTCGTGACCCGGTGGACACGTAGGACGAGTATAGTGAGGCGTTGTTTTAGTAGTTGGTTTGTGTGTTGTCGGCTTTGTGGTTGTAATAAGCTGACATCTACGTTTAATATGTCTATGGCGATCTCCTGATCCCATTTCTTCATCATGACCATTATTATCGCTTTGTTCTGAATGATCATCATTGTCATTGTGATCGTCGTAGTCATATATTTCTTCAAAACCCGGTGGGCAGTGTTCAGGAGTTGTTGTGGTATGATGAGTGGTGGTATGCTCATGCTCTGTTGTGTTTGGTGGCTTGGTGGTCGTCATAGATTGACAATCTTTTCCGTAGTGACCCGGTGGACACGTAGGACGAGTATAGTGAGGCGTTGTTTTAGTAGTTGGTTTGGGTGTTGTCGGCTTTGTGGTTGTAATAAGCTGACATCTACGTTTAATATGTCTATGGCTATCTCCTGATCCCATTTCTTCATCGTGACCATTATTATCGCTTTGTTCTGAATGATCACCATTGTCATTATGATCGTCGTAGTCATATATTTCTTCAAAACCCGGTGGACAGTGTTCAGGAGTTGTTGTGGTATGATGAGTGGTGGTATGCTCATGCTCTGTTGTGTTTGGTGGCTTGGTGGTCGTCATAGAATGACAATCTTTTCCGTAGTGACCCGGTGGACACGTAGGACGAGTATAGTGAGGCGTTGTTTTAGTAGTTGGTTTGTGTGTTGTCGGCTTTCTGGTTGTAATAAGCTGACATCTACGTTTAATATGTCTATGGCGATCACCTGAACCCATTTCTTCATCATGACCATTATAACCGCTTTGTCCTGAGTGATCATCATTGTCATTGTGATCGTCGTAGTCATATATTTCTTCAAAACCCGGTGGGCAGTGTTCAATAGTTGTCGTAGTATGATGACTGGTAGTATGCTCATGGTCTGTTGTGTTTGGTGGCTTGGTGGTCGTCATAGAATGACAATCTTTTCCGTAGGGACCCGGTGGACACGTAGGACGAGTATAGTGAGGCGTTGTTTTAGTAGTTGGTTTGTGTGTTGTCGGCTTTGTGGTTGTAATAAGCTGACATCTACGTTTAATATGTCTATGGCGATCTCCTGATCCCATTTCTTCATCATGACCATTATTATCGCTTTGTTCTGAATGATCATCATTGTCATTGTGATCGTCGTAGTCATATATTTCTTCAAAACCCGGTGGGCAGTGTTCAGGAGTTGTTGTGGTATGATGAGTGGTGGTATGCTCATGCTCTGTTGTGTTTGGTGGCTTGGTGGTCGTCATAGATTGACAATCTTTTCCGTAGTGACCCGGTGGACACGTAGGACGAGTATAGTGAGGCGTTGTTTTAGTAGTTGGTTTGGGTGTTGTCGGCTTTGTGGTTGTAATAAGCTGACATCTACGTTTAATATGTCTATGGCTATCTCCTGATCCCATTTCTTCATCGTGACCATTATTATCGCTTTGTTCTGAATGATCACCATTGTCTTTATGATCGTCGTAGTCATATATTTCTTCAAAACCCGGTGGACAGTGTTCAGGAGTTGTTGTGGTATGATGAGTGGTGGTATGCTCATGCTCTGTTGTGTTTGGTGGCTTGGTGGTCGTCATAGATTGACAATCTTTTCCGTAGTGACCCGGTGGACACGTAGGACGAGTATAGTGAGGCGTTGTTTTAGTAGTTGGTTTGTGTGTTGTCGGCTTTCTGGTTGTAATAAGCTGACATCTACGTTTAATATGTCTATGGCGATCTCCTGATCCCATTTCTTCATCATGACCATTATTATCGCTTTGTTCTGAATGATCACCATTGTCATTGTGATCGTCGTAGTCATATATTTCTTCAAAACCCGGTGGACAGTGTTCAGGAGTTGTTGTGGTATGATGAGTGGTGGTATGCTCATGCTCTGTTGTGTTTGGTGGCTTGGTGGTCGTCATAGAATGACAATCTTTTCCGTAGTGACCCGGTGGACACGTAGGACGAGTATAGTGAGGCGTTGTTTTAGTAGTTGGTTTGTGTGTTGTCGGCTTTCTGGTTGTAATAAGCTGACATCTACGTTTAATATGTCTATGGCGATCACCTGAACCCATTTCTTCATCATGACCATTATTATCGCTTTGTTCTGAATGATCACCATTGTCATTGTGATCGTCGTAGTCATATATTTCTTCAAAACCCGGTGGACAGTGTTCAGGAGTTATTGTGGTATGATGAGTGGTGGTATGCTCATGCTCTGTTGTGTTTGGTGGCTTGGTGGTCGTCATAGAATGACAATCTTTTCCGTAGTGACCCGGTGGACACGTAGGACGAGTATAGTGAGGCGTTGTTTTAGTAGTTGGTTTGTGTGTTGTCGGCTTTCTGGTTGTAATAAGCTGACATCTACGTTTAATATGTCTATGGCGATCACCTGAACCCATTTCTTCATCATGACCATTATAACCGCTTTGTCCTGAGTGATCATCATTGTCATTGTGATCGTCGTAGTCATATATTTCTTCAAAACCCGGTGGGCAGTGTTCAATAGTTGTCGTAGTATGATGACTGGTAGTATGCTCATGCTCTGTTGTATTTGGTGGCTTGGTTGTTGTCATAAATTGACAATCTCTTCCGAAATGCCCTGGAGGACAGGCAGTAGTCGTACGCATTGTTGTGCTTTTCGTTGTTGGTACAATATAACAACCGAGTCCCAAATAACCCCTAACGCATTCTATGTAAATATTAATGTAATAAATATTATAAATGTAGCATATCTTTTTAAAATGAGTACTAACTTCGATCACAAAGAGTGCCTGCCCAGCCTGAATGACATCTGCATTCACCGGGGCGTTTGCAGTAACCATTAAAGCATCCTTGTGCCGGTACACATGTGTCACATTTAGCACCAGACCAACCAGCTTTACAAAGACACTCATTCGGTTGATTACAAAATCCATGTATTCTGTGACATCTATCTGAACAAATAGGTATTCTGCATAATACACCTCGCCAACCTGGGTCGCACTTGCATTCTAGAGCACGTCTGCAACTTCCATGTACACAACCAGGTAGTACCGCACATTCATTACATGTCGATCCTTTCCATCCTAAGCGACATTGACAATCACCGGGTACGTCGCAATGACCATGATATTGATGACAATTTTCTCGACAAATTGCTATTGAAAATTGATTAATTAGCCACATTTAACGAAAACGCTATATTTTGATACTCACGTTTGTTGCAAAAAATTCCTCTCCATCCTTCATTGCAATTGCACTCAAATGGCCGTGTACATGAACCATGTCGACAGCCAAGCAATGGAATACACTTATCACAGTTTTCACCTTGAAATCCAGATTTGCACCGACATTCATCCGGACGATTGCAATGTCCATTAATCGGATGACATCCTACTTTACAAATAGCTTCGTTGCAAAATTTGCCAGACCATCCTGTTAAGCAACTTAGAGTACCATCTGCTGCACAAACATAATGTTGCAATAAGCTTGATCTAAGCAATCGAAATTTCTCGCAGGCCTATAATCATTAAAAAAAAAAAAATGAACTGATATCTCATCTTGATCCCAACATCATGTAATTTGACTATAAAAACATTTTTAATTAAATTTATTTCTTTCTAATTAGCACATTTGACAAAATAAAACTACTCTCTATGCGAAAAACTGTATTTTTTTTTGTTAATTTTGTTTAATTATTACCTGATTTTTCCATGTTGTACCGATTAGCTGCGAGTTCACCAATTGTATTAAGCTCAATGTACCCAATAATGAAATTAGCATAATTAAATTTGTCTTCATAGTAAGTTAATTAATTTTTTGTTTGTAATTTTATAAACGTTCTTAGTCATTAAATCAACTGTCGTCAATAATTAAGTCACTTAACTTATCACCGTTATGGGGTTTTTTTTTTTTTTTTTTCAAAGAAAAATATCCTTTCTCATTTGGTTTAAAATAAAAACTAATAATAATATAAAAAGAAGGAAAATCAGAAAAACTATTATAAATTTAGATTGTCACATAGATCACTGTTATCCTCTTGTAACTGATAATAAAAAAATACAAATTTTTAAAGGTAACAGCATAAAGTTTATTACTTTAAGACTGTTTAAAATGACAGAAACTTCTAAACACTTGAAAGTTCTGATTAGAACTGAAATCAATTGTTTAAAATGACAATAGAATTGTTAGACAAAAAAAAATATTAATTTTTGATTAACGCCGATTTTGACCAATCGCTTGTGCAAATAAATTTCTCTTCAAAGTGGGATATATGTGTGAAAATCCTGTTCTACTTTAAGAACACCAATTTAAAATCTGAATCTAATCAATTTTAGTTTTTTTTTCTCTTCTTTTAATTAAAATAAATATGGGCAATGACCTCCTAAGACGTTATAAGATTCGCATAAAAACAGAACTTATTGTTTAAGTTTTCTATTTATTTGTTATTCATAATAATATAATTTTTCTAGTACAATTGTATATATATATGTTATATAAGGAAAATAAGAAGGATCTATTTCTAATGATTCTCATTTTCTTGACTTTCTTCATCAGAATCATCTCCTGGATGATGCTTGATCATTGTAGATGTTTCCGGACCCTGTGTAGTAGTCGTACTTGTTGAACTAGTTACAGGGATCTGTGTAGTAGTTGAGGTTGTTGTTGAATCAGTGACTGGACTCTGAGTTGTGGTTGAAGTTGTTGAATCAGTAGCTGGACTCTGAGTTGTGGTTGTTGAATCAGTAACTGGACTCTGAGTTGTGGTTGTTGAATCAGTAACTGGACTCTGAGTTGTGGTTGTTGAATCAGTAACTGGACTCTGAGTTGTGGTTGATGTTGTTGAATCAGTAGCTGGACTCTGAGTTGTGGTTGATGTTGAATCAGTAACTGGACTTTGAGTTGTGGTTGTTGAATCAGTAACTGGACTCTGAGTTGTGGTTGTTGAATCAGTAACTGGACTCTGAGTTGTGGTTGTTGATTCAGTAACTGGACTCTGAGTTGTGGTTGTTGAATCAGTAACTGGACTCTGAGTTGTTGAACTAGTAGATAGCGTTGGAAAATTGCATTTATCATCAAAATCCCCTGGAGAACATGCGGTTGTAGTTTGTTGCGTTGTAGATAACGGATCATGTGTAGTCATGCCTGAATTCTCTGTTGCTGAAATTAATCGAAAAACCGTAAAAAAAATTTTGTAATTTTTTAAAATTTTAAAGTTTTTATAAAATCTATAACTTACGTTTATCACAAAGGATTCCTCTGAAACCCGGTCTACAATTACATTGCCAGGGAGTAGTGCAAGTACCATGAACGCAACCGGGATATTTAACACATTGGTCACAATTAGGACCTGTCCATCCAGCTTGACATATGCATTCATTCGGTTGATTACAATAACCGTGATTTCTATTACAGTTTGCACTGCAAACTGGGTCACTACACATAGATCCACTCCATCCCGGCTTACAAACATAATGTAATGGTTCCGTAGTAGAGCCTTGTGTACATCTTGCTAGAACTTCACACGTATTACAATTTATTCCAGTCCAACCTAGATGACATAAACATTCACCCGGCGTTTTACAATAACCGTTAACCGGATTACAATTGGCATGACAAATTGCTTTACATTTCAAAAAGTAAAAATAATTTTTATTATTCATTTAATAACCAAAAAAAAAATGAGATTTTACGTTCAGAACACAATGGTCCAGTCCATCCCGGGTCACATTGACAATTAAATGCTTGTGTACACGTGCCATGCATACAGCCAGCCAAGGTAACGCATCTTTCACATGCGGCTCCATGATATCCTCGTTTACAAACACATCTATTGGGTTTATTGCAATGGCCATTACTAAGATTACAACCACTGCTACAGATTGCTATATTGCATAAAGTACCCGACCAACCATTCATACACGATTGATTTCCGTATTCATCGCAGGCATAATGTTGTCTTAATACTTTCTGTCTCAATCGAAATCTTTCGCATTCCTTAAATTACAAGAAAAGAATTTTTTTTTTAATTAATTATTATTTATAAAGAATAACGGTAAATCATATTTCATAATTACCCTCCAAGCAATACGCGATGAATTTAACAATTCGGCTAAGGTCAATGTACAATATAATATAATTAACACAATTAATGTCACCTTCATAATTGCTAATCTTAATTTGCGTAACTAATTCGCAAAAACTATTAAAGACTTAGAAAATAAAATTAATTTTTAATTTTATCTTATCGCCAACTATTGCTGCTGAAAACTGAAGAAATTTTCAAAAATACATCTTCTGTTATATGAATTCCAGCACCATATAAAATGTATTGGCATTGACGTGGTCATGGTCGTCTCTACGATCACATTTAGAGCTATTTAATTAATTAATTTTGTTGAAAAAAAATATATTTCAGCATGGGAGTTATTAGAGACAATTAAAATTAGAATTATTTTGTTAAAAAATCAACGAAGTTTGTTTTATTTTTTAATTGATTAAATATTTTTATTATTTATTTTTTATTAATTAATAAACTTCATATATAAAGTGATTATAAATAAATAATTATATTGTTGAAATTGTCATTTTTGTTCATTATTTAAATTATGTCTTCTTGCGTTGTAATTAGAATAGTTATGACTTTCTTGTTGATGCAGGAGTAGAATTTGTCCTTCGAGTTGAAATCGTCGAAGTTATCGGATTTCTTATTATGGAGGAGGAAGCGTTGTCGTTTGAGTTGTGGTTCTAGTAGTTCGCTCACTTCTTGTTGATGCAGGATTTCTCCTTCGAGTTGTAGTTGTCGGTTTTCTAGTTGAAGCAGGACAAGGAATTGTTCTTTGAGTTGTAGTTGTAATCGGAGTTGTAGCTGTAGTTAGAATTGTAGTAGTTGATGGAACAGTTACTGTACTCTGCGTCGTAGTAGTTGTTGGATCAGTAATAGGACTCTGAGTTGTAGTTGTCGTTGGATCAGTAACTGGACTCTGAGTTGTGGTAGTTGTTGGATCAGTAACTGGACTCTGAGTTGTAGTTGTTGTTGGATCAGTAACTGGAGGTTGAGTTGTAGTTGTCGTTGGATCAGTAACTGGACTCTGAGTTGTGGTAGTTGTTGGATCAGTAACTGTACTCTGAGTTGTAGTTGTTGTTAAATCAGTAACTGGAGTCTGAGTTGTAGTTGTCGTTGGATCAGAAACTGGACTCTGAGTTGTAGTTGTCGTTGGATCAGTAACTGGACTCTGAGTTGTGGTAGTCGTTGGATCAGTAACTGGACTCTGAGTTGTAGTTGTTGTTGGATCAGTAACTGGACTCTGAGTTGTAGTTGTCGTTGGATCAGTAACTGGACTCTGAGTTGTGGTAGTCGTTGGATCAGTAACTGGACTCTGAGTTGTAGTTGTTGTTGGATCAGTAACTGGACTCTGAGTTGTAGTTGTCGTTGGATCAGTAACTGGACTCTGAGTTGTGGTAGTCGTTGGATCAGTAACTGGACTCTGAGTTGTAGTTGTTGTTGGATCAGTAACTGGAGTTTGAGTTGTAGTTGTCGTTGGATCAGTAACTGGACTCTGAGTTGTAGTTGTTGTTGGATCAGTAACTGGATTCTGAGTTGTGGTTGGATCAGTAACAGGACCCTGAGTTGTAGTTGTCATTGGATCAGTAACAGGACCCTGAGTTGTAGTTGTCGTTGGATCAGTAACTGGACTCTGAGTTGTGGTAGTTGTTGGATCAGTAACTGTACTCTGAGTTGTAGTTGTTGTTGAATCAGTAACTGGAGTCTGAGTTGTAGTTGTCGTTGGATCAGTAACTGGACTCTGAGTTGTAGTTGTTGGATCAGTAACTGGACTCTGAGTTGTAGTTGTTGTTGGATCAGTAACTGGAGGTTGAGTTGTAGTTGTCGTTGGATCAGTAACTGGACTCTGAGTTGTGGTAGTTGTTGGATCAGTAACTGGACTCTGAGTTGTGGTTGTTGTTGGATCAGTAACTGGAGTTTGAGTTGTAGTTGTCGTTGGATCAGTAACTGGACTCTGAGTTGTAGTATTTGTTGGATCAGTAACTGGAGGTTGAGTTGTAGTTGTCGTTGGATCAGTAACTGGACTCTGAGTTGTGGTAGTTGTTGGATCAGTAACTGGACTCTGAGTTGTAGTTGTCGTTGGATCAGTAACTGGACTCTGAGTTGTAGTTGTCGTTGGATCAGTAACTGGACTCTGAGTTGTGGTAGTCGTTGGATCAGTAACTGGACTCTGAGTTGTAGTTGTTGGATCAGTAACTGGACTTTGAGTTGTAGTTGTTGTTGGATCAGTAACTGGAGGTTGAGTTGTAGTTGTCGTTGGATCAGTAACTGGACTCTGAGTTGTGGTAGTTGTTGGATCAGTAACTGGACTCTGAGTTGTAGTATTTGTTGGATCAGTAACTGGAGGTTGAGTTGTAGTTGTCGTTGAATCAGTAACTGGACTCTGAGTTGTGGTAGTTGTTGGATCAGTAACTGGAGGTTGAGTTGTAGTTGTCGTTGGATCAGTAACTGGACTCTGAGTTGTGGTAGTTGTTGGATCAGTAACTGGACTTTGAGTTGTAGTTGTTGTTGGATCAGTAACTGGAGGTTGAGTTGTAGTTGTCGTTGGATCAGTAACTGGACTCTGAGTTGTGGTAGTTGTTGGATCAGTAACTGGACTCTGAGTTGTGGTTGTTGTTGGATCAGTAACTGGAGTTTGAGTTGTAGTTGTCGTTGGATCAGTAACTGGACTCTGAGTTGTAGTATTTGTTGGATCAGTAACTGGAGGTTGAGTTGTAGTTGTCGTTGGATCAGTAACTGGACTCTGAGTTGTGGTAGTTGTTGGATCAGTAACTGGACTCTGAGTTGTAGTTGTCGTTGGATCAGTAACTGGACTCTGAGTTGTAGTTGTCGTTGGATCAGTAACTGGACTCTGAGTTGTGGTAGTCGTTGGATCAGTAACTGGACTCTGAGTTGTAGTTGTTGGATCAGTAACTGGACTTTGAGTTGTAGTTGTTGTTGGATCAGTAACTGGAGGTTGAGTTGTAGTTGTCGTTGGATCAGTAACTGGACTCTGAGTTGTGGTAGTTGTTGGATCAGTAACTGGACTCTGAGTTGTAGTATTTGTTGGATCAGTAACTGGAGGTTGAGTTGTAGTTGTCGTTGGATCAGTAACTGGACTCTGAGTTGTGGTAGTTGTTGGATCAGTAACTGGACTTTGAGTTGTAGTTGTTGTTGGATCAGTAACTGGAGGTTGAGTTGTAGTTGTCGTTGGATCAGTAACTGGACTCTGAGTTGTGGTAGTTGTTGGATCAGTAACTGGACTCTGAGTTGTGGTTGTTGTTGGATCAGTAACTGGAGTTTGAGTTGTAGTTGTCGTTGGATCAGTAACTGGACTCTGAGTTGTAGTATTTGTTGGATCAGTAACTGGAGGTTGAGTTGTAGTTGTCGTTGGATCAGTAACTGGACTCTGAGTTGTGGTAGTTGTTGGATCAGTAACTGGACTCTGAGTTGTAGTTGTCGTTGGATCAGTAACTGGACTCTGAGTTGTAGTTGTCGTTGGATCAGTAACTGGACTCTGAGTTGTGGTAGTCGTTGGATCAGTAACTGGACTCTGAGTTGTAGTTGTTGGATCAGTAACTGGACTTTGAGTTGTAGTTGTTGTTGGATCAGTAACTGGAGGTTGAGTTGTAGTTGTCGTTGGATCAGTAACTGGACTCTGAGTTGTGGTAGTTGTTGGATCAGTAACTGGACTCTGAGTTGTAGTATTTGTTGGATCAGTAACTGGAGGTTGAGTTGTAGTTGTCGTTGAATCAGTAACTGGACTCTGAGTTGTGGTAGTTGTTGGATCAGTAACTGGAGGTTGAGTTGTAGTTGTCGTTGGATCAGTAACTGGACTCTGAGTTGTGGTAGTTGTTGGATCAGTAACTGGAGGTTGAGTTGTAGTTGTCGTTGGATCAGTAACTGGATTTTGAGTTGTAGTATTTGTTGGATCAGTAACTGGAGGTTGAGTTGTAGTTGTTGTTGGATCAGTAACTGGAGGTTGAGTTGTAGTTGTCGTTGGATCAGTAACTGGACTCTGAGTTGTGGTAGTTGTTGGATCAGTAACTGGACTCTGAGTTGTGGTTGTTGTTGGATCAGTAACTGGAGTTTGAGTTGTAGTTGTCGTTGGATCAGTAACTGGACTCTGAGTTGTAGTATTTGTTGGATCAGTAACTGGAGGTTGAGTTGTAGTTGTCGTTGGATCAGTAACTGGACTCTGAGTTGTGGTAGTTGTTGGATCAGTAACTGGAGGTTGAGTTGTGGTAGTCGTTGGATCAGTAACTGGACTTTGAGTTGTAGTTGTTGTTGGATCAGTAACTGGAGGTTGAGTTGTAGTTGTCGTTGGATCAGTAACTGGACTCTGAGTTGTGGTAGTTGTTGGATCAGTAACTGGACTCTGAGTTGTGGTTGTTGTTGGATCAGTAACTGGAGGTTGAGTTGTAGTTGTCGTTGGATCAGTAACTGGACTCTGAGTTGTGGTAGTTGTTGGATCAGTAACTGGACTCTGAGTTGTAGTATTTGTTGGATCAGTAACTGGAGGTTGAGTTGTAGTTGTCGTTGAATCAGTAACTGGACTCTGAGTTGTGGTAGTTGTTGGATCAGTAACTGGAGGTTGAGTTGTAGTTGTCGTTGGATCAGTAACTGGACTCTGAGTTGTGGTAGTTGTTGGATCAGTAACTGGACTTTGAGTTGTAGTTGTTGTTGGATCAGTAACTGGAGGTTGAGTTGTAGTTGTCGTTGGATCAGTAACTGGACTCTGAGTTGTGGTAGTTGTTGGATCAGTAACTGGACTCTGAGTTGTGGTTGTTGTTGGATCAGTAACTGGAGTTTGAGTTGTAGTTGTCGTTGGATCAGTAACTGGACTCTGAGTTGTAGTATTTGTTGGATCAGTAACTGGAGGTTGAGTTGTAGTTGTCGTTGGATCAGTAACTGGACTCTGAGTTGTGGTAGTTGTTGGATCAGTAACTGGACTCTGAGTTGTAGTTGTCGTTGGATCAGTAACTGGACTCTGAGTTGTAGTTGTCGTTGGATCAGTAACTGGACTCTGAGTTGTGGTAGTCGTTGGATCAGTAACTGGACTCTGAGTTGTAGTTGTTGGATCAGTAACTGGACTTTGAGTTGTAGTTGTTGTTGGATCAGTAACTGGAGGTTGAGTTGTAGTTGTCGTTGGATCAGTAACTGGACTCTGAGTTGTGGTAGTTGTTGGATCAGTAACTGGACTCTGAGTTGTAGTATTTGTTGGATCAGTAACTGGAGGTTGAGTTGTAGTTGTCGTTGGATCAGTAACTGGACTCTGAGTTGTGGTAGTTGTTGGATCAGTAACTGGACTTTGAGTTGTAGTTGTTGTTGGATCAGTAACTGGAGGTTGAGTTGTAGTTGTCGTTGGATCAGTAACTGGACTCTGAGTTGTGGTAGTTGTTGGATCAGTAACTGGACTCTGAGTTGTGGTTGTTGTTGGATCAGTAACTGGAGTTTGAGTTGTAGTTGTCGTTGGATCAGTAACTGGACTCTGAGTTGTAGTATTTGTTGGATCAGTAACTGGAGGTTGAGTTGTAGTTGTCGTTGGATCAGTAACTGGACTCTGAGTTGTGGTAGTTGTTGGATCAGTAACTGGACTCTGAGTTGTAGTTGTCGTTGGATCAGTAACTGGACTCTGAGTTGTAGTTGTCGTTGGATCAGTAACTGGACTCTGAGTTGTGGTAGTCGTTGGATCAGTAACTGGACTCTGAGTTGTAGTTGTTGGATCAGTAACTGGACTTTGAGTTGTAGTTGTTGTTGGATCAGTAACTGGAGGTTGAGTTGTAGTTGTCGTTGGATCAGTAACTGGACTCTGAGTTGTGGTAGTTGTTGGATCAGTAACTGGACTCTGAGTTGTAGTATTTGTTGGATCAGTAACTGGAGGTTGAGTTGTAGTTGTCGTTGAATCAGTAACTGGACTCTGAGTTGTGGTAGTTGTTGGATCAGTAACTGGAGGTTGAGTTGTAGTTGTCGTTGGATCAGTAACTGGACTCTGAGTTGTGGTAGTTGTTGGATCAGTAACTGGAGGTTGAGTTGTAGTTGTCGTTGGATCAGTAACTGGATTTTGAGTTGTAGTATTTGTTGGATCAGTAACTGGAGGTTGAGTTGTAGTTGTTGTTGGATCAGTAACTGGAGGTTGAGTTGTAGTTGTCGTTGGATCAGTAACTGGACTCTGAGTTGTGGTAGTTGTTGGATCAGTAACTGGACTCTGAGTTGTGGTTGTTGTTGGATCAGTAACTGGAGTTTGAGTTGTAGTTGTCGTTGGATCAGTAACTGGACTCTGAGTTGTAGTATTTGTTGGATCAGTAACTGGAGGTTGAGTTGTAGTTGTCGTTGGATCAGTAACTGGACTCTGAGTTGTGGTAGTTGTTGGATCAGTAACTGGAGGTTGAGTTGTGGTAGTCGTTGGATCAGTAACTGGACTCTGAGTTGTGGTAGTTGTTGGATCAGTAACTGGACTCTGAGTTGTAGTTGTCGTTGGATCAGTAACTGGACTCTGAGTTGTGGTAGTCGTTGGATCAGTAACTGGACTCTGAGTTGTAGTTGTTGGATCAGTAACTGGACTTTGAGTTGTAGTTGTTGTTGGATCAGTAACTGGAGGTTGAGTTGTAGTTGTCGTTGGATCAGTAACTGGACTCTGAGTTGTGGTAGTTGTTGGATCAGTAACTGGACTCTGAGTTGTGGTTGTTGTTGGATCAGTAACTGGAGTTTGAGTTGTAGTTGTCGTTGGATCAGTAACTGGACTCTGAGTTGTAGTTGTCGTTGGATCAGTAACTGGACTTTGAGTTGTGGTAGTTGTTGGATCAGTAACTGGACTCTGAGTTGTAGTTGTCGTTGGATCAGTAACTGGACTCTGGGTTGTAGTTGTCGTTGGATCAGTAACTGGACTCTGAGTTGTTGTTGTTGTTGGATCAGTAACTGGACTCTGAGTTGTAGTTGTCGTTGGCTCAGTAACTGGACTCTGAGTTGTGGTTGTGGTTGGATCAGTAACAGGACCCTGAGTTGTAGTTGTCGTTGGATCAGTAACTGGAGTCTGAGTTGTAGTTGTCGTTGGATCAGTAACTGGACTCTGAGTTGTAGTTGTTGGATCAGTAACTGGACTTTGAGTTGTGGTAGTTGTCGTTGGATCAGTAACTGGACTTTGAGTTGTGGTAGTTGTTGGATCTGTAACTGGACTCTGAGTTGTGGTAGTTGTTGGATCAGTAACTGGACTCTGAGTTGTAGTTGTTGGATCAGTAACTGGACTCTGAGTTGTAGTTGTCGTTGGATCAGTAACTGGACTCTGAGTTGTAGTTGTCGTTGGATCAGTAACTGGACTCTGAGTTGTAGTTGTCGTTGGATCAGTAACTGGACTTTGAGTTGTGGTAGTTGTTGGATCTGTAACTGGACTCTGAGTTGTGGTAGTTGTTGGATCAGTAACTGGACTCTGAGTTGTAGTTGTTGGATCAGTAACTGGACTCAGAGTTGTAGTTGTCGTTGGATCAGTAACTGGACTCTGAGTTGTAGTTGTCGTTGGATCAGTAACTGGACTCTGAGTTGTAGTTGTCGTTGGATCAGTAACTGAACTCTGGGTTGTAGTTGTCGTTGGATCAGTAACTGGATTCTGGGTTGTAGTTGTTGTTGGATCAGTAACTGGACTCTGAGTTGTAGTTGTCGTTGGATCAGTAAGTGGACTCTGGGTTGTAGTTGTCGTTGGATCTGTAACTGGACTCTGAGTTGTAGTTGTCGTTGGATCAGTAACTGGACTCTGAGTTGTAGTTGTCGTTGGATCAGTAACTGGACTCTGAGTTGTAGTTGTCGTTGGATCAGTAACTGAACTCTGGGTTGTAGTTGTCGTTGGATCAGTAACTGGATTCTGGGTTGTAGTTGTTGTTGGATCAGTAACTGGACTCTGAGTTGTAGTTGTCGTTGGATCAGTAAGTGGACTCTGGGTTGTAGTTGTCGTTGGATCTGTAACTGGACTCTGAGTTGTAGTTGTCGTTGGATCTGTAACTGGACTCAGAGTTGTTGTTGTTGTTGGATCAGTAACTGGACTCTGAGTTGTAGTTGTCGTTGGATCAGTAACTGGACTCTGAGTTGTAGTTGTTGTTGGATCAGTAACTGGAGTTTGAGTTGTAGTTGTCGTTGGATCAGTAACTGGACTCTGAGTTGTAGTTGTCGTTGGATCAGTAACTGGACTCTGGGTTGTGGTTGTTGAATCAGTAACTGGACCTTGAGTTGTAGATGTTGTTGTTGATGATATTACTTTAAAAAAATGTTTAATTTTACTTTAAATAGGATTTATATGAATAATTTTAAACTTACTTTGATCGCAGAAAACTCCTGTGTAACCAGATCTGCAAATGCATTGCCAAGGCCGTAAACAATCACCATTAACACATGCTGGATGTTTAACACATTGATCACAATTAGGTCCTGTCCATCCAATGCGACATAAACATTCATTAGGCTCTTCGCAATAGCCGTGATTAATGCTACAAGCTTCACTACATACTGGATATCTACACAAAGATCCTTTCCACCCTGGATTACAAATGCATTCAAATGGCTGCGTACATTTGCCGTGCAAGCAACCAGGATACACTACACATTCATTGCAGGTGGGTCCACTCATGCCCGCACGGCATAAGCATTCACCAGGTAATATGCAATAACCATGAATCGAACTACAATTTTCCTTACATATCGCTTCATGTATACAATAAAAAAAAAATTAATTTAATTATTCAGAAATATAACTAAAATTTGTTACGTTTAGAGCACAGAGGTCCACTCCATCCAGGATCACATTTGCAATTAAAAACTTCCGTGCATGAGCCATGTACACATCCAGCTGCATTAATGCATTTTTCACAAGTCACTCCATAGTATCCTCGATTACAAATGCATTCTCCAGGATAATTGCAATTAGCATTGGTAGTATTGCAGCCAGCTCTACAAATGGGTATATGGCATAAGTCTCCCGACCATCCAACCAGGCAACTTTGATTTCCGTTAATGTCACAATAGTAGTGTTGACCTAATTGTAACTGTTTAATTCGCAATATTTCGCATGCCTTTAAAAACATATAAGAAATAATTAGTAAACCTTAATTTATATGCGATTAATATTGATAATACCTTCCAAACAGCACTATGAATGTGATGAATCGGTTCAGCAAATCTTAATGAGCTGAATAATATTAGCACAATTAAGGGCGCCTTCATAATTTTAAGTCGTTTTAATTTTAATTTTCTGCTGCTTGCCATCAAGTACTGATGAGAACTAAAGAATTTATCGACGAAACCGTTTAGTTATACGAATTTCATCACAACAACAAAAAAAAACAGTAAACTACTCAATAAGGCAATTTACTTAATAAATTGCTGTTTTAAAATAATTGGAAATTAATTATTGTCACAATACATAACCGAGGCATCTTCAGCATCGCAAAACGAAGAACGCTAAGATTAATTGTCGTGAAATATTCTTGATTTTAAGTAAAATATCAAAAATCCACATTATGAACTGTTGTACTGTTCTAATAAGAAACAGCTTAGCTAAACTGCAAAGTGTAAAATAATGTAAATAATTTTAATTATTGAAAATCAATTCAAATGATTCTGGTAATGATTTGCTCTGATTTCATGGCATAATTCCTAGTTTAAGTCTTTTGAATGGTTGATTTTTCCATCTACATAATTCTCATGCAATTTTTGCCTAAATGTCGTCAAAACGTATTACTACGGTTTGAAACTTGAATTATGTATAGGCGATGAGCACGCCACTTACAGTTTTTTCATTGTAAACAAATAACACTTTGTTTGCTGAGTTGCCAAGAAAAAGTAAAGCAAACAGACGTAGTAGCAAGAATTTGCAATGTATTTCGCATGAGGTATCTAACCAAGCAGCAGCGCATTTCTCCTTTGTGTCAAAGAAATACAAGTAAGATGTTTTCAATGTAGCCGGGTCACAGTAACTAAAAGCAGACGTACATTTATGCTCAATGGTTTGGCATATACAATTATTAAGGTTGTTTCTAAAATATATATTTATTTTTTCATATAATTTTACAATTTTTTTTTTAATAATATTTTTAACAGAAAAAAAACGAAAATAAATTTTGAAGTAAAAATAATTTTGAATTGATAAACGGCCCTAAAAATTTCATTGTTTTGTTTGGAAACAAAATGTAAACAGTGTACCTCTGCTATGACATTATGCGCTCCCAGTCGATTGAATGAAAAGTCTCCGTCATATATTGCCGCTTCAGCTTTAGCGGCAAAATAAATTACCAAAAAACGAAAAACAACAACAGCGAACACGAGTATGCGAAACTTTCAAAATATCCAAAAAAGAAAAAAGCGATTTTAAAGCATTGCGATTATAAAAACACACCGAGTGTGTCGTGCATTAGCATGATTTCTGTGCGCCTCGTCAAAAAATCCAAATAGAATTTTGTATGCGATCAGCTGTTTTTCGGTTTCAGTGCACATGGATTCTTCTCAAAAACAACTGCCGCCATCTATGATCGCTATGTTACAGTATTTGATAGAAGTAAAGTACTAGAATACGCCCAAAGTAGCTGTCAAAATAAACGAATTTGTTTGAAGGAGTAAAAAGCACGCAAAACGCCAATGGTTGAATCATTTTAATGTGAAAAAAGTGTTTATAAAAAAATATGGCAAACGATCGTGAAATATTGCGCCACGTCTGGGAAGGTAAAATTCCTGTTTGTTTTCATGCGGATCCCGACGAAGTGGTTGGCTTACATCAGCCAGACGCCTTTTATTTAATGATTCCGCGACTAAGTTATTTACCTTTAGTTACCGATAAGGTGATTTTAATTTTTGTGTAATTTTCTTCAATAATATTGTGAAATATTTTAATTCTGTTTGTATTTAAAGGTGCGAAAACATTTTATGCGTTTTATATCTAATGAACATCAGGATGGTGAAATATGGTTTGATTTTAATGGAACACCGCTTAAATGGCATTACCCATTAGGTAATAAAATTAATTAATATTAAATAATTACATATCAATTGAATATTTTGTGTTTATTTGTGTGAAATATTATTGATTAATTTACATTTTAGTATAAACAAATATCACCATTTCTTGTCCGCCGAAATAGCTCAGTTGGGAGAGCGTTAGACTGAAGATCTAAATGTCCCCGGTTCAATCCCGGGTTTCGGCATACTTTTTGAGATTTTTTAATTTTTTTTTTTATTTTGTTTTTAGGAGTTCTCTACGATTTAGCTATTGATAATGAGGAATTTAATCTTCCCTGGGATTTAACAATACATTTTACTAAATTTCCCGAAGAGGTTCTGTTTCGTTGTAGCAGCAGGTAAATATGCCTACATTTTGATGTTTTAATTATACAAAAAAAAATTAATTATTACCTTGATTTAACAGAGAAGTAGTAGAGGCACATTTCATGTCCTGTTTAAAAGAGGCAGATGCATTAAAGCATCGTGGTCAAGTTGTATCAGCAATGCAAAAAAAAGATCATACACAACTTTGGCTGGGACTAGTTAATGGTATTTATTTTTATCAAATAATTGTAAAATTATTAGAATAAATGTTTTCTCTTTTTTCCTAAAGATAAATTCGATCAATTTTGGGCTGTTAATCGTCGACTAATGGAGCCGATTGGTGATCAGGAGGGTTTTAAATACATTCCAATTCGAGCATACAATGCGGTAGGTTATTTTACACTTCTCGTAGTGCCATCTACAAATTGCTAGAAACGTTTAAAAATGATTATCCGAGATGGCAGTACTAGTAGTACAGTCATTTGCTTGTGTAACTTACAGCAGACAGAATGTCGTCGTCATCGTCGTACTATCAAAATGAATAATTTTCTCAAAAAAAAAAAAAATTAATTTTCAATATAATGTCTGTCGTCACATTGTCTCCCCTGTGATTTTTCTTTTATTTATTTTATCTATTTTTGCTGTTTTTTTTTTTTTCATTCTATATATTTATAAAAACAAAAAAAAAATTCTACTTACAGGATGGCACCTACCTGCAAAAATTAATACCACCGATTAGTCAGACAACGGGTACAAAACGTACAGTACAAGACCTGCTAGATGATTTCACAACACCTGTACGTAAAGCAGGTAAGAAAAAAAAAACTGTTTAAACCATTAAAATATCAAAATAATAAAACTAAAATTCCTACCTGTATGTTGTGTGTGTCCCTAAAATACACTAAAGAAAACAATTCCCTCTTGTTGCTAAAATAAAACCAAAAAGCACTAAACCTACCTGAAATTGTTTAAAAAAAAAAAAAAGGTCTTGGCGCAGGTTTTATAGCTATTTGAGCCGAAAAACACTTAGTTTTTTCTCTTATTTAAAAAGAATTTTGATTTTTTTGTTATTTTCTTTTCATTTTGTTAGTTAATTGCTAGGCAATTTAAGGCGATTTATAAGGGGATGAATAAATTAGCTAAGGAAAAATATATATATTTAAGGTGTTTATGGTAATTTTTTTGTTTTTCGTGTAATATTTTTTTTTTTGTTAAAAGTAATAAAGTTGAAATTCGTTAACCTGCTGTTTAAATGTTTTATAGAAATAACACCTTGTGGCTGCTTTAGATACATTCTTGAGGTTATAATTTTAGCATTTTTCTAATCATTTTTTCACATTAAAAATATTGTGTGAGAATTTTATATATATGTTGTTTGTTGGCATTTTGCAACATATTTTAACAGAATTTATTTGTTTTCTATTTCTGCCGGTTCCTTTAAAAGAAGTTAGTTTTTTTTTTGTTTATATTTATTTTTCAACCTTCCAAAAAGAAACGTAGAATAAAATTCATAAGAAAACTATGGAAAAACTTTATAAAAACGTGCGACAAGGTGTGAATATTTAATTATTATTAAAAGTGTCTCTAAACAATGCCTAAACCTCTAAGTAAGAAATAAATAAATAAATTATTTTTATTTAAATAGGAAGAAACACTGTTTGATTCCTAATTTTTTTTTAAGTATTTAAAGAAATTATGGTTTTATGTTCCTTCCTTCCTCCCCTAGAAATAAATCATGTTTTGATTTTTTAATTAAAATTAATAATTTTATTCAAGTTCTAAATCCTAGTAATAGGATAAACTGGTTAATACTGATTCATTGGGTGTTGGCGTATTTTTTAAGAATTAAAATTTTCAGCTAGGTAACTCTCGATCCTTATAGACATGAATATTTTACATAAAAATTCAAACAATTTACAGGATTCTTCTGAAATAGCAAAAAGCACTAAAGTAAAATTACATGGAATTAAGGTTCTGTTTGCGGAGAAACGAAAAAAAAAAATAATTTAATTATCGTTTCTCGCTAATTTTCTGAATTTCCATTAAATTTAACAAGAAATCAAATAAATCTAAATGCTAGCTGTGCCTGTCGTTCTTTTCATTTTTTTTTTCCTCATTCATCATTTTGCTTGAATTTATCTTCGTCGTGTATTTTATGTGCTATAAGCCATATACACTATTGGTTAAGATACAGATGAAAATAGTTGAGTTTTATTCGTTTTTATTATTCTTAAAATGAGATGAAGAATAAGAAAATAAAAGTCTTTAAAAGGCAACACTTGACTGGTGCCATAAAGTCTGGTGCGTCTGAAAACAGAAAACAGAAGAAAAAAAAACACTTTATTCACTTTTTTTTCGTTGTGAATGCCACGTCCGCTTCTTTTATTTATCACTTCTATACACTTTTAACCTTTTCTACTAAGAATTTTGGGACTATATAGCCTTGTTTGCTTGCTTTATTTTATTTTTTTTTTAATAAATAAAATTTTTCTGATCGCGTCCGGCTTCTTCTTCTTCTGAGTTTTTCTTTTTTTTTTTTTTTTTCGTTACTTTTTTGTGTATGTTGTACGCTCACTGTTGATTGCTGCTTATATATATATTTTCCGCTCTTCAATATATGCTGCTTTTGCCTTTATTTATTTTAAAATTTAATATTTTCGTGCTTATTTCATGCTTGAGTTTGATTATTTCTTTTTTTTTGTTCTTTAAAGTCAAATAACCGAGCCGCCACTACGTCTGGCTTGTTTGCTGTTGAAATTTCTGTTGAAAAAGAAAAAATAAATAAATACTTTTTCTGTAATTTTTTCGAGGCAGTTTTTTCGGTTAACTTGTTTGTTCAATGTTAAAGGATGATAAAAAAAATATATATATTTAATTCCATAAAAAACACCTAAAATTCTGTGTGTGCTTGCTTTCGTTTCTTTTAATTTATTTATTTAACACAGCGTTCCCCCTTTTTTTTGTTATATTCTTTACTGATTTTTAAGTCATATAGTCGTTCAATTATCGAATAATTTTTTCCAATTTTTTTTTGTTAGGCAATGAGAAGTGATGGAAATTATTTTTATAATTTATTTATTCTTTAAAAATTAAATAAATAAATTAATTAACAACTTAACGTGATGTTTGAATTTATATAGAATTTGGTGTTTCCTTCCTATTAATTATACAGAGTTTGGAGAAAGAAATGAAAAAACGAACAAACAATCATGAAATTCTCTAATTTAAGAATTGATTTTAATTAAAATTAATGTTTTTTATGGTGTGCCATGTGCGGTGCGCACCCTAAATGTAAATCTTAATTATTAATTATTATCTTTTTTTTTCTTTGGATTTAAAATTTGTAAATTAAAGGGAAATAATTTGTTAATTTGAAGAAAAAAAAAATACACTTGATACAAATTTATTTTAATTATGGCATAGTTATCACTTAATTAGTGATTGGTTTTGTTAATTTATTTATTATAATTAATGTGTTACGATGGGATTTTTTTAAAAAAAGGGTCTTTGAGATTTGTTTTTCTTGAATGTTTTAAAAAAGAAAAGCAAAATTAATTATTTTTGTTTGAGTTTCTTGCAAGATTGGTAATCGGTAGAATAGGGGCCTATTTTCGGTGTATCTATGCCTATTAAATTCAGAAAATTACTTGTTCAATATTTTATCTCGTCTAAAATAAGAAAAATAACCTGTTTTGTGTGTTTTTAAATGATAAAATTTAAGTAAATTGATGTAAATTGTAGTTTCAGGACTTTTGAAAACTTATTTAAGCTACTAAAACTTACTTTTTTAATGATTTTATAATTCTGCTTTAGCTAAAATCTCCAAAAACGGAGATCTCTTCTTAAAAAGAAATTCATATGTTTTTTTTTTGCTAATTTTCCAAAGTCATTTAAGACTTAATTAAATCTTCTTTTAGATTTCTATCTATAGTTAAAATTATTTATTGACAGTTTTTCTGTTTAATTTAAGTCATATAAATCCTTATTTTAATTATAAAATTTTTATTAATAAAACAGAAATAGATTTATAAATTTATTTGTGTATTGGGGGTGTGGTTCGTTTTGTTTAAAAAAAAAAAAAAAAAGGTGAAAAGAAAGGTGATTTCTATATTGTTTTTATTTATTAATAATTAAATTTATATATTTTTTTTATCGATTCTATATGCTATGTTGGTTGAGTAACGTGATTTGTTTGTTTTAATTGGCTTAAGTCCCACATTGACGATAAATTAAATAAAATAGCAAATATATAACTGAGAATGACACATGCAAAGTATGTGACAAATATGAAACCGCATCATACGATCTGAAAACAAATGAAAAGAATTCATTTTTGTTTTTGTAAATATCAAACGAATTTTTTCTTTTGTTTTTTTGATAATTTCACAATTTTGAATCACTGTTTTGTGTTTTACTGTTTTCACTTATTGATTGACTTAACTTTTAATTTTTTTTTTGTTTAAGTCACTTGGTTTATCGTTTTTTTTTGTTTTTACAAATTTTTTATAATATTTGACGTAATTAGAACGTTAGGAAAATTCATTTAAATTTTCTAAAAATAAATCTGTGAATTTATTTGCTTTGCTTTTGTTTCTTGTCATTTAAGTCGGTTTTTTCTTTTTATTGTTTGTTCTTTTATTTTCTTTTTTTTTTTAAGAAGAATATAAAAGAAAAAATCAAGATCTTGGCGCACATTCTTTTTGTGAATTTAATCATTTATTTAATTTTTTTGTTTTTTTTTTTTTCAAAGCAAAAGAATTTTCTAGTAATATTGTTGTTATTCCTTAGTGATTGTAATCGTTATTTTGTTTTAATGTACTCTGTGGTTGTACTGTTGTTATGACAATACGCTCTCTGTCTCTTGTGGGTGATCATTATAAATGATGAAATAATTGTAAATAATTAAAAGATCATCATCCTACATAGAAATTAATGAACCATATTTTTTTATTTAACTATACTATACGATTTAAATATATATATATATATATATATATATTTTGGCGCTTTATCAAACAAAACGGAGGTGTGGTGGAGTTTTTCGAATTTTTATTTCTATTTGGCGCATTATATTTGTTTTTTTTTTTTTGCCTATGAATATAAATCACTTGTTTTTGTTTTCTTCTTATAATTTGTCGCGGTATTGAATTTAAAATAAATTATCTGATGAAATTTGAATAATAAATGATTTGGCTTAAGTTTAAGTGACATTGTTTTGTTTATTGTTTTTTTCTAAATTACTTTAAAGTCAAGTAAATTGATTGATTTTATTAAATAAATACGGAAATTAAGTAATATTATTATTTTATTACTGAATGGTTAATGATTTTTTATTTTATTGATTTATTAATTATTTTACTTTAATTTAATATCTTTACATTAAATCAATTTTCTTACATACTTAAGTCACTTGTAATATTTCATTTGGCAAATAACTTGGAAACATTACTTTTGTAACTATAATGTCGTTGAAATAAATGCATATAAGTTTATATTGTGATTGTGAATTGTTTAAAGCAGCTTAAATAAATTTAAATAAAAAATATAAAACAACAACGATGACGACGCTATGTCTCCTGATTTTTGTGAGATATTTATATTTTTTTTATTTACATAAAGCACAGTAGCAGCAAACTACAACGAAAGAATTTTATTATCTTCTCTTCTGTTGTTTATTCTTAATTTTAATAAATATTTATTGTTAAAAATGTTTAATCAAAAAAAACCTATAATGCGATTTGTTTATCGAAAAATTAATATTGTTTGCGCTTTTTTTTTAATTAGCATAACTTAAGCTTATGCTAACTTACTTTATTGAATTTTTTTTATTTTTTAATCTTAACACTTGTTGTTATTGTTGGTGCTGATGGTGGTGGTGATGATTACTGTTGCTTAAAGTACTTTTACTTTGTTGTTATAATTTGTAAAAATGTTTCTTTAATACTCTTATCGTTCTAAGATAGCCTTTGTTACGTGACTGCCTGGTTATTATTGGCTTTATTATTGTCAACGTAAATTTGGTAAATTGTTCTTTTCTCATCTTGCATTTATGTGTGATTGTGTGTTTATTATTCTTCATCTAAATTATTTACTTTCTTAGAATTAAGCATGAATTTATTCTTATTTCTTTGTTTTCGCATTCAGTTAGCCTCTGTCTCATGTGTATATAACTCTAGTTATTTTTAATTAGTTTTTCTGTATTAAATTTCGTTGCTGTTTCATTTTGTCGCATTTTTTTGTACGTAAATAAAGGAATTTTTTTTTTTTTGTTAAACCAGATGAACCATTTATTGACCCCAAAAAACAAACAGTGTTTATGAATTTTTGTATATTTTTTCTAGAAGAAAACTTCCTTACTGCTCTGGAGTAGATAATTGGTTTTACAGAGTTTTAACCGCAGAATAAAAAAACCTTCAGCTTTGAAGAGTTTCACGGTTTTATTTAGTTTTTTTTTTTTTTTTTTCAAATGAAATTAATAATTTTTTACGGTTTCATTTTTTTATTACCTCAAAAGTAATCAAAAGTTTTTTTTTTTCTGTACAGAAAATATTTCTAGACAGTATGGCCTCACAGGGATTTTCCTTTGTGAAGAAATTTTTATTATTTATTTATATTTTTAATGACATTATTATTATTATTTGTATTGCTTTTGTGGTAAATATATATATTTACAGTAATAAGTTGTTAAATTATATTTTATTGGCTTAACTATGAAGATTATGTTGTAATTTAAGGAATTTCCCCATTTATATTTAGATTAATTTTGTGTATTTGTTTTACTTTTTATTTATATAAAATTAAATGGGAATTAGGTTGAATTGAAATAAAGAAATAAAAATGTTTGCTTGTGTTTCTTCGTCTTTTTTTTCTTTTACTTAATAGGATTGTTTAGGATTTTAAAAAAATTTTACTTTGAAGTTTTCTAGTCTTGTTGGGGACGACAATGTTATTAAAAATTGCTTTTATGGTTGTTCTATTTGAGAAGTTTTTAATCAAAGTGCATAACTTGGCAAGCTGTGTCCTTTATCTTAATATTTGTTAGCGTTAAGAGCTTTTTCCTTAAATAAATAATTGTAAAAACCTTAAAATCCACAACTTCTACAATAATCTTTAAAAAAAAATCCAGAAAGTATCCTCTAACAGTCCTGAATCCATCTTTTTAAGTAACAAATAATAATATTTAATTAATTTATTTCAGTATCAACACGTACACACGGTGTATTAGTGCCAGATGATACACCACTCCAATGGCTTAGTGAACATTTTAGCTATCCAGATAATTTTCTACATTTACGTTTATATTTTAAGGAGTAAAAAATAAATAATAAATATTTAATTAAGTGTTTAATTAAGCATAACCAAAAAAAAATGCGTTTATTGTTTTTCATATTTAAGCCAAAATATATATTATTAGTCTTATTAAAGGAATTTTTAATGCAGAATTTTTGCTCTCTTTAATCTTTTTAATGTATTTCATTTGTTATTTTTTTTTTTTTTTTGGTTTTTCTTCTTATAATTCGCAATAAAAGAAAAAAATTTAGGCAAACAAAACAATTTTCTATGACAGGATTTTCGTTTTTAATTAAGTAAAATTATATTGCGCACGCGTCTTTTACTTAATTTTTATGATTTATTTTTTTTTTTTTTTTGTTTATCGCCATTTTGATGATTGTGTTTTTGTTTTTTGTTTTTAAATTTGAATAACTTTGTTGTTTTCTAAGTAGAAGAAAATTAAATCATAAATCTTAGGAATGTGCAAAATGGGCGTAGGTAAAATAGTAAGAAAAAAAAAACAGAATTAAAATCAAAAAACAAAGAAATTCTTTAATTTAATTTTTTTTTTTTTTGTTGTTCGTATTTTGTTTTTTAAGTTAAATTATTCTTCTTAAGTGTGTTTGCCGGTGTCAAAATGTCTGCCACGTTAATTTAATCTTTATTATATTTTTTTTTTAGTTTTAGTTTTTTGATGATTCTCTGGCTGTTTGTTGATCCTTCTAGGAATTTTTGATGCTTTTAAAAATATTTATTATATATATAAAAAAAAGTTTTTTTTTTTTTTAATGTTTCTCTAGCTTTTGTTCGTTCGTTGCTTTTTTTTTTGTTATGTTAATACAAACACGATGATGTAATTTAATGTTTTATCGTTTTTTTTTTTTTTTTGTTAATTCGTTATTCACATTCAATTCATTCAAATAAATAATAAAGAAAAAAAAATGAATAAATAAAAAGCTTGTATATAAAAGCTAGATAAACAAGAAACCAATCAACCAGCAAACATATAACCACGTAGTCAAAAAATCTATGATTTTATTTTTATTTTTGATTTTACTCATTAATAATTTTTTGAAATTTAATTTCTCAGGCTAATGTGGGCGTTAAAAAATAATAATAAATAACAACAATAAATTTATAGGACTTTTGTTTGCTTTTAAATTTCGCTGTATGTTGCTGCTGCTGCTGCTGTTACTGTTAATAATGCGTGGGTTTTACTTGTTTAACCACGAAGTTTATTTAATTTTTTTTTATACATATATTAGTGATTGTATATTTTTTGGTTAATTAACTTAATGAGTGAATCAAATAACAAAATATTTCTATAATTTTTTTTTTTTCGTATAATCAAAGACGATTAAAATGGCAGAAATTTATTGGAAATGAATTATCGAAATTAAATTAAACTGCCTACACCACCGACGGCTATTCCGTTAAGAGATTATAAAGTATTTTTTTTTTTACATTTTCATGGCTTAAGTATATGGCTTATGCATTTAATTGAAATTATGTTGGCGAACCTGGGCGAACTGGATTAAGTAACAGTAAGTCCTCGAGTTGTTTGTTTTTATTCAATTTTGAAGATAAGTGATTTATTTGTATAGTTTTCCTCTTGTTTTAGTACACTGGACGTATTGGTGATTAATTATAGATTAGTCATTATGTACTGATTTAGCTAATCCATTAAATATTTATATTAGAAAAGTGTATCTCAGAACAACTAACCTAAATTTCGTTGTTCTGATTAAAAGAAAAAATGTTGCTTTTAACAAAAGAAACACGATTTTCTCCACAAAAATAAAACAATTTTTTATTATTTAATTAACGCAATTAATAATAATGAAAAGAAAAAAAATACCTTAATTCACAGAAATAACTTAATTCTAATACGTATATGTTTATTTCGTTTTTTTGGTTGGTGCTAATCACTTAATTCCAGAAATTTACTAAACGCATAGAAGAAAAAGCAAAATTAATTAAATTTTCACGATTTTTTGTCATCAATTTTCAATTGTTTCTATTTGCAGACGGTTTTTTGTTTTTGGTCACCACTTTGGTCGTTTGATTCTGGCAGCATCTTTTTTGAAAATTTTTTTTTATTAAAGTTACAACAAATAATAAACAAGCGACTGTACAAAAATAGAAGAATAAAGACCAGATCACCACGACGACAAAATAATAAAAACAAAAAGCAAAAAAAAAAATTAAGATCAAAAAAATAAATGACGCGCGACTAAATATCGCGCGAGATAAACCAACAAATAAATGTAATTTTTTTTTTATTTCGTTTTGTGCCATTTTTACAGCAAAAGAAGCAGTAGCCAAACTAACGATGACTTATAATTCGCGTGAAATTTAAAGTTTTTTCTTTTCTTTTCTGTTTTGTTTTGTTTTTTTTTAATGTCTTTGCCAACGTGTTAAATTGCTTTTTTATCGTTTGTTTTATTTTATTTTATTTTTATTCTCCTGAATTTGTTAATATTTAAAATTAACTTCTGACATATTTTGTGCCGGTGACAATTGTAATAAATGAAAATAAATAAATTAATCTAAATATTAAGCGACTAATCAACAGACAGCAAAAAATAATAACTTAAATAATGATTAATATATATTTTTTTTTGTATTTTCTAAGAAAATTTTAATATTTTCATTTTTAGTGACTTAATTCTGTAATTTTATCCTTGGGTAGTAATTTTTTATGTTTAAATAATAAAGTTTAATGCGCATGCGATTTGTATTTAAATATTGAATTCCCTTTTAAATCATTTATGGCAGAAAAACTTTATTGCCCCTGCGTTATATATTTAATTTTTTATTTTGTAATTAATTTTAAACCTTTTTCGAAAGAATAAATTGATTTTAACGTGTAAGGATTTATTTGGCTACTGTTTGTGGAAAAAATCTTCATTTTTTCTTCTTTTAAATTGATTTGCTGTGTCTGACCAATGCGCATACGTTTTTTACTTAAATAATTGTATTTATTAGATGGATTTTCATTTTTTTCATTTGGGTTTTACTGTGGCTTAAACAATGATACGTTAATTGGTTTAGAGTAGATAACTCTCCAACGGATATGTAAATATATATGAAAACGTCAATAAATAATACCGCCAATTCATTATAAATATTATAGTGTTGGGAATTTTTGCTACAAAACATAATTATCGCATAGTTAATTATAATATTTAATTTGCGTTTATTCCCATTCATAAGCGACTATCAAATACGAATGTGTGAGAAAAATATTTCTTGTTTTTAATCAGCAAACAAGCAATAAAATAAATGAATAATTTTTGCATCAATTTCAGAAATCAATTACTCATTAATAAACATTTTTGTAATATCAACTGGAAAACGTCAAACCGTTTGCACCAAAATCAAATCTTTTAAATATTATTTGGGTTTTTTTTTTTCATTCTTAATTATTGATTTGCGAATGAACAAAGAAAATTTATGAATTTCTTTTTTATTCATTCATAAATTACATTGTTAATAATCGTATAAATGCGATAATAAAAAACCCAAAAGAACAACCATTGAAAAAAAATATGTAAAGAAATTAAAGAAATCAAAAGCAAAAAAGAAAAACCAATTGATTATTGCAGAAAAAAATTAATTAATTATTTATTGTAAAAAAAAAAAACCGCAAAAAGAAATTGACTTAAAGCAAAGTAATTGTATTTGGTGTTCTTGTATAGAAATTCCGTTACACTCCTGATGCTCGTTCGTTTCTTTAAATAAATTAAAAATTACATACAACCCAAAAAAAAAAAAAAATGCCAGCATCCAACGACTAACAATATAATAAATCATTAAATAAAAAAACGAAGGAATAAATAAATAAATAATTTATTTGAACAGCCCACGAGCAATAGCACAACACAGCAGCTGAGTAAAAAAAAAAAACCACGACGCGCATTAAATGTAAAGAAAAAAAAAACAAAAACGGCGACACAACGGCTAGCACGATCGTCAGTTTTTTTTTTTTTAAACGTTCTTCTTCTTTGAAAACAAAAAATAATAATAATTTAAGTCGTTTCAACATGCGCAATAGACTTTAATCGAAATACTTGAATCCAACTACATAAAAAAAAAGAATATTTTTTTTATTTATTTAATAAAAATCATAAATCTAATCTATATTTCGTTGGTATTTTTGGTTTGTTATTTTGTTATTACCATGATGGACAGGTTTACATTAGGGAAGCAACGAATAATATTAATACATTTCAGTATTTTATTAAACAAAATAAACAAAATAATCACGAGAGACGAGCATAAAGTGAAAAAATTAAATAAATAAATAAAAAATATTTATTATTATTATTATTATTATTTTTTTGTTAGATTATAAAAATTAATTATTTATCAAAATTAAACAAAATAAAATATAATTTTTGATTTAAAAATATTGATGACGTTATTTAAGTAAATAATTTTATATATAGAAAAGAAAAAATATAAAAGAAATAAACACATATTTTAAGGTTAAACAATGTCATTTAATTTTGATTGTAATTAAGAAAAAAAAAAATTCTTTTATCTTGTTTATTTTGTTTTGATTCCTGAAGCGAAATTATTTGTAATTAAAAAATACTTTATTTCTCATTAGTACTGATTAGATTTAGTCCATTATTCTTTGGTATTTGTTGACAGTAATTTATCGATGTTTTAAGGGATGGAAAGACATTTGAGACATTAATTGAAGCTTTTAAAATGTATTTTTAAGGTAATTTAACGATATTGGATTGAATTTTTAAGTAAATTATGTAAAATTAAGTAGTTTTCAATGATTTCGATTGTATTTACAAGTATTTTTTTTATATTGAAATTTACATGTTTAGGAATTAGGATGTGAAGTCAACCTGTGAGTAGCTTTAAGCTACCATGTTAATTTATGGGATAGGATATGAGATATTTGTGGACATTCTTGATAGTTGGGATTAAAAGACATTTAAGTACTTCGGGCAGCATTTAAAGGTATTTTTAATGCGAAATAAAATTGTTTTTCTCTCCACAAAAAGCAACACTTTGTTCTTAGTTTTATTTTTTTCGTTTGGCATTTTTATAACAAAAAAGATTTATTATTTCTACTTTTTAATTTTAATCAAATAAATCTTGCCTACTGAATTACCATTCAAAGAAAAAATAAAAAAAAAAAAAACCTACAGTAAAACCTAAGAAATAAAGCTGAAAGTAATAAAAAAAATAGAAAAAATTTTATGTTCAAAAATATATCTTTGTAGGTGGTGACTAGCGCGTTTTTTATTAAATAAATTAATTACTTTATTTTTATAGTTTATATATTTCGCTAAATTATTATAAGTGAATTAGAATGTTTTTATTTTGTAATGGAAAATCTATTTAATTTTCAGGCGTTAGTTTTATGCATTTAAGTTAAGTCACCGGTTTACGTAGACAAAACGAATTAAAAAATATTTTCAAGTAATTTTTCTGTATTGATTTTATGACTAAAGCGTTATTACCTTATCTAGGAATTGATTCACCGGTCTATTACGTTAGTAATTATGACTAAAACCAGGAAAAAAAGTACAACGTGCTATCCAAAACGTTGCTTTAGACAAAAAAAAAAATTTTTACTTTTTAAAATAATTTAATAAATAAATAAATCAAAAAATAATCATCGATATGACTTAGCTTAAGTAAACGAATCCATCTTTCTTTGTATTTTTATATTATTTTACTTGTTCTGTGTGCTTTTTTTTTGCATTTATGTAATAATAAAAAATAATAATATTAATTAGATCACCACAGTGCAAGCGAATTATTTATTTTTTTTTCAATTTTTATTACAAAAAAAAACAAGCGAAACAACTTTTATATAATTAAAAAAAACTGCTATAATTATTTTCAATAAAAAACAAAAAAAAACCTGATTAGAATCGAATTACAAAAAAAAACTGATTTTTGTTTTTTGTTTATTAGACAATATGGCTCCGATTTAAGTCAGCAAAATTATTTTATTTTATTTAATTCGTCTTGTTATCGCTCTTTTATTTGATTTTTTTCTTTTTTTTTTGTAATAAAAGTATTATTTTTTTTTTAATAACTGAAGGCTTTTTGTTTGTGTGGTTTTTTTCATTTTGTTCTTTTAATTAAACTTGACTTAAGCCACTTGATTTAAAAATAAAGTTAAGTAATTTGCTTTTAGTGTTTTTATTTTTTTTTTTTTTTAATTAATAATATTTAATTCTAATTATTTACTTAAGTCTATTTTATATCTATGATTTTAATCTGGCAATAAATAGAAAATGATCATCATACTTAAGTCAAATGAATAGTTTTTCTTTATAAATAATTATATAACTTTGATTAAGTTATAATTAAGTTTTATCAGAATAAATTATTAATTAGAAAATCATTAAGAAATTGATGAAGAAGAACGAGAAAACGTTAAAGAGATAAAACAAAAAGCGAAACACAACAAACGAGTAAAAAAGGTCAAATTTAAATGCTGTTTTTTATGCGCAAACAACTTAAACGAAATTATTTTTGTTTTTTCTTAGTTTAGAATACGGTTGGTCGCGTTTTTTTTTAATATTTGGCTTAATTATTGATTGATTTTTTCTTTAGTTTTTTTTTTTTACTTTAAGCTCGCTACTGTTTTTCGTTAAGCTATTTTTAAATCAAATTTTATTTCTTTTGATGACATCAGTTGTTTTTTTTTTGTGTTATTATCAGAGAATTATTATTATTTTTTTACTTTGTAATCGTAAATATTACAAAATTTGCAACGTCATTATCATATATATATTTAAGTCACTTTATTTTTAGTCTTCTTCTTTTATTTTTTTTTTGTGTTATAATTATCAAAATGATGTAATTTTCTTTAATTATATATATTAATTTTTTCTGACATTAAATCATATCAAAGAAAGAATTAATTTATTTTTTTTCACAATAAAATTGATAATAAAGTAATCGGGTGGAGTATTATTAATTTTAATAAAAATAGAAAATAATATTTTTTTATTAATTATATTAACTGGAAATAATAATTAAAATGTTCGCTAAAGCGTTAATTAAAACATACGTATATTATTATTATTTAATAAGAAAAATGATAATAATAATAATTATAATAAACGTCAATAAAAATAATTTTTCATTAGAATCAATTTAAATATATTTTTATTTAATTTATTTTAATTTAATTTTATTAATAAGCAGTCTATTTTTAATTATATAGGAAAATTAAATAAAAATTATAATATTATGTGGTTTGAATGAATTTTATACTAATAATACATGAAATCTTATGTTTTATGTAATTTAAGTAAAAACAGAAAACAAAATGTGTCATTTAACTATTCGATTCTGCTATATATAAATAATTAAATTAAATTAAAAAGTTGCTTTACTTGTTCTAGTTTTGTATTATTAATAATTATTAATAATAATTATGATTATTATTTAATAAAATGATAAAAACACTTATGCCACATGTGTGTACACTATTATTTATTTATTTTTAATTATTTTAATCTAATTATACTGTTTACTAGCTACTTATTTCCTTGATTTTTCTCTTTTTTCTTTAGCTTTAATTCTACGAATTTTAAATTCTTAATCGAATTTTATTTGTTTGTTTTGAGTAAACCTTTTTTCTTTTCTTATTGTTTTTAATTAATTATTTGTATTCTAATCATTCTACATTTTCTTATTTTTATTTGTCTAATTACTTATTGGGTTTTAAAACGATTAATGTCTTTGTTGTGGCACAGTGCAGCTGCATTGATTAGATTAGAGCTCCACAAAATCCACTTTATAGATGAAAAAAATAATTAATAAATTACATTTAAGTTAATAATCATTAAAATTAAGTTTTATTTAATTCAGCAAAAACAAAAAACAATAATAAATAACTAGTTTTTCATCGAATGACTAAGAAAATATAAAAATTCTTTCAAATCACTTGAATTCCATGCTAAAAGTCATGTAAGCATTTTGCTATAAATTTTCATCAATTAAAAATTAATATATATGTATATATATACTAGTTTAAATGTATTAAGAAAACTAAAGAAAATTAATTAATTATTTAATATTTATTATTACATTTTTTATATTATTATTTTTCAATAGAAAATTTATTAAAAGTAACAAATAATAATAATAATAAAAATTATTGCTAATATATATTGTATTACACAATAAACAATTAGTATTATTATTATTAATAATAATAAAACGTTTCTATACTAATTTTACTCAGTTTTTTATGCTAATTTAGTTGTTTTTATCATATATAGCCATTAATATTATTATTTTTTTTACTTTTAATTTTCATTATTAATTATTTCTTTTGTATTAAATAAATATTAAATAAATTATTTTTTGCATTTTAATTATTTAATAATTTTAATTATTCAAAACATTCAAATACACAAAAATAATAAAACGAAGAAAATTGATTGTTTTTTTTTTTTTTTTGCTAGTTTTTGCAATAATAATTATTTTTCTAAATAACAATATGAATGAAATTTCGTTTGCTATGCACATGTGCTTTGCTTGTGTTTTGTTTTTCTTCTATTTTAATTTTTTAAAAAAAAATGGCCTTCAAGTCATTTGTGTTTTGTTTTTTATTTTTCTATAATAAATATAAGTCAATCAAAGCATTTTGTTTCTTTTGATAAAAAAAAAAATTTTAATTTAAATTAATAAATTTGCTGAAATATAAAAATTAATTTATTGTTTTTTAATGAATGAAAATTACCTGACTTAATTTTAACATTTTATTGCTATAATAATAAACACCAACACTTAACTAAATATGGTATTTCACATAAAGCCAAATATAGTTTAATTGTTGAATTGCATTTTGGAATAAACATATATTAAAATCGACTTTATTAATGGAAGTTTAAATTCATTGACATTTTTTTTATTTGTTAAAATTATTTTTAGCTGCTTAACGATCTTGTGCAAGTGGCTTAAGCCACTCTACTGTATATGGTGTGGGGGTTTTTTTGTATATTTTTATTTAACATCAAATATAAAACGACAGGTGTTTATGTTAATTAAATATTTATTTATTTAACATTTAACACAGATTTACCTTCTCAAAAAAAAAATTAGTTAGGTTTAAAAACAATTTCCTATCCGACTTAACAGTTTTTAAATGGTATTGTCCCATTATTAATTGACAAAAAAAAACCCCGGACATAGAAAATATCATAGTTATCAGGTGGCAAAAGTACACCGCATAGCTTAAACTCAGTAAGTAACTTTTTTAAGTCACATAATTAAATAAGAATAATTCCGATTAAATTTCTTGTCACAGTTATATAGTATCGCCTTAAATGCAAAACAAACGGAATAAAATTAATTAGAAAAACAAAAATGGATAGAAAACGATGATAAGTGACTTAAAAAAAAAAAATAAATCAAATGCTAACTGCGTAGTTGTTGGAATCATTTTTTTTTTAAGGAATAAAATATATTTTTGTGAGCAACAACAGCAACAACACATCCATGTTAAAGATGAAGAAAATAAAAAAAAAAAAGAATCGACGACGCCAAACTGTCTGGCATTGCTGGCAACAACAAAAACGACTTAAGCTGTACCCAACAACAACGAAATAACGTCGACTTTGAACAAAGCCATGTTGGGTTTGTGTTTTGTTATGTTTTGCTTTTTTATTTCTCTTTATTTGAAAAACAAATGAATAAATATCGGGCAAGGTGAGGCGCGAGGTAGTATATATAAGTGAATTTGTGTTACTTAAGGCTTGGTTAGTGTGTATTACACACGTAGAAAATATTTATTTTATGATAAAAACAAAAATAGTGAACGATAGAGAGAGGTTTATTACACCATTTGTATATTATTAATGTTTTAAGCTGCTTTAGCTGCCTTTTAATAATAATAAACGCACAGTGTTGATGTGATAAAAGCCAAAAAATAAAAAAAAAACCAAACAAAACACAAAAAAAAATTATTTGTTGCCTCACAATCGTGTGTTTTATACATTTTTTTTTCTTTCTTTTATCTACATTTGGATTTTGTTTGGCTTTATCGCGTCTTATTTAGTTTATAATATTTTCTTGAAAGAAAATAAATAAAATTTTATTATACATATGTATAGGCAGTGGTGGCACACGAAAAACCAAAATTCATTTTTAATTCACTTTTCTATTAGAAACAACCGACAGTTTTTGTAAAAGCAAAATGATGCAGAAGATGAAGAGAAAAAATATAAAATAATAATAATAATAAAATCAAAGAAGAATAACATGTTATGACTTAAAAAGGGAAATCGAATAATTTAAATAAATAAATAAAATAATATAGAAAGAAAACAGAAACTAAAAAAACAAATTGAGAAAACATGTGTGTAAATAATTATATATTCGATTAAGCCAGACAGTCAGTCGCCAGGCATTTGTTTTTTTTATACGCTTTTGTATTTTAATCGTTTTTGTATTCAGTTTTTTCAGTCTTTCTTATAGGCATTTATTTTAAACCTCTCTGTAGGATCCTCTAAAGGATGAGCAAAATAATATTCCCTCACTTATATGTTATTTATTTTATATATGTTTTTAGGGTTTTTTGTGGTTATTATTATTTAAATAACAGAAATGTGTCTAATCGAGAAACCAAATTAGATTTAACGATTGTAAATTCTGTATTAATAAGAACAAAAAAAATAAAGCAATGATCCTAAGATGCTGGTTGAGATGTTTAAGCTTAAATGTCCGAGATTTGAAGGTAAATTTCAGTGATCCAAATACTTTTTTTAAATATTTCTCTTCATTTCATTACTTGTTGTAGGCTTAAATGATTTGGTAACACAAATTGCCTTTTTTTGTTTTAGGATACTGTCCTATGGGGGATTTGTATAAGTTTTGGATATCATTTACCAATAGATCTACGAATTCTAGCATACATTTTTCTTGGATTTTTAAGTATCAAAGTAATAAACACCAAATCAATCATAAAATGATCAATTAAATGCAATTATAAATGTTTTGCGGTTTTTTATAAACATGACAACAACAGTAAAATTAAGCAAACTTATAACAATAATGTCACATAAATAATAATGATAATTTTGTATTCGCATTAAAAAATAATAGCAATCAGTGTACGTCAACAGTAAATATATTAAATCAAGGTCATAGATAGGAATGTGAAAGATCGAAAGACAAAATAAAATTATTATTTTTATTTTGCGATAGTGAAATCAGTTTTTGCAAATGTTCTCTTGTCGTATTAAATAGAAAGAAAAATTTATATGAATGGTGAAACACATTAGCCGGAAATGACATATACTTTACACATATTTTTTGCTTTTTTTTTTTTGCAAAGTAGGATTAACTTAGGATTTGTTTGTAAGAAGAAAAAAATAATGTTTTTCGCCCTCAATTAAATATAATTATTTTTCGGTTAGAAAATATGAAATTGATTAGGGATCGACTGTGCTTAAGCTTAGATTTTTTATTTTGATTAAATATAAAATTTATTTTTTCTGTTGGCTTACAGGGATTACAAGGGTTTTTCGTATTTTTTTTTTGGTTACAAATGTACTTAGTCGTATTGCAATGATAATGTTTGATCTGATAAAAAATTATTGGGTTTTAAAGGTTATTTATAGGATTTTATACAAGTTTAAGGTTTGTGGATTATCTTTTGCGAATTATTATATCGTTGGGTATTGCCTATACTTCCGGATTGTTTAAAGTTTTTGTATTTTGTTCTCTGAGAGGTACTTGGTAAGAAAAAAAAGAAGATTTTAAGCCTGAAAACATTGCAATTAGACGATGTTTTTGCAACTACAATTCTGTGCTTCATTGTTAGTAATGAAAATGATCTAATTCAATTTCTTCTTTAGTTTTTTAGTGCAGCAGTTTTTAATACATTGAGCTCTATCTAAGTGGATAACTCAAAGAGCTTAAATATTTTTAATAATCCAGAACTTTGAATGCCTGAACAACAAGTTTATTTATTTAAATTCTAATTCCAACCATAGTTTACCACATTTTCAAGCATTTATATCATTTTAAGTAAACAAAGAAAATCGCCTAAGCAAAGAAGCCAAACTAATTCTTTGACAAAAAAGCAACAAATAATTTTTTTTTATTTATTCGATTTCACAGACATACTGGCGACATAAACATAAAGAAATTTATTAAAAATATATAAATACAAAAAAAGAGAAAGAATTAAAGCATAGCTCGATACAACGCAACAAAGCTGGTGTTTTTCGTTTGGGTAACAAAAAACGGGGCCAAATGGGAAGCCATTCAAAAATACTTTATGCTTTTGTGTCATCCTCGGTTTAAGATAATTCTTTTTCTCGGTTTTTTTTTTTTGTTGTTGTTTGTATTGGCTAGTTTTTTTGATTTTGTTTGTTGTCTTCCCAGTGTTTGTTGCTGCTCCTTAAAATCATCTTTTATCCACATTTTATTTATTTTCAACATGATTGATGAAAGACTTTATTGTTTGTTGATTTTTAATTTTTATTCTGTGTAAAACGAAAAACAAAAAATTCCCATAATTTATGTATTTTAAGTCGTATTTTTTTTTTGTAGTTTAAAACAAAAAACAACAATTTATTGATCAAAAGACTAAAATCCCATCAATAAACACAAGCGAAAAGTAAGCAAAAGAAATAAAAAAAAAGATGCTTTGTGTGTGCTAAATGATTTAAACGCAAAAAAGATAAAAAAAACGCGCATGTGCTAAAAACTTAATTAATAAAAAGAAGAAAGAGACTGGCTTAAAGTCGGCCGTATATTTATTTATTCGAATATTTAATTAAATTTTTGTTTTTTAATCATAATTTTCTTTAACTTGTCGTCAGTTAGTCTCGTAAGATTATTTTCTTAAGCATTTTGTTTGTTTTTTTTGTTCGTTCTTCTGTTGTTGCGGACGTGTGATTGGACTGTGTACATATATACTCGTTATTGCGCATGTGTAGCTTACTTAATTTATTTTTTTATTTGAATCAAACAATTTCAAGCTATGCATGCGTGTTTAATGTTACTTAAGTCACAGAATTTATATAAATTTACCTCCAGTGGCGTTACTAAGTCACTAGCCTATCAAAGCTACATTGGTCTTGCTTTTGTTTGCATAAGTAAAGCACAACCAGCTGAGCATTTGAGATTATATAGTTTTTTTTTTTTCATTTACAATCGATCTGCCAAGTCAGCCAAGATGACGACATTCAATACTGCGCCTGGTCGTGTCCACTTAATATTTGTTGTTTTTCTTTATTTTTATTTTTTTTATGTTTGTTGGCAGTGGCTTAAAGTGTTGCTTTTGATCTTTTCTTGTTTTTTTTTTTTAATTTTATTTCTATCATTTTCATGTTTTGAATTTAATAAATTTTTATTTGACAAAGTAAATAACACAAAATAAGCAACCAATGTTGACCGTTTTTTTTCTCACTTAATACCTATATTCTATGTTTTGTTAGCAAGAGATACAAGCATAAAAACGACTTAAGCATATATACATATATACTTGAATTTTTATGAAAGAATTTTTATTTCTATTTTTTATTATTGAATAAATAAAAGAAAAACAAAATATGTTAATTTGTTTTTATTATTTGCGCCATCGTGTGTCGCGCATTTTTACATTTTTTATTTCTTTTTAATGTCATTATAAAGTTTATTTTTCTCTCATCTAATTTTATATACAAAAAAAATTCATTTATTTGCTATAAACTAAAAAAAAACGATAAAAAATAAGCCTAGGAACGAGTAAAACAAGTGAAACAAAATAAAAAAAAAAGAATGTGCGCGATTTTATTTTGTTTTAATTAAATCAAAAATGTTTTTTTTTTTTTGCTGTTATTTAAGTCGTTCGCACATATAAATTTGTTTGGTCGTTTTATGCGCAGTTAATACTTAAAACAACAAATCATGACATTCAATAATGAAAATAAAAAAAAAAACCTGTACAGAAAAATTACTTTGCCATAACAACAAACACCTTTGGATAATTAATTAGCAAAAAAACCAAAAAAAAAGAAGGAAAACCAAATGAAGATAACAGTGATTTCTTCTTGATCCTTTTAAATTATTAAATATATTTATAAAAACCAACCTGTCGTAACGTTAAAGCCTGTTTACCCAGAGCATTATTTTGCAAAAAAACAATACAATTTTTTTAGCTTTAATTAAATTTAACAGTTAAGTCGTTTGCGCAGTTTTTTTTCATATTTAATGAATCAAAGAGAGACACATAAAAATATTAATTGAAAAACATGTATAATATAGTGACGAGTAGTTTTAATACTAGAAATAGCTATAAACTAGACTTGTTTTCCATTTAAGTCACTTAAGCCAATTTAAACATAATTACCAGTGGCGTTATAATTTTCTATAAGCTTTAAGCTATTATTATGAATGAAAATATTTATCATAAGCATGCGGCGTTAAAGTAAACATTATTGCCAGCATATATTTATGTTTAATTTACTAAGATTGATCGTTTATACTAGTCTAATTGATGATTAATATATAACTACGCCAATGGTTAAACATGCGCGCCTTTTGTATTCAACAAGTTTTTTTTTTCTTTTAAGTCACTTTAAAAGTTTGCCGTTTTCTTGTAGAAAAAAATTTATCTGCTTTTTATGAAAGAATTGTGTATTTTTGCCAAAGAAATAAAAACTTAAAGAAGCTGAGGGTAATGCTGATTGGTTTTTGTTTATTTATTATTAAATGGACGACAAAAAACCTTTTTCTTTTTCTTTTCTTTAAATAAATTGTAGTCACGTAAGCGTTATACTAGTTTTTGCTGTTGTTGTTATGTTTTTCTTGGTGAACTTAAGTCAAGTTAGTTAGTTTTTTTTTTTTTAATTTAATTCAAAGAATTGAAGACAAGGTGAAAGAAACGAGGAGAACCAAAGCAAGTAAAAATCCATAGGAATATCACAGCCAGTTAGGCGACTTTAATTTTTATAAGAAAATAAAAACGAAGAAAAGAATATAAAGACAACAACGAGAAATATTATAAAGCATACAGCGCTTAAGTATATATATATATAAGTCTATTGGGCTTAAAATGTATATATGTTGTTTGGAAATTTTTTAATTTTTTAAGCTATATGCGCGCAAGTGAGATAAATGCAGTGCATTTTTTTAAAAATCATAAAATTGCGGCTGCACTTGTGTGTAAATGAATTAAGATTTTTAATGATGCGGCGCAGTCATATACTAATGTTAAACACGCGCAGTGCTATGTTTGCTTCGTTTTTTATTTTATTTCTTATAATAATGTTTCTGGTTTCCATCGTGCTGTTTAAATGGGAGAAAATGATGCTGCTGTTGCTGATGAAGAAGAAGTTGAAAAAAGAATTAACTGACAACAACAATAACAGCAACAACATATTAAGCGCCAGCCACTTGGCACATGTTTTCTTTTTTATACATTTGCTTTGCTTAAATCACTTCTTTTTTTTTCGTTGTTTTTATTTCCAAAAACAATTTAAGTCAGTTTTTTTTTTGATGTTTTTTTAATTCATTTTTTCACCTTTTTTAACCGCACAAATTATTGATTTATTAACATTTTTTTTGTTTCTCCTTTAGGCTTAAGTTTTGCTGTTGATTTTCCATGGATGACTTAAAGTTAATATTTTTTTTTTTATTGTTGGTATCCTCTGTGGTTTTGATGCATTTTTTTGTTCTGTTCGTTTTCAAAATAAAAACTCATTAATTTCGTTTAGTTTTATTAAATTTAAGTCACTTCTGTTGACTCGTTTTATCACCTTTGGCAAAGTAACAGAGTTTTATAACATTTTGCTATTGATTGTGTACTTTAGTTGAGATAAGGTTTAGGTTTTAATTAATTTCTGACAAAAAAGTGTCATCCTTTTGTTCTACATAAAACAGTTTTTGTATAATAAACAAAAGAGTATCTTAACTTAATCCTTTCGCCAGATATTTTACAGATTGGCCAGTACTAGGTACAAAGCATGGATTTAAGCCACATCATTTATGTATTTCAAAAAAAAAAACAATAAAAGGTTATTAACTGCTGTCTTTAACCAATTTAAATAAACCAAAAATAAAAAAAGTATTAAGTAAAAGATCGAGGGAAAAACCGGCTTAAATATGTGGCGCACCACAAATGTATTAGCTGCTGTGGCGGCACCAGCAGCCAAGCCAACAACAATAAATGAATAAAACGAAAAAAATAAAACAACTAGAACGGACTGGACAAGTGGCTTTAATTAATCTTCGTTTTCTTTTCTGAGTTTTTGTGGAAAAGAAAAAAAAACAAAAATGGCTTTTTTATGACTTAAAATTGAAATTAAATAATAAAACGAAGGAGCAGTTCGATATTTCGAAAAAAAAAAAATTAGAAGAAATATTAAAGAAAAACCACACAGGAAATTGCGCATCAAATATTTATTTTTAATACAAATTTAATAGCCGCGCAAAATTAAGTCACTTAAATCTACCACGTGTTTTAATGACAAGTTTTTTTTTATCGAATTTAATCCAACTGATTGTTGCTGCTGTTTTTTTTTTTTTTTGCTGAATAAATAAGAAAAAAAGGGCGGCAACACACTTATTTTCTTATTTAATTAAAATAAATTTATGATTTTTCTACACTGCGCGTAACGCTTAAATCAGTTTTTTTTAAGCCATTTAGTCATCAATTTGAATGTGGGTTGAATGGAATTTTTTTTTATTATTATTATTCTGATTTCATTAATAAAATAAAAAAAGAAGTTTTATTATAGAATGTTGAGGCGCCATTTTGAAAAACAATTTATTTATAAAAAAAAATATATAAAAAATTAATTTCCCATGATGACTTAAGTATTATTTTTGGTTTTGTAGGTTAACTTTAAGTCGTTGTTTTCTTATTATTATTTTATTTTATTGATTCACCTTTCTGATTCTTTTATTTTTTTTTTTCTTCTTCTTGGTGCTATGTTTGTGTGGAAGTTTTTTTTTTTAATGGTTGAACAGGACGCCAGGGAAATTAAGGTTTCTATAAGAAGAAATTCATCCTTTGATTTTTTTTTTTAATTTGTTTAAATACCGACAAAAGACAAGGCAATAAATAACCAGAAAATCTATAGGAATTTTCTGTGTGTGTTATTTTCTTAAGTCATAAAAAATCTAAAGCGCAACGAATTTGAGTAGGATGCGCCGAAGCAAATGAAAAAAAAAATAATTTAATTTTTTTAGACAACAAAAAATTAGAATTCTTTGCAGCGGAAAAGAGATAAAAGGTACTTGTGTGTTTTGTCAAAGAAAATTAAAAATAAAAAGTGTAATTTGTAATGTGTGCGCACACAATATAAAAATATTTAAGCTTAGTTTAGGTGGCTTAAGTAACATAAAACACGCATACAACTTTATAAAAAAAAAATCAATTTTTGTTGTTGCTTTAATCAACATTCTGCTGACTAACAGAATACGCCACAAGCATTAAGCAAAACCAACAGCGTATATAACGTCCGACGACGTAATGTCTGGTGTTTAGCCAGGCGACATTCTGTCTACCTTAGCCAGAGCACTGTGTTGCCAGATTATATACATTTTCTTTGTTATTTCTATAATTAGTAGCTTCTAGATTTAATTAAATGAAGAAAAAAAAGCAAACAAATTATAAAAATTAATTAAAACAACAAAAAAATCTGTGTACGTGATGAAATTTATTCGCGCTTATCTTATCGCTATTCTCGCTTTGTCTCTTTTTTTTTAATTAATATTATATTAATCATTACTAGTGCAATTATTTAGCGAAATTTATTTCTGATGATGTCATTACTGATAACGTTAATTTTTTAATTGATTGATAGCAGCGAAATAATTAAACAAAAAACAAAAATTATGGCAACAACGATGTTGTTTTTTTTTTTTATAAACAAAAAGCGGATGTCATGTTACTCAGCGTTCACTATAGTGTGCATATGTGTAAGTGAGTGTAAAATGAAACAAAATAACGCAAATTAAATTAGTTGAAAAAGGATAGAAAACATTGTAACAGTGGCAGAGTGGGCGTTGTTTTTTTTTCTATAATTTATAATTTTTATTAATTAAAATTCCTATATAATCGACAAACTTTTTTATAATCCATCTTTTTTATACATACAACACGTTTAATCATATTTGCTCCTTTTATTTGTGTTATTCACATATCGAACTTGTTGCGCTTAGTTTATTTAAAAATAAAACAAAATTTTCGTAACGGCTATGCTATGGTCACATTCCGCACTTCACTCATCCCCTGAATATAATCTTGGCTTACACTTTGCTATTAGAAATTAATTTTCGTTGTGCGAAGGAGATAGTTAGTTATTATGGTATAGTTTAGTTAAGTAGTAGTGTTAGTGTGTTAATTTTATTTTCTTTCATAAACTGACCATAATTTTAAATGCTAAAATAGGATAGCTATACACTTGTTTGCATTTAAACATTTTATTGGAGTGAGTATGTAAGGTGTATGATTTTTTTATTGTTGTCTCATATAATTAAAGCAATAAAAAAAAACTGGCAGCAGTTTGGCTGGTTTGATTTTTGTACACTAATATTACTTAACTACTTGTCCGTAATAAACGCACACAGTTTTAAAGCCACTAAAGCAGGCAACAGAGCAGCATACAGTTTAAAAAAAGATTAAAAATTTTTTTTTTAGTCATAATAGAATGAGGTCTAATATTGAGAAGTTGTGTTGAAGAGAAGAAAAGATTTAATTTTTTAATTTATTTCTTTTATTTTAAAATTAAATTAAGTTTAATTAATTTTATATAAAAACAAAAATATTAATAAATTACATTGAAAATAAGTGAGCAAAAAAATAATATAAATTCCTTCATTTTATTATTAAAAGAAGAAAAAGTTAATCCAAGTGACTTAAAGTTTTTTTCTTTTGTATTTTGTAATTTGTATTAATTTTGTGCTGTTTCGTCGACGTTTCTTCTTCGTTTTTTTTAAAATATTTATAAAAATATATATTTAAAGTGACTTAAAGTGAACAAAAACAAAAACTTAAGTTTCAAAAAGAAAAACAAAGGTGCAAAATAAAATTTAATTCGCGTTGACATTGTTTTATGATTAAGTAATTTAATTTAATTAAAGTTTTAAGTAAAAGTACAAAAATGATACAAAATTGTGTTAATTAAAAACATACCAAAAAAAAAAAAAGTTTATTTTTCTTAAACAAGTGAATACTTTGTTGACTTAAGTCAACAATAAAAATAAAAAATTTTATATTATAAAAATAAAACAGAAATTAAAATGGCGCACGGAATTAATCCACTGATAAAACGTGAAATCGAATGTAATAGTAAATCGCGTAACACAATTAATAATGAGAATTCGGTAATGTTGTCAAATGTGACAGCTGGCACTGTGGTGGCCGGATTAAAGAGTGCTTCACCAACAACATCCACATCGACGACACCACCAACTACAACAGCGAAAATGGGCTCACGTAGAATTTTCACACCACAATTTAAATTGCAAGTGCTTGATTCCTATCGCAATGACAGCGATTGTAAAGGTAATCAACGGGCGACCGCTCGCAAATATGGTATTCATCGTCGACAAATACAAAAGTGGTTGCAATGCGAATCGAATTTACGTTCAAGTGTATTCAATTGCAATAAATCAAATTGCACAATTGGTAATTGCACGGTGAATAAAACGCAAAGTGCTGCCGTTGTTCCAACGCAGCAAGGAGTACCTGGAACACAGGTATCTAGTGGTTTGATTGAGCAGCAGCAGCAGCAACAACAATCACAATATGTACAAAATTCCATGCATCATATAACAGTACCCAGAACAAGCCCCCATTATCAACCGAATAGTTTCTATTCCACAAGTCAACAGCAGCAACATCATAATCCAAGTACTGTTGGTGGCGCCTGTTCAATCATAACTACAGCCACAGTAAAGATACAACAAACGACAAATCTAATGAATGGGAATCCAACGATTGTTGGTAGTGCTTCTAATAGTATGGTGTCCTTGGATTCAACCAGACACAGCGTCGCTTCAAACAGCCACACCAACACTTTAGCGCCGCTAGGCGGCCATCATAATCGTACAAACACATTTACACCACAGCAACAGCAGCAACATGTTATGCAGCCACAAACTAGTGTTGCTGCTGGCTTTGTCTCACCCATTCTGTCGCATTGTGGTAGCGAATCGGCTGCTTCTATTTCGCTCTATCTTGAGTCGTCAGCTAGTCTGCCCAATTCACCGATCGCTGTTGTGCCAGCAATGCCAGTGACGGTGCCAGCCACAGTGGCGTCATTAAATCTAATTCATCGTGATTTTATATCCCCACCGATCGTTAATCATCATCAAATTGAGTTCCTTGATGGACAAATGGATATGAACCATCATCGTTTGGGCTATGAGATGAGTCTCCATCATCACGGCTATCCATATGAGTTGCCAACACCAATTGATCTTTCGCTGAATCGTAGACATCGCCACGAAGAGTTCTCGAGAACACCATCGCCATACTGTTGTGGTGGCGAATGGCAAAATTCCGCTGCTTCAACATCGGGCGAGGAAAAATTCCATATAACTGATCTGTCGGGATCAGCAGATGCGGCAGCAGTAGCATGGGATTTATCGTGTCGTAAACGAAAACATTTTGCCACACCCCAAACCGTGCCAACAAGCAAACATGCAGCAGACGATCGCCGTGAAGATCATCCGATAGGCGAGGGTGCTACACCACCCAAAGTTGTTAAGCTTTTCAAACCGTACCTGTTGCATCAAGAAGATGACGATACCAAAAGTGAAGTAAAAATTGAGGATCCAGAAGATGATCATTACGAATCGTTAGAAAAAAAGTACAAAGGTTCATCGGAGTCGGGAAACGGGGTTAGTCGCGACCCGATCATCTGGTCGCACCATCCTTGCAGTCCAATTCATTGTTATAACGAACCGACTAACAACGGTTTTCCCTATCCAAGCGAATACAATTTGTATCCCAGTCCGCCATATCCATCAGTGACAGCCGTCAGTGGGTACTGGGGAGCACATGGATCACCAAAGCATACTGGTGGCTACGACAGTAGTGGTGCTTCCGTATCATCATTATTCAGTGGTCACAGCGACTGTGGCGATGGTTCCAGTCCTCCACATTATACAAATGCCGCGTACACCGTTGACTTTAAATTACAAACGATCGAAAGTTATTACCATGACATGGCAGTCCGTGGTGGTCAGAGACCTATCGCAAATAAACATAACATTCACAAGCACGAGGTACAAAAATGGCTTCACCAAGAGGATGATCTTGAACATCAACGTATGGTCATTGGTTAAGCAAAGTAAATTTTTCATTTTTAAAAATATTTTTTAAAATTATTCTAGATAATTCTGAACAATCCCCCCTAAGCTTTAATGACGCGTATTAATAATTATCTAATTAAGAATTAGATTTATCATTTAATTAATTAATTAAAAAATAAAAAAAAAAATTAATTACAAATGTGATATTTACATTAAAAAAAAAAATATAAAAACAAAACACAAGAATAAATTAAATTAAATTAAATTAAATTAATTAATAAAAATAATTATTCAAATAAACTTTTGCGGCCATTTTGTCTATAGTCAGTCATTTGTTTAAATTTTAAATTTTTTTTTTTTTAAATTTAAATTAATTTTATTTTCAAAGAATGATTGGGATAAAAAAAAATGTCATTAACACGATTATAAGGCGATAAATCTGTTTACGGAATTATTCAATAAACAATGAAAAAACGACTTAATGTTAACGCGAAACGCATTGTCGTTTAACGTTAATAACAAGTGTTTGTCGCCCGTATAAACGTGTTAAATTAATTAATTAATTAACAAAGGAAAATAATAGTCAATAAGATAAATTTTCTGAGTTAGATTTACATGGAAAAATGCTTGCAAATAACAACAAATGGGAACACATAATGTTGCTGGCATTCTCTCAGTTTTTTATTACCAATGAATAAGGTGCTAACACTGTACACAGCGCACAGGTGACACAATAATTTAATAGCAAAGTAAATTGTATATATTTCACACGTGAAATAAATTGTGAATAATTAAAAAAAAAAAAAAATTTTAATGACATTACCTGGCACAATGTGCAGGTGTGTTGTACACACACACCTTACATAGAATATTTCTTTTTTTTTTTAAATGTTTAATTAGCGCCCCATAAACATTTTTATTGTTTTTCTTGTTCAGTGGTAAAAAAAAATAAAAAGATTCATAAATATATATATTTAAATTCAGGTACACAGAAATGCAAATACAGGTGAAAATAAGCTAATTAATTAATTTATTGGGAGGGAAGGCACAGCGACAAATTTTTATCGCTGCCTTTTCGTTTTGTTTTGTTTTTAATAATTAATTTTAAATTTTTTGGGGCGTTGAAAAGAAATTATTTTGTTTTAAAATCACGTATTGACTATTTTTTTTCTTATAAATAATTAATTAATTAATTTTTCGAATTTATTTTATTATCCAATCAAATGAAACGTTTTGATTTTTTGATTGCCTCTGTTGAATTGAATTCAACGAATCAAATTTCTTTACTTACTGTATTTCGGGCAGGTAGATGTATTTAAATTTAAATTAAATTAAATTAAAAACACAAATAACAAGCTGCCTTAAGCGTTAATTAAATTAATTAATTAAATCGCTGCCTTAAATAATAAAAAAAAAAACGAAAGAAATAATTTTTCCTCACCATAATAATTTTATATAAATTAATTAAGTGAGAAATAGAAATTAAATTAAGGGAAAAAAAAATAAAATTTAAATACAAAGAAATATATATATTTTTTAGGTCTTATAAGTTTTTATTAAAATTAAAATTATTAAATTAAATTAAAATTAATAATAAAACAGTAATTATAAATTAATTGTAATATAATTAGAAAGATGTGCCTTTAAACAAATTATAAACAAACAAATAAATTAAAAAAAAAAAGTGCCAATACAGAAAATTAGTTTTTAATTAATAAAATGTAAAATTTTTATCTAATGTAAATAAATTAAATAATTAATTAAATTTTAATAATTAGTTGTTAAGAGAAATTTATATGTAAAAAAAAAATATATATATTTTTAATAATAATAATTAAATTATGTTAAGTTTTATTAATTAAAAAAAAAAAATCTATATAATTATAATTATTGATAACAAAAGAAAATGAAAAAAATAAAATTTTTAAACAGGTAAAAAAAAATTAATGCAAAATTTGTTGACTTTTTATTTAAGTGTCTTTGATGAGTGGCTTAGGAGTTTTTTGGTTTAATTTTTCAGTTGATTGTCTTCTCCTGTACTGTACTATTGTTCATTGTAGAGTGATTTGTTGGGTATTCATGCGATCTGTTGTTCCTCACACACAAATGATTAAGAAACTCTGGCAAAATTTCTGATTTTCGACTAATAATTTTACTTAATTAAATTGACTTTTATTGGACATTTTTACACGTTGGTTTTGTCTATTCTTTTGTTTTTATTATTCGCTAATTATTCTCATCTAATTGTGTTAATGAATTTGCACCTAATTTTTACCCAATCGTCATAGTATTTCTTAATAAATCACATCGGATGATAGAGAATTTATTTTTCTACAAAAACATTTTTTTACGCAAATTCAACGATGGAAAAATAATTTAGAAATTTTTGCTTTTTTTGTAATAGCAGCAACAGGATGACGGTTATAAAAATAGCAAAAATAAATATTAATATTAAGTATATTGAGTCATAATTCATTTGTAATTAAAATTATATAGACAGGGCGTTATAGATTAATTTATTTATAAATAGATAGAAGCAAGTATTGTCCAAATTTTTAATTAAAATAATCAGAAAATCGTAAAAGAAAATGTTTTTTGCAAGCATATAAACGACTTCATTGTAGTGTCCTTCTGTACTTTAAAAACATATTTTATTCCAATGAAAAATAAGAAAATTAATTACTTTAAATAAAACATTGATTGAGATTAATTAATTAAGTTTAATTAAAATAAATAAAATCACAAATTTTGTGTTAAATTTTTAGAGAAAATAATTTTTTTTTTATTTAATAAATGACATACAGCGACATCTCTGTTATTTAATTTACTTAATGAATAGTTGATGAAATGATGTTTTTCTTGTTTTGTATAAATTACGGCATACTGCCTAATCGTTTGTAATCGATTTTTTCTAGTTGCACCAGTGGTTTTAACTGTTCTGCAAAAATCCTCATTTCTTCACCAATAGCATCTTGGCCAGTTGGTGCTAGTACTGATAATTCAACAAGATAACTCTGTGATATCGGCTCGTTATAGGGATCCACATTTTTCGATGTCATTGCTCCCAGTTTGTAGATCTTAGAAACGGTAATCTTCATACGACCCTTTCGAAACATGTAACCACGATTAGTGTATTCATAATCAACGCGACAACCTAATTCTGTTAGAAAATCAACAACAGAGGAAGTGCAAGCTATGTCAATACTGGATCGAACAAGTGTAGGCCTTGTTTTATCACCCAATTCTGGTTGGCCAATGTATCGTAATTGATAAGGCCAATCTGTTTTATCTTGTGATCTTCTTACTCTAAGTAATAAAGGTGCCTGTTGGTTGGAAGCACGAAGGCTAAAACTGACTTCATGATCTTGAAATGTTTCAGGGCCAGAATCCACATTATCACATAAACCTTTCAATCTGAAAATTATTATTTTAAAAACAATTTTATTCAATTAATTATAATAACAGCAAAAACCTTTGTATTAAATGATCAACAGCAGAATCAAGTATTGATCCTTGTAATAAATACTCCTGATTCGGTATTATGTGGGTTTTTATTGCTTGACTTAAACTGTCCACAGCATTTTGTATTGTCACACCGCCAGACATTGCATAGAATAATTTGACGCTCAATTATTATTGATAAATTCCTTTTAAAGCTAAAATATATTTTTAATTATTATTTAAATATTTTTACATGCTTATTTAAATAATATAATTAATTTTGTACCTTTATTATGCTAAAATAATTTTTAAAAATCGCAAACGAAATTTATATAAGAAATGTCAAAACAAATTTGACATTTAAAAATACAGGGAAATTAGTGAATTAGTACTGCATGATGTAGGGTAATTGTTATATAAAACAAAATAGTTTTATTATTAATAAAACGCATTTAATTATATTAAAATAGTATTTAAAAGTAAAAAGTAATTATTACAAAGTAATTATTATTGCAAGAAAATTATATAATTTAGTTATTTTAATACTAAAATATGAAAATTTCCCACTTTCCCCACTAAGTGTTTTTGTGTAAAAAGTTGGGGAAACAAATATAAAGAGATAAAAATGCGCATGCCTTTATTCAAAGCATATTTAATATTTTTATAAAATTCCCTAAAGTCATTCTATTGTTTTCTCTTCTCTTTTGCTGTCACTTGACATTTTTAGGCTGGCTCTTTAAACTTTTATTTATTTACATTTGACAGTTCAAATCACATCCAAAAAATAAAAATATATATTTTTTTCTACTAACTTTAAATGTGAATTTATCAAAGAAATATTTATTGATTTAATATAAAATTAAAATTAAATAAATCTTTAAACTGTGATAAAATAAAAAAAAATAAAAATTTTGTGATTATTTTCTATTATTTATTAATTAATAATTAAAATAGTAAAAGTTGTGATTTCAAGGCGAGCAAGCAAGTAGCTGCTGTATTTGTTTGCTTATTTAGACAACAGAATAAATTAAAATAATAATAATATTTTTATTTTATTTCAAATACATTTAATAAAATGATAAAAGAAAAAATAATAAAGTGATAAAATACAAATATTTATATATTAAGTGTTTTTGTCTGTTTTTTTATATGCTTTGTTTATTATCAATTTGATTGTCGTTCGGTGTTGCTGATGACAGGCTCTAAATTGTGATAAGGATTACAAATTAATAAAATATTACAATTATTTTATTATAAATCATTATTAAGGTATTTATTTACAGAATAAAATAGTTAAAAAAAAAAATTAAGTAAATAACACAATGCCAAGTGTTGTTTAAATTTCCGTTCACTTTTTTATCCCCCATATAGTATATTTCGTTTATTCAGTTTAATCGAACTAAATGAATATATATTTATTTATTTATTATTAAAATAATAATAATAAATATTTATTATAATCCGTCGGATAATGTTTTTGTTAATTATTTCTCTGAATTATTATATGTATGAAGGAAAAAATGGGTTTTTTTATTATTATTTGCGGAGTTGTAGTTAGATAATTGCAGTGAATTAATGCAAAAAATTTAAACTTTTTATTACTATTACGTGACTTGTTTCGTTTCGTTTTATTTATTTTTTTTTTTTTTGTGTATAGTTTTCTGTTTTGTTGCTTAATTTGATTGCACAATTCAGGTATTTTTATTTATTTTTTTTCTGCATAATTAAACAGCGAATTTTCAGCTGTATTTGTGACTAATGATACACGTTTAAATACAATGTTTTGCTGTGTTTTAGATTATTTTGGTTACAGAAATTCCGCATTTATGCTCTTTTTGTTGTTCTTCATGATTTTGGGGATTTAATTTATTTTTAATGCGTTTTACCATGATATTTTCACAGTTTTTATGAATAAAAATAATTTTTTTTTGAAACTCATTTCAGCCATTTCTATACCCCATGACGATTTTTATCGAAAATAAACAAATATTTGCGAACTTTATGCGACTTATAGCAAGAAAAAAGTCAAAGAATTAAAATTTATCAAGGCTTAAATTATTTAAATTAAACAAAAGTATTTACTTAACAACAAACAACATTAAGCGCCCACTAATTCGTTTGTTTTGATTTTACTAAGTGACTTTTGTTTCTTTTTTGTTTTTAAATGAAAAAAAAATTCGTAAATTCAGATTTAAACAAGTTTTTATTTTTTTTTTTGCATTTTTAATTAATTATTTTCTTGTTTTTAATTTTAATATACCTGCAGGGTAATTCTTTTATTAATATTATTTCTGCTGCTGCTGGTGTTGTTGTTAACCTGCCAGAAGATTTTTCTTTTGTTACCAATCACTGTCGTCGTCCAGTTCCAGTATTTTATCTAAATTTTTAATGCTGAATTTTTGATTTTGAAAGTGATTTATTCACTTTTTGTTAATTAATTATTCTATTTAAACAGAGAAAATTACATTTTCTGATTTAAAATTTATGTTTATACATGCTTAAACTGGTATTTATATATTTGTTTAAACGTCTTTCGAAATATTTAAGCTAAATGATTAAAAAAAACAACGAGAAAACTAAAATACCAATAACTAGTGTGACTAGTTTTTTTCTTTTTTTGCTTTTCGCTACATTTTCTAATTAACTATTTATACCTGTTAACGGTTATTATTATGCATAAATTCAGATTTTATGCTTTAAAAGAAAAAAAAATTATTAAAAAATTGGTGAACAAACTCATAAAATGTTTTTTCTTTTTATCAATACGATAAAAAATGTAAATAAAGTCTCGGCTTAAAATGTTAGTTTCTTTTTAATTGATTTTCATTTATTTTTTAACGTTTTTCTTTAAACGCCATTTTTATTTTTTTTAAATTCGTTCATTCTTAATCTCGACAAATATTTTTCACTTTTATTTTCTTGCTTAAATGACCGTTTAACGTGACTTAAATTGTCATTTGTTAAGTAATTAGGATCGCAATTATCAAAATTTTGCGCCAGATGTTATCATTAGAATATTTTTTCGCACATTTATGTGTAGAAATTCAAATTTGTTGCTAATTAATGCTAATTTTTTCTTATTGATTTCTCTACTTATGTATGGTATGTTATAGTATATTACTTAATACCGGGTAGAGGCTTAATAGTGAAAGAGGCTTATTAGAGTGCATATTTTTCTAAAAATAAATTTTGAAAAGAAATTTTATTGAATCTTATTTAATTATAGAAATTTAAAACTTACTTATCGAAATCTTCTTCATGGGAAGCAAAATTATCTTCATATTAACAAATAATTCATCAATTTTTCACGGATTGAACGTTTCCTCTTCCCATTCTATCATATCAAACCAGTGGCTTAATAGAAGTATCCTAAAACATTTTGCTATTCAAAAACACTATTAAGCCTCGATAGAATGTAGTGGCTTATAAAGGGAATTCAGGGTACTAAAAAATTACAATTAATAATATAAAATTTTTATGATAATATTTATTAATTATTTATTTTATTATGTTTTAATTATCATTTTGATTTGTAACAATATTTATGGTAAAATTTGTGCAATTATAAAAATTAATAGGAGGTATAGTGTTTAAATTTAAAAGTTCTTTATTTTTCGTACTACTTTCCACAGAATTATATAATGCTTTAGCTGTGCTCATTTTATTTTTCATGGATTCAGCCACTGATATGGATTTCCAGACACCATGTCTTTTTAATGGTGTATTATTTGCACCCGAATCAACCAAAAGTTTTGCGGAAGTTCTTCGAAAGCAGTGTCCAGTGTACAATTCTGGATTTGGCAAGTCTAAAAATTTAGCAATTTGTTTACCCATATTACTAAATTTATTTATGCCAATTTTCTGATTAAAGCATTTGCCTTTCTGGTAGTTTAAGAAAAGTGATGGGTAGGATGTTGTTTTTGGGCGCAAATTAATATACTTTTTTAATATTTGATAATATTTGTCAGTAATTGCAAATTTGCGCACGGATTTATTTTTTGTATTTGGAACCGTCACTAACATGGTTTCTCCCAACACCTGACAATCCACAAGCTTCATTAGATACATTTCGTTAGAACGGCAGGCGCCCATAACTCCCATAATACATGCCACCTTTACAATATAAATAATTTAATTAAATTTTTAAATCTCATATGTTTAAAATATGTTACCTTTGTTGCCAAAAATACTGCATCAGGAGCTTCATTTATAAACTTTTGTATTTCATTTGTTGAAAAAATATAAGATTTCTTTGGTTGATGACTTTTTGACTGGCACTTCAGGAAGCTACGTAATTTTGTATATTTTTCAATATTGATTCCATTATTCAATTCAAGCGTACTTTTAAGCATCGAATATTTTGCCCACAATGATGATGCTGCATATTTTTTAGATAATTCTTTAAAAAATACGAGAAGTACATTTTCAGAAAATGAATTACAATTTTCAATATTTTGCCAATTTATAAAATATTTGTACATGTCTTCATATTTTCTACGTGATTTTTCTGGCAATATATTTGCGGATGTGGATGAATTTATATTACATTTATCACTTTCATCATCACTATTACTATCCATTTTAAGTATTTAATCTTACTACTCCAGACGAAATTAATTTCTAGACTAAAAAGTATATACATATTATTTATGAGATTGGAAAAACGGCCTACTAAGAGTATGGAGTAATGAATATAAACACTTAGAATCAAACGCGATTGGTTCATTTTTCATTACACCACACTTGATAGTAAAGTGTATAGTATTACCGTACACAAACTAGTTGGATAAAGTCATGAGTATCATGGGATAAAGTTCACTTTTTTCAACAGAATTAGAAAAAATCGATTTTTTTCAATAATTTCTCTTTTGCCTATAGAAATACGAGAATAGTATATATTACACAACAAGTGAGTAAAACTAGTCACTAATTAAATATTGCAGAACAAGCGACTGCGAATGGAGTAAAAATTCGAATTTATAATGACGATTTACTCACCGAGTAGTGTTCTAGGCTTTTTCTAATGAGATTGAAAAATTTGAAAACAATTGAATACATATTATATATGAGAATGGAAAATATGCCTACTAGATTTTAAAACAAAAATTTCATATTTGAAATATTTAATAGTTTTTTGTTTATGAGATTCTAAAAACGGCCTACTAAGAGTATAGTGTAATGAATATATGAAAATCCATTATTAAACACTAAAAAGCAACGCAATTGGTTCATTTTTCATTAGACCACACTTGATAGTAAAGTATAGCATTACGATACGAAAACTATAGTTGGATAAAGTTCACCTTTTTTCAATAATTTCTCTTTTGCCTATACACAAATACGTGAAAGAAAATAACAATAAATGGTTGAATAAACTCTTATCTATAATGTTTATTTGCTTTAATTTTATTATTATTATAATTATTTACACAGAATATAATATTATTATTTGAAAGTAAATAGTACTAAGAATTATATATTACTATATATGTAAGACTAAAATATGTACATTATTTAACGTAACACTGGTGTTACTCGCTCTGTTTACTTTAAATACTTGTAAAGTGTCTGCAATCAATTATTATTATTATTATTGTAAAAAAACAATTAAAATGCATGAATAACTGAGTTAAAAATGTATTTTTATATATGAAAAATATGTGTTAATATAACATCATCGTTTGAATTGTTTGTTTCATAAAGGTAAATTATAACTCACCTACCTGTTACTTTTTTTTTATTATTATTCCGTCTTCTACTTTGCACTTTCATTTTCATTTTTCTTCGTCGTTACTTTGTTTCTTGTTTACGTTTTTTGTTTATTAATTTAATAAATTAATTTTTTATATCATAAATACATCAATTTTGTGGTAAATTTATTTTTTATTTTGTTTATCAACTTGGTTGAGGTTTCTTGCTTTGTCGAATTTATTTATGTCTTTTAACTGTAAACTTTTATTCATTGAGGAAGGGGGTTTATTTTTTTTTTTCAATTTGATTTATGTAATTTTGTTGTTTTTTTCACTTCACTTTCATTTATTTATTTATTTTTTTTAGAGCTTAAAGCAATTTTGTGGCTTTTATTTAGTTTGTTTGTTATTGAATTGAAAAATGTTGTTCTTTCTGGTGTCTTTTGTATGCGGTTTTGGTAACATTTTTTAAACGTGTTTTTTACTTCTGTTTTGTTGAAATTAATTTTGTTTTTATCGCGGAAATATTGGCCACTGTTAAACACGTTCAAATGTTTTTCCTTTCACTTTAGGTGTGCTTCTAGTCTAAAGTCTAATAAGATTTATCTGTCCGGTTGTTCTGAATAGTTTTTACCAAAAAAAAAAACCAAAAATATTGTTAGTCCAGTCATTTAATACCCAGGTAGCACAATAATTTTGTTTGTGACTGTTAATTATACTTGTTGCTATTCCTATTAATTTTTTACAAAAAGTGAAATCGATTTTTTGATTATTATTATTATTATTATTAAAAAGTAATAAAAATAAATACAAAAAACGTTTAAACAACACCACAAAATATGTTTTTACTTTTTATTTGCTGTTTAAAGTAATTAAATTAATTAAAAGAAACAAAATAAAGAAGAAGGAAGGATGTTTAGCGGTTTTTCTACGTTTTTTTTTATCGTCATTTGTTTTTGCGGTTTTTTTTTCTAAATAATAATAAAAAATATTTGTCTGATCTATTTTCTGATTGTTTTTTAATTATTTTTGGTTTTATTTTTCGTTTTAGACACGTTAAAACAACACAATGCATGTCCATTCATTTTGGTGGGGTCCAAATATTGGTGAATTTTTATTCCATGGCTTAAAAATAAATAGTACTGGTGGTCTAGTACTGCTCTGTATAATCTTAGCATGTTTATCGATATTCTTTGAATTGATTAAGGTAAGGAAAAATTAAATGCAATTAAAAAGAAAGAAAATAATTAATTTATTTATTTTATTTGTAGGTGCATCAAGCAAAGGTGCGTGCACGTACGGCACGTGAAAGACAACGTAAAGCTAGTTGTATAGCAAGTGAAACATCAACATTATTAATAAATGAGAATGTTATGAGAAAGAAAACATTTATGAAGATCTCATTAAATATATTAATCGAGACAATAATCTTTATAACAAATAATATTGTCGGCTATATACTAATGTTATCAGTTATGATTTATAATATTTATATATTTATTGCTGTTATCATTGGTATGGGTGTTGGCTATTTTTTATTTGGCCATGTCTCGATGAAGGTGAATATGGAGAATGTACAGGCAAGAACAACATCGGTGATTTGTTCACCAAAATGCACAGATATTAATGGTAAATAAATGTTATACAGTTTAATGATTATCATTAACGAGATTTTACTAACAAGACTGTTTGTCCTAATTAATTAATTGTTTACTTAAAAAATAATTTACTAATACTAATTTCAGGACCAAATTCGTGTAATCAAGAGAATGAACGTCATAATCCATTAACTGTACGTACCCTATCCTATCCTGCTAATCCATTTAATTCAATAAATGTTTTTCATATATTTACGACCGCACAAATGCAAGAGCATACTGATGCTGATGATGTTGATCGGCATCATGAACGTGATAAACACGAAATATAATAAATTTTTTATTTTTTTTTTTAGTTTATTTTTAATTTATTTTTAATTTATTTTTTATTATTATTTTATTATTTGTTTTTTGCCTTTTTTCTTTTATTTTTAGAACAACCAAGCACATCCGGTACAAATGCCACCAACAAGTCTAACAGTTACACAATAAATTGTATATCATCGACGGCAATGCAAAGAATACAAAATAATAACAATAATAATAATAATAATAATAATAATATAAATGATAGAATAATTGATAATGATAATAATTCAATAAATGATGATAGTTGTGATAGTAATAGTTGTGTAACTGGTGGTGTTGTTGATCATATAAATCCATCAACGTCATCATCAACAATTAAATTAAATTGTTGATAATGATATTATATTTTCTTTTGTATTTTATTTAATTAATTTAAATTATTCTAATACAATTCAAGTAAATATTGAAAAATATATTTAAATAAGCAGCAGTCCAAGGTATAAAAGAAAGAAAATTGGCATTGGCTAATACAGTGTGAAGAAGCAAAAGATAAATAAGACACCCTATGTGTGCGAAAATTTGCAAAGTTTTACAAATATGTACAATTTATTAATTAATTAATGTAATTTTATTGGAAAAATATATTCATCGTAGTTGCAGTAGATTTCTATGAAGCAAAGTACTGTCTTAAAGACTGACATTAATCGTGTTCGTGAAATAATTCAAACGAAGCAGGCTGGATATGTGCAGTTTTTTAAAAATTATTTTAATAATAAATTTGCTCAATTTATTTTTTTGTCACAAAAATATAGAAGTTTTACGCTAAGAGAGGATCTTAATGCTCAAATTTGTTAATTTTTTTTGATAATTATTTAATTATTTTTTATTAAAAGTAATGAAATTTTTTTTTATTTTTTGTAAAGAAATATATAAATAAATAAAATTAGTATTTAAGTCTGTTTTATATGGGCAAAAAATTTATAAAAAGTTGAATGAAAAAGTGATTTAAGTAAGTCAGAATTAGAATGCTCTAAACAGTTGTTGTTTCTGAAATTCTCTTCCAGATTTATTTCAATTAATATATTTACATTCTCTTGCCAAATGGTATTCAGATGCGTGAATACTTTATACAGCACTGTGTTTCTAGTTAAGCACTTTATAAGAAATTTAATGGATATCAGTTGATTCCGTGTCAAATCTGCTACTTTTAAACCGTTTTTTTCATTTTTTAGAACTCTTTATACTAAACGAAATAACCGATTAGTTTAGAAGCATTCAATTACCTTACCTAGCGATTAATATACATGAAATACAAAAAAAAACTCTAAAAGAGTTCTGTTTAGTTTTTCAAATAATTAATACAAAAAAAATGTGTCAAAAAAAATTAAAACAAAAGACAATAAATATGAATTTATAAGCTGACTGCGCATTTTTTTTTTTTTTACTTAGAAATATAAATACAATTCTTTTGGGTTTTTTTTTTCTTTATAAAACTGTTAATTAAGTAAAAATATAATTAAGTGCAATTAAATATAAGTTATATATAATCGTTTAAGTATGTTAAGCGAATAAATTTAGCTAATTAATTAGCTTAAATACAGGTGTGTCAAACACAAATAATAATTTTTCGTTTTTCTTTAAAAAAAAAAAATAATACAAAAGTGATGTCAGAAATGTAATTTTAAGTTAAACTAGCGCCTAAGTCATGTTACATAGTAGCCAAACTAAGCGATTTATTTTTTAGATAAATCAATTGTTTGTTTGTTTTTTTTTTTTTTATTAATTTGCAAATAGCAATATGAAAAATAATTTTATGTAAATAAATTTGTTTGTTATAAAGAAAATATTATTAAATAAATATATATAAACCGTTAAGTATGAATTTTTTATTTTTTTATTATTAATTTTTGCAAAATTAAAAACATACGTTTTGCATATTAAGCGATACAAATTTTGTCTACGTTTTTTGAATAAATTTTTATTCATATATTATTTGGCAATAATAAATAAAATATAATTCGTTGTCAATAATTGCTGCAATTAGCAATAAGGTAATGCTATTGCTATGCAATGTAATAACGTTTTAAAAAATAATAATTAAAGTGGAAAAAAATCTGTATGCTTTCACACAGGTTCCACCGAGATTTGAACTCGGATCGCAGGATTCAAAGTCCTGAGTGCTAACCATTACACCATGGAACCGTTGAGTTTTCTATATTCAAATTTAAAATTTAAAAAAAATTTTAACCTTTATAAAACGCCAAAATTTATACTGTAAGTTATAAATTTATAATTTAAGCCGGTTTGCTTAAGTAAAGTAACTTAAAAAAAAACATTTTTTATATTTTTTTTATAAATTTTATTACAAAATAAAAAACATTATTAACAAAAAGTAATAAAAATAAAAATCTAAATTAATTAACATTAATAATAACAAATAGCCACACTTAAGTGAGCTTAACTTAAGTAAGTGGTAATAACAAATTTTCTTTCTTTTTTTTTTTTTGTTTCTACTTAATAAACGTGTTAGTAACGTTTTAACAATTACAAATTAATAATTTATTATGCATTTTATAATTATTATTATTAATCTATATAACTTTCATTTAATCCTACGGCGCAAGCTTAAGCCGGACTGATTTAATTATAAAAAATAAAAAAAAAAAATTGCATAATTTTATGGCTTAAATTAAATGTGAATTAGAATAAAAATAATAAAATAAATTTAAAGAAAAAAAAAACGAAATCTAAAGTAACGGCACTAGAGACTTAATTTTCATTGGATTAAAAAGAAAAGAAAAAACTAAATCCAAATGAAAGTGACTTTAAATTGGACTAATATAAATCACGCGTTCCTTGACGTACTCGTATTGTTAAGCCACCATTATTACTTTTCTTATTGCGATTTCCGTGTTTTCTCTGCTTTTTATGGTGACCATTATTTCTTCCTACAACACCGCCACCATTTCCACCTAAATTCTGGCCAAGACTTAAATTTGCTAAACCAGTACTCTGTGGTGCTGGCGCTAAGTAGCGTGGCCCATTGTAGCCTTGATCATTGCCATTATTATTATTATGGTTGTTGTTAAAATTCGGAATAAAATTACCATTTCCGGTGTGCTGATTAAAATTGTTACCGTTGACTGGGCTCACGCCACTCGCTTGATTGAAACTACCTTGACCTTGCAGACCTGATGAAAAATGAAAAATGATGAGTTTTGATGGTAAAAATATACTGAAGCGGATATAGAATTACCAGGATTGGTTGGAGGTAAATATTCTGGCCGTTGCTGTGGATATTCTTGGCCTGGATTGAATCCTGGATTTTGATTTTGATTAAACCCAAAGTTTCCATTGTCATTGTCTTGGTCGTAGTTGTTGTCATTGGCTGGTGCGACACCTCCAACTTGATTAAAACTGCCTTGACCCTGGATACCTACGTGGAAAAATTTTAAAGACAAAATTACAAGGCTTGCTTGTGTTATTATTATGCTTTTTTTTTAACTAACCAGGCCGTTGGAAGTCTGGACGTTGTGGTGGTAAATATTCTGGACGTTGCTGGGGATATTCAGATGTTGGATTTGTATTTTGATTGAATGAAAAATCAGTTGGTCGGAAAGTGTTTTGATTGACATCGATAGGTGCAGGGAGAGTTGCACCAGTAAAGAAAGTACTTTGTGGATTTTCATTTCCTGTAATGAATGGTGTTGAGGGTGTTGACGGAAGTCCATACGGTGGTAATAAACTAATTGACGGTCTGTTCACAGAAGTAGCTGATGTTGGTGTAGCTTCGTTAATGATTGGCCTCCATGGTTGCTCATCGGGCTTAATATCTGTGTTAAAATTGGTACCAGCTACTGCGATTGGTATAAATGTTGGTTCAGGAGTGGATTGTTGTGTGGGCACAACGACTGTTGTTGTGGTTGGTGGCAGTGTTGGTGCTGCTGTCGGAGTCTCAGCAACAGGAAGTTGAACACTAACAAACTGTGGTTGGACAGCATATTGATAGAATGGATTAACAGGCTGTGGCGGTGGTGCAGCGACAGCTGGTACTAATCCACTGGGTAAAAATTGTGGAATAAAATGATGTTGATGTGAAACACCTGAAGATACTGCAACAGGAATTATTGGTTTTTCTGGCAAAATAAATGATGGTGAAGCGATAGGCACTTGTGGCGCAATTATCGGATGCAATGGTTTTGCATGCACAAACGGATATCTTGGGTAATTTACGTTAAACGATGTAACGCTGGCATCTCCATGTGTTAGCGCATAATTCACTTCCGGGTGATGCGGATTATTTAATAATGCTGGAAACTTTGAGTAAAGTGATTTTCCGTATCCATACGGACTTAATGGGTAGCTAGCTGGTATTCCATACGAGTAGGCACCACCATACGGAACACCGATACCGTGTAATCCGTAAATTCCACGTTTTTTTAAAACTCGTTTACTACGTGGCACACTTAACACAAACGGTAATAAAACACACACTAAAGTCACCACTAATAAACGCATTATGTTTTCCTTATTTATATATTTTGCTTCCAAAGTAACACCTAATTACACTTTAATCCAACAAAAAAATATTATTTTTATTTGTTGCTTTTGTTATTGATTTTTGTTCCAAATCCACACTGACAATGAATCGTTGTCAATTCATGGAGTTATATTTATAACACGGATTGGATTAGTCAAAAAATAAATGAAAAACAATAAAAAATAATTAATGTACGCGAAATAAAGAAGTAGAAGGAATCGAAAGAAGCATTTATATAGCTAAACTATAGCCTAATCAAAATTCTGTTGATGTTTTCCATCGTTGTTTTGTGTGTTTAAATTATTATTATTTTTTTGTTTTACTTTTCGTGTCTTTTTTTTTTTATTTAATTTAATTAATTTATTTTCGTTGTACTAAAACAATATTAATATCATTATTAATAATAATAATAACAGAATGCTTTCACTACCTTATATTTAATATATTTATTACTGTGTGCGCTCGCCTGCCCTCACGAATATTCTCTTCTTCTTTTCCATTAATTTTACTTTTTAAGTTTTAATAAATTTATTAATAAATTTAGTAATAAAAAGAAGTATAATTTAGTCTTTTTCAAATTTGAAATAACTCCACACATCGTAAATAATTTTTTTCAAAAAATTTAATTAGCATATAAATTGTCGATTTCATCAAAATATCAATTGAAAATTAATTAAATATTTTGATAGTTTTTTTGTGTTTTTAATAAATACACAAAAAAATATGATTTAAATTTCTTTTTGACAAACGAAAAACGTTACAACTGTTAAAAGCATAGGTATAATCTGTAATCAGCGCATGTGACTTAAATATTTAAAAACAAAAGACAAAATTATTATTTTCTTTTACTTTTCTTTTATATAAATGTCGCAACGGGCGTGTCACATTAGAAATATAAATAATAATAATTATTATTTTATTAATATTTAATACTGCACATGCCTAAATAGTTTTAATTTAATTTCCGTTTTGATAGTTTTATTTCTATGTTAATTGTTCGGCGCGCGCAACTACATATTTTCGGTATTTTTAATTAGAAAATTTCTCTAACCTTTTATAGTTTTTCTTTTGTTTTTTTAATGTGTTTACAGAAAGGAAAAGTTATCGCTATTTTTCTGTTCTTTGCTTATGTTTTAAGTGCGAATTAGCATGTTTAATTATAAAAAATATTTTTAATAAGGAAAACAAATGAAATTCATTCTTAATTTGTTATGATTTTCGATGTAAAAATTAAATTTCTGAAAAAGAAATTTTTATTAATTCATTATTAATAAAATACGGATTAAAACGTATATGGTTGTGCTTACTTTAAGTCATTTACTTAATTTCAACAAAATTTTTACATTTTTTGTTACAAAATTAAGTCGTCGATGCTTTGGTATTTTAATTAATTTGTTGATGCAAATTACAATATTTATAAATAAACGCTATAATTAATTAGTTTTATTTATTTTTTTTTTTTTTTGACAAATAAATATATTTTAAGTGGCTTAAGTAAGTATTATTTATGTAACAAGAATGTAAATTTGCTTGTTAATTAAAATAATCAACGAAACTGCGTTGACGTTGTTTTAAACAAAATATTAATTACAAACAAGCTATTATTAATTACTTTAAATCTGTTAGGATTAGATTAAAGTAAATAAAACAAAATCTTACTTAATAGTAATTAAAAATGACATAAAACAGTCAGTTTCACCTGTAATAATTTTGAAAAAAAAAACGAGTTAATTGCGAAAAATGCTTATAGTAAACGCATAAAGTCAATGTATTATGATTTTGGTTTGTTTTTCAGATACTTAAGTCACAAAATGCTGTTTTTCAGGCATTTTAAGGTACTAAAAACAATTAATAATTAACTTACGAGCCCTAAAATGGTATCTGTGCAATTAAATATTAAAAAGAGCATTATTTTTTTGGCACAAAATAATGCAACCGCAGTTCGTTGTAATCAAATAAAATATTTACATAACAAAAGAAAACAAATCAATACCCAAAAATAATAATAATAAAAAAATGTGAAATAATTGCACTAACAACTACGCACAGCCTACTTTTTAATTTAAATAAACCAAAAAAAAAACCGTATTTAACGGCAGTAACAAATCACATAATCGGCAAAATAACATAAAATAAAAACCAAAAAAAAAAAATTAAGCTGTTGTTGCCTTTGACTATGCAAAAAAAAAAACAATTGAAAATGCCCCAAACTTAATGCAAAAAAAAGCTTAAATTTTTTGTAGCACATAAAAAGTGAAAATAAAAGAAGTAAAACAACGTAATAATCAATAAAAACAAAATTTTTGAGTGACTTACGAACATGCGAAAATAAAATTAAATAATACTGCGCTAAGCCTATTGCACATACTTACATATATGTGAGACAAAATTTTAAAATAACTAGAGTAATTTACACTTATATATTTACATAATTAAAAATAATAATAATAATATTATTAAAATTAAATTTAAACCGCAAAACATTATAGGTCAATGTCCCATTCACTTTTTTTTTATACATACAAAAAATTATTATTAAATCAACTCGTTTTAAAAAATAAATTTATTTTTCTTTCTTTCTTTTATGCGAATTTTTATTTTGATAGAGATAATTGGGTTGCTATTTTTGCGGTTTTTATCGTTGATATAGATGGAGATAGGTTTTATTCTTAGTATATAAACGTTACCTTTGGTGTAATTAAACAACTTTTACATTGGTAATTCATGGTGATCATGATGACGCAGATATTACTACATAATATTCATTATTAATGCTGCTGTTTTCCATACTTTATGACTACTATTGTCATTGTTCCTTTATTGCCTTTTCTGCATTTATTCCTTTTATCACTGATTTCTTGTTAAGTCTAATTTCTAAAACACATTTATTCTGATCTTTAAGTTTAAGATTATTAATCGTTATATTAATCCTTACCTTTGATGGCATCATTGCAATTGTTGAGCCAGTTACTCCAGTTTACCATTATAAATTCGATTTTACTTGTTACTCCTTTCATCAACATATAACTTCTGCAATTTTTATTACTATTACGTTGCTTTTTTAATAAAATTTCTATTTTCATAATCATTTAATTGCTTTTTTTATTCAACAAAATATTTATTTTTCTCCTGTCTGTCGTTTTGCGTGACAAGCAAAACATAAAACAATCATAAAAAGTTGCCATGTGCACACAAAACAAAAGTCCACCGCCGTTGCGCACAAAACATTATTTCTTATTGCAGCAACCCGAAATTACTTTTCATTTGTCTTGTTGCGCTTTTATTTGTGAATTTCCAAGCCAAAAAAAATTTGTTTTTTGGTTTTTTACATTGCAGCCATAGGTATTCACTCTTATTTTATTTATTAAACTTTTATTTTCTTTTTGGTGTAATGTTTTTTTATACTTAAAAATATTTATTTTGCTTTTGTATGTTTTTATTTTACACAAAAAAATTATTATTTACTAGGTCAACATTTGACTTTCATTAATATAATTGATTTTGTCGTACGCTGTTATTATAGTTTTTTCTATATTAATGCTGTTATTATTATTTTTATTTTAGTTATGCTTTATTTTGGACAATTAATAAAAAACAAATTAAAAAATATATACAGTGAGAGAAACAAGATTTTCAACAATATAAATGATTATGAAATAAAAATTGAATGAATCAAACAGAGAATTTATATGATTAATTCGTCATGTGACTTAATTAGTGTTAAATTAACAACCAGGTAATTTAACTTAATATTTTTCTATAAATTATACATGATGTACAATTTATTATTGCTGATTTTTATTAATTTTTTTCTTTCATAGCTTAACTCAATTATAATTACATAACTTTTAAATTACGGTAAATTACCGTGAATTATACAAAAAAAATTGAGCAAGTATTGACTTTCATTACGGTTTTTATTGTTCTTTTAATATATAATATTATTAAATGCAATTACTCATCGTTCATTAAGTCAAGGTAACATCATGTTCATCTTGAGATGTTTATTTAATTTATTTTCAATAATTGAAAGTCATTTTTGTTTACGTTTAAAAAAAAACGCAAAAACGATGTACAAGGGACAGTAAGACTCTAGTCAATTGAGAAAAAAAAGTGTTATTTCCGTGATACGGGTTAGCAAATAAAAATATTCGATTATTTATTTATTTAAAATTGTTGATTTATGTAATAAGCAATGATTTTTTATGATGCTTAATTAATTATCCAAGCATTTTATAATAAATCGTTGAAATTTTTTTCGTTCACGGTTTAAAGAAGGTTTAAAATGCCTTTTCCTTATCAAGATTAATATTTATTTATGATTTTATTTTTATTATTATTTAATTAGGTATTATATTTTAGTTTAAATTGTATAATTTACCTTGAATTTTTTGTTAAATATTCGCAAAAATGTAATTTAATTTAAGAAAGAATTTTTATTAATAATTATGATTTATAATAATCTCTTTTTCAACACATGTGACATCTGCCATAAATTATCAAAAACAATAGCATTAAGAATCAATTTATTTCTGTTCCAAAATTCTTGTGGTTTTCAATCATTATTTTTGATTTTAATTAATATTTTAAATAAAAATTAATTAAAAATCTACAAAAAACAAAAAAAAAAAATACTTAATTATAAAATCAAAATAAATAAAAAACTTGATTAAAGGTAACCGCGTACAGTAAATAAATTTTATTAAACGTCAACAATATTACATAACAATGAACATTTTTTTTAATGCTTTTTACATGCTTTTATAAAATATAAATTGTTAAATTATATTATTTTATAAATTTCCTGAATACTTTTATTGTTTTTTAGACTGTTAAATACTTATTTTGTGTCCTTGTAATACGTTTACATCGTGTAAATAAAATTTCAAATGTCTGCAGAAAAGTTTTGCGAAAACAAAAAAAATACACAACAAATCGCCACACCTGCGAAAATAACCCCTTAACCCGATTTATATATTTATTATGCAATAGATTAATATTTAATTATTATTATTATTAATAATAAAACTATTCAACAATGAATAAAAATAAATAAATTAATAAAGAAATAGAAATTAACTGCGGTGCGATATAAAAGATTTATGTCTTGGCTAGTCAAAGCTACTATAATTAATAATTAATTTCGTTAAAACACTTGTGCTGGGCGTAATGTAATAAAAAAAATTAAATAATAATAATTAAAAAAAAAAGTCGTTAAATTTGCTCTAATTTATTTAAGACAGACAATAAACTGGACAATTCATAATAAAATAATTTAAAAAGTAATTTTATTTTATTTTGTTTTAAACTTAATAATCGTGATTTATCTTAAGTCATGCGGGACAATGTTGAAGGACAAAAGAAAGAAATAATCACCTTAAGATATATATTTATAAAAGTGTTAAGCTTAAGTTCATTGAGAATGCAACTTTTATAGTCTAGCTATTTAATTTAAATTTAATAAAATTATTTTTATGGTAATTTTATATCCGGATGCATGGGTGGTTTTGTTTTTGATTTTTGTTTTCACAAAATAACACTTTCCATTGTAATTGTTTCTTTATAAACACTATTTTGCAAGGATTTTTAACTTTAATCCAGTTAAATTCTGATAACAGAAGGTTTTTTCATGATTATTTAATTTGATTTATTAACTAAATAAATTATTAACTTGATTTTGTTATTGCAAAGTTAATTATTTATGCAATTTAATTGATTTTTAAATATTTTACAGGGTATACTAGAAATAAATTGTATTAAATACTTGAAATCTGAATAATTAATCAAATTTAAATGCAGTAATATTGAGAAGCAAGTAAAAGTTCAAAGGATTCTCCAGAGTATTATCTTTTAATGTTATTCGCCCCGAAAACCGGAACAAAAGTAAAGTTCTCTAGATGTTTTCTTACTTAAATAAAACAAATTACTTGTCTCAATAAATAAGCAAACAAAGTACACCACACACGACTAACTACAATATTCAAAACTACACCACCTTCACCAATATTCCTCAATGATTTTTTATTTAATAATTTTATTAATTTTTTTACTTTCTTTCTTTCTGTTTTAATTCTTAAAAGCAAACATAAATTCAATTAAATGTTTGTATCCCTTGGAACAGAGCACAGTTTGTGCTAGAGCAACAACTTGTTATACAAGTTTTGTGAATGTAAAAAAAAAAAACCGAAATTATTTAACGAATATTTTGTAATAATTGCAATTAATAGTTGCTAACTGTCTTGGGTGTTTAACACAAACATACGCAAGTAATTTAAGAAAAAAATAATAAATTTGTCTGCCTAACAAGATCAACATAAATTATTAAATAATTTCAGTTATATTTGAGCAGTCGTTTAGAATAGTGCAGTTTTTGCGGAGTTAAATAATTCAAATAAAAATTAATAATAAACTGAAGAAAAAAATGGATTATAAAATTTTAGTGCTATCATTTGTGTTATTAATTATAAGTAACGTTCTGACATCCCCGGTGGATGTAACAAATCGTGATAAACGTACAATACATTTTATATTTAATCATTTTGCGAATGCATTGGGTGGCTTCGATTGGAACCATCAAAGTAATGGGATTATTACGAAAAAAATTGTTAAAACTAAGCCAATTGTTGTAACGCAACAGGTGGCTGCACCACAAAAAGAATTGAGCGTAGCAGTGGATACATTTAATTTGCCATCATTTATGGCACAATTAATTAAACAAACTGTACAGCCTGCTGTTAGAATAGATATTGCACCGATGCCAACAATGGAAGCAACAACCACAACGGTAGCAACAACAACCACAACGACAACAGAAGCAGCAACAGAAATGATTCCAGAAGAAATTGTAACAACGACAAGTGGTCCATCGAAGATTAATATTCCGCTAGAGATTACAACAACTGCTGCTCCTCAAACAACAATGATGCAACCTATCGAAATGACAACACAAGCACCAGCTGCTGAAAGTTCCGAAACAGATGATGAATCATCGACAATGGATAATAATGATTCAGGTGAATCAACTGAATCAATTGTAATTAACAGTAATGCTGAGAGTGATGCAAACGATGAAAATTCATTAAATGCTGCACCAAGATCATCTGTGCCGACAACATACAGCAGCATGAACATCAATAATCAAGGAACAACATTCTGGGGCAGACAACCGGCATCCGTTGATGGTTTTGGTAATTATTTGCCGCCACCACAACAATACCAAGCGCCTAGTTATTACTTTCAGCCACCATATCAATCGTTACCGTATCTAGGACCCCAAGTGCAACAATACAATTCCGCACATCCACCATCAATGGATTTAGCAGCGCCAGCCGTATCATCAGGTCATAGTCGTGTTAAAATGCACGATAATGCATTTGAGCATTACACTTATCATCATCCAGCTGCTCCGTCTGCCATTTACCAAACAGCAGTGCCTCAACAACATCAAGTCACATACTTTGGCAACAGACGATGGGAATAAAAATTAAAAAGGAAAAGAAATTAAAAAAAACAGTTCTCCTCGCTTATTCTTCGATTTTTTTTTTTTTAATTTTATTTTTTCCTCTCTTTTGTAAATAAATGTTTTATTATTAAAAATAACAAAATATAATATTTTATAAATACATTAAAAAATTATTTTATTTTCACTTAATATGCTGAAATTTCTGTTTCTATTCGTGGATGTGAGTTTTTTTTTTTCTTTCTTACTTTGACTGTTTTGTTAGATGACAAGGTGTGTGCTTAGCTTAAGTAGATAAATGAATTAAATTCACAAAATGCATTAGAATCGTTTAAGTAAAGTAAACAATAGTGTTTCAATGTTTCTCTGATAGCATTACTGATGTTTGTTTTGTATAAATTAAAAAGTTCGATAAGTTATAATACAAATGTTGATTGCAAAAATTTATTCTTAAGTAAAACAACCAATGAATACCGATCAGTCAGTAAAACTTTGTTCGTTAAGAATCAAATGAAACATTATTGTCTATCATAAAAGATATTCTATTGCAAAAAGTTTATTTTCTCTCGGTAACAACAATAACAAACAGTCAAACAGTTAAAATTTTATAAAAATATATTATTATCTAAATATTCGTATGCGTATTCGAATACAAGTAACATTATTGCACCGCCCGGACCCAAACGCATTACTTTTGGTAATAAACCCTTATATAATGCACGGAAACCTTCCTCTCTGTAAACGGTTCTGATACTACCGAATGTCGTACGATATTTAATAACATCCGGTTGTGGTTGAGGTCCCTGTATTCTTGACTTTGCCACATCAAATGGTATATTAATAATTGAACCTAATGTACCCGACACAAAGCCAATAGCAACTTTTCTAAAGAATTCCATTGTACTGTCCTAGAATTGAATAAACAAGTAAACAGTTAAAAAAACCTTTTACTTTTATTTATTAAAATTTATAATTAATAAAGGAAATAAAATAATTAAATTTAACAGTCGATTAATTTAATTCGAATTTACCTAGCCCATAGCCTAAGGTAGCAAAAGTAATTAGAAAAATAGAAATAAATTAATTAACATAAATAACCCCAACGCCATCTATTATATTATTTTAAAAAATTAAGTAGCAAAAATATATATTAAAATTTAATTAAATTTACCTCATATTGTGGAAAATAATTTTTAACACTGTGATAAAAACCAAAATAAACCATATTAAAAACACCATTACGTCCGATTGTCGCCGTTAAACCTTTATTTAAACCACGAAAACCGATACCATTTGCACGTACAATATCTGTTGTTACTTTCCAGGTGCTAGGCAATTGTTTTGATCTGCAAAAGAAAAGTATTAAACGACAAAGAACACCGCATTGGTGAGTATTTAAGCTTACTTTGAACGATTCGACTGTAATGTAACTTTAACCACTTCAAACGGATTGCAAAGAATCGCTTCAGTGCATCCAGCACCAAGACCAGCTAGTGAATATGTCTGCAATAAGTAGAAAGACGCTTTTTAGCATTATTTTTCTTTAAATTTGTACAAAAAAAACCTTACCAAAGGTGTTGGCGTTGGTGAACCGAACATACAAAATTGCTTATACTGTTCAAATGTAAAGAATTTCAATGCACGTTTTGGTGTTTCAACAAGTATCGGTGGTAGAATACCCTTCCAGAATGAGAATACACCCTCATGTTTATACATTTTTGCAAAACAATCAAAAACACCTTTGTATTGCAACTAAAAAATAATAAAATTAATTTTCTCTAATTATTACAGCAAATGAGATATTTCTTACTTGGGGTGCAGCTGGTGTAGCAACATTACTTTGTAATTGTAAACGTGTTTTAACTAAATCTAAAGGATGCATTAAACATACTTCAACAAATCCTGCACCACCACCGGCACTGACTTGCATAACAGCTAATTGCCATAATTTACGATCTTTTTTCTTCTTATTTTCTGTCATTTTTAATTAAAAATCGTTTTGTTTATTTAATCTAAAAAAAAGAAAAAAAAATTAATTCATTCATCAACGATTTATTTAACAAAAAAACCATTCACTTTAATTCTAATAGGAAAAAAAAAATAATTTAATTATATTTAAAGATTAGCAAAAGCCAAGGTTAATTGCTCATTACCTTATGCCCTTCATTTTTTTTTCTTTTCATTTTTTCTTTAATCAAATATTTATAATTCGCTCATTAAATTAGATTATTATTCTTGTTTAATTTAATTAAATTTAATTTGTTATTTTAGAGTAAATTAACTATGTAATTACTTTCGCTATGCATAAGTGAGATTTTTTTGCGTTTAACATACTTTGTTCGTGAGAGGAAAAAAAAAACACAATTCACTTTCCTTTTATTTAAGCAACAATTATTTAAATGTTTTTTCTCATTTATATTAAATAATCTTATTTAATTGTTATTTAAATAGAATTTTAATTAATTTAAATAAAAAACAAACAAAGTGTCCAGTGGTTGAATCATTTCTTCATTATTTTTATTTGTTTTTCGATTAAAATATCTTTTATTAATTAATAAATGTCTTAGAAATTAAATTATTTATTTTTTCTAAACCGTTAAATCTCATTTTCTGAAAAGAAAAACAAAATTCCAAAAGCAAAATTAATAAGAATTGCACTGTGTTGTCTGGTTTAGCAATATTAATACCCAAAAAAAAAAAAAATGAACAAAATAAATTAACAAAGAAAAGATAATAAAAATTGCTAATTAAATTAATTAACAACAGTGAAGTCTCATTAAATCAGTAAACAAATTCATCAAAGAGTCAGAAATAATAAAGAAAACAAAATCAAATTCACTTGTTACAAGCAAGCAAAGCAAAAACATCGTCTAAATACCACAGTTTATTATTTTTATTTAAATATAAAATAATAAAAAAACCGAAGGCAAATCATCTTTATTGTTGAATTTAATTCTTTTTATTTATTTATTAGTTTTATTTTTTTTTTGTATTTTAAAATAACGAAAAACAATCAAAAAATAAACCACGATCTCGTGATGTTGACACATTTTTTTTTCTGCTAACCGTTTTTACTGGTTTTATTATCGCTGAATGTTAGCAGCGTGTTAACAGCGCAAACACACTTGACTTAAACCTTTTTTTTTTTTGTATATTTTATTCATTAATTATTCATTTTTATGTGTTTAAGAGTTAATTTTATTTCTATACAGCAGAGAAGAAACAAGGTGACTGACTATTTTTATAAAAACAAAAAATTCTTTTCTTATAAAATTTATTGAATTTCTTTTTTATACTTTGCGTAGTCTCTGAAGGAATTATTATAAGAAAAATTAAAAATAACTTAAGAAAAAATTGACACACACGTTTTGTGTTAAGGATAATTGAATGTTAAAAATTTATTTAAAACAAAAATAACTTTGTTGGTGGTTGTGGCGATTAATAAATAATTATTTTCCACGTTTTTACGTAGAAAAACGATAAAAAATTATTACGTTGGAGGTGAGAAAAGGCCTCTAAATTGCTTAAAGTTTTTCACCAAAAAAATAATACTTGAAACTTGCAGGATCATTAGAAGTTCTAAATTTATTTTAAAAATATTCTTGAATTACTTAATTGTTTAATAATGAATTTTCGTGACCAATATTACTTCAGAATTATTTAGTTCTGGGGTAAATGACTGATGAATTGTCGATCGCACCTAAAACGATAAGAAAATTCATGGTTTATCTACTAAAATCACTATTAAATGACAATATTATTATATTTTATATAAATTCATCACAATATTAACTAAAAACTATTAAATTAAGTTTTTCTCCTATAAACAACTAACAATACTTGACAAAATAGACATTTTTTCGCAACATATTAAACCGCCAACACAGCACCGAGGCTATTTCTGTTCCATAAATTATTTTTAAATAAAGAAAATTTCTTATTTTTATATTTTGTCTGTTTTGAATGAAGCAAGACAAGATAAACACGAAATATATTTATTTTTGTATCAATAAAACTCAGACAAAATAAATGAAGAAAAAGAAATAAATTAATTAATTAAAAACATGCGAAACATGTCTTTAAAGTATGAATTTTGATTTTAATACATTTTATAATGGAAAAATGATTGTGTAAATTCACTTTATCTGCTATGTAAATGATAATATAAATCAAAAAAATATATAATTAAATTAAGATAAAACAAAATTGACCTTAAGTCAGTTAAAATTTGTTGAATTTTTCCAATCTAAAACCGGTGAACAAAAGTCAAACTAAAGTCAAAGTAAGCAAAACACAACAAGTTTTATTAAAGAAAAAACACTTTACACACTTTAAACTAGTAGAAAAAACTAAAAAAAAAACTAAACACGCAATAAACACAAAGCTTAAACTATAAACAAGATGCTAATTTTCATTGAAAAAAATTCAATTTAAAGCTTAATTAATTAAGATAAAAATAAGGAGCAGTCACAGAAACACACTTACTGATCGACTGGCACTTGAATACTTAGCAAATTTTCGCAACTAAATACGGTGTGTCTTGGCTGAATAAAATATAAAGACAAAAAATATCCCAAAAAAATCTTATTGGATTTTGGTTCCCTCGTTAATGAAAATTATCTGACGTTTATACTAATTCTCTTTTATTTTTATTTTCTCTGCTATTCTCTTTATTTTTTTTATTGATAAAATATCCTTTGGCACTTGATGTCTCTCTCGTTTATTATAAATGTTTTTATTTAGTTCCTCAGCTTATATTTCTCAGTATATAGCTACACCACGTGTGACGTAATATGTCAACAAATATTTAATTTTTTTTTCTTTTTCTATAAACATTTTCATCTGTCAAAATGTTCTCTCAAAAACTTTATTAACCAAAAAAATAAACATTTCTTTTTTATTACCCAATCAAAAAAAATTTTCAATAAAAAAAATATCATATTTTTTCTTATAAATAAAAATATTTATTAAATAATATTACATTAATTAATAATTTATTATTTTAAAACCAAATTATCGTAAATTTTTCATGGTTTTTAATAATAATAACAAAACGGTATGAACGCACTCTTTTCTACATTTTTTTTTTTGCTTTAGCATGAATGTACTTTCTCTTTATGAAATTTCTACCCCTCTTTTATGTTTTTTTTTTTTGCAATATGGCTGAATATTTAAATGGAAGCAAATCAGCTGGTGTTAAATTATCTGTTTTTTTTTGTTGATTCTTCCTTCATGTTTTATTTATTATTATTATTAATAACTTTTTATATATCTAATTAATACAAGTACAAGTACAAGTTACATGAAATAAATACGACAATAAATTTATTCAATTAAAATCAGTACTTGGTTTAGTTAAAATATTTGTTAAAGTTAAACAACAACAAAACAAAAAAATTAATAAAGAAAAATCATTTATGCAAAGTGTTTAATTAAATTAATGGAAAAAATCCAATAAATATTAAATAAGAAAAACATTAAAGTTTTTATTTTTATTTTTAAATAAACGAGAAATAATTAAAATAAAAAGAAAAGTATAACGCAACTATAGAGAGCAAAAAAAAAACGAAACTGTTATGTTATTGAAATGATACGAAATGGGGTCTCAGACCTTGGAGATACTGCGCCAAGGCGTTTGGGCCTCCTTAACTGGAGGCTGGTTTTATGATCCGCATCAAAATGTATTCTCCAATGCTGTCCATCTATATGTTTGGTTAATCCTATTATGCACACCCTTTGTTTTGTATTTGGTAAATTAAATAATATATTTAATGCAATTTTGACATTTAAGAATTAGGTTATGTTCTGCTGACGTGACATATATAATTATTTATTCTTTATTTAATCCTCATTATCTATTTTATCATGAAAACATTCGAAGATTACTCATATTTTTTAATAAATTTATTATTCATAATAGATTTGTTAATTCATTGACCAGCATTTATTGATAAAATTCTTTCTTTTATAGTATTTTCCAACAACAATTTTAACATGGGGGTTTTATTGTTTAACAGTTGGCTGTGTTATTGCAGGATTCAAAATAATCAATTTAGCGTTACATTTTATGTATGATAAGGCCCAATCTGTGTCCGATATTAATTTAAAAAAACCAATAAAAGGTTTAAGAGAAACGACTGGGTAACAATTGTGCAATAAATTTATCTTTATGGATTTTGCTTAAAAGTTTCTTTATTTCTGCATTATAGCGATGAGGAACCTGGTATTGAAATGCAAGTACTGGGTGCTGGAGATGTACCCTCGCGAACATCTGTTGAACATCACAGTGATGAGATTAGTTGTGCTAATAGTGCTATGTCATTTGACTACCAAGAACCAGTCGCCAGTACAATTGGTAAATAAATGGTTTTTTTTTTATTGAAATGCGTTATGCTATAGCTTCTATGATTTCTTAATTATAGATTTTAAAGTTGATGTACATCGAAAAAATAGCTCTGAGTCAAGTGATAGTGTCCAGATGTATCCAAAAGAAACGTTTCAAAGTACCGTTGTTGCAACGCATTGTGCTGAAGTTTGTTCGACAGCGAATCATAAACGTTCCCTTAAACGTGAAGCGGCTGTAACCGATGATAAAGAAGAAATTGATGAAGAAAAATCAGTTGATAGTGGTAAAAGTAAATTAGATAAACCAATTAGTAGATCAACGCATAAAAAAGGTTTACCTGGGCCTAGTCGTAGTGAACCAATGACTAATGATGAAAAGCAACGGGGTGCAAGTGGTAAATTAGTGCGTCAAGTGTCACTCGATGAACAGTCGGCGGGTATTAATGGTGTATTTGCGCCTGAATCTACTCCTTGTGCCAAATTGCATAGACATCGTATGTCTAATGTTTCGCTAGTACATCGGAGTACAAAAAATCGCCATGCACATAGTCAACAACCCAGATTAGGTTCAAACCTGTACCTTAAGAATAATTTTACAACAAAATCAGAAATGGCTATAGAAAATATTCCTATTGAGATTCATTCAAAAATCTTTTTAATACAACAACCGACACCAATGCGAAAAGATTCGAATTCAACGATGTCTGCACTTCAACTACCAACAGCGAGTGCTGGTTCATCTGGGTCGTCACGAGTACGAAGACATTCTAATACAGGACAGAAAGCTGCACCAATTCCTTCAACCGTTTCGATGCGTCGCATTAAAAGTGCTGCTCTCGAAACATGTTGCCCTCAACCGTCTATATCAAATCTATCGCCACATCCAAATAGTGCAGAACTCATTGGTGGACACTGTTTACGTAATCCTCAGCACACAATGCTTCCGCCACCTAGCAAGTGCTTGTCAAGAAATCCTCATTTAAATCTTTTTCCAAAAGGCAGCACTATGGCAGGAACTTTGGCTGGCCCAATTGCGTCTACTTCCTCTGCTGTTGACCCTGTTTATCCGATAGCGGAACAAGCAGATGAGGTAGCATCAATGAGAAGCATGCGTCCTGATTATCATGATGACTCGGATGACACAGACGACGATGATGAAGATGACGAAGACGATGAGGGTCAAGAAATAAACTCGCATATGCGTCGCCAACAGCATAATATTCATGCTCTTTCGTTGACTGAAAGTGAATCGGATTTAGATCGTGGCGCTCAAACACAATCAACAGATTCCGATACAGAAAATAATGGAAGTAGATCACCATTGCTTGAAGTACGTTCTCGGGTTCCTCCACCTATTGTCATGGAAAAATTAGCTTCGTGTAGTGATCATCATCACCACCATCATCATCATCATTCCAGAAAAACAAATAAAGGCCTTGATACAGTTTTAGATAAATGTAAAAAATGTGGAAAAGCAGCAACCTTTGTTAGTGCAAGTGCTTCAGTAATAACTACTAGTAATCCCAGTAGTAATGGAATAATAAAATTAAATAAAAGTGAGGATTCTGGTTGTCCGTCCAGTGATTGGGAACAGGCAAGTGTAACCTCTAAAGATATGTTATTGTGTCATGATAATAATAATTATCATCATCATCAACATCGTCATCCACAGGATTATATGCTTATTGACATAACCAAAAATATTTTCCCCAAAAAACGAAAGGAAGATTCTGTAATATTCATTGGAAATCATATGCTTACCAATAACAATAGTAATACTGCCAGTAACAAAGAAAATAATTGTATCATTGAACAAGATGTAAGTAATCAAAAAAGTGATAATGTGGAGCGAGATGATGCAGTGAAAGATATTACAGAAGATAATTTAGGTAAGAAAAAATTAAATAATTAATTTAAAACGAGAAAAAAATCTTTTGTTGTGCTTTCTAGATGGTAATCAAGAACCGCATAGTGCTAATGGCGTGTCTCCAGATGATTGTGACCAAATTAAAGATTTAGATTTAACCGAAAAGGAAAATCATGAAATTATTGACGGATTTCAATTCTCAACATCGTCACGTAACTTAGGTGCAATACCAAAAACTTCTATTCACAAAATGATGACAACATCATCATCCTCTAGACGACTGAGCGCTGGTGCTGATGATTATTATACACTATTTCGTAATCACAATCGAGCGTTGGCAAGACGACCAACAGCTGCCTGTATATCACAGACACCATCTCCTTTTGTTTTACCATTTGTTGGTCATCGATCAGAAGCACCATTTTTACCTCTGTATATAGGACCAGGTACTTCTTTAGAATGTCAAATACCAAGTATTGCAACATTCCGTCAACGAAGTGCAGTCATGCATGAACCGTTTCGACATCGTCCATCAAAACTACATCGGTCTATAAAACGTAAACCTGCTTCATCCATTGACACAACAACTAGTTCTCGAGAGGATGGTGATGTTAAGGATAATAGTGGTGTTGGTGGAGCTGAATCAGAATTTGGAAGTAGTATATTAGGTGATGTGCCGGAACAATTGTATATGGATAATCAATTGTTTCAAGAGTACGCATTGGAAACAATTTTATCAGAACGAACACCCGCTCAAACAGCGATTCTAAGTATTGGACAAGTAGATTTTGGAAATTCTAATTTCACTGATTTTGGACGTCATTACATTATGGCTGATAAACCGGCACACCCTAAGAGATATCACAATTTTACAATAAATTGCTTTGGCCGGCATGACATCAAAATATTAATGGATCGTCTCCAACTGTTGGCTTTATTTGATCGGGATAATGGCTGGTGGCAAGTTATTCTTGCTATTATATTAGCCACACTAGTCGCAATACTCGGTTCAATAATACTTCAACTAGGATTCTACGATGATATTTTTGCATTTATATTTTGTTTTGTAATTGCCGGAAGTCAATATTCTCTATTAAAAAGTGTTCAACCGGATGCTGCATCCCCAGTGCATGGATTCAATAAGACTGTCTCATATTCACGTCCGATTTATTTTTGCCTGTGTTCAATGCTTTTGATAATGTCACATCATTTTGTGCAACCGGAGACTAGCATTTCAATTAAAACGCAAATATTCGGATTACCATTTGTGGCCAAAGATTTTTTCACAATCATACAAAATATATTATCGGTTATACTACTCTTATTTCCGATATTTTTTAGTCTAGGCCTTTTTCCACAGGTAAATACATTCCTGATGTATTTGCTAGAACAATTTGATATGCATATTTTTGGTGGGAATGCAGTCTGCAGTTTGTTGGCAGCAATTTTAAATAATATTAAATCCGTCCTGGCATGTTTACTGGTATACGGTCCAGCATTTGGCGGACTAAGTGAGCCACGGGGAACACAGCATGTTTTTTTCTCTATATTTTGTGCCCTGCTTATCCCGGTCGCCTATCATTTGTCAAGGTGCTCCAGTGATTTTACATGCATTTGGATATTAATCAAATCAAGCTTAATATTGCATTCGGATGATGACGATGAGGATGACAGTGAGAAAAATAATTCTGTACCTGAAATGAAGTCTGAGACAATCGATGTCGATACAAATAATGATACGACGAATAAAGAGGAGAATTCAGCGGCAACAACACTTGGCAAAGGTGACACAAATATACCAGAGATAAAAACGGACGATAATGTGAGTAATAGTCAGACACAAGATGAGACACAATCACAAACCGAACTTGTGGATCCATTACCACGTAAATTACAGGCAACTGTTAATGCCCGTCTTAAAAATGATTTACTTGTGTGTCCCGTTTTGGCTGTGATCGTACTCGGTTTACATTGTAGCACAGTGTTTTCAGTTTTGCAGCCAGACTTAAATCCTGTGCTACATGCAGCAGCGGTAATTCTTGGATTTCTCTTGCATTACATTGTACCACAATTAAGAAAACATTTACCATGGTTGTGTATAGCACGGCCAGTACTTCGACCAAATGAATTTGGACAATATGAAGTGAAAAATGCTTCAAAGATTATGTGGTTCGAGAGTACATATGTTTGTTTAAGTTTTTTCGAGAGAAATGTTTTATATCCGTTAGTGTTTCTAAGTGCATTAACAGCTGATTCATCGAATATTGTTAATAAATATGGTGTACATTTAGGCGCCGCAATTGTTGTTATTTGTGGATTAAAATGTATGTATTTGTGTCCGGTTTTACTAATTTAAATTAAAATTAATTTTTTAAATTTTTATTTTAAGGTTTACGAAGTTCCTATTCAGATCCATCAAGTCAATATTTAATATTAATATTTTCGGTATTATTCTTTCGTTTGGACTATAGTATAGCGACTGAAACATTTTTGGTTGATTATTGTTTAGTTGGAATTTTATATAAGAAAACTTGTGAATTTTTATTAAAGGTAAATTTATCTTTAGTTTTTTTGGAAATTTTAAAATTTAATTTTTATTTTTTAATAATTTTTTTAGATGCAATTTGTAGTTACATATATTGCACCATGGCAAATAACATGGGGTTCAGCATTTCATGCGTTTGCCCAACCATTCAGTGTTCCACATTCGGCAATGTTATTTTTACAGGCGGCAATTAGTGCAATATTATCATCACCATTAAATCCATTTTTAGGTAGTGCAATATTTTTAGCATCATATGCACGTCCGATAAAATTTTGGGAACGTGATTACAATACAAGACGCATTGATCATTCAAATACACGTTTAAGTTCACAATTGGAACGTGATTTAGGTGCTGATGATAATAATTTAAATAGTATATTTTATGAACATTTAACACGATCATTGCAACATTCATTGTGCGGTGATTTATTACTGGGACGTTGGGGTAACGTTAGTCAAGGCGATTGTTTTGGTTTGTTCTTTATTAAATAAATAAATCTTTTACTGATTATTAATAATTTGATTTATTTTGAAAATCTAGTTCTAGCATCTGATTACCTTAATTGTTTAGTGCATATTATTGAATTAGGAAATGGTTTATGCACGTTTCAAATGCGCGGTTTAGAATTTCGTGGTACGTATTGCCAGCAACGGGAAGTCGAGGCAATATCAGAAGGCGTTGAAGAAAATGAAGGATGCTGTTGTTGTTCACCGGGACATTTACCGCGTATGCTAAGTGCTAATGCAATGTTTGCAACACGATGGCTAGCGTGGCAAGTAATTGCAGCACAATACGTGCTAGAAGGTTACTCAATCAGTGATAATTCAGCAATAGCAACATTACAAGTTTTTGAATTTCGTAGAGTTTTAATTACCTATTATGTTAAGGTGAGTGTTTACCATTTATTTTTCTTATTTATTTCTAAAACTATTATTTTTTTTTTCACAGAGTATTATTTATTACGTTATACGTTCACCAAAACTAAATGAATGGCTAACATCGAGTTCAATATTGGATGCATTACAAGCAACATTAGATAAACAATATGTTGACTTAGATCCAATATTTAATTATAATTTAGATGAGGATTATGATTGTCGTTCGTCTGGTATAACAAGGGCCAGTTTTTGTAGTGTTTATTTTGAATGGATTATGTTTTGTTGTACAAAGAAACAAAAACAACATCAGCAACAGGAGCAACAGCAAAATGAACAACAACAGCAACAAAATACAGGTAGTGCAGCAACGATAACGACAACGCCATCGCCACGTTCATCAAATAATCCAACGCCTTCACCGAGAGATATGAGCACAACGAATAATCAAAAATCTGTAAAAACTACTTTAAATACAAACGAGACGAATGGTAATAAAAGTGATAATGAACAGAACAAGCAGCCAATTAATATGGTAACAAAAATACAAATAAATGCAACGAAGGAATATTTTCTAATAAAATGTTTTGTTTTTAATTTAAGACCAAAGATTCGCCATTAGTTTCCTTATGTCTTGCCCTTGGTCTCTTAGGACGTCGTACGTTAGCAACCGCTAGTCATAGTTCATCATCAGGTGTTGAATTGTTCCTTCACGGTTTACATTCATTGTTCAAAGGTGATTTTCGTATAACATCACCGCGTGATGAATGGGTATTTGCTGACATGGAACTACTGCACGGTGTGGTTGCACCGGCTGTTCGAATGTCACTTAAATTACATCAGGTAATTATATCCGCATTAATTTTTTTTTATTGTTTATAATTCTTTTGTATTTTTAAAGGATCATTTTATGAGTCCTGATGAGTATGATGATCCAGACGCATTGTATGATGCCATCAATATGCATACACACGAATTAGTTATTTCACATGAGGCAGATCCTTTGTGGCGAAATGCGGTGCTACGTGGTGCACCAAATCTATTAGCTTTAAGGTTTTATTCGTAGAAATTTTTCTATAATTTTGTTACTAAATCTTTGTTTTTGTTTACAGACATGTGATGGACGATGGATCTGATGAATATCGTGTGATACGATTAACAAAACGTTACCTTAGTTTTCGTGTAATAAAATTAAATCGTGAATGCGTACGTGGCCTATGGGCTGGCCAACAACAAGAATTAATTTATTTACGTAATCGTAATCCGGAACGTGGCAGTATACAGAATGCAAAACAAGCATTAAGAAATATAATTAATTCATCCTGTGATCAACCAATCGGCTATCCAATTTATGTTTCACCATTAACAACGTCTTATGCTGAGACAAATGAACAAATTTGTCGTATCATTGGTGGTTCATTTAGTTTAGAGAAATTACGTACTATGGTGCTTGATTTATGGGGTCGTGTTAGACAACGATGTCGCGAAGGATGTAGCAGTGGCAGCAGTGCAATTGACAACGAATTAGGTGATATACAAGGTGTTTACTCAACAGCACCAACACCAAATAATACATTATCAGCGGCAACAACTGGCGGCGGTTTATCATATGGTAGCCAAAGTATGACATTAGCGATGGCTGGTAATCGTGGCAGTTTAGCTAGTATGGGAAAACCAACAAGTTCAACATTATTGGCGGGTTTTCTAAATCGTGAACGTGATATGGAACGTGAAAGTGTACGTGAACGTGGTGCAGTTAAACGAAGTACAACCGCATGTAGTAATCGTATGGAAAGAGAACGTGAACGACGTGCTACATTGCCAGCGACAACTAGTTCACCAGCTGCTGTTACATCACTTGCTAATAATAATAATAACAATAGTTCTAATAATAATAATAATTTTAATAACAGTCGTAATAATAATAATAATAATAATAATAATATAAATAATAATGATATTAGTGAAAAACAAAGTGGTTGTAGCATTAATTCATATTTAAAACAACAAGAAAGTATTGAATCATGTAATTTATCAACTGGTAATAATTTAAATATAAATTGTATACAACAGAGAAGCACAAATTCATCATTAAACAATTTAAGTACAAATAATAATAATAATTCAAATGTAGTTAGTAAAAATATAAATAAAAAATTAACAAATAGTAATAAATATATAATAAATGGTACATCTTCGACAATACAAACAACTGTTACAACGACAACGACGACAATAACATCACCACCGGGACAATATCAACAACAACAGCAACAGCATCATCAGCATTTACCATCATTACAATCAGCTACCTCAATGATTGGTGTTGGTAATGTTTTATCAACAATATCATGTAATGGATTAAATGAACGTCATTCAAATGTCCCGTATCATCAGTATCAGCAGCAATATTTAATAAATAATAAAAAACAACAAAACGATTGTTGTAGTAACGAGATGAATAATATAAAAGTAATACCATCGACGACAATCCTAACAACATCAGCGTCCACAACAAATATTATTACAAATAGTAATTTAATTATTGAACCATTAAATATTCCATTATTTCGTAAAGTGATAATTGTTGATGCAGGCGAGGTAATAGAAATAAATAATTAATCTGTTTAAAAAGATAATTAATTAAATTTTCTCTCTTTGTAGATTTACGATTGTTTAGATTTGGGACGACGTATTGATGTTGTATGGCCAAATGAGAAAATGCGTTCAGTTGGTGGCCGTTCATCGTGGAAAGAATGGCAACCGTTAGAGGGTATGGTCGGTTTTGTTGTGCATTATTGGCAGCCAAATCATTATGATATGCATTTTCGTTCGAATGTTAATCGAACATTATTATTGATACAAATTGGTGAACGTTATGTGCCGATTGGTGAGAATGGTGTTAAAATTTATAATACATCTGGTGAGATTATGCAACAACAACAGCAGCAACATCAAAATACTTCGATAACACCACCAGTACCGCCTCCATTACCAGTTGGACCATTAATAACCGCTACACCAATTGTTGGCACAATAATTTCAAACATTCCATTAACGATATTGAAACAGCACAGTTGTGAAAAAATAAATCAAAATGATATAGACGAAGAGGAATATGATAATTGCTTATTACAGGAAAATATAATAATTGAAGATGATGATGATTTAGATAATTTAGAAAATGATGTTGAAAATTATTTAAATATTGAAAAATGTTTACAGCAGCAGCAGCAGCAACAACAGCAAACAGACAATCATCAACAACAGTTGTTGGAGCAACATCGATTGCAACAATCAACTGATAATATTAATAATGATGGGAATGATGTTCATAATAATGATAATGAAGAATTAAATTTAAATAAAGAAAAATGTGATGAAAAATAATAATAATAATTTAAATTAATTTACATTGAACACAGAGAAAGAATGAAATTTTTTTTAGAGAATAAATTAATTAAAGTTTTCGTTGGTTTAATGTCTCTCATTTAATTTTGTATTCTTGGGAATACACGGTTTCTTTTTTTTTTTTTTTTTTGGTAGAGAAATTTTAGTTAATGTGAACGCAGAGTAGTTATAATTTTGAATAATTCATTAATTAATTAAAACGAATAGAAAACTTTAATTGAAGTGAGAAAATAGTGATGATTATTTTTATTTTTTTAAAATGTGTGTATAAAGTGCAATCCCCCAATTTATTATTATTATTTTTTTTGTATTAAATTAAATATATTTTTTTTCTAAATTAATTAAATAAATTGAACAATAAAATTAATAAATTAATTAAAATATTGGCGCATTAAAGTGCAAAATGTGAATGAACAAGTACAGTGAAATGAAGATTAAAATTGTAGAAATGTCGCTGATTTAAAATTTATTTAAAAAGAACAAATTAAATTAAATTAATTAATAATCGCTATGAGCAAAATAAATTGTATTTTTTTTTTAAATTAATTTTAAAAGAAAAATTAAGAAAAAAGATTAGCGTTTCGCACGCGTACAGCAGGTTAAAAGAAGAAAAAAATCGCGAAACTTTTATAATTGGAAAAAAAAAATATTTACCAAAGGAAATAAATTAAGAAATTATTTTATTTAAGTAGAATAAATAAATTAATTAAATTTCCCGTTTATAAAATTTTGTTGAAATTTAATAATTTTTCAATTTTAATGGTTTATTTTAGAAATTTAAATAAAATTAAATAAAAAACCGTTTTACTACTACTGTTCGTTCGTCCTTTGCCATCCGCTTTATAGTTTAATTTAAATTAATTAATTAAAAAAAAAATTGCATAAAAATAATTAAATAAATAAAGTTTAACAAAAAATAATTAAATTAATTAATTAGCAAAGATTATTGTAAATAGACAGAATGTGAAGAGAAATGTGTGAGTAGAGAAAGGAAAGAAAATTATTTTTAATTATAGAAAAGTTTTTTTGTTTTTCTGTTTTCTAAATTTAATTTTAATCAATTAATTACAGAGATTAAAAAAAAATAATAATAATTATAATGTAATAATTAATTAATAAATATAATATAATATAATTAAAATAAAATTGAGCTCTCATGTTGCCTTAAATTAATTAAATAAAAAAAGAAAATAAATATTTAAAAATGAAAGAATTTTTTATTTTTTGTTTTTGTTAATTATAAATTCTTAATTTTATTATAATTTGTAGACTGAATAAAAACAATTTAATTATAATTTTTTTTTTTTCATCTTTAATAATTAACAATTTATTAAAAACTACTAATAATTATTAACGGCGATTTTAATTTTTTAAAAATATTTAAAATAATTGTAAATAATTAATATGAAATTTTAATTTTAAATAAAATAATTAATTAAAATTAAGCAAATTGTGTTATTACTATTATTTCATAGATGGTGCTGTTGTTTTAGTAATATTTTTTTAGGCAAAATTCGTATACAGATTTTCTCAACACAATTAAACAGTGTTTTCGTTGCTTTTATCGTTGATTAATCATCTTTTTAATTTATTGTTATTTTTTCTAAATAAAACATATAATTAAAAAACTAAATTAATAAAATTTAATGTAATAAATTCAGTCATAAACACCATTTCCATTTATCCTTATAATTAATCAAAACAAAAAACTGTTCGCGTATATTATAGGCACTAGAAAATTTATTTCCATATAAATTACTCAATAATTTCCTCAAACATTATTATAATTAATTAACTAAATATTTGGATTATAAAATAGAAAAAAAAACAACATTTTTAATCTCGATATATTTCTTTGTCTTTTTTTATCGCTTATAAATAAACAAAATAAAAATCTTAAAAACATTAACAGATATTATTAAATAGAGTTATTCAAACTTTAAAATTATTAAATATATTTAAAACTCCGTAAATTGCAACAAAATAAAAATAATAATTAATATTCGTACTTGTTTTTAAAAATTCTAATGATTAAACCGTTTTCTTTTTAGTTAATTTATTAATTAATTCCTCAATCATATTCGCATCTACTAAGCCAATAAATTTATCAACAACAACACCATTACGAAAAGCTAGAACAGCAGGAACAGCTTTTACTTCGAATGTATGCACTAAATCAATATTTGTGTCAACATCAACCACTGCCAGATCAACATCAGTTAATGGTTCGAGTAATTCAGACATTTTTGGTGTTAAAATTTTACACGGTTCACACCATTCTGCATGAAAATTAACAATAACTGGATTTTCACTGTTTACAACCTAAAATAAATAATTTAATTATTATTTATTACATAATCAAAATACAAAATAGAACACAAACTTTCTGATCAAAATCATAATGATCTTTAATGGTAAACGTTTTCTGATAACATGCGGACAACGATAATGTTTTACTTTTATTTATCAAAACATTTTCAATTAATCTACTCGTTTTAAATAATTTTAACATTTTTATTCACTTTATTATACGTTTTTCTTTCTGTTATTTTTTTAACAAATAAACTGCTGTACACAGAACAACAGCGTTTAATTTATTCACAAGTGTACAGCCAAAAAATAATAACAAATAAACTATTTGTATTTAATAATCTCTATTAATAAATATTATTTGCCCTTGATAAATTATTTAATTCTAAAATATTTTATAAAAAAAAAATAATATTAATTCTACTTTTCAAGGCTTTTTTTCTATTTTTTAAAATAAATTTTTTCTCTGTTTAGTCAAACATTTTTATGTTTTTCAATTCTAACCTAAAAAGTTTAGAGGAAAATTTTATTAATATGCATTACTATACTAAAAACTATATTCATATTTTTTACCCTTTGTACAGTTTAATTTATTTTATCATTATCATAATTTATTACAAACATAATTATTAAAATGAAACTAATAAATTTTTATCTTAAAAAATAAATTGATAATGAAAACAACAACAAAACAACACCAAAAAACAAGCAACAACGTATTCAACAAAGTAACAACAAAGCACTAATACTATAATGAAAAGATGTTACTTTGGCTTATTTGACAGCTAATCAGATTAGGTTTTTTTTTCCTATCACAATAAATTTGCTATCAGATGGCGCTTAAAAAATGTTGCTTTTTAAAGCTATCTTACTAAAAAATAAAATGATTTATTTTAAAAATAAATAATTAAATAAAAAATGATTAAATAAATTAATCAATAAAAAACAATTAAAAGGAAAAAAAATAATAAATATAACAAGGCCGTTGAACAATAAACAAGGTCGCCAATAGATGTCAACAATAATTTTGCGAGAGAATAAAAAATTCGCACGTGGTAAACAACGTTTTATGCAGAAACGTCAAAATGTGCCTTCAATGGTCGCTCAAAATTACTATTGCAAAACGTCATCCAGAGAGAGCAGAATTATTTTGACTTTTTTGTAAATAATCGTGCAAAAAATAAATAAATATGTTTATTATTTCCCGAATATAAATTTCTGCTTATCATTTTTGTTTATTTATTTTATTATAAAAATATAATTTTTTCCTATGCCGCCATTATTGATATTGTAATAATCACGAATACACAAAATTATTGCTAATTTATTTATCAACAAAAAAAAATTTAAAGAAAAAACAGTGCAAAAACATCGTAAAAAAACAAATTATAATTACAAATGAAATCTAATCAATTTTATTATCACTATATAAAATTAGATTAATTACTTATTTTATAAAAAAATAAAATAAAATGCTTTACATTAATTGCGTTAATTTCGTTTTATTTTCTTTGCAGCAAAACAATTTTTTTTTAAGCAAAAGAAAGCAAATGGAAAAATAAATCAAAAAGATGTTTATTATTATGTGAATAAAAATTCAACCAACACTCAGGCACTTTAATAAATATAATTTGGCTTAAATTCGACGAAAACAACATCAACATAACTTAAGTCAATCAGTTTGTTTTAAACAGTTTAAGTTTCTTACTCAGTTGAACCGGTAAGTGTTTTTTGTTAATTTATTTCATGATATAATTTAATTATTAAAATTTTGTGACTTAATTTAATATAAAACACTTGTTGAAACGTTTTTAAAGCAGTGTAGTGAATTAAATTTTGTTTTTATTCATTATTTTGATTGTATTTACTCTATTGAAAGAATTGCGTTTGAAAGAATTAACATTTTTAGATTAATTTCATTGCGTTTCGATTGACCTTGACTGAGACATTTTATGTGTAGTTTGTTTGCTTCGCTATGTTTACAATAATTAAAAATTTAATTAAATTATAAACACGTGTTGCATTGTTGCCAGAGAATATTTGTTGTGCTAATATCATTAGAAAGTATTAAACGATCAAATAATAGACCGTACTTAAATAATAATAAAAATTTTATGTAGTTTTTTGTAGATAAAATTCTTTAGAATCTTAAGGATTAGAGTTTCTACTCAGACTTAATAAATGAGAAAGTTTCTCTGACAAAACACAGCATATTCAAACACAAGTTTACTAAATGTTTGTCTCATAATAACCCTTGGCTAAAGCTTCAAATTTTATACAAATTTATATAGAAAATAGCATACCAATGCTAAAGACCAATAAAATTCTTTAATAATACTTTCATTAAGTAATTTAATCAATATCTGAGTATTTTCTTTTCTAGATTAAAATTTATTTGAATACAACAATCAGCATTTAAAAAGTACTTAATGTCGTTACCATGTACAAAGAAGAAAGTATATTTTATTCACAAATTATTAATAATAAAAACAGAATTATTGTTTAAATAATTAAATAAAAGATCAATAATATATGAAAAAAAACTAATTGCGTGTAGCAATTACATGAATATAATAAAAGAATGAAAGAAAAATAATCAAAAGGTATTTATTTTCCGAATAAAAAAGCTGCCCAGCAACGAATATCACTTAAATATTAATCATTTTTATATTATTTCCTATCCCTATTTATTGTATTATTATATTTCGATATAAATACATATTTTTTAACATTATTTACTTGTGTTAAAAATGTATATAAATAAATTAATACAAAACAGTGAAAAAAATACACAAGAAACGAAGCGTACAAACGCGATTATTATTATTTTATAAATTTTCTGTCGAGTCATTGTCGAAACATAAATTATGACATCATTGCTGGTGGTTATTTACTTCTTTTATTACAAAAATTACTATTTTAAGTGTTTAATGAAATATTTTTTAAATAATTTTCAATTTTACTTACTTTAAGGCTTGAAAACAGTATTAGTGTCCTCAACGTAATCCTTTATGATTTCGCTAAATAAAACTAGATAATTGTTTAACTGATGATAATCTTCTGGTTCATGTTTATTTATTTTTTGCTAATTTTATTAACACAGATTTCTCTTTTTTAGCACATTTTTTGCGTTTAGTTTTTCAATTATGATGTAGTTTTTTTTTTAAGCATAAAATTTAAACTTTGTTGATGTTTGTTTTACTGATTTGTTGATTTTCTTATCAAAATTAATTTATAACCACAACAATAATTATAATAATAAAAAATAAACCGATAATAAAATTAACAATTTTATATTCTTAATTAATTATTTTATGTTTTTAATGTTTTTTAATTGTTTTTTAAGCTTTGTATCACTTCGATAAGCAATTAATTATAACTAAGATCATCTGTAAGAGTTAAATTTTATCACCTTTAAGATTGGTTTTTTCTTTTTTTTTGCACAAAAACCATGTTTTTCGTGTGCAATTAATTGTTTAGCTTGTTGCTTACGTGATTTCTATATGTCATTTCATAACAATAATGAAAAATACAATTTTTTTTGATAATAAATTATTATTTTTAATTCATTTTTTGATAATGATGAAAAGGCTATTGTTTAATTTTTTGTAAAAAACAAGTAAAGTAAAATTGATTACATATTTTGGGCGTTTTTTTTTACTTCTTCTCGTAAGTTATATGGTATTTTTCTATTCTTTAAGATTGTAAAATAATTATTTGTTTAATTTATTCTTATAGCTTTATTTATTTTGTGTATTTTTCTATAAAATTTTAATTAATTTTGAATATATAATAAAAACGAAAATTCATTTAAAGAACAAAAAGGGTTTTTTTCTTCTATTTGAATTCAAATACGAAATTTTGTTGGTTTGTGCCTTTGCTAACAACAAGTAGATAAAATAAAAATTTTCCTTAATAAATTTGATTGTTTTTGTTAAATATTAATTAAAAATACTATTTAAAGTAATTAATTAAATTTTTTTGTCTTAAATTATTAAGAAATATATTGTTTATATTATTTTATTAATAATATTATTTTATTTTTTCATAATATTTACTACAAACAAATTTTTATTGCTCGACTTTTATTTGTAAACAAATAATGTTTTTTCTTTTTTATTTTGTATATTTTCAGCTTTAATTACGTAAGGAATTTTTTTTTTATTGTGTATATATCACCTGTATACAATCACAATAACCACACAGGTATTTAAAAAAATATATTTTATTTACCTAATAAATATAGCTAAAAATTATTATAAACAAATACAAGCGACGTTTTTCAATAATATTAGTTTTGTGGTGGAACGAAAGAAATACAAATAATATAACAAAACGTAGTAATAAAATTAATAAAAACGAAAATGCGTTATACAATGATTAACAGTTTATTCAGAAATCTGGCTAAGCAAAGTCTAGTAAAAAATAATATTAATAATAATAATAGAACAATAATACCAGGTACAATTGGTTTATTAAATCGTAGTTATTGTGATTATAAAAATAAAAAAATGTTCACACAAAGGAAACAATTTACTGATGATTTTTTTCTAAGACAGGTGAGTTGTAAAAGAATTATTTAAATAATTAATTAATTGATAAAAAATCATTGAGAAAAAATCCTTCAACTGTGGATATATTGCAAAGTATGTGATCTTGAAAAAATTGAAAGTTTAAAGTTTAATTAATTAAATTTAATTTATTTTTGCTTTAAAGTGATTTTTAGTACAATTTTGTTTCTTCGTTACTTTAAGAGAAAGCAAAGAATTTAATTTTTGTTATTTTTATTTTTCCAACGAAGAGAAAGTCTGTGTTTCAGTGGGCATATTAAAACAAAAATAATTCAAAAAATCCTTTAATATTTAAAATTATAAATTTAATTAATGTTTTACTATATTTCGTGCTTTCATAAGTGTTTTAACAGCATTTATACAGTCACTGAGTAACACAAATACCTTCATTCATTGTTTGCCTTCATTTATTTACTTATTTATTTATTTTTCATTGCTAATTATTTATATAAACCGATAAAATTTATTTAATTAATCGCTTTTGCATACACACAGTTTTATTTGTTTTAGTAGATTATTTATTAATAAAATAAAAATATTATTCTTTAATTTTATTAATAAATAAAATTAAAATTTTGTCTATGAGGTAATCGGGTTAAATAACAAGAAACGAAAATAAAGTGTTTTTACGTTAAATACTTCTATAGTTGTTAAAATAACTGGTTATATGATTCATTAGGGTCATTAAAGCATATTTTTTTAAATTATTTGCACCATCATCATCATTTACGAGATTAAATTCTGATGATTATTTTTCTTACATTTAACATTTGATTATTTTTCAATGTAAATTCGTTTCAACAAACTTATTCACTGTGCATTAGCTGCTGTTGAGTCTATCTTTCAACATTAAAATACTTTTCTTGTAATGTCCTTTGCGGGTATAATGCCGGTGACAGTAGTGTATGCTCTCAAAATCAGATAATTTTCTATTAAAAATTAAATCTAAAATTAATGAAATAATCGTTTAACGATTTTTCTATAAAATCAAGAACTTTTTATAACATTTGTAATCTGAAAATTAATTCCCATTTAAATCACAAGTAATTCATTTGCTTATTCATTGCAGAGTTAATTTTCCACAATACATCACTGGCATTTGCATTCTGTTTAATTCGAATAAAAAACTCTACTCTGCTGATAAAATATTTATATAATTTAGGTGATTTAGGGCATTAAGGCAATAACACTGTGAATGTATATTTAAAAAATACAGAAACAGTCAGTAACCATTAAGGCGGCTAATTTAATTTGTTTTTTTTTATCAATTTTTATTTGTTCGTTTATTTTTACTGCAGATTATGTAATTGATTTTTGGTATTTTTGACACAAAAATTTTGTTTAGTAAATAGATTAGTAAATGATTTATATACTTTTGTGTTATTAAAGTATTTTTCTACTAAAATTCGCTAGGTTTTTAGTAGTCAAAATACACAGTGAGATTTACATAAGTAATGTTAAATTAGTGAAGTCATTCTACGTGTTTTTCATATTTTTAAACGGATTATTTGATTTGTTTTTTAATTATTTATCAATAAAATTTTTATTTAATCATTTGTTATCATTTTATTTTATTATTATTTAAAGCTTTTTGACTTGGAAACAAGTACTTACACCTATATACTGGGTGATATCAGTACAAAAGATGCAATAATTATTGATCCAGTATTAGAGCAAGCAAAACGTGATGCTAATTTAATAACCGAATTAGGTTTTAAATTAAATTATGCATTAAATACACATATGCATGCTGATCATGTAACCGGTTCCGGTTGGTTAAAGAAATTGCTACCATCAACAGTTAGTGTTATATCGATATCGAGCGGTGCTAAAGCTGATAAGCATATTGATGATGGTGCTGTACTTAAATTTGGACGTCATGAAATAAAAGCGGTATCAACGCCTGGCCATACAAATGGTTGTATGACATTTATCGTGCATGAACAGGTGAAATAATTCTTCTTTTGCTTTTTATCGAAATAATAATAAATTCTCTGTTATATAGGGTTGTGCATTCACTGGTGACGCTCTATTGATACGTGGTTGTGGCCGTACAGATTTTCAAGAAGGTGATTCACGTACTTTGTACCAATCTGTACATTCGAAAATATTATCATTACCGGATAATTTTAGACTGTTTCCAGCTCATGATTACAAGTATATTTTATTAATAAACTGATATTTATAGAGATTTTATTTTGTATTTATTTTCTAGAGGACAAATGGAGACAACTGTCGCTGAAGAGAAAAAATATAATCCACGTTTAACAAAGGATATTGATGCATTCGTTGAAATAATGGATAATCTTAATTTGGCACCACCAAAACATATTGGTAAGTCCATTAAATATTTAATTATATTTAATGTTGTGTGTGCTGTACCTGCGTTTATATATTTTTCTATAATTTCTTTTGAAGGGATTTTACTTGTTTGTTAGTTTTTAATTAAAAATGTATTTTTTATTTATCACTAAGTGATTGCTATGACGATGGTGATGATGATGTTATGGTGATTGCTCTTTAGAGACATTAAATTAGGTCAATTTTTTGTTGTTGCTGTTGTTGTCTAGAAATAGAGATTTATTTACTATGTATGTCCACAGTGACTGAATAGCAGATGGAAAAAGTAGATTTTTATTTTATTTTTTTGTTGCAGAATAAACTTACTTATTATAATGAATGAATAGGGGATGAAAGAAGGTCAAGTGTTATTTGTTAAGAGTTTTATTTTTATTATTATTCAACTGTAGCATACTGATGATGAGGTGTTTCTTATTTATTTAATAACAAAACAAAACAAAAAATTTAATGTAGAAAATCAACGTTCTAAAATTTAAAATGTACAAAAATGGCGAAATGAAATGTTTTTGTAAATTTCTTTATCAAATCATTCGAATAAATTGTGTCAGTTGAATGAATGAATGAATAAAAATAGAGAAAAGTTTTTAAGCATAAAACCGCAACATTGCGATTCATCATTAAAAAAAGAAATGAAAAGAAAAGAAAAATCAGGATTATGCTCTTGTTTTATATATTTCTTTTGGTTGCAGAAACATTGTCGTCGTGATGTCGCCTTAATGGAATTAAAGGGTGAAAGCATTGCTTCTTTACTGTTTTTTCTTTTTTTGTTATTTGTTATTTGCAAAAACAATACGTTGCTGCTTTCTAGTGTATGTACAGTATCATGCTCACCACAATTCCGCACTCATAGCACAATGTTTGTTACTTAACTGGTTTTCTTTTTACCAAAAAATAAATCAAAAAAATATATATATACTTGATGCTCAACACTAATGAACTTCTATGTATCATTTGTCTTTTTTATCCATAGAATATTATTTTTTTTTTTACTTATTACTTTTTATCTTATGTCAGCAAAAAATTTTTTGTTAATTTAAAAAGTGATGATAAACTGGTATACTCATAGAAGTTTGTAAGTGGTATACGTATTTTATTTTTGTTGCTTTATTTGATTAGAAATGCAATTTGTTAAGTTTTGTAAATTTATTATTAATTAATTACTGCAGTAAAAATAATAATTTTATGTTTTCTCGTCACAAAGTAATTTACTAATTGAAATTGAAGGGAAATAATGAGTTTTTTTTTTTTAAAGTAAAGTAATAAAGCAATTAGTGGTTGCAACGTATTGTCAAACGCAGATCTGCAGAACAATGCAAAAGTTATTTAAGTGAAAATTTTCCAAGTAAAATTGTTCTCCTGAAAATTGAAATAATTAAAGTTAAAGTAGTTGCAGGAAGGGAGTAATATCATCAAAAATATTGTAGACAATAATCACCTCTAAATAATATAATTTAAATAATTGAATAATAAAAGAATAAAATAAATTTTTGTAAAAAGGTTCAGAAATTAAATCGAAAACTTTTCAAAAGTTTTTATTTACATTCATGTAAACAGAAGTAATATTATCTAGCAAGCAACATGGAAAATAAAGAAAATATTACATACATTTTGGAGTCACATTTATCAAATTAAATTGTTTGTTTCATTTTAAGAATTAGACGAAAAATATAACTCAAGCTTTTCTACTTTTGCTAACTTTTCTTTACCTTACTTTAAGTTGCTAAATTAAATTTTCTCTTTAAATTTCATTATTATTATCATTATTATTATTATTATTATTTGACTCAATTCAGACATGACGTTACTTTTAGACCTTTCGTAAGTCGATTTTAGTTTCTTTTTAGTAGAAAAAAATAATAATGGAAAATAAAATAAACTTTTCGTTATTTTTCTCTTAAAACACAAGTCAGTTTGTTGATATTGAAATAGATAAAATGAAATTATTTTCCCTTATGTGCATATATGGAATTTTCTTTAAACTTTAAAAAAATATAAAACTGAATAGTTTAAACGAATGGGTGTGTGCATGTACGGTTAACATTGGGGTTATATTTGTTTATTTAAAATGTTTATTGTTATTTATGGGTTTATGTTGGATGCAAGAGTATAGAAGGTGTTAAATTGGGGTTGTTGTATGTTTTTTTCTGGTTTTTCATTTAATTCTAAACAGACTAACCATCGATGAGACAAGAACAAATGAAAATTTAAAGTATTTTTTGTTTGTTTTTGTCTTGTACGTTGAGTTGTCATCGTCTCATGTCTAAATGTTAAAGAAAATTATAAAAATAATAATAATAATAATAAAAATGTGGGTGGTAGTGTGGTGTTAGAAGATCTAAAGTATTATAAATTTAGTCTGTTTGTTAGGAGGGTTTAGATGGTTTGGTTGGCTGGCTGGCAGGCTGACTGGTCGTTTTAGTACGTTGGTTTATATTGAACTGAGTAAACCTGATGACTATTACGATGATGTGGATGGTGGTAGTAGATTGGTATACGGTTGTTGGTTTGGTGCGAGCAACTATGAGTCATTCTGTTTAAGTTAAAAAGAAAAAAATGTAGAAGAAAATAAATAAAAGAAGAAAAAACCACCCCAATTTCTATACTTAAACAAAATGAAAACGACTTTGAGCAGTTTCATATCGTATACATCGTTATTGGAATTGATTTTTTTTTTTTTCACTTTTTTATTTAACGTTTTTGTTGTTTCCTTATAAAGTATTTTTCCTTTTATGTATTTAACATTCTTTTGTCCCTGTGTTGTAGAGTTGTGTTCATCATCATCATCATCGTCGACATCGTCGTCTTATTTAACAATTTTTTTTTTTTATTTATTTTTCTCTACAAGCAAATAATGTTTTTCATTTTTTCTTTACTTTATACTCTCTATGTGTGTTTGTATGAATTCCGTTTTATTCGGATTGTAAAATGAAGATAGAAGTTAAACTATATTGACTGTATGATGGTGATGATGAGGCAGCTGATAGTGATGCACATTTGTATATGGTATATGGGTATATAGTTCTTCTAGTTTGTCAGTTGTTTAGATTGGGTGGTTGGCATAAGTATGATACATTTACCCATCGTTGATTTGTTATTTGGTTTATTCAATGATTAGTACTTTGAATAATAATAATAAAGATTTTTGTATTTGTATGCTGATGGTGATGCCAGTGCTTTAAAGAAGGTTTATTTTCTTTTTTAACAGCTACTTAAAGCAATGATGTGTTACATCCATAAAATACAATGTGTTTAATATATAATATTATTACTGCTTTAACTTTATAGACAATTTAATTATTATTTAACTCTTTAATTAATTAAATTTATTTTCTATATTTGCAGAACGTTCTGTTAAAGCAAACAAGGAGTGTGGACTCTACGATATACCAGCCGAGTAAAATATTTTGTAAAAATAATTTTTTAAAAGATATATATTGAAAAGAAAACAAATTAAAATTAATTAATAATTATAAGAAAAGGTAAATATGAAAGATTTTAATTAAAAATTAATTTTTAATTGAAATTACTTCTTAACGACACTAACACCATCTATTAAATATAATTGCATTTATTTTCTTAATTAATTTTTAAATGTTTATTTTATTGCTTTTATCGTATATTTTTATTAATTTGAAATAAAAAGACTGCCAAATGCCTGATTAAAAATAATAATAATAATACTAATGAAATAAACACATGACTAAATAATTAAATAGATTCAAAAATGAAAAAAAAAATTCAATAAATTTAATTATTAATGACATACAACAGGCGGTTGTTGGTTGAGTGTTTTTTCACTTGTTGGAGACGAGAACGTGTAGTTTTACCGTAGTCTTATTCAGTTTTTTTCCTTTTTTGACGATAAATCAGGTTAAATCCCTTTATTCATTTATTTTATTTAATATGAAAGGTGAAACAATTTCATATTTTATTTATTTCATTTTTGTGTCTTTTTAATCATAGAAATAAATACAAAAAAAAGCTTTTTATTTTCAACCCTCATTGGGGTTTCTTTTTTTCATTCTTACCTTTGTTCTATATAAGCTTATCCTTACAAATACAAAAACAGTTTTTTTCAGACAATTATTATTTCCTTTCAACATTTTCGCCCATGTTTATAAGGATTGAACGTATACATGTGTTGGATATAGAAATGTCTTTTTTGACTGACAACTCTGTCCTGTCCACCATTATTACGCAAAGTTTAAAAAAAATTATAATAAAATGGGGGGCGTCGCCTAGCAACATATCATTGATCCATTTTTCTAGCAGTTGTGCTGTGTCGAAGTGTTTGACGTTGACGTTTAAGTGAACGTTAACAGGGTAGCTAAAAAAAATCCTATTTCAAAGTTTTAAATTAAATTTATTCAGTTTATTGGCCCAGGCACGCAGTAATAAACACAAAAAAGAAACACTAAAAACACACATTTTAAAGACATAATTCGGTTTTAATCCTTCACATTTATTGCCTTAATCAAATGTTTTTTTATATGCTTGTTTGGGATTGTCTAACTAAAGTACTGACAAAAAACCTCAAACTATAGTAAATAATGTCAGTCATCGCACCCCTAAATACATAAAACATTACCATTAACAAATACGATCTGAAATTTATATTATATTATAATAAATATTTTTTTTCCTTTATTTCAGTTCAGAATTGCCTATGTACTACCAGTGTAACGTCTTAAAACTGCTCAGTTAATTTTGGAATTATATGTAATTAGTCCGTATTGGAGAGATTTATTATTATTTCTTTTTTTATTAATTCATGTAAAAGTATTAAATATAATTTATCAATAATAAGCAATAAAAATTTATATTTGTAAATAAAATTAAATAAATTTTTCTTTTATTATATTTTTTTAAATAATTGCGCCAAATATTTCGAACAGTTATTATGGGAAAACTTTTATTTCACTACATAGGTAAAACTGAGAGAAAATAATTTTACAATATAAAATACGCATGTGCAGTACATGTGGGCGAGGCACTGTCAGTTTTTGCATGTTTTTTTTTTATTGAGAATTTTTCGTACAGTTTCATTTTCGGACACTTTTTTGAAACATAAAGTTGCGGTAAATGTATTGTTTAACTACACATAATTAATTTGAAAAAAATTTTAACTGCCATGCACATGATTCTTTTCACTTTTTTGGAAATTATAACACAATCTTATTAGATTTGTGGTAGCATAAGAGAGATGACAATGTTAACATTATAATGCGCCCGCGCTAATATAATTCCTTCAAGTAAACATAAGAATTGTGTATGAAAAAGAAAAAAATATTCCGATTTAACAGTGTAAAGCGAAAAAAAACATAAGAAAAACTATACAAATTCAAAAATTCAAATGCATATGCTTTGTATGTGTGAAGTAAAGCGAGCGTATGCGCATTAACAGTTATAAGTAACTTCTATAAACACTTTAGCTTGTGTACTACGCTGGACAGCATTAAACAACTCCCAACATATTTATAAATTTTATAGAAAAATTAATCAAACAAATAGAAAAGGTAATTTATGTTTTTTATTTTTAATTAAATCATTTTTTTTTTTTGTTAATTTTTAATATATGATAGAGATGTAGAGAATGCTTTTGTTAAAACAAAAAATAATGTTGAGCGCAGCTATGTAGCATAGGAGCAGCATTCGATATTTGTTTGTGTGAGTTTTTGCAATAGTATTATTGGATTTTTACTCCAAATTTTCCTTATAAATAAGGGGAAAATGATATTAATTTTTTTGTTAAATAAATTTTTCACACAAATACTATTACAAAAAAGTATGTTTCTAACAAGAATCAAATGGTAGTTGTATTGGATTGATTATGCTGGTATGGCTAGCCTGGCATCGCCTACTAAACTACTCAGCATTAAAATTATTTCAACAGCAAAGTCAAGTCTAGTTCGATTTAAGTGCAAGTGATGTTCGGTTCATAAATAAATAAATAAATTACTTGAAGTATATTTTTTATTATTTTTCTTATCTGGATTAATTTAAATAATTAATAAGCTAGACAACATAAAAAAGAAGACAAAGTAAAATAATTAAAATATTAAGTAATTAATTAATTAATAAACACTAAAACGAATTAATAATAAACGTAGTGATTTTCACTGAAAATTTTGTTTCAGTGATTTTCACTGAAAATTTTTATTGTTGAGTGCAAATTTGTGAAATTTAATTTTTCGTAAAATTAATTAATTAATTTATTTATTTTTTGATTTTGTAATAATTTTTTCATTTTCTTTTTACGTAGTAACATCGCGGCGCCCATTGTTTTACTCGTCGATATTATAAATCGACGTCGCTATCGTCCGTCGTTTAGTTTTTTTTATTTTATTGTTAAATAAATAAATACACTCCAGAATTTCAGGAAAATATTAATAATAAACTGGAAGAGAAAACTTATTTAGACAATAAATCAACGTGGTGACATTTAGTGGTGTGTTACGAAAAGGATTTTTTCTTTTATTATTATTATTATTATTCAATAGGAAAAAATTAATTTTCTTTTTATTTATTTTTAATTTTTTTCTAGTTAAACTAATTAAAAGTTGTTAATGGTGTTGTTATAGTTTTGTTGATTAGAAGCAAAAAGGAAAAAAGAAAAGAAAAAAGTTCATTAAAAAAAGTGCTTTTTCTGCAAGTTGAAATTATTTTTGTTTTGTTTTTTGTGATTTTGATACAAATCATGTCACCGACAATGCCGTGGCAAGCAATTTTTGTGTTTTCATTTATTTTATGGAATTCAGCTGATTATGCTAAGGTAAATTCATGTTTTTATATTATATTTAATATGTTTTTTTTTTTTTATGATTTTTATATGTTTGACAGAATTGTAGAAGGTACATAAATTTAATAACGTCGCAATATGACTTAATCGTAATGAAAACAAATGAAAATTCAACAACCATTTTGTGACCAATTCAATGTAGAACAAACAAATATTTTAAACTATTTTGATGGCGGCTGCATGCGAATTACACACATAGAGTAAAATCAATAAAATAAACAAAATTACCGACAACAAAAATAGAAGAAAATAGTAGAAAAATTAGAAGAGCTTAAAGCTGCTATTAATGCTTTTTTTTGCCATCTTGTTGCCGGTATTTGCATATAACATTTCGCAATGAATAAGTGTTTTTTGTTTTTTCTTTAAATTCTTTTAATCGTAATCAAATGTACTATGTGTAAGCCCAGAGTTTGTCCAACGTTTTGTTTTTCTTTTTATGTTTTTGATTTTTAAGCACAATAAACTCGTTTTATTCGTGTTAATCGTGTTGTCAGCTACCACACCGTGTTCAAGTTTTTTATTTATTTATTTATTAATAAAAGAAAAGAAATGAAAAGACATGTAAATGATTAATAATAAAGAAAGCCATAGGTAGTAACCACAGAAAAGGCATTTAAGTGACAGTAGAGTCGTGTTAAAAACATTAGTAAATAATTTTTTGTCGCGACGTTTTCCAACTTGATTTCGATGATTTTTTTTAATGTTTTTCATTAAGAAGAATTTTATTTGTGAATTATTTATGGCAAAATTATCTAATTTATTATTTATTTGAAGCAAAAATTTTCTCTGTTGTTTTCTGAGGCAATAAACAATTCTTAGCAAAAACCGTATAATAATATTTTTAATTGTTTCTATTACCTAGTTTAAGCCACTTTTAATCATTTTTCTTTTGTTTTATAAAACATAAGCTGCTGCTACTGCTGAATTTTTCTATTGATTTTAAATTATAGAAATTTTTTTTCATATTTTAAAGCGTTTGACCTTTTCGTTTTTATTTATTTTAAATTAATTTCTATTGCTTAGTTAAGTCTCGTGTCAGCCAACAATAATAATAATAATTTTTTTGATTAAATTAATGCATATTTTACTGGTTTTAGCGTTGGTAGAGCTTTTCTTTTATTTAGGTAATAAATTTAAGCATTTTTTTTTTTTGATTTCCATCTTTAACATAAAGAAATATTAAAATAATATAACTGGGTGTTATTAATCACAAAGGGTGGTCGTTGGATATATATATATTTTTAAAACCAAATCAAAAAGGAGAAAATCAATTTTTAAATCGGTGAAAAAGTCAACAAGCTAGTCATAGTGCTTAAAGGAATTTCATCAACAACAACAGAAATGATTTTGACTTTTCGTTTTACAAAAATAAAAACTCCTTAAAGTTAAGTCAAGTTTTTTTTTTTGTTTGTTACCCAAAGAAGTATAAAAAACCAAAAATATTCCCTGTCTGTCTTAAATTCAATTTAAAAGAAAAAAAAAACTTTATTCCCGTTTCTCTTCGCTTGTCATTTCTGTGTCTTCGTTTCACTTTTTTAATTTACCAAAAAAAAACATGATTTTCGTATTGTTATTATTATTACTGCGTTGGTTTCTTTTAAGCACACTGTTGGTGATTTCTTTTGCAGTTAAAAAAAAAACTTTGCAATTTGTTGTCGTCGTTGCCGGATCGCCCACACAAAGTCCACTTTGCTTTTGGCTCTAACGAGTTTTTATACTTAAAACAGTTTTTAATAAAATATTCTCTTACATGATGAATTTGATTCTGTTGCTGCTTCCTTCTTCTCTATTTTTTTTTTATTATTAAAAATCAATTTTGTTTATCTTTTGTAAAACAATAAAAAAAACTTAATTACTGATAGAATTGCAATTAAAATGCTGTTTGCAAAAGCACACACAGAATGAGAAAGAAAAAGAAAAAGTGAAAATCGAGTTAGAAGTGCTTCATTGTAAAGAAGATTAAAAAGTGAAATGTTTTTATTGCTATTATTATTATTGCATAAATAACTCACGCTGTATGCTTGTTGATAATATTTAAACAATTTATACCGGAAAATTATGCAAAAAAAATGGAAAACAATATAAAGAGCAAAAATTTTAACTTTTTTTTTTTTGTACAGAACATTTATTTTATTGCAATTTAAGTCATTCGTTTTTAAGCTGCTTTAAAGTTTGCGGTTTTGTTTTTTTTTTTAAATGTTTTAGAACAATTTAAGTAACTCAGTTATACTGTCAGTTGTTGTATAATGTGCCTTGGTTCGTTAGTTTCTTCTTTATTTATAAAAAATATTTCCTCCTTTTTCCTATTATTTTATTTGTTTCTTTTGTTATTGCTGGTGTTGTGGAAAAACAATGCCACTGTCTGTGATAATAATAATTATAATAATAATTTATGGTGTTTTTATGTTACATAATAAATAATAGCGAAATATGTTAATTAAGTTTTTTCTTTTCTTTTGTTTATTTCCTTTGATAAGAATTTTCCAAACGGCATTTTACACTTGTATGTTAGAAGATGTGTCACAAACTGTTTTAACTTTAACATGGGATTTAATCTCAGAAGTATTTTTGGAATCTTTTTAAAATGAATTTTAACCTTTTTTTGTCGTTTAAAGTAACAAAGTAGCTACTTGGTATTGCATAGTAGCTAGAAAAAATCTCCAATGGTATATTTATTTTCTTTTAAGATAAATTACCATGAAAATAGTTAATTAAAGTCTCTATTGAGTACAAGAGTTATAATGAGATATTGTCTCTCATGGATAATGGTAATTTCTGTGTGTCAAGAATAGAAATTAATTGGAAAAATCTAGTAGAAACAATAAAATTAAAGAACTACCACTATTGGAAGTAGTTTTTCCAGTGAAAACTTCATAAGTTTAAGGCACGAATGCCATAAAATAAATTTAGTAAATTACAGAGGCCTCTTGTACACCTCACTTAACATCAGTTTTTTCAGAGTTTCTTTTTTTTCTAAATTTTCTTTATTGCAAAGAAAATGTAAAAATAAAAATTGGATACCATTAAAAATTAAATGAATAAACAGAATTATCTGAAGAACACTTAAGTGAATTAGTGGAAGAATAAAGAAAGAAAAAAGGAAGCAAATAATATGGGCAATAAGCATTAGAAACAAAAAACAATTTCTGTTTCTCAAAAGTTATTCACTTTGTTTGAGCTTTCGTCGTTTGCTTAGTGAATAAACGAAGAAAAAGTTTAAGAATCAAGGGAAATAAATGAAAAAAAATAATAAAAGAAATGGAATAAGAAGGTGAATAAAAGAAAGTCAGACCACACCTTTTCTCTTCAGTTTTTTTTTCCTTCTAAAATAACGAGCACAAAAAAAGAAAATAGAAAATGTGGAACAATTTGAATTGTCACATACATTGTATGTTAAAAGGAGATTGTTCGTCACTTTTGTAGGAACGTAGATGAGGTTGATGTTTGTCATTATTATTATTAAAACAAGAGGAATTTTCTGACAATAGCAAAAAAAAAAAACCGAAAACATTTCACGTCGTCCTTGATAAATTTCTTTCATTTCTGTGAAAAAAAAGAAAACTGTTTTCTGTTTGTCATGAAGATTATGAAGTTTCATTTGAATTGAGAATTCTTGGAAGTATTTTTTTTTTTTTTACATTGCAGATTAGTTGTTGTTCTTGTTGTTGGGGTTACTTTCTTAACATTTAAATAAATAAAAAGTCACAATTGAACAACTGAGTGCCAAGGAAAGACATATCTCAAGAAACATGATGACACATTTTGATATGATTTTTTGTGTCTAATTTCTCTGTTGGTTTCAGTGTCTTTTCTGTTGCTTACTTTAGTCATCATTAGTATTGTCATCGCACGTCTTCATCATCATATTAAACAAGTTATTTTAATGTTAAAAAAAAGATGTACAGAACAAAGTGAAAAAAGAAAACTTGTGGGATGTTATTAAATTATTCCCAAGTAAGAAAAAAGAAGAAGAGTATTCATCACCTACACTTCCACGTAATCATAATAATTTTATACAAAGAATAAAAACACCGAAGAAATACTGTTTAGAGATTGTTTTTTGTTTTTGGACAAAAATCACATTTAACTGTCAAAAACTGTCTGTTTCTTTTAAAAATTATTCGAAAATCATGTAAATGATCGATAAAGTTACGCAAACATGATCGCATTTTGTTAGTTTTTAATTAAAAACTGAGTTTTGTTTGTTAGTTATTGCTGCTGTTGCTGTTAGTGCTCCTCCACATAATGATGAGCTGATTTTGCTGCATATTTAAAGACGTTTGACTTTTAAATTAAACTTTCGCTAAACTTTAATTTTAATATAAATAAAAAAAGGCAACTTTTACGTTAAATCTTTTAGCAAAAATAGAAAAATGAGATTAGTTTGATTTGAGTGCTTTAATCATGTTTTACACTTCGTTTTATTAATTTTTCTTAAAATATAAATAATTAAAAATTCACTTAAGTGACATATGTGTAAGTACAGCATTGTTTTAAAATGTTATTTCAATACAAATCACTGATTTACTTAAGTAAAACATTTGAATGAAGTTTTTCTTTAATAGACGCCATCTTTAAATCGTTCATTTTATTAAAAAAGCTTAAAGTTTTTCTTATTTTTTTTTTGGTTAAATTAAGCACAAATTACCATTTTAATTCGTTTTTATAATAATAATAAAAAAATTACCATAATACGTTTAAACATTGTCGATATTCTAGTCGCCAATGATGCTACCAGTGACTGTAGTTGTTGACTTAAAAATAAAACAAAGAAAAATTTTCTCTCACTTCTACTATTGTTTTTCACGATGCTATCGGAATTTCTTTTTCTTTTGCTGTTTAGTTATGCAGATATCATTCGTATCCCTATATACATACAGTTTACATGTTTATTTATTTATTTATTTCGTTTGTAAAATTGACAGCAGCATAATAATAAACATACAGTGAGAGGAGATATGTAAAAACTCTTATTAGATTTTCCTCTATGGAATTTTCTTTTATTTATTTTATTTTTCTTTTACAATTTTTCGTACGTAAAAGGAATAAATTTACTTGCTTATAAGATGCTTAAAGGTTCAAAAAAAAAAAAAAAAACGAAGAAAAGTTGTTCGTTTTTATTTTTGTAGGAAAAACTTTTTATTTTTGTAAGAAAAGTTCCACTAAGTCCTTTATTTTTCCTTTTTTGTCGTCGTCATTGCTGTTGTTGTTTTAAAATGTATGAAAAACGGGGAGAAAACATTTTAAAAAATAAAGAAAAAGAAAAATCTAGCTTGCAAGCAGCAGCGTTACTTTGTAAAGTCATCGATGTGAAAATCTGTCGCAATAAGAAGATGTTGGGCTGATGTTTTTCTTTCAGGGTGGCTAGGTTTTTCTTTTTTTTTTACTAACTAATAGCGAATTTTTTTAAAATAAACAAGTTTTCGTATCGTCTAATTTTATTTGTTTATAAGAATAAAAACTGAATTATATAATTCACGATATTTTGACTGACTTTTTAAGAAAAACTCTTTAAAATTATTCTCGATACATATGGGGTGCTTTATTTTTTTTTTTGACTTTCTTCTACTTTGTCGCATTTTTAAATTTTCCCAAAAACTAAGATACAAACACTGACAATGTTCTTATGATAAATTTGATATTATTACATTTCGCTGAGATTTATTTAATTGTGGTTTTTCTGTGTACAGTGAAAAATGCACAAAACTTTGAATGTCTTTAAATGTAATAAAAGCATTTGTTTTTCTTTTATGGTTAAACAGTATTCAACCCTGCCTTCCAAGTCACTTTACATTATACACAACAAAAACACCCCTTTTTATACAAAATAAGAAAATAAAAGAAAAGAAAAATTACATATTATTGATTCAATGCAGAGAAATATTTAATTTACTGAATGGATTTTGTGCCACACTCTCACTACGTAGACGTTCAATTTCTACGCAAAATATAGATAGCTAAAATCAGGAATTTTTATTCAAGATCATGTAAATATTTTACACGTCAACCCCACACATATGTTAGTGCTGAAATTGATTTTATTTATTTAATTTTTTTCTTTTTATTTTCTCTGTTTATTTGCTGTCATTCTTGTGTAAAATAAGAAATCTGCTAGATAAAATGGTTTTTTCTTTTGTTTTTTACATTTATCGTGTAAACAATATGGCGTCATTTTTCCGTTAAATTTTCTTTTCTTTTTTCCTTCATAAAAAGTAAATAAATAAATACGATGACATACTGTACCTGTGGTAAATGGTAGCAAAATGAAAATTTATATTTTTTGGCTGTTTTTCCTGCTCCTTTTTTTTGCTGTGATATTGAAAATAGAACCCTTGCCCGCCACCGTCAACCCATATTTATTAATATTTTTTATTCGTGTGGCCTTATTATTTATTATTTTGTATTTTATTTTCTTTTTTTTTCTATACGCTTAAATATATGCTTGAATGGAAAATTTGATTTAAAATGATTTAACCTCAAAGGGTTTTCTTTTTTATTCTGTTACATTTACTGCTGTTTTGCATTATGAAAAAGAGTTTATTTTTAGATAAAATAATTTATATATTTTGTAAAATAATAATTATTAATAGAAAATTGAATAGAAGGATGTTTTAGAAGGTGGCTATTATTTTATTTTATTAAAAATAAATATTTTAATTGTGATATGAAGTGAAAAACCAAAAGGGAAATTTTATGGTTTATTTTTGCACTTAGTTCATTTTTCTTTATTTACTTGGCTTTTATGGTAGAAAGAATATATATATTTTTTAAAATTCTTTAATAAATTATCTAAAAATAAGTAAATTTATAATAATCACATTGAAAATAAATGTGGAAAGAACTGGTATACTGGTATACTGATGAATGATTGATTTTATTTCTTGATTAAGGATGATGATTCTCTACTGTACTTTATTCGGTCTCAATTGTTATTTAATTTCTGAAATTAAGATTGCTAGTCGAATGTACAGAATAAACAGCGTTTCTTGTTAAATTTTATGTTTTTTATTTACATTTTTGTGTATTTATTAATACCATTGGGCTTTCAACATTAGTATTATGTTAAACAAAAACCATTTATATACACATGATCTGTACATTATTCTAAAATTTAATATTATTTTTATATGTAGATTTGTCATTATTATTGCATACATTATAAGGGTAGATAGAGGTGGTAATTTTAATTGTTAATAATATCGTTTGTTATATTAAAAATATATAATTTCTGACATTTAACATGAATAACATGTCCTTTACGTTAGTTTATTTATAAATTCATTTTATTATTATGTATTTTCAGTTTGAATTTTATTATCCAGAATTGCTACTAAACAGTGTTGTATTGTCTTGTGTAGATTATTTATTGATTTTTACTGTTTTTGTGTTTAGACAAGCAAAATTATAATCCGGTAAATAAAATAAAGAATAAATAATAGAAAAACTCTGGATAATTTTAATGATTCTGTAATTGGTTTTGTCTCGTTTAAAAAAGTAAAAAAATTGCTTCTACGTTCAGGACGTACCAAGTGTTTTTTCCTTCAAAATTTCAACTGCTTAACCATAGGCTTTACATTGTAAATCAATTTTCCTAGTAAACAACCGATATAAATTTCAATATTTTTGTATTTTTATTAAATAAATCCGATAAATAAATATTAAATTCTAATTTTATATTTCTATAAATGTGACATTTATTGCAATTTATATCATTGTTTGTTTGGTTTTTCTTTTTACAATAAAATACAGAAAAGAAGACGGAAATTTAATTTAATTTGTTTACTTTTCTTTAATAAAAAATTCAATGAAATTAATTTAAATAAAAAAAAAAAAAAAGATAAGAAAAGAAAAGAAAAAACCACCATCATTATAAGAATGTTCTTAGTCGACCCAATGTACGAATTCTTTATCTATTTCAAATGTCTTCTTATAAAAAATCTTAAGCACAGTGTCTCGACCCCCTTCTTTCCTGCTTTTAATGCTATTTTCATTTATTAGATGCGGCATAAAATGTGATTATAAAAATTGAGTTAATTCGTATTTACCTTTCTTTGCATTGCTTTGAGTACTTTAAAGTATAGTTTACGTTCGCCCCTTTTTCCTTCAGAAAAAAATATTACTTTTGCGAACAAAGCAAAATTTTAAAGAAAGAAATTGAAAGTGAAGGAATAAATAAAATAAATAAAATACGCGTAAATTATTAGATAAACTGATTATGAACGGGATTTTTTTTACTTCCGTCTTATTGTTATTATTATTCACTGCTTTTGGTTTTATTATTATTTTTTTTTTGCTGCCTTTTTGTTACTTTAATTCACCCGTCGGCTAGATACACATTTTACATTAAATACTTCTATTTAACTGACTTTTTGTTTAGTTTACAAATTATGACTACACATTCAATGCGGTTTTATGATATTAATAACAGACAGTGCTCGGTATTTCGCTTAAATGTAATAAATTTACTATTTATTGTTAAAGGAAATTAATGGAAATTACAGAAAATTCACTATTAAGTACGTTTAATGATAGTTTAAAGATTAAAGCTTACTTTAATGTTCTTTAATTTAATTACCTTAAGATTTCCTATGCTTTGTTTATTTGTTTAAAAGAAGAGAAACCACTTTAACGAGTCAACGCTGTGCTATGATTAGTAATTTGATCATATTGGCTAAGTAAAATATTTATAAAGCTTCACCATGGTGGGCTTATTTTATTCTGTTTTTTTTTTCTATCTTGTTTGCTGCTTATTTCGATATCAAAGCACACATAATTATCAATTATAATCAAGGTGAATAAGATAAAGAAGAAGAAAAAGAAAAGTAATTATATATATTTTCTATAATATTATTTTATTTTTTATATTTCTTCATCATCTTCTGCTTGTTAATCTTTATTATTATCTTCTATACATTCACGATGATGACTGACACATAAAAATATATATATATATATATTTCTCGCGAAATAACATAGATTGCGGATTATGGATTATTAACGAGATCATCATAAGTTTTTCTTTTTGGTTTTTCTGTTTTGGATGGGTGGCAGGTTTTACTTCTTATTAAATAATTTTTGTTATCCTTGTCACGTCATCATTTTTTGCTCGTACTGCTGGTACTACTGTCGCTGGTTTAACAAATAAGAAATACGACTTATCTTTTGTTTTTATTATTTTAATTCAAAATGGTTAACTGATGATAATAATGATGATGCTGATACTAAGAAAAAAGAATCGCCTGTATTGAATACAATTTTCAATATAAAACAAAAAACTATTATCTTAGGGAGGTTTTTCTTTCGTTATCCGATTTAACATTTTCTTCTTTTTATTTTCATTTTTTTTTATTCCAATAAGGATAAAGACGTTAAATATTTCGGATACAATCCTTACCAACCATTAACCGGCTTTAATAATAAATAAATAAAAAATGAAAAGACATTCGACAAATTAAATTCGATTTGTGTTTGTGCTTGTAACCCCATCGCATTTATAAATATATACATTTTTGGTCTCTCCAAGGAAAACCATAACGAAAAACAAAGAAATAAATGAAAAATTCGGTTCGGGTGGCTGAAATGAGATAAGTAAATAAAAAAAGAATATTTTGGTTAAAAATATATATTCGATACTAACAACCTCGATATGTCAGTTTCATCGCGTTTTCGTCTTGTTGAACAAAAGGAAGGAAAAGGAAAAAAGAAATACTGTGTGTACCGTTGCCACAACAAGGTGTCTTTTTATTACTGGGAATGAGTTCCTTTAGTTCAGCTCAGTTCAGTTGAGTTTCTTCTTTTATTTTCGTTTAAGATAAAAAGCAAAGAAAAAAAAATAATAATAACGAAAAAAGTAATAAAGATTGAGTTTCGTAACGTTGGTTGGCAAGTGCCTTAAGGGATGTCAGGTATTTTACTTTATTTATTTTCTATGGTACTACTGCTGCTACTGTTATTTGTCTAGAATCAGATGATAAAAAAAAAAAATAAAAACTAGAAGAAGAAAAACATAATCCGACCTTCAGCTATTCTTCTTATATATACATTTTTTTTTTTGTTGAATCTGCACCCAAGCAGCAACGACAATGATGACAGAAAAAAGTTGCGAAAATAAATAAAATAAAAAAGGAAGCAAAAAGAATATGTCTAAAAATAGTCAGTTGGAAGTCGGTCGTTTTATTTCCTTTCTTGTATTTACATCGATCTGTCATACCGAGATGTTCCAATTCATCTCAGAAATAATCTGAAAAAGTCTCGACGAATTTATTCGTTTCCTGATCATTTTTCTCTCCGTATATTTCATCCATTTACTTAATTTGCGTTTTTCTGGCCACCCTAATTCGGATTTATTTCAACTCTTGATTTATTATTACTGTTTCTTATTATTTTATTATTCTTTATCTAGGACGTGTTCGCTACTAACAACGGTTTTGTGTATAAACAAAGTGAGCACGTTTCTAATATCTTTCTATTTACCAAACCATAAGGAGCAAGAATCGTTCTTCTACTTCGTATTTCTTCTTTGTAATTTTTCTTAAACAACAAAAATAATATAAAAAAAATATTGTTAACATTTTCCAGAAAAAAAAAAGGAACAAAAAAGACACAGGATGGGTTGACTGCTCAATATATAACCTACTGAACCCACTAAAAGAAAAGTAAGAAGAAAAAAACGACGAAATTACCTGACGTTGTAAAGGTAATAAAGAAGAGAAAAAAATATTACAATAATGGCGTCACATAAAGATAATCCGTAAATAGATTGATTGAATCGATTCGATTTTCTTTATATTTTTATTTTCAGTAAGGAAAAATTGTAGCAACTTTGTAATTTTTACAGTGAAAATTTTCGCTATTTTTGATACCATGGCGTGCGTGCGTGCCATAGCACTCAACTTCCTTGCGTATATGTTGTTTCGTGTTTTAAACATTTTGTTCTTGGTTTTTTTATTTTTTTGCTTTAACTTTATTATGCCCTTGTCTTCAGCCCCTTGTTTCAGTTTTATTACCTTTATTGTTACCACCTGTCATAAAATTTCGTTTTTTTTTCTCGCTGTATTTTCTTCCTTTATTTTTTTTTTTTTGTTGTTTTCGCAAAAAATAAAAATTTTTGCCATGTTTTACAGCGAAATTTTCGCTAAGTTTTTCTTCATTTATTTTTCGTTTATTTATTTTTATCGATATCATCGTCAATGCTGTTTTAATTTAATTTAATTTTATTTCATTTCCTTTTAAATTTCTAATTTTTATTTATATTTATCCTGATGACGTAATACACGCTTTTCCAACAAAAATACCATCGAATGTAAAACGCCATCCATTTTGATTTTTACGTGTTATCATCGTCATCGTTTTGGGGGTGAATCCACTGCTCATGTTTTTCTCTAAACCAAGAATGGATTAAAGTAAAATGATGCATAACAAGTAGATAAAGGAAGATTATAAAATGGTTTGACTTTGATGAGATATATTTGCTCTGGTAGCCACAAAAGACTCTGCAAAAATGAGAAGAAAAATAACGAATATAAAGATTCTTTTTTTGTTCTTTAATTTTTCTCTGCTAAGGGAAAATAGATGGTAAATTAGTGGTTCTGTTATGGAGATAAATGATTTACGTTAAGTTTTTACCTTGTTTTGGTTTTAATTTTTTTTTATAAAGCAAAAAAACAAGAACTAAAAATTTCTAATGGGTGGTTTGAGTTCGGTTCTATTTTTGCATTAGTACTGATGCTGTCCCAGTGACTAGAGAGTGAATAATGACTCTAGAGGTCACAGTACTTTGATGTATACATTTTTCTATATTCATTCCTATTCGAGAAGTTACCTTTTTTGTTTTCTGTTTTTATTTTACTGTTGTTGCTTCACCATGACTATGTGATGGCCTTAGGTGATTTTCAAAATCGGACGTATGACAGCCAACTACAGTGAAAATAACAATACCAAACCATAACGAGATACAAAAAAACCGAATATAACCTGGTCTTTGGTTGTTTCTTATTTTTTCTTCTATCTTTATAGAAAGCTTCGAACGTCCTTGGGTAGTTTTATGACTTGATTATGTCGGACGAACGATGTCAGTGCGAAAGAAACAATATATAAATATTGTCTATGGTTGGGGTTACATTTTCAGTACAAATTTATAGTCAGGTGCGGAAAGCATTATAATAAATTCCCAATTGGGGGTGCCTTTGCAGGTGTTTTGCACAGGAGGTTCTTCTTTATTTATTATTTTTTTATTCGCTTTAACGTTGTGTATTTATTAAATGAAAGGTAAAGTAAAAAAAAAAAATAGAAACAAGTAAATACAGCAGAAAAGAAAAAACCAGCATCAGGAATGAGTACTTTAAGCAATTAGTCACTGGGGACGTTTACAAATGGAACATAACGTACCGTGTACCGGTCAGACCGACCAACCGGTCAGTTATTCAACTTGTTTACTTGGTGTGCTTCATGGAAACTTGATGAAATTTTCTTATCTCTTTGTTTTTTCCATTTTTATTTAATAAAAAAAGAAATATTGTAAAAAATGGGGAAAACCCGATGACTCATTTATTAAGCTATTTAATAAATAAAATTTAAGGGTTTTATAACACAAACAGTAAGTGAATGAATGAATAATAAACGATGGAATAATTTACACAAAAAAAAAAAAAACAACCCAGAATACACCTGACAACCCTACTTAAGACTGGAAAATGAAAAATGTTTTAAAAAAAATTGTTTTTGACAGACAATTAGTTAGCTTTTGTTTAAAAACAACGTGAATATCTGCTAGGCGCCTCTTTGTATATCGCTACCTGGTAATTTGATTACCATTGAATGACTAATTGATGAAGTTTATGTTTCACCCTCATGTTTACACCGTTTTTATGCGAGGGTTGTTCTCTTTTCTTTTTTTTTTTACTTCTTCATTATGACGTCATCGTACCATTTAATTTGATTAATTTTTTTCCAGCTTCATCAGGATTTTTGTATTCAAACAATATTAATTTATTTTTCTTCTCTATATAGGAAAAAAAAGGGAAATTATTTTTTAATTGTTTTATTTCCCCTTTTTTTTGGTTGAGCTTTTTTTTTTGTACTCGATTAAAAAACAGGAAATAATGGAAAATTATGCAAAAAACGATTTCGATTGCATAAAATTGCTTTAGAGGAGAGATAAAAAGGATTTTATTTTTCTTTTGGCTGGTTATTAACATTCCAATTGATTGTTGATTAAAAGTTTAATTGGAATTTTTATTTTTTACTCTGTTTTAGCCAAAGTGTTAATTGATTGGTTTTTCTGTTTGAAATTTTCCTTTTTTTTTAAAAAACAACAAATCGCTGATCAAGTATTTTTTTTTCTTCTACATTGATAAAACCCTAAGGGAATTGAAGATGATCGTTTAACCTAAATTCTAGAATAGATTTTACTTTGGTTATGCTTAAAAATCTTAGTAAAGTAAATTTTATGTTGAGTTTAAGTAACGTTTAAGTATCTGCTAAGTGACATTAAACATTAATTATATGATTTTAACTTCTGTATAAATTCTCAAGTGTTTCTCAGTATTTTCTGTGTAAGTGTTTTTTCAAATAATTTTCAGCTTAGCAGACACACACTGTATGCTGAGTGTACACAGTGTAATTTGTTTATTTATTTCGTAATTTAATCTAATTCGTTAAGTCAGTTATAATTAATCGGTTTTTTCTGTTTTTTTGTTCTTGTATAATTGTTGTGTTCATCAGTGTAATGATGATTATTATTTTTTATTATTTAATTATTAAATGAGTTTTTACTTCACTGGTACAATGTTGGTAGTGGTTTAACTACTGAAGGTTATTTTAATTGAAGTTATTTTCATCTAGTTTTGTATATATAAATTCCATAAATTAATTGTATTTTTGTTGATAATGTAATTTGTATTTGAATTTTTATTTTTGAAATTTTCAATTCTTTTAGTAAAATTCTACTGTAGTGGATAGATAATTATGTTGTAATACAGAATGAAAATACTACTTTACATAACCGCTGAGTTATTTTTAATCTTTAAAATTAATAACAATGTGGTAATGTCATAATTATTACGATTAAATGTTCTTAATAGAATTATATTCGCTGTATACATACCACTCTACTGGAATATTATGTTTTATTTTTTAATTACTTTCTAAGTACAGTTGAATTTCTATTTAAAGTGAAAATACAGTAGAAAAGCTTTTTGTAATAAAATAAAAACTGATTAACGTTGTTTTGTCAACGATTAACCTTAGTTATAATGTTTAAGCGCCAATTTTAAATTTATTTCTTTAATTATGACAATTTTATATGTTGTTGGACCATAGTTTAATGTAATAAAAGAAGAGAAAATCTTTAAAATAAAATTCTATTTTCATTTTATGTCATTACATTTTTAATTAAAATTTTATAGCAAAAAAAAACTTTGCAAAAAGTAATTAACATTAAATAAACGAAATGGTTTCTCTACTCAGTATTAAAAAAAATAAAATTTCATCCTTTTATGCTATAGATTTTAATGCAAAATTAAATTAACAAATTGATTTTACTGTCCGTAATATGTCCATTTTACCTTTTCCGATGTTTCGCCTTTTTTCTGTTCTTTTCATTCAGTTTTGTAAGAAAATGGTGAAAAATTGTATTGGAAGCAATTTCTAATCAATTTTGAAAAATTGTGAAAATTTAATTTTAAACGATAGAGACAACAAGGATATCCGGTTAGTCATAATTTCCGTTTAATTTATAGAATTTATTTTTTCTTCGTCTGCTTCTATTTCTTTAAAATGTCATTGGGTGACTAAAAAATCTATTTTTTGGGGGGTTGTTGCAGAGTTTTTATTTATACGGTTGGGAATATTTCTTTAAGTATTGTAAAAAGGTATTTACAGATTTCTATTTGGATTGAGTAATAACTATTAATTTTAAATTATATAAAGAAAAATAAAATAAAATTAAAAGGTAATTGCGAATGTCCTTTTGGTTTAATTTTTTCACTAAATGTTTATGAACCGGAAAGATTGTCATTTGGATTGGATAGATATTGAGATTTTAATTTAACTGAATGTTTTACTGAGCTGACCACACCTTGTCCTTCATTCGTAAGACATTTTCAAAAGGGTTTTTTTTTTATTAACTAATCTTAAACCCTTTTCTCTGTGCTACAAGACATTAAATATGCGATTTACTTAAAAATAATAATCATTTTACACCGTATCTTAGTGATTCGATTTTATTTTAAGGATTTATTGTCTTCTGGGGAGATTTTTTATTACTTTTTCATTTATTTTTAAAGTACCGGAACTAACTGGAATATTAATGCTACTAGGTTACAGAGTTTTTTTTTTGATTATTCTATGATTTTACCGCGATTAAGAATAATTTCTTTTAATTTTTATATGCGTTTAGTGCTGTCTATTTGTAGCGACAAAATGTTATTAATTACGTGACACTTTCTATCGTTTATTTTTGGATTATTTGCTTTGTCGTCTTCGTTTTTTTTTTTATTAACTCATCTATGAATCAGATTATATATTTTTAATGCATTTAAAATCGTTTAAATGTCTAAAGAAAAATTAACATATTATCCGTGGTCGTGAAGTAAAAGTGTAGGAAAAATTTATTTGGTTGTTTGTATATCATAAAATAAAAAACATATGGGATAACAACGTTTAAACTGTTAAAAAAATGTAACAGAGATGTGATTAGTTTAGTTGGTTATTTCGTTTTGAAGACAACAACGAAAAAAAATGTAATAAAAATTGAAAAATATGAAGAACAAAAAAAAAATTTTTAATCAATAAATTAAAAAGCAGAGAGAAAAATAATAAAAATAATAATAATAATGTTTGTTGGTTGTTTGGGAAAGATGCCAATACGGCATTAGCGTAATATTTTTCATCATCCGATAAACCAACAGATACACTAATACGTTGTTGTTGATGATAGTTAGGAGTAATATCTGCTGCTTCTGCTGTCTCTGCTACTGCTTTGCTGATTTTTTTTTTTTTTTTATTTTCATTTGATATTTTTTTTTATTACTTTTATTATTCTGCTGACTCAACTGATTATTATTATGAACTATTTTTGTTACTGTGTTGTTACTCCGATTCTTTATCGTTTTTTCTTCTTTTTTTTGTTTTTTAATTAAATTAAATATTTTATTTTACTATGATCTGCGTTCTGAATGTTTTGACCGATTTCTTTATTTTTTGTTCTGTTACCAAGGGATTTTGTTGTAAATTTGCGGATAATTGTTTTAAATCTATTACCAAATCATTTTTTTTTTGCAATTATTTTGTGGCTTCAAAAGCTCTAGATTTATTCAAAAGAAGCCAATTGTTGTTTTGTATTTTTAAAAATTACTTGGAAAGTATTCAGAACAGATATTTTGTAGTTTCTATACTGAATAGTTCTCTGGGTAATTGTTATTTGGAATTACAAAAGTAATAAATTATATTCTTTCTGCAAATAATCTTCTATTTAATTTTTTAAACAAATTTTTAAATTCGAAACTACTGTACATATTTAAAATCTACAAAAAACATATAGAAAAATCGTACACCACTGTTCAAATTGTGTCTTCGTTATTCTTGTGTTTTTTGTTTTTATATTCGAAAAACGTTATTTTTTTGTTTTTTATTTTAATGTATTCATTTGTTCGTTCATATTGGGACTATTTGTTTACAATTTACATGATGTCATAATCAAACATACAAACATAGAAAAATGGGAACAAACAAAACGAATTTTATAATTTATTGACCTAAATTTTTGTTTATTTAAAATAAAAATAAAAAATAACCGCAAATAAAGTTATTATAATAATAATAATAATAATAATATAATGTTGTTATTGTTTTCATTTGTATTATATAGGCTGCATCACCACGATGGGAGCCACAAATAGCTGTCCTATGTGAAGCTGGCCAAGTATATCATCCACAACATTTATCTGAAGAGGGTAAATGGACAACAGAGTTGACAGTTAAAACACCCGGATCAACATGTTTACGTGATAAAATGGATTTGCTTGATTATTGTAAAAAGGTGAGTTTTGTAATTTAAATCTTTTATATTTTTTGTTTTTCTGTTTTTGCTACAGGATATTTATTGACTGTAATTTGAATAAATTTTTTAATTTTTTTAGAAATTTTTATTCCAGAACGTATTAAATATTTAAAGAAATTTTTCTTCTTGTTGTGTTTTGGTTTGTTTTGGATGGTTGGCTGGTTGTAACTGAAAAAAATCATAAATTTTCAAAATTTATCTGTATGACTGAGTGGAAAACAATCTCTTTTTCAGCGAAATTATCAATATTCAAGTCTTGTTTGTTGGATGAAAGAAAGAAAGCAAAAAAATTTATCAATATGTGACTGTGTACGGCCCCAACATAAATTAGACAATAAATTCCAGCATTCGCTTGTTTTTCTGCTGTTTATTAATTTTTTTTTTTCGCTCTCGATTTGTTTTTCCTTAAACAATTTTTTTTTTGTATTTTCATTTAAAAGAAAAATATAATGAAATAACTGGAATAATAATAATAATAATAAAATAAAATAAATTATTATCATTATGGTATTAGTTAGGGTTGCTGGCTGATGCTGCTGCTGCTCCATTGGACGGGTTAAGTATTTTCAATGCCAAAGTATATATTTCTGGATGTCATAGTGTCTTCATCTTTTATTATCGAAAAAATAATAATAATAATAATATTTTTTTTTATTGTAGTTATTTGTCTCTAAAATAAAACGAAGTAATATGACTCAGCTGACTAGAATTGATGAAGTAAATTACCCACCCAGTCTTTATGAAGAAGAAAAATTGTCTAAAAAAAAAAAACAAGAAACGGAAATAAATTTGTTGTGGTTATATAATAATAATAATTTCGGAAAGAAATTTGTTAAATCTCATATTCTAACTGTTAGTTTTGCGAACGAAAGATCGACCGACGCCAAATAAATATATATTTTTCTGTTTTTTTTTTTTTGTTTTATTTGTAGGGAAAATAACATAGAAAAATGAAAGGAAAATTCTTATGCCAAAACAAATGAAAAGAGAAGAAAACAGAGCACAATCTGTGAACGGGATTAATAAAGGAAAACATAGCCATAAAATAAATCATAATCGGTATCATTTTGTGTTATAAAAGAATATCTTATGGTGACGCCATTTGGTGTGTTCATTTATTTATTTATGCTTTGTTCGTTTATTTTTTGTATTTGATTACTGAAAAATAACGGATTAAAATTAATATTTCGCTATTTGCAATGTTTTTTTGAGAATCTCACGACATTGTAATAATTTATAAAAAATTAAGACACTATTTTTGAATAGGCTCGAGCTAGTTGTTTAGGGATATTTTTCGTTTGTTTTAGCACAGGCAAAGTGTTACCACGTTTCTTGTAACCGAAGATTTTTTTAAATATTTAATTAGGGAAAAGAGTAGAAAAATTTATAAGAAATTTACACCACTTGGGTGTAATAAATATTCGTCATATCTATATACCACCACGAATATTCGCTTACTTTTTCTGTTAATTAATTTTTTTTTGTGTTATTAACTATGGTGGTTGGATATTTTTTTTTTTGAAGTTTTAAGTGCTTACGAATTCTAATATTACTGAAATGTAACGAATCTATATGGCAAAGGAATTAATTAATGCCTTTCCTTAAAAAAAAATATTCTTTCTTAACTTTTTGTTTTTCCTAATACTGTTTGTTTGTTTGTTTGTTGCTTGATACAAGAATGGAAAAGGAAAAAGTTCTGTAACAACAGAAACGATGATGAAATAATTCATTTAAAAGAGCAGAAAGAAAATAAACATGAAATATGTGAAATGAATAAATTTCGTACAACCAACCAACAAAGTTAACTTAATAAAACGAAAGGAAGAAAAAGAAAATTATCCTTAATATATAGGCAAAGTGGAAGCACTGAAAAAAACAAAAAACGGAAGGAAAGGAAATATTACACGAAGATAAAAAAATAACCAACAGCAGGAGCTACATGCGAGTAGAGAAAAAGCAAATGATTAATAATAGAATAAAGTAATTAACATTTATGGCGCACGCGAAATGCTTTTAAAATAAAATTAACTTAATTACCATATTGTGCGTTGTTTTGTTTTATAATAAACGCGTGTAACAGTGGTGGAGTTTCTTTAAAATTATTCTAATTTTATGCAGTTATAAAAATGCATTTTTTGCACTTTAAACGTGTGGTAAATACGTTTTCGTTAACCTACAAGAAACATAGAAATTTATGAATTTATTTTCATTAAATAGAAAACGAAGGGCTGATCCCATGTAATAACTTTTCAACAACAAAGAACAGTGATTAGGAATACAAGAGAAAAAAAATGAAAAGAGTAAATATTTCTAGAAAATGTCAGAATAATCGTAAAGGAAACTAATATGACTGAAGAATGATAAAAAATCATCAATCTTCAGAGTTAAAATTATTTTATTGTGCTTCGGGTTGTGTGTTATTTGCGTCACCATCAGCAGACGAGGAAGTTTTGTTTTGTTATTTTTGTTTTGTTATTTTTGTTTCGTGTTACGTTATGGTTTTTAGTGTTTTTCATTTCTCAATCCGCCTATTGAAATAACCCCCATTAAGGATGAGAATAGAACTATTATAAAGTTTCGCTTTACTCAGAACCATGTGTGGATATTTTTTTTTGCGTTTCGTATTCGCTGCTTCAGCGCGCGTGCAAAATTATATTTCTTTTATTATTTATTAAACTTTGAGCATTGTATTTTCTTTTATTCGCCTTGATATACCCAAGTATCGCACAACAAACATTAGATGGGAAAAATTAAAGGAAAAAACTAAAAAGTTTTGTTTCCTTTTGAATAAAGGAAAAACAGAAATTGGTACTTGACATACAACTTTGAGTTTTTGTTTCTTCCTTTTCTTTTATGTTTTTAATTAATAAGACACAAGAGATTTTCTATTGATTTTTTTGCAGGTAAATTTTTAATACTTTTACGCTACTCTCTCACTATTTAACCTTTTTTTTATTATTGTTTTAACAGACATTCGAAATTATTTTGTTTACTTTGGAAGTTGCTGGTTTTTGTTGTTTAAAATTTAAATTGCTGCAACATAGTAGTTTGATGTTGGTTGAATAGGTAATCCGAGGATATTTAACAGTATTTATCGAGTGATTTAGATTATAATAAAAAATTCATATATTTTCTACTTAAATATTTAAAGATGTCAATGTTTTTAGTTTTAAAGATGTTTTTCTTGGTATTATTTAAAATTTTGACTGTCTTACTGTTGAATCGCTTTCCAACATATAAGTACATGATCGTTCAAACCAATTCATCTCTTAAAACACAATAAACAACATTTCTAGTTAACTTTGTATGTCGTCGTTGTTATCTATAATCTTTATATATCTTAGCCTAGCTAGATGTCCATATTGTTTCTTATTATCATTACTATAAAGATTCTTGATTTTTCTTGTATTGTTTCTTAACATCCATCCACCCTTATTTATTATGTATTTTTGTTAATATCATTGATGTAATCTTATATATTGACTGTAAAAAAAGAAGAAGAATGTAGAGTAAGACGAGTAATTGATTGGCCTTTGGTCCATTTCTTGATGGCCCCTATTTATAACTATACGTTAAAAGTCCTTTTTTTTTGGTTTTTATTTAATTTATTTCTGCTATACACTTTGAATGTATTACGTTTATGTTCACGTTAACGTAGGCATATGCCATTATTTTTTGTATTGTTTTATTTTCACTTTTTTTTTTAGCAATTCAAGTTGATTAGAAACAGCAGCAGCAGAAACAAAAAATTGATAGGAAAATTTATAGGTTGGGAAATTGGTAAAGAACCAAAGTCAAATGAATATTACTTGTGTATGTGTTGTCACAATTTATAAAAGGTAAAGCAGTTTGAAATGTTAACAAGTGAAGAAGAAGTGAATGAAATTATCTAAATAAATAAGAGACACATGCTGATGCTAAGTAGTTCTAGTATGATAAGAAGTAAATAAATAAATAAATAAGATACTTAATGGGATTGTCATTTAACTTTTGGTTATTATTATTTTTTCTCTTGCATTTTATCTTGTTTAAATAAACGATTTGATTCTATTCGCTCCATTAGACACATCTACTATCTTTTCATGAATTTTTTTTTTCCTTTTTATTTATTATGATTTATTTTTTTGCACAATAATAATGCAAAAATTCTTTTACTAAAATTTACCATTTTATTACGTTGATAACGAAAATTTTATTAAATAAATAACTGAAAAACAATTACTGGATTAAGTCAAATTTAAAATAAAAACTCTTTAAATGGTAATTCTTTATTATTAAAATTTTAATATTTATTATCCTTAAAGATTGAATTATCTTTAGTCTATTTTTAGTTTGTTGCCAAGTTATAGTTAGTCACCCTGTATTGAAGATTTATCTTCTTAGCAAAAATCGCAATTATTTTTCGTTACAATTAAAAATCCCTACTTTATATATTATAAATCCTCCCTTAAATCGTAATTATTGTTACATGAGTCAAAAAAGGATTTCTTGTTTAATTTTCTGTATTTGTTTTTGTCTTAAATTAACTTTTAGTTTATTTTGATTAAATGGCGGAGGGATGAAAACGTCGTCGGCGTCGACGACAACAATAAAGACAATAACATTACCATTACATTAAGGATGAGCCCGAATGTGTTTTTAATGAGTAAAAAATCTTCATGTAAATATTTTATAAACGGAATTTCCTTTAGAATGCAAAAAAAAGAAAAAAAATAAATAATTGAAAAGATAATACAAGGAAATACAATTCCATTAAGCATAGTTAAATATTAGGCTAATTGTGTCATCATCTTTTTCATTGTTAGTACTTTCTTGTACTTCATATTTGTCGTATTTATTGTTGTTTTATGAAATTAATTAAAATTTGTTTTAAGATTAAGTTTTGAAACTGTTTGTTGTGTAAAGTATTATGCAGTTTCTATAAGGATTCTCGTGTTGTTTAATTATTATTTGTTAATATTGTTGCTGACGCTTTTCTTGATAATATTCTGAAAGCTTTTTGGATTTTAGTAAGATGAGTTTTGGAACAAAAATGTCATAATAATTGAATTCAAATCAAGAAATTAACAATAATCATTTGAGAAGCTAAGTTTTTGTGTAACAAGAGATAAACACCTGAAAAAAAACAATAATTTTTCCTTAAAATCTTGATTCGTCGATTTATTACTGCACGAAGCACTTCTGTTCAGATAATTTTCAATTGATTAAACACTTTAAATAGAATTAAAGAATAAATAAATGAACAAAGCAATGAAAAAAAAGGCGAAAATCAAAATAATAATTGAAAAATTTCATTGTGTCTTTGACTAAAATATTTTTTTACAATTCAGAAAACAATTTTTCCATGGATACTAATATTTTTATTTTTCTGTCGCCACGTAAATTGTTATTTGCTCTTTCTGGCGTTTTATTTCGTTAAAATTTCTGTTAAACAATAAAGGAATTTCACTTTAAAAAAAATCTATTGAACCGTGAATCTGTGAAGAACTTAAGCAAAGATAAGGAAAAAACTCGTTGTATAAATGTAGCAAAAGCAAATGCATTTTTATGTGCAAATTGAATTCCTTTTTTTTTTTTTGCTTTATTTCTGTTCTCTTAAAGTGTTTACATTTTGTTATGAAAATAATGAAATAAAAGAAAAACAAACAGAAATTACGTTATATATATATATTTTGTGTTGTTTATACATTGACTGTTGCTGCTATACCTGCTGCTAAACTTTTGTAAAATACCGTTTGTAAAAGTGCTTTTATTTATTTATCTTTCATTGAATTTTTTGCACTACTTTGCACTCTCTCATATATACGAAAGAATGTTAAAATCCTTTATCCGTTTTATGTTGTCTACGGGATATTTACACATCATTGTTATACTTTTTTTTTATACTTTGCATTACCTTCATCTCTTTTATTTTCTATTTGCTTTTAAACTACGGTTTACACAAGACTGAGTTTATTCATTGGAAATTATTTCTTATTATTTTCTTATTTTTTTTTTTTTACTGAGATATATTGTCAATAATTGTTTAAGCTTTTCTACCTATTCAGCGTTTTGCAATTTTTCATTATAACAACGATAAATAATTGTTTATGCTAATTAAGACGTTTAAATAATTATTTAAAGAAAAATTATACATTATTTGTATGCGCAAAGTATAAAGATCTTGAAAAGAAAACTCAAATGTTTATTTTTCTTAATTTAAATTCATTATAGTTGTATTCGTTTTTTGTGTAGATATCCCTAGATCTTGCAAAATTTTATTTATTTAAAAGAAATCTTTTCTGATAAAAATAATTTTTTTTAAAGGTAAAATAACTCAGAAGAATGCACTGTTTGGGTGTTTTTTCCAGTAAAATCGCTCTTTAAATGTATGACGGCACTTTAAATGCTTGAAGTCTTTAACACACACCGCAAAAAAATAAATTAAATCAATTTAACATAAATGATTTATTATCATAATTATATTTTGCGGACACATTTCTATTTATTTATTGCATATTTGACTTGTTTGCTTTTATTTCTATGTGACAGAATTTAATTTGGTGAAACTAGAAATGAAAATAAACCGTCACAAATTTTTGTACAAACCAGAAATGAATATCATTAATAATATTATTTAATTTTTAGTTGTCTTGTTTTTGTGGCATCAGATGATGGTATTTTGTGTTTTTTTTTGTGTTTTGCGTTTATATGTTTGGTTTGTTTATAACAGACACCATAGGGTTTTTTTGATGATTGAATTGAAAATTGAAAATTTTACTTTACTTTTTATTTTTCTGTTTTTATGCATTGCAATTAAATTTACGCAAAATTTCTATAATATAATTTCCACTATAATAATTATTAATATTTTGTTCGTTCATTTTATTATTATTATTTTTTTGGTCATATAATACAACAAAATTTTAATATCATATATATATAGTGTGAAAACAGTTCTCTGTATGTCATTTAAAATGTTGGTCGTTTATCGTGTGTTGGCTGACATTTATTTAATAAAATAGAAAATTAAAAAAGCAAAAAACTGTATGAATGATGAATTTAAACGAAATAAAATAAAAACATTTTGATGTATCCGGCTGTTACTGCCATCGTTGTTGCCTATTGCTTTAGTCATCAAAAATTAAAACCAAAAAAAAAAGGAAAAAAATGCGAAAAATTCTGGAGTTAAAGAATAAATTATTCCCTGAGTGATCGTCATCTGTTTGAAACAATATATATATATATTTTTGGGGGGATTGAAGCCTTGCTGTTGTTTTTGTTGTTTTTTTATTGTTCATTATCCTTTTGCTGTTTATTTTTCTTTTAAATAATAATATCCCTGTCAACACTGACACTGACATAACTCTTCAAATTTTATTTTCTATAAAATTACTTTTTTTTTCTCTCGTCGTTGTTGTTTTTGTTCTTTTCGGGGGGAGGGTTCATTAAAATTAACCATAATAAGCCGATAGAAATTCTGACGAAAGATAGATAATTCGCTCATTAAATTTAAATAAAAGCAACCATTGCCATGAAAATGAAGGAAAAAACGCCGAGTGTCACCTGTGAATATCTTCTTTACTCACCGTTATTTGTTTTTTTTGCTTTACCTCATCGCACCTAATAATTCAGTTAAATTTCAATGAAACATATTTTCTCTCTTGAAAATAAATCAAAATGACAAATTTATTAAGCAAAGGCAACAGAAAAAAAAGGTGGACAGCAGGACTTAAGGTCACGTTAAAACGTAAATTATGTCGTGGACACAAAAAACTGAACAGAATTTAAGTATTAAAGACTTGCATTAGGCACGCTGAAACAACACACAAAAAATATAAAAACGGCAATGGAAAACCTTTAATCGCGTCGCATGCTTTTATGTAATTTGGTTAAATTTTTTACATTATATATATATTTTTGTTTGGTTTGTCCTCGTCGTTACCATCCCACACGCTAACGCAATATTGTTGGCGTGTCCCTTTCACATTTAAACACCCCAACCGCTAATAATAACACGCATGTTGTTTGTAAAGATGTTAAAATCGATTTTTATGGTTTTTTTTTTGCTTTAAAACAACGAAAAAGAAAATTCTAGCCTCACGCATTTTTATTTAAAAACAAAAAAAAAAAGGAACTCTGGCAAAAGAAAGACGCGCATTTCGCTTCTCTGTTCTTTTTTTTATTATTATTGTTGTTTAGAGTGGGTGTTATTACTGTTGTTTCTATACTCCCTTGTTACTACAGGGCTATTCGTCTTCAATTAATTTTTTTTTTTTAAATAAATATTTTAAATACGACGATGCTGATGGTGATTTTACATTTTTTTTGTTTCTCTGTAGCCGAGGCTTGGTTTTTTTTTTTGTTTTTGCGATTCTTTTTCTGCTCTGTTAAGTGCCAAAAGCGATATGGTTTTTTTTTTACATTATGTTAAATAATAATCGTCATTCTACGCTTAAAATATTAATACCGCTATATTTTGTTTTATTTTTAGCAACATTAAGCGATTATTGATGATATTTTTTTTATTCCATTTTTTCCTGCAAAAATTAGTTAACCATTTGAGCTAATGGATGGCGTTAGCGTTAGGGATTTTCTCTTCTAAAATAAAATTCCATTTCTTTTCTATTTATTAATTATTATTTATTTTTATTTGTTTTATCGTAATACACACACATGTTATTTATTGTTAAAGATACCAGAAGTCAGAATACGTAGTAACGGGAGATATGATTGTAGAGAATCAACGAATCAACATAATGTTTTTATTAAATCATTTTCATTTAATTACGCTTAGGGGTTGTTGTGGGTGTTTAAGCTGTTGGATAAATTTTGTGGTAACAAAAAAAAAAAACATTTTGTTATTATTATTTATAATAATAATATGTGTTGCTATCTATAATAATTATTATCATTAAAACATCATCGTTGTAATAAGTGTTAAAATATGAAAATATTAGGGCTATATAAGCATTTATTGACTATATGTAGACTTTGTTCTTTTCATTTATATTTCTTCGCTATCCTCTTTATACTAAAAATTTCTCATTGTTTTAATCATTTATTGTTCAACATAAATACATACATATATGTGTGGTGTCAACATATTTTGTTACATAATATTTCTATGTTTTCTTACATTTATAATTGTTTATCGTGTTATTAAAATCCCTTATCTCAAGTTACATTAACATTACCGTTAACATTACCATTAACAAATGCAGATATTTGAGGGAATAATGATTTATTACTCAACGCCACTAAGTAGACATATGAGTCAAGTTGCAACATTTACAAAAAAAAATAAAAAACTCCTTATCATTTCGGAATTATCACACTGTCAGCAGTTTAGAGAAAAAAAAACGCACAACAAGCGTACGTACTGAATCGTTCAATGTCATCCCATTTATTATGTTATTAAAAAAGCTTTTTAATAATAGAATTAAAATGAAAAATTCCATCTTATGCTGGTGTTATTAATAATATTTTAACCACCCTCGCACGGTTTTTTTTTTTTAACTTTATTACACATTACGATTGTATATTAATTTGATAATTTTAAGGCTTTATTTAAGCAGACATTTGTGCTTGTGCTTGTGCTTGTATGTATATATTTATACTCACTATATACACATATTTCTCTCACTTAATTACTTTATTATGCGAACAAGCAATTAACCTTAAAGAACCAGAGACGAGAAGATGGCAGAAAAATAAAGAAAGAAAAAAATAACCACCCCCAAATGTGTTGTATTAATAAATATTCTCCTTACTTAAGATGGTTAAACACACAAACAAAGTAACATTTTAAAGCCATTTTCGTTAAAGCAAAATACAAACAGCAGCTTTTTTTTTCATGTTTTCCAAGGACTTAAAGGACTATTCGTTTTATTAAATTAAAAATATTTCTGTCTATAAATTTTACTAGAAATTTTCTCAGTCATTTCATTTCATAAATATCCCATAAATATAAATAAATTTTGTTACATATTAAAATATATAAGACATTAAATATATAAAATTTCTCTTTTACAGGCCATTTGGTTATTTATTTTTTTGCTATAAGCTTTTGGCTGGTTTTCATTTGTTTTCCGTAAAATTTTGCGACAGAAATTATTTATAAATAAATAAATTTTATGTTTTGTTTTCCCTACTATTAACTGTTACAGAAGTGGAATTAGGTATTTTGATTTAATTGATTTGATTTTTATTCATCATAAGCATATTTATTGGTTATAAAGAAAATTCAACTGATTTCGATGTTAACCAATCAGATGAATTTATTAGCATTTCAATAACCAATCAGAGTTATAGAATTTTTATTTTTAAATAATTTTACTTAACTACTAAATACAGTACTGTACGTATTGTCGCAAAAGAAATAAAAATAAAAAAAAACACTAGCTCTATGCACCAATTTACATAAATTTTTACTTTTTCTATTATTGCTGTTTATCATTATTATTATTATTATTATTTATGAAAATAAATAGAAAATTTTCTGCAAAATTTAACAAAAGCCACGGTATGTAACGCGATGTCATTGCAATAAACATGACGCAATAAAAACAAAACAAAAAAAAAATAATGGAACTTTAGCTCCTACTGTTCACAAAAAAGTACAGAAATATTGCAGTTATGCAATGGAAAATTAAGTTTTACTTTCTGTTATTTATTATTATTTGTTTTTTCTGTTAGTAAACATAAATTTTGAATCATTTAGCATATTTTTATAACACATTTTTGCAATGTAGAAAAGTTTTTTTCTATTTTATTTATTTATTTGTTGACACAAGACAGAGGTTATTTATCATAAAAATGAATAAACTAGGAAAGGTTGCTACTGTAGCTGTTTTATTCCAATTTCATTTGTATGGGCGTTTTTTTTTTTGTGAATTTAAAAATTATTTTCCTTTTATTACGTGATAAAAAAAGGATTTTCTATCTATCAACAAAGAATAAAACAATTTTTAATCTTCTTTAACCCATTACAGTAGTCCGATTGTCGAAATTACAACAATGTTTTGGGGGTAGTTTGTGGGTTTTGCTATTTTAATTGTGCAAAATAATTCCACCTCACTTTTTTTGTTGGCTATTTTATTCCTATGGCACTTCTTCTAATATATTTATGAATGTGACACAGACATGTGTCCTTTATTGTTAAGAATTTTTATTAAGTTTTTTCTTTGTTTATGTGACTTAACTATAAACACACGCAATTACTTACGTGCTTATAACTGGTTATTACACGGTTAACAGACATTTCTTCATATTAATACGAGAAGCAGATGAGTCATATTTTTGTTATTATTATTATTTTTTTCATTAGATAAAGGATAATTTTTTATTATTATTATTATTTTTTTTTTGCCCTTTTCTTCTTCATTATTAATATTTTTTTTTGTTTTTATTAATAAAAGTAACATTGACGTGTATGAGATTTTTACTTGTGTTTTATGTTTATTATCAAAATCGTGTGTGTATGTGCCTTTGTAGATTTAAATGCGTTTCGTATGATGGGGATAATAATTGACAAGACAGTATAAGAGACAATAAGGCACCAGTCTATTTTTGATTTCTCTTGTTTTCCGTTTTTTTTTATTTACCTTCTGAAACATTATAATATTATTTATGATTAGACATGCGAGTCGAGTTTGACATATAGAATGGTAAAAAATGGACAATGGAAAATCTATTGATTCACTCAGTTGTATACGTTTTGTATGAAACCAGATAACAAAGAATAGGTAAAAAAAAGAAAGAAAGAATAAATAAATAAATTTATATTTCTAATAATATTGGTAGGCGGTGAGTTAACGAGTGATGTTTAAGGGATGGTTTAGGTGAAATTCTGTAGGTTAGAAAACAATTGTATTAAAAAAAAATCAATAAAGCCACTAAATTCGATCAGAATGATTCTAGTTTATATTGGTTATGTACTTACCATCTATTGGCAGTAACCAACCATCACCCACATTCTGCCCTCATTCTGTTTATGCCTGTATGTGCGGACTCTCAAAGTATCGGAAAAACATAAAAATAGTAAAATAAAACCACAAATATTTTATAAAATAAAATTGGCTGTATGAGTTTTGTTGTTCAGGGTTTTTTTTTTTTATTTTTCATAACGATTTTACTTTTATATTTTATTTCACAAAAAATTGTTTATTAGGCAAGGACTTGAAATATTTTCGTTTAAAAAAAAAAAAGATATGTCAATAAAATACGAAATAAATAAGAAGAAACAAAGAAAATACCGAAAATACTAAAATTCAGGAGAAAATAAAAGAAAATGAAAACAATTTAAAGCAAATAAAATTGAAAATTTTCCTTTTGATCCTATTCAAAGGATTAATTAAATTATTGTTGGAGTGTAGTAAAAGCAGAATCTATGTGTTTTTTGTCCTTATTTATTTTATTTTGTCATTTATTACATTTTAATTGGAAATTTTCTTATTTATTAACTTTTCGTCCTTATTTTTATTAAACTTTTATTTTCTGTATCATTTGAATCGTAAAAGAATAAATTGATTTTTAAATCTAAGAGATGGCGTTAGGGAGTTTTTAAGTTATGGATTTCCGGTTAGAAAAACTGAAGAAAGTTTAGTCTTGATTAAGTGAAATAAATTAAATAAACAGCTTAACACTACGAATGTAAAGTGTTTCAAGCATGATTCATAGCAAAAACTAAGTAAGTTTTGCAACAAAAAAAGAAAAAAAAATTGTTTTAATCAATAAAGCATAGAAAAAGTAGTTTAAAAAAAAAGAACAACTATTAAGCTTGTCTAATTTAAAAGAAAAAATAAAATTCTTTTATCAAAACTTAAGAAAAAGTTTAAGAAGCTTTTTTTATTGCTTCTGAACACAAGTCATTTAATTTAATCACTTAAGTCTTTATAAATTTTTTTTTATTGTTCTGCAAATCATTAAAAAAAGCTTTAAGTGTAGAATGAATATAGCTTTTTTTTAATGTATCTAATAACAGTGATAAGGTCAACATCAATGCTATTTTCATCAGTGCAATTATTATGCTTTTACAAAGAATAATCTATATACCATTTTTTTTTTGTATTCTGTATCCCCTTCTCTGGTTGTTTACAATCTAAAACTCATAACATATTTACAAAGTTACATTTTCTTTTTTGCATCTACTCTTCGTCTTTATTGCTGTATACTTTTTATAGAGTTTTTATTATTATTAATAATATTTTTTTTCTCTGTAACAACCGATCAAAACATGTAAAACTTTGTGTAATATTTTCTAATAAAAAAAAAATCGACAAAAACTTTTTCATGCACAGAAAAATATACATAAAAAAAATTATGCAATTTCGATTTGTTCATTTTGCATTCATGATTTTGACTTATATCCTTGCAAAAATTTATTTATTTCGTTTTATTTTAGAAACATATTATTTTTTTTTCTATTTTAATATATATTTGTGTAAAGATTTTAAGTGTTTTTCTGTGTTATTATGTATTTGAAGAAGTATAAATAGTAAAAGAGTAGAAAAAAATGTTATAAAATCACAAAGTACTTGAACTGAAATATTACTTTAGGCCAAAAATTGATTTTTTCATTTTTTCATTTCTGTTTAATAGAAGCTTTTTAAGTTAAAGTTCTGACAGAAAAGCAAAACATCACGTTCGTCTTGTATCTAACGCTTTACATAGAATTTAAAAAATAAAACCAAGTAGTTTTTAACTGGGTAATAGTAGCAATCTCTTGACTTGTTTAGAAAGCTTTTGGCAAGTAGCTATTAGACACTATAAAGTTTATTTTAGTTCTATTTTACCCCATTCACATATTCTTATTGGTTCTTCGTTAGATAATGAAAAGCACAAATACGTGCGTGCTTTTCTCGTTTAATAACTTTACGTGCTGTTTTGTGACTAGTTGTGTAACTGGGTGAGGTTAGTTTGATTATCTGTTTCACCTAGTTACCTATCAAAAATAAAAGAAAAAACACAATCAGTATTTTTTTACACGTGAAACACTAGCTGCTTTTCCCTTTACATAACATTTTTATTTGCTTTAATTTAATTTTATTTTATTGTCTTTTGATTAGTCGGATGGGTAATTGACGGTAGCTTTTTTTTTCATTTCTTCTTTTTTTAATTTCATTATAATTATTTAATAAAAATAAATTCGGTTTATTTTTTTATTTAATCTAAGATTTTCACTCAACCAATCAGTGTTTATTGCGTTGTAATAACGACATGCTATTAGCTAAGTGTGTATGGTTTTTTGCGTTTAAAATTCTTTAATTAAATTTCTCCGAAAACATTTTCTATTTATAATATATGAATTTATCGCTTTGAACATTATACAAAATTACACTTAAAACAGCCATTCGTCATATTAAATTCACATTAAGCTTTCGTTTGACATCGAAACACACACAGAGAATTAGAAATATTGATTTTCCTTTGTTCGAGGACAAATAATAAATGTTTTGTTAGTATTTTAGGTCGCAATAATGTTAATTTTATGTGAAAAATGGTAGTAAATAATTGAACTTAAAAATCAGGAAACAATTTCATCTTAAGTAAGCATTTATATAACGTTTTAACTGTACCAGTTTAGTCAGAAGAAATGAGAATACAAAGGATTCGACACGTGGAGTCGGCCATGTTGATAGTAAAAAATGTGTTTCTTTTGTTTTAGTTGTGTGTTAAAAGCAATTTACAATTATTATTATTAATATAATATAATAGAAAAGGCTGTTCTCGTACATTGTAATGTATTCGAAACATTAGGGCATTTATGCACGTACCGTATGGGTGACACAACATTAAACTACCAATGAGATTGTAGAAACTAACGAATAATTTTCTTATCAAATGAAGAAATTGACGATGGTAAAATAGGCAGAAAGCTATTAATAGATCCTTGTTTAATGGAACGAAATGGAAATTGTTAAAAGTAATAATAATAGTAAATGGACAAAAGGAAATAGAAACAGGAAGAATATTTAAAATAAAAAAAAGAAAGAAAGAAATGAAGAAAAAACCGCCCATTGTTTACTTTCTATGTAACTACACTAGTGCAAAGGCATATAAAATGTTTTCAGCTTTAAAGCTTTTCTGTACTTATTTTCATGTTTGTATTTTGTCCCTTTAAATGGTAACTCACCTCCGCCATCGTCTAGTTAGTTTGTTTGTTTGTTTTTGACTTACAAAAAAAAAAAGCGGAATTTTCCATTAGTTAAATTTAATTTAATTTAAAAACAAGAACAAAAAAAATTATTGTTTTATGTTTTTTGCTTTTCTACCTCTAATTTGTTGAAATTGATTTTTGTTGTTATTGTTGCTGTTGTTACCACCAGCCAAGTTATGACAGTAATAATTCATTTGACTTTGTATTCAACATAACGATTATTTTTTTTTATAAATTTTATTTCTTTGTTTATTATTTGCTTATGACAAAGAAAGGAAATACCAAACAACCTCACCCAATAACATCGTCAATGCCACCCAATTTTTATTATTATTATTAACAATTGTCTAATTTACATTTAAAACTGTTTGCCGCCCCCAAATACACTCCATACCAGATGGCTGCTGAGTAAATAACTATTCTGCATACAAATGTAAACACATGTGAGGTTAGCGCTTTATATCAGAACCAATTTTATTTTTATTCCTTTCCTTTCTTTGTTTCACAATAGAAAATAATGTTGATGACGCATAGTGGAAATTTCCCATTCTTAAGGGTTTTTCGTTTTATTATTATTATTATAATAATTTTTTTGCTTTTGCATGCTTTACATTTAACTACCCTTGTCTCATACTAAAAACATATAAAAAAAGAAACTTATTCTCATTAAATACATTTAAACAAATAATATAAATGCACAAACACATTTATGGAAATGTTATTTATGTTTAAAATAATAATAATAATAATGACTCCAACCCCAATGTATAATAACATTAAAATATGGCGCCTATTGGTATGCTTTTTTTTTTATTTTTATTCGTCATCGTCAGCTTGCCGTTTTTTATTTGTTATTCTTGGCCAGACTTTAAATCATTTTTACTTGGCTTGTATGTAGTGTGTTTATTTATTTAAAAAAAAAAACTATTCATTTGCAATTAATTAATTAATAATACTCAATCATTAATATGACCAATACTTTATCGTTCACATTATAATGTGATCGAAGTAAAGTTCGCCTTCATATTGCTTGGGTGTTTTTTAAGCTACAATTACCATGGTGAGAAATTAACATAAATATAAATCAATAAAAGCTTTTATTTTTTCATTTTTAATATCTTTTGCTAATAAAATTCGAAACCTTTTAAGGCTTAACAACAAAAATATAAAATAAAAATAGAGTGGCATTTTCGGGTTTCGTTTTAATTTATTATTATTATTTATTTCCGTTACTTAATTGAATGTCAAACGACGCGGTAAACAATAAAGAGAAGCAAGGTGGAAAGGATATATATATATTTTTTTTACTTTATTTATTCGCGTATTTTCTGCACCGTTGGGTTTTTTTTTTTTTTTTTTTGGCTGTTTTTGGTCTCAGTAAAAATGCACCCCAACCGTATCGTCAGTCAGATAAAACTCCAATAAACATTCGCTTTTCTTTTCATTTTTATTTCGTTATAATAATTTTCTGCTGCTTTTGCTGCTTTTTTTTCTTTTTGTTTCATTTAAAGCTGCTCATCTAGGATGTATAACTATGAAAAATTATTGCTGAAAAATATAATAAAAATAAATTCATTTTCTCACATTTTATGTCTACATTGCCAACCACCCTAGGGAATTTTACTTTTTTTTTTTTTTAATTAAAAATTTTTCACGTTATTCACGTTTTCACAAATGATGAAAAATCATCGAAAATTACTGAAATTCGGGTGATGGTTGATTGTTGAATACCTGAAGAATGTTTTATTGCATAAACATCCAACCGTCTTGAATAGAAAATTTTCGATTTTCAAAAAATAAAATCGTTAGAGTTTTTACTGATAATTTTCGTTTTATTTTCTCAAATAAATTCAACGTTTAATCTGTTAATTTGCATTTTTTGTTTACGTTTTCTTGGGGAGTTTGTTCTTGTTTAACGTTTTGTTTGCATTCAAAATAAGCTTTAAACCGTTTTCGCTGTAAAATGCACAATTTAATAATTTTAAAATTGTTTTTTTCTCGATTTTTATTCCCAAATAATAATAATAATAAAATTTTTTGGCAAATAATTTTTATTGAAAAAAATTAAGTATAGAAAAGGCGAATTCATTTACCTTAATAAAAGAACAAAAAATTGCTACTCAAATCAATAAATTAATAAAAATAAAATATATTTCTAACGACTTAATTTAATTTAATTTTTATTTATTCATTTTTATTTGTTATTTATTAGGGAAGCGAATTTTTTATTTTTATTTTATGCTGCTTTAGTGGTGAATTTTGTTGCCAATTTTTTATATTCACGATACACCCACCAATCATAATGTAGATAAAAATAAAATGAAATAAATTAAACCAATCATAAAACAGTGAAAATAAAGTACCAGAAATAAAGAAATTTGTATTTTTTATTACAAATTACCCTTCAAAAAATGTACACAAATTGAATTCACTTTGATAAGACACAAAGTAAATTGCAATAAAATTATTTTCCAGCGTAATGATAATCAAATTAATAAGCTTGTCTTTGTCTTGGAAGCGTCACCCTATTCACGTGGGTGAATTGTATGTATCCTGTAACACAAAACTCTTAATTTATCGAAAGGATTTAATAAATATTTTGAAAACATTAAAATTTCCAGACTATTTCGCAAATGATTTTATTTTTTTTCTAAAGTTTTGATGAATTATTGGGGTAAAGTGTACAAGTGGGTGAGAAAGACAACATTTTTTTTTTATTTTTATTACAAATTGATTAACTTGATAATCAGAAAAAGTCCTGAACTTTCCAAAAAAAAGCTAAACAAAAGTGAGCATAAAAATTTTCTTTATTTCACTTTATATTGTGTCCGCTTACTGCTTAAGTTTATTTTTGTTTTGTCATTTTCATAATCAATATCCCTTATCGTGCCATTTACTTTTATTATTTCACTTTAACGTTCCTTGGTTTATATTTATTTATATTTTGGTTATCGGGATGGTGATGGTGTTGAACCGATGAAGTTCACATTTGACAGCCAAAGTTAATCAAATCACATAAAAATGAAAAGACAGAGTAAAAATGTCCGTATGTGTTTCTTATGTCTAATTTTTATTACTATCTTTCATCGAATTGTTTTTTCTTCATTTCTTTTATTATTATTATTATTATTATATTTTGGCAGAGTCACCCTCACGCTTAGTAAATTTTTAAGCTGAGTAACAATCATATAACGAAGCGTTGAATATATATTCGTTACGCCTTGGTATATATATTTATGGTATAGCAAAGCACAATACGAGTTAATAATAACGATTCTCTTCACACATTTCTGTCGTTTTTCATCCATTTTTTTTTCTTTTTGCTTTCTTATTTATTTATAATCTTATTTAATGTAAATAAATGTATATAAAGTCAATATGTGTATTGTGCTATGATGTTGTGCTGGATAATGAATAAGTATGGAATGGTATTTTTTTTTACAGATTGTTGATAAAGAATAGTAACAGCCATACACACCCGACTAGTCAAAAAAAATTGAAGAATTGTCTTGAATATCAACCGTATAGCACCGTGTGCTATAGAGATTACATTACATATGAATCATTCTATTGAATAATATTAACGATGTTAACTGAATGAACAAAAAAGAAAAAACACTTTTTTAGAGCTTTTTTATGTCATTGTTGTTGCTTTGTATTATTACTAAACCACAAGGAGTTGAATAGAGTAATGTAAATTGTAGAAAGAACTCCTTAACCACTGTGACACCATAAGATTTTGAGGATTTTAACAATTTTTTTTTCCCCTAGTTGATAAAAAAAAAAGCAAACAAAGAAGCAAACCAAAAAAATAAAAGAAAAAGCCCCGCGACAGAAATAAGCTTTAAATGTGAAGTATTTTTGTCTCCACCTAGCAGCTCAATATCTTCTGGTTTCTTAACTTTTGATAAAAGAAAACAAAAAAACCACTCTTTGCTGGTTACTGCGTCATATATAAATTTATTTATTTTTTTTTCTATATATACCAGCTAATTGGGTGGAGTTAGGTGGTTATTTTCCTTTTTTATCCAGGCAAAAGGTGCACACAAAAAAACTTTAGAGATTTTTTATTTTTACTATCGTAAAGTAGTTTTTTAAAAAATTACCATTTTTGAGTGTAAATATAGTCGCGTCGCATTGAAATATTACAAAAGAAAAGAAGAAAAATCAATAAAAATTCTCTCGTTTGTTTTCGTTTGTGAGCAAACAATAGAAAAAAGCTCATAAAAATGTGTTTGTTTTCAACTTTTATTATTTTGTTAACACACAGTGGCTGTATTGAGAGCTTTCTTCTATTTTTTTCTGTAGTAAACACAGTGAGAAAGTTTAACGTTTTTTTAGTCGATATATAGTGGTTGCCAGCTGATAGTGGTGGATGTATATTGATGATGATGATGATGATGGTGAAGGCTTATGTGAAGGTTGTTTTTCCTCCCTACTTAGCTTTACAAATATGAAAATGGATGGTGATGTAGGTGCTTTATTTATTTGTTTTCATTTCGTTACGTTACGTTACGTTTCGTTAGTTTTGTTGATTTTTTTTTTATTTTGCGTTTAGTAGTTATACTTTGGCAGTAGTGATACAGTAGAGTGTGCCTTAGGTAACTGGCATAAGTTTCGTGGAAGTTTTTTACTTTTTGGGTTATGTTGCTATTGCGTGCTTTGAGCTTTTGGTGACACATCAAACCAGAGCAGAGAATGTAGAGAAAACAAAAAACAAGCATAAAATATTGTTTATGTCAAATTTTGGGGTTTTTTTTAAGGATTTTATTATTATTATTATTTTTGTTTAATAATTTGTTAGTCATAGTTGGAGGATTTCTATCGTATTTATTCATATTTACTTAAATTAATGATGAATAAATATATAAATAAATAATATTAAAAAAATCAATTTTAATGACGCACCGTTTGTGCTGAATTAATAAAATAAAAAAATTTGTTGCATTTATTGTGGGTGGTAAAAGCAGCAGCAATTGTTCAAATGTAAAGTACAAAGAGTTTTACTACACTTTGCTTGATTTTACGAGTAAATAATCACAAATTAGTAAATAAATGGAAATATTATTGATTTTAAAATAGTGTTTAGCTGACTAATTACAATTTTAATCAAAACAATTATACAAATTTTATAGAAATCAAATAAATTCTCTGAAGCTTTCTATAATAAGAACTGTTTTCTACGCGAAAAATTCTTATGAAATAAAATGACACGTGCCCTGTTTACAAGACGATCGTTAATTACAACGTGTGTGTTTATGCTATTTATATAAACGAATTATTTCAATATAAAATGCCTGTAAGAAAACTAATTAAATGTAAAAAGCAAAATAAAAGCAAAAACTTTACTGCAAAGCTTAAAAATCATCCATCAAAAATGTCAAAGTAGTAACACAATCGCGTCAAATTTTTATTAAAAAAGATAAATATAAAATAAAGGAATTAAACAGACAACAGCCGTTGCTACATTTAAACGCTTAGCACACTTAAACTATAAAATATATATTTCTCTTGTGTGTTTAATTAAAAAGTTTTTAACGGATAAATGTCACCATTTTGTTTCTTCTTTTGTTCGTTTTCTTAAGCTTAAATTGCTCTAAACGCTGAATAAATCGTTTTTATTTTGATGACATTGCGTTCTAATTTCATCTGAATTAAATAAATATATATGCTGGCGACATAATTCAAATGTATTTAATCAGATGAATATTTATGGTTTTATGCTTGAAATAATTTTCTTATTATCTGATATTAAATAACAGAGGCGTATCAGGCGTTTTTATATAGATGAATTCGTTACCATATATTGTAGTTTCTTGTTTCTAAACAAATTTCATATGATTGATGATTGATGATTGTGATATCAAAAAATCTCAACAAATGCTAGTTTTGAAAAAGAAAATAATAAATAAATAAAAATATTGTATTTAACGCCCCTTCAACTAACAGGGGATAATTTGATTAGTTTTTATATATTTGGTTCGTTGTGTTTGCTTTTATTGCTAGAGATAAAGTTTTTATTATTATTATTATTCGTTTGTTGTGTACAGCGAGCTTCTTCTCTTCGTTATTTGATTTAAAAATTAAGTAAAATTTTGATGGATTTTCTAGATAAAATAATATTTCATTTGGGAATTAAATCCAAACTGAATAGAAAATTATATAGGACGCAGACATAGTAAACTTCAATCAAACGAAAATAAATTCCATGCAATTTTAATAAGGTTTTTTTTTTTCAGTTTTAGTTTTGTTTCTGCTTTACCAGTAAGAACAGCTTTTGACTTAGTGATTGTCATTTAATGCGTTTCCATTATACAAACTGTACTAATGTTTTAATAATCAATGTAAAATTAACAGATTAGTAAGATTAAATCATTTAACGGAGAATATATGTATTTTTAAAATAAATTTCAGCTGTTTTTAGCTAATTTTTTATTCATTGCAATGCAGCTTAACAAAAGTTAATCCATAGTATTCGTGTGTCGGGTGGCATTTATTTTTATTTTTGTCTAACTAAATCATAGCGGAAAGCACAGTTGATAAAGTTTTAAAGCTTTAATTGAAATTTAAAAAAGAAAAAGCTTTTTTACCTGCTTTTTTTATAGTTTTTCCTCTTTTTTAAATCTCTGATTATCCTTTTCTAATTGGTTTTTATTTTTAAACATAAACTAAAGGTGTACACAGGTTTTACACTGAATATATATATGTTTATGTTAATGATGATAATACGTATGATAAAAAGGCGTAAATAATACATTTTATATTACATATAAAATAGCAATGTAATTACTTAGTTAATTACATTATCATATTTTAAAGGTATTTTATATATATTACCTGTATATTATTTAATTACACAGGAAATGCATATATTACCGGCATTTTTTATCGGTTTATATAATTTTATTCTTAATTAATTTTTAAGTAGAGAAACACACACAAAATAATACTTTCTGTAATGTTTATTTTCGATCAGAAACCATCTTATTTTACCTGAAAAAAATCCCAAGAAAAAGGGAAAAACAACTACAGACTATTTACCTTTTTTCCAGTTGTTGTTACTATTCTGTTTATCTGAATTTAAACAATTTTCTTTATGATATAGAAAAAAGAGCAAGTTTTCCACCTACACTCATTCTGCTTTTTTTTTGGTTTTTTCGTTTCTCTGCTATACATTTTATGTACCTTTTATTGTATTATTATTATTTTGTTACCTGTATATGGAAGAAAATATTATTAAAATTTATTTAAACATTTATAAAATAAAGAAAATAAATAGTAAAAATCATTACAAATAATATAATCATTTATTTTGTGGAACTTTTCCATTATTATTATTATTTTTATTAATAATAATATTTGTCTAAATCAGAACACCATAGATATATGGTGAAAATAAACGTAATTGATGTTTATGGACACATTGTATTATGATTGATGTTTTTTTTTTTTTGGCGAGTAGGTGTTATTTCCATTTATATGACCCATATATGACCCATTATTTATTTAATAAAAGGTGAATCGTATAATGTTTTTACTGTATTTTGTTGCGAAATGATTTTATAAAAGTTTTAATTAATATTTTACTACGTTATGGATTTGTTATTATTATTTTTATTGTTTTAACAGAAATATTTTTGAGATCTTGTTGTTTTAAGAATTGTAAAATTGTTTTAAAAGGTTATTTTTTGTAATGTTGTGAACAGAGTTTTACTCAATAAATCAAAGAATTGACACTCAGAAGTTATTACAAGTTATCACCCAGAGCATAGAACAGTGTAAATTTATTGTCCGAATTTATTTATTAAATAAAATTCTTGTTAAGTCACATCAGTTAATTAAATATATCATCTTATAACTCTGTTACTCCCTGTTTTTTTTTTTTTGTTATATAATCTTGATAATTACTGCGGTTTTAACCTTTCACAATATTGCTTACTCATTTAGCATTAGTTTTTCCACCTAATAATTATAGTCAAGTGTGATATAGTGTTTTAATTAATAAACCAGGTAATATACCACCACATTACCGTTATAAAAGTTACCGAAACTACAGCAAATAAATAATAATTTCATACATTTTGACGCAGTATTGAATTTTTTTTTTTTATTTGTAAGTCGAGATATTTTTGATTCGTTACGTTCTGTGGAAAATGTTTTTTATTTTTCATCTTTTGTCGTTGGCAAAGTAAAGCAAAGTTTTAACAAAGTAAATAAACTGTTAAAGGCAAAGTAGATGTAAATAGGAAAACTGATCGACCTAATTTCTTTCATTTTTGCTATGCTGCATTTATTTATTTATTTTTTTTTTAACCCTCTTTAGTTGCTGCAAGTAGCAATACAGAAATTTTGCTCTCCACTCTAAGTCAAGTACTGCTTTTAACCTAGTATTTAGCTGAAGGTTTAAAGTGTTTATTTCATATGCAGATAGGGGTAGTGGAAAAAAATGTATATATTAAATTACCTTCGTGGTGATTTTTCATTTTTGTTGCTTCGAAAACTCCAAAAAAATGCCATCGAAATATCCATTCGCTGTGTATCCTTGTGATGTCATCATTTAGAATGTTTTTAGCCTTTTTGACCTTTAAAATTCTTCGTGTTGCCTTATTTTTTTCTATTGCTGTAAAATCCACGAAGAACCTAATCGATAAAAGAAGGAAACACACACAGTCTTACATACCCTGAAAAAAATCCAAGCATCATAGAGGTTAAATTCTTGAAATAAAATATTTCTCTGCTGTATTAATACTTAAGTGACTCGTTTTCTTTTTTTCTTTGGGTGGACAATCGTCCTGCCAATATAGCAAAAGTTTTTCTCTTTCGTCTTCATCTGCAGATGATGAATTTTCTTTTATATTGTTTGTCTGTGTGTGTGTGGCTGCTTGACTTTTGGCAAGTTTTCAAAGTAGAAAATATATTTCAAAAAAAATATATATACAACTTTCCGCCTAGGTAGACAAAAAAAAAAATACCATCAAACTTTATTTTCCACAAAAAACGTGGTTTGATTTAAAACATAAAAATGCTTAGCACAGCACTGTACTGCTACCTTAGTCAACGCATTTTTCAATACGAAATACGTTGCAAAAAAAATGTAAAAGCAGAAGAAAACTAATAACAAATTCAAAACCATAGAAAAGCAGCAGCACAAAAAAAAATTGGAATAATTGTGGGCTTTTGGTGATGAGAAATAAAATAAAATGAAGAAAAAAAAAAGGTTAAAAAGCTGATTCTGCTGCCAACCAAACCACAAACGTGCTGTCATGCTGTGTGCATTAACCATTCACTTTGCTCTACTCTGGTAATCTGAAATGAAAATAGAAAAAATAATTCAAAAAAAAAATATTCATAAAATGTATTGAAAAATGTGAAAAGGCGAAAAAATGTTACAAGGATAAAACTTGTGCAAAAAAAAAAGAATTTATATGATTTCTCCCTTGAAATAATTTTTTACTTTTTATTTTTTTTCTGTTAATATTTTATGGATAATTAGTAGGAATTTTGAGGAATATTTTAAAATAATTACACTTTTTTGTTAGCGTGAATAACCGAATGAATGTTGTCTTTTAGGTTAAAAGGTTATTATTTAGGCTTAACTTGATTTTAGTTAAAATAATTGCGATTTTTTATTTTAATCCATCAATCAGGGTAATAATCAACGTTGATTACGTCTGTAGAAGTACTTTTAACATCCTTTTAAATATTCTTATTTAAGGATTTATAATCTGAAAACGAATAATACGGAAAATTATCAGCATTTGATTTTAAACTCTTCAAAATATTTGCATTCACCACATAAATAATGTGCAATAAATAGAGTAAAATAAATAAAATATACAAAAACTAGAAATTCATGTCATTAAATAGAAAAACTAAATAAAAACTTAATTAATCAGTACAACAAAAGGTAAATTAATGTAAATATCACTATTCAACATTATAAATTAATTAATTATTACAAATAATTTACTAAACATATATTTTTAATTAATTTAACTCGATAAAAGCATACAGAAATTATGTTAGTTTAGAACAATAACTGTGCTTTTATCAAGTTACATGAACGTTTTATGCTGCTTTTAAAAGTTCATCGTTAATTTTAATTTAATTTAATAATTGATTTAGAAAAAAAAATAATAATAATAATAAGGATTGTTAAAAGTTATCTTGGTTTTCAGTTTTTATGCTCCTCTTACTCAGTTTATGGTGGTTTTTCTATTTCTTAATTAAATAATTAATAGAATTATCGTAAAGCTTTTAGTGTTTTTTTTATTATTACTATTATTTATTCGTTTCTGCTTATTTAATTGTATTAATTATTATCAATAATATTAGTAATAATAATTATGTTGCTGGTGGCAAGGTTAGATTGTGTAGTTTTGTCTTGACGAGGTTATAATATTTTTGTTATAATATTTTCATAGTTATATCGTCTCGTGTTATACGCTGAATATTTCTAAAAAAATCAATATTTTAATAATTGGTTATTGCTGCTATCAAATATTTATTCTCATCAACTATATTATGTTTTATACTGTAATTTAATAATAATAATAATAAATGTGATTTTGTTAATATTCACCATAGTGAACGTCGTATCATTTTCTTTTGTATCGTTATAATAAAAAAGGGCAAACGTAAAACTCTTCTATTGAGCAATATATTTAATAATAATAATAATAATAATAATAATAATTTTGTCTATAATGGTAATTTCTCATACCTTCTAATAAAACTTTTCGTTCTTTCGAAATAAACAATATTTACGTACAAAATTAACGTTTAATAACAACAAAAATTGTAAGACATTATTGAAAAATTGCACAAAGTTCTTATCGAAAATACATTTTCTGATATAGAAATAATGATGGGAAGCATAAATAGGGGTTAATTTTTAATGTTTATAGTAGAATAGTTATAGAAAATCATAAGTACATAATTGAGTTATAGAATCAAAATGCTTTTACATAAATTTTTAATGTTTTTAGTGAAAATATAAAAAAAAAATATTTCTTATTTGAAAATATGTGTCTTTGCTAATGTCCTGGTAAAAATACAGGGTTCTAAGCATAGCTAATTTAAATAATTTTTACTGTAGAAAAATTAATAAATTTAAATGTAAAAACTTTGTAAAATTTCTTTTCGAAAACATAATTTATGATAAAAACTTTTTCATAAAAACTTTATTTATTTATTGATAAGTAATAATTTGACCTGATTCCTTACGATTATCTATATAGAAATTTCCCTTTTGAAGTAAAAAGTTTTCGAATTTTTCTAGTAAATTTATAGAAATATTTTTAACAGATAAAAACTCATCAAAGAGTTATTCTTTATGGTTTTCTTATTTCAAAACGAAATAGAAGTTTATTCATATTATATGTTATTAGGAAATGGATTTAATGTTTTTTTTCTTTTGTAAAAAGACAGTGGCTAAGCGACAGTCAAAACAGTATAAGAAATATTAAAAAAAAATAAGAACCCCAAAGGGTATCCTTTATTATTTTTTTGGTTTTGTTGTGTCTAAATAAATTTTCACATTTTAAATAATAAATTTTCATCATTTCTTAATTACGCAATAAAGTCCTTTCGTTTTTTTGGAATCATAATGAAAATTCCTTATAAATATCGTAGGAATAAATTATGCTTGGTTTGAGTATATGCTAGATACAAAATTTCCGTTCAAGCAATGCTGAGGAAAACAAAAAACACATTTTTCGGTTATTTACTCTTCGGAAATTATTTATTTTCTTTCCAATATATAATAAATAACAAGAAAAATGATCCAAAAAATTGAGTTTTATTGTCTTATATATTTTATTTTTTTTGCTTTATTTCTTAATAAAGAAAATAAAATAACAACAGTAGTAGCAGCAGCAGCAGCAGCAAAAAAGTCGTTGAAATTATATAAGAAACCAAAAAAAAAAATGATATTTTTGATATCAGTTTCGGTTTGTTAAATATTTTCTGGACGATAAATTATCGTAAATTTTTTTGTGTTTATTTATTTAAAAAAAAAAAAATAAAACGAATTTTGATGTGCTTCGAGCAAATAAATAAAAAAAATAAAGCTTAAGAAGCAAACAAAACGTTGGTACATATGTTACATCGTTTTCTTTTCTTTTCTTTTTTTAAATCTTTAATATCCAAGCAAAATCGCTTAAAGATGTGAGAAGTAGTTGAGACGAGAGCAAAAATACTGCCCTTATTTTTCTACAGTAGTAATCCGGTTTCGTGTATTGTAATTTAATGAGAATACCAGATGGTGATGGTGATAGTAGAATTGGTTCGTTGCCTCCTATTGGGTTAGCTGTTTAAGCTTTATTCCAAATTCTTTAAACAATGTTTAACCAGAAAAATACCTTCTTTCACAGTTTTTTACTTTTCTCTGTTTTTTCTTTTCTATTGTTTTGTCTTCGAAGTGAATTATCCTCTACAGCAACACCAACAATAACCAACCATTTGTTTAAAGTATTCAAGTAAAAAAAATATTTAGTTTTGTACAGAAAATAATATCAAAGAGTATGGGCTGTAGTGTTAGTCATAGTTGGATTATATATCCATGTAGTTTGGGGACATTTTTTTGGGGGTAAACGTCGAGTAAATGGTGCTGAATGGTAAAAGTAACAAACGTAATACAAAAATTGTGTGTGGTAGTAGTTGCCCGCTATTAATATTGTGTCGGTTTGAATTTAGTGAATTCTTTGTCTATGTTTATGTATCTACTTGCCTGTGCTTTATTGCCAACCATTTAATGTGTCTCGCCAGTACTATTTTCGTAACAAACTCTGCCACCGTCATCACCATAACTACCATTTTTTTGGTTTTGGTTCCAAGACGCATCTGTTTCTACTTGGTTTTTTTGTTGTTTTTGCAGTTAATCCAGCAATATGTCTGACTTTTTATATCTTTTAAATTATTTACGACCGTATTTAGTACGGTAATTATGCTTTGAAATATATAAATTTATTAATTGTTCTGTTTTCTTCTTTCTTTATTGCAGGTGTATCCAGGTCGTGATATTACAAATATTGTCGAATCGTCACATTATCAAAAAATTGGTGGTTGGTGTCGTCAGGGTGCTGTTAATGCAGCCAAATGCAAAGGTGCCCAACGTTGGATTAAACCATTCCGGTGTTTAGGTATTTTTATTGTTGAATTTATTATTTTTATTTAAATTAAATTTAATTCTTGTTTTTTTTTTTTTTGTTTTAAATTAGAAGGACCATTCCAATCAGACGCATTACTTGTGCCAGAAGGTTGTCTTTTCGATCATATTCATAATGCATCTCGTTGCTGGCCATTTGTCAGGTGGAATCAGACCGGCGCCAGTGCATGTCAAGAACGTGGAATGCAGATGCGCAGCTTTGCAATGTTACTACCATGCGGCATATCATTATTCTCTGGCGTTGAATTTGTCTGCTGTCCAAAACATTTTAAAGGTAAAAAAAAAATATCTATGTTAACCTTAATTAGCAATCGGGGAGTGATTTTAATCGGTTTAAGCATTTAGCAACAAAAGATTTTCTTTTAAATTTTAGATTTTACAAAAGTAATACTCTGGAGTATCCTCTGGAACACTTTTTTTTTAACTTCTGTCATTTAATAAATAATAATATTTAAATTGAATTTCATCCAAGAATCATTTTATCATTTTATTGCAGCAAAACTTACCATAAATTGTTTTGCAACAAAATTATAATTTTATTCAATATCTTTGTTTCAATTTTATTTTATTGTTTTCTGAATACAATTGAGAATTTTTAGTCATCCCATCCTGATTGTCTTTAGTTATCGTTTTGCTGCTGCTACTACATCTACTGTCTGGTTACTTGCTGCTGTTGTTGTTGAAAGTTTTCATTTATGAATATTTTTATTCAAAGAATTTCATTTAACCATTTGAATGGCATAAAAATGCTAAATAATATTGTTGCTGAAAGTTTTGGCAATCGCAAAAATGAAAAAACAAAATAAAGGAAAACAGAAAATCCTTTAACATGAATTGAAAATTTCCCAATAAAACTTTTATAACATTTTAATGGAATTTTCACCATCTCTGTATGTTCTTTTTATTTTTCTAAAGGAGGAATTTCACATTGGAAATTAATGTAATTAAACAAAAAATTTAGAGATAAACATAGATAATGATTATCCTTGTAATGTGGTTAAGGAATTTGGTAACGCTAGATCCTTGTTATTTTTATTTTTTGTATTTGGGGTTACAAAAAATTTTCTTCTATGTCCTTTTAATGTTTTTATTTTTGTTCTATTTTATTTTCTAGTTTTAGTTTGTAAAGCAATAAATCTTCTCATGGCATTTTTGGGAAAATTTTTGCAATTTATTTAATTATTTAGTCAAAATATAGAAACAACAAGAAATTCTAAAGTAATTGCTGTATTTTGAATTTAAATAATAAAATTAAAATAAAAAAACTCACCTGAAATTATGCTTTACACAAATTATTTATGCTGCTTGTGGTATTTGATGTGGAAAGAGTAAACGTAAGCATATTACCGAAGTTTAAACAAAAAAATTAATTCAATCACATTCAAATAAAGCAGTTCTTGGTTAACTGGTATACTGTGTTCTTAGTTCAGTTTGGTCACTTTGTTTTACTGCCGTAATCTCAGAAGAGTTATTAACTTTTTCGAGAAATTTCCATCATTTAGTTTCACTAAAATCACTTGTAAAATTCTCTGTTCTACTTAATAACTAAGCAATTTTATTGATTTTTCAGCATCTTTATGCTGTTCTAGAGTAAAAAGCGATTAAATATAATTCTGGCACAATTAATGGTAGACAGATAAAATAATTCTTAACTTATATCACCGGAAATAATCCCATATGGTATACACACACATATACACATTATATTTATTGATATAGTAAAAAGCAATTAAATTATTTTTTTATATTTAAAGAGCGATACAGAAACGGATAAACTATTAAAACGTTGCTTGCAATACGTGGTTGTCGTACAGTCGCTGTACATTCAGAAATAGAAAAAAAAAAAAACTGTCAATAATTATCACAACACGTACACCCGAAGAATAGACAATTTTTCTACTTTATTCAAAATTGAAATTATTTAATTACTTCTAGATAAAAATTGCAAATAAATAAACGAAGTGAAGAAGAAAAACAGTAGAAAATTATTTATTACGTGATTAACGTTTCTGAAATTCACATTAAGCATCCAATATATACTTTTTATTTGTTTTTTCTTATTTCTTTCGATTATTATTGATAAATCGATCAGTCGCAGAACAGCACTACTATACCATCATTACCACCAATAACTAACCAACCGATAACAACAGCTATATGATCAAAATCTAATTTGAAATTCGTCGTTATTTCGTTTCGTTTTAGTTTTTTCTACTTTTTTTTTCCATTTTTCGTATTATTATCATTTCAATAGAAGAAAATATATGAAAATATGTAAAAATAAATTGAATAAGAAAATAAGTGGAAACTGACGGCAGGAATATTGAATAAATGAAAATTCAGAAAAAATTCCAAAGTTTTATGTTTATTTTCTTCTTGTTGGTTTTTCTCGATATTTTCTCTCCGCTGTTTATTTCTTTCATCATTTCTACGTTTTTTTGTGTGTAAAAAAAGAAAATTATATTTTCTTTTTTGTAAATACGAAACTTTTGAAGTTTCTTTTGCTGCTGCTTTACGTAATAAAAGTTACCATTGATTATATGGAAATGTCAAAACGGAAAATAAATTTGATTGAAAATTCGACTATTTTCAATTAAAAGTTTGTTTTTTCTTTTGTGTTTTTGTTTCGACTACGAAGATGGTCTTTTGTTGTTTATTTTATTTGTGGAATTTGGTCAGCAAAGAACTATGTGTCATGTTACTTTGATCCTTAAATTTATCATCCTTAAAGCTAGGTTTATAGAAACTAATTAACGTGAAAAATATTCGTTAAATTACAGTGAACAGACTGTTTATGCCACAAAAACTTATCAGACATTCTAAATAACAGATCATTGACACAACTAGCATTTCTTATTAGCTATTAAATTAAATAAATTCACCGAAAAAAAAAATTACATTTTTATATTGGAAAAGGATTTTCCGTTGCAAAGTAATGCAAAAAAATTTTCTATTTTTATTCGTTTTTTTTTTTTAATAAGAAAACATAATGGATTTTTCGTATAGTTTTTTGAACCGTAAACTATATTATTATTATTATTATTATTAAAGGAAACGAAAAAAGGATTCATATTTGCAAATAACAACGCTTAAAAGTATATATTTTTTTGCTCCTTTTGCTACAAAAATACATTGACTTTTGCTACTCATGACTATGCTATCGTTTTTATTAAAAATTATATTACATATATATTTTCTGTATACAATCCTTGTTTTTTTTTTCCTTTCCTCTTCAAATATAAACAAGAATTTTATTTTTCATGAAATTAAATTGCGAAAAATTGCTGCAATTTTATAGAGAATAATAATAATAATAATAATATACAACGATATACTACACTGATGTGTTTTTTTTTTTTTGCATTTAAAAACGATTTTATTGTTTGTCTTCATCCTGAAGCATAAAAACTCCTAGAAATAATAGGATTTTCTTCTTTTTTTTTACGTTACTCTTGAAACTTTTTAATGGTTTATGCATTAGATAAGTGTAGTTACTTTAGGGAAATTTTCTTTTATTTTGACTTTATTACGAGTGAAAAAAAAAAGTGCAATAAACGCAACATGGAACACAATTTGTTGTTATTTTCTTTAATATAAAATAATTAAATTTATTTCAGATTTTTACTCTATAAAAGTAAATAAAGATACTTTTTTATAATACATTTTAAAGAAAAAAAAAATAAGCAACAATTTTAATGGTTTGTTAAATATATTCGTTTTTACGTTGATTCTGTACGTTCTTGGCAACCGAAATAGCTTTTAATGTATTTTTACTGTTTGGTTTATGAAAGTTTATTTTAATAAAAACTTATTATTTTGCAGTTCACTAGAGAGTTTTTATTATTGGTATTTTTTTTTTTTCGGTACTTTAGTTACAATAAGATGTAAATTAAAAAATTTATTAATAATTATTATTTATTATCATTATAATTAGCTACATTTACTGGGGTAATAAATATACTAAGTTTAAAAGTAAAGCAAAGTTGAAAAATTTATTGAAAGCTTTCTGAAACAGTGTCAAATTGGTTTCAGGCTATAAAATCAATTAAAAATTAGTTTAATTCAGGCAATGATGATTGTTCTGCAAAAGCAATGAAATACCATTCTGTATTCGGTTAAAGTCTTGAACAATTTTATAAGAAGAAAATCAATTTCCGAGACTTTGTTCAGCGAATTTGTGTTTTTTTTTGTGTTTTAATTGAATTTAAATTTAATTCCATCCTGATTGTTGGTCTTGCAAAGGAAGCATAAATGGAAAACTTTTCTCTCCATAAGTTTTATCATCTTTGCTGCCTATTATTTTTTATTTTTCTTCACAAAATTTTCGTCAATCAATCTTGTTGTCCATGTCACCAGCCCATCATATCCAATTCATCAGTTAATTTAAATTTCTTAGCAAAGATTGTCGTTCTGTCTTTGCGATACAATTTTCTAATTTAAATTTATATTTGCACGTTTTTTACATAGAAAAATCCAATTTGAATATTTAAATTATGGCAAAGTTTTTATTTTATTTTGTTAATTTTTGTTATTAATTATTTTTATTTTAATTGTTTTAGTTTATTGAAGTTACAACGTCATTCGAGACTTTACTGTCAAATATTAAAGCAAAGAAAATTGCCTAATTACGTAGAATAAAATCGGCTGTTTAAATGCGGAAAAATTTAAAGAAAAATAATTCATTTTATAGAAATAATCTGCAAAAGCTAGCAGACAACAGATGTAAACATCAGACTCGGCAATGAATTACAGAGAAGAACATAGAAAGTAATTAATTAAATTTTTGTCATCTAACATACCATTTGAACGTAATTTAATTCAACGTAAATAATCCAACTACAGCACTGACAATAATCATCATCGTATACATAACTATAATCCCTAAATTAACTCTAATTAAGGCATAATTACATTTTTTTTTAAACAAACACACAAAAAAATTGATTACCGGAAAATGTTATTAACTTTAATGGACTTTTGTTTGTTTATTTTTAACTCCTGTTCAAATTTACAACCTCTGACTATGGTTTATTTTATCATTATTTAAGCTAGCTTTGAAACATAGTAAAAATTACAAACCTAGCCACAGGCCAGGCATGATAAAATTAACAAACAAAAATCAACAATGCTTTTGGAAGGAAAAAACGAATGTTACGAAATAAAAATTTATTGTTTTTCGTTGCTTTTATTTAATCAACAACAACGACAAAAAGGAAAAAAGGGATGGATTAATCCTTTCTTTTGTATTTTGTCGTTTTTTTTTTTTTTTTTTGATAAATATAAACGAACAGTACGAGTCATTTATCATTACTTTGCAAAAAGGATTTTTCTGTTTCTTTTTTTTTGTTTTTGTCACACATTTATGCTGTTTTCCATTTATTTTTAGCGAAATTTCACGCGTTGGACAGTTGTTAAATTGATTAAACATTAATATTAATAAATTTCATTGTTATTTACTTAAATTTGTATCGTTTTTTTAATTTTAATTTATTTCGTGAGAAAGCGTTGTAAAAAAAAGAGGTCTGCAATGCCAGTCATGTCACCAAATAAATGTGTCGCTTTTATTACATAAAAAATACCAAATTGATCATAGCTAGAAGCATATAAATGGGTTTATATTAACAGGTATTCACCCAATAACAATTGTTCTTTACAGTATACTGAATATGATTATAATTTTAACCAAATAAATGCTAGAATAATAATAATTAATCATCGATATTTCAATTTTATTGACTGAAATAAACATACTTTAGTTGTGTTTTTCGTTTTTTGTATTTAAATACGCAATAATTTATTTATTTTATTGATTAAAACCGAATAAAAAATTATATAAATATAATTATAAACAAATGAATTATGTTCATTCAGTATTTTTTTGGTTGTTTAAATATTTGGTTTTTATCCAATTGAACGATAATATTATTGGCAATGGCACAGTGTGGGCCAGTAGGTGTACGTTTATTAATTTAAATAATTTATTAATTATGAAATAATATTTTTATTTTTTGTTCTTCTGCTATAATTAGATTTGAAGTGCTGAACGTTTATTTTGTATTTATATAGAAATTAGCTTTTTTATACGAGTTACAATCGTCATTATTATTGCTGTAATTTGATTTTAGCATTTATTTACTGATTAATGCAGCTTTATTTACAAGAAATTACCTGAAATATTAATACTTTCTAATGAAAATCATAATTTTTCATATTAAAATTATAGAATTCTAATTTATCATTAGGTAAATTCAAGAAAATTAATAAATTACAGCAGCAGTACTCAGTTAAATGATTCAATTTCTTCTAGCGACTAGAAAAAATATTCGTTAAAATTTACATAAACAACACATCAGGTTCACCACTTCTGCTTTTAATTACATTTTTAACATATTTTCTACTCAATATTTTTCATATTTAAATAAAATAAATATAAAAATAAATACAATTAATATTTATTTGATGTTAATTTCGTTATCGTTGTGGTTAAATTTTTTTCTGTTTTTAATTTTCATTACATAAAACGCCCATAATTAATTATTTTTATTCGATTTAAATTATCCAGTAATTAAATGATTTTTTTTTATTATTAATTATTATTTATTATTTTCTATTAATAATAAATAATAATATATAATAATAATTATTATTATTATTATTATATCGTTATTTTAGTATTACTCGTTCGGTAATTTTAACCCTAAATGGCAGATGGTTGATTTTCCCTTATGTTTTCTATATTTTCTTAATTATTAAGAAATTAGTAATGAAATTTTACGAAAAACTTTAAATAAAAAATAACTGCTTTAAGGGTGAAGAAATTTGTGAATATCTTATTGACAAAACACCCCGAATTATGTAATTTCTATTTTAAAGGAGAAAGAAAGTGAAACTTTCTAGTTAGTGGGGTGTGTTGTCCAATTTTTGTATTTATTTATCTTGTAAGAAGCTGGTTATTTAATTGGAAAATCAAATTATCATTTAGTTTCACAATAAAAGGGGCATTTAAGATAGGAAATTTAGTATTTTTATAAAAAAAAATTCTTAAATGCAGCAAATAAAAAATATTTCTAATGGTGAAATTTAGCTCTTTACGTATTTTTAATAATAAATTGTGTCAATTAAGTCGAAATCAGTACTTATAACTCTCAATAATTCGGTCTCTTTAATTCTTGAATCATCAATAATAAACAGGGTAATCCCCGTTTACTATTTTTTCACATGATATGTTCTCGCGTTGCTTAAACCTGGGCTTCAATGTTATTAAAATTTTAACAACACAACAAATCGGTTAGAATCTTTTCTTACTACCTTCTTTAAAGGTAAAACTAATAAACATCTAAGAACAACATTGCCTAATAACACAAAATATGGTACAAGAGATAATTTTCCCAATTAAAAGCACAAAACAACCGATAACCGCCAACAACAAAACAGATTCTATTAAAAAATTTACATTTTAATAATATTTTTTAATTATATTATTAATTAACTCTTGCAGACAGACAACATGTCAATGTCACTAATGAAAAACCTTTTTAAAATCTACAGACACATAGAGAGATACATAAAACACTTGAAATGATTCCATTATTATGCAATACATTTGCCAATTCTATTATCAACGAATTTACTAACAATTTTATTTAAATTAAATAAAATTTTAAAAAACAATATAATAGATAAACAATAATTAAATGTTTTTGTCACATTTTCAATGGAAAATACATGGTATATCGCCCGCCAACCAAGAAGGTGGAAGACAAAATTCACAACCACCCCCATTTCATTATAAAAAGAAACTTTTATTTTATTTTCTATAAAACAAATACTAAATACAATTGTTTATTATGGATCTATTTCACTATTTATCAGTAATTTATCAGAAAAATAATTGTTATTAAAGGGATGAAGTTGATGAGACAGGAGAAAACATTAATACTATTCGCGAGTAATTTCAATTTTTAATTTAATTGTTATCACTCATAAGTGCTTTTGACATGTTTTTATTTAATTATTTTTATTTTTTGTATTTGTATTGATTTATTTTGTTATAATTTCATTTAAATAAAATATTATTGTGCAGGTCTGGTAAACCTTTTAGTAAAAGTGATGAAAATTCGTCAGTGTTAAAGTTTGTTCGTTAACGAATTAAGAAATATTTTACAGAACACTCTAATCCGCTAGTTAAATGATCGTTTTTGGTCTTAGCATACTCTTAGATCTTTATTAACATAAAAAGCATGAAAAATACAATATGTTTGACCTCCCAGCTATACTAAATTATTCACCATTTCAAAAGTTAATTGTTTTAAAGCGCTTTTTTTTATTTAACTCTAAATCAATCAACAAAACTATTTTAATTTCCTATCAAAGTCAAACATTAATTAAATCATAAATATGTCTAAATTAAAAAAATAAAACCAATTCATTGTCCACCCACTTGAATAAATAATAATAATAATAATAAAGTAAACAGGCAAAAATAAAACTACGCATAATTAACGCTGGCGAAAAACACCACCACCACCACCACCATCACCATTTAACCAAATGCAAATAATTGTTGTTTTTAATTTCGTTGTTTATTTTAATTAATTAATAAATTAATTAATTTTTATTTTTGGTAATAAAAATTCTTCAAGTGACATAAATATGTAAAAGCAACATATTATTATTTTTAAAAATTTTATTAATAACAATTGTTAATGTTTTGTTGCGAATTATTATCAATGAATAAATAAATCCACTTTGAAAAGAGCTATTATTATTATTTTTATATTTTGCAATAACAGAAGCTACAGCACCAATAAACTTTTGTTGCTTTAATAGTGCTTAATGACACTTAAAACTAGATAAACAAATAAATAATTTTAAATAACAATAAAAGAATAAAATCACTGTCATTTGCACTCGATGAACACAATTTATTTATACCAAGAAAAAAAATACAATACTTGTTCTAGTTTTGATTTGCTAAAATTCTGCCTGCAAACACTATTTTATTGCAAATTGATTTCTGTTTGATCCTTATTTTTAACTGTTTATGATTGATAATCAACATTGATTGATTATATCGTTTTTTTAAGCAAATTTCAAGTACTCAATACTCAAATCACTTAATAAAATTATTATTATCGGTGGTTGAATTTCGCTAATCTAAGTTTTAAGTTTCTTTAATTGTTCGTTGTTAAAACTTTTGGTTTCAAGTGAATTTACTAATTTTACAGATTGATGTCAAGAAAATCCATTATTACTATTTAACAATGTATAAAAGTTAATTATTTATTTATTAACAATTAAAATAGAAGAAATAGTGTCGAGTGTGACGTGCAGAAAAAGTTTTAAAGTTTATTAGTAATATTTGTAATCTTTTGTTATAAGAATTTTAACTGATTTTGTATGCTTTTAGTTCTTTTGTGTATATTTGGACAAGTAGTTGAAGTGAAAAACTACATCCACGATGTAACAGATAAGCTTTAAGACTTTATTTTAAGGTTCTACATACAAAACAGCAAATATTCGTTTGCTTAATTCATAGGAAATATCAATAAAATCGTACAACAAGGTTGTTTTTAAATTTAAATAATTAGTTTTTTTCGTTGTAAAAATGAATAAAAATTAGTTAATAATTTAGTAAATTATCCTTATCCATTCTATTGAATATAAATTTGTATAATTTTCGAGTATATTTCGTTGGTAGAACATGATCAAAATAATATTCCAAAATAAAACTAATATTAAGCGCATAATTCGACATATATTGATGGTGTTTTACCATGCAGAATGGGTTTAAATTGTTTATTTGCTTTCGTTACGTTATAATACATTAAAACAACGAAAAACAGAAATTTTTTTCCATATTCGTTGTTCACATTGATACGATTGACTTAACATTAACACCCATAATGTTATTTTTAAATTACTCTGACCATTTGCCAGAGTTATACGTATATATGTATCAGGATTAAATATTTTTATGAGTAACAAAAACGAACAAAATAAAACTAATCAATTTCAGTTAGGAAAATGTATATTTTCGTTGTAATAAATTTTACCTTTAATCGATGTTGCTACGTTATTTGTACGTCATAGACAATGATTCGCTGTTACACTGTATATTTCCACCTGTTAATTTTGGGTGTAACAGCTATCAATGCAGCTATATTACATATTGTTTTTAATATAATATTTATCTGAAATTTACTAAACTGCTGAACACACAACAACAGTGAAAAAAAAAGCATTTTTGTTGAGAAAAGTATTTTATTTTTATCTAAGTAAAGGACTTTGTATTTTTCTTTGCTGAAAATCATGGCACTAATTGATTTTAACTTTATTTTTAGTTAGACGAAAACAATGTAAAGTAATAAAATTGTATTTTTTCATTATAAAAATGAATTAAACAATCATAAATCCAGGCAAAATAATTCTATTAAAAGCGAAAAAAGTATGCAGCAATGGCTATGAGATTTTTATGTAATAAAGTTATACACGGTTTAGGTGTAAAATCGTTATCATAACTCATCGACAATACAGTTTTTTTTCCTTTATACGATAATACATAACTCTTTATTTTTCTGTGTTAACATAAAATACATAAAATCGACAGTAAAACAGACTTTACTTAACTTTTAAATTTCTAATTAACAAAATGAAAAATTCCCTGTATTTTCTCTAGGTTTGTGCTCACGCTAAAAACATTTTTATTTGCATTTAATTGTAATTAAAAAATACGAATAATTATTACAAGTCATTAAACTTTATTCTTTCGCTTTTTAATGTATTAATCTGACTTATTTAATTAAAAAATATATTTATATTTTTTTCTTTATTTATTAAACTTGGTAGCTGTAAAACTATTAAAGAGAAACAGTTAAAACAGCACTTATCTAGGCAATAACCTTGTTGCTCGCCTTAATTATAGCTTTAAACAAAGTTTTCTATTTTTTAAAGAAGTTTTTCTGTTTGTTTATTTGTCGCTCTTTAAAATAATTAATGAATTTAAACAAAATATAATATAAATAACCGTAAAGAATTAGAAGAAAAAAACGAAACATTTATAAAACTCTCACCTGTCCGTAATTGACGCAATTCCTTGTTTGTTTCATTAAAAGTTTCGTTTTTTCGATCATTGTCATTGCTCTTGGCAAGTGTTTCGCAGTACAACCTTAAAAGGAAGCAAAATACATATACCGTATATATTTTTTTGCATTTAAATAATTCATTTTTATTGCTCTGCACGTTTTTTACATGTTTTTTTTTTAATAAATTAATTTAAATTTCGATTAAATAATAATAATAAAATTATTAATTTATTTATTAATTGTTAATTAATTAATTATTTAATAAATAAATAAAAATTTGTCAATTATTTGTCACATAATTAATTATTATATCGTTTTTCAGTCTTTTGTGGCAAAAACATATAAAAAAAATATTTTCAATTAATTTATTGAACTTTTTATTGTTATTTTGTTAAGTTTTTCCCTGATTTTATCGCTTTTTTTAAACTAAAATTCTTCTTCTTCTGCTTTGTTGTTTGTTTTAAGGGAAAAAGTTTTTCTTTTCTTTTTTTTTTATGTAACTCGTTGTGTCGTCTGTACGAATTTTCCCAAAAGAAAAAACAATTTATTTCATTGAATCAAAGTTTTACAATCGTTTAACATTATTTATGCTTCCCTTAATTTTAAATTTCTATTTTTATAATGTTAAAAAAGAAAAAAAATAAAGAAAACAAGAAATAAGGCGACATCGAAGAAGAGAAAGGAAGAAAAATATCCCTTCGTTGGTTGTACTTGATCGTTGGCTACGCTTAAAAGAATTTAAATCAATTAAATCTAATTTTATTATTTAAGTTTTTCTTCTTTTATTATTATTATTATTTATATTTTATTAATAAAATGATATATTTTTATTTCATTTTTATTGTACGAAACGAGAGTCTTTAACTTTGCTTAACAATTGGTGGACTTTAAGCAAAAAAAATAAAAAGTTTACTTTCTTCGCTAAAAATAAATGTTTTTTTGTCATAATTTTTCATAAAATCACAATTTAATTTTCCTCTTAATATTTATATTTTAATAATACCCTAGCGTTTCTCGGGTTTTTCTTTTCTTCTTCTATAAATTTTCCTTTATTTTGTTACTTTACGACTTTGTGAATAATTTAATAATACAGCGAATGATACATAATTGAATTGTAAAGAAAGTTACTTATCTAGAAATAATTATTATTAAGTTATAATTCTTTATTTTTTTTATTTATTAATAAAGGAAGAATAAGTGTTTAACAGGCAACCAACAAAGAACACATACTGTGCCACGACAAATATCATTCAGTTTAGTTTTCTATTTTATCTTTTAATACAAAAAATTCCTCTAATTTCAGCTAAAAACAAGCGTTAATCTGTTTTGTCTGTTCAAAGTTATTCCTCAACACAAAACAGCGTACACCATGGTCGCCAAATATTCAAGAAATCAATTGATTATCATAAAAATAGTTAAAAACATCAAAGTGTGAGATTTAATAATAATAAATGAAAAAAAAAAATGATCAAACAAAATTATTTATAAAAACACAAAGAAAAATAGACAAAGCGGCGGATATTGTGTGTGGCAAACAAAAATTTGCATTTTTTGTTTTTGTTCGTTGTCCCCATTAAGCACAGTAAACAGCAGAAATTGGCAGGAAAAGCAAAAGATACCCCAAATACAAAACAAAACAGAAAAAAGAAAAGAAAGACAAATTGTTATATAACAATGTAAAAGAAGTAATATGTGACGGTTCGAACGGGTTAGATCTTTAAATCAAATAATAACAATGAGCAAAAGCACCCAGAAAAAGGTCGAAATGGAATCTTTTCTTTTTTATTTTGGTTTCCTTAAATCCATTTTAATCGCGTTGAGAATAGATAGTCAAATGTCAAAATGGTAGAAATGAAAAATTGATTTGTTTATATCTTTGCGTCCAATTTTCTTTAAAAATAAAGAAAATCAAAAGAGGAAAATGTCAATTGAATCGCAAAAGTTCTGTAATTAATTATTTATTTAACTGGAAAACACTATCCGGTTGTTGTGTAAAAGGAAAATCATCAAACTTTATATTAGTTAAACTTTTCACTCTGGTTTAATCATAATAAAAACCAACAAAGAAGCTAAATAAACGTTAAAAAAAAAATAAAATTCTTTCTTTATTTAATGGAAACTAATTAGCAATTTGACCAAGTTTTGGTCATTTCGTAAAAGGGTTATTAGAAAAGTTTTTTTCTTTCTTTATATTTCATTTTAATTAAAAACATAGAAAATGTCAACCAATCAATCAGTGTAAGTAGCAATGTATTTCATTACTACTTTTGGTAATTTGATAAGATTTATTAGTTATTTTTAGGTAAACAAATTTACACGTCCAGATGGTACATTAACAAGAAAACGGTTACCTGAAGCTACAATTACTAGAAATTAGCTATAAAACTAATATTTTTTTTTTCTATTTTGTTTAATTTATTTCTAGATAAAAATATAACAACATCACTCAATTAGAAAATCTGTAATAGGATCTATTTCTGTCTTGAACATTATCGATAATCAGTGAAAATGTGCATCCAATTACGATGCATCAATTAAATATCCAATATATAAATATAATTAATTGTTTCTACGTAAATTATTTAATAATACTCATTTAAAATTTAATGCAAATACTAATTAGAAATTTAATTAAAAAGGCTTTATGTAAAATAATTCAATTGAAAATGAATTTAAATAAAACATTAATTAGGAAAATTGTATGAAATTTTTAAATTTAAAATTATTCTAATAGATGGCAGCAATGATAGCATTGTTGACAAAGATTAAGAATATTTTTGATTTTCCTTGTTAAAAAAAATTAAATAACGAGCAAAAATGCTAAATTAATGAATTATTTAATAGAATTTCACCTGTGTTACAACAATATTTTGTCGTTATTCTGTCATACACCGTCATTTATAAATAAGAATTGTTTTTTCTCTCGTAATTTATTCAATACGAATAGAAACTATACGTTTACCGCATGTTTATTTTCTCGGAAAAAATTTTTACAATAACTAAAACATATTGTTAATCGAACAATAAAACCATCAACCAACACCCACTAGTACACCTAGTCGTCTGTTTTCATTTCCAATATTATAATTTCACTGTTTGATATATTATTGAATTAAAATATACATAAATTGTTGGCTTATACTATACTTATGGGTGCCACCCACTGATATTGCATATTCACATCAGGATAATATATTTTATTTTTATTTAAAATAGAAAAGAAAGAAAAAATACCAATTTTTTTATTAACAGTGGTATCTCGAATGTATTGACAGTATGAAATCTAGTCCATTATTAATGCTGCGAAAATAATTATCATATGCTAGTGATAAAAAATTACTTGTGATAATGTAAAAGAGAGTTAAGTCTATATTATGCATGACTTTCAATCACAATTGAGCATAAAACGATTCTAATACTAAAGCCCAGCATAATGAAAATCAACACTTCAGCGTTAGATAACTGAAAGATGTGACGTTCGCAGTAGATTAATAAAAAATTCAAAAAAACGTTATCAATATGCAAATTTTTTTTTTATTAGATTAAATATTTCATCATTATTGTGTCTGTTACTCGTCTTCAATTTATAACAAAAAAAAAGTTTTTGTATGCAAAATAAAGGTAAAAATAAAATACGAGAAGATTAGATGTGAAAGCGAATAAATATTGAATAGAAAATGATTATTTGGTAAAATCAATGACATTTTGGGTGTTGGTTGAGGATTTCGATTAGTAAATTCCTTGTTTTGTCATTCATTGTGTCAATGCAAACGAAATGATATGCAAAAAAATAAATAAATAGATAGCATTGTTATTGTTACCAGAAGATTATTACACGTTCCTTACCTTAGCTTAAGTAACCTGCGATGCAAACAATAACATTTTATGTAGGAAAAGACGTAAAAGGGAGAAAAATTAATAATAATAACAGTATTCCTTATTTTCTGTGGTTAAATACGCGAAAGAAGTTTTTAAATAAATAAAATGTGTAACGAAACGACAGATAAGGACTTTATTGTGTTCAAAGTTTATAACCCCACCAAGGAAAATGTCTCAGTAAATTGTATCGCGATAAGATAATCAAAAAAAAAAAATAGAAAAAGGGCAAAAAAGACGATGGAACAGGTCATCATCATCAGTGACAGTCGTTTAGTTTTCTTCTCTTTTTTTATGATTTCTCTAATATTATACCCTGTAACGCAGGAAAGTTATGGACTTTTATTTATTTATTACATAACGCATAACGAACTTTATATATATATTTTTTTTTTTTCGTTCTTGATGTAATAGCATCGAGATTAAACTAATAAAAGAAAACGTTTACCATTGCCATTGACATCTATTGAAGTAGATAACTGGTATTTTTTTTTTTTGTATTGGATTTTATAGAGTGATTTAAGTGAAAATGTTGTTTATCTGTAGGTAATTTCCTTATGTAAAACCACATTCGACCTTAAATAACAGAAAAACTGTAAAGAATAAAAAGAAAATCTGATAAGAATGCCATCTCTTGATGCATATTATTAACTATAATTTTTCCAAAAGATAAAATTTCCATTGCGTGTAAATTTTAGATAAAGTTTTTATTTTTAATTAAAAATAATTATAAAATTTTAATGAATAATATTTTCTTCTATTTATTATTTATAAAAATATAATATTTGTAAAAAGTAATTAAAAAACTGTTTTAAACCAAAATTAAATACTTTATTTATTTAAAGTAAAAACGAGTAGAAAATGAATTAATTACAATTAATCTAACTTAATTTACATATTAATTTTTTACATTGGTTAATTATAAACCTTAAAATGTGACATTAACAATATAATTATGTGACAGTTTTATTATGTGGTTTCATTACAAATACAATATCCAAAAATATGTTAGAAATAGAAATCATTAGTCAATGTGACATAGAAGAAATGTTTAAATAAATTATTATTTCTAATAAATAAGGTAATATGAGACAAGATATTTTCGTTATAAATTTTATTTCGTTTATAAAACAAATTGTGCCTTTGAATGACTGATAAATGTTTCGCAGAGAAATGATATTTAAAAGGGTTTTCTACATACATATATAACCCCTCTATACATATAACAATAAATAAATACTCTAACTGCTGTTATTATTATTATTATTTAGTTTTATTATCAAACAATCTGTTATTTCACTTTAAAATCGTATAATGATAGTAATAACGAATTTTATTCTTCACCCATCGGATATTTATCGTCGCAAAATTACCATTATTAAATGGGGTCTAAGTAGAAAAAATAATAAATAACACTGATAATATTTGGCGAGGGTACAAAAATCATCCACTAATGATAAATTAATTGATTAGAAATAGTATCATCATTTTGAGTGGTTTCTTTCAATTTTAATTTCCTTGAATTCTGTGACAAAGAAAAAGAAAAACTTTATTTCTATTCAAAAAATGAAAAGAAAAGAAAATTTATTAAAGAAAAAAAGCATTTATTGATTGGCAATTAGTGACTAGTCTGAATGAATCGTCGTCAGGATTAATATTTTATTGCGGTGGGACGAATGCTTTAAACGAAAATAAATTTAAATGAAGCAAAAAAAAGACAAAAAAAAAATCGAATTTTATGTTCGTTTTTATGATTTTTATGCTTTTAATCTTGGCGCCGACGAAATTTCCTTTTTATTTGTTTTCTCATTGCTTCTGGCTTATTTCTTGTGTGTGCTGTTTTTTTTTTTTGGGTGATAAAAAATTCAATGAAAAACAATTTTGATATTCTTGCTATCCAAGTAAGTTAATAAAAATAAAATGAAATGAATAAAAAATAATAATAATAATAATGTTAAAATGCAATGCAGCTATAATAAAAACGTATATAAGCGATATGTTTTCATTTTAGAAATTGTCATTTGCAGAGATTTAAAGCGAATAAATAAATATTAGAAGGCAAAAATATAAAGAATGAGAAATTTGTCTGCATTTAAACTAAAGATATATCAGTTTGACTGTTTTCTGTGTTATTTTACTCTGATTGTAAACAATTTTCTTGATTATATCTTTGTTTGCTTTATTGCCGTTTGATTGCTCAAAAAATTAATTTATTATGCGGAAAAATAAAAACATTTTTATAAAAGTAAAAATCTTTGCTAATTAAATAAATACTTTGTCGTAGCGAAAACTTAAACCAAAATAATTTCCCTGTATTTTTTTTAAAATTAATTTTAATTTTTTTTTGTCGTTTATTATTTCAGATGCAATGAAAGTTAAGAAGACAGATTTACCAGTTTTACCACCAGAAACAGATATATTATTCTTACCAGCATTAGACGATGATGAGGATACTGAGGACGAGGACAATGATGATGATGACGAAGATATGATGGCTGATGAAGGTGTTGATACTGACGATGATGATTATGACTCTGATGAGGATGCTGATATTGATCGTAGTGAAAATGGTATAGGATCATCTGGATCTGCATCCTCGCCAGATGGTGGTGCAGCCGCAGCAGCTGCCAGTGATGACTTGAACGATAACTGGGAGAATTTAAGCACCCCACAATCAAATAGTAAAATTATAAACAGTTTAATGAAAGAGGTTTGTTGCTTATTATTTTTGATTGTTTTTTTGTTCGAAATTCACATAGTTATTCCCATTACAGGTGTCATCAACATCGATGCCCAGCACTACACAACGTCAAACTGAAGCATCAACATCGTCGACCGCTGTTCCAACCGTTGATCCTTATTTTACACACTTTGACCCACGTTTGGAACACCAAAGCTACAAGGTGAGCACGGTAATAGCGCCCTTCTGGCAAATAATTTAACGTTCAATTTTTATTTAATTTTAAATCCACCCCCCAAACATTTCTTGCCGTTTTCTTGGTTTCATTTATTTTTTCACAAAGGAGGCACAACAACGTCTTGAGGAGGCACACCGTGAGAAAGTGACACGTGTAATGAAAGATTGGTCTGATTTGGAGGAGAAATATCAAGATATGCGTTTGACTGATCCAAAGGCAGCACAAAGCTTTAAACAACGTATGACAGCCCGTTTCCAGGTAATAACCTAGCATGAGATTTTTTGATTTATAAATGTTTTTTTTTTTTTTGATATACATATATATATATATATAAGAAATATGAAGATGCCAGCATGAAATTATGTATCCGAAATATTTTTTCTTTGTTTTTTTATACATATTTTCGTTTTTTTTTTTTTTTTTTTTTTTTTCGTTTTCGTTTTTTGTGTCTCAAATTCATCAAAATTCATTAAAAAATAAAACCTCCAACCCAATAAAATTATACAAAAAAAAAATCATTGAATTGAATTGAATTGAATGTTCCCGTTCGTTAATATCAAAAAAAAAAATCCATTATGTTGCGTTGTTTTTTGGCTCTCTGTCTTTCTCTCTTTGTCTGTGTGATCGTAACGTATGTGTAACAAATTCAGACTTCTGTACAGACACTTGAAGAGGAGGGCAATGCAGAAAAACATCAATTGGCCGCCATGCACCAGCAACGTGTCCTCGCACACATTAACCAACGGAAACGTGAGGCAATGACATGCTATACACAGGCATTGACTGAGCAACCACCAAACGTAAGTTTTAATCGTAGGCGCCTTAAGTGGGATTAATTACTGAAAAACTTTTATCTATTTTAGGCACATCGCGTTGAGAAATGCTTACAGAAATTATTGCGTGCATTGCATAAAGATCGTGCTCATGCATTGGCCCATTACCGTCACCTATTAAACTCAGGTGGATCCGGTGGATTAGAAGCAGCTGCATCGGAACGTCCACGTACATTAGAACGTTTAATTGATATTGATCGTGCTGTGAACCAATCAATGGCCATGTTAAAACGTTATCCAGAATTATCATCGAAGATCTCTCAGCTTATGGACGATTATATTCAGGCTCTTCGTTCCAAGGACGAGACACCTGGCTCGATGTTGGCAATGACCGAAGATGCCGAAGCAGCAATTTTGGATAAATATCGTGTTGAGGTCGAACGGAAAATCAATGAGAAGGAACGTCAACGATTAGCTGAGAAGCAACGTAAAGAATTACGAACCCAAGAACGTGAGAAGCTACGTGAGGAGAAATTACGTATGGAGGCTAAAAAAATAGATACTGTTGTTAAGCAACAGCAGCAATCGCAGCAACAACAGCAGCAGCAAACACAAAAGGACAAAGATTTACCAAAAGTAACTGAACCGCAACAACCACAACCAACAGAACAACAAGAGCAACAAACAAAGGATGATCTCAAGGAACAAACTGAGGATACCTTAGCTGCTGTTTCTGCATCTGCTCAGTAAGATTTGTTTATATTTCTACCCCGAGTATTTATAATTAATTTTGTTGTAATTTTTCTTTAGACCAACACCGACAGCATTACCGACCGTTGATGACGCCGCTGTGCAACGTGCAGTTGAAGAAGTCGCAGCCGCTGTTGCTCATCAAGAAACTGAGCCCAGAGTACAGCATGTCATGGCACATGATTTAGGTCATGGCGAAGCCGTAAGTCTTTGATTCTGCCAATGCTTGCTTTTAATTTTAATTCATTTTTTTTTCTGTTTTGCTTTTAATTAAAAATCAGGGCTATTCGGTGCGTCGCGATGTCTACAGTACAGCTGGACATGAAGGCCGCAACGTTTACTTCACATTAGCATTTGCTGGCATTGCACTAATGGCAGCTGTTTTTGTTGGTGTTGCTGTAGCTAAATGGCGAGCAGCACGTTCACCACATGCTCAAGGATTTGTCGAAGTAGATCAGGTATCTCCTTTTAATTAGTTTCTTTATAATTAAGATAATTATTATTCGTTTATTCTTGATAAAATTTAGACTGTTGGCGCACCAGTTACACCAGAAGAACGACATGTCGCTAATATGCAAATAAATGGCTACGAAAATCCAACATATAAATATTTCGAAGTTAAAGAGTAAAGTTAATTAAATTAATTAAAAAAACAAAGAACAGCAAGCTTAATAATTAACAACAGAAAATCAATTAAGAACGAAGAAAATGGAAAAAAAACAAACAATTTTTTGGAAAACAACTAGCAGCTTGTTTTTTATAGTATAAAGTAAATAAAAAATTAATTAATTAATTTCAATAAAATCAACAGAAAATAATAATTAAGAAGAAAAGGAATAAAAAAAATTACAAATACATAAATTAAACACCCTGTGTCCCCCCCATATTAGATGTGAAAAGTTTTTTTTTTCTTTTCGCATTTTTCTTTTGTAATTAGAATATGTTTTCTTATAACCTTAGTAAAAATTTAATTAACAAAAATACACATAATGAGAATGATAAAAAAAAAGAAAAACAAAGATTAAATTTTAATTTAATTAATTTTCTAAATAAGAAAAAAAAAGAAAAGAAAAATCTCAACAAAAACTTAATTTATATAAAAAATTTAAATAATTAAAGCGTGCGCGTGAGGGTGGAGCTTATCAAATAAATTTAATAAAAACAAATTATTTTAATAATTAATTAATTAATTAATCAGATTTGTAATAATAATAATAAAAAACAATAATAAATTATTATTCTTAATTAATGAATGAATTTTATCTATTTTGTATTTCAATTTTCAATCATTTATTTTAATTTAATTAATTTATTAATTAATTAACATAATTAAATTTTAATTAATTAATTAATTAATATATGAAAAGACACAAAAAATAAAATTTAATTCATTAATTAATTAATAAATAATATATTATTAAATAAACGCATCGTTTCAGTATTTTTATGATTAGATTTTGTGAATGAAAAAATAAAAAAAAAAAAAATTAATGAAAAATCAAAAAAAAAAAAACAAATTAATTAATTAAAAAAGAAAAATAAAAAAATATTAACATAAATAAGATAATTAATGAATTAATTAAAAAATAAAATAATGAGAAATTAATAAATGCAAAGCAGAATATAATTAATAATGCAAAACAGCGTCAGCAGCAGCAGCAGCAGCAAGAAGCAGCAGTTTAATGTAAAATTAATTAATTAATTAATAATGATAATTAAAACAAAGCGTTTATAACTTGGCTAAAATATAAAAAAATTAAAATTAATAATTAATTAATTAACAAAAAAAAAAATAAGAAACATTTATAAAAATAAGCAAAATAATTTTTATTAATTACCATTAAAATTAAATTAAAAATTAAATTAAAGAAAAGACACACAATTTGATGCAGCAACAGAGAAATATTAAAAAATAATTTACATAACCAAAAAAAAAAAATATATACAAAAATGTGTAAATTAGATTGTAATTAATTTTATTTTTTATTAAATTAAAAATTAATTAATTAACAATTGAATAATCAAAAGATAAATTTTTGTTTTTTTTTAATAAACTAAGGAAAACGCAGGCTTAACAAGAATAAATAAATTAAAATTAAAATTTGAAAAAAAAAATACAGAAAAAACCATAATACTCTGTTCAGTTTTATTCATTAAATTTCTTCACAATAGATCTGTTTAACATTTGTAATTAATTAATTAGCAGGTGAATTAATTTAACAAGTGAAATATTCCAAGAAAATCTGTATCCGTTAATAATTATTTGCCATTTGATCACCAAATGATCATTTTGTGCCATAATAACGAATTTAGCAATATACAATATAATTTCCCTGTATTTAGTCGGGTGCAACACCATTTTTTTTTTATCAGTGATAATTATTTTTAATTTCATTTTCTTTTAATTTTAATTAATTTATTATTAACGTTTAATGTTCAATTTAAGCCATAAATTTAATAAATAAATATTCACGGAAAAGGAAAACATCTATAATGTAATACACCCATTGATTGATTTATTTTATATTTAGAAATATATGGAAAATATATAAGCACCAGAAGCTATAAGCAAAAGTAATGATTTAATAACAAATAAATAAAGAAAATCAATTTTTTTATGTATTTAAAAGCAATAAAATTGTTATTAAAGCTTGTACGTTGCGTTTTTAATATATTATAGTTTAATTTTATTTAAATTACTTTTATTATTATGTTTTTTCTTTAATTAAATTTATTTTAAAATAATTATTTGACACAACTTTATCATCAAAAGATTAAAGAAAAATTTAATTTAATTTTAGTAAAGCTTCAAACAAACATCCAAACATTTCCTTTATTTCGCCAATCAGCTAAAGTGATAGAAAAATGAATAAAACTTAACCAAAACAAACAAAAATTGCTTAAATATTAATTTAATTAATAAAAAAAATTATTAAAAACAAAGAAAATACTCTTTACAAAAAAAAAAAATAAAATAAATAAAATTATTAAATAAATAAATAAATAATTAAAAAAGAAAATAATAAAAAGTAAAACAATATATTTTTGGTATTAAATTTTTGCTACGCTTTGTAAAAAATATTTAAAGTAAAATGAAAAAAAAAAATATAATAATAATAATATAATTGAATATTAATTAAACAATAAATTTAAAATAAAATCTATTTAACGATTAAATAATATTTATTGTTTGTCACCAAGTTAAACACAAAACTCTTCAAGTTTCTGTGGTAAAATTTACATTTACAATAATAGTTAAAAAAACTAAAACATCTATAACCGATAATAACTTAATTATTTATAATTTCGTGATGCTTTTTATTTCTAATTTATTTCTATATATTATTATTTTCTAAATAAAAAAAAATACGTCTAATATCTTACGTAAAAGAAAGAAAATATTCGAATAAAGAATAATAAAAGAAAATACCTTTAACCAGTCAGCTATTAAAATCAAATAAGGGTATTTTTATATACATATTACAAAATCATTCCACAATTAAAAATATATAAATAAATTAATAAATTAAATCAATAATTATAATAAATGCAAGAAAAAATTAAGAAAGAAACGAGAAAATGCTTGATTCTCAGTACATTGTGTGATGCATTTGTAAAATGCAGGGAAATATTTAGTCAATACTTCAACCAGACAAAAAATAAATTATTTATTCTCTGTAAATGCTCTGCAAAACAGCAAAAAAAAAAAAGACACTCAGCTGTACTAAGAATAAACCATTTTTACCTTTACTAATTAATTAAATAATAATATTTATAAATAAAAAAAAAATTAACAAATTAAGAAAATTGTATTTAACATTAAGAGGAAAAACGTAGAATTAATAAATAATAATGTTTTAGGCATAATAAAATTAAGAGAAAATAATTTTTTCTTTTTTCTGTTTTGTTTTTTGTCTTGTTTATCACAATAAAAAAGGAAAGAAAATTTTTATTAATTATTTATAAAAAAAAAAAAAAGATAAAGTTAAACTCACATAGTTAAAGGTGAATTGTTTAATTTTTGTTTGTTAATTTTCCTTTTTTAATTTTTAATTTAATTTTTTCCAACACCTTGTAACACAGAAAAAATAAAAATTAATAAAAATGATCAAATGGTTGAGATATCGACTATGAAACTGAAATGAAATAAACAAAAAATTCCCTCTATTTTAGTGGAATAAAAAAAATTCTAATAATTATTTACTTAAAATTAGATCACATATGTTGAGTTAATATATTATCACTAGTGTCGCTTAAATGATAATTAATAAAATTAAATTATTATTTTATTTATTTTTCATAAATTTAATTTCTCTTTTATATTAAAAAAAAAAAAACGTTTGTAAAAATAAAAAACATTAATTAATTAATAATTAAAATGAAATAATACGTCCTTTTAAATACTTTTTTAGCACAATATCTTTTTACACACAAATTATTAAATAAAACTAATAATAATAATAATAATAACAAACAAAGAGAAAATAAGTAATAATTTTTTATTTTTAATTAATTGAATAGAAACAGAGAGTGAAATAGAAAAAGTAAAACAACAAGGATAAAAAAAAAATGACGATGATGATTAATATAAAGAAATTAATTAATTAAAATAATAATTAATAAATAAATAAATAAAATTATTTAAAAATAATATTTTACATGTACTTAACAGATGCTTGTGTTTGACAAATAATAATCAATCTATTTAATTAAATAATAATAATAATAATAATAATGATAAAAAAAAAAATAAAAAATGATAAAGAATATTAATAGTAAATATATAAAATTTATTAAAATGCTAATTAAATTATTTATTTAATTATTTTATTTAATTAAAACAGGAAAAGTGAACAAAAAAGAAATAATTTTAATAACAGAATTACTCTATTCATCAGCAGCGCCACACATAAATAATAAACTTAATTAAAAAAAAGAAATAAAATTTCCCCTCATTTTGTGATTTAATTTTTAATTTAATTTAATTAACAAGAAAAATAAAAACTTTATAATTGCTTAAATGTTGTCTCGCTGCTATAATTACATTATTTTTTAATTAAAATTTTAATAAGACAAAAATTCATTAAACATTTTTAAGTTTATCAAAAAAAAAAAACAACCGAAAAGAAAATCTCCTTTAAAATGTCCCACAAAAAAAGCCATCACAACTCAACAAAAAAATCTACTTCTGCTATGAAGAAAAATAATTAATAATTTGTGTTTATTCGCTTAAATAATTAATTAAAAAAAAAAAAGAAAAAATAGAAAATAAATTAATTAAATGAAAAAATAAATAAATAAATTAAATATATATATATATATTTCAGTGTTGTCTTATTATATAAAAAAGGAAAAAAAAATTCAAAAAAAAAAAACTTAGAGAACTAAAGCAAAGAAAATGCAAAAATTAATACATAATTAATTTTTTAAATGCTATTTATTTAAAAACAAAAAAAACTAAACCATTAATAAATTAAATATTAACAGAAAAAAAAAAACTAAAATAAAGATTATTAATAAAATTATAAATAAAGAAAGAAAAGTAACAAAACTATTAACTCCTGTGTATAATTAATTAAATAAAAAAGAAAAAAAAAGAATAAGTAATAATAATAATAATAATAATAATAATAATAATAATAATAATAATAATATATATAAAGAAATGATAATGAAATGATAAGAAATAAACATTAAAAATTATATAAATAAAAATATATATTAATTATTATTTTCGTGGCCATTATGTAATAAGGACTATGTAATGTTATTTGAAACATTAAATAAATAAAGAAAAACAAAAACTGAAAACAGATATTTTTTATTTTCTACATAAAATATAAATTATGTGTTATTTATTAATAATTAATTAATTAATCTTACCTTTAATTATTTATATCATTTAAAATAATATAAAGATTCACCATTATGACAATAAAAAGTTTATAAAATTATCTAACAGATGTCACTATATGTCACCAAAACATCAGAAACACTAAAAACTGATCGTTTTCACGATAAGATAAAAAAAATTGCGTCAAAATAATAATAAAAAAAAAAACAACAAAAATTAAGTTAATATGGCGGATCACATTCAAGTAGAGCATCGTTTTGTTTTACTTGTTAAACGCAATGCAAACATTTAAGTAAATAAACGACAAAGAGAAATAATTATATAAATAAAAATTAAACCATAAAAAAAGTGATTAAAAATTTTGTTAAATAAATAAAAAAAATAAATAAAAACATTTCCTGTGATTTAAAATAACAAAAAATTACTGTGGCGAGTTTATTTCGCTCATTTACTTATATATTTTCTCTCATATTCTCTGTGTGTTTCTATACTATTTGATTTATTACGATTATATTTTTGTTGAATAAAAAAATAAAAATATTAAATTAATAACAGATAAGAAGCGGAATAATAACAAATAAACATAGTAAAAGGGAATGAAAAAAAAAAACTTTATCAGTATTTACTAGCTGCTCTTGAGTGTAAAAAAAATAATATATTTTTTTTTTGTGGGTTTAAAGTGATAGCGCAGTAATTATTATTATTATTATTATTTTTTTTGATGAATGAATTTGTTCGGTTTGTAACTTGACTGTGTGTTTGTTGTGTGTTATTTTGTAACGTTTAGAGGGGAATAAGGAAAATAACAACAATAACAATAATAACGAAAAGAAAAAATTAGTGACTACACAAGAGTATTAAAGCAAAAATGTGAACAGCGAGCAAAAAAAAAAAAAAATAAAAACATAAATAATAAAATAAAATGTGTTTTCAAATAAATAAATTAACAATAAAATCTATCGTCATCAATAAATATTTATTTTCTTATTATTATTATTTACTCATTTTCTCTTCATTGAATCAATAAAATAATAATTATTATTATTATTAAATTGTTTACTTAATATAATTGCGATTTAAACAGAGAGAAAAAAAAAATTAATAATAAATTAAATCAAGTGTAAGTGAATTAAAGAAGAAAAAAAAACATATAGAAAAAACGTATTGAGAATTAATTAATTAAAAACGAATATATAAGGAGAAAAAAGAAAATTAACAGTGTAAAGTGTGTGCGATTTGATTACTACAAGCAAGAGAAGGTGGAGGAGAAGGAGAACAATAACGTAGGAAAGTGTCAAAACTAAAAAATAATACAAAAAATTTTTTGGGTAATTTTTTTAAATTAATTTTAATGCCTTTTTTAATTAGTAAAAAAAAAATACCAAGAAAATATCATCGTATTAATTAACAAAAATTAATAAACAAAAAGGTGAATTTTCTATAGTGTAATTGTGTGCGTGCTTAATTATATTACTGACAGTATGTCACCATTTAAATTCCCTTTATTATTTTTTTATTTTTCTTTTTGTTGTTGCAAATAATTATTCACTGTATTGTTCAAGTTACGTTTATTTTATTATTTTTTTTTTTTTACGCAACAAAAAATGTATATTCTTTTTTTTTATATATATATTGTTTCGCGTTTTTTTTTTTTCGTTTTTTTCTTGAATTTAATTGTTTTATTTTTTGCGCTGTTATTTTTTTTAATATTGTTTAATTGTGTTGGTTACATAGAATTGAAGAAAAAAATTAACATATTTGTTGTGTTGTTGGTTATTCTCTTTATTATAATTAATTACCCTTTTTTTTCTATCAAAGACATTAACCACCCATCCCTGCGAGTGATAATTGTTTTTCTATTCTTTAAGTAATATAAATTTTCGTTGCGTAGTTTAACAATATTTTTTTCCACGTTTATTGTTAATAAATTGAAAGACAAGAAAAAAACAAACAATTCTTAATAAAAAAATAAAGAAAATTAATTAACTTTAATAAAATGAAATAAATATGACAATTAATTGAAAATCTAAGAAAGGGAACAAAAAAAAAATTTAAACAAATAAAAATTCCCTTTTGTTGTTTTTTTTTGTTCCCTTTACATTTTGGCTAATTTATTGAATTTTGTTTTTTTTTTCTTCCTCATTTTATTTGCTTCTTTTTGTAGATTTTTCAAAAGGAATAATAATTGCAAAAAGGAATATAATACAATAAAGAAAAAAAAATATATATAACTTAACGAAATAAAATGAATTCAGAGTGAAAAAGAAGAGAAAACAGTATAAAAAAAAATAAAGAAAGAAAAAAAAAAGTCTAGACATAGAAATTATTGTGTATTTTGTTGTTGTTATTATTTTGTGTTTTTCTTCTACATCAACATCTTATATTCTTCTTGTTCGTATTCTTTTTCCTTTTATTATTTTTCAATTATTATATCAGTTTTGTTGTTCTCTTTCAAATTATATGTATATACATATATTTGATTTTTTCTTTTATAATATTATACCACTACCGTGTACGACTACCGGATAAATTTCGTCATATCACGTGGCTGTCGCATGGTTGTTGTTTTCGTCGCTGTCGTTTGTGCTGTCGTGTGTTGTTCTGATATTTTGTTATTATTGCTGTTGGGTATTTTTTTTTTTTTTTTGTATTTATTTTTTGTAATTATTATTTATTTTTTTATGCTATCAATGGTGACTGCCCAATTATTAAATTAATTATTATTTTTTATTTAGTGATTGTACACATTGGTTTTTTTTTTATTATTTAGCTTATATAAGATGACACATAATATTCTCCAAAATTTTTTTTTACTATTTTGCCCCCATTTATTTTTCTCCTACTTATTTCCCTTTTATTTTTCAAAAAATGAATAAAAATTTCCCCTTTTTTATGATGAATGATTATTGTTGTTGTTGTTGCAGTAGCTGTCAAAAACAATTTTATGAATTTCCCATATGGTTAAATTTTAATTTATTCTACATTTACTGATAACGAAAATTAGCATAATTTTAATGTTATTTTCAAATAATAATTAAAATATAACTAAATAAATTTTCTTGGAAAATATATATTTAAACAAATTGACATTTAGCTACTTTGCTATGCTTAACTGCTGCTAACTAGTAAATCTTGAACTGTTTTTTTTTTTTTTACTTTTATTTTAACAAGTTAATAATGTTGTTGTGTCTTTCTTATTTGATTATTTTATTTGTTTTTATTTATATTTTGCAATAAAATAAAATACATTTTCTTTTTTCATTATTTTTTCTTTTTCATTTTTTTTTGTTTTTCGTTGTCTCGGCTGGGTGCCAACTAGCTGCGAGTCAGTCAGTCACAGTCTTTTGTACTTTAAGTGATCAAGAGACCAAAAGTGTAGTCACCGTTACATTAACAAAATTTATAATAAATTAAAGAAAAGTAAAGTCAAAGTGTTAAAGTCGTCGTCGTGATCATCCGCCCCGATATTCTTATTATGTTCAGAGAAAAATTTTTTAAATGAAAATGACAAATAGAAATAAATTTTCTTTAGCAAAGACGCATACACTGTAGTGAGCCGAACAAAATCAAAAAAAGGATTTTTATTTTTAAGTAATTTGTGACTGTCTGGCTGGCAGCAGTCAAGTCAACAACACACAATTGCTGGTCATCAATGTCATTTGCACTTTATGCTTTGTTTTTCTTCTCACAAGTAAAGAAAATTGAAAATTAATTTTCACTTAAGTGAATTTTCTTCTTTTGATGTCTCAATTTAAAATATTTTTTGCTATTTTTATTGCCGTTTGAGACAAGAGCAGAAAAGTCATCTTGTTTGTTGCGAACGCGATATAGATTATTATTATTATTATTATTATTTTCAATTCTATTTGTCTGTCGCTTCGCGTTTTCACCAGGTTATTATTATTTTAATTTTTTCATCTATTTAACGACAAATTATTTTTAATTTTTATTAATTTGTTTTTTATGTAAATAATTTAATTTTAACATAAAAGCAAAGAAAATAATACAAAAATGTTTTTTGTTGATATTTTTGGTTATTTATTGAATGCAGGTCTGATGATTTTGTCTACGAATTTAGTTTATTTATATTTATTTTTGTTTTCTTTAAATAAATGATAATGATGCGAGGAAATTTTATTATTATTATTATTAAAAAATATTTATATTTTCATTTTTGTTAATATTTTGTGCAGAAGAAATATTTATGGTTTGTGTATTCAATAAGAAACTGGTATAATTATATATTTTACAGACATTTCTTAATGCATCTGAAAAATTATAATTATTTAAATTATAAACAGCTGTTAAGTGTGTTATTCTTTAATTAAATTATTTTTAAAATTTTAATTTACGTTTTATTATTATTTTTTTTTTGTTAATGCTTTCGTCGTTTGATCATATTACAAGTCTAGAGTTATGAGAAGCGCATACCACAATTGACATAAAACATTCATACAAAAATATGAAAAGATGATTCAGATTAGTATAAATATTATTGTGTATTAATATTATATTTATTTGTAACAAAAAAATAAACATTAATAATAATTCGCCCCTTTTTTTATTATTTTATTTTAGTAAAAGAACACTTGAAACATGCAACACTTTACTCTTTTGCGAATGAAAAATACAAACCACAGGCGATCGACCGACCAAACGAATTTAATTTCTCAGAAATCTTTATTTAAACGTTTTGTTTTTTTTAGCAAAATTTATTAACTAATTATGGATATTAGAGAGTAGTTCGTCATTGATGTCGTCGTTGTCTACTTTAATTGATCAAAAAATATTAAGCTAAATTACGAAAATAAAATAATTAAAATATTTTTCCTTGTTATTTCCGTTTTGATAATATTTTTCATTTTTAATTATTGTGGTTTCTTGAATTATTTTCTTAATTAAATATATTGTATTTGTTTAATTAATTCTCTTTCATTAAAATAAACCGATTATAACAGTTTGTTATCGGTTTTACGTAGATTGTGGCATTATTATAATAATAACGATAATAATAATAATAATATTATTTTTATAATTTTCTTTTATTTTCATTCATGGATAATATTGTGGTATTATTAATAATAATTTTTGCATATTAATAATGTTTAAAAACGCAAATACACAACGATAAGCATATTTATAACTAGAGAATAGCATAGAAACGAACCAATATTTTATCAAAAAATAAAAAATTATTTAAATAAATATTTTTGTTTATTTAATTTTATTTGAAAAAAAATAAAATAAAATCAACAAAAGATAAGAAATTAATGAAAAGAAAAAAAAAATTATTTAATTCAATATTTATTGGATTTTAAAATTTAAATAAAAATATATTTATATATAAAAAAATCCTATGAAAAAAATAAAATAAACAGTAACAGCAGTAGCTATACAATATATTATGCTAAATTTAGAAGTAATTTATCATAATTATATTATTATTTTATTTTTTTATTAGTAATTCATTCATTAGTTGATTTATTTTTAAATTTAATTAATAATTTTTTATCTACTGTCGTTTTGATATTTAGGATTTGTAATTTCTGAATTTTGAGTTTTCATTTAATTTATCGTAGTCTGTCTTTAGCAAGGTATTTTAGTTTTTGTGTCTTTGATAAAATAGGGGTTTTTTAAGGTTTTTAAGTTTTAACTATAAAGCATTATTTAAGTAAATTTCTACTAATTTAAATAGATCTCTGGATTCCAGTTGTTCTCTCGGTAAAACCAATAATTTTCGGAATAAAACAATAATTAATTCAAAATAAAATAAAATATTTAATATAATTGCTAATGATGAGTCAGGAAATTTATTCTGTTTATTTTTGCTATTTTTTTTTTTTTTAATTAATTAAATTATTCTGATGATGAAAGTACTTGTCGTTGTCATCATCATTGTCGTCGTAGTGCATTGTCATAATTTTTGTCCATTTTTCAGCTTAATAAGCTTAAATACTATTACGATGTTTGTTTGTTTGTTATTATTATAATTATTAATTCTTTTATTTATTTATTTTTTTATTTTCTGCATTTTAATATATATATTTATTTATATTTGTAAATATTTTTGTTATTGAATCATTATTGTGATGTTTTTTCGTTGCTTTGCTACTTATTGAATTTAATTTTGTGTTATTATTAATAATAATTTTACATTTAAGCATGATTTGTTTTTAATTTTGTAATTTATTGTTAATTTGTATGGTGTTTACAGTAAAACCTCAATATTTTGGTAAATAAAGGAATGATTGAGGATAACACAGGTTATAATTTTCCTGTTTGTTAAATAGAAAAGTAAGGAAAGTCTTGTTTGTTTTTTTTTCAACAATTAACAAAGTGTTTTCGAGGATCGTAGTGTTTTTTTTTTTTAAGTGAGTCCATATAAAGCTAATAGAAATTTTGTTTAATGTTTTAAATTACTAAAGAAATATACAGCCGACCACCTGTTTAACGAAAACTTTTAAATCGCGGCTTAACTGTCAATTAAAATTTAAATAATAAAAAAACATTACTTATTTGCATTGTATTTTGTAAAGGAATTTTCTAGTTTATTGGACTCTCCTTTCTGATTGTGAGGTGTGTGACTAATTGCTGATTAATTTCTCATTTCAAGAATTTTTATAATAAATCTTCTCTGTTGATAAGATGAAACTTATGGTAAACATATAATATTATTTTCCTCCTTTAAATCAATTCTGCTACTTATTTTTGGTAGAAATTAATTTGTTTTCTTTTTCTAAAAAATATTTAATTTATCACGATTTTAATCTTGTAATCAAAATATTATGGCGTATAAGAGACTAATGCTGCTACTGCTGCTGATATGATTCTTCATTCATTCTTTCGTTTGTAATTTGATTTAATTCAAGTCACATAAATCACAAAACATAAAATATATATATATTCTTATAAATAATATGTAATAACAGACAATAAAAACAAATAAAAATATTAAAATTGATTCTTATCCGACAGAAAAAAAAAACACAAAACAGAAGAAAACAATAATAATAATAATAATAATAAATGACTAAATGCTTTAGTAATTTGTGTAAAATTCAGTCAAGCCTAGATTTCTGTTGTAATTAGTTTTGTGCGCTTAGTGAATACAAAATAATATTGGGAAATTATTTGTAAATAACATTTTACCCTAATTTTATTTTAATTGTTGGTTGTTGTCCAAGGTGTAGGTGCTCATTGAAAATCCATTGAAATCGTTCACGATTTGTTTGTTTTTATAAAAGGTGTTAATTACATGTGAAATTAATAAATTTTTTCCTAATAATTAAATAATTATAAAATAATTACATTGCAACGTTTATAATTTTTATTTATTTTTCTATAAAAATTACTGTTGGAATGTCGGTTTTTGTTCTTTTCTTTTTGAATATGCTTTTTGGTATTATTTTTTTTTCACATTCGTATGAAATTTATTTAAAATTGACACAAAAATTTTTGCAAAAATTAATTTAAAAACTCTAAAATGCCGTACACACTACTAATATTAATAATAATAATAACATCAAAGATCACAAGATATACGTATAAACGCACGACATAACTATACAGACGTCATTTCTCAAAAATTTATTACTGATGGTGCATATGGAATGCAATCGAATTTTATAAAGAAATTTTATTTTATTTTTAAATAATTTATTTAAAAAGGATTTACTCATCGCTTCTATGTATTTAAAAAAAAAAAATTATTGCTTTTGTTTACTTAAATGTATTCCTAGAATTAATTAATTAATAAATTATATTTATTTTTACTACTCTCTTTGCAGAATATTAAAATTAATAAATTATTGAATAGAAATAGATAAAAATAAATCGTAACAATGTCGTCGTCAACATCAGAGACGAGTACAACATTCGGTTCAACACAGGGTAATATTGTTAAGCAAGGTTTACTCTATAAACGTGGTGAACATATAAAAAATTGGCGTTCACGTTTCTTTATATTACGTGATGATGGTACATTAATGGGTTATAAAACACCGCCGGGACCCCAGGCGACAGCGGAACGTTTAAATAATTTTACAGTTAAAGGATGCCAAATAATGTCAGTTGATCGGCCAAAACCATTTACATTTATAATTAGAGGTTTACAATGGACAACGGTCATTGAACGTACATTTCATGTTGAAAGTGAACAGGAAAGACAAGAATGGATGGAAGCTATTAGGTATTTAATAAGAAATAAAAATAACGCCCCTGTTTGTCTGCTTGCTAATATTTAAATTTTTATCTTTGTACAGATTTGTAGCGAATCGTTTAAGTGAAATGGGTGAAACGGCTATGTCACCGTCAACATCGTCCGATATTGGTGATGTTGAAATGGGAACAATAGCAGAAGTTGAATTATCACAGCAATTTTCATTGCAAGGCACATCAACTGGTAAAGCGAGTGGACGACAGAAAGTTGTAAGTATTTATTAATATATAATTAAATTAAAATCCGGTTATATATTTATTTTTGTATTTTCTATGCAGACATTGGAAAATTTTGAATTTTTAAAAGTACTTGGCAAGGGTACATTTGGTAAAGTAATTTTATGCCGTGAGAAAAAATCAGCCAAATTATATGCTATAAAAATATTAAAGAAGGAAGTTATAATACAAAAGGATGAGGTTGCCCACACATTAACAGAGAATCGTGTTTTACGTTCAACAAATCATCCATTTTTAATTGTAATTATATTTAATCCACTTTAAACATTATTTATAATTAATATAGTAATTTATATATTTTCTCTAGTCACTTAAATATTCATTTCAAACGGCAGATCGTTTATGTTTTGTTATGCAATATGTAAATGGTGGTGAATTATTTTTTCATTTGAGCAGAGAACGGGTTTTCTCTGAAGAGCGTACACGTTTTTATGGTGCTGAAATAATATCAGCATTAGGGTTGGTTTTTTGCTGTTTATTTTTTTTTTTTTTTTTTGATTTATATATATTTATTTTTATTTTCCTTTATTGTTGTTTCTATTTACAGCTATTTACATTCACAAGGAATTATTTATCGTGATTTAAAATTAGAAAATCTATTATTAGACAAAGATGGTCATATAAAAATTGCTGATTTTGGTTTATGTAAAGAGGATATAACGTATGGCAGGACAACGAAAACATTTTGTGGTACACCAGAATATTTAGCGCCTGAAGTATTGGAAGATAATGATTATGGTAGAGCGGTCGATTGGTGGGGTACTGGCGTTGTTATGTATGAAATGGTTAGTGTGTTTTATTTTTTAGTTTAATAATTTTTTTTGGTATTAATGGTTTTTTGTGTAATATAATTTTAGATATGTGGACGTTTACCATTTTATAATCGTGATCATGATGTACTATTTACATTAATATTAATGGAAGAAGTTAAATTTCCACGTAATATATCATCGGAGGCGCGTAGTTTATTAAGCGGTTTATTAGTTAAACTTCCTGCCCAGCGTTTAGGTGGCGGACCAGAAGATGTTAAAGAAATACAAAATCATCCATTCTTTATAAGTATTAATTGGACAGATTTATTACACAAAAGGGTTAGTTTTTTCTATTTTGTTTTTATTTAATAAATTTATTAATTAAAATTGTATTTGTAGATCCCACCACCATTTAAACCTCAGGTAACATCCGACACTGATACAAGTTATTTTGATTCAGAATTTACTGGTGAAAGTGTTGAATTAACACCACCAGATCCTACAGGGCCATTAGGCGCTATTCAAGAAGAACCACATTTCCCTCAAGTAATTATTTAATTAAATTGCTAATTAATTTTATTTATTTATTCTCCTTTTTTTTGGATTTTTAGTTCAGCTTTCAAGATTTAGCATCAACGCTAGGTACATCGTCGCACATAAGTAATTCAGCTGGGCTAGCATCAATGCAGTAAAGATTTTTGTTTTTATTATTATTAAATATAAATATATATATATATAAATAAATAATTAATTAATTATAATAAATAAAGAAAAAAGTTTAAAAAATTGTAAAAAAAAAAAAAACAAAAATTAAAAAAATGCAAATAAAGAAAAGAAAAAATTTACCGAGAAAATTTTACCGACAAAAAAGAAAATTAATTTAATTATATATATATATTTTCCATATAAATTTTTATTTTTTAATTATTATTATTATTATTATTGTTTCTTTTCTGTTTTAATTTACTAATTATTACTATTATAAAAAGATGAATTAAATATATTTAAAATAAAATAAAATTATAATAATTGTGTAAATATTTAATTTAATTAATTAATATAAATCATAATGAAAATTTTTATGAATAAAATTAATAAATAAAATTATAATAATAAAAGGAGAAATATTGGAAGACAGAGAGAACTCGATAAATAAATTAATAAATAAATATGTTTACACAATTTTTATATAAAATAAATATATATATATATATGATAAAAAAGTAAAAGAAAATTAAAGAGAGAAGAAGAAAAGAAAATTTTATATAAAAAAAAAAGATAAGAAAATTAATTATTGTTTTTGTTTTTTTTTTTTTTTTATTTTCTATTCTGTTTTTTAATTATCAGTAATTGTTGATTAACGAAAATTATAAAAGAAAAAATTAAACATATTCAGAGGAAGTCTGGTGACTTTACATTTGGCGAGAATGTTTAAGTGGTTATTATGTTTTATGTTGGCATAATTAATACAGTTTTTAATTATCGTATTTTATGGACTATAAGATGCACCGAACGATTAGACACACCATCTCAAATTTATAAGATGATTTTTAGAAAAATATAGAATGATTCCTGCGAACCATAAGACGTACGCAAATTTTGAGTTTATTTTTAAAAGTAAAAAGTCGACGCGACTTATAGTCCGTAAAATACGGTAATTTAATTAAAGGAATAATTACTGCTTTTGTGAATCAGTTTGTCTTTACTTTTCTTTGTTGTATTATTTTTTAGTTAAAAAAAAACATAAAGCAGCAAACTTACACTACGAAAAAACCACTTGCCATTCAGAGAAAATAAATTTTATTAATTAATTTAACAGGAAATTTACTATAAAAATAATAATAAAATAAATAATCCTAAGCAAATGAAAAAAAAAGCAAACTAAAAACAATTAATTTAAAAATAAAAAAAAACCAGAATAAAATTATATTTAGAAATAAAAACAAGAAAAATAAATAAAACTATAGGAAAATTAACGAAAATAAATAATAAATATCCAATAAAATATGACTTAAAATAATATATTAGCGTTTAAAATGAAAAAAAAAAATTATTTATGCCAAAATTGTTCACAAAATAATAAAATTAAAATAGTTAATAGTTTACGGATTAAAAGTAAAAAAATTTACGATAATCACTCATGGAAAACACTCAATAAATATAAACCATAAACCGAAACAGAAAAAAAACCTACAATAAGCCGGGAAAAGAATAAAAGAAAAACTGAGTTATACTTCCAGCAGATTAAAGTGAAATTAATTAAAGCTTTTCTCTTCTGTACTTTTTTTACTACTCAGTTTTTCCTTTTTTAGTTATTTAATTAATTTTTTTGTTTGTTCTGCTCTTTTAATTATTAAATAACTAATTAAATATTAATTAGACCAAATTTACAATAGAAAAATTTATTTTACAATTTTTACAAGAAAATAATAATAATAGAAAAACTGCCAACAAATTTTTTTTTTTTTATTTTAATTAATTAATGTTTTTAGTTTTTTTTTTTTTTCTTTATATTTTTTAAGTCGAATAAAATTAATAAAAATAATTAATTATTTTTTTTTTTGTTTAATTAAATAAAAACAAGAAAAGAAAATAATAAGAGAAAAAGTAATTTTTATTTAATTTTAATTTTAAACAATAATAAATTAATTAATTAATTAATTTGGATTTAGTTAAGGAAGGTGAAAAGAGATAATTACTAATTTTTTGAAAAAAAAGGACATAATTGTCGTTGTTTATGCTTGAAGCAAAAGAATTTATCATTGATTCTGCTGCATTTCTAATTATGCTGATATCAGCACCATTGGTAATTATGTATCTATTATGTGTTAGCAGAAAGCGGATAACTACTGTATTTCAACAGCATATAAACGTTATAAGCAGATTAACATCCCCATCATATAAATTAAATTAATTAAGTATCTTATTAAGTATCTTATTACGCTTAAAAATCCATTTAAAATACAAGGAAGTAACGTAAAGAAAAATCAATAATCCTTTGTAAAATGATATAAAATACAGGGAAATTATTTCCACACGTTTAGTATAGCTTCAAACCATATAGTTTACTTTAGACACGAAATACAAAATTAAACTAATTAAACAACGATTCCTAAATAAATTATGTTTTAAATAATAATTTTATAATAAAAATTAGTTTATTATTGAAAATAGCAAAAAATTAAATGCAATAGAAAAATGAATTTATTCAAGAAAGAATTAAATAATTTAGATAATATAATATATAATGGCTTGTTTGTTTGCTGAAATTGTTTCATAGTGATTTAAGTGCTAATTTTTAGTGTTAAATATACATGCTTAAATAATAAGTCACTATTAAACGTTTCAGCAAATATTCTTATTACAAACTGATATTAAAAGATAAATAAATATTTACTAACAATCCATATGTTAAATGAATAGATAAAAAAACATATAATTAATTAAATAAACTGAAGTAATGCACAAAATATTTAAAAAAGGAGGATAACCCACTGAAATGGGGTAATTTAATGTTATTAAAACTTTTATATGATGGAATTGCGTTTAATGAAAAAAAAAAATCTAAAAAAAGAAAAGAATTCTTATTTAATATTTAAAATATATATATTTAATCTATACAATTATATCATTTTATGTTTTAAGTAATAATTATAAATTAATTAAATAATTTTGAAACGATAAAAATAATGGGATAAAATTTTGAATTTCTGATATAAAGCGGAAACAATATTATCTATACTAACAACAACACCATCTAGTGTTTTGTAGTTAATTATTAACTAGATAATATTCTCCACTTCTTATTTTACAAATTTGCTATTAAAATTAATTAATTTATGTTCTTTAATTAAAATAATTACATAATTATCTATAATTTATCAAAATTCATGTTTTTGAGATATAAAATCTGTGATAAGGAATTAAAAAAAATTAAAATAATTAACAAAAAAGAATTATTTAACTTAATTAACAAAAATTATATAATAAATCCTTGAATTTTAGTTTAATATTAATTATTAATTTGTTTTGAAGATTTTTCATAATGATTTGCTATTATTGTAGTTTAAGGGTTAGTTTTACGTGTGTTCCCGTAATCACTATATTTTAAATTTACTTTATTATTATTTTAATGAAATGCCAGGCATATATAATATAGAACTGAAAGTACATTAGCTACTTACAAATATGACACCACCAATGTTTTCAAAAAATTAACCCAAAGCTAACCAATAGCAATTCATGGTGACAACATAATTGGAACGCCAAAAAAATTCAAAACAAACAAAATGGCTAATCGGGAATAATTAAAAAAATTAAATTCTGTTGTTTTTTTTTAATTTATTTACAATTTATATTTTATTTAATTTAAAAATTTAACAAAATAATTAACAAAAAAGAAATAATAATTATATGTATAAAAAATAATTAAGGAGTAATTAATTAATTAGGGGATTACGACGCGAATAGAAACAAAAAAAACATTTTACTTTTGATTAACTGGAAATGGAATTGTGACGAAAATGATGCAGGGATAAATGGTTGAAGGGAAAGAATTTTTGCGTAGAAAGAAAAAAAAGTAAGGAGAAAAGATAATTTATTTTGCATTTTTTTGTTTTAATTTTATTTTAATGTAATTAAGGGATGATAAAATTAATTAATTAATTAATGTTTTTTTTTCTCTTATTTTGAATAAAAATAAACAACAAAATCAGAGTTAAAAGAAAGAAAGAAAATTTGTATAAAATGTAATCTCTTGGTGAAAATACTTTTATTTAAAGAAAATTCCTATCCACAATATGAATACACATCCCTGACTTTCCTTTTGTTTTGTTTTTAATTTCGTTTTAGTTGTGGCAGTTCGCAGCAGCAGCAGTAGCAGTAGTAGCAAGTCTATTCAACAGTTAGTATCAAGTCTTCACCTTCCAAGTTCATACCATTACGGATTTCTAATTTCTTGACAGTACCGGCGCGTGGTGATTGCACTACCATTTCCATCTTCATTGCGGACAGCACGACTAGCGGTTGACCTTTCTCAACGTGATCGCCTTCTTTAACACGGATTTCTATGGTTTAAAAAAAAATAAAATTAATTATTATCCAGAGAGAAAGCGAAGAAAAAAAAACAGAAAAAACTTACCAATTACAGTTCCTGGCATCGGTGCACCGACTTCATTTTTGTTTGATTTGTTGGCCTTTGGATGAATATGGATTTCCTTGACGGCCTCTTTATCGAGAATCAACACAGATCTGATTTGTCCATTTAATTCGAAGAAGACTTCGCGTTCACCATTTGCGGTTAGATCTTCGGCCATCGCCAATGTTTTAATTCCTAGTGTTTTTCCTTTTTCAATGGTGACCTCAAATTCTTCGCCTACCTTTGGTCCCGTGAGAAACATTCTGGTATCTAATTTATCGACTGGACCGTACTCTTCACGGAAGTTTAAGAAGTCGTTTGTCACCTGTGGATACATAGCGGCTGACATGACATCGTAGTCGGTTGCGCGTGGATGAGATTCGATAATATCCTTTTTGAACTGGTCAAAGTCTAATAATGGCATCGAGGCACCGGGACGACCTTCAACGCGTGGCATATCCTTAAGGACACGAGAACGGAATGGTTCTGGGTATCCGCCATATGGAGTACCGATAGATCCTTGTAAAAATTCAACAACTGACTTGGGGAATGACAATTCCTCAGCCTTATCCACAACTTGCTGTGCAGTTAATTTGTTTTGTACCATAAACTGAGCCAAGTCACCAACTACCTTAGAAGATGGAGTTACTTTCACAATATCACCGAGTAGGATATTAGCCTCCCGATATGCCTTCTTAACATCCTCAAAGAAGTCGCCTAAGCCCAATGAGAAAGCTTGGAACTGAAGATTCGTGTACTGGCCGCCGGGAATTTCACTAAGGTAAACATCTGCGTTGCCAGATTTCATTGTCGTTGTGCATTCAAATGGTGCATAGAGCGTTCTTGTCTGTTCCCAGTAAGCAGAGTAAGCAGAAACATCGTTCAACTGTAAACCAGTATCAAGTGGTGATCCCTGGAGTGAAGCGACAATCGCGCCCATACTTGGTTGCGACGTCATTCCGGACATTGAGTCAACGGCAACATCAACAATGTCAGCGCCTGCCTCAGCACAAGCCAACATAGAAGCTACGCCAACACCTGAAGTGTCATGTGTGTGAATATGAATTGGGACATCGGGATGATTTTCTCGAATTGCAGAGATGAGCATCTGTGCTGCACGAGGTTTCAAAAGTCCAGCCATGTCTTTTATACACAAAATATGGGTGCCTGCTTTCACCAATTCATTGGCCAAATCTGTGTAGTACTTTAGATTATACTTTGTTTTGGTTGGATCACTGACATCGCCGGTATATGAAATAGCAGCCTCTACAACACCGCCAGCTTTACCGGCCGCTTCCATGCCCAATATTATGTTTGGCAAATAATTTAATGCATCGAACACACGGAAAATATCCATTCCCGTTTGCACAGCCAACTCACAGAATTTGAACACCACATTGTCTGGGTAATTAGTATAACCGACAGCGTTTGCACCGCGCAATAACATCTGGAACGGAATATTCGGGATCAATTTACGCATTTCCTCTAATCGCTCCCATGGACACTCGTGCAAAAATCGTAATGACACGTCAAAGGTGGCCCCGCCCCAATTCTCAAGTGCATACAAATTATGGAATTTATGGGCGACAAACGGTGAAATTTTCAGCAAATCGTGTGTCCGCACACGTGTGGCCAATAACGATTGATGAGCATCACGGAACGTTGTGTCCATCAACAGTAGTTCCTTGCGGGATCTTACTTCCTTTGCAAAAGCAGCTGGCCCGTGTGCCTTCAATATATCATGAAGACCGGATGGTGGCTGCGTTACTTTAATTTTTCGCAGATAAAAAAGGGTAAATTAATTACAGAAATTATACAAAGACAAACAATTTAAGTATGTTGGCAAAACAAAAGAAAAAAAATGATGTTAAGTGCTAAAAAAATTAATTAAATTGATTAAACAAAAAAAAAATGATAATTTAATAATAAAACTGAGTGTCAGTGAAAAAGACATTTAACCAAACATAAATTCGTGTTAATGATGTTAAAAAAACGCGTAAATTTATTGCTGTTTTTAATAATTTCGCTTTTAAATAGGAATTGACAAAGAAAAAAAATGAATTGTTTAATTTTTTTTTATTATTTGTTACCTTTCCAGTCACCCTGTTCCTCTTTAGCAATTGCTTCTGGTGATAAATCTGCGAGTGTTTTGTGTTTAATTTATTTTTAATTTTTCAATAGATTTGTATGCGTGTGTGTAGAGTGTAGTAATTTACCGAGAGTGATTTAATTTTTTAATTATTTAAATGAGTAAAAAGGTGAAAATAAAAAGAAAACAAAAAAAATTAAATTAAATTAAATTAAAGAAAAACAAAATTAACAAAAATGGTTTGTGACTGTGCTCATATCGCTATAAAAACAATACAAAGCAGAGACACCGTAGGAACATTCTATTCTATTTGCTTTTTATTGTTGTCTTGGATAACAACTTGTCATTCACACAAAATATAAATTAATTAATTAATTAAAATCTAAACAACTGTGTTAAAAATATATATGTAAAAAAAAAAAAACAAAAAATTAATTAAATAATTAATAAGAAAAAATTAAAATAAATTGTTAGACACAAAATTAATAAAATAAATAAATTAATTAACCAAACAAAAATTAAATAAAATGTAATAAAATTGTGCAAAAAAGAGGGAAAAATAACTGCAAAAATTTAACTTACCCAATGGTACTTCGGGAACATGTGGGAAAGTCTCGGCTGGTTTAAGTTTTGTCGCTAGTGGTGTTGTTGGCCCATTGACCAGCACCTGGCCGATATAGTTGAGAAGTTTTTGTGCACGGTTCTGTGATGTCTGGAAACGGAATAACTCGGGATGTTCATCAATGAAATATGTGTCTAGGACGCCGGTAAGGAATTTCTGATTTTCCAAAACATTTAATAGGAACGGGATATTTGTTTTGACACCACGAATACGGAATTCACGAAGTGCACGATTCATTTTTGCAGCAGATGACTGCAAGTCAGAAGCATGTGAAATTACTTTTACCAAGAGAGAATCGTAATATGGAGAAATAATGGCGCCAGCGAATGCAGATGCTGAATCCAAACGGATACCCATACCCTCGCCAGAGCGAAAAACTTCTAATCGACCTGTGCTTGGCTGGAAATCGTTTGCCGGATCTTCTGTTGTCACACGACACTGAATTGCATACCCTTGTGGCACGATTTTATCCTGAGTGTAACCTAACTCTGGTAGTGTCATACCTTCAGCAATACGAATCTGTGATTGCACCAAATCAATACCAGTTATCTCCTCTGTTACTGTGTGCTCAACCTGTAAACTGTTAAGGCAATATTAGATAAGATGTGATTTTTAAAAATGGAAGCAGAGTAACTTCTTACCGGGCATTTACTTCAATAAAGTAGAAATTTCCTTTGTCATCAAGCAGGAACTCAACTGTTCCTGCATTTTCGTATCCTACGTACTTTGCTAAGCGAACAGCATGTTCTGTCATGCGATTACGTGTTTCTTGGGATAGTCTAGGTGCTGGTGCGATTTCGACCACCTTCTGATGACGACGTTGAACTGAGCAATCACGTTCATAAAGATGAATAACATTGCCAGCCTTGTCTCCCAAGAGCTGTACTTCGATGTGACGCGGCCTTTCGATAAACTTCTCAATGAACATTGCACCATTGCCAAAAGCAGCTTTTGCTTCAGAACTGGCTCGCTGGAACATCTCTTCGACTTCATCCATGCGTTTGACAACACGCATTCCTCGACCGCCTCCACCATAAGCTGCCTAAATGCGAAATCACGTAATTATGTTTTATAACAATTTTTATGACTTTAGAAATTCTATTAAATTTACCTTAAATATCACAGGAAGGCCATGTTTGCGACAGAATTCTACTGCCTCTTCTTTTGTGGTTACTGGACCATCTGTGCCGGGTACAATCGGTACACCGGCCGCAATAGCAGCTTGTCTAGCTGCTACTTTATCACCCATTTGTTGCACCACTTTTGGCGTTGGACCAACAAACCTTAATCCAGCATCAATCACAGCCTGAGCAAAATCACTACGCTCAGAAAGGAAACCATAACCCGGATGCACAGCATCTACATCATTCTCCTTTGCGATACGTATAATCTCTGGAATGTTCAGATAAGCTTGAACAGGCGGTAGTCCCTTGCCCACCATATATGATTCATCTGCCTTTTGACGATGCATGTGCATTTTGTCCTGCTCTGAATAAATAGCCACCGATTTAATTCCTAACTCTGTACATGCACGGAAGACACGAATTGCTATTTCACCACGGTTGGCGACCAACACTGAACGAATCGGTTTGTATTCAATCTGAGAACAAAGATTAATAACTTTAAAAACACTGACAGGATTTAGGAATCTTATTTATACCTTTGTGGAGTAACCATTTCTCGTAAATGAGTAAATACGACAAATGGACGCTTGTCGCATTGCCTTCATACCAATTTGTACACCACACATAGACATTTTTAACTGATTTCGTAAATTACTTTTAACATAAAAGGAAATAAAAACGATATAACTAAATGTGTCTCGGATAAAGCTTTTTATCTGAAAGCAAAATAAAGGGGAAATTATTTTGTAACCACTTAATTATTGAATATTAATTTAAACTACGAATATAATTAATTCAAAAATAATAATTTAAATTCAAAAATATTGATACAATAAGATATATTGGTATAAAAAAATTATATTAACTTACCCGTGACAAGCAAAAAGAAAACGATAACTAAATTTATCTAAATACAGGGAAATAAAAACAAACGGAATGAACTTGACTAGTTTTAAAACAAAATGTGATTAAACGTTGTTACTTCAGTGCTTCTCAGTTTACTAATGTTGCCTTATTATCTGTAATTTAACAAACAAACAAAAAAATAGTTTAATTAACATTAACTATAAAAAGAAAAAATAATAATTTGAACTTTAAATAACCCTTTGCCGAAGACGACAACATAAATCTGACTGCTTTATGATGTTTGTACAAAGTAGGCAAAGTAGACAAACAAAAAAAAAGAAACATAAAATCTAATCAACAAAAAAACGCGTAAATAAGTAAAAAAAAAAAACTCTATATAAAAACGTAAAGATAATGAATGAAAAATTTATTAACATATATATTTGTGTAATTTACTGATAAACAGAAATAATTTAAATATACAAAATCTGCTTAGTAATGTTCTGTGAATTCGTTTGAAACGAAGCTACGGCACTGTATTTTCTTCTTTTCTGTTTCTTTTATTTATCATAATTTAATTCAAATATAGCAAATAACTTGTTAATAGAATAAAATGTACAATTTTTTGTTGTTAGCTACTGTTGCTGGCTGACTACTGTTTCGGAATTTTTTTTTCTCGTTTTACCGCTTTTTCTGACCACAAAAATATTTATCAAACAAATTATAATTATTATTGCAAAATGTATTTTTTATTTAATGTTATTATTATTATTATTATTATTTGCATTGTTAATTTTAAGCTAAAATTAAATCTGTAAACAAGAAGAATGCAAATTTTTCCTGCACAACAAAACGAAAAAAAAAGAAAAAGTGTCTTGGCTAAGTGACAAGAAAATAAAATGTAAATTTAGTGCGCTGTTATCGTTTAATAGTTAAAAGTTTACTTCATGTCAACAAAATTAACATAATTCTCGTTTGATTGAAATTAAATGTTAATAGAATTATTTATAAAGAAAAAAGGTACGATTAAACAGGTGGAAAAAAATTGTATTTTTTATTACTTAATTTAATTACAAAGCACAACTACAAGCACAGATAAAGTTTAAACAAAAAAATAAAAATATAAAAAGTTGTTCTCGATTGCGAACCGAGTTAAGATAAAAAAAATACTTTTTTTTTATATTTTAATTTTTGGTTAAAAGTTTTATCTGTTTTTATGTCTATATGCTTTAAGAATTTATAATAATAAAAATAAAAAACACACACTGTATGTAGCTTTTTATAGATTCTCGCAGTAATAAAATACACTCAGTTTATGCCTATATTGCTTTGCTTAATCACTTTAATTGCTATTTATCTTAAAATAATAATCAATAATAATAAAACGACGTAGCAGCATAATAAATAATCTAAAAATGTAAACAAATATTTATATTGTTACATTGAAATACAGCAATAAAACATCGTATATTTGCATAAAACATTAATAAAAAAAATTAACAAGAAAAAACAAGAAAAAAACAGAAAATGCGACCAAATTAATATGCTAAATAAATTTCGATGTTTAAATTGTAAACAAATATTATTTGTTTATTATTTCTGCTATAAAGGCCGTTGTCTGTTGTCTTAAGGCGGTATTTAATTAGTTTTTCACCTACAAAACGACTTTCTTTAACAAACTGACAACATTAATCGATCATTATTAGTATTATTTATTTATTAATTTAGGGCTTAATTTGCTGCTATGAAATAATAAATTTATTAAAAAAAAGTACGCGCTTGCACTGTATTAACCCAATTAGCACAGCAAACCAGAATGATAATTTTTGGAAAGTAAACAAATTATTGATAGTAAACAGAATATTAAACTAAACAGAAAAGTAAATAAATTATATCAAAATGAATGGTATTGTGCAACCAAGGTAAATAAGAAAAATACGAGCGAAAAATACTTTAATAAAAGGTGTCAATGCGTTATGTAAACTTTTATTATTATTTTTTTTCTGAAACAGTAAAATTGCTGATGCTGTTTTGCTACTGCTAGCATTTAAACATTTATTTATTAAGCTCTAGGTTTAAAATTTAATTACAAGATTAACAAAATTAAGACACGAAATCAGTGATTGCAAAGTAGCTTAGTAAAGAACATTTAGCAGAGACATACACACTCTGAATTTATATAAAAAGTCGCGTGATTTACATTAAAATAATTTTATTATTATGCAAATATTTAACCACACACTTTGTAAATTACATAATAATAATAATAATTATTAATAAAATTATTTTTTTAATAAGCAATAATAATAATAATTAAATTATGTAAATATCATACAAGAAAAGGTCAATATTTATATACGATTAATATGTTTGTCTCGGCTATTTTATTTACTTTTTTTTTATATATGTTGCGATTTTAAAGTATTTTCTTCTTTCGTTCGTTGTTTTGCTTTATTAAATAAATCATGATTAAAATATCAAAAAAAAAAATATCATTTACGTCATTTATAAAATAAAAAGACAACACAAATAAATTTAATTCATTGAAAAATCGTCACTATTATTGTTGTGATCAACAAATATAAATATTTTGCTACTTCTTGTGATTTCTAGTGTTTGCGCGACCAAATTGGCAACTTATCAACAATTAATTAAATGCAAAAATAAAAACAGAAAGTCTACTTTTCCTAATGTATTATTATTATTATTTGCAAAAAGGAGTAAAAAGTAAATAATTATTGATAATTTTGGAAAATTAAACCACAAGAAAAATTTCCCTACATTATATTGTGGTTTGTAGACTCACTAACCCGAGTGAGTTTCTCTATGGAAATTTTTATTTTTTCTTTCAATGCGTTTTTCACATTAAATAATAAATAAATAAAATTAATTTCTAATCAATTAATCATTATTACACAATTAAGATGTTTTATCTACAAAATTAATGTATATATACATATTTTTTTATTACACTTTGCCCCGTTTATAAGTAACCAAAATAATAATAATAATTTTTTGTTCAAAGTCTCTAGCGTACTCCAAATTCTCTGTAAATAATTAAATAATAATAATAAATAAATAATTAATTATTTTATTTATATATATATATATAATCTAATCAGTTAATAAATTTAATATTTTTAATGTAAAAAATAGATCATTCTTGTAGAAAAATTGAATAAATATTTGTCAAAAGTTTACCATTTAAATCGGATACCGAGGAAACACTTTAAACCAGTGATAATGATGAAATAGTAAATAATTATTTAGTTTATCTATTATATGCAAAATGATTAATAAAAGCTTATTGTACAGCGTAATTACAGCCAAAATAATTCCAAAAAACAACTTAAAAAATAAAACTCTTCACAGCCGATAGAAGTAAAATCAATATAAACACTCAAAAACACAAGTAAATAAACAGAAACATGATTAAAGGTGAAAAATTAACAAAGTAAAACATAATAAAAGTCTCGAGACTTATAATCTGCCAACGCATATAACAACGAAAGAATCAAAGTAAAAATCAATTTAAAACGTGAAAAGTAAAAAACTAAAACTTCAGACGTGCAAAGTAATTAAATAAATAAATCAATAAATAAAAAAATCCAATGATAAATGAAGGTGATAATAATTAATTGATTAACTCGTCTTTCATGTAATTAACGAAAAAAAATAATACAAATAATTATTATCAATAATCGCTGTTAGTAAAATTAGTGACTAGCACTAGCAACGCGAATACAAAATTAAAAGAAAATAGCAAAAAAACCAAAGCAAATGATAAGCAAAATTTATATATATAATTTTTGGGGCTCGACCTGTTTAGTAATTTTTTTTCTTTACTACAATTACGATAATTATTTAAATAAATAATAATGAAAAAAATATACAGAAATCAACTTGCTGGATATTATTTAAATAATTAACGAGAAAATTAAGTAGAAAAATAGTCAGTTTGGCTTTGTTATCAGAAGACAGACATTGAGAATTTAAAAATATATATATAAAAACTAGAAGCAAATTCGTTGATAAGAAATGGAAAATTTTTTAATTAATTAAAATATTTTTGTTTATTTTATTTATTTATTTTTGATAGTAAATCATGGATTGTTGTTGATATTTCATGGTTTTTACATCGTAAAATGCGTGACAAGTTTATAAAAAGGCGAATAGTATGGGACTGGAATAGTATCAGGAAGATTTTCTACATGATGGTTTTTCACCGGATCACCTTTATCCAACTATATTAGGTTTGTTGTTAGAAAAAATTATTAAAATATATAATAAGAAAGTTTTTATTTCCTTGCAGAATCTGTATCCATCTAATTACCAATGCATTATTCAATGATTCTGCTGATCTACTTCACTATCTACTAAGCTACAATCTCCAAAAACAAGGTATTTTCCCTAAAAAGTTTTGAAAACAAAAACTACTTTGCTTATCCAAGTACAGAACCAGTGCAAAGTAACGAAAAAGCAAGCAAAAAACAGCTGTTGAAAATTTGATTAATTTATTTTAATTATTATTTAACATAAATCTGTTATTGTTTATTAAAAAATCATAAAAAAATATTTAAATAATTTTAATTGAGTTAAATTAAATTTAATTAATACTTTATTTGTTCGTATTTTTTAACCAAAACAAAAATAATCATTCAGAGAGCAAACATTTTATACAGAAAAATAAATATATCATCAACCTTGACCTGGATAAATAATAATAATAATAAAAAAATAGACAAATATAGCGAAAAATTAAATATATGAGAATTTAATTTAAATAAATAAAATTTATTCTGTTATAAATTCGACTTTGTCACATTGTTCAGGCCTGTAGTAAGTAATGATGAACGCATGTATCGCAGCGAATTTTAATACTTTGGCATGCCAATGGTGGACATGATTACACTTGATTTGTTCTTTAAGTTGCGAAATAAACGATTAAACTATGAAAAACGTGTGCAGAAATGTAAGAAAAAAAAACCGGCCGGCTATCTATATATCAGAAATGTTAGATATACGAATCAATTAACACAAAATACTCAAAAAATGATTCACCAAAAACTTTACAAAAAAATATTAAATGAATGCAAAAATCTGCGCCACATAAATTGTTATCAAAACAAAGAAAATAATTTTATAAATTTAAACGATAATAAAAAATAAATTAATTAACTTAAACGACGTCAATGACAAGTCGATACTTTCTTATTTTTCGTCTTTGATTAGATAAATTGACAGCAAAAAAAATAAAAATTAATTAATAAACGTGCATTCGAGATACTGAAAATTAAATTTAAAAGAAAAAAAAAGCGTAATGACGTGAAATTTGATTGACATAACAATACGTTAACAGACGAGTAATTGAGATTACGGTTGAATGGAATTTCTTATGCAGTTTAAACCGGTAAAAAGTTGGTTTTTAGAATGTCGAAAGGTGTTTGTGTGACTATTTAAGCCAATAATGAAAAGAAAACACTGACAAAACATTGGAAAAACTATCTTAAAGCAATCAAAGTTGATTCAAATAGAAAAACTGCTTGAAAGAAATGCTTTTTTCCATTGTCACAGAAGGTTCAATGTACTTGAGAAGGTCACCTAGTCTTTGAATTTTCCTTTGGTGTTATTTTCGCTGGCAAAGGGCAAGCACATCAATTGTGGTAAATAAATCACGGAAAAACCATTCTTACATAAACACTTCCTTAAAGGCTTTAACAATTTTTGGTTTTGTTTAAATTTTGTACAAAACATATCGTTAAATATTTATTACATAATACAATAAAATAAATTAATAAAAACTCGTCAACCTTGAATCTAACGCCATTATATGCTGTTTGCTTGATGTTTCTGTGCTCTACTGCTGTTTATCGCGATATGTTACTATTTTCTCTGTTTTTTTTTGTTATTTAATTACGATTTAATATTGTTTTTATACAAGAATGCCGTGCCTCCAAATAAAAATTCAAAATGATATTTAAGTCGCAAACGGAAAATAACCGAATGACTTTGCAAGATTTTGATTATTGCGTTTTTAGACACGAAAGTGTTTAACGTATAACAAAGCTTATTGTTGCTAAAGTTGATTACCTTGTTGGTGAATAAATCAAGTCAAGTGATACAAAAAACAAATCTCGTATGAATGTACTTAAGTGTATCCAATTTGAATGAAAATTATTGCTGGAAAAACAAAACATTCCCAAGGGCATGTTGTTTAGAGAAAACTTTTTGCTGTTTGTTTCGATCAAAAATTAACAATTTCCTTTCATTGTTAATCAAGAAAAAAATGATAAATTATGTCAATTAATCATTGTAAAGCAATAAAAAATATAAATAATTTTTCATTTTCGCGGAAAATTCAATAATAAACAAATTAAATCTCAATTACGGTTTGTGTCATTGCTAGTCACTTTGATTATTCAACAGCCTTTCAGTTTTTTGTTCATAATTTCGCTATTTATGCATTAATAAAGGTAATTTTTTGTATTTTATAAAAATAATGAGTATATGTCGCAATGCGAATATAAAAATAACAAGAAAATAAAAAAAACTCAATGTGACTTTTAGTTGAGTAAAAAAAAAATTTAAATGAAAAAAAAAGTTCAATAAACTGACAGACATTTGATTATGTAAATTTGTGATTTTTTTTCTTTTATGTAAAATGTAGGTGGTTGATGTTTAATATAGCTTTTATGTCACAAGAGGATCTACATTGTGAAATTCTTTGCACATTTGTGTGCGTTTTTCGTAAACAAACGTAAAAGTACCTTCGCATTGAAAGGCTACAATAAATAAACGCAAAACTAACAAATAGAACCACAGTGAGAATATATAATAAAAAATAAACAAACTCAGCTGGTTTGGGAATTTTTCACAATAAAATTAATTTCATTTTCTGTTTTTTTGTATTTTAGATTGAAACACCGAAGCAATAAAAGTTTACTAAATGTCAAAAAGTGATTCTAATATAAAAATATTTTGGTTAAAAAGCCACTAAACTGGTTAAAATAGAAAACAAAGGCGGAAATACTATATGCAGACAATAGTCTATAGACACATTAGAAGAACTCAACAAATAATAAATTGTGTACGGAGAACACACAGGACTATAATGTAAAATAATCGATAAAGTCTAACACTGTGACATCTTAAAATACATTATTACATGCCTGTACTGTTGAAAATATTTATTTATTTTTTAAATTATAAATAATCTATTTATGCACATTTAAATCATGTAATCGTAATAATTATTTTATTTTATTTTTATATTCGGTAAGATCGCTTGAATCGCGAAGAACAGCCCTTGACCTTGTTATTGTCACAAAACCAAAGCAAATAATGAATCAATGTGTGTACACCGCGAATAATAAATATAATAAATTAAATAAACTTGAAATAAGAAAAGGTAAGCGACTGGATTTTTTAAGTAGAACAAAATAATTAATAAATGTTTTTTTTTACTGCATAGAAAATACTCGTTTTGCATGAATAAACACCAAAGAACCGAACCGAACTACAGTGTTTTGTTAAAACTACTGCACCAGTCTACCAACTTGCATTACGTAAATATGAACAATTAATTTCCCTACTTTTCCCCTATTTTTAGATGCATGAACTAAATGCAATTTTTACACACAAAATTTAAAATTTTTATAATTTAAAAATCTAACATTTGTGCCAATAATCTTCGTTTTTTTAATGATTTAATTACATTTGTAGTTAAACTGATTGTTTTATTGCTTTAATTCTTTTATAAATTTTTACTATTATTCGTTTAGTTTTTATTCATTCAACAGTATTATTGCGTAATTACATTTTATTGTAAAAAAACTACTTACAGCTTGTTAACTGTACTCTTTTTTATTGAAAAATGTTATTTAATTAAAAAACAAAGAGAAAAACAAGAAAAATCATGATAAAATTACCTAATTCGAGTAAATATTTAATAATTACTTAACGCACTGTGCCACTATTTTTTAATTTTTTAATTTAATTTAACAGCTGCACGTGTTTTGGAGAAATCGCACTTAAATAAAAAATATTAATATATTTTCGATTTTATTTATTTACTTTACTTCACAACACAACAATCAATATTTCACTTATAAAAAATAATAATAATAAACTAATAATTTTGCTTTCACGACTTTTTTTTTTAACTTAAAAACTAATTACAAAAATAAAATAAATAAATTTTCTTCTTTAAAATTAAATTAGAAAATATTTTCCCTTTTTTTTTCTTTTTGGTTCTAATCGTGAATATACGTTTATTTTTGTAAGTTTCTTTCTTCTATTTACATTTAACTCCTACGACGGTCGGCACTGAAGTGAGCATGACTCGTTTACATTTACTTTTCGTGTGGATTTGAATTTCTTAAATTTTTCTGCTGTCGCTTTTTTATTCAATTAAATACATAGGAGAATAATTTTTTTTTTAGCAAAAGTTATATTTAATATTAATTTATATAAAAAAGAAAACGAAAATGTTTTTTTTTCATATTATTAACGATAATAAACAATATATAAAAAAAATGTTTATTTTTCTCGCGATTAATAAAAATTAGAGAGATGACATTTTCAAATCGTTTTCAACACTCAATGCTTATTGAAATTAAGCAGGTAGTTTTGCGGTGTCTTGACTAAGCAAGGAAATTTTCTTTTATTTAAGTTATTTTTTCTGCTAAAGCCACACACTACAGTCTGTAATAATATTTTGTTAATAAATTTTAACAAAAAGCGTTTTCTTAATCTTTTGATAAGATACGAAAAAATAAATTAAATTCCTAATAAGACTGTATTGAATACATTGTTAACACAAAACTAGATATTACCGGCATTATTGAAGAGAATTTAAAAATGTTTATAGAGAAATGTGATTTTTGCGCAGAAGTTTCAATAGCAACTGTTAGTAACTGAGTATAAAACAAGCACATGGAGAAATTCTATTAGAAAAAATCAATCAAAAAAGTCGAAAGTTACCTAAACACTGTGGTTGGCATGGAAAAGTTTTCGATTTCTATTTTATGTCGACGACCGGTGTGTATTCATAATTGTTTTTGACAATAAATAAAAATCAATAAATATATTTTCATTATACAAAAATAAAATTAAAATTTATTTATGCATCTAATTACATATTTATTAAATATTATTTACTTGCTAAATATATATTTAATTTAATTTAAATAAAAAAATGTATAAATGTTATTACTTGATTAGCTTAATTAACACTGTATAAAGTAATAACAAATAATTTTAATAGATGGCAGAAAATGTTTGTTAAAGAAAATTTTATTAATTAATTATTTTACATATCAGTTTTCAGTTTTTATAAAATTCTAAAAATTTATTTTGAAATTAAATTAATTACATTTGCATAAAACAATAAATTTAATTAAGATTTTAATTAAGAAAATATTTTACAAAAATCAATGAAGTTGCAATACAGTAATTGATAGATGGCAGTAGCAAACTATTAAGGGAACCTTATTTTTTATTTCCCAGTATTTATAAATTTAAGTTTTAAAGTAAAATCATTTTGCAAAAAAGAAATAAAATTTAATTAATTTATAATAAATAAATAAATATTGGTGGTTAGAAATAAATTAATAAATGTGTAATCAATTAAAAGCAACACATAAAGTAATCGGGTGGACAACGTGAAATACTTATTTGAATTTTTGGACAATTTTGTATTTTTTCACAGTGACATTTCGACTTAAAATGACGATTTTTATTATTTTGCTTCTTTAAATAAATCGGATTTTCAATTAGAATTTTATTCGTTATAATCGGCGATGAATCTTTAATACGTTGCTGTTGTTGCTGATGCTGTTGGTGCTGTTTAAATGCTGAAATTGTTGTCGATGGAGGTGATATTGTTGATGTTGCTGCTGTCGTAAAACCATGCGGCCTTATTCTCGTTATTCTGCTATTTGACGGTTTTGCTATTTATAAAAATTTGGGTAATTCAAATCAAATAAAATAAATTAATATAAATACAACTACTTACAGCTATGGAATTGCTGATCATCTAATGGTTTACCAGATGTTGTCGGCAGTACATTAAACGCAGACAACTCTTTATTGATATCCAATGCGTTCTCCTGTAATTTCCCAATACGACCGGATAGTGCTGTTGTACTACTGCTACTCTCTGTTGTCGCACTTTTCTCAATATTAATCCGTATTAAATTCGCTTCCTTTTCCTCACTATCCTTTACCTGTTCCAATTTAGCATTTAATTCATTCGATCGATTCACAATCAACTCATCAGTCTTATCAATGTGCGTTTGTTGTCGCTGAAAACCACGTCCAACACCAAAATCAACAATAGTCTCTGCCGATTGATCTTCATCATTATTATCACCAACCACTGGTAATGTTGCCTGCTGCGTTGTAACACCAACCGGATTAATTTTCACATAGGTAATATTACTCTCATCGCTTTTAGTACTTAATAAATCGTTAACTAAACGAAATTGACCATTCACCAGAATGACACAACCGCAGCACAACAGAAAATATCTACAGAGATAAATGCAACGAGAAAAAAATAAAAAAAAATAATCGAAAGCAATTGTATTGTGTAAGTGGAGAAAAGATTATTTATTTTTTTTTTTGTTAATTTTTAAGTCGAAACAATTGAAAATCGTCTTATCAATCATGTTTAATCAAACAATTTTTTATTATTTAAATTTAATTAATTGTGAAATTTTATTTGTAGTTTTCACTTACCGGAAAATTAACGTTTTTACATCAATGTAATCCATTTGTATAAAGTCTATAATTTAAATTTTATTGCTTAAAAAACACCGAGGGAAAACAAAACACGGCAAAATTTTGTCGCTTAAGTAACGTAAAATAACAAAAAAAAAAACACTTCACAGGTTATGCAAAATAGAAATAAATAAAAAAAAAACCACGAAAAACACAGTAAAGCACGCGTTATTATTGCTTAATCCAAATACTTACAATTGACACAACTTAACACAATGAATTTCTGTTAAAGAATACTAAATGCACTCAGCTAACCAACCACTTTTATATCATTTTTTTGTATTTGCTTGTCTCGGTTCGCATTGCTTATTTAATTTTTATGCTTTTTTTTGCTATTTTATGTTTTCTTGACTGAGCTTAATGTTTATTAAGCTGTTTATTGAGTTGTTTACTGTCTTTACTTAAGCTGTTATTATTGGTTAAACTGTTAAGGATGATTGTTGATGGTTATTTAGTTTTTTTTTTGTGTATTCTAAATCGGTGGTTAAAAAAATAACACAAAAATAGCAGAAAAGAAATTTGCAGAATGTTAAGTTTTTTTTTCTAATTCAAAGTAGTTTAGGCGCTGTATTACAGAATTGTTATTGATTGTTAAAGTAGTATTTAGCTATTTCGCTTTCCAGTGAAGTAAATTGTGCAATAAAAATCCCCTAAGAATCCAAAACAATTTCATAGACATCTTAGAACATTGTATAAGCAACAGAAGCATACATTTAGCCATACAAACGTAGAGTTTTTATACCAAAAAAACATTAAAGACAAAACAGAAATAAATAATTAACGTAAACGTACAACAAAAAACAATTACAACCGCGGAGTGAATAACTATCTATTTGTATTAAGATACTTTTCATGAACTTTAAAAATAAAATTAAAAATTTATATTTAAATTTTAACGTTACCGTCGATTTTTTACGATAAATAAAACAAATTAACAATTTTCTGTGTACGTTTTGTATTGCTTATTGTTTTCCTTATTATTTATCAAGTTTAAGTCCAAGTGTAAGGTACGCTATGTCCGAGGATACATAAAATTGTTTTTCATTTTTTTTTTTACTGTGCGACCCAGATCGTAATAATAATTACATTTTTTTTTTGTTTAATTATTATTTTCTTGATTATATTTTGTTGTTTATTAATTATGTTGTTCACTTTGTTGTTTTCAAACTAGTTAAGTAACATGTTAAGTCCTTACGAAAATGAAAAATAAATTTACTCTACTCGATATTGTATTGTCATGTTTTTGTCATTGTTTATGCACTTTAATCGGACAATTTATATAAATTAACAACAATCAATTTACTATAATTATATGTTTATTTGGACAATTCTCTGTAATTATAGGGAGTATTTTTATAATTAAATTAATGAATTAATTATGCTTGTGCGTTTTTTTAAAGTGAATACACTGATTTCCCTTGAATCTTTACTAATAATTTCCCATTATTTTTGTTAACGAAATAGCACCCTTATCACAGACATAAACCGTACAAATAATACAAAACATTTATTTTAAGCAACAATTTCATTTAATAAATTCAATTTTTCCATATAAATCAATCAATTTTTATTTAAAAAAACAGACAATTCAATAATAAATATTAAATGGTTAAAAACAAGTAATTATAGGGTCGTTTCCTTACCTTCGTACCGTTTAAAGTTTAATGTTAATGTTCACCAGACCATATAGCCATGAGATCTGCTTTAATAAAATGTAAATTTACTTATTTAAACCATTTAGATTTATAATCTTTGTATTTTTAATGTGGTAATATGAAAAAAAATAACAAAATTTACGTGCTAATAAAACCTGTTACACCTCTACCATCCGAACTAAAACTCATGGCATAAACAGTGAGCATAAAAACATAAATTTCCTAGAATTATAATGAGTTAAAGATTAGTTAAATAATATTTTTAAAAGCTTTTTATAATACAAGAATTAATTATTTACTATTATTATAATTATTTTTTGCTTAACTATAAATTATGATTAAACAATTCTCTATCATTTAATTTCTTTAAACTTATTTTTTTCTTTTCACTTTACTTTGTTTCCTTAATTATTATCATTCTATTTTTTTTTCCACTTTGTTTTTCTAATGAAATTCATTAAATATTGCAGAAATATTTACCTTTAAATGTTCTTCGCTAGTAAATTACTACTTTAATCGTTTAATATCTATAGTCATTTCGTAAGTAAAAAGTATAGAAAAAATAAACAGCAGCAAACTAGGTAGAAGAAGTAAATAATTAAATACAGTGAATAGGGTACAAAAAAAAAATAAATAATTTAATAATTGCGACAAAAAAAAATATAAATAAATACAATAAAATAGCTGAAGAAGAGCGAAAAATGAAAATAAAGATGAAATATCGAATGGATTACAAAGTAATTAACTAAAATTAATAAATATAATAATAAAGTAATAATGCTGCTGCTTTAACTACTATATGCACATATAAATAATATTATTTATAGTTTTATTTATAAATTTTCGCTTTTTTATCATTAATTTCATTCAATAACTGCTTGAACGTACTCTTCTGCAAGTAACGTTTAATGAGTTTTATTGCATTAAAGAAGACGAACCAATATTTAATGGAATTATTAATTTTATTTTTAAAACAAAAAAAAAAAACTCTTATTTTTATTATTATTTCTTCATTATTTTTTGTTTTGTTAATTATTTTGTTAATTTAAATATAAATTATTATTTTTTTTATGTTCTTTGCAGAGATTCCTTTTGACGATTTAAACGCCTATTCATTGTAATTGGATTTTTTTTTTGTTACCCTGGACTCATAAAGGGGAAAATTACCTGTTTAATGGTTGTAGTAATGGAAATGAACTAGATTTTATCACTTGCTGCTATTTTTAATTATTTTTTGATATTTCGCCTTTATTGTTTTAAATTAGTTATTTTATTTTTACGACAATAATACAATGATTGAGAATTTAAATGAAGAATTCCTGTTGTAACTGTAGCGACCTTGTAGCTAAAAGAAAAAAAACACAAGTTTCTTGTAAAGCGCAAAAAACATCGTTGATGATGATTGAAAATGCTCATTCATACAAGGTTATTAAGGTAAATTCATGTTTAATTATGTTTATTTATTATTATTTAATTTTATTTTTAAATTCTTGTTGCAATGTTAAGTAGAAGAAGACGAAAATAAACAATAAAATCAATAAAAAAATCGAGAGCAGAATTTATTTCGTTTATTTTTTTCTGTCTTCATTATGATTTTGTCATTCGCAAAAAACGGTTAACGTTAACTTTGTACCTAAATCAATTAAATAATTGACTAAAAATAGGTAAAAATAAAACTTTTTTTACTCCGTTAAGAATATTCGCTGAAAAACTAATCAAAAATAAACTAAAAACCACCTGACACAAGAAGCTAATATAAAAGAAACGAAAATAAAAATGTAAATTCCTGAATTTTATTAACAACAATAAACACTTTTAAATGTTTCTATCGCTAGTTTATTTAAGTCGCTTAAATACTAAGTTAGTAAAGTGTTGGCTTAATGTTTTCTACTTAGTTAAAATAGAAACAGCAAAAAAAATATATTTATTTTATTTTGCATAAAATAGAGAAAAAAAAGAGAGACAATCACTTTAATGACTTTATAACGATTTATGTAATTAATTAATTAAGTGGCGAAGAATACGAATTATAATTGCGGTACAGGAACCGATTAAATATATTAAAAAACAATCAAATAAATGACTTAAAGTAAAAGTTAAGTAATGGCAGCGACAGTGATGAGTAAAACCTACTGCAGCCACACATTGATTTGTCCCATTTAACTAGTTTGTCAAATGTTCTATTGTTGTTGAATATCACAGAAGGGATCAGTGAACTCTGTCTTGATGTTATTTTTGACTTAGTTAAATTAACTGTAAAGTAAATTATTTAATAAAATCTAACGTTGCTTTAGTAAAGTATGAATATAGGGAAATTTTGTTTTTCTATAAACAGAGCTTTATCGCTGATAGCAGCTAACTTAATCCAGTTTAATTAAAATTTAAAATAAATAATAATTATTATTCCAATGTCCTTAATTAAGCTATTTAAATTAATTTATTAAATTATTACTGGTTTTTTATTTGTACTTTAAAATCAATTAAAACTCTGTATTCGGTTGATTAAAAACGTTCAGTATGACAAATTGTTATTTTATTGTTTTTAGACTTAAAAAGTATTTAAGTCATTACTTCCATCACTACACAAATAAGGAAATTAAATTATTATTATTATTTAATCCATCCATTCTGTAATTGTATTGTTGAAACGAAGCACTTAGTAGCAATTAATAAATGTCGTTCAATTTGTCACCTCAAAAATGGTAACAGCAAGTGGCTTTAAAAACAAATCAATTCGCTGACATTACCATTTAGTAAGTTTTGAGCAAAGTAAAGTAATTGTGCAGAAGGTGAACCAGCATCAGACACGATAAATATTTATTAATTTGTTTTTTTTTTTTTGTATTTTTGTCAACTTAAAATGCGAAAAAAACACGAAATCGAAACAGAATTAATTCACCGGATGTGCAGACGACAAATTAAAACACGAAAAATAAATTTATCAAGGTGGTAACGATTTATTGGTGGAGTAGCGTTTACGTTATAAATTTATTAAATTTTTATTATTTTAAAGAAATTCTCCCATTGGTTTCAGGATAATATCATGGATTTGTACGTGATCGGGCTGCTGTAGGGCAAACAGTACAGCTCTGGATACATCTTCGGGTTTTAAGCGTGGCATTAATTTTATCAGGTCGTTACCACTGCCTGTGGCTATTATATCACCCTCAACTAGACCGGGACTAATGCTCTGTAAGTGAAAATGTTAAATTTTTTGCTTCTATTGTCTAGCAAATACACAAACCGACCGTTATTTTAATTCCAGACTCCATGAACAGTAGCTCCTGACGCATACACTCAGTGATCGCGGTAACCGCATGTTTGGAAGCTGGATATAGGCCATTAATCGGTCGTGTCCCCGGCACACAAGTATTCACTTTATGCCCAAAAATACTGTTTATATTTATAATGTGACCGTCGACGTCACGACTTTTCATTGATTTAACCGCTTCGCGTGTCACCATGCACAGACCACATATCGTTATATCCATTAACTGCCTTAAATCTTTCGTGCTGTTATCCTCCAAGAACAGGTATTTGCTGCACGAATAAATTTAAAATGTTAATTTAATTATATTAACACGGTCTGAACGTGTTACCTTATCAAGCCGGCATTGTTCACAACCAGATCGACACCGCCCAACGTTTTCTCAATCCAGACATATGCGGCGCGTATCGACTCCTCATTCGTAATGTCACACTCAAATGCATTTAGTTTTCCAGTCGCACCAAATAAACTCGCTCGTAATGCCTTACACCAAAAACAATTATTATTATTTTTTATTTTCCATAAATGCCACACATTCACTAACTTCAACTTTATCCTTGCGCCGTGATAAACCGACAACGGTCATGCCAGCACGAACTAAATCCTGTGCAACAGCGGCTCCAATACCCTCAGCTGCACCAGTCACCACGGCCACTTTTTCCACCCAATTCTCCATCCTTCTGCAATTTCAATCCGGGAAACGTTTACACGACGACTTTTCCACCAAAATTAAATTCCTATTCGAATTTTGTCAGGTATTTATAGGCTTTACAGGGATTTTTTCTTTTCTTTCATTTTCATTTTCATCTAACTTTTTAATTCACCTAATTTTAAGCAACGTTTTCCTGTTAATTAATTAATTACTTTTCTTTTTTTACAATTAAAATGAGTAAATTTCAATTTTGTAATAAATTTATGAGAGGTGTGGCTCATAAATTGGTGGCACCGGGCGATTATTAAGTTAATTCATATTTTTTTGGTGCATCAAAATTAAAATCGCTTTGTGATTAGAAAAATTAAATGTGGTTTCTGTCTCTACTGAAAATTTCCCTTTTTCTGCAATTCAATACCATATATGGTGTGATAGTTTTAGTCTGCCTTTAGGTGTTTTTCTTAAAACAATATTATTTAGTAAAATCACCCTGTAAATAGCATTTAGTGGACCCGAATAATAGAAAAACGAAAGTTTTTAATTAAATAATTATAAAGAAAACACTAAAAATGTCTCATTTATAATTAATTTGTTTGCATCATTAGTTTTATTTTAATTAAACATTAATTTTGTTTCTTTTATGTTAATAAATTAATCGTAAGAATGTGCGTTTTTGCACATAAGATAAAACAGGAGAAAAAAAAAATCATTTGGCAATTCATAGCATCATAATACTAATCCTTAATTGATAATTACTCTTGTTTTATTTTATTACCGGCATAATTTATTGTGTACAACCTGTTACTATGTTTTTGCATTTGTATTTTATAATAAATAATATTAGTACGGCGACAAAACGTTTACAGCACTATATACCACACATGAAACAAATTATATTTAATAATTAAAATAAAAAGAAACGTCCAATCTCTATTTTACTCAAAAGGAAATCAAATTAGACATTGATTATGTAGTGCAAATAAAATACGAATAAAAATTACGAATTATTATTTAATTACATTAAATTAACCAATTATAAATGACATTTTAATTTAATTGAACAGATGGTATTAGTTTTTATTTATTTAATTACAAAAATATTACAGGCAGACGATAGAAAAAGAATAAAACAAAAATTTAAGAACATTAAAGCATGAAACATTTCATTGAAACATAAATGAAACATTATTTTTATTTATTTATGGTGACATCTGTTTGTAATAAAAAATAAATTTTGACATTAATATTAGTTGGGACACTTTTATATTTATTCATTTGATTTTTCATGCCAAATTCTTAACATTTCTACTCATTGCGGTGTTAATTTATTATTAATCCATGTAGCATAATTTGTGACGTCGGTAATTATGTCTGGCCTACCATTTGCACAATTTAATAAATTATTTGGCCTTAAGAAGAGTCCAATTAGTTTATTATTAGCAATAATTGGATCACCACTGTCGTACTGTAATAGAAATTAATATCAAAATTCGGTCACAATCACAATTAAAATTATTACTTACGCCACAACCGCCTTGATGTGGTTGTACATAGGTACAAGCGTGTCCAGCGACAAGACTCATCGCAATATCATCAGCTAGTTGCGTTATACAGTCCTGTAAATTCAACGTTTTTGTGTATAAAACCTGCATATGCAAGCTGAAACCACTGTTCGTGTCTAGTTTACCCCAGCCGAAAATTTGAGCAAGCGTATTGCTCGGTACTGCAGTACCATCGAATGCGATTTTGTTTATTTGTGTCGTGAACGTTAACGTTTCCGTGATCTCTATTAACGCGATGTCATCGTGTATCGCTGTAGCCAAATAGTTCTCATGTATGTGGATAGTTTTAACCGTTAATTGTCTTAAATTTGCGTGAACCTTTGAGCTCCCTGCTGTTATTTTAATACCTGTTTTCGCACACGAAGCCAGTGTAAGAATAAAAGTTTCACTGACTATCGCACCGGCACAAGTCGGTATTCCGTTTTGCCATATCAACACAGCATATGGTGCAACATACGGTTGAGCAGTATGCCCTCCGACAAGACGTTTCACACGAGTATTTAATCCATCCAATGGGGCACGACACGTCACAAATCCAACACATATGGTCAGAAATACTCCGATTACACAATTCTTCAACGAAAACATTTTTTTTTATCACTACTGAACAGCACTAGAAATACTAAAGGAATTTATTTCGTGTCTTCGTGTTTTATAGTTTTTGTTTAATTAAACTAGAAGTGCTTAAGTACTATTGATTCACCAATAACACTTGACAATTTCTTAATTAATTAATTACTAATTGTTCGCTGATAACGATTAAGTAATATTATCTGATTTAGTTTTGTTTAAACTAGTTAAAGTAGTTAAACAGTACTTAAAATATATTAATTATTAATGAAAACATTTATTTGTAGACACTACAATATGATACTAATGCCATCTATCAGAAACAAATAAAAAATAAAATAGCAAAACCAAATTTTTAATATTTTATTTTTATTAAATTTTATTTTTTAATTTAATTAAATTAATAATTTTCTTCATTTTTTTTTTTGTATCTTTTCTATTATTATTTTTCTTTCTCTCTCTCTCAATTTACTTTTTAATAATCTTTCTCTCTCTCTTGTGAAATTATAACATGCGGTTCGAACTGTCTTAATAACCCATATGTCAATCAATTACTTATCAATCACTTATCTAGTAAGTTTTTAAATTAATTAAAATAAAAATTTATTTATATTTATATATATATATAATTAAATAAGCATAAAATATTCTTAGAAAATAATTAATAAATTTAATAATTTAATTAATAATAATACATTTAAATTGTTTATTTACTTTACTAATAATGATTAATTAATTGTTTTTCTTCTTCATCTTTTCGGTTTATAATTTCTAATTACTAATTTTCTTTCTTTCACTTTATTATTAATTTCTTATTAATTTTTTCTCTAAATGTATATAATTTATAAATAATTAAATTAAATAAGCATTTTAATAATTGTAGTAATATTATTATTATAATTATAATTCTTATTTATTTAATATAATATTAAATAATTAATTAATAAAATAATAATTAAATATAAAAATAAAATAATAACATTAGAGTTTAAGGAGCAATAGAAGAATTGAGTAATAAAAAATAAATTACAGTTTTTTTTTTTTGTTTAATATAATTAAATAATAATAATTATAAAAAATAATGATTTCCTTCTCACTAAAACTAATTAATAAACATTAATTATAAAGCTTAATTAATAAGTAATTATTTATTTATTTTTTAAATAGAATTTTGTATTGAAATCCTTTTTGACAAACAATTATTACCACGTTTATTAGCTGCTGCTACTTCTGCTGGTGTAATTCTCTACTTAGTTAATCATAGATTTGCACCAATTTTAAACAATTTTTTAATCATATAAAAAAGATTATTATTTTTAATTATTTATTCATTCATTAAATACATTGTAAAAAAAATGTAATCGGTAATTTTATGTTTAATTTATTATAATTAATTTTAATTATAAGAATAATTTAACTCTTTGGAAGGAATGTTAGTAATTTTTTTTTTGTTTTGCTCCTTTTCTTTATATTTTTCATAAGATTAATTTCTGTGTTATAATTATTTTATATTTTTACTATTGAAAATTTTAATTATTTAAATTATTTATTGTTATTATTTTTATCATAAAATAGTAATTAATTTGCATTTTAATTAAACGAATATAAAGAAAAAATAATTTTTTTTTTACTGTCAAAAAGAATATTTACTTTTATTTAATAGGTGGCAGTAGAGTACGTTAGTAGAAATATTTGTTTCATTAAACTTTCTCTCAACCAAAAAATATTTAATAATTTAATATATTATTATTATTAAAAAATTTAATCTCTTTACAATTAATTAAATAAAAATTAGGAACTTTGTTAATTGTAGAGATAAACAAATTTATAATAATAATAATAATATTAATTGTATCAATTTCATGATTTTGATCTTTTTTTTTTAAATATTAATGTTTAATTACAATATTTATGCTACATAGAAGCATTATTTAATAAATATTCAATAAAGGCAATATTTTTGTTGTTATTTTAATTAATTAATATTTTATTAAAACTAATTTATAAATTTTACCAAGCATAGGCTTGGTTGCAAGGAAACATACAGTAACTGGTATATTTTTTTCTTCAGTTGTTATACCAGTTCAAGGTATGTTTCTTACTGGTTGTGCTCAGGCCAAATTGAATTAAATTGTGCTTTGGATACCACGAGTACTGATTGGTTGGAAATAATTATTTTCTGTTTTTACAAATCAGTCCAACCAGTTCAGTCTCATAATATTGCAACAATTCATTCACTAATTATCTTACCACTGAATTACCTCAGTATTTAATTTAATTACAATTATTTTTATTAAGCGCATTATTTTTTATAATTTATTTAACAATATTTCTGTGATTATATATTTAAATTGATTATTGTTTAATGTCTTTAAGTAATTTTTTTTTATCTTTTATCTAATAAATACTAACACGAAACAGAAAAAAAAATGTTTTAATCATTTTAAGGCGTTTATTAATTATTATTTTTATGTTTTTTCTTTTTTATATAATTTTTTATTTTAATTATTAAGCGAGTATAGAATCAAATAAGTTTGCTTTTATTAAATAATAACTTTAATTAAATAAAAGTTATTATTGTTTTCGGTTCAATTAATAACAATAAAATGCGTTTGATTAGTGATAAGTTGACGCAATTATTTTCTTTTTGTTTAAGCAAATAGCACAATAAGTAGGTAAATGTTAATATTTTATTAATGTTAAATTGATTAGCTTAGTGATAGTATTTTTTTTTTTCGTTTAAATTATTTAAATTAATTTAATTATTAGCTGCAAAGGAAAAGATTAAAGAAAAATAAAATAAATTTACAACTGAGCAAAATAACAACAAAAAAAAAACTGAATGTCTCGACTACTGCTATAAATTTATAAATCTCGACTAACAGAGTAATTTTGATAAACCAATGAAAATTTTTCCTTATTTTTAACGCTTGTAATTAATTAATTACTTATATGTTGTTATTTAACAATAAATTATAAAAAAAAATTAATAATATTTACAAATAATAGAATAAAAGCATAAAACATAAAATTAACAAAACAATAATTATAAAAATAAAAAAAAAAAAATAAGAAAATAAAAATCTACAATAAAAATAAAAATTAAATTTCTAATTACAAAATTTCAAAATAATTATTATAATAGTAATTATAATTTTAATGATTAATCTCTAGTCTAGTTTATAAAAAAAAAAATTAATATTAAATTAATTAATCATAACGCGGAACAAAACGATAAAAAACTAAATAAAAAAAAAAAAAAAAAAATTAATAAAACTATTTGGTTCTTGTCTGTGCTAAAGCTGCTTTTATCTCTAAACTTTAACTCGATGTATATCCATGTGTGTTGTTAATTATTTTTAATTATTTGTTAAATTTATTATTATTAAATTATTACATTAAATTTAAATTAACAAAATTATTTATTTTTCACTAAATAATTTATTCTTTTATTTATTTCATTTCATTTTTGTGTAGGGGATTTTATTTGTCTAAGCTTAAAATGATTGTTGGTTTTTTTGCTATGTGCTGCTGTCTCGCAATATCGCGACAATTTTTCTTAATTTTATTATAAATATTCATTTAATATGTCTGTGTGTATGTATATCTGTTTAATGTTTTTCTGCGTAAAATATAAATTGTTGCATTGTTTGTTGAATGTTTGGAGTAATTATAGGTGTTTTGCTGTGACAATATTTAACTTTTTAACGCATCACTCATCGCTATTGTATGATAATGATGTGGACCGAACGGTCGACGTTCCGATGTTGACTGATAACAACTGACACTCCTTACTATACCAGCAGTACCATCCACCTGATCATATTCTTGTTGCGTTATTGTTTGCCCAGTTGTTGCCGTTGTTATTATACGATTACCATTTTCCTCATTAGTACCATTATTCAAACTACTTATTTCACTCATAAGACGTTCAGTTTTTTGTCGTTGATGTCTTCGCAATAGAAAATATACAAAGATGATAACGACAGCGAACACAGCGACTGTTGCACCACTTGCTATACTTGCGGTTTCCAACATAACACGTGGCCGTGTAGCTATATTTCAAGAAAAAAAGGAGAGAAAAAAAAACATTTAATTAATTCATTAAAACCCAAATTAAAATCAAAAACAAAGGCGTCAAAGTCATTGTCCTTTAAAAGAAAATAAACGTAATATTAAAAAACAATTAAAAACACGCAAATTATCGATTGACTTTGAATAACGCGCCGCAAGCTCTATCGCTTCTCATTTTTCAACAACGAGGCATTGTATTTTTTATTTAAATCATTATTAATAAATAAAAAAAATGCGGAAACATTAATAATAAAATAAAATAAAATGATTTCAATCAAAAAATAAAAAAAAATGACCTAAAAACGATGAAAAAACAATAAAATAGAAAATCAACTCACGCAAATATGAACCATCCAGATCTTTGTATTCACATCTTGGTCCCATATAACCATCGGCACATCTAAAATTCATTTAAAAAAAAAAGTCAATTAAAATTTAATTAAAAACTAATTAAAACCACGATGAAATTTAATTAATGTGCAAAAAGGATAACACTTACTCGCAATTATACAGCAATGAGTCACCGATTTTCACAGTAAAACATGTTGCCTCGTTCAGACAATACCAGGCTGCATACGCTGGTGGACATTTATATGTATGGAATGTTATATTTGGTCGTGGTGTAGGCGTTGTTGGTGGCCGGGGTCGTGGTGTTGTGCGGCTAGAACATGCATCTTAAAAGAAAAATAAGAAGAAAATTCCTTGTTTATAAAAAAAAACCTTTAAAAGTAAATAATTTAGTAAATATATAAATAGTCTAAAATGCAACAAAATCAAACTACTGTGGTGGATGAATTAATAAATAAATGTATACCTTGGGTGGTAATAAATAAATTAATGTAAAAAAGGAAATAAATAGCTGCACTTGCTACAATAGCATACTGATATACACTTTAAATGTAATCAAGCAAAGTGCAGTTGAACACACACTCGACATTTAAATAAATAACACAACAACCATCAACGATTTATCAGCAAGAGACTAATGCAATCATAAGGGCATAACAATGTAACACAAACAACAATAATACACCCTCTCTAGAGGATTTATTTTTTCTGTATGTTACTTTGTTTCCTCTGTTCAGTTCTGTTCAAGTCAAAAGATTGAAAGATTATTACGTAAACAAAACTAGAGAAAAGTTTTTAAGTAATTTAACATGTAATCTAGACAAACCACTTTATTATCCTGTAACGTATTTCCACTTGTTATTCTATTGTTATAAGTTATAAAAGTTCTTTACTATCACTGTTACTAGCTAGATAAATATTTATCAATCAAATTTCAATGACACACTTTACTATGGTAGAATGGAAAACTTAAATCTCAAATTATCATAGAATTAAACGTTTATCATTTTCTATTTTTAAATAAAAAATCAAAATTTGGTTTTATTAAATTTATTACAGGTAGTCCCCGACTTACGACAGCTCGACTTACGGCTGTTCGCACTTACGACTATTTTTTTTTCAAATTTTTTTCATAGAAAATACTTAAAAAAGACAAATATGTAGTTGCGGGGAAGTTTTTTTATATGGGATCGACTTACGAATTAGTCGACCTACGACCGATGACCAGGAACCTTTCTCGGTCGTAAGTCGGGGACTACCTGTATTTGCGTTTTTTAAAGACATTTCTTATGCTAATTTAAAACAATAGAGATAAATATAAAATCCCCAAAATCTCACCTAACTCCATCTATTATAAATTAAACATAAGTTTTTTTTTATTTAAACATTAATTTGGACCCTTCCGCTTGTCAATTTTTAAATGTTTTTCTTTTCAACATTTTAAACAAGAATAAATTAATAAACTTTATTAAAAACGATAGCAAAATTATAAAATAAAAATAAATAACAGTTTACAAGGGAAAAAAAACGCAATCAAATAACATAAGTAATAGCATTAGCGAAAACAAGTCACAAGTTAATAAAACTGTCGTTAGTTTTAAAACATCAAAATGTATGTTAAAAGAAAGTTTATAATATCTATTATTAATGAATAAATTTATATTTTAAGGGTTAAATAAATATATACTAATGGTTAATTTGTTTACTACTAAAAAACGATTATCGAATAAATAAAACCACGAAACAAGTGGCACGGGGGTTGATTTACTTTTATCCACCATTCAATGACATAAAATAATGTTTTAATGATTTAATGAAAATGAAAACTTTAATAATATATTATAATAACGACAATAATATTCTTATCAGTAATTTAGTTAAACAACAAAATCGTTGCAGTGCACAGTATAAATTATATAGAAGACAGACACAGTCGTAAGGAAAAACAATGAAAATAAAAATTCAAAATTGAAAAGGAATAAACAACTTATTAAATTATATAAAAACATATATCAAAAGGACACACTTTACAGGATATAAAAGTTTATAAAAGCATTTTTATTAAATAATTAACACGTAACGTAACGAAACTTATATATAATCCTTCTTAGTGTCAAGTCACGTAATATTAATCATATTAAAAGTAAAAAATAATAAAATATAATAATAATAATAAATTTGTCACCCTTGAACATGCTTTTATCAGTTCAACAAAAAAAGAAAATAGATAATTTAATAAAAAACTATTAAAATTCGCACAAAATAATTTTTGGCATGTGGCAAATATTTCTGCAAAAAAAATCATAAAACAAACACGAAATGTTCAAATTACGTGCTTTTAATAATAAATTCGGTATTTAGTTATTAAGTATAATAATAATAATAGTTAAATAATAATAATTATTATAATCAAGTAAAATCCGCTGTCATACAAGAAAATACACCATCCCAAGCCTAGTTTTAATTGATTTTTCTTTTTTTATTTGCAAAAATACATTTTTTTTTCATCTTTTCTATAACAATAATGGTAAAAGTATTTACTTAAACCATCAAAGACACACATCACTCAACAAAGTGTGTTCTTACTGAATGGACATGCGAATAATTTATGAAAATGTAAATTTTGCAACAATCGATTAATTTCCATAAAAACTTCGTAATGTGTGCAAAAAGAAAAATTAAAAGGAAAACCATTAACCAACCAACTATTTATTGTTCACGTGGCAATATGCAAAAAATATGGAAATTTAAAGGTAAAAAATCGCAAAACACGTCGACCAACTACCACCATCATCATCATCATCAGCGGTTGGTCTGTATTATTTTATTTCTTTTAAACAAACCAAAATTTAAATTTCATTAGAACTACGTGTTTTCGTGCCGATTTTTTTCCGTTTTTATTTTTTTTTCTAAATAAACCTTTTTGTTTGTTTATATTCTAAATATTTATATTTTATTTTCTTTTGCAATTTATATTTCTCTCTAACTATTTGCCTATATTTTAGTTTGTTTTAATCACGCACATGGGGGTAGTTACTTGTTTTCTTTTATTTTCATTTTCGTTTTTGCCCCTTTTATAATATAAAAATTACAACCAACACACAAATTTCAATAGAAATTCTTGCATATTTTGTATTAACCATCTTCAAGTCAAGTCGAATGAATAAAATTAACCACAACGAGCATAACGATCAAGTAAATAACAATAAACCACATTAAAGTCAAGTACAGACAGTTAAATTAAAATCAAAAAATTTCGTAGAATATACATATTTGCATTTAGATATTGTTTTCATTGTAAACTGTGACTTTGCTAAAATTATGTGACTTAAATAAAAATAACTGTTGATAAAACAAAGTCAAAGTTAAAACAAAATAAAATTACTACATCTTTCAAATCAGCTGTTAATAGACTAATTTAATTATTTTAAAGCATTTCTGACAGTTTGGTTTTACTAGGCTAGTCACAGTTTATTAAAATTCCGCTAAAAATTAACATAAATAGATTTTTTTCATAATTAATTAACAAACATTTAAATAATTATTATTATTAAGAAAAATAAAAAAAAAAACATTTCTAAATCATTACAACAAATAATAAATAAATTAACAAATAAATATGCACAACCGTAATAGAGAATTTCTATTCTTTAAAACAGTTAAACATTTCTTATAATTATAACAACAAAACATAATTTATGATGTGAATAATTAACGTAAATTATGGTAATTTTTTATTATTTTTAACGAAAAAAAAAAAAAAATGAATAGAAAATTAGCAAAGTAAGGCTACGCAAATTAAAAGAAAAAAATATATATATACCTCTGGCACATAGGGTCATATAGTATTCTTGAATAAAACAAACAAACGTAAATCAATGAAAAATGATATTTAAGAGACCAAAAAAAAAAAAGTAAATAAATAAAATAATTTATAACATTTCTTTGAGCAGAAAAAAGCAATACAATAAAAATTTTAAGGCAAAAAAACAAAAAATAGCCACCCTTAATAAATTAATAAATATAATTTCTATTTAAAACAAGTTAACCCCTTTATATGACTTCCTTAAACAATATAAAATCGAAAAACTAACAGCAGCAGCAAACAACAATCATTTAAGCAAATATAAATTAATAAAACAAAACTGAAAATCATTAAATAAAGAAAAGAGAAAAAACAATGAAAGGATTTTTTATTATTATTATAAAAAATCAAATCATAATTATAACAAAATATAAATCAAATTAATTATAATAATAATAATAAAAAATAGAAAATTAAATGTTTAAAGCAAAAATAAAAAAAAAATAGCGAGGAAACAAACATAATTTCTAGTAGCTACTAGAATTTAAATCCTTTATTTTAATTTCATTTAATTAATTTTTTTTTGTTATTTAATTATTTTTTTCTGCATAAATCAAAAGTAATAAACAAATTTGTCGTGCTAATAACATTTGGATAATTTGATATTATCTAAACGCAATAATCTAACTTAAATTAAGTTAATAACAATAAAAAAAAAATAAAAACTTTACTTGGGCAAAAGAAATTAATAATAAAAGAAAAACTAAAACTATATATAAGTTTTTACCTTCAAAAAAAAACTAAACGAAACTAGAAAAACAAAAAGAAGAAAAAACATATAAAGAAGGAAATCGCTTAAACTAGGGTAAAATGAATATTATAGAAAATAATATAAAATAAAATAAAATAAAAAAACACGAAAGTGGGTGGTTGGTTGGCTGTTATGTGTTTATACTACATTAGTTATTTTTATTTCCATTTTTTAACTTTAAATATTATGGTGGTTTGGTTTGTTGAGCTGGTTTGAAGAAGAAAGTAGCTACTGTGGAAAACTATGAATCGTTTAATTGCTGTTGAAATAACAATTAAGGATGTTTATTTATTTTTTGTTTTATTATTATTATTATTATAATTTATAAACGTTTATCATTATTAAATTATCTTTAAAACGTTTTCTGTTTAAAATAAAATTTCGTAATAAATGAAAACGAATTTGGTTGTCAACCCCGCTAACATACATATATACTTCATTTTCCATCATTTATGATTATTACTTCTGATAATGAAATTATTTTTACAATAAAAAATCGATAAACAAGATTACAAAGGTTTTCTAAATAAGGCCACCCACCCACATTGATAGTTTTTTTTTCTATTATTTTATGTTATAAGGGTTAAAGCATAATGTTCCATTTGATACCTTGCCAACGAACAAAAATAAATGCAAATCAACCCATCTAATCATTATAATTTGTTACACATCTTGAGTGTACACGTGTTTAACTCATAAAAATAACCCAAGAATAATAACAACAATATAATTAAATAAGCACGAAAACGCAAGCAGCAATTGTAGTTGCATTCCCTCTTCAATAATCAAACAACAAATAAAACTTATAATCATGCTAATAATAATTATAAAATTAAAAAAAAAAAAAAACTTGAACAGCAGTTTAAAATTACACAGTTAAATTATTTCAACTAAGAAAATCATCGCAACTATAATCTAGAAATTAAAGCAACTTTTAACTGTACTGATTTGTTACCCTTATTATTATTATTTTCAATTCAATTTTACTAATTTATGCAAAAATTTTGTATTTCATTATATTTATTTTAATGCAAAAAATAAAAAAACGTGTTAGAAATCTCATAACAATAGCAGTCAAGAATTGAAAGCCATTGGAATTGTGGTCATTGAATTATTCAAATAAAAAACTAGTATAACTGGTATAAACTGAAATAAAAAGTCCGCAGTCAGCAACGACCAATAAATGAACAAAACAAACTAATTACATAAGCATTATTATAATAGTAGAAACACAGTAATCATAAATTCATCTTTAAATAATACAAAAAAAAATAAATCAAATAAATATAAAAATAAAAAATAATAATAAACTACTTTTAGTGACAAAATCCTAAGCGACGCAAAACCATCATTTTCACACACTTTGATCAACAAAAACCTATGTACGTTAGAACACCAACCAAAGCATAATTTTAATTGTAATGAGAATCAATTTTTCATTTGAAAATAATTTATATGATGGTTCAACATAGATTAGAAAAAATAAAATATAAATAAACTATTCTTGCTTATATATTTTATGCTGACTTTTCTCTACTTTGTTTTGTTCTTTCTTATTCTTCTTATTATTACTCAACTTATACCACCTTCACCCACATTATTATTATTATAGTTATTATTATTATAATTATCATTTTTGATTGCTGTTGCTGTTAATGTTTACAAAATAATTATACATTTGTTGTCAAAATATATAAAAAAAAAAAAGAATCTTTTCTATTAAGAATGAAAATATAGTTTAAGAAAAAAAAATAAATAATAAAACCACAAAGAATAAAAGAAAAATCATTAAAAATTAGCAAGAGAATGAAAAGGTAAAAAAATTATTCAATGAATAAAATTTGTTAATTTTAAACTGAATAAAGTAAATTTACAAGATTTACGGAAAATATCTTTAATAAAAAACGCAACTATAATAGAGGAAGAGGCGTTTACCAAACCAACGAAAATATAAAGAAATTTATTTTATTTACAAAAACAAAACTGTTTTTAACGCAAAATAGTAGCAAAATCACAAATTACTTAAAATACTTTTGTGTCACATAATTAGCAAAAAAAATAATTCAAATTTATAAATTTATAGCCAAGACACAAAAATTTCCCCAATTCAAAAAAAAAATAAGAAATAAAAAAAACGTTTCATCGCGCTGTAAATCAAGCGAGAAATAACGAAAAAATAAATAAAGGTAAAAACCAAGGTATTATCCGCACCAACGACAACAGCTGCACATACAAATCCTTACACAATGCACTTATTGTTTATTTATTTATTCGTTTTATTAATGAAAATCTTTATTTTTTCCTTAAATACTGTGCCTGTTTCTAATACAAATACAGCAGTTTTATTTATTCTTTTCTAATTTTTAGATTATTATTGACGGAATGAATTAATTCGACTTTTTCAGTTTATTTAATTTATATTAAAATTAAAAAAAAAAAAAAAACGAAATCTATTCAATGTTTTCTTTTTTTCCATATTGAATAGGGTAGTTACTATGCAGAAACAGCAACAACGTTATAATAACGCAACAACGTGCACCATATGGAGGAGTTTTTAAAGAAAAGAAATTTAAAAAGAAAACTATAATAATAATAATAAACCAAGACATATTGGTCTCCTATCCTATCCTAATAATAATAATAATAATAATAATAATTATAAAAGGTGACGGTATCGCGGGTAGAAAAAAAAATATACACTAGCTGCTGCTGTTGCATTGGCTTCTTTATCCACCTTTTGCTACTTTATCCTTAATAAACAACAAACGATCCGATTCCGTCTATAAAAACTGACAAATAGCGAATAACAGTGACTCGTGCCACATTTATAATAAAATTATATATATATGTACGGAATCGACACCATCATCTATCTACATTTGATCGAAAGCCAATATCTAGTGACCAACCGACAGTACATCAATCGAATTTTAAAAGTTAAAAAAAAAAGGTTTCTCATTAACCGCATGTCACTATTTTCTATATTTCTTTGCTTCTAAATGTGTAAACGCGACCACAATAGACTTTATTTAAAAAACGAAAATAAACAATATAACCAACCACGAACAGGATTCATATTTCCACCTTTTTTCCAAAATAAATGAAAGAAAAAAAAAAAAAACTAACAACAACAGGAGGTGTGTAGCGGACAATTTCTCTAGCGAACTGTAAAGTGAGGCGCCTTAACTTGTCTCTTAAATCAAATAAAAATAATAATATTAAGGGTTTTTTATGTCCAATTTCGACAAGTGTTTATGCTGCTGTAAAAGAAATTAACGTTAGAAAAAATTTATTCATGTTGAAAATTCAATAAATTAATTTTAATTTTATGTTCTTATTAGTTTTTTTTTTATTGACATTAAACAGAAACAGCAGCAGCCGTAATTTTATTTTTAGAAGAAAAGAATATGCGTGTGTGTGTGTCTTGTATTTTTCTAAAAACTGCATTAAAAGTTATTTAATTATAAAAAAAATTGAAATTAAAGAAAGAAAATTCTAATGAAAAATTACTTTTGCAAAATTGTATCAAATACACAAACCATTACAGAGGGAAAAATAAAAACTAAGTGAAATTATTTAATGACCAAAATGCATAGTGGTGTCTACCATATAATAACCCAGTAAATAGAATGGATAGATAAATAAATAAATATCATTGTTGCCGGAGTTTAATTTTTTCATATTTAACTAATTTGCATAAATACAAAAATTTAATTTTCTATAAATAAGTAATAAAAACAATTTAACAGAAAAAAATCCCAAAGAATAACTACAAAAATTTTCACTAGGCAAGAGTAGATAGATATTCTTGCTTTATATTAGTTTGTTTGTATTGCGACGACCGAGAAAATCAAAAAAAGAAAAAAAAACACTTAAATAATTAATGTATTTAATTTTTCATTAAACTAAGTCAAAAATTAAGTAACCAATATAATCGAATTAAGCATTTATAATATTATATATATACAAATTTTTCTACAAGAAAAGATTAACAAAAAAAACAACAACATAGAATTAAAGTAGAGAAGCAGAAAGTAAAGGCCAGTCATAGCAACACAGCACACAGAAAATATATATAGTTAGAGAAAATTGCCTTCTTTTCCCTCATTTTAATAAATTTAAACAAAATAAAATTAATTCGTAAAAACAAAAAAAAAGTAAGAAGAAAATACATTCAACGATAGAAAAGAATGTTTTTTAATTTTAATTTTATTTTATTTTATTTATTTATTTTTTTTTTTATTATTTGAAGAAATGAAAAACAAAATACAAGAAGAAAGTTCATTGCCTTCACACAACGCATACACAACACAACAAAAACACATTCAATTCCTCTCCTCGGGTAAGAAAATAAAAATAAAACGAAAACTCAAAAAAAAAACGATATATATATTTATTTATTTATTTTCTTTAATGTTATGTATATGATTAAATTATCTCGCATACATAATAAGTGAAAAATAATAATAATAAATAAATGAAAATAGAGACTGAATCGACAAACAAACAAACACCAACAGCAGCAGTAGCATCAGCAGCAACAATACAGATCGATACTACTTGTTTCCACAATCGTGAAAAAATAAAAACGTTTATTCATCAATAAGAAAAAATAATTTGTCATCATAATTATCATCCTTTTGTTTATTTCTTACTGTTTCTTCCAAACAAACTAAAAGAAGGTTCGATACGAATTCGAGAAAATTCATCTTTTTCGGGGTAAAACAATTAAAGAAAAATTTCTAGTTAAAGCAAGCAGTACAAATAAATTTGTAAATAAGAAAATTCAAATGAAATTACATCAAACAACAGAAAAGACAGGGAAAATTATCAGAAAATCTTACAAGCGACAAAGTGACACAGTAATTAGTTAAATATTTTTACAGAAAACAAACTTGGTGCAATTACTTATCACCAATTGATCGATGTCCAATGAGAATAAATTCTTAGTTGAAAGGACTTTTTAAAGTTAATAACCCAAGAAATCTCACACACAAATCATAATAATCAATTAGAGACAAACAAAAAATAAAGGCAAAATGTATGAGAATCCAATGTTAAGTGTGTAATGTGCATCAGAGCACAGGTTGCAGCAAATTTTTATATAATGAAAATTTATTAATAATTAATGTTATGCAAAAATAAAAATTATTTATTTATAATAATAAACAAAGCAAAATGAATTAAATTTTACAGGTGTTTTGTGTGTTTTTTTTTTTTTTTTGGAAAGATATACGTCACATTTCAACACTCTGTGGACAGAGGCAAGTGAATTCACCCAAAGTAAAGTAAAGTGGTATCAACAAATGCATTGTATCTCTTAGCTACATAATAACAATTCAAAAGTAATATCAATGAATAAAACACCCAGAAAAATGACCAAAAATAAATCAACAAGATAAGCAACAGTTAAAAAATAAAAGAAAATATTCATACTACCCAATTACCCTCAACAACTGACTTTATTATCCGAATATTACACAATAGATAATTAATTCTTTTAAATATTAATTAATTAATAAACATATTTTTTTTTTGTTAATGCATTTAATAAATGCATAAAATCACAAAAACTACATTTTTCTTTCACAAAGAATAAATCATCTTTTAACGTAAATAATCACTTGCAAAGTAATTAAATAACATTTTTTATAATCACAAAGTAACAAAAGGTTAATAAATAATTAAAAAAAAAAAAAACAAACAACCGGATATTACCTTATTACTTAATTAAAACAAAAAAGTCAAAGTAAACGCAGAGCACAGTAAAGTTTGTCATTTTTATGAATTTCATATTATTTTGTAACATTAAGCAGCGAATTAACGTTAATTACAAAGAAAATAAATAAAAATATATAATTTAAGACGACCGCCCACAAACATACGGCAAAAATCCTTTAAGTAATTAAAATAAAAAGGTTTAAGTCCACGCTTCGATAATTTATTTAATCAAAAAAACGAAAAGAAAGAAAATCTCCATTAGGCTATTTTTGTATTATAAAAATTTAATTTCCACATAAATTTTATCAAATAGATAATTATTTAATTTATTTTATGCAATAAAGCGCAAAGTGCAATAAAACACTGCAATCACACTTACTACTATACACGTCAGTAATTTGGCAAAACAGCATGAATTTAAAGTTATAAAATATATTTGCAGATTATATACAAATTTTGTATAGGTAACGGCGCATTGTCCGCATTTTCCGGTCACAAACTATCTGCAAAATACATTACCAACCACAATATACCAAATATAAACTGCACGCAAACACAGGCAGGCAGCAGGTAGGCATAGCAAACACATAGCAACAAAACTAGAATTCTATTTTAAATTAAAAAAAAAAAATTCTTTGCACAGAAACTCTGCATTAATTATGTAAAATAATTTTGCACGGAAAACCCAGCCATACAAAATAGCGATAAAAAAAAGAGATATTTTCCATCTAAAAATTTACCTTGTATACCTAGCCAATACAACAACCGATGAAAAACACAATTTACACTATTTCAGGTTTTCTCTTCGTTTAATTCAACAACAATAATAATAATAAAATGTCATTCATAAATAACACAGAAAAGTAAACAAATAAATAAAATATAAAACTTGTTAATGGAAACAACATTCCATAAAAAAATAAATAATATTTAAGGCATCAAAGAGTGTAGGCCTCCCACTGTACCAAATGATAAATAAGAATTAAGAAAACAAAAAGGGTTTAAAAGAAAAAAGAATAAGAAAACGAAAAAAAAAACCAACACACAAAACACTTAATAATAAAACAGTTACGTAACGCGTAACCCATTACTATAAATTACATTAAGCCAAGTCATGATATTGTTTGTTAAAGTTAAGTCATGTTTAAGAGAAGAAAAAAAAAAAGAACGACAACGTCAACTTTTACATCATTTAATTAAATAAATGAAGAAATTTTATATTAAAAATTATTCCAGTTTTTCCGTATTATTAAAAAAATAAAATAAAGAAAACTAATCAAAAGACTTGAAATCAAAAGATCTGGAAATACATATCAATTAGATATAGACAGTCACGAACAAAATTATATGATTTTTAAGTCGTCTTTAGACGAGCCTTTATTTTATCAACAAAACATACAAAATAATATTCCACTCTGGAATTTTATTACTGGAAACTATTTACCAATTTATATTTTTAAATAAAACAGAAAAAAGAAAAATCACCTATCGAATACGAAACCCTTCTTAATTACCATACAAATAATAATTACAGTTTAAATTAAATCAACAATGCTACTCCAGGGAATTAAAATCTTTTCATTAAGTTTAGCAAAATTAAAAGCAAAAAAAAAAAAAATCCCAATAAAATTTTATCTCAATAAAATTATAGAAAAATAATTAAAACCTCAAAAGCACATGCAAAAGGTGCGAAATAAAATAATAGCCGCAAAAATTCCCATAAAAATTATAGAATTTTCTCGCGATTATAAACCATCTGCGAAAAAAACCGAACTAATCACCTCCTCGATTATAGTTTAAAAAGAAAAAGAAAATTTGTTTGAAAATAATTCGCTGCTTAAAATGTGCAAACACTTGTCAAAGAAAACAGAGTACAGTACAGTACAGTATATATCCAGAATAATATCAATAAAGTCAATAAATTAACTATAGTAGATAAAAATATAAATTCCAATTAATAGATTGGACAACCTTGTCCATTCATGCATAAATAGGTTAAGAATAGGTAAAGAAATAACGAAAAATAAAAAAAAAATTCTTTTTCATTAATATTATTTCTCTCCAGAAAAATTTCTTTAAGAATTTTTATTATCATTTATTGTATTTACTTTGCCTTGCTTTACTTTATTTCTTCATGTTACTTAATATTTCTGTTGCTATTACTGCTGTTGCTGCTGCTGGTACGCGGTTATAATCGTTGAATTATTTTCTTCAATGAAAGATATACATATAGAAATTTCTTGTTCCCATAGTTCATGCCTTATAGCTAATAAATTCATTTAACAAGATGAAACAAATAAATTCCGTATATAAATAAATAAAAAGAAAAATAAAAAATTTATTTACATTTTTCTTCCATAACGAAATATATAATATATACACCGCGTTTTGTATTTATTATTTGGAAGAGATTTCTTTTGTGGTTGCATTGCATCAGTGTTTCTCAAGTGTTTAGATCTTTTTTTTTAACATTTTATTTAAGCAATAATGATTGCTGCTTGATATATGATCGGATAAAACTAGGTATTTTCAATCAAATTAATATGTGACCATTGAACCACTAAGAAATACAAATAACGTCTGCACCGCACCATCAATAGTTTTGAAAACCATACAGTAATCAGGTACATACACCGGTAGAGTACATACTTAACAAATACTCAAATAATTGTAATACAAATTTAGATTTTGAATTAAAAAAAATACACGAAAAATCTTGTTAAAATTCTTTATAATTTCAATTAATATAATTATTATAATTAATATTATTTCTATTTTTAAAATTAATTACGTAAATTAATTGAAAATAATAATAATAATAAGAATAAAAGGAGCGCACACAATCTATAAAAATAATTTAAGAAAGAAAGAAAAAAAAAAATACAAAAAAAAAATACCGACACAGGTTAACCATAAAGAAATAAATAAAAAAAAAAACCTAAACACACAGTGAAATCGAAAACACAAGAAATCATCATAAAGAAAAGAAAAAAAAAAAAGAGAATAAAAACGAAAAATACAAAACAAAACCTAAAATACCATTAATAAAAATAAATTAATTAAATAATATTGAAAATACGTGAATAATAATTTAATTGAATATTAAACAAAAATGAAATTAAATAAATAAAAGTAAATTGTGCCGACAGTTTGTATGGTAAGTGATTACACACAGTAGTTGTACCGTCATATATCGCGTAGTGTACCTGCCATATAGTTTGATCTAGCCATCATCATCATCATCATAATAATAATCATCAACAACAACAATAACACTAATAACAATAATAAAAATAATAATAACCCAGGCAGACCACAGCAGCGTGGATATTTCTTGTTAACAAAATTCAAAAATAAAAAAAAAAACACGATTCTTCTTTCTTCAGTTAATAATAATAATAATAATTACAATAATAATGATAATAATAACGAAATTAATAACAATAAACAAACGAACATGTTAAATTCAATAATAATAAATAAATAAATAATAAAAATATATATTTCGTTGTTTATTCAATTACACAGAGAAATTAATTAATTATCGATTGTTAACCGCTGCTGTTGCTATAGAATAGAAGAAATTCCTTAAACACAGTGTGATTTTGTTTTACTTTCAAAATTGTCAACAAAGTAAAGTTGAGGTAAACAAACGTATGCAACTAGTGTTATTCAATTCAAAAGAGGAAATTCAACAAAATCATCTACTAAACTAGAATCAGCATCTACCAGAGAGACATAACGATATATCTAATCAAAACGTACGAATAGAGTTTTGATTTTTTTAATGCATTTTATGCAAATGTGTCTTGTGTTTGTCTTTTCGTTTATTTAAAAATGCCAGCAGCAACTACAAGCAAAGAAAAAGAATAAAACAATGCAAACATCAACAATAATATAAATATTAATATTAATAATAATAATAATAATTTAATAAAAGACAATGTTAATAATTATATTTAAATTGTTATGTATTATTACCTTCTATTAAAATAGTATTAGTGTATAATGTATGTGACAAATATTAATAATATACCTTTGTGAGTGAAATATTCATTCATAGAAATGCATAATGAAAATTATTAAATGAAAAATGAAAAAACTATACACAATCAACCGGAAGAATATAATACACAAAAACAAAAAAAATAATTAAACAGAAATTTCTTTCCTTTCTGTTGTTTGAAACAGAAGAAATTCCTTGACAATTAATTAACAATATTATTAAATAAATTAATTTACTGTTTTTTAAAATTGTTTTCACTCAAATGTCAAAACAATAAATAAAATTTTTATTTAAATTTTTCTTCCGCGAATAATATGATGATTTGTGTGAAATTTATTAAATAATTAATAAAATATAAAAGAGCTTTTTAAAAAAAATGCTTTTTTTTTTTTGTTTTGTAAACTTTCATGTGAAAGTTTATCACAATAATTTATATCACAAATGTATATAAATTACAATAATATTTTTTTTACCGGTTGAATTTTAATAATTTATTCCTTTCAAGAATCAAAATTCTCTAAACAAATCTTGATTAATCCAATGACTAATCAATCCATCGACATACGACCACAATTAAGTAATTAATTAAAAAAAAAAGAGAGACATCTATTCTCAAACACATTTATTAATTAAAACCAATTTAATTATCACGTGTATTGCATAACCTTTACTTCAATTATTATTAATTAATTAATTTATTTATTTTTAAAAGTAACAAACAATAAATAATTAAATCTAATTACGCTATGAAACAAAATAAATAAATAAATTAATAAAATCACCTTAGCAATATTATTAATTAGAGTTTATTAAGCATAATAAAAATAATAATAATAACAATTAGAACTTGTGTGTGGCGATGGCTAATGTTGTGACTAAATAAATAAATAAAAAATTTGAATTTTAAAATAATTACTTAATGTGTGTGTGTCTGTTTATGTAGCCAGCCAAAACAAGCATAAAATAAAATTTAATTAATTAGTTTAGATAAATGAATTAGTATTTTTGTAAATAAGACCATCGAGACAGGTTAAGTGATTGGCACAGTCGATTGATGTCGTCGATGATGTCAATAATATATTTTTGATGAAAAATTCACCCAAATAATTTAATTTAATTAAATTATATTTTTTTAATCTTTTCAACAGTTAAATACCAAAAGAATAAAGAAAAAAAAAACAACCACAAGAGGGTAAAAATCAAGTAAATCTCATTAGAAAAGAAAAATTTAATTTATTCATAGCTGGTGTTTGCTGTTGTTGTTACTGCCTGCCGTTGCCAGGTTCTTAATAATTCATTTATTCATAGAAATCCCCTTTATTTGTAAAAGAATTTTTATTAAATAATTCTAAGGTATGACTGACTTACTGGTAGGTAATATGGCTAACCGACAACAACATTTAAGATTTTTATTATTTTTAATTCTTTGATATTTATTAAAATAGGGTGAAATTATGAGTACTGAGGAGAAATACAACGGTTTAAACATAAGGGTTATTAACATTAATATTAACAAACAATAATAAAACATTATAAATTATGTCACAATGTTGATTGATTACATAACTTGTGTCACTTAACTTGTCGGCAAACAATCACTACAAAAAAAAAATAATACCTAGGGTGGTGGGTTGTTGGTTTTAAGAAAAACAAATAAATAAATAAAAAGCGTAACCTGATTTTTCAAAGTAATTTAATTTAAGTGACACTTTCTACACAAATGTAGTCCTTTTCACATACATTAATTGCCACAAAAAGACAAGATAATCACCGGCAAAGATTGCCTAAACGTAAGCATAGAAAAAAATCCATCTATTCACAATAACTAGACTACAGTGTATTTATTTAAAAATAAAAATCTATTTTCTAAAACAAAAACAGTATTAGTCATCATCAATAAATGAATAAATTAATTAAAAATTATAATAAACGAAGAGAAAAAACAAACAAACAAACAAAACATAAAAGAAATATTTAAATTCATTCATAAAACATAAATTTGTATAATAATGTATTGATTTTTAATTGATTGATTTAAATTAATTTATTTAGACAAACGAAAAAAATAAATAAAATAATAAAAAAATTAATTAACATTTCGTGCCATGTGCCTTGATTACTTTTCTTTTCTTATTTTTTTTTTTTCGTTAATTCTATTTTTACAAAAAAATAAATAAACGCCAATAGGACAAATCCAATTAATTAAACAGAAGCACATCCGAAGTGATCACTGTGTATATATTTGGATTGGATTGGATTAATGATTTTCAATAAATTTATATATTAATTGTTTTAGCTAAAGTCTAGTATAATCTGGGCTAAACAATTATTATTATTTTTATAACAATAAACTTGTCTAAATTCACAAAAGTTAAGCCACTATAGCACATAGAAATAAGAAACCCAGCATAAGCAGCAATGCCAAAAATTTAATTAAAAAAAAACAAAAATAATTAATTTTAAAAAATTTATAATAATGACGTCACAGGATGTGGCTTGAACACCATTGGAAAAAAAGCAAAAATAAAAATTCTTATTTTAATGATTGAGAGAATTTATTATTTTATTTATTCTTCTTGTGGAATTTAGACGCCGGATTGACTCAAGGACTTTTCTGTCTGTAAAAAAAATTAATTTAATTTATTTTTTATTGATTATTTATTATTATTATTATTATTATTGTTATTAATATGGTTGTATAGTTGAGGTTATTGATTTTTTATTATTTATTAGGTTTTGAAGGCGATTTGTATTGATTTTTTGTTGTTTTTATTTAAACAATTTATTTTTAGAAAAAGAATTAATATCTCAAGTACATTTCAAGTGGCTTGTGGATAATTTATTTTGCAATAAAAAACCGTTTTGTAAGTAGAGTAAATTGTACACACCTACAACCACGAATAAAATGTGTTTTCGTTTTTTTTTTTTCTTTACGATAATTCACTGACTGCACCCTTAAGATACAATAAATTTATTATGGAATCACAAAACGAAATTTATCAAAATTACTATTCATCACCTACAATCATTAAAAAAAAACCGTTTTTTAATTACCAAATTAACATAAAAATCATAAAAACAACAATAATCCTAGTAACATTCTAACCTAAAAACATAAAAATTAATAAAACGAAGCAATAACAGCATCATTTGAGAAGTGAATAATTTTTACCTAACAATAGACACATAAATAATGCAAAAAAATAATAATAATAACAATAATAAACAAGAAATAATTAATAACAAAGTGAATGACATTTTAATGAGCAAATAATTAAGAAACAAAATTAAATTTAGCAACACGAAAAGTCGCATGCAAGCAAACAACGTACAAATTGTTGGAAAATTTCGCAATTTAAATCAGTGTCGGATTTCTCTATAGAAACTAAAAACGAGGAAATTATTTTTTTAAATAATCCCATTAAGCTGTGTAATCTACTCATTTAACTTGAGGCTTTTAATATGCAATTTTATCTCAATCAAAAGTGCGGAACTGAATACAAATAATAATAATTATAATTATATTAATTAAAAGCATTTTAAAAGCAATAAATGATGATGTCTTCACTCTTTTGGAACCGTAACAAATAACATTTATTTTAAACAAAACTTGTCATCATATTGTTTTATTGTTCATAATCATTTACTGGTACTATCAGTTTAGTTTAGATTATAATAAAATGTAATAAAACACACACCTTTCCAATTGCCAATAATTCACAGCAATAAACAGTAAGAAAATGGGTGAATACACACCAACCAACATAATTCTTATTTATTTCAGAGAAACATAAATGCACAAATGTTAATAAAATTTATTTATTCGGAAATAGAGAAAAGAAAAAGCAAAAAAAAAAAAGAGTACAAAAAAAAATGAAATGAAATAAAGTAAAATCATTATAAACAACAATTAAAATTAAGTAAAGCGCAACTTTACTATTTAATTTAAATAAAACAATAAGACTTTAAACAACAACATGAAGTATAATAATAATTATAATTATTATTATAATCCATCTTAAGATGTTGATGACGTTTAATGGTAAATAAAAAACCAGCGAACCGCCACATTTTTGTAACAGCACAGAAAACATACTTAAACATACACATAGTTAAGCCAACAGTATTTTACACTTTTTTTTATTCTTTAATCATTTCTTCACTGCTTACTTGTTGGCTCAAGCTTTTAAATAATAAATTGTTTAATTTTATTATTTTCATTATTTTTTAACTTAAATTAAGTAAAATCGTGTAAAAATTATTGCCAAAAATAAGTTACTTAATTCCTAAAGCGGATTAAATATTATTTTTAATCGTTACGCTTCAATTAATTGTTACTAACAGATGGCATTTTAATCGGTTTAAGGAATATCTATAGAGCATAAGTCAATTTTACTGATTGATTGGATAAAAGAAAAAGGATTTATATTTATGAAAATAATAAAAAAGTATTTCATTAACAACAAGTAGTAACAACTTAATACTTAAGTTAATTAAACTTTACTTTACTTAGAATAATAAAAAAAAATACACAAATTAAACGTGTAAAAATTAATGTCAATTACAGCAGCAGTAGCAATAGCAAGTTCAAGGATAAATGGTAGTGACCCGGTAATGATGCAATAAAGCAAAAAAGTAAATTTTTCTCTTTACCAAAATCATGATTTGCCAAATACATAATTAGTAAATTCAAGCATCATTAAACAGTTGTATTTTTTACTTGTTTTGTTTTATTTTTAAAATAGAAAAAAATAATGTTAAAGAATTTATTCTCTATTTTACTATACATTTTACATGTTAAAAGGATATTAATCGCACAAAGAATAAACACTCTTCAATATACACCACCACCATCACCACAAAAAAGTGTAATATCAAAAAGTATTTTAATTTGAATAAAATTAAATTTAATCAAACAATCAAAAGGCATCACATAGTATAGTTTATGGTAGGTATCCACCAAGAAGCGCAGCAATAGTGAAATCAAAATAATAATAATAAAAAAGATAAATAAATAGAAAAATAATTCAACCAATAAACATACAAACGAAAATTAAAATTAATTAAAAATACAAAACATAAATAAATAATTAAAGAAAATTACCCAGAAATTTGTAATTTATAAGAGATTTGCTTGCTTCTTTCTTTTCGTTTATTTTTCTTGTAATTTAAATTAGAAATTATACATATTCAAGAAGAAAACATAAACGATCATAAAAACTAATTACACATAACAAATGTACATTAGATTTTCAAATTAATTTGACTAAAATATTTGATTTGAGATAGAGATTATAGACATAAAGACAGATCAAATAGACACAATTAAACTGAGTGTGTTAAAATATATATATGTTAATAATGCATTGCATGGATAATAACCAGACGGGGAAATAAGTTAAGGTGCTTTAGAAAGTACACTGATACTGTTGTTGTTATGCATTTCTGTAATAAAAAAAAAATTAAACATTTAAGAACACTCCACCATTTAGCGATTACAATTGAAAAACAAACATTATTTTCATAGAAATATCAACAGAAAATTACCGAAAAATAAAAAAACACAAAGAAATAATTAGAAAAGAAATAAAATCAGAGAGAACAAGCAGAAGTGGAAGACGAAAAAAAAAACCACAGAAAAACACAGAGCAGATGTCCAAATAAAAGAAAAATGACTTATTTTCTGTTTGCCCTGTTTTTAACTATTAAATCCGTTTACTCGTCACACAAAACATTGAAAAGCAAAAATAAAATCAAAAAACGAAAAGACATAAATAAATTAATAAATGATTCAATCAAAATAATAATAATAATAAAATAAATAAGGCACGAAAAAAAGAGGAAAAACTAGAAATCAAATAAAACTCTAGAAGGCAAAACTTAAGAGGAATAAATACCGCCATTGAGAAGAGAGATTCATTAAAAAAAAAATAATAAAAACATAATAATAATAATAATAAATAAATTAAAAAGAATAGAAAAATAAAAATTATTTTTATTTATTATTTATTTACGATTCATTGAACAGAAACGAGAATGAATTTAATATAAAAAAAATAAAAAAATAAAAACCATCATCTGCTTTGCTATAGTTTTGCTTTTAATTTTCTACAATTTATTCATAAACAAAAAAAAAAATATAAATAAGAAACAAGAAAAGCTTAACCAACAACTTAAAGCCAATAACGAAAGATTTAAAGAATTTTTTTTTTATTTTTCCTGTTTTACAAATAATAATATTTCTAGTTACAAGTGTTTCTCATTACCCATATACTATGTGGCGTTCACATCGATTTAAGCTTTTATTCTTCAAAGAAACTAAATCAACAAACAACCAAGACAATTACTATGATTAAAAAAAATATATATATAAAATCAGAGAGAAAATAATATAAAAATGAAATCAAGATTAAAAAAGAGTTTTTTTTTCTTTCATTATTATTATTATTAGAATTAAATAATAGAAAAATCAGATGAAATATAAAAGTATAGCAGCAGTAGCAGCAAATTTAAGCGGCTTCGTACAGTAAAATTAAATTAGAAAAATAAAGCAATAAACAAATAAATAGCGACGATTCTTTGCTCGTGTGAAAAGATTTAAGATTTTTCTAATTTACTTCTTCATTCATTTAATAAACTAAATTTTTTCAACGACTTTTTAAAAGCGTTAAGTCACTTTATTAACATAATTGTTTTTATTTTTTTTTGTACAGTTTCAAACAAATAGAATTTTCCAGACAGGAAGAATATACACACTCTACAATGTTTTATTCAAAATCAATTTATAACATTGAATCATCAATCAGATCAACCACACATACGGTACACGGCTGCTGTATGCCTCTAATTTTTACATAAATAAACGGATGAATGGTGCACGTGACATTTAACACGATTCAAACAAAAAAGTCGATTAATAATCCAACATCAGCAGAATAAACAAAAAACAAAAGCTAAAAATCCATGAAAAATTTCACAACCGTGCAAAATATTATTTAACTGCTCTCCAAAAAGAAAAATAAAAATCTTAATTAATTAATATCAAAAAATATAAAATTAAAACCAAACTAGGCAATAAAATTATTATTAGACAGAAATAAATCATAAAAGAAACACCTACCACAGGGGGCTAAGAAATTAAATAAATTTCCAACGCAAAACACACAAGCATAAAGAATTCTTTTTTTGTGTTCCTTTTAATGATCTGTAACCCCCAAACTGGTGGTAATAAAAATAATAAAACCAAACAATATTAAGTAATAAAAAAGTTTTTAAAAACACCAAAAAAGCTATAAAATAAATAGAAATGAAACTAAATGAAAAACCACCAAAGTTTTATACTGATGGTGGTTGTCGGTGTTACTGGTTAATTTTAAACAAACAAACAAACATAAATTCTAAAGCCTAAAAAATCCACTTACAATAGGCGATAATAGCAATAATAAAAATTAATAATATAAAGGGAAAAAAAAAATAAAACTTCTGTCATGTGTCATATTGCATCCGTGTGCATCCGTTTAATAAAAAAAATTATATTATTTTCTCTACTTCTTGTTCTTCTTCTTCTTTCCAGATGAATAAAGAAACTTCATAGAAACTAGAAACAACTAAAGTAAAGTAAAAACAGAGTGCAGTCTCTCGATTATTATACAAAAAAAAAAAACAGAAACACCCGGCATGTCCTTTTTTTTCGTAAATTCATTTCTTTACATATTATTTTCCGATTCAAAGGAAGAAAACGAATAGGAAATAAATCTAGGGGGAGTGTGATTACATCCAAAAAAATACTAGAATTATAAGGAAGGAAATATTTTATAAAAATACTTTTTTTAAAGAGACAAATAAGAGACAATCATTATATTGTACAGGACGACAATAATAATGCAGTAAAAACTACTAGGAGACAAGGTGCAAAAGAATAAACAGAAATTTCTACTTAAAACAGTTTATTTTTTAATGAATGAATTTTGATTCTTTTTGTTCTGTTAATACGACAAGATGTACACGATGGCTTGTTTATTTGTTTGCTTATTAGTTTGCACTTAAGTAAACATTATATTTACAGGATAAACCGAAACGAAAACTAAACTAAACCATTTCAGATGTGCGTATACGACACGACTTAATTCCACAATGTTACTTAAATAAAGTGTATAACACACAGCAGCAGTAGAAAAGAGGAAGAAGATTTACACAAATAAATATAAAACACCATGTGTGTATCATACAAATAAGAGATGAAAATGAAAATGAAAAAAAAAAAACAACGAATGCACAAATGCCAGCAACAGCAGCAGCAACAGGCACGTGTTATAGTGTTATTTCTATTAAAATTTATCAAAGAAAATTAAATTAATAAGAAAGTATAAAAAAGAAAACATCACGTGTTCTTAGTTTAAAGGACGAAAACAAAAAATAATTTTAAGTAAATGTCACCAAATATAAATAAAAAAACCAACACGAAAAAATGTGTATCAACCTACATAAGATGTGACACAATTTATATGATGCTGTTCTGCAGGCTGCTGCCTTAATTATAATTTAATACTTTATAGTCTTCTCCAAAAACGGAATTAAACAACTAAAACTGCAGCCTGGCTGTCTGTTTGCACGTCTAGTGACGTCCACTATAAAAAAAATCAACAAAAGCACACACAAATCGCATTGAATTACCTACCAATAATAATAATAATACTAATTTTTACTTCAGTAAACAATCTTTAAAAAAATAACCGAAAACAGTCTGCGCCCCAACATAAAAGTAGGAAAAAAAACCCAAAAAAAAAAGTGAAAACAGTCAATCAGCCAGCCGGTTTTATTTTTTCTTTCCTTTCTTTGGTGTTATTGTATTCTGTGCGCATACTTAACGCATTTATTTCCATACATTTCTGATGCGCAAAGAACTTACAAAATGCAAAGCAAAGTAAAATACGCATACAACGTAACAGTTTAGTTTTTAATTTTTTGGTAAATCTAATACACAACAGATGAGCAGATGCATAGACGTCTGGTAAAGTAGAAAAAAAATAAAACAGCAGCCGCAGCCGCCTTCTGTCTCTTTGATATTAAAATATGCGCCAGGCACAATCAACAATAATATTTTGTTTTTGACATAATTTTAGCAGATTTTTTGTCGAAAAAAAAAAAACATTGTTTAAATACTTTTGGTCACTTAAATATTTAAATAATTTTTAGTAATTTCTTCTTTTTTAAATAATTATTTAAATTTACTTTCAAAAAAAAAAAACTTTACTCATTAAAATCGTTTTTTTAATTACTTTAGCTACTGCTGCTGCTACTGCCTTTACGATATTTAAAAAATATTTCGTTTATTTAAATGAGACTCATTAAAATTATGACACGAAAGGAATATTTGAATTTTTAAATTCAAAAGGTTTTTATATATATATATATATATAGTTAATTTTTGCTTTTACTTTAAAATATAAAAGAAAATTACAATATTGCATGCGAATATTTTATGCAACACAAAATTACCCATCGTTCACCCAGAAAAAAAAAACTGAAATAAATAACAAGCAAATCACCCAACCAAAAGACTCATCATTATTATTATTACCAAATAAAATAGCGGCTCAAGCCTTTTAGTTTTTCTTTAAATTTTTAACAATGAAAAAATTATATAAATTAGGGGGTTGAGAGTATAAAACTTCTAATTGATGTTACCACGGTTCAATGTACGTTTTGTTTTAAAAATATACATATTATTATTATTTTACATGTCAACGACTTTTAAAATCTACCTTAATTCCTACAAACAATTACACAATCAACAAACAAAATATCGAAGAAAATAAATTCGCTTAATCTAATTTTCACCCCTAAGCATACACAGTAATACCAATTCAATTATTATTTTAAGGTAGACAATGTATATACAAAAAAAAAACATAATTAATGAAAAAACATTGTTAAATACCGCCCAAAATTAAAAACACTTCTTGAACAAGCATAATCTTCTTAACAAAATTAAACCACACCATACAAAATCATACAAAAAATAATAATAAAGCCAAAAAATTAATTAAAAAAAAAAAATACAAAAGAAGAAAAATAAATGTAAATCACATCAGCAACAACAAAAGGTAAAAACAGTAAGAAAGAGGAATTTTCTTGTATAAAACATCAACAGCAGCAGCAGCAGCAACAACAACAAACAAACATTCAGATGAAGTAAATATAAAATAAAAAATAATATTCTTTTTATTCGGTCTGTTAATTTCTTTTAAAACAATTGAAAATTAAGTTTTCAGGCAAAAAATAAACAATTAAAAATTTAAAGCCAAAAAAAAAAAAACTATATGAAAAGATAACTGTCAAAAAGTTATCTTAAATAATTTAAGTGAAGCAATGAAAAAAAAACAACAGAAATAAAATAAAATAAAATATTTTTAACATAAAGTAACATCATAACCTCAAAAACCGCATAAATTTATTGCATTTTTCGGTAATAAATTAATCGTTCAAATACTTATTAAAGAAAAAACAAAAGAACAAATGATAGCAACGTATAAGAAATGGCGGAGAAATGAAAAACAAATTTAAGCCGGCTGCACATGCGCGTTGTGTTTTTTTTTTTTCGTTTAATAAAAAGAAAAATCATAATTCAGAGTACAATATTGACGAAGGTAAAATAAAAACACAATCAACCAACCAACACTAAACTTGAAACACCGGCTGGTACTTTGTTATATTTTGGTTTTTTTTTTTTCATTTTTTTCCAAAACATCTTTTATACAATATAATACAGCACACAATTCCATTATGATCTGATCCTGTTGTGTCCTGTCTTTTATTTTTACAAGCCAACAAATAACATGGAAGAGATCAAATTTTATTCCTTCTTTTTTTTCAAATGCCTTATGGTACGCGGCTTATATTTGCTGCTCTAAATATCATTAAAAAAAATAAACACCGCAAAAAAGCATTAACAAGGACTAAGGTAAATGTAAAAAAAAAAATATTTTTCTTTCTTTTAATAAATAACGCGTAGAGCACGTGTCACTTAATAAATCCAAAAAGAAACTACAACAATAACAACAGTTAAAACCATTTTATCATTGGCATTTAGATCGTTGATCCTTTTAATGAAGATTAAGCAAATAAAGCGAACAACTTAAAGTCGGTCGACTTAAAAAAAAATAAATGCTTTTTATGCAAACACACATTGCACGGATAAATAATGCAATGCCTGGCAATAGCGAACACCTTTTATCTTGTAAGGACGACTCGTGCCAGAATTTATTTCATTATTCTACCTTCATCATCATACTGACGTACGACCGACCTATAAACTAAATTAAAACAAATATTTATTTATTTATTTTTTGCTGCTTTAGATAATTTGATTTTGTTTATATTCCTTTGTATCCCTAGGTTCTTCTTGTTTGTCATTTGTCAATAAATTATTTACAAAAGCAAAAAAATAAAATAAACTAACGTCGCCTATGACTAGACTCATCATTACTTAACTTAAATAAATCGGTGGCCTCAATACTATTTTGTTACTATTTTTACTATTACTACTACTATCATTAATATCCACCCACATCTATATACTATTCATTATTTATTAACATAAAACCTCCTATTCACCTACAACAACATTCCTATTACACAAATACCATATTTATTGTGCTTATAGAATTATGAAGGAAAATAGACAACAACAAAAACAAAAAGCAATTTACCTACATCCGAAGAAATATGTTTTTTTTTTTTATTATTATATTAAATAATAATTTTTGCAGCCGTCTCCTTGTCAACATCCGGTTTGAATATATAAAATTACGTGAAATGTTTGAAGATTTATTTTAATATTTTTTTTTTAATACAAAAATGACGACAACATCAGCATTAACACTATACATTAGTATCGCAACAACAGCAGCAAACATCAACACAATTAACTAAAAAATATTATTATTAGTTAACTAGATGCAAGATGTTCTGAGTTTTAATATTGAAATTATCATAAAAAAATTTTGTATTTAGAAAAATACAGTAGATTCCTCTGTTTATTGAAATTTTAGTTACATCACATCACTGTATCAACTTGTGTACATTATACTTTGTGACATTTCATCCAAAATACTACATCAACTATAATAATCTTAACCAAATAATTTAAATTAACGAGAATTTACCTTTAATTCGCTAAATTACCGTCACATTATTAAAAGTGAAAAAAATAACGACATAGAAAACTCAACAAAAATATGGCAAAAACAAGTCGCCTACATTTAAATTGTTATTGAAAAAATAAATAATTATTAATAATTTTTTCTACTTAATTAAGTCAATTAAAAAAAATAATAAAACAAATTGTAACAAATTACAAATAAAGTAAATAATAAAATTTGCTCTACTTTTCGCTAAAATTATTATATTTTTTATCGCGCATAGAAAAAAAACCAACAACTTGCTCCCTTTTAAAGCAATTTATTGATTTTTGTAAATTTATTATTTGAAGGCATTTATGTCTTGAAGGTTAAATACAATAAATTTTTATAACACAGTTATAAAAAAAATTAACTCGATACAAAAAGAGTTTAAGAAATTAACTTAAAACCTTCTAAATACTAAAAAGTTAAGTAAACTACCCTTTTAACATTGTAAAATATGAAAATTAGGCATGACTCCTAGGGGAAATATTACACAAAGGAGCAAACCATTTAAGAAAATCAATTAACAATGTGTTACACGACATCGTGTAAATAATTTTGCTTTAAAAATCGTACACAACCCTTAAATGGAAAAGAACCAGAAAAAACAATTAGCTAAAATAATTTATTAAGTGACTTAATTTAAGCATCTAGTAGTAGTAATTACTCTCCAAAGTGTTTAAACATTTAAACAAATTTGACGAAAAGGAATTTTTTAAAGATTTTAAAGATAATTCCGGACAACAACTCCCATGTGTATTATTACTGGTTAAATGCATAAGAAATTACAGCAAAAAGTTAATTTAAAACGACTTAATGAATTTAACTCACCAGACGACACAGAAGCAATACGAAATAAGAAAACGGAAATACTTTGACTTTTGATGCACGTGAGACAAAAATAATAATTTAAATAGTTTTAATGAAAAAAAAATGTCCTTTGAACAGTTTTCTTGTTATTTTTTGAGTTTTTATTGCAAATATTTATTAAGCAAAGTGAATCTACTCGTAGAAAAGAAAACAATAAAACACCAAAATACTAAATCGTCTAGTCTTTATAGAAAAAGCAAAAAATTAAATCAAAAGAAAGAAAATAAAGGAATTTTATCTTTTTGGCTAAGAAAGAAAAAAAGATAAAAAAAAAATTAATTAAAAATTCAACAATGAATACGATGACGAAACTTTTTATCGTTCTTCTTGTCGTCGATGATAGTTTTATATATTAAATAACTTAAAATAAAAGCAATGAAACGACAAAACAACATAGACGACAGTCAACAAATTATGAGAATTTATTTCCTTTTTCTTATTAATTCTCAACAATTTCTTATTAATTTTCTTTTAACTTAACAATCACGATAATAATAAAAAAGTTTTTTTTATTATATCATTTCGTTGTTTTTGTTTTTTCACGGTTTTCTATTATTTTAGCAGATAAATCGCACATAAAAAAGATTAAATTCTGCATGATTGATTTTTTTTTCACATTTTTAATCGTCAGGAGGGAACAATTTAATACAACTTAAATCTACCCCACAGAAATAAAAAATATTAAAATAAATAATCAGCAAAAACAAGAAAACAATAAAACATCCGACTAGTCACAGTGTCGTCATTTATATTGTCGTCTGCAATCATCCTTTAATAATAATAATAATAATAATAATAAAAAAATTTTTGTCAAGTATTTTCTGTTTGTTCTGTGAGGCGATCACTTAAACACATATAAAGTCAACGGACTCTCGGCGCATAGCCAAGACAAAAACCCATAAACAAAACAAAACAAAATAATTGCAATAAAGACGCGTCTGGCGAACAAGACATGCGGGAAATTGATCAAAACGACGTGACAATAAATTTAATAAAAAACGAAAAACATCTAAAATTGGTTAAAAGTCACTGTTCTGGCGTTATCCCTTTCCCCATAAGAATTTACTTTACACACAAAAATGACAAAAGAAAAGAAAAACAATTTTTATGGAAAAACTTTTAATCCGAAAATCCAACACATAAGTCTAGCCACAATCAAAAAAATATTTTTTATTTTTTATAAAATCAACCAAAAAGAAAAAAAGTGATAAAGAAGAAATAATTCGCCAAGAAAAATTAAAACAAAAATAATATAAAAAAGATCTAATTTTAGAATTTTTTTTCTTTTCTTTTTCTTGAAAGAAATTTCCCTCGTTTAGACGACACACAATTCAAGTAAATTTATTTTTACAAAATAATTTCTCGTTTTACAAGAAATAAGAAAGCAAAATAAAAAAAAAACCAGCCGACATAAAATAAGTACAACGACTCGACTGCAACAAACAATACATCGCGACAACGACACACTATAGTAGGTCAAGAATTGCAAATCATCATCATCATCGTCAGTGAGATCCTGCATTTTACTTTAGTAATGAAAAACCAAAAATAAAATTAATACAAAAAAAAAACTAAGCCAAGTAGACAGAACAAAACAACTTAACCTCTTTAAGTAGCAACAGCGGCAGTGAAACAAACAAACAAAAAGAAAAAGGAAGAAAAAATGGAAAACACCGCATCGAATGTAACTAAATTGCATTTATTGCACTTATCTAAAAATAGCCACTAAACACTTTATGTTAAATTTAAAATTAATTTGTCGTCATGTGAAAATGATTTTTCAACTAAAAATAGATGAAGAAATTTTATAAATCACGAAAAAAATAAATTAAACATATGAGTGGAGAGATTAGAGCATACGCTATTTCCTTATCCTTAATAATATATTATATTTTGCACAATTATGATTGGTTAATTATTCAAGTTCTACAAATGAAAGCTAACCAATCAAACGTGTTTAATGTTTTGTTTGAATATTTTAATAAAACCTATTGATAGGTTCGTTACTTTGATAACCAAATTATTTCACATTTAGCTCATAAATACATCGTTTATGAGTAATTAAATCGTTTTGCAAATAATTATGCATAAAGCTCGACCAATTAATCTTATTTTTTAGATTTCTGCTTTCATATAATTATTTTTCTTCTTTCATTTCTTAAATCAATCATAACGATTATCATTTAATTAAATATGTACATCAGTATAGTTTTTCCGGTATAAATATTTCATTGATAATGCCTAAAAATAAATAAAAAAAAAGAAAAAAATAAGACTATAAAAGTCTTATTATTCCATTACTGGTATCCACCGATCATCCGTATTCCATTCAGTACGGAGATATCGTTTGTATTTAAAAAAAATTAATTCCGATCTAAAAATAAATTAACACAAAAACCAACTCTCCACAGAACAAAAAAAAAACGATTAATAATTTCAATCATAAATAAGTGTTTATCTCACCTGTTGTCGTACAAAATGTTGTTAATAAAAAAAATATCGTCACATAGGATAGATTTAATCGACGACATTTACTATTATTAAAATAATTTTTTAATAATTTATTTATTAAATTAATAATAATAATAATTGATGTACTAGATGTTTTCACTGCTGCTACTTCTGCTGTTGTTGTTTCTGCTACTTTTAATGATCTTGCAGTTACTAGAGCCTTTTCTGCTGTTATTACATTTACTGTTGCTACAGTTGTTGACGTTATATCCTCCTCCGTTTCAGGTGTTTTTTCATTAATTTTTAATTGATTTTTCATTAATAAACAACTATTTATATTATTATTATTATTATTTAAATTATTTATAAAACTATTATTAATTATATCACTATTTAAATCTGTTGGCATTTTATTTTTATTTATATTATTACTAAGATTATTTTGACAATGTTTTAAATTTTTATCAATTAATAAATTATTTAAACTATTATTATTTATATTTATATTATTATTATTATTATTTAAATTGGAACTTATAATTGTTTTTTTATTATTATTATTATTATTATTATTATTATTTAATAAATTATTATTATTATTATTGAGGTGGTTATGGTATTTTTTACAACAATTACAATTATATCGTCTTCTTCCTGCAATTAAAAGAAAAAAGAGAAAAAATTATTATTAAATTTTAAATTTTAAAAAACTCATAAATAATAAATAAAATAAATAAATATTTTTAAAATTTAATTAAATTTAATATTTTTTTTATTTACTTGTTGATAAAAAATTAATAATTTATAAAACGAAACAAAAAAAGAAAAAGAAACTAAATCTATAAGCAATAAAATTTTAATTTCATGATTTTCAATTAAATAATCTTTTAATGTTTTTATTCCTTCTTTTGCCAAAAAGCTCTACATGCGCGATTTTTTTTCTTATTATTATTATTTTTTATTTAAAACTGAATTACAGTAGTGTCTCATATAGTTATACTAAAGATAATGAAATAATTAAGGGTTTTGCTTGCAACTAAGTTAAATAAATTAATCAAGTTTAGAATGGCGAAATTGAGCAAAAAAAAACTGCAAAATACAGATAATTTTTCGTTGATTTATATACTAGAATCAAACGATGAAATACTGATAACTTTTAACCAAACGATGTTGTTCAATGGAAAATTTATCAAATAAAAATAATCAAATTCTGTTAATTTATAGTGTAAAGACGGTGATTAATCCAAATAATATAAATTTTAAAAAATCACACGTTATTAATAACCAACTACTGTATAATCTAAATTATTATTCTTATTATTATTATTATTTATTACCAAGTTTATTTTCTATTTATTTGCATTAAAATTTTGTTTCTATTTTGTATTTTTTAATTTTTTTTCTATATTCAAGATAAGGTCTTATTATTGCTATTTAATTAAATAAAAGATAAGATTTTTTTGTTTATTCCATTATTACAATTTAATATATATAAAAAAAAATTAAAATTATTATTTTTAATGAAAATGAAAAGAATAAACGAATAAAATTTAATTGACTTGAATTTTTCTCCCAGTGACTATTTGAAAAAATAAAAAAAAACTCCCACATTTGAGTAAATTTGTAAATTTAACGCATTACAAGCGTTACTTAAATCAGGTAATTGATGTTGTTTATGGTGGCAAAGTAACAAACAAACAAACAGAAAGAGAATACAAAGAATTTACAGAATTACAGAAAAAAAAAAACACAAATTCATTTAATAATAATCACAGATTAATTCAACGACTTTTTAAAAGTATAGAGAATAAATAAAAAATAAAAGCACACACAAATAATTAAGTGTTAATTATTATTAGGGTCAAATTGTGCTCAATTTAAGATAGAATTAACGCTTATTTAACGTGTTAATTCGTTTTGCAATTAAATGGTTAACAAACGAATGACAGAAGCTAAGTAATTTTTACTTTTATTTTATGTAAAATGATGTTAAAGTGAAAAAGAAAAATAAATTAATAAAAATATTAACAATTGTCCAACCATCTAAATGTATGTAACAAACAGAAAAACCCTTAATGAAAATTTAAATATTAATTAATTTGCATTAAGACAGTAACAGCGCAACATACTGTAAACCAACTTATGCCAAAGGTCAAATTCTCTACATTCCATATAATTAATGGCTTAAACGTGCTTACACACTTAAAAAACAAATAAATCGATGTCTTAAAAAGATAAAAAGCCAAAAAACAAACAAAAATACACAAAAAACAAACAAACAAACAAACAAAAAGAATTAGCTCAACGGAATAAATTCGCTAAATCATTGAATATAATCAGTGCACTTAACGTTATAATGTCAAAACAAAGTAGAAATATTTTTATATTAATAAAAATAAACAAAAGAAGAAAAGAACGCATAATCATCATGTGCTCATCCATCGTCGCAAACGATAAAATTTTATTAATCAAAACGCTTTGCAAAGTACATATATAAGACACACCTTATATATAAATACAAGAAAATAACAAATAATAAATAGTTGCGTTACATTTAAGTAGATTAAAATGTGTTACTTAAATGATATGACGTCACTTAATTTATCAAAAAAAAAAAAATATTATATTTAAACAGCGCGCGCACTTTATTTTGACCTAAAAACGACAGATTTTTTTTCTTTTTTTGTTCGCAAATCAATATCCGCATGTCTGACTAGTCATCGTCAAACTATTTGATTTGTTTTTTCTTTAATCAAAATTAAAGTGAAATTAAATAATTTTTCCATTACATGGTTTGTTATTAATATTGGAATTTGCATTATCTACGTATGGTTTTTAAATGTTTATTTAATCAAAATGTAAACATATGAGACATTTCGATTGATTACATTTTTTCTTTATAATTTCGTCTGCACGTAGAGTTTATTATTATTTTTTTTTACACATGAATTGCTGAATGACGATGATTTTAGATAATTAAATTAAATTAAAAAAAAAAAAAATATGATCGTACATAGACCACTGAAATTGTTTAATTTTTTAATGATCTACAGATGTACAAATAAAAGTAAAAAAAAAAGAAAACTGATCTCTATGCATATTTAATTTAATTTACCTTTATGTCGATCTTAAATCACAGAAATAAAAATCATTTTTTAATTAATTAATTATTTAATTAATACACACAACAAGTTTGTATATGGCGAATAAAACATATTTTTAATTATTTAAAAAAAAAAAGAAATAAAGCATCAATTAAAAATACAAAACATTTCCCATACACATTAATTTTTAAAAATAAAAAATAATCACAATAATAACACACAAATGAACAAGAAAAACTAAAAAATTTCTAAACTAAATTTAGAGAGAAAACATAAATAATAATAATAATAATAATAATAATAATAATAAAAATAATAATTTAAAAACGAATAATCATAATAATTAACAATAAAATGAAGTAGTAACAAGTTGTAAAACCATTAAATAGCAAAAAGCAACGAACAGATCATGATCATCATCAAAATAATAAAAAATAAATCCTCTCTATAACCAACCATAAATTTTTTCGGTAGTTTATTTATTATTTCTCAAAACAAAAGTCATAAAAAACCAGCGAAATAAAAGCGTTAAAAAACGCAAAAAAACAGAAGCAGCAGCAGCAATAGTAGTAAAAAAAATAACAAAAAATCCACCATCATCAGCGTAACAAACAGAAAAAAAAAAAAAACAGGTAAACACAGCAAGATAAATTAATTAATTAATATTGTTGCTTTTTTTTCTACTCTAAGCAACGTAAAAAATAATAAATTTTCTTTTACTTTTTTGACAATTAATTAACAAACAGAAAAAATTCTCCTCTTTTTTTGCACAATTTTCAATAAATTTTTCACAACATTATATAATTAAATATTTTTGTGTGTTTTTCTATTTTACAAGCAGCAAGTAATTACACAAATTCCGATAATATAATAAAAGACAAATAATTATTTTTTTTTTGTTTTAATTCTAGAGAAATTTTCTGACACGAAAAACATATTTTTTTTTTTTGCAAATATAAACCGAATGACAATAAAACATTCTTTTGTTGCAAAAAAAAAAAATTCTACAAAAATTCATTAAAATTCATGGAAAAAAAATAATAAAAATGAAAAACACAATCGCAATTTGAATTAATAAATTAATTTATTATTGATTTTATTAATCAAATTTTTGTTAAATAATCAAATGATGGCGCCCATTCAATTGATAATAAATTATGTGACACTGATATCAGCATATTATTATTGAATTTACATTAAAATGATAAGAAATAAGTCTATATGTTAATAATAAAAGATAAACAACAATCAAGGATTTATTACTTAAAAATTATTTATAAATTAATCATAAAACAAAATTATGCAGAAAAAATACGAAAAAATTAGTTACAGTAAAGGACTGTGAATTGAGTAATCTGCGACTAAAGCGTTTTTAAGCATAAATAAACTACTAAGCAATAATTTATAACTTGAAAAACGTATTGAAATTAATAATGCTCCAAATTAAATTCAGAATATTAGAAATAAATACTGCAATCTTAAGAAAATACAATTTTTCATATTTTTCTGTGAGAATTGCGAACTGTCATATGATTTTCGCATTCTCCAAATTTTCGCTCGGGTTCCACACTTGGCGAATAAAAAAAAATGTCAAAATTTACGAAAATTCACTATTCACAGTTCGATTTCATGTGTACATTCCTTAAGGGCGAGATACACCACATTGGTCTATTTATTTTTTTCAAGATAACTTCTCTAATTTATTAAGAAACACAGATTTAAAACAAATACAGTGTTTTTGCAGTTAAAACTATAAACTGTATACTCAGTAAACTGAATTGCTTGTATAAAGTATTTCTAGGGAATAAATATTTGCATAAGATATTTTTCAATAAATAAAACAATCAAATGGAAGCAAAAATAGTCATAAAATCTAACTGACTAGGTATCCTGTGTCCAAAGCAAATATTTTATAGCAACAACAACTGTATCATTTATTTGCTTCAACAACAATCATAGCAAATGTGTCGTCTACTACATTGAGTCACAACAAATAAACATTTTTTCACCAACAAAAAAAAAAAACTATCCAAAACAATAAATTAAATAAGTAAAAAATTTTTAAACAAGAAAAATAGAAGAATACGAAAAAAAACTAACAAATAAATAAATTTATTTTAACAAGACGGAAATTGTCAATTGCAAATAATAATAATAATAATGATAATTTTGTATTTAAAAGGCTGACTCAAACGACAAAAAAAAAAAAAAAACTAAATAACCATTTTATTTTTCTCTTAATATAATTATAACAATAAAGTAATAAGTAATTCAACATCTAATAATACAAAAAATAAAAAAAAAAAAACTCTTAATTTTCCTTCATTAAAAAAAACATTTGCTTAAACAAAAATAAAAATTATTACAAATAAAAAAACCGACAACAAGTATTTTCTTAAACAATAAAAATGATTATGTGATCGCGCGCACAAACTCTATTACTATTCTTATAATTATTATGGCAACAGAAAAACAAAAATTATCATATTTAAAGTTTTAAAGAAAAGAATAAAGAAAACAATAACATTAAATAAAAAAAAAATAGCATAATAATTAATTAATAATGACGAATAAGAAGAAGATGATGATGATGATGATATCATTTAGTGATTAGCAATATAAAATGTACAGCGAAAATAAAATAAAAGACAGGCACACACAACACAAGAGCACACAACAGGATAATTTAAATATTGTAAATTTTATTTTAATTTTTATTCATTAAAAAAAAAAGCATAGATTATATATGTAATACACATATTTTTACTTATATTGTTCTTTTACATAATAATCGCTGTGCTTTTTTCCGTTTCGTTTTTTTTTTTTTATATTCTTCTACAAATTATCACCCCTTTTAATAAGCCCAGTTATTAAAAATTATGAAATTAAATTATAAGAAATGCACGAGTAAATAAAAATTACATAAAACAGGTGTTTAAATTAAATGCAAAAAATATGTAATTATATATATACAGTGGTATCTCGACATACGAGTTTAATTCGTTTCGTAACCTTGCTCGTATGTCAAATTGTTCATACGCTGCTGCGAATGTAGATCGTATAAACTGTAGTTATACGATTCCTCGTGTCTCAAATCTTGCTTTCATCTCATAGCAAAATATCACTCGCTCGGACACTTGTATATCGAGGTACCACTGTATGTTGTTTTATGATTTCTTTTCAGGTTCCTCTCTTCCTCTTGCTGTTGTACATAATTTGCAGAAACATACAAAATACTTCACCCGATTAAAATGTGTTTATTTAATATTTCATAAAGAAATATTATCAACATTAATCTACTCGATTTTAGTAGCAATCGACATACATAAGTCACCATTATTCATGTAAAATTGACAAGATTAAGTAATTAATAAAACACAGTTAAAAAACACAATTAAAAATCAAATAATTATTATCACTCTAATTAATAAACGTTTAAAACAGTAAAAATAAAAAATAAAAAATAATAATTAATTTATTAACAAAAGCCTTAAAAGAAAACAAAAAAAAAAACACATGACACAAATAATTATAAAAGATTAATCATAAAACATCTAAAATAATGAAGAAATAACAGAGCTTAACACAACTAAAAACAACAAACAACAAAATAGATAATAAATATAAATTTTTTCCTTCCGTTATGTAAATTCTTATGTTTTAAATTAATTAATTAGTTAGTTAGTTAGTTAGTTTTTTTTTCTTCTAACATCAAAGTAGAGACAATTTAATGACAAGAAAAGAAAAGAAAAAAAAAATTTATTTTTATAACGCATCGCATCGCATCAAAATGAAACAAAATTAAGCACAATAGATGAATAAAGTAATTAAATAAAATAAATACTCTATATACATATGAAAATTGTGTCATAGACTAATTAAGTCATAGACTTAAATACAAAAAAAAAATGAAAAAATGAAAAAACAAAGCATAAACCGAGTACAAATAGAGTAAAGAAAAAATAGCAAAATTGCATAAGATGTGTACGTATAGATAGACATAAATTTCCATCAGAATATGTCTCGAACTTTCACATCTTTGAATAAAATTTAAATTTAAAGAGAAATTAAAGCACAAAAAAATACAATTCATCATTAGTGTTTCGCGAAAAAACCGAATTTATTAAAATAAGTTGATTGACATTAAAATGTTTAAAACAATAAAAGGAATAATAATAATAATAATAAAACCAATTGACTGCCCAACATAATCAGGGAAACAGGTGTGCTTTATACTCTTGTAAGTGCATAAAACACTTGACGACAAAATTATATAATATTTATTAAAACAGTTAAAAAAAAAAACGCCACAACAAACCAGAAAAACAAAAAACCATTTGAATTGTAAACAAATATTTATCGGCAGTCAGAGCCCAGCCGATGTTACTCAACCAACCAAACAACCAGCCAGCAGCAGCAGCCAACTTTTACCAACAAAAAATAAAATAACAAATCGTGCAATGAAATTATTGAACCGCAAAAATAATCATTTTTTATTTTATTAAAAATCAACGAGACTTATGTCTTTTTTTTTTTCTTTTATACCCTGGATGGTGGTGGTATGTGGTATTGCTGTTTGAATTTAAGTTAAATTGTATTGATTTTTCCCTTGTGTTGTTATCGTTTTGCGCTATTACTTTTCTGCATTTTATTTGTATTTTTTTTTTCTGCATATAAATAAATTTATACTTTTTTTCGATAACTAACTTGTTGTCAAAGAAAAGTATTTATCTGCTACCAAAACAAAAATAAAAAAAACCATTAACTCGGACATGATCAATGATTATATTTCACGAATTAATTTCATTCAGCCAAAAGAAAAGTTAAATAAATTTATTTTTAAAACATTCTTTAAATACTTATTTAACTGGTTTTAACTTAAATTACAAACTTTTATTTAACAGTAATACCGTGCATAGCAGGGTTTTGAAAAATTGATGGCGGAAGTGTTTGTTGTCCGATTGTAACAAGATAAAAACGTGCTGTTTTAAAAAGCATTCTTAAGAAACACTGCTGTGCTTAATCTTAATCAATTTTTCAAAAATTTGCGCTACGCTTAAGAGAAGAAGCAACAGAAGCAGCAAAAAAAGCTTAAAAAACTTCCAACACAAAATAATCAACAAATCATCGAATAATGTAATAAACTAGTGAAAGTTTAATTTTTAATTACTTAAATCGGTTAATTAAGTCACAAAAATCATACCGAAACAACAAAACAACAATCAAAAATTAGCAATAAATATTTTTAAAGTTTTAACAAAAACGAAAATCATAAATATTTCAACCGAAAAAGGCATAAAATAGAGTTTTATTTTTATTTTTTCTTAATACATCATAGTAGCAGCAGTTGTTGTTAATTATTTCTCATATATATAAATATTTTTTAATTAGTGTAATAATAATAATTTTAATAATTATAAAAAATTAACGAACCACAAGAGACTTTATAAGTTTTATTGTTTTGTGGTTAAATAATTAATAACTAAACTGTTAATGATAGTAAAAAAATAAAAAAAAAATCAAATAAATGTTTCTTCAATGAATATTTTTCCTTTACAATGGATTCTGACTTTGAGTTATTTATTCTAATTTAATTATTTATCGCTTAATTAATTTAATTTTATTAAATAAAAAGAAAAAATTATATTTTCTACTTTTATGCCGCAAAACATTTACACCAATTGGTGGTAATTTTATAGCAGAAAATATTTTTGAAAATCTTTGAAATACAAATTAAATCAAATTAAAATCCGAAGCACATCCTTAAATCATTTTTAAAATTAAAAATATCTAAACAGTGAGCATAATACTTATAAAATTCATTCAAATTCATAAACAATGAGAATCTACTGTTCAACACACATCCGTTTTATGTTAAACATTTTTGATATTCCAAATAAATCGACTAATATTTCTCAATACTGAAAAGACTTAAAAAAAATAACTTAGTCAGCCCAGCCTACAACATTTATTTCTCAAATTTTTATTAATTTAAAAAAATAAAATTAAGAAACGAAAAATCTCTTCACATAAAAAAACAAGCCAAACACTAATCACCCCTAAAATAAATAGAAAAATTACACACTTTAAGCTAACCACCAACAAAAATTTAAAAAAATAATCATTAAACCCCTTAAAAAATAAGAAAAGAAAAACAGCAGCATCTTCCCCTACATATCGTCTTTAGACTTTTCTTAATTATTTCAGGCATAAACAGTTAATTATCAAAAATTTTAATCAAAACAACGAATATGTAGAAACAGAAATATTGTGGGCAAAACACAAATACAAAATTTTTGCTTTAAAAATTTATAAATTTATTCAAATCTTTATTATTTCTTCTTTTCCGTCTTATGAAAAAAAAAGTTTGTCTTTATGAATGAAAATCAAATATGTATATAAATATGTATTTACAAAGTGAAGGGAAATCATTAAACATAAATCAAAAGACAAATTAAAATTATTGAGTCATCCCGGTGTGTGTGTGTGTTGTTTTAAGCATTATATATATGTACATAAATAATGAATAAAGTTTTGTTAAGCCACAGTAAAAAGATACCGTTTTTATAGAAATCCCAACAACCACACAAAAGTGTGTACTTAGTTGAAATGAAACAAAACGGACGGAGGAACGCATAATTTTATATAAATAAATAAAAAAAAAACAATTAAATTGTCTCTCATTTTTCCAAAGCGTTAAACAAACAATTTCTTAAACTAAGCCTAACTTAAAACTAATTCCATTAATACAAAAACACACAAAGAAATAAACTAAAAAACACAATCAACGCCTCGTCATTTGTATATAGGTAATAATTTAGTGAACAATAAAATTTAATAAATTAATTAAATTATAAATAAAAGAAGAAAAATATTTATTTTAAATAAAAACAAAACAAAAACGTCAAATATTGCATAATAAATGAATAAATTAATTAAAATGTCATATTACCAATATATGGTTGATTGTGTTGCTTATAGAAAAGAAACATTTGTACAAAAATTTCATATTATTCAACGCAATAAGAAGAACGTCATTAAATTTGATTAAAAACTGATAAAAGAAACAAAAAAAAAAACCACTTAACATGCGCAAAGTCGTTTACGCATAAATATATTTTACAATTAATTAATACAAATCATATTCAGGTGGATAAATTTATATTTTTATTAATAAATAATTAGAGAAAATTATTGATAATTAAATTAATCATTTAATTATAAATCCAAAAATAACTTTAATCAAGTAATTAAACAAAAAAAAAATAAAAACAATTTTATTACCAAAAAAAAAAATCAAAAAATACCACAAATAAAAAATTCCGACACTAATCAATTGATTAATCATATAAACTAAAGGAATTTCTTTAAAAATTTATATAAAAAGAAAACAACAAACAAATAAAGTATTATTTATCACCCAAAGCAAATAAATATATATATTGCTTTAAGCAAGTAAACAATTAATAATAATAAATATTGCGGCGACATAATTGAACACGTAAGACGATAACGTGTGCAATTTGTACATGGCGATGGTGATTTATCATTTATTTTTTATTTTTGCATAATAGATTTTTAATTTATCAGTAAAATTATTATTATTATTATCATTTAAATATGTAATAACGATAAAAAAAGAAAACGAAATACTTAAAACATATTTCTTATAATAAATAACAAGAAAAGTAAATATTTTTTTTTTTTATTCATTGTTGCTTATTGACAAATTGATAACAGAATAAAAGAATTTATTTATATTATTTACGTTACAAAAGTTTTATGTAAATAAAATATTTGTACAGAGTGGTTAAGCAAGTTATATTTCATTAAAATATTAATCATTTAAATAAATTGTGGGTAGGGTAAAAGGTGATACGGTTTTTTCTTTCTCACTAATTATACTGTCAGTACTTTAACCTTTGATTATCTTATTTGCTGGCGAAATTAAGCTTTAATTAGTTGTTTATAGATTTAATTCATTCTAAACAATTTCATCTATAAAATTCCTTGAGAAAAAATCCACCATCAGTGTTCAGATAATCCAATAAATTTCAGCACTCATCTACCATCTTTCAATTTTTTAACATTACACAAAATTGTGTGTAATGACTGTTTATTCCGCAAAACATTTTTAATCATAATAATTTTTTAAAATAAATAAATTAAATAAATGTAATTAAAAAATAAAATAAACCAACCCGCCCAAATAGAGTAATACACACAACAACACACCCGTTTTTTTTTTTTCCTATCTTTATTGAGTCAATTATGAATAATTAATTAATTATGATTAAATGATTTCTATTTATTGTATTTTGCGTTATTAATTGATATTCTTAGCTTTAATAAATAGGAGGATTCCAATATCACAAGTTTCTAGAGAGAAGATCAAGTGATTTTACCCACTTTCAGGACAACAGCAATCTAAAGCAAGTAAACAAATAAAAAACCTTAGCTTTGGCGAAAGCACGCCCTACAAATCTTCATGCACACAAAAAATTTTTATTCCCATAATCATAGTAAACACATCTAAGAAACAACCCTCAGTAAAAACAAGATAAATCTTGTGATTTTCTTTAGAATGAACAACAATAAAAAATAAATAAATAAAAATCATTTTGATTCAAAACAAAACTAAAAACCCATAAAATAAAAGAAACTAAAAAAACCTTCAGCATAAAGATCTCTGAATTTAACGTGAGAGAATTATAAACAGAAAAAAATAAAAACATTATTTCCGGTTATCAACAGGCAGAACAATATTTTTATTTAATTTTTTTTTTTTTTTTATTTTCCCCAATAAATATATATAAAAAATCCTCAGAAATTATCCTGAATTATAATAAAATAATTCTCACAAAAAATTAAATTAAATTAAATAAAAATTATACAATCAAAAAAACCGGAAAATAAAATTTAACGAAAGAACAAAAACAAAAAAGGTAAATTTTTCTTTTCCTCTGAAATTTTGTTATTTTTTTTTTTTTGTTTATCAAGTGTTTAAAGGTGAATAACAATAATGACAACGATATTAATTATCTATATAAACCGGTGTGATACGGTGTGACACTCAATAAAGGTGTTAATAGGTGTAACGAATATATAAAATTAATTTTTTGTTCTATTATTTCATCATCATTAATCATTTATTTGTAAATTATTATTTTTTTCTTCTAACTGTCTAATTTGTCGGTTTGTTTTACATTCTGAAACAATAGAATTAAGCAAGAAATTAAATTAATTTATTTTTTTTATGGATAAAGAAAAAACAGAACAGGTAAATAGTAAAGACACAAACCGAATTAATTGAAAAATGTTCTGCGAATGCATTTAACAAATATTTTATATCAATTCTCACACGGAAAAACCTGCATTCTAATAATTCTACAAATACAGAGTTTTATAATTATTTATATTTAAACTTTATTTCTGCAGTAATTTTAGATTTATCATTAATTTATTCCAGATAATTTATGAGTTAACACTACTGATCCAGAGTTAACATTCTTTGCTTTAACGAATCCTGGCAAAGTGATATTGCGGTTGTAAAAACCTTCTAGTAAATTAAGATTGTTCAAATCTAACTAATAGTTATATTTATAGAATAAAGAAAAACCCAAAAAAAAAAAAAACAATTAATGAATAAATAAATTAAAAATCATAAAAAAGGTTTTTCTAAGTTAATTAAAAAAAAAAAAAAAATAGCAAAACAAATGACGTAATTATTCAATAAATATATTATTTATTTTTTAATTGATTATTCATCTTATTTATTATTAAAAATAAATAAATTATTTTTGCCGTATTAATTAAATAAAAACTAAATTAATAAACAAACAAAAAACATACCTGAAAATCTGGCTAAAAATTTTAAAAATCCATTTGTTATCGTTGTAATCACAATTGCCATTATATTTATAATTAAATATAATATTGTTATTAATTTTTTATAATAATAAAAATGTTTACTAATTTTATGCAATTTTTTAATTAATTTTGTTAATAAAAAATAAATGTTTTCCATTATTTTTTAACATTTAAATAAAACGAAAAGAAAAATTAATTAAAATTTAAATAATAATAACCTCACAGACACACCGATACACTTTAGCTGTTGTTTTCACACAATCCAAATATTTTCTTTTCTTTTATTAATAAATAAATTAATTAATTATTAAAGAATAGATAAAAAAAATAAGTAAATGTATAAATACACACGCGTACACAGAGAAGGAAAGAATTTTTTCTTGTCTTATGTGGATGTGGACGTAGAGTAGCGCACAGAACACAGTTGTTTTTTATTTATTTTATTTTTTAACCGCGACTTATTTTAACAGTTATTACTTTATTCCGTTTCGTTGTTTCTTTTTTATTTATTTAATTATTCTTATTCTACTAAATATAAGCCACAAATAATATTAAATAATTAAATTAAGTCACTTTGTGTTTTTATTTTAGCAAATTTAGCACTTAAGAACCTTCTCAATTCACTTAACAATCAATACTACTAGCTCTTGTAATATTTTTATTTTTTATTATTCAAATTATTAAATAAAATAGATAAAACATGATTTCTTATCTATAGTTATTAATTATTTTATCAAATGTAAATATGATGTGTCACCGTTTTAATTCAGTTTTTTTTTTTATATTTTAATTTTAATTAAATTGTTCACCACCTTCACGTTTTATTATTATTATTATCAAATGGTGACATCAATTGATTTATATTTAATAAATTAACAACACATTTGTCTTTTAAATAGTTTTGCTGTTTTATAGATGAATTTCTCCTTATTATTTGAAACAACATTTTTCTAAAATGAAATTTAAAAACAAAATAATAATAATAATAATAATAATAATAATAATATTATCTTAATGTATTTTTCAATATTATATAATTTATTAATTATTTATTGTTTGTTTTATCGTCTTAATTTCACTTTAAACACTTTTAAGTCTCAGACTAAAATTATTTCTAATAATAAATTCATAGTTTTTTATTAATTTTGTAAACATTTTAAGTCACTTAATAATGTGCAATCGATAAGTTTATTTTTTAAACATTATTTAAATTGTAAATATATCGCAATGTAAATAATAATAATAATTATTATTATTTCTTTTATAATTTACAACTGTTTAATTGTTTTAATTATAATTAATTTAAGTGTATAAAACTAATTCATTTTTATTTTATAAACACTAAACACCAATTGTGTAGAAAAAAATTGATTTCTCTATCAAAAAAAGCAATTCTTTTTCTTATTATATTTATCAATAAATAATGCACTTTTAAGTCACTTTATTTTAATTAATTATTAAAAAAGTATTTCTATATTGATCTTGTATCGATCACTGGGTATTCAACTCATCAATGTCCTTTATTTAACTTCCACGTCCTTAAGTAAATAAAATCTGTAATTAAAAAAGAAATGATTATATAACATAAATATTATCAAATTTTAAGACTTTCTTATTTATTTATTACTTATTAATTAATAAAAAATAAATCACATTTTTCCACATCAAAACGCAAACATTAAATTCATACGCAAATATATCGTTAAATTTCACAATTATTTCATAATATTTATAAATAATTACAATTTATTTTCAATGTTACATCTAAATTTATCCACTAAATAAAATTAATTTCATCATTTAGTAACAAAATTAATTAAATTAAATGTGAAAATAAATAAAAAAAAAAAACATTTAACATGAAAGCAGCAGCAAACATGCAAAATGTCACAAGTTGTCAAAACATATAAAAAAAAAAAAACTTTCTGAAGTGAAAAAAACAAATATTTCATACGATAGACACGACACCATAAAAGAGAGTGGTTCAACTAGAAAGCTTTTTATAAAAATGTATTTATTAGTGTTGAAAATTGAGAGAGAGAGAGAGCTGCATTCTACATATATATATTCGTGAAAATTTATTAACCTGCATTAAAAAAGTGCAGTAATATCTATGTAAAACAATGTTAGTGACATTTTCATATACTTTATTAACTAAATAATTTCTATAGTAAAATAGTTTTTCAAATTTTACATATTATCCACATTCAATTCACATTGAAATCAGAACATTGAACTGTATCGTATTGTAATGAAATAACTTCACTGTTTTCACCAACACTAATCCCACAAACAAAACCATAGTAAAATAGAATAACAGCAATAAAAATAAAGAGAAAAATAAAATTAAGAAAAAAAAAACCAAAATGGAAACTTAATGAAAAATAAATAAATAAAAAATAGAACAAAATAAAGAAGAAAAAAAAATTAAGGTAAAAAAAAAAAGAAACTAAACTGCTGTCTAATTTCCAGCAACAGCATCAAAAAAGAGTGAAGAAATATAGCAGAACATTCACATTAATTCACTTACGCACACATTTAACAAATAATAATGGATACAAAAAAAAAAAAACACAAGAAAAGCACATTTATGTGTTGGTGACGTTTCTAGTGACTTTTTTTTTTGTTTTTCTTTTTCAATTGTGAAAAAAAAATTAATAAAATTAAAAAACTCTTTTTTTTTTCTCTTGTGTCTATAAACAAACAGAAAACACCATAAATAAACGTTGAAAAACAAATAAATAATTAAATAATTATTGAACAACAAAATTCACAATTGATCAAATAAACAAACAAAACTGTGTTTCATTCACAAAACAAAAGTATTAACGAAAAGTGAGCAAGAAGATAAAGAGGATTAAAAATAAATAATTAATTTAATTAAGTAAATAAGTAAATAATAAAAAGAAAAGCACAAATAACTCACATTTTTAATTATTTTCTTTTTAAAAAAAAGCACAGAAAACACGAAACTTCACTTCTTTACGCAAAGCAAACTTCCATAACGTGATGAAAGAGGAAATAAATATTTTTTTCGCGTTTTATCTAATAAAAAAGTTTACTTTTCTCTTATTTGCTTATTAATTAATTATTTTAATTAACAGAATGAAATTTATTCCCTTTTATTTCTATTATCTTGTCAGCACACAAAAAAAAAATCCGACGTAACAACGTTAACGTTCCCGTTCAAATTAATACTGTTTTCAGTTAGTTTTCGCTGTCACTGCCTTGCTGGTTATTTTCTCATCTATTGTTGTGTAAAATGTGGTTGCGTGTTGGTTTGCAATATAAAAGCAATTACTCACACAATATTTATTCAATAAATATTGAATTCTTTTATCAATGTGTGCGTATTTAATGGGGAAAAGGTGCAGCAGAAACACAAACCTTATATTATATGTGGCGCAGCCATTGTATCATTTTTTTTAATTCTTCGGATGGTTAAATTAAATTCCAATACGTATTGAATTGAAATAAATAAACTTATGCAGCTAAATTTGAACTAGTGTGTGTATGATGTGCTGCTTTAAATGAATTCAAATTTCTATTTAATCGTTTTCATTAAAACCCTCGAACGTTTTAATGTTAATTTCTTAATTTAACAACCCCATGTAATTATTCCAAAAAACTAATCGCCTGTAAATAATAATAGAATTATTTGTAATTGTGTTTGTGAATAGTAAGTACCACACACAATACTTTACAATAAATCCATTCACAACTGTTAATTTTTTTTTTCTTTTTTAACCGAAGTAAATTTTTTTATTGATAAATTCACTAATACTATTTCCTTTAGGTTAAAAAAAAAGAAGTTACTTTTTACGTGAGTTACGAATTGAATAGAATGAAAGATCTGAAGAGATAATAGATTATATGTGTTTTATAAGAAAATAACAAAATTCTCTCTTTTCTTTTTAATTAAGAGAGAGGAAATACGATTTAATTCCATTTAGATATAATATATCGTTTTGCGGTGTTTTTTTGTGAAACGATTGATGCATACACTCTCAATTGCATACGATTAAAAAAAAAAGCATTTATGTTTTTCCATGAAAAAAGCGAGATCAAAGTAACTCAGACTTTACAATATACATAAGCGAGAAAAAGTCGAATATATATGTGCTCGATGTTATTTTTTTTTATTTATTCGTTGTCATATATAAATGCATTCAGCACACAGGGTAAACATTAATATGTAAAATACTTTTATAATTTATATTATTAATATTAAAGAAATAAAAAAATGTATAGAAACAACCACCCTATGGATAATTATTTAGATAATTTCTCTCTCTTATTATAAAAGTTGCGGCTGACTGATCTCAATACGATTCGCTTAATTGCGCTCAAAACTGTACAATTTTTTTATTTCTTTTTTAAAACTATATTCACTCTGAATTGAATTTTGACTAAAGAAAAAGTTTTTTTTGTTACAATTATTTTCTTTATTTATTTATTTTCTTTAACATTTAATGTATTATTAGCTAATTAAAATTTTATTCTTTATTTCCTTTAAAATTCATTCATTTATTAATAATACTGCCATTTTAACGAACAACTGAAATAAACGTACTCTATCTACATTCAAATTAATCTCAATAGTTGTCATTTTTCTTATTATTTTGAATATCTTAATCTTTTGGTTTTTGTCCTTGCTTCACTTGGATTTATTTCGTTTTTCTTTTATCGCATTTATTGCTATTTTTTGTCAGAGTAATTTGCATAATGATGAATTGATTAAAATACTAAATAAGCCTACCAACTGGATTACTTTATTAAAAAAAAAGAACAAAAAGCAAACAAACCTAGTGATGTCATTGACAATAGAAAAAAATGACAGCTACACCGCCAACAATACAAAAACCATTGACAAAAAATTTAAAAAAATGTTTTTTTTTTCATTCATTTATTCATTCATTAAAACGTTTCTTTTTTTTAAACCTATTTACAATGTACGATGCCAATGGCTTTCGATTTAACCTTCTACAGAGTTATAAACAGATGTAAACGCAACTGAAATATGCTGGGTATGACTGATAAAAATATTAGAGTCTCTAGAAGAGTTTAATAACGAGATTTTCCTTTGTTTTTCGATAGGCAAGCAAAGAACAAAACGTGGATTAATTATGTCATAAAGAATAATATGCAATGACTCTGATTGACTGGATCTAACAGGTTTGTTAATATTATTACATTTTAAAGATAATGCATTAAGCTTAAAGATTAAAGAATTTTTTTTAATTGATTAAGATGTGGCGGATAAAGTTTCATACAAAAAATGCCTTAAACTAATGATACATTCTGTGTTGGATGCTTCGGTTTAAGACAAACGTTTAAGAATCATCTTAATTACCTTAAAAGCTGTTAAATGTTTACTTTAACGACTTAAATCGCCTCTGATTATAATTAAATTAAAACAAATCCCATTTAAATGCGATCAGAAATACGACTTAAATCAAATATTACGTAAGTTCACTTAAGTGTGTGCCAGCCTACGCCTATGCCAAAAATAATAATTAAAAAATACGCGAATATAGATAATTATAAAGAATTTCTTTTTTTGTAAATTGATTTTTGCAGCAACAATGCGAAGATTTAACTGAAGTGAACTGAAGATAAACCAAAGTAACAAATTAAACGTAAGAAAGTAAGAATTGGATAAAGGCGCAACAACTTCTCGTCTAGTGTTTAAAAAAGCCTTGGATTTTTTGCTTGCTGTTGTTATTAGATTCGGGAAGAAAACGTTATTTCGCCTAAAAAAACACCAAAGATTTAAAGAGAAAAAAGTGATTATATTTAAGACAATGAATTTCATCTTACATCTGCCGCCCGTTTTAGTTTCTTTTTGTCTTCTTGTTGTGTGTTTATTTAGTAAAGTCGAACCAAAGATACGTTTCAAACTGCATGAATGAGAAACAGACAAGAAACAATAATGAAGATTTGATATTTTCTTTGGATAATAAAAAACACCAATACCACCATTCCATTGGTAATTTCTCTTTTTTTTAATTCTTTTTCTGTTTTTGTTTACTCGACATTTTACTCATTAAATAAATTATTTTCGTATTACTATCACGTTATTGGTATGTGTTTTGTTCCGTTGTTAATGGGAACAATTGAATCGAATTGTAATAATAAGCAAAGTTAAGTCAAGTTCATAACGATTTACATATTTATAGGTAGTTATATCGTAAGTAAAGTAAAAGAAAAAAGAAACTTTTAAAAGGATATTATATAATTAGTGAGTCTTCACTCTCCCTTTTCGACTTATTTTAGTTTTTTTTACAAAAATAATTACCAGAAATAAAAAGGATTTTAATTTATATAGTTTTTGTTTCCAGATCGGTAATAGTTATCAATCGTAGTGGATTTAAGATAAGTTTTGTTATGGAATTATTTCTACAGGGTTCCTATTACATGGATATTACAGATAATTTACATTCTTTTTGACTTAAATTACACAACAGACCACCCTATTTATTTATTTATTTAAGTCATCTTCCAATTAAATGTCCATTCTCGCATGTCATCAGGTAAATATTTTGTTTGTTTTTGGATTTACCTTTTCTTTTTTTTTTCGTGAAAATAATAACAATATTGTGGGCGGGTTTTTATAATTATAATTATTTTTTTTTTCGTTAACAACATCCATCAATTTGTAATCGCGTCATTATCGCCGATTTCAAAAACAAGAAAGGAAAAAAAAAACATCAAACGTTAAAATTCCGACAGGAGAGCCGGACAAGAGTAAGGTGAACGGAAAATATTCCGAAATAAAACAAAACGATCAAAAAAGACATTAGACAACTCAATTAATTTCGTTTTGTTTTTGTGTGTTTACGACTGTTTCGGCGTGGATCAGTTAGAGACCTCCCAATAAACAGAGTTTTTACTTTTACACTAACCTATCCACTTTGTTTAAGGGTTCTTAATGTCTAATCAAAATCTCTATTTAAGGTGAGATGTATTACTGGAATCAAATGTAATCACCGCATTAATTAGCTTAGTATAAGCTAATCACTTGATTGTACTTAACTGAGTTAAGCTAGACAACAACTACTCATCACTAAACTCAAATATCGCAATCCAATTAATCAAAATATAATTTTTAATGACTTAAGCGTTTACCTTATTGTTGTTGGTCTCCTAAGTCAATTCAATTTCTTCTTAATTTTGTTTTGTTTAGTTTAGTTCCTTTTGTCGGTTTTTTTTTCGGATGAGGAGATGACCACACAGAAATTTTCTACGCACGCAATTTACGCCTCTAATTCGTCGTCCCTTTTTTTTGTATAATATTTTGTCAGTCGTTATCGTTAGAACATTTCTTCGCGCGTCATAGCCACTTTATTGTGTTGTTAAGCCCGCCGAATTCCCTAAAATTACACAAAAAGAAAAAGAAATGAAAGAAACTATTTTGTCGCCATTAAGAGCGTATTTTTTTTTTTTTACCTTTGTTCAACCGGAGTCCCATCGATTAACTTATTTGTTGTGTTTACGTTTCATTTGTTCAGAATATTCATTGTTGGCGAGCAGATATACAAGAAAATTGACTATTTTCCATTTACAATTGAATTCCACCCGTGGTGTGTTACGTTTCTTGGACGCGTATTTTCGTTGGTGAATTATGCTTTGTCACGTTTTTTTTTTCTATTTAGTTCTTGTTTCGTAGATTTCTTTAAGGAATTTTTTTTCTTTTTGTTATAAGGAACTAGGAAATAATTATTTTTTGTCGTTATTGTCGTCGTCTTTGATAGATAGTTATGCCGCCAATTATTGATAAAAAATTAAATTCTACCGCATGTGAAATAGAAGGAAAATTACTGTACAATAGGTTAGCAGTTCAGGTGTAGTGTTCTAGCAGCCAGGTATGATCGTTTATTTGTTTAATTTTATCTGAAAAGTTTTTTTCTAATGTATTTTTTTTAATTAATTATTTTTCATGCAGATTTTTATAGCTAATTTAGATCTTACTGGCTGAAAAGATTATTGTTGCAACTTGATTATTAATTAATATTAATTTATAACTGACGATCAAATAATTAACAGCAACGGCCAATTAAACTATTCTTCAGCAATTATAAATTGAGCAATCAAAAAAAAAAAAAAATTATTCATAAAAACGACAATTAAGTCAATTGCGACACAAGTTAATTAAAAATAATAATAATAATACAAAACTGACAACTTAAACGTTGGAAATAATTAATTAAACAAAAGAATTGTTATAGGAAAATTTAAATTAAAACAAAAAAAAAGGGAAATTTAGAGCGCATAAACAAAGTACTTAAATCGAATAGTCGCATAACAATTACCAATGAAACATGCATAATTAACCTGCATTTTATACATGCATGCAATTTTTCTCATCTTTTATTAGAAAGAATTACTTAATTCCAATTGAAATTACGCGTTTTTTTCAGTTGCCATGTTAATTTTACGTTAATTTTATTCAAAATAATTATTGTTGGTTTTTTTTTTTCAGTTTAATTTATGTTGATTGTGGGTGGTTTATTTGTATTTCTGTCATCATTGTTTACTTTAATAAAAAAAATAAAAATCTATACGTTGTTAATTATAATTTTTAATTTTTTGATTTATAGCAATTGTTTATTATTATTTTAATTTTTTCTAATTTTATCATTGATATTACATCATACGGATTTTGCTGAATTGCGTTAGATTTCTTTTCATTTTTTTTCTTTTCTGTTTTGTAATTTATAATTATTTGTGCTGGAATTACATATATACAGAGCTGTTTTTAAGTTAAATCTTAGCTTAGGTTAAGCAACTTAATCGTAGTAGAAAAACAGCCTAATCACGCGTTAGTTTTTTTTTTTTTCAGTCTTTCTTTCAACATTTCATAAACTTTTGAAATCCACCCACTCGGTATTTGACTATATCGTTTTGTCTACTTCTTCTTCGTTTTCTTCTCTAAACGGCAAACAATACTAAATTTGTCATTTCAGTGATTTACATAAAATTAATTAATTATTAAACATTTTTGTTTTTTTTTTATTGTTTTACTTTCCTTACGGTTTTGTGTTTTTGCTGTTATGAAAATAAATTTTTTTTTAAATGTGTGAAATCTTATGAAATCTCACTGTACTTTCTGACTAAGTTAATTAATTCCGATGTTTCTTTAGTTGCTTTGTACTGTACAAAGTATAATCGATAGATTGTATAGTGTAACGCCTAAAAAGAAGAACAGAATGTATGATGCTAAGAGTTAATTATATTAAATATTGATTTTTAGAAACTTTTTAGAACTGACACTGGAACTGGAACAAACCATTCTTGTAAATAATTCTAACCGCAAGTAATTATAAGATCTCAAGGCTATTTTAACCGAGACTAATTTACCGTCCTCGAACAGCTTCAAAGTGTATCAATCTGTCAACGAGAAACTAAAAAAATATAAATAATAATAAATATGCTTAAACTATAACTGGAGGCAGGATCAGCTAATAAACATAAATAAATGGCTACTAAGCTGTATGCAAAGACTAATATTTGCTCAAAATAAATAATAATAATTACAAAATGCAAAGGCTAAGAAATGTAAGCAAAAAAAAAAAAAAAAAACAGAGGAAAAACCTTTAAAAAGTCATTAAAAATCGTAATTGTTTTGTGTTTTTCGTTTTATATTTTGTCTTCTTATTTATGTCAGGTAAAAAGGAAGGTTTACGGGCGGACAGAAATCTTATTATTATTATTATTATTGTTATTATCGGGTTTTTATTTTCTATGTGTTTCTGTGTGTGTTTTCTCCTTTTTTTACAAAGAAATATTTACGTTTATTATTTATATTCGCTCTGTTTTGTGTAAACATTTGTTTTTGCATTTTTGCCTACCTTATTGCTTCACTGTAGTTACTTTGACGTCCTTTGTACATATTGCGCTGCTACAATTTGTCTTATTTTTTGCAATATTGTAATGACAAAATATAATTAAAACTTTACCGTTTATTCAATTAACTATTCTTTTTTTGCTATTAAATTCATTATTTTACTTAAATTCCTTTTACATTTCCGTAAAAAACTAAACCAGCATGTGTTAAAATATGGACGTGCGGTTTTTGCTGCTTTAATGCTAGAAAATAAATAAAAATATGAGTTTCTAGTCAATTTAACGGTTGATTATAAATAACTTACTCAATAATTGGTGTCCTTTTCAAAGGTATTTAAATTGAAATGTCCTTAAAAACATTACACAAATGCATAGAGAAAATTCATTCTAGCATCTTCTTATATGTATGCATATAACTAGAGGTTCATTTTTTGTGTTTTTTTTACGTTTTTCTAACAAAGCAAAATACAAAAAATATATATTTTTTATTTATTTATTTATTGTAAATAAATTTTCTATTCTTTTGAAGGTCCTTTTGTAATAATTGTTTCTATTTTTTTTGTATTTTAATCTTTCTAAGCAAATCCTTCACGGTGGCAGAGTCAGCAAAGGTAAAAATGTGTTGTGACAACAATTGCAGAAGCAACGGCAGCACCAGCAGCAAAATGATTTTTGCTTTATGGTTGCCGTTTTAACAGGCATACAACGTGTCAAATGGTGCAAATCTCTTCGAGGGATCACTTCTGTACGTGTCACAAACAAATAAATTATCAACAAGAAAATAGAAATATTTATTTTATTTTATTTAATAATATTTAACCTTTTTTTTTAAGATTTTATGCAGAAATGGCATATAGTATGGGAATTCTACATACTTTCTTTCTCTTTTTTCTTCCAAATCAATCGATGGTATTTTTAGTAATAAAAATGTAAAACAACGAAGAAATTTGAAAATAAATAAAATAAACAATTAACGAGGGATAAACGTGAGAAAAACGAACAAGTGTCCGCAAGTACATTTATATATATATATATAATTATTTATGATCCTTTTTGTTTCCTTTCATAGTTTTATGAAGTTTTTTTTTCTTTACAACAATTCAATGGAAATATTTTCACATCGTCGTAAGTAATAAATAATAAATTTCTTATTTATGAATTTAAATAAAGTTTTTAGGTAATTTTCCATTTTTATTTGTTTAATATTATTTTATTACTATTTAATTAATGTAATTATTTTAATTTTGATAATTAAATAATTTATTTTTAGCAAGAATTTTGATATATTGTACTTTTATAATATTTACAATAGATGTCGGTAACTATACTTTTAAAAAATTTTATCGAAAAATGAGTATTAATCGATTTTTCTCTATTGTCAAAATTATTTGTTTTTCTCTCATAAGTGTCAAACTCAAAAAAAGGAAATTTTTTGCTAATATTTTGTGTATGAAAAAATCAATTTGTTTTGTTATTTATTATTAAAATTAAATTTAATTAAGATTGAAGGAATAAAGAATAATGATTAAAATGACAGAAATGCATTCTGGGCATCAGAATAATGCAAATGATAAATTAACAATGTTGGCTAGAGAATCAGAAATGCTGAAGTCAAGATTAGATGAGGAACGTCAGAAGCTCAATGACGTTTCATGTGAGAGAATAATTTAGATATTCTTGAAAAGTTCTTTTTGTATTATAATATTAATTCGTTTATAGTATCAACATCAGCTGAACGCCTTGAAATGATTCAGTATTTAAACATTAAGCCTCGTCGTGTATTAAAAGGACATCAGGCTAAAGTTTTATGTTCAGACTGGTCTCCGGATAAACGTCATATTGTCTCATCGTCACAAGATGGCAAATTAATTATCTGGGATGCGTTTACAACAAACAAAGAACATGCAGTTACAATGCCAACTACATGGGTAATGGCTTGTGCGTATGCACCATCTGGGAATTTAGTAGCCTGCGGGTTTGTTTTCTTTTTAAATTTATTTCTACAAATAACTGCAAAACTATTTTAATATTATTATCCTTTAGTGGCTTAGATAATAAGGTCACTGTTTATCCAATAACACTGGACGAGGATATGTCATCGAAGAAGAAAACGGTTGGTACTCACACAAGTTATATGTCTTGTTGTATTTTTCCCAACTCGGATCAGCAAATACTAACTGGAAGTGGTGATTCAACGTGTGCATTGTGGGATGTTGAATCGGGACAATTATTGCAAAGTTTCCATGGTCACACTGGGGATGTTATGTCGATTGATTTAGCGCCAAATGAGACAGGGAATACATTTGTGTCTGGCAGCTGTGACAAAATGGCATTTATTTGGGATATGCGTTCGGGTCACGTTGTTCAATCATTTGAAGGACATCAGTCTGATGTTAATACGGTTAAATTCCATCCAAGCGGTGACGCAATCTCAACTGGCTCAGATGATAGTACAGTAAATATATTTTTTCTGAATTCTCTTTAATGAATTTTCTTTAAAATAATAAAATTAAATTTCAGTGTCGTCTGTTTGATATGCGTGCTGATAAAGAAGTTGCTGTTTACACAAAGGATAGTATTATCTTTGGGGTTAACTCTGTTGACTTTTCAGTTAGTGGCCGAATGCTATTTGCCGGCTACAATGATTATACGGTTAATGTTTGGGATACGTTAAAGGCACAACGTGTCTGCTTATTATATGGACACGAGAATAAAGTTTCGTGTCTTCAAGTGTCACCGGATGGTACAGCTTTGTCCACTGGTAGTTGGGATTTTACATTGAGGGTAAATCAATTTTCTATATTTATTTTAAAAATAATTAATATTTTATTTTATATTTATAGGTCTGGGCTTAAGTTTATTTAAATGTTGCCGAATGGGCTATTTATTATCTTCGATGTTACAGAAGTAAAACATTAAAACTAATAATAATTCTTGGAATATTCCCACCCAAAATTAGCGAAATTATTTTTTTGTATAAATTTCGCCGGAATTTATACTGAGTCCTTTTATGTAATGCATTTGCTAGGTTTTTTCCCGCTGTATTCAGTTGATTTCGTTTTTATTTTTACATTTTTAATACCAAAGATTAACCAAAAAAAAGTAATTAATTATTATTCATAAATGTTTAGAATAATTATTAGAGAAATTATTTATTTAAAAAAAAAATCAGTTACCGCCGATGTCTATTTTTTTATTATTGTCGTTAAAGAAATAAAAATATTTACTTTGTTGTGTAAAAATAGCAAAAAATAAAGAATATTTCTCTACTAATTAATTGATTAATAAATAAAATATATGTTAATAAATGTTTTAGTAGAAAAAGAATTAAATTTTAACTAAAAATAAAACCATTTTGATCCTTCTCAACTATATACTTCTTGTTTATAAAATAAATCTAAATATATATATATATCCATTGTTAACGAAATGTGTAATAAAATTAACAAAATAATAAAATTACATACTCTAATAAAATAATTAAATAATAATAATAAATAAATGATTGAAATGAAATATTTAAAGAAGAAAAAAAGTTTAATTTAATAAACCTCTGTCTGTCTTTTCGGCGTTTTTTTGTTTGAAGTTTTTAAATGATTGATCGAAGAGAAAAGAATTATTATTTAAATAATTAAATTTTTAAAACTTTTCAATGTCAATAAGTTGTTTTTTGGAAAACGTCTTTGCAGTCGCTTTCCAGTGGGAGCAAATATTCTACTTTATTTATGTTTTAAATATCGAAAATCGTCGTTTAAACATTGATTTTGTTACTGGAAAGAACAAGATGTGCTTGGGAATTCTCTAAAGTCAGAAACTTACCATGATTTGAGCAGTAAGTAAAGAAAATTCTATTTAAAAAAATAATGAAATATTTTTAATGCTTAAAATCCTTTTATTTCCTGAGAAAATTCACGAAGAAAAAAAGAGCAAAACCAGAGAAAACTAAGACAACAACCTTGATCTGAACCCGTAACACAAGTTTGCCCTCATTGAAACTCGACTAACACACAAACGCCAACCGGTAAGAACAATATCATAAGAATAATAAACAAAAAGAATAGAAAAACCCATGTCATATCGAATTAAATAGATACGTTTTTGATTATTATCATTATTATTATTATTATTATTGAAATAAATATTTAAATATATAAAAATAATTACTATAATTATAGAAAAACTTTTATCTATTTAAGACATGTCGCTCGTACAGTGCGTATTCAAATAATATTCTAACATTGGGTTAGTTAAAGTGGAAAATAATACAGGAAAAGTGTTGAAATGGATCGTTGGTTGGGTAAAGTAGCGGTGGTAACTGGTGCCAGTTCTGGAATTGGTTCATTTTTGGTTAAAGATTTGGCTAACGCAGGTCTGGTTGTTGTCGGTCTGGCTAGACGTAAGAATGCCGTTGAATTATTACGTCTTGAATTACCAAAAGAAGCTGCCAAACGTGTGCATGCTTTGTATTGTGATTTAACCAGTGAATCAGACATCGAAAATGCCTTTAAATGGATCGAGGAGAATCTGGGGGGTATAAGTATTTTAATAAATAATGCCGGAATCTTAAAGCATGTTTTTCTGCTTGATAATAAACCGGCATCAATGGAAGCGATGAACGACACAATCCAGACGAATATTGTGGGACTGGTACAGTGCTCACGCAAAGCAATCAATTCAATGAGAAATCATAATATAACCGATGGACATGTGATCCATGTGAATAGCTTAGCCGGACATAAAATACCAATGTTGTCACTGCCAACATTCAATATTTATCCAGCCACCAAGCATGCGGTCACAGCGATTGCGGAAATCATGCGACAAGAATTGATTTTGGAAAAATCAATGATTAAAGTCTCGGTAAATTTTATTAATTTTCATTTCTGTTTTCTTTATTTATTTTTATTATTTAATTAGAGCATAAGTCCAGGCGTTGTAAAAACGGAAATATTCCATCCGGATATTATTGCAAATTTTCCACACGATATGCCCATGTTGAACGCTGAAGACGTTTCCAGTTCAATCATTTATATGCTAAGCACGCCACCACATGTTCAGGTTTGTGTATTAACTTAAGGTAATTTTTTTGCAAAAAGAAATTTCAAAATTTTTATATTCTTCAGATTCAAGAATTGATTATTTTACCAACTGGTGGCATGTACTAATGTGATAAATAATTAATTAATTTATTAGTATTTTATTAGTGTATTGAAAAATAAAAACTTTGTAATTAATCTATGGATTAATGAAATAAAATTTTCTTTGCTTAGAAGTTGGAAGGCATGTTTTATTTAATACACAAACCACAAATATTTTTTCATTCCCAAAGCAGCAAGCAATTATTTAAAATAATTTAATTTTTAAATAACTTGTGTTGCGTGTTTATAATTTATTTAAATAATTGACGAAAAGATTTTAATTTTTTCACACAATTACATGACTGTTGCGACGTTTTGTGTGATTATTTTTTAAGTAGTTTTACCTTTTCAGTAACAACCTGTTGCACGCAGAAATACATTAAAGGTAAAATAAACGTTGTAAAAAGTAAATCTAACGATATTCACTATTAGTTCATCCATACGAACTGTCTTCATACTTTACCTGCGTAAAACGGTATTTTTCTCCGCTGTAAGCCACTTAGAAAAGCTTCTACACTTAGGGGGAAATTCGGTTGAAAATAAAAAATGCATAAATTTATATAATTAATATAAAGCATATAAAATATTTTATTATATATATATAAATATGTATATAATGTATATGTAAATATTATTTTTTTTTTTTTTTTAAATGTGTATATAAACTTTATGTGTAAACTTGAAAATTTCTATAAAAAGACTTTCACCGTCCGTCATACCCATTAACAATACAAAAACAAAAATAATATTAAATAAAAAACCACAATTTATCTATACAAGAAGCAAAAACATGAAAGAGGTTATTTTAGATTAATAAATTAACTAAATGGATAGTTAATTGATTGATTAGTGAATAAAAATAAAGCAAAAATCATAATGAAATAAGATTATTTTAGAATTTTTGCAGCAAAACGTGGCAAAGCGAATGCACCTCGATGTATGTCCTCGGTGTAATAGCGAAGATTCATCTCATCCGATTCTTGATCGGTAAATTTACGAACGGGCTCCTTTAAATTTGATTTTGGATCTAATGAACCGATTACGAAACCAATTTGACCATTCGGATATGTGGGCACAGCCGCAACGGCAAATGAGGCGATCGGAAATTGTGCCCGACAATGTTTTAACGTTTCGTGAACGTGTTCCAAGTCACTCCAGATTGTGCCACCCTGGGAACAAACGATACCGCCCGGTCTGAGTGCACGACGCATCAATTCAAAATAAGATTCCTGAAATAGGGACACCGCAGGTCCAATTGGATCACTACTGTCCGTTATAATAACATCAAAGACACCAACGTGTTGCTTCATAAAATCAAAACCGTCACCAATGGTTAAATGTAATTTTTTTGATTGAAAACCGCACGCCATAAATGGTAAATATTCCTTAGACAAAGCAACAACTTTTGCATCAATTTCTACCTGATGTACCTCCTCAACATCCGGATGCTTAACAACTTCTCTAGCAACACCACCGTCACCACCGCCAACAATTAACACCTAAAATTAAAAAAGAAAGAAAATTTATTAAATAAAAAAAAAACGAAAAACTAAGCTACTAAAAACCTTTTTAGGATTTGGATGACTGCATAATGGTAAAAATGAAATCATTTCCTGATATGCGAATTCATCACGTTCGGTACATTGTATTATTCCATCCAGTATTAATGCTTTACCATGTTTTTCACTAGAAAAAAAATATATAAATAAATAATTAAATTCGCCGAAATGTATACCACATGTATAACAAATAATATCTGTCAAAAAAATATATATCTGTTTAGCGGTGGCTAACACACATGTATAAACAACAAGTGTTCTGCTGTATGCTAAATTTGTTTATATTTAATTTTCGCTTAGCATTGCCAATTTGTTATGTTTAAGGTTAAGAAAGTTTTCCCGCATCAATAACATAATTTTTCGTGATTATTATTAACACGATTTATAAATAAAAGATTATTTTACTTATAATTATTCTCCTTATCACTTAACTATAAATTTATATTATTTATTGTATTCAACACATAGATAAATATTTTTAGTCTCACGCTAATGACTTTTTTGACATAAACTTATCTATATGGTTTGTAATTAAATAAATAAAATATAATTAAACAAATACTTACGTGTCAAGTATTTTAATCTCTTGATAGTCCGATTTATCCTCATGTAATATTTTATTTATTTTTAATGAAAATGATTGTCCTTGCCATAAATCTGACAATTCACTGAACCACCCGTTACGAATTGCATCCATTTATTTATTTATTTAACAATTTAAAAAATAAAAACAAATTTAATTTTAATCACTCAACTAATTAACACATTAATTATTAAATAAAAATTTTAAAAGAAAAAAACTAAAGAAAATTAAAATTAAAAAAAGAACAATTATAATGCGTTTCCCTTTTAATTATATTTTATAATTTTATGCGACGAGTGCTGGTGCTAATTTGCTTCTGATGGTATTTACTTCTTAAATGTCGTCTTTATTTATATTTATTATTATATTGAAATGTCATACACTAGACGTCGCACGTGGGATAATTTAAAGCAAAATAACATGTACAGTTCAGTTGTCCTGGCAACTATAATAAAAATAAAGTAATTACAATTTATAGAAAAGAATAACAGTATAAATATAATACGTATAAAAGTGACAACGCATATATGCTTAACAATGAAATATATATCTTTATAGTTCAAACGCATAGAAAATTATAATTATTTGAAAAATAACTAAATATAACCATCTCGTTTTAATATGTTTATAAAAATTTTGTTGATAAGAACATTTAGGGTGAGTTTGGTAATAAAATATTAGCATGGAAAATTTCTTTTAATTATATTTTGATAAATTTCTTTTGTATTTAATTAATTTTATTTTCAAAATAAGATAATTTTCTTTTTAATAATTTAATAATAAATAATTATAAATAAGGAAATTAAAAAAACAGTAATTAAAGAAAAACAGTAAAAGTTTGTGTCCTTGCTAAATACTTTCATCTCGAATTTCTTATTCAAAAATTGTTCTCCGTGCATAAAATTAATTAATTAAATTTTAACGCAAAAACAAAACATCTCTTTTACATGTTAAGAAAATATTTTAATTTTTGCTTAATAATCATTTAATTAAGTGTTTGATTTCGCAAATACAAATGATATTTAGCATTTGCTGTCGTGTGTCGTTTACTGAGCTCATCTGTGTTTCTTGCAACCGTTTTTTTATCAATTGTGTTTATTGAAGATGTATAAAAAAGCGAAATATAAATCAGTTCTTAACGTTTTATCAACGCGAAAACATCGACTGTGTGGTGCAAAAACTTTTTTAATTAAAAATTAATAATTATTATACGAAAATGGAACGTTGGGTAGGAAAATTAGCTGTGGTGACCGGTGCTAGTTCTGGAATTGGTGCTGCTGTCGCAAAGGATTTAGCTAAAGCTGGAATTGTGGTTGTTGGTTTGGCTAGACGTTTTGAACGTTTAGAAGTAATTTTCCCAGCGATATATAATTAAATTAATTCAATTAAACAAAACGAAAAGATTTTAAGTGTTAAAAACAAATTTCTAGCAAGTTAAAGAAGAAATAATCAAAGCTGGTGGTAAATTCCATACAAAAGTGTGTGATGTAACCAAGGACGAATCAGTGAACGAAGCATTTGCATGGATTGAGAATAATTTAGGTGCGATTAATATTTTAATTAATAATTCTGGTGTATTAAGGTAGGCAAAGCCATAAATTTGTAAATGAGACTAGTAAAAGGAATTAAAATTTGTGCAGACACACAATGATATTAGATGAAGGTGATTGTGAGCTAATGAAAACTGTGATCGAGACAAATCTTATCGGTGTGTTGCGATGCACAAAGCTAGCTTATCAATCCATGAAGAAGCACGATGTGATCGGTCACATAATTAATATAAACAGTATTGCTGGTCACAAAGTGCCTTGTTTTTATGGCGGAGAAAGACCAACATTAAATATTTATTCCAGTACAAAATTTGCTATTACAGCCGCCACCGAAGTGATCCGTCAAGAACTAAATTATCTACAAAATAAAAAAGTTAAAATTAGTGTAAGTATTATGTGTTATTTGGGTGAAAAAAAATATATCTGTATTATTATTACCTAGAGTATTAGCCCTGGTTATGTGAATACAGAGATACTGGAAGCCAGTGGTTTAAACATGAAAGGATGGGATTTAGATAAAATGCCCTGTTTACAATCTGAGGATATTTCATCTACTATACTGTTTGTACTCAGCACTCCACCACACGTACAGGTAAACTAATGCAAATCCAATACATTTGTAAATTATTTGAATTAAATTTGCATTTTATTTTTTTTTTGTCTGCTGTTTTGCTGTTATTTTCTCGACATTCATAATCCACAGATTCACGAGTTAATAATCAAACCAGTTGGAGAACTTTATTAAGAATTTAAAACATTTAAATTAAATATTTACATAATTCTTATCATCTACCTATGTATAACGTATGTATATATATATATATATAAATATATATATATTAAATTCACCTTCTATAAATAAATGTGTTTTTTATTTAAAAAATTTTTTTTTTTTGTGAAAGAATAATAAATTCTGAATGCCAGACAATCAGCCTGATTTATTAAATTAAATAAAATAAAAAGTTTTAAATCATAAAACCCTATAATTGTCAAATTAAAAAATTGCACTTAACAGGTTTATAATAATATAACTTTTATCAGAAATAAACAGTAAAAATTAAAAAAATTAACGAGAAAGACATATGCTCAAATTTTCAATAAATAAAATTAAATAAATATTTAATTAAAAAATAAACAAATAAATAAAATTTAAGAAAAAATCAACAAGTAATAACCTTGCAATGGTTTAACCAAAAAAAAAACTTTTATATAAATATTAAAGAAATATAATTAATTATATAATATGCCTAATATTTTCGCATTTTAATTGATTAAATGTTAATGTTAATAAAATTACAAACTGAAAATAAAGATTCATTTTTAAATAAGCAATGATGACAATTGTTTTTTCCTAATCATTTTGCAGCATAGAAGAAGCAGTAGTATAATTAATTTTTCTTTGTTATTTTATATCTTATCATTTTTAATTATTTAAATATTATTTTTTTATTAAATTTTTATAATATTAATAATAAAAATGAATTATATTACGCGTTTATGTTCAATAAAAGTGTTATTTTTTTAAAAAAATTACTTTACCAAAGACACAATATCTATTGTTTACACCAAAAAAATTTGATTAGTAAAGACACATAAAAATGGTATACAAAAATTTGAATAACTTTTCTACGATTAATTTAATTAAATTAAATTAAATAACACTCAGTTTATATTTAGATACAAAAAAAAACATTTAACTTATAAAAAAACAATTATTTTATATAATAGTTTTTTTTTTTGGTGAATAACAACAGTCCTCCATCAACAAATAAGACCAGAGTAGTGTATCTAATTCAATTCAATGTCAAACATATAATTACGATATAGATTTCATTTCATTTCGTTAATTATAGTGTAGTTTGATGAGTACAACAATTGTTGTCTTTTTATTTATAAATGACATTACATAATTCTTCAATCAAATAAAGTACCCGGAAATAATCTGTAGTGATTTTATTAGTAGTATAGCTGGAGGTAAGAGAAGCTTTGTTAGCCATACAATGATGATCAGTAATTATACAAACGCAACGAAATAGATAATTTTTACTATGTGCTATTATCACAGATAAACAAAACAACTACAATTGATAATTTTCTTTATCTATTTTTAAGTAAAATATTTCAAAAAATAAAATTTATAATGTCATGCTTAAATACATAAAATCGATAAATAATTATTAGTTTAAACAACAGATTGCTTGTAATCAACTATTAATTACACAAATAACTATCGTATTGAGTTTTCGCAATAGAAATGCACAAATCATTTAGAAAAAAACTTTACCCCCAGTACTATATCAATAATTTATTCTTTAAAAATCATTCTATTGTTAAACAACAATAATCTAAATCATTTAAAATAATCGCTATTTATGTTTATAAAAAAAAAATAAAATGATAGCAAAACCAGCAATCATTTAATAAATTTTATAAATAATTTAGCCGAGCAATAAATTTGCTCAGTTAAGTGTGAACGTTAATAGTGAAAACATTCAAAAATATCAAAATCATGCAACGTTGGGTAGGAAAGTTAGCTGTTGTAACGGGAGCCAGTGCTGGTATTGGAGCTGCAATTTCTAAGGATTTAGCAAAGGCTGGTGTTACGGTTGTTGGTTTAGCCAGACGATTTGATCGTTTAGAGGTACTTAACCGTTATTTTTGGATAAATTGTGATAAATAATGTAAATTAATAATAATTCGTAGCAAGTTAGAGAAGAAATTAATAAATCTGGTGGTAAATTCCATTCGAAAGTGTGTGATGTGACCAAAGACGAATCAGTGAACGAAGCATTCGAATGGATTGATAAAAATTTGGGTGCGGTTAATATTTTAGTAAATAATTCAGGTGTTTCTAGGTGAATGATAAACAAATAAATTTGATTATTTTTATCAATTTAAAGTGTTATTAATTATTTTTTCTTAAAGACCAGCAATGATATTGGACGAAGGAAATTGTGACAATTTAAAAACCGTAGTCGAAACAAATTTAATGGGTGTTTTGCGATGCACAAAATTGGCTTATCAATCTATGAAGAAATATGATGATATCGGTCACATTGTTAACATAAACAGTGTTGCCGGACACGTACCACTTAATTTCCACGGTGCTGTTAGACCAGAATATAATATTTATCCTGGATCAAAATATGCAATCACAGCGACTACCGAAGTCATTCGTCAAGAGTTAAATTTCCTGCAAAATAGAAAAGTTAAAATTACTGTAAGTAAAACTTAAATCAAATGAGATAAATTATTTTTTATTTACTTTTAATTCTGTATTTATTAGAGTGTTAGTCCGGGTCTTGTTGCCACAGAAATATTTGAAGCAAGCGGTATGGATATGAAAGCATCCGGTCTTGATCAAATGCCAATATTACAATCCGAAGATATTGCTGCTTGTGTATTATCAGTTATTGGTACACCACCACACGTCCAAGTAAATTAATAATTATTTAATTTCTTATTTCTGATTTTTAATAATATTTCTCTGTTTATTTTCCAGATTCATGAAGTTATGATTAAACCAGTTGGTGAACTATTTTAATGCCTTCTTGATAATATTATGTAATTTCTTTGTTATTAAATAAATAAATAAATAAAATATAATACTTTTTTGATTATTTAATAATAAATATTATCAAATTAAAATTAAATATATTAATTTTTGTCACAAATAGGTTCTTGTATATGATAAGTAGTATAATCTATTGCAAAATAAATATACATGTAATCAGTATACACTTGATAATAATGCGTTATCATTAAATGATTAGCACCTGAATAAAAAATTATCATTTCAATGTTATATAGATACAGTGTTATGTTAGAATAACGAATTATTTACTGGTGTTTTCTCTGCCAAAAGCAAAACACACAAACCTTTCAAATGTTAATAAAATTGAAGTTTTTTAAAAATAAATTAACAAATTTTGGCAACTTTCTATAAGTATCAAATCAATTCATCATAACTTTTTGAAATGTTATCAGACTCATTACATTCGTCTTATCATTTATTTAAATAGATTAGTTTAAACAAAAACTAAATTACTTGAAATAATCTATGCTAAAAATGAAATTAGAAATAAAAATAAAAAATCAGCGTAAAATATATAAACAATTCACTTAAGCGTTAAATTTGGCTCAGTTAAGCATACAATTTTAAAGTGAAAACATTACAAAAGAAAAATCATGCAACGTTGGGAAGGAAAGTTAGCTGTTGTAACAGGAGCCAGTGCAGGCATTGGAACTGCAATCTCCAAGGATTTAGCTAAAGCTGGTGTTACTGTTGTTGGTTTAGCCAGAAGATTTGATCGTTTAGAGGTACTTATCAGTTATTTAAGATAAATTTTGATAAATAATGTAAATTAATAATAATTCCTAGCAAGTCAGAGAAGAAATTAATAAATCTGGTGGTAAATTCTATTCAAGAGTATGTGATGTGACCAAGGATGAATCAGTGAACGAAGCATTCGAATGGATTGATAAAAATTTGGGCGCGGTAAATATTTTAATTAATAATTCAGGTGTTTTAAGGTAAATTGATTATTTTTATAAATAGAAAATTGTAATTAATTGTTTTATGTCTAATTTCTACATAGACCAGCGATGATACTGGATGAAGGAAATTGTGACAATTTAAAAACCGTAGTCGAAACAAATTTGATGGGTGTTTTGCGATGCACAAAATTAGCTTACCAATCTATGAAGAAATATGATGATATCGGTCACATTGTTAACATAAACAGTGTTGCCGGACACATACCAATTAATTTCCATGGCACTGTTATGCCAGAATATAATATTTATCCTGGAACTAAATATGCTATGACAGCGACTACCGAAGTCATTCGTCAAGAACTAAATTTCCTAAAAAATAGAAAAGTTAAAATTACTGTAAGTAGAGCTATAATGCAATGACATAAATAATTTGTTAAGCAACCTATATTCTTCATTTATTAGAGTGTCAGTCCAGGCCTTGTTGACACAGAAATATTTGAAACTAGCGGTATGGATATGAAAAAATCCGGCCTTGATCAAGTTCAATTGTTAAATTCGCATGATATATCTGCTTGTGTATTATCTGTTATTGGTACACCACCGCACGTCCAGGTAAATTCATTCAAATCTATTATTTTATGATTTTCAGTAAATTTTTTACGTTTTATTTATTACAGATCCATGAAGTTATTATTAGGCCAGTTGGTCAATCCTTCTGATTCCTTCTAGATAACATTCTTGAACAACCTGCAAATAAATCAATTTATATAAATATGTATGGCACACTTTTTGTGTATTTTATAAAATAAAAATAATCATTTATCATCGAGAAAATTAATTTTTGTGTAAACAAGCTTTTGAATATGATAATTAGTATAATTTGCTATTTGCTAAATTTTAATCATCAATCAATAGATAATTTATTATCAAATTAGATAATAACATAAATAAAAAATTATAAATTTAAATATCAAACAGAAACAAAATTTAAGTTTCAATAAATTATACCAGTTCAACTGATGTTGTCTTTGCTAAAACACTATACGAAAACCTTTCAAATGTTTGCTTAATTTAATGTTAATTTTTCAAATTAATTAATTACTACTGTTTCTTTTTTTATATATAAATAATAATTAAATAAACAATAATATAATAACAAAAATAGAAAAAAAATTATCTTTTTATTATAATCAAAACACCCAAAATCCAAAACTGATTAAAAAAATAATAGAAATTTTCATTCATTTATTTAATTCAAATAAAATTTGGCATTGAAATCAATTATCTAATCGCAGTAATAATTATAATTTTTTAGATATTTATTAATTATTTGACACCGTAATACAATGTTAATATACAGTTTATTAATAAATTTATTAAACATTTATATTTATCTATATTAGTTTTGCATAATATACCAGTTTAGTAACTAATTAAATGTGAAATAATACAACAATGACTGCGCTTAGTATTTCAACCGGAATATGTCTAATTTAATTATGTATATCCACAGTTAAATGACGAATATACAGGACAGGTTAATAAAAAAAATATTAATTATAAATAAATAATTAATAAAATAATAAAACAATTAAAAAAGTACAAAAATACATTCTTGTAATTCAGTCTTGTAATTCTGTTTATACAAGTTGACGACGAAATTATTTAAACATTAATAACGTGTTTTTGTAATAATTGGATTATATTTTACCTAAATATAATTTTTCACCTTTTTTATAATTATAATATAAAAATTAACAAATAATAATTAATAAAACCACACCTGGCATCATCATTAATTTCATTCTAGATTTTCTACACATTTAATTGAAACGGAATAAAAACATATTTTAAAAGAGTTTTTACTTTATTTTGTTTTATTTTATTGATTAATTCATTTTTATTAATTGTCATAAATTTTATTTTTTTTTAAATTACAGATTAATAATTATTTATTAAACACCGCGAAGAAAAAAAAGTAAAATTATACCACTTGGATACTGTATAAACAATAATTCTTCGATAAAAATCTATACTTATACCCAAAATACAAAATAAAAGGAGATTATTTGTGCTAAATAATTTAATTTTTCAATAATATTATTTTTGCTAATAATAAAAAAAGTCCTCCTATCACCACTTCCTGTAATATCAGTAAATTTAATCAAATTTCAATAAAACAGCAGACATTAACAACGAAAAAACATTTATAATTGATTACTGAATGAAAAAAAAACCTCTTAACTGAAAATTAAATTGATAAAACTCATTCAGTAAATTGATAAGAAAATGCAGCAAAACAATAACAAAAAAACTGCAATTAATAAAAAAATTAAATTATAAATCAATAAGACAACAAAAATAAAATAAAACTACATATAATTATGAATAAAAATTTAAATTTTCTTTTCTATTACATTTACTGTGTGCTATCTTGGACACGTTTCGCGATTTTTATAATCAAAAAATTATACAGAAACATCTAGAAAAACGTATCAAGATAATAGTAGATACGCATAATATTTATAATTAAGTTAATTTATTTAATAAACTTCTTTGTAATCTTATTTGTTTATTTAGTGTTTTTTATAAAAAAGTTATTATCAATCGAACAAAAACAACACTTATGATGTGGTACAGATCGTTATCGATAAATACACAATAAACAGGCGATATTTTCCAATGGTTTTAATCAAAAACTACTCATTGATAAATTTTATGATAATAATTACAATAAGCTTGTAAATTGTAAACAAATAATAATAATACTAATTCTTTTTATATTTAATTTTTTGTATATACCAAAAAAATGGCAAAAGAAATCATGACAAATTCTATGAAATTAATGAATCAACAAATACAGAAGTACACATAACTATAATAGTTTATTTCAGAATAAACAATTATTTACCAAACAAACGTATATTAATTAATAATTACTAGTAAAAAACGCTTACCTGTTCCTTACCATTTCTATTCATGTTTTAATAATTTTTCTATTTAGTTTAAAACGAGACACATTGACTTCATTGCCTTGATTAATTTAGCATCAAAAATTTATTTTCATTTAATTGAATTAATTTTTATATAAATAATACCATTCAATTGTTTTGAATTAGTTAAATCATCATTTGTCTGCTTATTTTAATTACTTTTTCTGTAGCATTTATAAAATTAAAAAATCTGTAATTAAGATATAAAATTTTACTAATTTACAATCAATGACATAAGCAATAATTAATTTCTGTGCAATAAAAATTAATTAATAAACAGTTTTGTGCAAAGTTCAGCTAATAATATTACTAACCTGTTGTTCTACTAACAATACAAATTCATTTTAATTTAATTTTAATTAGTGCGTGCGTACTTTTTCCTTACTTTTCAATTGTCAACTGTATTTGTTTGTTTCCCTTTGTACTCTTGATATTACTGATAATTATTATTGAATTGAATTAAAAATATTATTTCATCGTATTTATTAACATATTAGTAGTTTCAGAAAGTCACAACCTGTATAAATAGCCGAATTTATTTTAATTATTAAGTAGATTTAATTTAAATTTGACTGCAAACTGTATAGTGATTAAAAAAAAGACAATTAATTAAGAAAGAAACCGTGAAAAAAAAAAGAAAAGATTCCCTCAAAATGCAACAATGGGTTGGAAAATTAGCAGTGGTGACAGGAGCAAGTGCTGGCATTGGTGCTGCTATTGTGAAAGACTTATCAAAAGCTGGAGTATTAGTGGTTGCATCGGCAAGACGTGAAGATCGTTTAGAGGAATTAAAAAATAAATTAAAAGATTCACCAGGGAAAGTGGACACAATGAAGATTGATGTGTCAAAACCAGCATTAGTGAAAGAAGCATTCAAGGAAATTGAAAAGAACCATGGTTGTGTTAATATTCTGATAAATAATGCTGGAATTATTCGTAAAACATCTATGTTGGCTGAGAATAATGAAAATGATCTTATAGATGTAATGAATACAAATTTCCTAGGAATGATTATGTGCGCCAAAGAGTCATATAATCTAATGCGAAAATACGATGCGTATGGACAAATAATAAATATCAATAGTATTATGGGACATAATGTTCCATTTCAGTACGGTGTAAAGCCACGCTATAATCTTTATCCCAGCACAAAGCATGCAATGCGTGCCGCAACCGAAGTCATCCGTCAGGAATTAAATTATATAAAAAATAAAAAAGTTAAAATTAGTGTAAGTGGTTGGAAGTTATGCAAAATCTCTTGAAATAATAAAAGGAAATTTAATATATTTACAGAATGTGAGTCCAGGATTAGTTTCAACTGAAATAGCAATATCAATAGGCTTGCCCAATGATGTAATAACATCTCAACCTCATATTGATTCAAAAGACGTCTCAAATGCAGTCTTATATATTCTTAGTCAACCGCATAATGTTCACGTGAGTAGTCATACAATAATGTTGAATAAAATTTAAATTTTTTATTTAAAATAAATCTTTAATCTCTCCGCACCAGGTACATGACATCATCCTTAAGCCAATTGGTGAATCAATTTAACAGTAGCATTTTATAGTTTATTAACATAAGTTAAGTAATTAAGTATCCCTTCTTGATTGATTTTACTCTTATCAATATTAATTTATTTAAATGATAATAATTCCTTAATACGACTGACTTTTATCTTTTCATTTTTTTTTTTAATTGATAACCGCAATTAATCTAAAATAATAAAAATAAAACCAATTGTTAATTTAATTTTAAAATAATAATAAAAACAATGAATAAAGAAAATTAAATAACATAAAATTGTGAATGAAATAAAATTATTGACAAACATTAGAGAGAAGAAATTGTATTTTAATTAAAAAAAATTTCTAAACGAAGAGTTGCCCCCTTTTAAAGTGATTTTCTTAATGATTCTTCTTCCAACTAGATTCATCAGTTGCCAAAAATAAGTTAAATATTTTTATCGAATAAAATTTTCTATATATTATAAGGGAAATTTTTAATACGCAGATAAGATAATGTTAAATTTCATTCATTCATTTTTCACTTTGATATAATTTTTCTACATTATCTTTATAAAATTAATTAAAAAGAAATACAAAAAAAAAAAACGCCACGAATATAACAAATTTCGATTAAAATCAAAAGCATGTTCACAAGGTTGTTATCAAAACAGCAATAATAATAATGATATTTTTACAACGATTAAAATGACGTTTCATTTGGGATTAACCAATATAATTGATTTTAATACATGTAAAGTGGGCGTAAGTGATTGATAATAAATTAAACAGAAACAGATATTATTAATTAATAAATAAAATGAAAAGAAAATAGTAAAAAAAAAAAAACAGAAAACTTACTTGATAGAAAAACATAAATCTCGCTTTAAATTTTAAATTTTTGTAACGCAAAAATTATTTGACGGTTTTATAACATATTCAGATCTGGAATATTAAATCTTTTGGGAAATAATTCAACATTTGTAACTAAGCAAAATACAAAAAAGACAGTTTTATCAGTAACAATAACAAATATAGTAATAATATATGTGTAAAAAAACGTTACACATTTATTTATAGCTGATTAGGTGATTACGAGAAACAAATTGGCATAACTTTTATCAATGATAAGATATATACCAAAAATTGTATATAAAGGTAAAATATTTGGTTTACACTAGCTCAGTGTAGTAAAACTTGTTAATATAAACAGTGAAATTGTTAAAAAAGAAAATAATACGAAAAGAAACATGCAACGTTGGGTTGGAAAATTAGCGGTTGTGACAGGAGCTAGTGCTGGCATTGGAGCCGCAATTGCAAAAGACTTATCAAAAGCTGGCATTAGAGTGGTTGCATTGGCAAGACGTGAGGATCGTTTGGAAGAATTAAAAAATGAATTAAAAGATTCACCAGGAAAAGTGGACACAATGAAAATCGATGTGTCAAAACCAGCATTAGTGAAAGAAGCATTCAAGGAAATTGAAAAGAATCATGGTTGTGTTAATATTCTGATAAATAATGCTGGAATTATTCGTAAAACATCTATGTTGGCTGAGAATAATGAAAATGATCTTATAGATGTAATGAATACAAATTTCCTAGGAATGATTATGTGCGCCAAAGAGTCATATAATCTAATGCGAAAATACGATGCGTATGGACAAATAATAAATATCAATAGTATTATGGGACATAATGTTCCATTTCAGTACGGTGTAAAGCCACATTATAATCTTTATCCAAGCACAAAGCATGCAATGCGTGCCGCAACCGAAGTCATCCGTCAGGAATTAAATTATATAAAAAATAAAAAAGTTAAAATTAGTGTAAGTTGTTGGAAGTTATAATAAATCTCACGGAATAATAAATGGAAATTTAATATATTTACAGAATGTGAGCCCTGGATTAGTGTTGACAGAAATAGCAAACACAGTTGGTAATTCCTCAGACGTATTAAGAAATCAACCTCATATAGAATCAGAAGATGTGTCTCAAGCTGTCCTATTCATATTAAGTCTTCCAGAGAATGTTCAAGTTAGTAGTTTTATTCTTCACACACTAAACTTTTAGTTTTTAATAAATTTCTTTAATTCCATTACAGGTGCACGACATAATTATGAAACCTGTTGGCGAATTAGTATAATTTAGTTTTTAATAAAATTTTTTTTAGTTAAGATAAATATATTTAATTATTTAATAATAATGTGTTTTATATATGTGTGCTGGAAGAAAAATTTAAATAAATATAAGTGTCCAAAAAAAGAAAAACACTGAATTTTAATTATTTTATTACCGTACATAATTAATGTTGATTTGTGTAGAAGATAATTTAGATAATTCTCTTATCATCAGAGTTGTACAAAAAAAACCTTAAAAACAAATATTTAAAATTGATTTGCAACTTGTTCAGTTTTTTTTTTTGTGTTGATTTTACCTTATCAACTGGAAGTCTTATCACATTGAAAACAAAAAATTAAAAAATAATAATTCACCGATTATAGGAATTTGGTAATTATCTGACATTTAGGTTTTTAGTAATAAATTATGTAAAGGAGAAGAAAAAAAACGAATTGAGTTAAGTAATTGAAATTATTGCTGCATTTAGAACTATTATTTAAAGCAATCCAACGTTGGACGGGTAAAGTGGCTGCTGTGACAGATGCTAGTGTTGGAATAGGTGCTGTTATTGCAAAGGATTTGGATTTGGAAAAGCTGGAATGACAGTGGTGGCATTAGAAAGGCGAGAAGAATATCTAGAAAAATTAAAAAATGAATTACAAAATTTACCCGGAAAACTTTAAACAATGAAAATGGACGTGACTAATCCAAAAGTAGTCAAACAAATGTTTGGTGATATTGAGAAGAATTTGGGTTGTGTAAATGTAAGTGATGAAGATGTACTGATGGAAGTACTGGATTCAATGTATCATAGAGTCCTATAATTTAATGAATAATTCGAATGCAGATGGTCATATACATATTTTTAAGTAATTTTTCATATTGACGAAGGATTCACAACATAATTGTTAAGCCAGTTAGAGAATTACTTAAATTTTTAATAACATTACATATAATATACTTTATGTTCACTTTATAACTTATAAAATATTTAAATAAATTATATTTAATTAAAAAATAGTTTTTTGGTTTAATTTTCTTAACTATTATATTTAATTTTCACAACAAAACGTTTTGACTTGTTTCACCAGGCATTTGTTTACTTTCTTTATTACGATTGTGCTGCTACAATTGCAAAACAAACGATTTTTCTTTTCCATGAAATTATATATTTAATCCTGCGTACTTAGAGTAAAGGAAATATCATCTATAATATAAAAAAAACGTGTGTCGGTAAGAAAAAAGTGTTTTATTATTTATTGATATTAAGTTATAAAATAAATAATCAATCAGTAATTCAAGGTATTTTTTAATTTAATTATAATATTCTTATCTATATTGTTTAAATCATTTAAAATTTTAAATTCAATTATAATGAGAACAGTTATAGTTAAGTTTCAAACCTTTCAGTTTGTTCTTTAAATGTGTTTCGAAATATTAATTCGATATTTATTTGACGTTTCGAGTACCACGTGCGAATGTTATGTTCTTTATGATTTGAAGTTTTGCATGCATCGTGTAGTGTTATTTATTTTAAACAAGCATTTAAAACATAATATCATAAATAAAGTGAATAAATAAATGATTAGACAAAATGAAATTCACTACTGCTAATTATAAAAGTAAAGATTACAATGAAGATCACGAAATTTATGTGGGAACACAGACTGGATCATTTAAAAGTATTTTTTTTAGGTTATAATTGTATACAGAAATTTTTTAAAAACATTTTTTGCTTCTATTTTTAGAATTGGAATTAACAAATGATAATCCATATTCACAACTTAATTTAGAGTTAATAAGTAAATTAAAAAAGGGTGCAAATATATTAACTCTTAATTGGGGCGATGCAGAGCATAAAGAGATATTAATTGGACGACAGAATAATTTTGTAAAAATCTATAATACATCGCTATGTGAATTTACAAGCATTTTTGAAATGAGCGGACCAATTGTCGGTTTGGGTAGATTTGATGGTGCTATAGTGGCTGGTATAAGTAATGGTAATGTGCAGATTTTTCGTCATAACCCTGAACCCACGGTAATTAAAACTGGCGATGCAATGAATAAAATGCGACAATGTCCCGTCGATTCAAATATCATTGGTACCGGTGGCAAAGAGAAACAAAACAATTTTAAAATAATCGATTTAACGAGTCAAGAGATAATATTCAAAACAAAAAATTTACCAAATGATATGTTGCAGCTGGAAGTACCAATTTGGGATAATGATTTTGATTTTTTCGATAAAAATTGTGTAGCAACATGCTCCCGATATGGTTATATTCGTTATTACGACACAAGACAGCAACGACGTCCCGTTCACTTATACCAGCATAAGGAACAGATTAGTTACACATCATTAACACTGGATAGGACTAATAAAATAATTTACACTGGAATATCAACCGGTGGTGTTTTTAGTTATGATTTACGTTATATGAAAACAGTTCTTCATACATACAAAGGCTATACCGGCAGTGTAACAAACATAACTCTGGATAATAGTTATAAATATTTAGTATCTTCTTCATTAGACAGATATGTACGTGTTCATGATTGCAACACAAAGGAATTACTTTATCAAAATTATGTAAAATCAAAGGCAACATCTGTGTTAATTAAAAATATTAACACAAATGTAAATGAAACGAATGATGATGATGAGTGTATTATGTTGAATGATACAAGCACAGTATCACAACCAGACGATGAATATGATGAAATTTTTGATAATATGCAAACAATTGAAGAGTAATTATTTTTTATTGTCCGTAAAAGTATTTAAATTTCATTAATTAAATTATTTTTATTTTTAGGGAGGAAATTGAAACAGCAAATAAAAGGAAAAAACTCAAAACAGATACAGATGTTGTTAATAAAACAGGAGAAAACACAACAAATAAAAAATTAAAAAATAAATCCAAATTAAAGAATAAAAAGAAATTAAAACAAAAACTATGAATAAAATTTATTAATAATTAATAAAAACGATTTTTAATTTTAAAAAAATGTATTTTATTTTGTTTACGTTAGTGTAGACTCAAACCCTTTGTTTTCTGCTTTTAAAATAAAACCAAGGAAGCTGCGTGGATAAAAATTTTTCACTGTTTCGTTAATTAGGGAAAATTTCTAATTAAATTAAAAGAAAATTAATTTATTTTCTTATTAATCCTCCTTTATTTTAATTATTCAAATCAATAAGGAATAAATAAATATCTATACTGGAAGGAGCAACGTGTAATGAGCAATAAATAAAGCAAATTAATTACAATTCTTCAATTGAATGCATAATTAATTAAACAATATAATTAATTTAAAGGAAATAAAAGAAAGAAAAACAAATAATTTTTTAGTTAAATTCACTTTATTAAAAAAAAAGTCTATTTCTTTTTTATTTGGTAATTTTTTTTTTCATCTTTTTTTAATTAAATCAAAAAAAAAAAAACCACAATAAATTTAATTAGTTTTTTTTTCAATTATTATTTTCCTTAAGTTTTAATTATTAAATTAAATAAGAAAAATAAAAAAAAAAAAAGCATACATAACAAAAACAATGTGTCTCTCATATATATATAAATTAAATTAATTGCTACTTATATATTTATTTATTTATTTAATTATGTGTTTAATTAAATTAAATGAACTGATTGTGTGTAGTTGTGTAAACAAAAAAAAAAATAAATAAAAAACCAAAGAAAAACATAATTAATTTGTGTTACTATTATTTTTTTGGTAGGCAAAGAAATATTTTTCAAGGAAATTATTATTCAAAATTAAATTAAATTTCTATTTTATTTCTTTTTTTTTTTATTATTATTGTTTTTTTTTCTTTCTTTCTATTTATTAATTTAATTTAATTAATTGCTAGTAGAAGGTAGGTAGGTAAGAAGACAACGGGTGTGCTCACCTGGTATTTTTTTTTTTAATTTTTATTAATTATTTAATTTGCAAATTTTATTTTTATTCAATTTTAATTTATTATTTTTTTTGTCCTTTCATTATAATTAAGTTTTTATCCTGTTTTTTTTCAACTGCCATCACCACTTATAATCCTTTTAATCCAATTAATAAATTTCAGGCTTTTCCGATTAACAACAGTTTTCTTTAACAAAACATAATTTTACAATCCCTTTTCGACGGTTAGAGTAAAATTTAAAGGAAAAACTGTATATATGTATATTTATAATAAAAAGAGGGAAAAACACATTTCATTTCTATATTTCATCGTCTAATGTGTGTTCCATATCCCATCAGATGGTATTTTCGTTTATTTGTTTCTCCAGTTATTTAATATTTTCATTATCATTTTACTTAGAGATTGTCTGCTTGCACTATTTTGTTGTTTCTGGCCGGATCCGATGGATTTCAATAGTTTTTTTTTATTAATAATTTTGCTAGAAGCAAAAAAATTTTCATTTTCTGTAAAAATTAGCAATTAAAATAATTAATAGAATATGATTATGAAAATAAATAAGAGAAAAAGAGAATATTATTATTATTATTACTTTGATCAATAACATAAAATATATAAAAACACAAAAATAATAAATTCAATACAATAAAAGACTAAGAAATTAAATAATTTCAGATAATTTATTAGTTTTGTTGCTGCTTTTATTAGCGGCGCAAATATGTATATTCAATAACTAAGTAAACGTCGTTGCAAATGCCCTATTGTACGTACTACCCAAAGTCTTTACACAATAACCAAGAATTCTGTATTTAATAATTAAAAAGCAACAAAGAGAATTCTGTAATTATTAATTTCTTATCTTTAAAGCCCTCCCTCATTACTTATAATTATCCTTCTATTTATTTAATAACTCTTTAATTATCCACAATTAATTAAATAAATGTTTATTTATAAAAATATTATTTAAATAAATACCTCTCTCGTGTATGTTTATTATTTATTCTAATTTTCTTATTATTTGTTGTTGTATCATTATTTATAAAATAATTAATTAAAGAAAAAATAAACAGAGAAATTAAATGAATTAATTAAATAAAAGATAAAATTCTTTTTATACCTGTGTGCTTAGTCAATCATAATCAAATCAATTTAAAACGTCTTTATTAATTTCTTTATTTAATCAATTAAAAGCTTATTTGCAATGACGACGACTAGTAGTAGCAGAATGACGATAAAAATTATACATTGAGCAGATATGAGATTGGTTTTATTAATTAAATTAATCTCTATCTGTTAATAATTAACTAAATTACACACAAAAATATATAATAATTCAAATACCTAAGTCCCTTGTGCTGTGTACATATTTATTTACTTTATAAACACTCATCAAATCCTTAATTGAGTTATTTAAACAAATTGTATTAATTAAAAATTCCCGATTAAATTAATTAAAAAATATCTCGAATTACATCTAATCTATTCCTTGTTTTTATCAACAATTATTATTATTCGCTAATTACAAAATCTCAATACATATAAAAGAAAAACAATTAAAAAAAAATAAACACAACTAGATAACCTGCGAACTTGCGAAGAATAATTGGAAAAATTAATAAAATAAATCATTTTTTTTTTTGTTGTTTAAAAAATAATAAAAATTATTTATACCTCTTTTTGGCGACATTTTTAATTAATTATTTTTGGTGTATTATTTTTAAAAGGAATTTCTATATTATGTGTATTTTCACCCTTGTAGAGAGTTTATTAAATAAAATAAAATAAAAAAAGAAGGAAAATTAAACAAAAAGAAAAACTTAATTAACCCATTCATGCGTTTAATTAATAAATATTTTCGTTTTTTAATTAAAACGCAACGACATGAAAGAGTTAAATAAATTTATTTATTAAAAAAAAAAATAAATAAATATAACTGCAGCAGAGTTTTGAATATGAATAACAATAATAATAATAATAATTAATTATGCGAACAATTATTAAACTTTTTATTATTTTCTTCTTTGTAATTAATTCACTAACCTGTGTTTAGGCCACTTTTTAAGTATTACAATATATATATTTATTTTGTTTATATTTAAACTAATTACTTTAACCAAATAACAACACGAAAAAATGAATGTAAAAAATAATCTTTCTGTTTTTTTTTTTTTTGTTTAAAATAAATTATATTTCATATAAAACCACTTACCTTGGAAGCGCATCTTTACATTTATATATATATATATATTTTCTATTTTTGGTACCTCGTGTTTTTTTTATAAATTATTATTTGTTTTTTTTTTTTTGATTAATAAAAAATTCTTTTATTTTTATTTTAAAGTTGAATTAATATATTTTGGGTTGATTAAATTATTTTATTTTATATTTCTGTGTGGCAGCAATGGCATCAGGAATAAATAACATCTTGGTTGAAATGAAGAAGAGCAAAAAAAAAACACACATTAAAATGTATAAAAATTCGTTGACTGGCCTGGTTTTGTTGTTATTTTGTTGCTGTTGTTCTTGATGATGATGATGATGATTATTTTTATTATTATTAATTGGGTGTGGTAGTTGATTATTGTACATTATTTTTTATTATTGTTATTATTTGTATGTAGTATATTCTCTATTTTTATAATAATTAATTAAAATTTTTGTTTTGTATTTTTTTTTTTTTTTTAAAGAAAATAATATTTTTATTTTATTTTTTAGTAATTCTCTATAGGTTTTTAATGTGTTGTACTGCGACTTCTACTTCTATTACGTTTATCACGATCATCTAAAATAAACGAGAAAAATTAATTAAATAAATAAATTAAGAGAAAAAAGAATAAAATATTACTTCTATGGCGATCATTACGATTTTCTCCTCTATTATCTCTTTCCATACGTCGATATTCATTTTTATCATTATTATTATATTTATTAAAATCACCTCGATTACTACCACCGCCACGTCTATCACCACGATTGTCTCGACCACCACGATCACTTCTGTCTCCACGTTCAAACATATTGCCTATGGCACCACCTGAGTTCCCACGTTGATCATCACGTCTATTACGACGATCATCAAATTCCTCTCTGCATAACAAAAAAAAAAACATTTAATTAATTTACAAAAAAAAAATTAATTAAGAAAAATAACAAATTACCTTTGTCTACGCGGCTGTTGTCGTTCTTCTCGCCGATGTCTGTCATTTACAAAACTGTCTGAACGATGTTTACGATCATCATCGCGACGTCTATCATCACCTTCACGTTCCTTACGGCGATTCTCATACATTTCATCGACTGCTTTACGTAATCGTGAATAACCCAAATGTTGTTTACCAGTTAAATGATCATCAATTCTTTGTTGTGCATCACCAACTATTAAAAATGCACCACATACTTCACATACCTCCATTTGTTTTTCTTGTGCTTGTGCCAATTCAACAGACCAATGTGAACCTTCGTGAGCCTTTATTAATGCATCTTTTTCTTCTTTTAATTTATCACAGAGTTTCATTAATCCCTTTTTTTATTAAAAAGAAAAGAAATGAGTAAAAATATTTTACACATTTGTTTATCCATATATAAATATTTACCTGAGCTTGATCAACGTCACCACGATGACCAGCTTCTTCAGCTTCCCCAACAAGCTTTTTAATACGATCATTTAATATATTAATTTGTTCTTGATGCTTATTATAAACTGTATGAGTACCATGACTACCACCTCCACTACCTTCTTTGTTATTCATCAATAGTAATCTTTGTTTACCTTTTTGTATTTTCCTATCCACCTCGTTTATCATGTTGCTACAAAAACGTAAGAATTCATCCTCATATTGTCTTTTCCTAATTGTTTGTCTTGCCTCTTCAAATAGTCTCTTTGCTTCATCATCGTGTAATTTTGGACATTGACCTAAGTCAGCACGTGTATTTACAAATAAATCGTGCGGACAAAATTTTACCAAATAATATTGACAAAACTAATAACGAAATAAAAATTAATAAATGTCAACTAAATATAAAATAAAGGAAAATATGATAAAAACTAACCTCAGTATCTTCCCAATTCAATTGTTTGCTTTTTGATGTCGGATCTTGATTCCGATTTCTTCCCATTAATTCATCTAATAACGCTCTGGCGGTATCAACCATTTTTATAATAACATTCAATTTAATATATTTATTAATATATATTTAATATAAGAGTTATGTTTTTATGAAATTTTGTATTTCTTTTATGCTAATTTGAAATACACAAATCAATTAATTTGATAATAAAACAAGAAACAAAACTATCCGTCACCTAGCAGCACCATTAAATAATTTTATACTGTGAAGTAAGTGTTAAATATCTGGATGAGTAAAAAAAATAACATTAGTCTACTGAACTTAAATGTAGAGAAAAATATTTAATAAAAATCGATTATATCGAAAAACGTCACATTAAAAAAAGTATTTTATTTATTTACACAAACTTTTCGGAATAAAATTTTATAAAAAATAAAAATTACTGCAAATTCATTGAAATAATACTAATTAGCCATATGTAATAGATATATTAAATATATATAGATTATAATATTAAAATAATAAAAACGCCATTACTATAAGAAGCAAAGAAAATAAGCCAAAGAAAATCAAGTGCATCTGTGTGATTTATCGATTGAGTAATTCATTAAAAAACAAAAAATTTCATTGGAAAAAGGATAATTGTGCATGTTATAAATCAAAACAACCAACTGTTGTGCAGTGAAATTAGTGGAGCATAATTCTTTAATCTATAAACAGAATTAAATATTAAGGAAATATTAATCTACAATGGGAAATAAAACTGTGAAGCAACACTTCGACATAGCATCAAAGACAGGAGTACTGAAAATATCTGATCAACGTTTATGCGAATTTCCAACAATATTAAAAAACTTTCCAAATTGTTTGAAAACATTAGATTTATCCTATAATCGCTTCGTTACTATACCAGATGATATTGGAAAATTTACCATATTAAAATTATTAAACTTTAGTTCAAATCGTTTAATCTCGTTAAACTCAATTGTTGGCGAATTAACAAAATTAGAAACATTAAACGCATCAAATAATTTCATTGTGCAAATACCAAAAGAATTATGTAATTTAAAAAATTTAAAACAAGTAATTTTAACAAATAATCAAATAAATGAATTTCCAATAATGTTTGCCGGATTAAAACATTTAGATATATTAGATTTATCTAGAAATAAATTGACAATAATACCGTCACAGATTAAAGATTTCTATGTAACTGAATTAAATTGTAATCAAAATCAGATAACACAATTAGCTGTTGAATTAGCTGAATGTCCTAAATTAAAAACATTACGTTTAGAAGAGAATTGCCTTCAAATAACTGAAATACATACAAAAATCTTAAAGGAATCGGTTATATGTAATTTAACCGTTGAAGGGAATTTATTTCAATCAAAACAATTCAATGCATTGGATGGATATGACGAGTACATGGCTAGATATACAGCTGTTAAAAAGAAAATGTTTTAATTATATATATATATTTATTTTCCTAAAATTACAATTTATTTTTCATCTTTTATAAATTAATCACCAAAAAAAAGAAAAGAAAACAAACATAAATCAATAAATTTAAAACTGAATATTTTTTGTGTCTTTTTACTATATTTTTTTTCTCTTATATATAGACAAATATTTCAATCAAATGTAAATTGTTATTTTATTTAAATTAATATTCCCACATTTCTTATTTATATAAATATACATATATATATATATATATTTATTTATTAAAATTTTAATTGTTTTTATTATTAAATCGATGAATATGTGTGCCCTTTATAACGTAATCCTGTTAAACTGTGCTGATAATTTTGTATACTGGACGGTGTACAGTAATTTGTTGTTAAATAATTACACGATTGTGTTGTATCCTGATTATATGATTGTGCTGTATTATATGAATTTGTTGGATAACCGAAATTTGTTGTTTTATTAATTTGTGATCCGGATGTTGATGTGCCTGTTGCTGCGGCCGCCGCAAATACACCTAATGTCGGAAAGCCAAGTGTATAATGTGATGATAAATCCATTTGGGTGTTATGCAGTAAACTTTTATCATTTGGTACAAATGGTAATGTTGTTTTATGATGCGAAGGCGTTGAAATTGTCGTTACTGTTGGTGTATTTATTGGCTGGCGGCCAGTTAAAGAGCTTCTCTCATTACGACGAAATTTTGCACGACGATTTTGAAACCAAACCTATGAATTAATTTTGTTATTTTTTAATTTATTATTAATTTAATATTTTTGAAAAAGAATTACTTGAACTCTAGCCTCAGTAAGACCAACTTTTGTGGCCAATTCTTCACGTACAAATGCATCTGGATAATGTGTTCGTTCGAAAATTTTCTCTAATGCTGTTAACTGATTACTGGTAAATGTTGTACGATTTCTTCGTGGTTTTTTTAAATTGCTATTACGACTGCCCAGCTCAGATAAATGATGATGATGATGGTGATGATCGGTAATGTAATGTTCTAAAGATATAAATGTAAATAATTAAATGAATCAAATCATTGTTATAATTGTAATTAAATATATCTAAATGCATTTTATTTATTAATGAAAAATCTGTTTTTAATTTTTTAAAGCAAAAAAAAAAGAGATCTTATTACAGAAATTGTGTTTTTATAAAGAAATAAATTTCGATCAAAGTGATAGATTGGCTGAGACTTCTCTACGTTATGCAGGGTAATGAGAACTACTTAAAAAACAGAAGGAAATTATCGTTAAACCAATTTTAAGACAATTATTTATGTTAATTACCGAAAACACACGTTAAATTCCGCGCATTTACTATAAACATTTCTTTTAAACTTTTTTCATTTCTTTAATGCATTTTCCAACGAAAAAACGACAATAAATTACGTAATATTGCTAAACAATATATTTATTTAATTCTCTTTTAACTTTTTAATTAATTTCTTTATTTTTTGCCTATTACATATGTCACATAATTCAATTTCTTAAGAATTTCATTTTTTTTTTAACAACTACATTTAGGAAAATTTATTTTCTACTTTAAATTTTTATGTGAAAATTTGATTGTTTTTTGAGGAATTACTTAACACTAGTAGATAACTTTCTTAACCAGATGTTTAAGATATAATATACCTGTTGACAATAAATCGTCAAATTATTGATAAAAATAGAAAAGAAAAAAGTTATTTCTAATCGATGCGATGTAAAATAGAAAATTTTTTCATTTGCTTTTATCTATGATTTGAGTCTTGGCTGATAAAATAAAATCAAAAATGAATTAACAGCAGCAAAAAATTAGGATTTAAGTTAAATTCTTAATAAAATGTTATTTTAATTATTAAAACTGTATCAACAATTACACAATTAATTAAAAAATAATAATTTCCGACTGAGGATACCCCTTATATAATTGCTTTATTCGGTGAAACTTGAAAAAAATGAAAAACCCCATGGGATTAAGTGATAGAAAATTACAGATTTTACAGCAATGCCGTATTATTATCATCCGTATTTATTAATAAACTATTATTTTATAAAAAACTTAAGTAATATCTATTATTTTGACACTTTTAATCCTTAAAAACCACAAAATTAAGCCGAGAATTATTATGTTTGAAACAACCTTATGGATTCCCTAACACGAATTTAAAGTTTAAAATGAATATTTTGTTCCAACTTGGATTCGAACTCATCAAACATTTATTTTTCAATAAAACTACAAGTCCTATAGCCACAGCAGCTGACAATCCGTCTTTTACTATCATTTCTACTAAGAAACAAGAACAAAAAAACGAAAACGAAGGGTTTTATCCGCTACTTTTAACAAATTTATTTACAATTTAAAGTGTTTTGTAAGTAATTTGACATCAAAAGGCACATAAAAAACCCTTCTATTTAAAAACTATAGAAAAAAAACCCCACACATAATAAATAAATACAGAAGAACTAAAAATTTCCAAGTCATTTTCAATAAAAAATTTCAACATTTTGACATCAGGCACAAGTGCATGATTTATTGCGTTACAGTGTTTACTGTTTTAAGGCTTAATTTAATCTCTTTTTTATTATTCTTATGATTATTATTAGTTTCTTTTTATTAATTTGTTTTATCGTCAGTTTACTGGATAAATTTCAGTTCCTTCAGTTTTTTGAATAAAAGGAAAAAATTCGTTATTTGTTTTTTGTGGTTTGTATCTTAACTGTCAAGGCTGTTATCATTATTAAAATTGTCTGCAAGTAAATTAAGAATTCTATTTATAAAAGAATTGATGAACGGAAGTAAATATTAATAGAAGCAACTGTTAGATTACACTTGCTGGTTTACGTTTTAAACTGCATTTATAAATGATAAACGCGATTTGGGTGATTTATTTCTTAATTCAATGGCAAAGTCATCAAACAAATATTTTATTTTATTGCAAAATCACTGAAAAGGTAAATCAAGTACAATGATAAGAGCTTGCAACCCAGTAAAACTCTCTATAAACATCTCAATTCAAACAGTAAAAAAAAAATCATCATTAACTCAATCACCAGAAAAATTTAAAAACAGAAAAAGTTAATTAAAAATCATCACGATTCGTTTGAAGCGTTTAAAGTGTCATTTATCTTAATTTACATAAAATTCTTATCCGTGGTTTATGGATATCTTTACTAAAAAAGAAAATAAATAAATAATGAAAGACCACAAAAAGCCTTTACGGATATTATTTATGAACAAAAAGAAGAAAGAAAGACAGAAGGAAAAAAAAACAGCAAAGATCTAATATAATTTACTTATGATGTTCTTCTTCCTCTTGTTTAACTAATAAATAAACTAATTTACACATTTTTTTTCGTCATATAATATAATTATTATGCTTTATTAGCCTTAAATTTGTCGCTTTTAATGTCTTTATTATACGAGTATATACTTTTAACGTAGAAATTTTAATAAAACAAAAACCAGTAAAAATTATCTACGTTTATATGTTGATCCGTTTTTAACTTATAATTATTCGTTTTATTGTTATTATGTCTCTTGGTAATTAGTTGTTGTTGAAAAAATTATTAATACTTTGTTAATTATCATAAAAAAATATCTATATTTATGCTGGAATTTGGTATGTTAAAACTAGTACAATGTTTTAGTTTAAAAGCCACAAATTAAGTCATAAATAAAAACACAAAATGCACTTTTATGATAATTAAAATAATTAAGAAAATTAATAATTATTGATTCTTTCTTTGTTGTTTACCGCCTTATGGGTTTGTGGTTACTTTCTTTGTCTCGTTTTGCGACATTTCTGCTTAGAAAACGTGATTTTCTTAAAAATAATGTTCCAATAAGGACTTCAAGCTGATAATCCAAAAGATCATACTGCCCGTGTAGCTAATATACTAATTTCTTTGGAAAACAGTAAACACTTTGCACTTTGTTTCATTATTCACGTCCACACAGGGCATTTACTTTTATAAGAGAAAACTTCCAACAATAATTTAAAATAGGATTAATCAGTGTGCGCAAAAAATAAAGAAGAAATAGAATTTGCTCCTTTAATGCTTTTTTACGATTTTCACCAAATGATTTATTATTATTTATGACTTAAACAACAACACGAGTGAAAAATAAAAAACATAATTAAAAAGTTACTTTGTTGTCATCGTCATCATTCTTGAAATATCTTGCAAATAAAACCGCAAAATAAATCATAAAAGAAAAACGACGACATTTAAAACAAGAAAAAGTTGGAAAATTCTTTTCTTAAGTGAAAAATGTCATCAAATTTGTTTAAAAAAGTAAAAAAAAATTACCACAGAATCCACCCATACAAAATTGTTTTTTTTTTCCGCTGCGATTAAGAAATAATATTTAACGTATTTGGATTACGCAAGTGCATTGTAATTATAATTAATTACCGTACGGAAAGGAGTTAAGACATGCTTATAGAAGTACGGATCACTTGCTAAGCAATAAAAGTAGAAAAAAATATCTAAATAAAATAAAAACTCTGTAACGAGACACCAGAAATTTATAATAAAGAAAATTAGAAACGAAAAGGGGAAAAACACCGCCCAGGGTGCAATTTTTACAATTTATAAAATAAAGAAAACTTGACTTAAGTTACATATAGAAGAATATAGCAAAGGAAACTAACAGTAGCAATACAGAAGCAAGAAAATAAACAACTCTTGAACAACAAAACATGTCTTGTAAGTTTAAGTCACGCGGGACGGGCGGCACAATGAAATGTATCCCTTTTTTTGTCTTCTTTAAGTCATTTTAAATGTTTAAAAACCATAAGATAATCAAATATATTTGACGTGACATGACTACTGGCACTTGAAAAAATGAAAATTCTTACATATTTTTTTGTCGTTCCGATTGACAATTACGTTGGTGAGACGGATCTGTAGTGAAATGAATCCTTTTTCATTAATATTTTTTACTTCCACGCATGTGTTACTCGCTTATCCATGCATTCACTTTGTCATTTGTTTTTCAATTATTTTTTTTTGTATCGAAATTAAACTTATTTTTTACAAATATTTAAACAAATATATACCTGAATTACCACTAGTGCTATTTAAGCCGGTATTATTGCCAATAACACCACCAACACCGCCACCAGCACCCGCACAACTAGCCAATTGTAGTAAATTATTAACCGAAAAACGTTTAACATTTTCTGAACCCTTTAAATGATGATTAAAATTCAAATGATGATGATGATGGGAATTTAAATTTAGATTATTATTCATTAAATATGTTAAGCCATTTGCACCATTGCCACCACCAACACTACCATTATAATCACTATTTATACCACTAACAGAATTATCAGATAAAATTGGTGTCGTCGATATAACTGGTGTTGTTCCTGACAATTGCTGTTGTTGTTGCTGATGTTGTTGCTGATGCTGTTGCTGCAAATTACTCGATAATGTTGATAAATTTTTAAATAAATTTTGTCCTAATAATGATGTTGCCGATGCTGCTGATGTAGTTGTTGTTGCCGTCACCGATTGACCAGAATTATTATGATTATTCTGTCCAAACACTGTTGTAAAATCACAACCATGATTTGATGTTCCTGTTGTTGCAGACGATGATGCAACTGATGGTGTTATTGTTGTCGATATTAAAGCACTTGATGATCCTGTTCAATTTACAATTTTATTTTTTTTATAATTAAATTAAATAATTAATCAGTGTAGTAATTACCATTTTGTAATAAATTATTATTATTGTTATTATCCATTTGATTCGTTGTATTATTGTTTGCATAATTTAACATATTTTATTTAATTTTTAATTATAATTAATATAATTAATATATTTTAGGCAGCTAAATACTTATCACACACAAACTAACCACTTAGTAAATACACAGCATTTATTTTGCGATTATTCTTTAATTTAATCAATAATTTAATTAAATAATTAATTATTTATAAAAAAAAATAATTTGTTCACAAACGGCAAGAGTAATTTTTAATTTAATTTAATAATTAACATATGCTGCTGTTGTTCATTTTTTTCTTTTTTCTTATAATTAAATAATAAATAATTAAATAATTTTCAATAATATAATTTTCACTAACGAAATAATTTAATTAGATTTGTTTTCTGCTTGTTTGCTGCTGTTCTTCTTGTTTATTTTTTGTTTTTTAAATTTAATTAATGAATGTGAATTAGTTAAGTGAGCTTAAACTAACGATTTAACTAAACCAACTGCGACTGACTAGGCTCTTTTTTTGTTTTCATTTGATGTTTTTTTATTTAACATGCGTTTTGTGTTTTTGTTTTTTGCTTGCCTCTGATTTTTCCTTTCTGTTCTTGTACTGGTTTCAGTGAATTTTCTTTTGAAATTCCTGAATAAAATACATTTGTAGGAGGAGCTAGATAATTTTATTTTTGTAAAAACACAAATGTGAATACTGAAATGCTGAGATTATGTGATTTTCTTTACAATATATTGAGTTGTTACTTACCTTTGGGAGAGATAGATGCAGAGATGTCTTTTACTACTGATATTAGCTGGTACTCTGATTGTTTACCACTTCTATACTTCCTTAACGTACTATTAGAGCTTCAGGAAGAGTTATGTTTTATGCTAAAATTGTATTCCATCGAAAACATCTCGTTACAATTATTAGATCTTGCAGGAATTTCCTGTACCTAAAAAAACACATTTACTTGCTTCTGATTTCTGTTAAAAAACTTCAAATATAATTGCAGAATATTTTTCTCTGCTGTTGTTATTATTTCCATTAGTGTATGCAAATGAGGGATTAAAAAGAAACATATTTTTATAGAATATTATTTCTTTAAACATATTATTAAATTCAGCTAATAAACACAGAATTGTTGAACCAATCACACGTGGCCACACCCACAGTATTTATTTTTAGTACATCCGAGAAAATTACTGAAAAAAATACAGAAAAATACCATAGAAATTTTTATTTATTAAAATCGTCTAGTTGACATCAAAATCAATTAAAATTAATCAACAAATTTGATTAAATATATAAAATGACATTAATCACAATATTTACATGATATTTTCCTTGTTTTTATTATTATTATTTGACTCTACGGTATACATATTTATTGTGCGTTTAATACAAGAATAATAAAAGACATAACTATGTTGCGCAAAATTGGACAATAAAATTAAAAATTAAATAATAAAATTAAAAGAGTTTAAGAGAAAATAAATAATAAAATGAAATTTAAACAATTTTAATTAAATAAATATTTTCTGTTTTTTTATTTTCTTTTCTAAATGAAAATTATATTCGCAGACAATTTAATGTGACTGCGGTGGTTGTCACTGCTAAATGCTTATACACAATTTTTTTTTTTGATTTTGTTTCTTGTTTTATTAAATTATAATTAAATTAATTTGAAAACAAATTGATTGTCGTGTTTATTATATATTTATACTAATTTTCCTATTTACTTTTGTTAAACTATTAAATTTATTATTTTTTCTATTTTAATTTGCTAATAAAAATATATTTTTAAATTTAAGAGGAGAATATAAACAATACAAGCAAAAAAAAAAAAACTGTTTACCACTGGTGTCATGACATAACCTAGAATATTTTAATTGATTGAAATTCCGACAGTTGGACAATTTGTGGAATTTTATTATTATTATTCATTTAAGATTTAATTTCAGTATTATTATGAAGATTATTAATGACAAATCCGGATTTCAGGTATTTAAATATTTTAATAATGCTTTTATTAATTACTGTATTTATTTTTTAGATCAGCTGCAGTAGAATAACTTCCTATTTTTATAAGAATCGACAGTAAGATTTATTGATCTTTTGCCATTCAATTGAATAATCAGGAAATTATAGTCAGGATACCCAAATATGAAAGAATTTTTAAGAATAAAAGGAAAAATAACACCAAATTGTACTAAAAGCATGGAGCCAGGTATGTTTAACAAGCGAATTAATAATAGAATCTGGTCCTGTGTAAATAATATGTGGATACTTAAGTATTTACAAGATTCAACAATAAACACAAAACAAATAAAAAGAAATAATTTCTATGTTGATGGTAAAAATGGTTCAAAAATATACATTTTTTTAATTGAAATTTATTAGCGTTACAAAATTGATTTAATATTAAATTTAATTAGTGACGACACTTTGTTAAATTGTTTTTTAGTTTTACACAAACAAAATAAACAATAAAAACGGGGAACAGGGTATCTTATACTCATATATACATATCCATATGTATTTCTATTTTTATTATCTTAATTTTTATAGTTTCAACCAAAAAAATAAAAGAAAAAACTGTGCAAACGACGGTGCAAAGTCATTAAGTCTTTTATTTAATAATATTGTTGTTGCTTTGGCTAAGGCTGATCTTGTTGTTACTTATATAAAGGAAAAACAACTAAAAAGAAAAAAAACTTCAAACGAATTTTTTTTCCAAGAATTATTTTTTCTCCTTTTTTTTCAGTCAGAGAGAAAAACAATTTTTATTCGACTTTATTTTTATACGATTACATTAAATGAGTCAATTGGATTATAAATGCAAGCAATTCTATCTGGAATTTATTTTATTCTTTTAATTATTATGGCCCAATACTGTTTTATGCATTTTTAGATACATGACTTAAATTTTAAAATGTTTTTTAATATGTTTTCTTTAACTGTTTTGAGATTTTTATAGTTTTTCACAAGCAATTACTGCAAGGGATGTTAGATGTCTTGTAATGTTTAAACATTCCTTTTATCGTCTTCTACTCGTAATATATTCCAGAAAGATGGTTTTAGTTGCAATTTTATATTATATTAAGACTTACATAATAATTTCGCTTCCGAATTATCAAGACAAACAGATTTTTCTGAGAAAGAACTTCCACATATCACTTATCTATTATTTATAAGATCATTTATGATTAAAAAGGTTCCCACAATACAGGAAAAACCATCAACAAATCATAATTAAAATGTTAATAATTCAACAAGTCAACATTCAACAGAAATTATCATAAAAACCACTAGCAATTGCCCAAAAAACTGATCTTCACTGCATCATACATTGTCATGTAATTTAACGAAAAATAAATGTAAAATTGTGCAAACATGACAATTAACAAGACAAACATAAGTATATAGGAAGTCAATAAATTATTTAATTAAAAAGAAATTATTTTTCTTCTAAAATTAAATTTAAAAAATCTTTGTCAAATTTAAACATTTCGTTTTTCTATGTTCTCTGAAATGAAACGTAAATAAGGGAAATTTTCATTCATGTTTTAAATTAAAATATATTTGAAGAAAAACGAAAAAAACAAGAAGCAAACACATAAATAAAGGTAAAACCAACATAGAATAAGAAAATGTAGAAAAAAATTAAATGACTTAAGTCTGTTCAAATAAATCCTTCCGTTTATACATTTCGTTTTTCTTTCAATAATTTCTGGTCGAGGTTTAATAATTGTCGTGTTGACAGTCGAAACCACTTAAATGGGTAATAAATACCAATTACCATGTTGAAGAGAAGATAATTCTTGTTAATTTTAAGGGCGTTTTAATACTCCGCCCTATTTTCCATAATATTTATCCTTCCTTAAACATATTTTTTCATTAATATATTCATTGTGCAACTTTTACTATGCGAGCATAACGCATGCATAACATCTCATGTGACAAAAGAAACGAATGAACAAAATTACATGCAAATCTAATTATCGGTTAAATAAATTTCGGCGCCAAATTATCACCTAATAATCTTGTTTTTGCTATGTTGATTTATTTCCTTATCTTTTTGGATAAGGTTACTGGTTGACAGCCTTTTTTGTTGTGACAGGTTGAAATCTTTTTGCATTTTTAATAGTCAATTTAATAATAGAAAATAAAGAATATTTGTTTAAATTTAATTTTATAAAAATAAGAGACATTAAGACAGATTTATAAATAGAAAATAAAAAATAGTTTTTTACGTTCGTTATACTAAATGCGGTAAGCACGCTTCATTTCATAATTTAAAATATTATTAAATATCAGATGGAAAAGAGGGAAAATAGAGAAAATAATTAAAAAACATTTCTAAATTGTCATATCTAATTAATCTCAATTTAATTAAATGTGACTTATATAAAAGTTTTATTTATTTATACCTACTTGCTTAGCTTGTTTATTTAAAATATTCGCCTAAATGTAGATTAACGTAATTGAGTTAAAATAAAAATATGTTATATTTTTATGAATGAAAATAACGTCACTACAAAATCCATATGTTTTCTATTTTGTAGTAAAATATTTATGTTCATTTAAAGAGAAAAAAAAACTCAAAAAACTAATATCGGCTATGCCATCTTGCGTTAATTACATGAAGTAAACAGGAACGTCAGGTTGCAATTTGTCTTGACAATTAATATATTTTTCACTTTGACATTTGTGTATTTTCTTCGCTGTCGTGTGGTTGTACAAAAAATTGAGGAAAATTAATTGATAAAAATAGATTATTGTGTATAATTAAAAATGTAATAAAATATAAATATTTTAATTAAGTATTCATTATATTGATTGATTATTTGGTATATTATTATTTTGCACGAGCAAAAGTGAATAATAAAAATTTCTTAGGAAAAAAAAATTTCTCCTATTTTTCGTGAATTTTTTTTTTGTTTTTGATTGTGTAGGTGAAGTGACTGTTATTATTGTTGTTTTAATTTTTGCATTGTTTATGTATGTGCGATGACAAATGTCAAATTACCTTGGCAGCTTATATTTCTTGATTTTTTAATTATTTTACAAATAATAATAATAATAAAATTTGATTAATTATCCTTTTTTTTATTTTCTTAAATACTTGTTCTCTTTATTGGCTTAGAAATGCGAAATAATTAAAGTTTAATTTGTTTATAGAAACTAAACAAACAATTGCGTAATTAAATTGTGTTTTTCTTCTCTTTTTTTTATAAATAATTCTTGTTTTTGTTATTTCTTCACTAAAAATAGAATAAATAAATAAAATTTCTATAATTATAATCTTTATTTAAAAGAATTAACACTTTATTATCAATAATTTTTCGTGAACTTTAAATATTGTGATAAAAACATAATAACAGTACGCCCCATAAAATTCCAGACATTTATTTACATGCCATAACCAAACTTTTTTCCATTTTTAATAAAAATTTAATTAATTTATTATTATTCTGTAGGTCATTATTGTTTTTCTTTTTGTTTAAATTTTTAAATAATAAATAAATAATTAATAACAATAATAAAGATAAAGAGGAAATAGAATTAAAAATGCAAGCAAGTAACGAAGGAAACTTATTGGAAATAATTGATTTGGCACATTCATTGCGTCAAGAACAATTATTTATATCAAATGAACAAAATACATTTATTAAATTAAACGAATCATTATTAACAAATACACTACATGCATCACAGGTAAGAATAAATAAAATTTAATCGTCATTAATGTTTTCTTTTTAATTTAATTGTTGATTATTAAAATTTTTAGTTAGCATGGATATGTGCTCAACAACGGCAAAATTTAAATAATTTAATATTATCAAAGCCGGATAATGGGCCATCATTATGTTGTCAAAGGGCAAATCTATTAGAAAATACAAAATTTGTTGATGCACATAAAGCAAAAGGATTGAAATATCAACATATGCTTGTTTATGTTGAATTATTTAATTATTTGCATCGTTCACCATATCTATTAGCACAATGTTTAGCTATTGGTGATCAAGTTAATCGTATAACACCAGAGCAAATAAATTCTGTGGTACAGACAATTGCAACCGGTTTATATGGTAATGCAATACATTCGAAAGATATTGAAATGATATTAAAAATGTTACAAGAATTAATTGAAATACAAATAATACCGAGTGAAAATCCTAGACGGTAAATATAAGTTAAAGACAAAAAAAAAACAATTTTGTTTTATTGGTTAATACTTTATGAACGTATTTCAGGATGTTACGACATGGTTCATGTGCATTTTCACGGCTATACCATAGGCTTCATGAATCATTATTCTCCGCAAAATTATTTTTAACAGCTGCTTTACATGAGCCAGTAATGAAAGTGTTAATCGAAGATGAATTTATACTTGATACAGATCCACTTAAAGCAATATTTAATCATTCCAGTAAAGAGCGTTTGAAAAAGTATTTATATATTTTTTTTCTCTTATTAGCAGGATATTAATTCTTTTTTTAATGTTTTTATAGATTTGGTCAAGAGGGTACTCCTGAATATGATGAAAAAGTAAAAAAATTCCGTATTGACACAATTAATTCCTTGTATATACTCACGAATAAATTTATATCAGCATTAACAATGAATTGGTCACTATTTCCTTCGACATTACGTTGGCTTGTACAAACAATGTGCTATCTTTTGAAACGTTCACAAGCAACAGATAAGGATATAAATGCTATTTTAACAGATATGGTTTTTACACATTTTATATGTCCGGCAGTTGTTAGTCCAGATCTATATGGTATATCAGACGCAGCAATATCAGAAAATGCACGTTTTAATTTAATACAAATTGGACAAATATTACAAATGCTGGCATTAATTAAATATCAAGACGTTGAACAAAAATTATTAGAGCTATATGATAAATTTGATCACAATGTTGTATCAGATTTATTAGAGCAATTAGTTCCTCATGCATTTGATGTTGGTACAGCTGGTACTGTAACAATGCCCCCATATCAGGATGATATTGGGCGAACAAGTGTATTAGTAACACAGAGTGAACTAAATATTTTAGTTGATTTCTTACGTAGTGTACTCGAAAGTGATGGTTTAATTGTGTCTGGTGAAGATCGTAGAAAATTAGGTGATATATTAGATTTATTACCGGATAAATGGGAATCCATGATAAATGGTAGTGGTGATTCGCCACAACATGATATTACAACAAGTAATAGTAAAACAAAGCAAAGTTTAATTAATTTAGGTAAATCAACCAAAACAAAATTGGCAAAGACAATAACATTGAATGTTGGGAATTTAGTTGACTTAGACGATGCTCAAACTACAAATGCAAATAATTATGCAAATGGACAATCCAATTATTCACAATTGAATAATCATAACAATAATAATAACAATAATTTTATGAATAATAATAATTTAAATTACGATGAGTACGAGCAAGTGTTGATAGTTCCGATAAACATTGGCGATGGTTCTAAGTTTCAATTGCTCTCAGAGGAAGCAGTTTTGAACATGAATAACATAAGTAGTAATATAAATGAGCCAGGTTTAACGGAGAAAAATGTTGAAGGGCACGATCGTAAAAAAATGGAAGAAAATGCTGCAATGGATGAGGTAGAAGCGGTACTACGTACAGGTCATCAGAAGCACACAAGGTAATACGATTTAAATAAATTAATTAAAATACTCATTTTTAATATTTTTAAAATTATTTTAAGGTTTTCCTTATCGCACGATGATGCTGATTTAGAAGTTGTAAGTGAAGCTCCTAGTAATCATTCGGTAACAAGCTCAATGGAATTGGAAGAGAATGATCAAAATGATAATTTGTCGGATATGGTATCAGCGAATGTTTCTGGTCGTGGAACACCAAATATATCTGGTCGTGATACTCCGTCTTCACAAGTAACAGAAGGTGAAAATCGTGTGCCACAAATACCGACACCACAAATGGCGAAAATTCTCAATAAAGCACGATCAGACATTGAGGATAAATTTTGTAAATTTGAAATAAAAAAATTAATTGAAGGCGACGAAACAATATCAATTATTTCGGATACATGGAGTACTGATGTGCTGGCTAGTGATTCAGAAACATTAGAATCAAGTGATAGAGATCGTAATTTTTCAACGCCTTTGATACCGTCAGCGGTGATTTTGCCAGGTGACAATAATTTTGATCCATTATCTGGAACCGGTTCACAATTACGAAATAACAATTTGGACGTATCAGAAACTCAATCAGAATCTGCTTGGAGTACTGATGTATTGGCTAGCGATTCTGAGAAAATGACAGAAATCGATACAGATGATAATCAAAGTATTGCCGCTAAGTCAGATATTACCGATACGGGCCGTTCAGAAGGTGATCCAGCACGAGACTCTGATTTATTACCTGGAGGTGCTGGTAGAGCACCAGATTCACCATTTTTTTCACCTCGCAGTAATAGCAGCAGTATATCTAGGTTGCCAGATTCTCCAATTTATACGCCACGAACACATTTTAGTCGAAGTCATGATGATAATCGCAGCTCAACAAGTTCAATAACTGCTCCAGCATTACGACATGGTATAAGAGATTCAATTGACCGTAATGCATATTATACACAATTGTCATCAGTTACACAGCCATCCTACGTTTGTCACGATGGCGGAGCAATTGGTGGTTCTCAAGCGGAAGATGATTTTTTCAATCATTCTGTTTCGTCAGCACAACAACGATCTCATGGCTCTAATTTGTTGTCAGTAAGTGCTGTAGCAGCAGTTTCGAATGCTGCATCGATGATGCCAAATTCCTCTGTACATCACACAAATTCATCACGCAATCATAGTAAATTACATCCTAATGTAGGTGATACCAGTGATTTTTATAGTACACCTCCTGCGCCTACCGACGACAATACGGGACGTGGTCAACAACGTCGTCGACATCATCACCACCATCATCACCATCAACATAATAACGCCATTAATAATCATAATATTAATATATTACTAACACATCAAAACATTCGCGATAATAATAATGGCAATAGTGGAAATGGTACAGATATGCATAATCAGCAACAACAGCTACAGTCACATTTGAGCGTCTTTAAACCGTCAAATAATTTACTTGAAATGTTTAATCGGGAACAAAAGGGCAATGCAGATTTAAAAAAGAATAGTAATTATGGCTATAATTATCAACGTGTTTATAACACTCCGGAGATTTCACCATCGCGACATCATCACAATAAATTGCATACGATTGAGACGGTTGTTAAATCCAGCACGAATATTATTAATCCATTTATTGAAGATGATAGTCACAGTAATAATAGCCCAGTGCCTAAAGAGAGGTGCCAGATTGCTAATACTAACAATATTAATAATAACAATGATTTAGGTAGATCCAGTAGTCCGATTATACATAGAGAAGATGTTAATAATGATATTGTCGATATGGTATCTGGAACAATTTTGTCCAGCTACGAAATGCCACAATTGGCCTCTGCAAATGAAATAGTCGAAGAGTTAAACGATAGTCATGTCGAACATCGACGTATTTCATCGGATCAACGTAATGCTAGCTTTGATGGTAGGCGCAATGGTATTATTGATTATACAACAAAAAATTCAACAAATAATACAAATTCATTTATATCAGCAACAACAAGTACAAATACATCGTCAACGTTGATAACAGCAAGACGTCACCAGCAGACAATGTCCGCATATGAAAATCATGAAATAATATTACGTCGAGATAAAATGTCGACAAGTTATTCAATGCCAAATAATATATTACTTCAAACAACAACAGTAGCAGCAGCAGCATCAGCGACAACATCATCATCATCAACATCGTTAATTGATAATCAAATACAGCCAAATACAAGTGATGTTATATCAAATGCAGTTACAGATGATGCAAAAAATCAACAACAAAATTCCATTGATAATGTTTTACTATTAAGAACACAATCGTTAACGCTAAATGAAGTGCGAAATATAAATAATAATAATAATAATAATGAGAATAATAATTTAATTCATGCTGATTTAATTCCGCCGCCCACACAATTAACAATTAAACCAAATAAATGCACAGGTGCAATACCAAAAAGTATCAGTTTTGATTCATCAGCTGATAAAGATGTTTTACATCATTTACGTTACAATAACAGTAATAATCATCATCATATAAATTCTACGGCAATAACAGGACATAGTGGTGGCTTTTTTAATAAAATAAAACAAGGATTTAAGAATCGTCGTAGTAATAAATTCCGTACAATTGGAAATGATGATCATACAAATAATAATCATCATGGAAATATAATCAATGATTTTATGCATTATAATCATTTACAGCAACGTATAAAAATTGTAGGTGGTGGTGGCGGTGGCGGTGATGCTGATCAAATAAATAAATTAAATTTAAATAAAAATGATTTAAATAATGGTGTTGATGGTGGTGGTGTTGGTAATGGTAGTAATAATTATGATACATCTGATGATATATTAGCGAAATATCGACGTAAAGCGTCATCATCTAGTGACGCAACAAATTCCGATTCAACAAGTAATAATTCGAGTTCATTGAAGAGTCGTAGCTCACAATCGGATGGTATTATTGATCAAAGGTAAATCATTGTGCTATATTCTTTTATTGGATTATTTGTTGTTTTAATTCTATTTCTTTTTCTTATTTTAAATAGAATGCAAAATGGTATAACATACGTTGAGGATAAATTTTATTGTTTTAATAATACAAAACGTAAATTACGTATTGTTTTATCATCAACTGATTTGCATACATCAGACTTTCGTCATTCTTGTGTAAGTAAAATTAATTGCATTATTTGTAATTTATTATAAATCTTTATTTTATTGTTTTAATTTTAATTTTAGTGTGATAATAAATCATCACCATTATTAATCTATTTACAAATACAATTGGCACAAGCATTGAATTTACAAAATTTACAACAAATCTCTTATGTATCGGAGGCAATACGTTCATTAAATAATTTCGATTATAATGAACATCAAAAATTAATAAATGAATTACAAAAGGATTTAATAAAACGTCAAAGTTATTTACAATATTTAATTAGATATCGTCAAAATTTATTATCAGCATTAGAGAATATTGAACATTTTGAGGATCGTTTACAAAATGATCGTGATATGTGCAATCGTTATTTGATTATTGTTTGTATACGAATGTTTTTAGAGAAACGTGAACAGATGATTATTAAATTTCAAAATGAATTTAGTAATTTAACAATATTAGATGAGAAAATTGATTTATTAGATGAATTTATGGGTAAACTAATGGAGGAATTACGTCGCGATGGTATTACACAAGGTATGGCCGATTGGCAATTACATGAGGCACGTATATCAATTGAACGTGTATTATTACAAAGGTTATACTGGCTGGTTATGTTTCCGAATGATGATGGTGATTTATCTAGAGATCAGTATGTATTTTCGTTTGATTTATTTTTGTAATTAATTTATTAATTTTTTTTTTGTATTTAATTAGAGTACTTCGGGAACATATAAGAAAATTATCACGAATTATAACACCATCGCATACAGCATTGCGTATACCTCAGATGTATATGGTGGAAGCACCGTGGCCCTTTGCTCAACAACAAATTGCTTATATATCCGCATATAAAACACCACGAGATAAAGTACAATGTGTAGTTAGGTAATTAATTTTCACATTTTATGTTTTTTTTTTTTTAATTAAATTAAAATAAATTTGTGTTTGCTGCTTGCAGGTGTATAACATGTATTATGAATTTATTATCGATGGCGTCTGATCATGTGCCTTCTGCTGATGATTTAACACCAGTTTTAATTTATGTTATTATAAAGGTTTGTCCATTGTGTTTTTCTTTAATTAATTAAGTCACGCTTTAATTACATTTTTTTCTAATTAATTAATTATAGGCAAATCCACCATATCTGCTATCAACTATTGAGTATGTAAACTGTTTTATAGGTGATAAACTAGAAGGTGAAGTATTATATTGGTGGACACAATTTTGCTCTGCTGTTACATTTATTAAAACAATGGATTACAGAGATTAATTAATATAATTAAAAAAATAATAAATAATATTTTTAACTTAATTTATTACAAAAAAAAAAAAAAAACACAACACAACATACAAAGAATAGATTTGATAATAAAAAAATATATATATATTTTATTTAAACGAAATGAGAAATTAATTATTTTTATGTCATAGTCTCTCATATTATTAAATTAATTTTAATTTTTCTTAATAGTTAAAAGTCTATTTTTAAAATATAAAATATTTTTTTATATTAATTAATTAATTAATATATAGTTTTATTAATTAAAATAACAATAATAAAAATCAAATAAGAAAAGGAGTTGTATACATATGAAAGAAGAAATGATTAATTAGATAAAATAATACTTTTATTTTTATTAATTAATAAACGATTTATTTGTTTTTATTTTTTACAAATTTACATGGAAAAGAAAATTTAATAATTAATTAATTATTTTGAAAAGAGAAGAAAATTTTATTCAAAAGTGTAAGAAAAATTTATTTAGCAAAGAAAGAAAATTTGAATCACATAAGAAAGTGATCACAAATATTGGTTAAAACAGATTTTGCATTACCACACGGTGGTGATTAACAGTAGAGTGTCAATTTTCTTTAATTAATTACTCAATTAGTGCCATCAATATTTTTTTTTTGTCTTTTTAATAATTGATTGAGTAATTTCTTATATTTTTATTAATTTATAGAATATTTTTATTTAATTATTTAAACTACAAAAATGAAGGTGCTTCAAAAATAATAATAATAATGGGAAAAAAATTACAGATTTTTTTTTTTTTTTAAATTTATGTATACTAATGATAAATATATAAAAAAAAATAATTAATTAACAATAAATAATTATGAAAAGAATAAAAAAAAAATTATATATATTATATTAAAGAAAAAATAAATTATTATATTCTTTTTTTAAAAATAATTCAAATCAAATATCTTCCTAAAATTAATTTATAAAAGAAATAAATAATTTATTAATATTAATAAATTATTGTTAAAAGAAAATGAAATTTTATTTAAATTAATAATTATAAATAAATAAGAAAAACAAGATAAAAATTCTATATATTTTTTAAAATGAATATAATTAAATAGAAAATTTATTTATTTAATAAATTAATTAAACAAATAGAAAACATGAAAAAGAGAAAAACAATTTCTGTTTTCATTGAAAAAGAAATTTAAAATAAAATTTGCAATACAGGTTAATTAAAAAAAAAAAAAACTGTATTATAAAACAGTAATCCTGTGCAGAGCAGGTTAATAAAATAAATAATATTATTAACAATAAAAAAATACAGCATATAACCCCATTGTAATATGTATATTGTAAAAAAAAAAATAAGCTCTCAAACAGGTGTAACTGCATTAGAATTCATTCATTCACAAAGTATTTGTACTGATTAGAATCGAATCCACAATATATTTGCAATTCCATCTTGTTACGAACACTAACACTAAAAAGTGCTATACTTGCATCTGTTTTTTTTTTTCGGTTTGCTTTCTTTTCACAAACCTGTTGCTCAATAGTTTTTTAGTCAATTTCTGTTCTTTATAACTTTTAAAATACTAACAGTGATAATAACATTTAACAAGCAGTAATTTTTTTCCTGATTAAATTTATAGAATAATAATTAATATTTACGGTTTCTCTAATAAACTACTAATTAACATTCCTTTAAAAAAAATATATACTATACACAAAATTTTATTGTTTTTTTTCTTTGACTTCAGAAATACCTAGAATTTTTTTTTTAAACAGATATAATATATTTCCTTATAACATTTATTTTATAGTTTTATTAAAATTAAAAAGAAAAAAGGATAATTATTAATATATATATATATTTATATTTAACAAAAAAAAAAATAATAATACTGTAATTACATAGATATTAAAAATATAAATAAAATAAAAATTAAAATTGTTTTATTATTTTTTAAACAAAATATGACATAATAATTTTGGTCGAGACTGTCCTAATAATACCCGAGTACGTTCGTAATATCTTCGTTGACAGAAGAATAAATAAATTTTTATTCATTCAAGAAGAGCAAAAAAGATCATAACATTTTAAATATGGCTGCCCTTGTGAAAAGTGTCGAATGTCGTATTGTCCGTACCCATTTGTTATGATTGTGAATAGTGAAGTAGTTTTTGTTTAATGTTTAAATAAATATAATTAAATGTTATGTTAATAAATATAATTAATAATGTAAATTTTGTGTATTTCTTATAAAAAGAAATAAATAATAGTTAAAAGAAGAAGAGATTCAATTAAAACAATAAATGTTTATACATTTGTTGTCAAAGTGAAGTCAAGAAAAAAGTTCTTTTTTTTTTGTTTTTTTGAAGGAAAGGAAAAATAACCAAAAAAAAATTAAATAAAAATGGCAATGGCTGATGATTTGTGGCGTGAATGTGCCAGCTGGTTAACACGTTGTAAAATAATACCACCAGATCATAAAGCAAATTGGCGTGACTCGGAAATTAAAGTATTAGCATTAACATTACGTGATGGAGTACTATTGTGTAATTTATTATTATTTTTGGATCAAAAATCAATGGATATGAAAGATTTCAATCGTAAACCACAAATGGCACAAGTAAGAATGAGAAAATAAGAATCAAAAGTGCATAACAGAGATAAATATATATATAAATGCGTATTGTGTATTTTTTTTCATCATCATCATCATCATCATGATCATCACTTCCTGACCTCTATAGCATTTCTTTTATACTAAATACAAAAACATCTTTTTTTTTTTTGACATTTCTCAGCCTCCTTACCATTTGTTTTCATTCTTTTGATTATAATTCCTGTGCATGTTTTCATTGCTCCCATTTGAATTTTAACAATTTCTGTTTATTTATTATGATAATTAATGATCCATTAAAAATTATTATTATTATTATTTAAATTCAATTGCTTAAAATAATAATAATAACATTTAAACTGATTTAGCATTTATTTACATAAATTTTTCATCTTATAGATTTTTTTCTCTGTTTATTATTCATTCCATTTTCAGTCGAATTAGATTAAAATTTTTACTTTTAATTCTAGTTAGATTTTTATTATTTCTTTAGTTTTTTTTTGTTATACATTCATTATTATTTAATAAATAAATTAAAAAGAGATTCTTATTACTTTTTATTTTTTCGCTGCTACTAATGACCTCGTTTGTAACAATTTACAAAAAAAATGTTTTATGTTTTGGTCGGCTAGCTGGCTGGCCTGGCTGGCATTAAACTAATAATTTTATTTAAATAAAAAAAGAAAATTCTTGTAAATATTTAGATTATGATTTTCAGGAATAAAATTTTACTTAAAAATACTGTATTTTGATTGTGAAAACACAAAAGTGCTGGCAGATATGCGAACATTTAATTTCGAACAATTTTACACATGGAATGGTTATCGTCTGACAATGATTTATCAACTGTCTAATCAATTTTTGATTAAAATATTACTATTTTTTGCTAAAACTATTGTTGCTGAACACTGTTTACTATAGTTTAAATTAAATTAAATTGCTAATGATTATTTTATATAAATATTTACTCTCATTACATTTTTCGCTGTGTTTATTTTTTCTGTCTTTAAACAGCAGCATAACATCATAGACATTTTTTCTATGCGTCATTATGTTTTCATTGTAATTACCGCTTTTATACTGTTAAAACATGAATTATATTATTATAATCGTTTTTAATTAGTTTTCTATTAATTTCTTATTTGTAATACATTGCCTACGTTGTAGCAACAGCAGCAGTAGCTGTAGCAGGTTTATCAGACATACAATATTCTGCGACACCGTTTTACTTATACTATTCGTGCTATAAAATATCTATTTCTTTTGGAAAGTAATTAATTAAGAGGAATCAAGTTTCAAAGTTTTCCAATAAAATAAATAATAAATTAAATTCTTTAAGCTGCTGCTGCTATTTCACATTGATAAACAGAATAAATTATTAAAGTTATGCGATAAGGAATTTTTATTTAACGGAATTTTATTTATTTTCAATCGATAGACAAATACCAAAAAAAAAAAAGTCAATAAATAATTAAAATTGTTGTTTATATAATTTTTGTTGAAAGAAAAAGCAAAAACTATTTTTATGATTTCTTAATTTAAATTTAACAAAAAAATAACAAATTTCTTTTCTTTTTTCTTTTCTTCGTTGTTATTTATTGTTAATTAATTATTTAGTTTGTATTATGTATTTATTGAGGAAATAAACTGTCTATTTATTGTTTTTAATACATTAAATGCTGCTTTATTTGTATTTTAAATCAATAATAATAAAAGCAAATCAGACGTACAACGATTAGACACAATAAAAAAAGTACAAAAATGCTTTTGCCCTGCTGCTGCTTGTTCTTTATTTTTCATTCATTCATTCATACATTTCAATGTTAATAAACTATTATGACATTTCAGTTAGAAACAGAAATAGTTTCTTTAAAATAGTTTCTTATTTTTTAATTATTATTATTTTATTTTTATTAAGCATAATTTATTGATTATTCATAGAAATTCATAGAAACAGTATACGTCACATGGATAAAATAAATCGCCTTAAATGCATTTCGATTTTTATTTAGTAAAGATACAAACCGATGATTATTATTTTTTCTTTAATTTCGAATTGACCAAAAATTTAGTCATCAATTTTCTTATTAAAAAAATTAATTAATTTGTTTATAATAATAATAATAATTTTAATTCATTATTTATTTATTTATTTCTACCACACATAAATCGTAGTATTGTTATTAAATTACGTTAAGCATTGTTTTGTCATTTTCATTCATTCATAATTATTACATAAATAAAAATGATAAACCCAAACAAAGCGCGTAGGAAATGAAAAATAAATATCATATTGCATTTATTTTTATTAAACATAGTTTGAATATTATTTACCACAAATATAATATTAAATTTTGTGCTAATAATGGCATTAAATATTTTCTTCTATTTTTTCTCTAACAATTAATTTTGTGACATTTTTATTACTGTTTTTCTCTTATCTCTTTATTATTGTTGTTTATCAGCAAATATTTGTCGTCGCTGCTCCCCTAGGAAAAATATCTCCTTATACTTATCGTTTAATTTTCTTTTATTATCTTTAAAATATAATTATTAATACAGTAATAAACATGAATCTGTAAATATACCAACCAGATGTTGCTAATATTATTATTTTCTCTGTATGTTATTAATCATTGTACAACTTATGTAATAAATTTATTTTATTAAATAATTAATTAATTTCTGTTCTTTATTTTTTGTTTCTTTTCTTACTTCTAATTTAGTTTTTATGCTGTCAAAATATAAAATTATTTTTAGAAATATGTAAAACATATTTTAATATAAGAGAATCGGACCTATTTGATCCGACAATGTTATATGATTTGACAAATTTTCATCGTGTGCTAATAACATTATCAAAATTATCACAATGTCGTAAAGTACAGCAACAACATCCGAATTTAACGTAAGTTTTCTTCTTTTTGAATTATTTATCACATTTTATATGTAAATTTATTAAAATAAAATACACAAAAAAAAATGTTTATTATCAGGTTTTGGAGGTTCTTTTTAATAAAAATTAATTCCTTTTTTATTTTATTTTTAGTGGTTTTAATGCACAAATTTCCCAAAGTGAACGAAGTCATTCCGATGAAGAAATTTATAGAGATTTACACACAACGTATGTTTATTTTTAAATTTAATTACCTTTTTACCACTATTTCAGTTTATTATTCTTATATTAATGTTAATTTGGGCACAATTTACTGATACGCAACATAATACTGGTTTTGTATAATTAACAAAATAGAAATTTGTTAAATTTGCATGTTTCGGAAAATATTGAAAATTACTATGTTGCGTTTTCAGCTAATCGATGATGCCTTAGATTTTTTCTGATTTTACTACGAGTAGCATATTTAAATAGAAAAACATTGATTTATCTTGTTTTTTTTTTTATCTTTATCAAGTGACTTAAATTTTCCGGTTGCTGTTATTAATGCCCTGATACTGTAAAACAATCTAATTAAATTTTTTTTTACTATATATTGACGGCATATACACCATTAGCACTAGACAAAACGAAAACATTAGATTAATTTTCATTGATTTATTTTATAGTTTAATAAACATTGATTGTTTTTATTATATAATTTAATTAATTTGCTATACAATATTAAAACATAAAAAGAAACTATCGCTTTATTTATTTATTTTATGATAATAATAGAAAAATATAATAATAAAAATAATATTATTTATAATTAAAATTGATAAAATTTTGAAAAAGAAAATTATTATTATTATTTGTTAACAGATGGTGTTATTGTCAATAAAATGAATTTAAGTCACTTTATATCGTTTAAAAAAGCAAAAATATTGTTTTTCTTTATTTATAATTAGTAATTTTATTTTTCTTTACAATAACAATTTTTAATTCTGTGTTTTCTTCATAATACAATATCTATTTGGATAATAAATAAATATATATTTAAATTAATTCAAGTAAATATTATATTTTGAAACCATAACACAGTAGTATAATTAACTATCTTTTTATTCACTTTAACTCTAAAATTTTGCTCTTTAATCTCTTTTTATTTTATATGCATATATATCTCTATTATCTATATAATAAAAACGCACATAATAATAAATGCAAAAAAAAAAACTAACAGTAATAACAATAATCATAATGAAACAAATAACAACGATGGTATAATTGGTGGTAAACATAAATATAATGAACAAAAAGATGTAACAAAACAACAAATAAAAACATTAAAAGCATCACTATCAATGGAAAATGATAATAGTGTTAATAGTAGTAATGATGATGATAATGATATTGTTAAAAATCAACAAGATGATAATGATGATAGTAGTACAATACAAAATGATAATGATGATGCATCATCATTACAAAATGATGATGAAGAATATAAAATAAAATCACAAAATAATGATAGTAGTAATGATGATGATGACAATAATGGTTGTAATAATGTTGTTAATTCATGGTTACATTTAAAAACATCAACATTATCAGTTATTGAATTAAATAATATTGAAAATGATGAAAGAGTTTATGAAGAATTATGTTACGTTACATTCTCCTCCAGATTACCAGAGGTTTTATATATATATTTTAACTTTATTTGTATTAATTGTTTATCCCTTTTTATTCTTATTATTATTACTATTGTCTTGCATTTATATAATTATTCTTTTTTTAAATATAATTCTGGTTGGATTTTATTCTTTACGTTTTTTTTTTTTTTTTGTGTTTGTGTTTTTTTTTTGCTGAGTATCATCATGTTGGTTGTAGTATTGACTAATTATTATTTTTCATTCGTTAATAACGATAAAAGTTTTTATCGTTTTTCTTTTATAATTTGTTTTTGTTCACCACCACCAAGTTATTATGTTATTTTAAATTTATTTATTATGTTTATTTATAATTTATTAATTAATTAATTTTCATTTAAATTGTTTAATTTTATTTATTCATTTATTTTTTTTCCATCAAAACAAAAAAAAAATACATATAATTTTGCGCCCGACTGACTACTACCGCTACTACTACACTACCTATAATTTGCCTGTTGTTGATTATAAAATTATTATTATTTTTATGATTTTATTAAATTATTATTAATTGGGGTCATAAAATTTATAATAATAAGTATGTCAAATGGTGCTGCATGTAATGATGATAACGATGATCAAGATATGAAAGAGGAAGAAGTTTATCAAGATTTATGTGTTATACAAAGCACTAGTCGTAACCAGGTAGCATTTTATGATTTTTTTATATTTTTACTTTTTTATATAATTTTTCACTTTTAACTTTATTAGATATCGTCGTGCTTTAATTGTTCTTTGTTTATATAATTAATTTAATTGTTTTATTCAAAAAAAAATAAATAATTTTTTTTTATATTATTTTAGTTAACCGCATCAACAGCAAATTTTGAACAACGTGATTTTGTAATTAGAGAACTATTAGATACAGAAACAAATTATTTAGAAGTATTAAATGCATTAAAATATAAATTTATGCAACCACTTGAGAAAATATTAACTAAAGATGAGATACGACAAATATTTCCAATGATTAGGGTAAAAATTTGATTTTTTTGTCTTTATTAATTATTTTAATAATTTTCTGTAATTTTTATTTTTATTATCAGGAATTATCGGAAACGCATACAAAATTTTTAGAGAGATTACGTGATGCAATATCAAATCCAAAAGTAATAAAATTAAGTCAAGTATTTTTGGAATTTCGTGAACCGTTTTTAATTTATGGTAAATATTGTTCAAATATGACATGTGCAACAGATATGCTACGTGAGGTATGTAAACGTAATAATATTGAGCAATTGGTGCAACAATGTCAAAAGGAGCACAGCTGTGGTAAAGTACAATTAAGGGATATATTATCGGTGCCAATGCAAAGAATATTAAAATATCATTTATTATTGGATAAATTAGTACAAGAAACGTCTCAGGTTTGTTGATATTTCCTTATCCTTATCCTTCTTTTTCAATTTTAATTTATTAATAATTTTTCTAAATTAATATGTAGATGCATGAAGATTATCGTGGTCTTGAACGTGCCAAAGAAGCAATGGTTGATGTTGCACAATATACAAATGAAGTAAAACGTGACTCTGAACATTTATTTGTTATACAAAAGGTTAAAGTAAGTATTTATTTCTTTATTTATTTAAAATTAATTTAAAATTAATAAATTTCTTCTAGGAAAGTATAATTGATTTAAATTTAACAAATGGTAATGATTTATTACAATATGGTAGATTATTATTAGATGGTGAATTAAATATAAAAGCGCATGAGGATCAAAAGACAAAACATCGGTATGCATTTATATTTGATAAAATAATGATATTAGTGAAAAATTCAAATACAAAAATTGGCGAAAGTCAATATACATTTCGTGAGGCATTTAATTTACAAGAGTATCACGTTGAAATATTACATCAACGTAAAACATTAGGACGTGATGCTAGATTTAAATTTCAATTATTATTAGCAAAAAAATCACAGGCGACCGCATTTACATTATATATGAAAACAGAAGCGGAACGACATAAATGGCGAAAAGCATTACAGGAGGCAATGTAAATCTTTATATTCGAAAAAAAATTTGCATTTAAAATTTTTATCATAAAATTTTATTTTTGCAGGGATAATTTAGAGCCACAAGGATGTCGTAATACAGATCATAAATTTTTCATAACAACATTTCAGTCTGCCATAATATGTCTTCATTGTTCGAAATTTCTTAAGGGTTTAATCCATCAGGGTTACAAGTGTAAAATCTGTGGTATTTGTGTGCATAAAGGTTGTATATCATCGACTGGACATTGCCAGCAAACGTCAATAAATGTACCGCCACCGGTTTGTGACAGACAATTGGCTGAATTTTATTGGTTTGTCGGTACAATGGATCGTGAGGTGGCATCCTCAAAATTAGAAAATCGTAATATTGGTACATATTTATTGCGTGTACGGCCACAAGGTGCATCACAAAATAATGAAACAATTTATGCTTTAAGTTTAAAGTTAGTCCAGTTATTATTTTATCTTATTAAAATATTTATTAATTTTCTATTTCTATATTTGTTACTTTTATTAGAACTGGTAATCTGGTTGTTAAACATATGAAAATTTATCAAAAAATTGACAATGATAATACATGCTATTACTTATCAACGCGTAGACAATTTAGAACAATTATTGAATTAGTATCATTCTATGAACGTAATGATTTAGGTGAAAATTTCGCTGGGTAAATATTTTAATTAAGTTAATTATTTATATAGAATTTTAATCAAATAAATTATATTTAGATTAAATCAAACACTAGAGTGGCCATTTCGGGAGATGAAAGCAAAAGCAATATATGAATTTATACCAAAAGAAATAAATCAGTTACCTTTGCAGCCGGGTTGTGAAGTGTTTGTTATTGGTAAAGAAGGTGATAGTAGAGGCTGGTGGCGTGGCCGAACAATGGATAGGGTAATTAATTAATTAATTTTTATTTTATTTAGTTTTGTAGAGAAAACTCTGTTGAAGATTTTGTTTTGTTTTTATTTGAAAAATTATAAATTAATTAAAAAAATGATATTCTAGGTGGGTTTCTTTCCAAAAGAATACGTACAAGAGTGCGATAGTACAACAAACAATGATGCATGATATTATCATTATCTTGTATTTATAATACCATCGAATAAGCACAAGCAGAATAATAAAGCAATTAATAATAACGATGGTAAAAAATTAAATTCAAATTTACAATAAATGTGTTTTTATTTTAATTGAATTTATAATTTCGAGAAAATTAAATTTTTAATAATATAAAACGTAACGCGTTCCACGTATGTGTTTATTAAGAGAGCACAAAATTTTAAATGTAGAGAAACAAAATTATAATATAAATTAGATAAGAAAAATGTATAAAAAAGAAAATAAATTATCGACGACGATACACATTTTACCATGTATGGATGTTTGCTATTTAATTAAAAAATTAATTAATTAATTAATATATACACCACACATGCATATACATATATTTAATAATAAAAAATATCTCGAAATGAATATAATTATAAAGAGATTAATATTAGTTAAAGAACAAAATGCAAAGCTTTAAATAAATTAATTAAATAAATAAAATTTTATTTAAAATGAAAGAAAATAATAATATTTTCAGAAAGTCCATTTTGTCGGGTTTAAAATTTATTCAAAAAAAAAATTAATAATTATACTGAGTAGTGTGGTGGGTGGTAAAAACTAAGTGAACAAAACAGACAACATTTTTCCTATAATAACACGTCCACACACAGCCAAATAAACAATTTATTTTATTATTGCATTTTTATTTTAAATGAACTTTTAATTAAATTTAATTAATTTTTTAACACCAAAAGTAGATGATTGTTAATAATTAAACGAATTTTGTTTTCTGTTGTAGTTTTTTGCTTTTTTAATTTTTATTATAATTTTTTTTTTAATTATTCTGTTGTTGTAATAAACGGTGCTACGATTTTTCTGAAAATTAAAATTAATGAAAAGTATTAACATCGGTAAAGTATAAGAAAATTTTAGAATATTTTCTCCTTCATATAGTAAAGAATCAGTTTAGCGTAGTTTTATTGCAGAAAAATCATTATGCACAGAATTTTTGGTTTTGTTATTTTGTTATAATTCGTGCCTTTGTAGCAAAAAAAAAAAAATAATATAATTATTATTATTAATCTGTTTTAATGAAAATAAATTAAAACAACAAAACAACGAATTTCTTTAGATAAGCAAAATTTATTTGTGTTTATTATTTCACACGCCTACGCGTTTTTTAAATTAAATTTTTCTCTCGGTTATTTAGATTTCATAAATTTGTTTTTTTTTATTTCGATAACTGTGATAAAAAGTTTATTAATTTTTTTATTTGTGATAAATTTTTTATATAGATAAATTGGAAATTATTTAATTATTTGCATTTAAGAAAGAAAAAATTGTTATTTTACAAAAGATTAAAAAGAACAGATTTTATTAACATAAGTAAATGTTAATGCTTTTTAAATAAAACAGATGGCATTCAATTATGATACATGATAAATATAACAAACAAAATTCGTTTTATTATTATTAAAAAATTAAATAAATAAAAATTATAAATATCAAAACAAAAAAAAAATTTAAATTTTAAATTAAAAGAAAAAAAAACGTAAAAAATTAATTATTTAATTATTAATTAAATTATTTCTCTTTGTAAATTATAATAATCTATCAAAGATGCACGCAAAAGAGAGTTTAGTCGATACACATAAAATGGCAACCGTAAAAAAAAAATACTCAGTGTATACAAAGAAAGATGATAAAAAATGAATTAAATGTAAAATAATAAATAAATAATTATAATTAAATATAAAAAAATGAGGAAATTAATCTTATGATTTTAATATATATATCTAATCTAAAAAAAATATTTTATAAATATTAAAAAGAAATTATAAAATAAATTAATCACAAAGTTAACTATTATAAGAAACAATGAGTAAGAAAATTATTTATATAATCCCCATATAATATATTCAAAAAACAAGAAATAAAAAGAAAATTATACAAAATTATATTATTAAAAAATTAATTTGAGAAAAGATCTGATTGATTATTTTAAAATTAACAAAATATTAACGATATATGTAGCATGTGATGCATGGGTGTGGACGACCACACCGTGTTGTGATTAAAACAGGGATAAAGGCGCAAAGTATTATTTCGCAACAGAAATAAATTAATACTTTTCTATATTCGAAGGTGAAATTATCTAAAAAATACAGTTTTATTATTATTTTTCATTTAAAAACAATTAGTTAAAAAATAATTTATTAATTAAATTTAAATTAAAAATAAAATGTCTAATCACACGCTATAAGACTCAATAATTAATAATAATCAAGGTCGTATAATTAGAGACGATTAATTTGTGGATAATTACTAAAAAAAATAATAAAGTAATAAATGTTTATCAAAATCTAATTAAAAAAAAAAAAAAAACGAAAACATTATATTGAGAACAAAGTCATCAGCAGTCTAAAAACCTGAAACACGTCAATTTTAAATATAAATAAAATAAAATTTGTTATGACTGATTTGGACTGACTGGCTGGCTGGCTTCTTTACTAAATAATTAATCAATCTACAGATTGATTAACAAAAATATATATTTATTTATCATCTTACATACTTAAAATTATCCAAAATCAATCGCTAATCGTCTCTAAAACACCAATTATTATAATAATAATATTAATTAATCCAATTTGGTTGTAATGTAATAATTTTAACGTCTTTATCTATACAAAACAAATATAAAAAAAAAGTAAAATTATAAAAGAAGAAAAAATTCTGGTTTGTGAAAAATAATAAATTTAAGAAAAAATATTTTAGCTATTTATCATAAATTAATTAAATTAATTTTCTGTGTTCGTTTCTTATAAAATTCACAATTTTAAAGATAAAAAAAACTAAGTCGAACTACATTCGGCTATAAATAATGATTATTAAACGACGGCCTATTAAAAATAATTAATTAATTTAAATGGAATTGATACGCGTTATTTAAAATCTAAATGTTATAATAAGTTAGTTTAACAGATTAATTATTAATTAATAAAAACGGTTTAAAAAAAAAAAAGAAACTAATGGAATCTCTTAACACATATAATCTCTTACCATTGCTATATTTACCTAAACATCTTCTTGTTTAATTGTTAATTTAAAATATAAATACATATTTAATAGAGAATAAGAGTTAATAATAATTGTTGAGAAAAAAGAAAATACTATTGTACACTTTCGCAGATGATAGTACGCTTATTTTATCAATTAGATAGATAGTCGTTGGTTTTGCGTAATCAGCTCGCAAACACACAAATAAATAATTAAATAAATTACAATCTTATTGTGTTAATGGAAAAATAATAAATTATTGATAGAAAACACTATTGTTGTTACAACCAACAACTAGTTTATCAATAATAATAATAATTTTAAATCAAAGTAATTAAACTCATTTACTTTTGAATTATTTAATAACAAAAATAAAGTTATTAATCAAATGTAAAAATAAATAAAAAAGTATTTTATCAATTATGTAAATATAAATTATAAACATTTAAATATTAATAATAATTATAATAAATTATTAGTTAGTGCAAATTATAATAAATTTAAACAAAAAAAAAATATTAAGTTAATGAAGCAGCAAAAAGAGTTTAAATCGACTGAGTAGTAGATGAATGATTAATATACGATGATATGATTAAAGTAAAAGGGAAATAAAAAAATTAAAAAAAAAAATAATTGTTAAATGTAAAATTATGTGTTAAAATTAATTAATTAATTATTTATTTATTAATATCGAAAAAGTAATTAATTTTATTAATTATTAATGATGTTGTTTCGTTATTAATTTTATTTTTCTTCTTCTTTACAAAGTTAAATCTAATGTTTTTGTGTTTTAAAATTTCTCTTTATCGCTTTATTCACTATCTATGTTTTTAAATTCAAATGAATATATATAGTTAAATTTCTCTTAATTATATACCCTGTTTGTCCTTTTTTGCTTTTTATAATGCTCTGCTCGTCTTTAACAAGTCTGTTGTTATTATTAAAAGGAAAATATATATATATTTATTTTTAGCGTTAATAAAGGATAAATAGGGTTTCTTTGTATCTTTTCTTTAAATTTTTTAAAAATCTTTTTTCTATAATAATATCTTAATGTTACACTAATTTTGCACTGTTTTTTGCAGCATACATATGTTTTACTAAAAATTTGTTATTTATCTTTGGCTGTTTTTAAAAATTAAACACAACCAAAGCAGTATTAATACCTTTCTTAATGTTACTTCATTGCATTTTTTTTTTAAATTAAGAATTTTATTGGTAAAAATTAAACAATAACACATGAAAATAATATTATTCTGTTGATTTTTTAATTATTTAATTAAAGGTGTGTAAGATGATTTAAGTTAGTTAGATCAATATGACTGCCATATAGTTAAAAAGTAAAAACTATGAGCTTCTTCTAAATTTAAAATTTAGAATATAATTATTGATTGTGTGCTAAAATTACAAAAAAATATATATATTTTTATTTTAAATTATAAATCAAAAGAAATTGCGAATAACAAGGAAACACGCCTTTTTTAAATAAATAAAATTAATTAATTAAACATTTCTTCTAGCACAATAATATTTTAATCTTTACCTAATACTATTGCCATCTATTATCAATTGAAAATAATTTAAAAATAAACACGAAAATTGTATTGAAAAAAAAAAAGATAAAATATTTATAATTTTGTAGATAAATAAAAAATTTTAAATTTTAATTAAATTAATTAATAAAATAATTGCACAAAAAACATTACCAATAATTAAAAAAAAAATAATCTTTTTTCTTTTACTTCACATATCATTCCTTTAGTTAAGTTCCGGCAATTTCCTTTCATAAAATTCCTTACACACTTCGATTATGTACGGCTCTAGGTACTTTATATCCTTTTCAAACTGTGTCCATTCTTTTTTCGGTAGATACGTGTGTGTCAATGATAGTTGCATTGCACGCAATAAACGATAATTTCGTTCCTCTATGACGTCTTTTGGTAAACGAGTTAATGCTTCCGCAACAATAGGATTTGTCGGATTCAAACAGTCATCACGATGTAATCCATAACGATTGAATCCAGATAGATTGTAGACCAATTTACGAAACTTTGAACAAACTCTGGGACCAATTCTAGGTGCATAAGACATTTTTAAAGCAAAATGAAACAGTTGACGTCCTTGGTTGTTTTAAAGAAACTATAGCAACGATGCAACGGTAAATAGATATTTTACAATATCAAAATAAACAAATCTCATTCTCAATAAGGTGATTTCAATAATGGGTGTTTCAAAATAAAAAATTGTAAATTTCTTAGTATTTTTTTTTAAATTTTATTTTACAAAATTCTTATCATACACATCAATTGTATTTAATTTCATTTATTTGCTTGTTATTTATATTTTGTTTCATCTAAATTATTAATTAGATAATTAATTAATAAAAGTTTTTAATTTTTATTTAAATCACACGCACACATTCAGTCAGATGAAATTTATTTATTATTTTAATTAATTTTTTTTGTTTTTGTTTTTAATCTTCTTTTAATTATTATTATTTATCTTATTATTTTATAATTTATTAATCTGAAGTCTTTAAAAAAGATAATAATTAAAGAGAAAAAAAAAGGACAAATTATGTTTTACTTAAAATGATGCGAACAAAATGAACGAACGAACGTACGGAACGTGACACGTTTTAGGATTTGAATTATCGTATCTATAATATAATTACAAAATAAATTTATGCAACAAAAACAATGATAATAAATTTATCGTATAGATAGCGCGCGCGCGTTCCTGTAACATGCATTTAATGTTTTCTTTTGCTTATTTTATAATTCCTTAAATTAATTAAAATTAAAGGGACTTTTAATTTTTATCCTAAATTTTGTGTTTTTCCATTTCTATTCAATTATTTAAAACAAAAAAAAAAAACTAAAAAAAGAAAAAAATTAGAATAAATTAGCTAAATCTAAAAATAAGACGACGAGAGGATGGAAAAAAGGATGCATTTTGTTGCTGCTGTTTGTTTGTTAATTATGTTTTTAAGTTAATTTACTTTTGGATTTTAATTCATAAATTAATTAAATAATTTTATTAAATGTCTACAGTTCGTCCTTGAGATCATCTTCTTCGCCACCGGTCGGTGGTGGGCCACCTTGTCCTTGGTATAATTTTGCGATAATTGGTTGCACAACATCCTCAAGTTCTTTCTTTTGTTTTTTGTATTCTTCGGAATCTGTGTCTTGATTCTCCTCTAACCATTTAATCTTGGCATCAATTGCCTCCTCCATCGTTGTTTTCTCCTCATCAGATAACTTAGCTCCTAGTTTATCCTTATCATTTACTTGATTCTTTAAGCTGTATGCATAACTTTCCAACTCATTTCGTGACTCTACACGCTCCTTCAGTTTTTTATCCTCATCAGCGAATTTTTCAGCATCCTTAATCATACGTTCGATATCATCTGGTGTCAAACGGTTCTGATCATTTGTAATCACAATCTTTTCACGGTTGCCTGTCCCCTTGTCTTCGGCGGATACTTGTAAGATACCGTTGGCATCGATTTCAAAGGACACTTCAATTTGTGGAATGCCTCTAGGAGCTGGTGGAATACCGGTCAAGTCGAATTTACCCAATAAATGATTGTCTTTGGTCATTGGACGTTCACCTTCATATACTTGAATGGTGACAGTGTGTTGATTGTCTGATGCGGTGGAGAAGATTTGCGATTTTTTTGTAGGAATAACAGTGTTACGTGGGATCAATTTTGTCATGACACCTCCAACAGTTTCAATACCTAATGTCAATGGATTGACGTCCAATAACACGATGGCATCAGTATCTTGTTCACCAGAGAGTACGCCAGCTTGTACAGCAGCGCCATAGGCTACAGCTTCATCGGGATTAATGCCTCGAGATGGTTCCTTACCACCAAAGAATTCTTTTACTAATTGTTGAATCTTGGGAATACGTGTTGAACCACCGACTAATACAATTTCATCGACATCTTTTTTGTTCATATCAGCATCTTCTAATACTTTTTGTACTGGTTTCAATGTAGAACGGAACAAATCCATGTTCAATTCTTCGAATTTAGCTCTGGTTAAAGTTTCTGAGAAATCATCACCTTCGAAGAACGATTCGATTTCAATTCTGACTTGATGACTGGATGAGAGAGCACGTTTTGCCTTTTCGACCTCACGACGTAATTTTTGTACAGCACGGTTATCCTTGCGAATATCCTTGCCCTTCTTTTTCTTGTACAATTTAATAAAGTGATCCATTACACGTTGATCGAAATCTTCACCACCCAAATGGGTGTCACCATTTGTTGCAACTACTTCAAACACACCATTGTCAATTGTCAAAAGTGACACATCAAAGGTACCACCGCCCAAATCGAATACCAAAACATTCTTTTCACCATCTTTTTTGTCTAAACCGTAGGCAATGGCTGCAGCTGTTGGCTCGTTAATAATTCTCATCACATTTAAACCAGCAATAACACCAGCATCTTTAGTTGCTTGACGTTGAGCATCATTGAAATAGGCAGGTACTGTGACAACAGCATGGGTTACTTTTTTACCCAAGTATGCTTCAGCAGTTTCCTTCATTTTGCCTAATACCATGGCTGATACTTCTTCAGGTGCAAACACTTTATTACCTTGACTGGTGCTAACACTAATATGAGGCTTTGAACTTTTCTCAATCACTTTGAATGGGAAGAATTTAACATCATGTTGTACAGTTGTGTCACTCCATTCACGACCGATCAAACGTTTAGCATCAAAAATGGTATTTTCTGGATTTGTTGTCAACTGATTTTTCGCTGCGTCACCAATTAAACGTTCACCTTCCGCTGTAAACGCCACATATGATGGAGTAATACGATTACCTTGATCATTTGCAATTATTTCTACGCGACCATTTTTATATACACCAACACTGAATTAACAAGAAAAAAAAAATATATTAAAACACAAAATCACTATTTTATACAGAGAAATAAATAATTACCATGAATATGTTGTGCCTAAATCAATTCCAACTACAGTTCCGATATCTTTATCCTTTTCTTTTTTTTCTTCGGCTAGTGATATGCCAACAAAGGCCACAACGGCCAACAACAAGAAGTGGAATCTCATTTTGAAGGTTTTCTGTCAAAATCAAATAAGAAAATTTTATTTAGAAAAGAAAATGTTTTAAGATATTTTACAACAAAGAATTATTGCTCATCAAAGCACCACGTATGTTTTTTTTTCTTTTAATTTACTGTTAATTTACCGTCTACGATGACGACTATTTACTGTTAAGTTCTTTGAACTTGAAATTATTTGCACCTTATTTAGCAGTAACTGTTACTTCATTAGGTAAAAAAAATATATATAAAAAACGCTTAAGAACACGTTTCTATTATAAATAATAGCAAAAAGAAACAAAAATTTATTGATTAAAGTTACTACATCAAAGGACTGGAGAAAAAATAAAATTTATTACGACACGTCATTAAAATCTGATGACGTCGATTTTTAACGTTATACGTATGCTACTCTGTATTTCTCGTTCATTCATTGGCCGACATAATAAAAGACAAAAAAAAGGTTAAATTTATTCTAGAAACAAAAAAAAAAAGAAAAGAAAGGAAAAATACGCGACACGATAAAAATTCTTTTATTAGAATTATTATTGGTATATCTGTGATCCACAAAAGGACATTACCAAAATATTTCTAATTTTTTAAATTATTTTTTTCACGCCACGAAACCACCTCACCCGGCTTTTATTAGAATTTTTTATCTTTTCGTCGTCAACCGGTTCGATATGCATTTATTTAATGAATTAACCATTTTAATTACTCACATTATAATAATAATTTTTGTGTATTAATCCTATTTACTTATTTCAAATTACACAGAAAAAAAAATTTCCACCTTTTCTTTGATTAAAAAAAAATTCACTTAATTTGCTTTTTTTTCTTTCTTGTCTCTTATGCAAAAAACTATATATATTTATTATTAATTTCTCTCTGTTCTGTGGTTGATGTGAAACTGAACTTCTAAGACGAACCGAGCGGAATATTAGGCGCTGACGTTCTAGCGTGGTCTAATCTGATTGGTTTAAGAAAATGAACCTGGCTGTTTATGATTGGGCCACGTTTTGTAGAACACAATGATTTTTGGAGAAATTTCTATATCGTATATAGAAATAATAACAAAGTATTACGCCATCTATTTTTTACAATAATAATATTTATTATCTTATCAGAAGTTTTATTATTTTAAATGCTTTATCAATCAAAAATTAATTATTACACGTATGTATTATTAATTTTTTTTGTAAACTACTTCAGAAAATTATATGTTGTAATAAGCAAAATATATATGGAATTTTCTTCAAAACGATTGCCGCGACAATTTACCAACGAAATAGAAGTAAATTATTTTTTAATTAGAGAACTGTCAAATTATATTGTAAACATTAGCATTTTTAGTTGCTTCGTGCTGGTTGATTGACAATTAAAATGTCAACTAGAAATGTACATCAATCTAAAGAGGCTTTATTAAAGTCCTATCAAACACGATTAAAAGAAGATGTGAAAAGTATGCATGAAAATTTTGAAGGTATTTATTAATATTATTATTCTATAATATTTGTTCTTAAAAATATTAAATTTGCATTTTCGCTCTTTAAGAAATAATAAAACTTGCTAAAGGTGAAAATGATATGCAATTATCAAAAATAACACAATGTGAACAGGATACATATGAAATGCAAGTTCGTGCAGCAAATATAGGTAGAATTAACATATAAATAAATAAAAAAAATTGTATAATATATTTTTATGAATTTTTAGTACGTGCCGGTGAATCTTTAATGAAATTAGTTGCTGATATAAAACAATATTTAATTTTAAATGATTTTCATTCGGTAAATGAGGCAATAAGAACCAATTCTGAATTGTATAGAACAACACAAGCTGAATGTGATAAAAAATTAATGACATTACGTGATGATATGGCAGCAGATTTATACGATTTAGAAGAAGAATATTATACTAGTGTATATAAATAATAATTATTATTTCTTTATGAATTTTTGTTTTGTAATTTAATTAAAATAAAATAAAATGATTTTTTGAATAAAGTTATTGAAAAGATGGGCTTTTTTTTTAAATATATATCGCATAGGGAAATTCTTATTCAATAGTCGAAACATCGATTAATGTGAATATGTTTTATTTTTGGATAATACATAAAATTTCCATCTGGCAATATAACTTAATTGTTAATATTTATTCTTTCTCTTCCCATAAAAGAGTGAAGACAGTTGTTAAAATACAATAGGAAGAAAATAAAAAAAAAACTTGAAATGTCAAAATTTTTATAAATATTAGTTAAAAATTGGAATAAAAAGGAAATTAAAAAAGCATAAAACGATAGAAGAAAAAAAATATTAATTTATATAAAAAAGTGAAATAAAATGTTTATCGAAAGTTTATCAGAATTTATATATATTGACCAAATAAAATATCAGCACAATAATTCTCAGGTTAATTAAAATGAAAAAAAAAAAATTTTATACTAATTTTGTTTACAAAAATTATAACCTTAAAAAAGTGATTAAGAAGACAGAGAAAGAAAAAATAAAAAAAAATGGATTTTGCTTACATCTATTGTTTTAAGAAATTGATTCTTTTGTTTTTATTTATTTGTTCTTTTTTTTCTGGTTTTAGGATAAGAATTACATACATTTCTTTTCCCGTCCGGATGCTGGCTTTAATGTACCAGACGACTGGAATTCAATAATTTACACATCACAAGATATATTCGACATTTTGCAACATAGAGAAAATGTAAATTTTGAGAGAAATAAAATGAAAAGAAAAAAAAACATGGAAATAAATTCACTTTTCATATGTTTTTTACTTTCATTCATTTTTTTTTTGTTTTAAATAATTTTCAATTATTATTTAATATATATTTATTATTTTTTTAGCCAATTGATAAAAGATATTTTCGTATATTATTTTATAATGAGACGATAATTATAAAGACACAAGATAAATTAATATTTGAAGTAATTATGATTAATACGGAAAGTTTTTCAAAAAATGTTATGTTCCTTTTTACAAGTAAATTTGAATTTTTAGTTTTATTTTTTAATAATTAAAACAATTTTAATTAATTAAAAAAAATATTTATTCTTTTAGTTAAAGATAAGAAACAAAGTATTTTATATACGGGAAATTTAGCAAATTATGATAAAATAATTGATAGAAAATGTTTTCATGCAATACAAAATAAAGTTATAACTGAATTATATATGGATAAGACATTAGCGGAGAATGCTAGCTTTTTAAATGATCTGGATACAGTTTGTTGTGATCTTGCTAAATTAATTAAGTATGTATAATATACATATATTTTAATTAATTATTTATTAATTTATTATCTATTTTATTTTAGATCAAGTCCTGATTATAAATTTAATATAATGTTACCATTAATAGGTTATGAAGATTTTTTAGCAACATTATCGATAAAATATAAAATTCGTATAATGATAAATAGTTTACGTTATTATGTATTCAGTAAAAGTAATATTGAAAAGCATTTTTTAACATATAATAATAATAATTTAATTAATAATTGTAATAATAATAATAATAATCGTATAAATAATATAAATTATGAATTATTTATTGAATGTAATAAATTTTTGTCACTGGAGGAAATTAAACAGTAAGTTTATTTATATTTTTCTAATTATTATCCTTTTTCAAAAAATATATAAATTAATAAACAGAGAAATAGAATAAAAACTTTATTATTAAGTAAATAATTAATTTATTCATATTTGCGTTAATGCTTGTTAAAGTATAATGAAAAGAGAAAGTAGAAATTTGACGTCAACATTAAGCATTTTTTTTTTGTAACATTCAAATCTTTTTTTAAGTGTAAATTTTTATTTCTTTCGTAAATTTATTAACAAAATTTAATTATTTATTTAAAAAATTAGCACATTTTTGTTTGTTTATTTCTAAACAGGATTAACTTTATATATATATTTATATTTTTTTAATTCTTATTTTTCCTTTGCAGACGTTTTTATGAGAATAAAATAATAACGCTACAGTTTATGATACGTAATAAAAATATAACAATTGATAAATCATTTGAAACGTGTGGTATATATCAGGTGAATTGGGGCCCACATCCAACATTTGGACAAATGTCATTATTTATGAAGCAATTTAATATAAATTCAATAAATCCAATAACTGATTATACATTACATAAATATGAGATAAAAAAATTTAATAATGTAAATAATAATAACAATAATAATTATATAAAAGTTAATGATAATGATGAGGTTGTGCTGATAAGTGTGCAACAGCAAAGTAGTAATAATAATAATAATAATAATCAGCAACAATTACAACAGTTAGGAAATTTTGATATGAATCAACAGCAATTACAATTACATTTTCAATTGCGACAGCAGCAGCAACAACAATTTTTATTACAAAATCAACAGCAGCAACAGCAACATCAGAATAGTAATAATAATAATAATAATAATACAAATCAATTACAAATAATAAAACCATTAAACTTTTTTCTTAATAAAATAAATAATGAAATAATATCAATAAGTTCCGATGATGATTCAAATATAATAAATAATTTAAATAGTAATAGCAATACACAAAATGGTGTAGATTTAGTTAATAATAATAGTTGTAATAATAATATAAATAATAATAATCATAATAATATAAATAATAATGATGATGATGATGATGACACAAATAATACAAATACAATGTATGTACATTTACCAAAAAGACAACGTACTAGTAATAATAATAATAATAATAAAAAATCAATAAATAATAAAATGATTAATAATAATAATAATCAGACATCATCATCGTCGGCGTTTGGTGGTACAACAACGACGGCGGCGACTACACCGACAACAACAGCAGTACAACCATTAAATTTCTCTAATTATAATACAAATAATAATAATAATAAACAAATAATAGGTACATCAATGACAGCGTTACCACAGAGTATGATGGGTGGTGGTGGTGGTGGTGATGCAACACAATCATCATCATCTGGTATTGTTGGTTTAACAAAAACACCACAAACAACCATCACACCCACGACAACATTAAATGGTTTAATCAAAGCAGAAAAATTAAATGATAATTCTGTGATATTATGATTATTTTAGTTTAAATTTTTTCCATTTATTATTATTATTATTAAAAAAAATGTTTTTTTTTTATGTTTTCATTTCTTTATTATTTAAATGATGGTGTAGATAAATTGTATAATTAAATTACAAATTAAATAATAATTATTATTTTTACGTTTGATAAAAATTAAAAAATTAACATAAAAAAAGTTAAAATAAAAACGATTAATTTTTACGATGAAATTATGATGACAACAACCAATGATAAAGGATGATAATGATAATGATGATGATGTTTTCTTTGAATTAACTATTTCGTTTTTCTAAATTATTGTTTCTCTCGTTTGGTTATAAACAAAAAAAACTACAAAAAATTATTAAAAATAACAAATAAATTAAATTTATTAACAAAAATTAATAATAATAATAATAATAATGAAATAAAAGTAATTACAAAAAAAGGAGAAAAGAGATTTTTTTTCTTAATTTAATTTAATTTTAAAAAGATTTTTGAAATAATTAATTAATTAGGAAAAATAAAAAAATGTGTGAAACGAAAATACAAAAAAAAAAAATTTATATTAATTCAAAATTTAACAATAAGTATAATGACTATAAATAATAATATTAATAATTAATTAATTAATAATTAGATATTTGTTACAAATTGTAAAGTTTTTTTTTTTATTTTTCATTATTTTTTTTTTTTTTTTGTTAATTTTATAAAGCTTTAATTAAGCGTTTATTGTGGGTGAGTGTTTCTCTGTTTGAAGAATTATTGAAATGATTATAGTGGAATATGTAGGCGACAAATACATGTAATGTATCTACAGATGATGATTAAGAAAATTACCTGTAATGGGATTTCGTTCCCCATTCTGTTTTTTTTTGGAATTATTAACTCTGTATTCCACTGTAATTTCAATGAATTTTTAAATAGAAGAAAAACTCATAATCACATCTCTAAAACGCATAATCAAAGTTAATTAAACATACATTCAAGAATTTTTTATACCAATTCTATTCTCTGGATGGCCTAGTACTTTAAATTTACCTGAAATATATATATATATAATTAGTTTATATTAATCTAATTTAAATCGAAAATCTGTTTTTTTTTTTTAAATATTAATTAATTAATTTTTAATAAAAAAAAAATTAAATAAACGCAAAAAAACATTTTTAAAAATTATATTATTATTTATTTTAAATTTTTTAATTAATTTTTTTCTTCTGTTACAAATTGCTACTTTGTTAAATGAGAAAGTGAAATTAAGTATGTTTTAAGCAAGTGAAAAGCTTTGTGGCTATATATGCAGACGCACTTAATTGATTTTTATTTTATTTCTTTTATAAACTTACTTAATTAAAATTTGTTTAATGTAGGTCGTGTGGTCGTCTGTCTGCTATTTTATTATAAATAAATTATTTTTTGAATACTTTTGTTCTTCTATGAATTAAATAATTTTTTTTTTATAAAAATTGATCGACATTTCCATTGTCTTTTTGACAGACAGACGACGGTGAGCGTTATACATATGGATCCTTTTGATTTTCTATTAATTTTTTCTCTAATCGTGATTGGTCAAAATTAAGAGCAAATCAAACCAATTTATGACACTGGTATATAGAGTGGGTTTACACATCGTCGTTAATTAATTGAATTTTTATGCAAATTAATTAGCAAAAAATAATCAATTCATTTCACAGTAAAACAAATAATTTAAATTTTTAATATATAATTAAATAAAAAAAAGCCAATTATTGTAATTTAAAACGAATAAAAAATTATTTAAAAAAAAAAGCCAAAGAAAAACATAAAATAATTAAAAAAAAAAAAGTTTTTGATTTTCTTTGCTGTTTTTTTTTTCGTCTGATTTATATAAATTAATAAAATTAATTAAATAAATTTTTTGTAATTTTCAAATAAAAATTAATTGTTTTATTTAATTTATTGAAATCGTGTGCAACAGACAATCTTTGTTATTTCTCATTATATGGTATGAACAAGTGCAATCAAATACTGTACATCCAGAATAACTGAGTAGTAAGAACCAAACTAAATCACGTTCAGAAAAATAAATAATTTATTTTAAAATAATTTTGATAATAATCATTTATTAACGTTTTTCAAACAAAATTAAAAAATATATAATTGTTTTAAACATAGAATGGATTAAATGGAAAAATGAATAATAATAATAATAATATTTATAACTGAGTATTTATTTAAAAATTTAAAACAATTTTAATTTTGTATTGCCTGTTTGATTTCGTTCAGTAACATTGAACCGATTACCATTTTTTCACAATTAACAATTAATTGAACAGTAGTTGTGGCCGCCACTGTATCACCATCATTATAATTTTTAATTAAATTTATTGTTAATAGGACAATACATTTACTACTCATTGTTTGGCCAACAAAATTTATTATATTATTATTATTACTATTACTTGGAATACAGGCAACATTTGCAATTTTAAATATAATTAATTTTATATTATTTAATTTCTCCTCTTTGACATTTTTTAATGTTACGGTGTGCTCCGTCATGCCACGTAATTTATTGCGTTCGCTATTGAATTGCATCTCATTTATGACGCAAGAACGAATCAATTCACCGACCGGCACATTCAGTATAAAATTATTAACACCTAAGTTTGTTTTTATCTGGAAATTTATTTGCTGTGATGAATCGTTAAAGTCAATGCCGATAATCCGTTTGACCACTTCTCTCACATTAATCACCTCGATTTTATCGAATTTTATTAAATTCTCATGCGATGTTGAACTCTTACATGTGATCTCTAGATTCTTGATCTCTTTATTATTGTGTTGATTTGTAATTATCAATTCAATTGAGACCATTTTACTGGATTGTAAATTCGGCAGACGTGTGTATCGATAATCAATGCTTAAACCGTAACCGTTCACCTTGTTAAGCATTTCATGGGTTTCATTCGGTACATAACTGGGACCGACCAGTTCCAATTCATTTGAACCTAACGACTTGTTTTTTGTATCATCACCGGCTGATTGAATCGGCGTCAAAAATCCACCCAATGTCGGTGTCATTATACTATCGGCTGGACACGGCATGTAATCTAAATCCAATAAAATATCAAGATTACTTTTCTCTTTAATAGTTTCAATTTTTGGTGCCGGTTTCGGAAGTTTCTTTGACGAATTTTCGGTTGACAATGATGTGTCATTATTCTCATTTGTATTCGTGTCTGACTCGCTATTCGAATTTGATGATTTAGGTCCACCACTCCAATCACTACTACCCGAACTGCTACCACTACTTGAACTACTGTCGCTGCTACTGTCACTGTCCTCTTCACTATCCTCAGTGGCATTTGTCACCGCCTCATTATCGTCAACCAAAACAAAGAAATTTGACTCATCTTTCACCTGTTTATTCTTCTTTAATTTCTTAACCCGAATTTCATCATTATTTTTCTCATTAGTTTCTGTCTCTGAATCATTACCGCCATTATCTGCTTCCTCGTCGTCGTCATCATCATCGCTTGACGAGGACGACGATGTAGTAGAATTATACTCAGATGAACTTTTTTCAGAATCGGAATAAAATGAATTTATTTTATCCTTTTTATTTGCATTTGATTTTTTATTATCATTTTGTTGATTCTTTTTAAACTGTTGCGACGGTAAATTCGATTGAATATCATCCTCGGTAGATTGATATTCTTGATTTATCTCAACATTACGTAACGTTGGATCCGGTATTGTCTCTGGGAAATCAGGTAAATCATGATAACCAGTCGTACGCATATTTAAATAATGCGATAATGAACCCAATTGAAAATTCTCACGACTATAATAACGACTTTCCAGTAATGGTGCCGGCTTTAATGCTAAAAATATTTCCTTTGCTTTTATCGATAAAATTGTTTTTCTTATATTATTATTATGATTTGTATTTGCTGTTCCCTGTGCCTGCTGTTCAGTACCATTATTATTATTTATATTTGCCGGTAATATAAATTGTTTTAAGAAACGTACACGATCACGTATATCATAATTCTGATCATAACGTGCCAAATTGAATATATATTGACACAATAGCTCTGTTTGCTCTGGATTTATCAAGTAAAGTTTTACCGATAAATTTAATACTTGAAGCTTAACGATATTTTCCTACATAACGAAAAAACAATTTTTCTTAAATAAATAAATAAATTTAATAAAATAAAAAACTAATTTACTTCATCGACAAATGTTTTTGCTAATTTTCTTAACACATCTGGTGCTATCTTTGGCACACGTTCATTGTATTCTCCAATCAACCATAAAATTGATGCACGGGCTGCTGGCACAGAAATAAAATCCAATAGTTTTGCCATTTGTGAAATTATATCTTTGTGTTCAGCTGACTGTGTTTGCAATAATTTTTTAATAACAACAACACTCTCAGCAACAACATATTCTACGAGATAAAGAAAAATGATTTATATAAAAAAGAAAAAAATTATATATATTAAAGCCGCCTTTACCATCTTTATTGGATAACAAATGTACTAATCCTGTTAAACACGTATCAGTTACTTCTTTAATAGATGCGGCACATCTACCAATAGCCTGTATTGTTGCCGCAACAAATTTCTTATCATGATTTGTTATGTACGTTTGAAATTCCCGTAATATTATCGGTATGCTAGTCTCCGTCGCTAAATTTGTTAATATTTCTAATTTTAATAATTTAATATGTGTTGGATCACTTGTTCGTACAAAAAACGATTTCATATATGGTTCAAATATTGCCTTAAAATAAATAATATAAATTAAATTTAAAAAAAAAAAATACTTTAAAGCATAATTACTTTGCGTTGTGTTGACATTGATGCAATGCACGTGAGTACAACACTCTGTACCTCCTTGTGACTTCTCAATAGACGAATTAAAGCTTTTGCAACAATTATAACTTCATTTTTAGGCGCAACATGATGGTACAATTGTGCCACAGACATAACAACAGAGGCATTTCTACTTTGTAATAAAGGTCTTGTTTGCCGCAACAGTAGACGATGATCTAAATCAATTGAATACGTCGTCTTCTTTGTTACAGTTTTACTGTCATCATCCTCATTGTTATCATCAGATTCAGATGTGTTTTCATAGAATGGTTTACTTGCCATTCCAGAATAATCATCCACTTCGTCTATATTTGGATTTGTAAATTGCGTGCGTGCGTAACGTGTTAGCATATTGATTATAATTACTTGACCCCATTCATCAATATCAACGAGCAAATTACATAATTTACGATAATTTTTATGGATTAAATCGACGCGCTCAGGACAAACTTCTTCAAATGCCATGACGGCTGAACCAACGACAAGCGTAGTTCTATCTGACAATAATTTCTCAATTATTGTAATTAATTCTTCTTTTTGTTCAGGATCTAAATTGTATAGTTTTGGAATAGCGTGTGCCACAGTTTTACGAACATATGGACTCATATCGGATGCTGAATCTCTGATAGCAAGCATTACTATTGGTACAATCATAGAAACACGAATACTTGATAGAACACGTAAAGCACTGGCACGTATTAATTGATTTGGATCTTTTAGTGCGCGTTGAAATGTAGATATGGAAAGTAGGGCAAGATCTTGTTGTTCTTCAGCATAACGCACTAAATAAACATAAACTAATTTTTTAACTTCAATATTTTTAGAAACAACGTTTTTAACAACAGCCGGAAATAAATCAGATGCATCCCGACCCTTCGCTATCATACCAATAATTCTTTTCATTGCCTCTAATTTTAAATTATCTTTATTGCTATCCAACATTTGCTTAAGATCATCATGTCTAAAAATAATCATACAGAATTTTTATAATAATGTATTACAAACAAAAATAAATTAAATACTTTTTGTAATCGGCATGAAAAAAGCCACCAGATGCTGGATCATTTGAATAATCAACATCCATACAAGAGGATGAGCTACCAGCTGGAGTCCTTTCATTACTATAAGAATTACCACCTTGCATTGATCCCGCACCAATTGTAGAGCCGGACGAAAGCATTTTTTGTTTTATTATTTGTATCTCCAGTATAAAGCTGTTTTTCTCTTATTGTTTAAAAATAAATAATAATAATACTCTTAATATAAATCTTTTAATTATCAAATAATATTTGACACTATACGGTACACGACGACAACAAATCGAGATTAATTGGAGATTTAATCGCTGTCAATCTTCGCAGAACGTCAAAAAATATATGATAATCGATCTTTTTATATGCGAAGAGAAAAAAACATAATTTTTTGGTATATATGTTTTTATGTATATTTTTTTAATCTGGCAATATTATCAATTCGAGACTCTCCAATAAGCGATACTTCAGTTCCACTTAACGCAACAACACACACAACCCAAAAAGGATTTTACAAGCGTGGCTAGCCAAGGTATTAAAAGGTAACATATTAAACTATTTCTTATTATAAAAAAAAGTAATTATAAATATCTATTATTAATTAAATTAAATCAAGTTATCTTGTTGCTAATAGTTACAATAAATATCAATTGAAAGATGTGATTAAATTAAAAAAAGCTGAAAAATTCATTGTAAAAATTAGAATTCTAAAAAAAATTTTTCTCTTCTCTTCTTGTTTGAAGTTCAATTTAGTTTGCCATCTTAAAAAAAAGAACCCAATTTTTTTTTTTATTTTATCCGTGTCTGTCCGTCATATTGTTTTTTGGAGACTCCGCTGGTGTTTTTTTTTTTTTTTTGCAATAATAATTTGCATTCAGTGTTGGTGTTTGGAGTTGGAATTAAAAACAAAAAAAAAACGAATCTCCGGTTTCTTTTATTTTTTTTTTAATTATTAATTTCTTTTTTTCGTTTTTTTTTCTCCAGTTTTTATTATTTCCATAAAATTTTCATTTTAAAAAATATTTTTTTTTTTGCTTTTTATTGGTTTCTTTTCTTTCTTTCCTTGCCTTTTTTTATAATTAAAATACATTTTCTTTTATTAATTTTTTTTATAAAGAAGAAACAATATTTTAATTTTTTGTATTTCAAATTTTTATTTTAACAAAACAAATGTAAAAATACTAATAACTATATCTTTTGACAAATGGCTACTTCTAACAGGAAAATGAGTAGCTCTGAGGAGGTGTCTTGGATTTCCTGGTTTTGTGGCCTAAGAGGGAATGAATTTTTTTGTGAGGTAATTATTAAATTTATCAATTAAGAAAAAGTTTTTTAATTTAATGGGAATAACAAAAAAGCAATGCTACGGAATCATCATCATATGACTCATTAATTTTGTATGTAAAGAAAAAAAAAATTAATAATATTACGTCAAAAATAATTGATAAAGAAATTAAATAAAAGTCTTGCTTTCTTGTTTGTCTTCTTTAATATTATTTTCTGTATTTAATATTCTTTTTATATTATATTTTAGGTTGATGAAGATTATATACAGGATAAATTTAATTTAACCGGTTTAAATGAACAAGTACCAAATTATCGTCAAGCTCTTGACATGATATTAGATTTAGAACCTGGTATGACTTTATTTTATATTAAATTAATTAATATTAATTTATTTTTAATTCCTTGTTTAATTATTCTTTCTCTTATTCTTGTTCTATTCCTTGTTTTTTTTACTAATAACATTTATGTGAATTTTTGTTTGTTTATCATGGTTTTTTTCCACACATTTTTTTTTCTTTTTATAAAAAACTTTTATTATAGAAGATGAAATGGATGATAATCCAAATCAATCAGATCTTATTGAACAAGCAGCTGAAATGTTATATGGTTTAATACACGCTAGATATATATTAACAAATCGTGGCATAGCACAAATGATAGAAAAATATCAGACTGGTGATTTTGGTCATTGTCCACGTGTTTATTGTGAAAGTCAACCAATGTTGCCATTAGGTAAGAAATTGTCTGCATTTTCCTTGATTTTTATTTGCTTATCTAATTCAATACTTTTTATCTTATTTTTAAGGCTTATCGGATGTACCAGGGGAGGCTATGGTAAAAACATATTGTCCAAAATGTATTGACGTTTACACACCGAAATCTTCACGACATCATCATACAGACGGTGCTTACTTTGGTACAGGATTTCCACATATGTTATTTATGGTACATCCGGAATATCGTCCGAAACGTCCAACAAATCAATTTGTGCCCCGGTAATTTGTAAATTTTTTTTTCACTTTTATATTTTATTATTATTTTCTTTTTACTTATATTTGTTTTATAAACAGAGTTGGTATGATGATTATGCTTTATTAAATTTTCTTTCCATTTATTTTAAGGTTATATGGTTTCAAGATTCATTCGATGGCATACCAAATACAACTGCAGGCGGCGGCTAACTTCAAAGCTCCACTACGAGTGGTAAATTTTAAAAATGGAAATCGCAGCTACTTACAAAATGTATAATTAAATTAAAAGTGTATCAAATTAACTAAGAAAAAAAACCTCTGGCAAAAGAAAAAAAAATTAAAATATGAAAGAAAAGTGCAAAGAAAACTAAGAGAAAACGATTTCCAGACTTTTTTCCTTCTATACTTTATATTTAATATATTTTTTTTGATTTGTGCGCGCTACTCCTTTAACTATAAACTCTCCTATAATTTTAATTTGATTAAATTGTTGAAATGGATCTTTAGCACGTTTGCTGAAAACCATCTTTGTGATTTTGTTGTGCAAAAAAATCTTTCAATGCTTTTTGCAGAACAAAACTCTCACTGAGTTGTTTTTCAACAAATGGTTTTTGATTGAAAATCTCACTGCATGAATCGTTTCAACAAAAAAAAAACTGTGGACCTTTTTTATTAAATAAATAATAACCTTGGTCTCTGTGTAAGACGCAGCGCGTCTAAACAATGATTATGATTTGATGAATAAAATAAAAGAGTAAGAGATGCGGTTATTCATTTAACGAAGAAAATAATTGCATTAAGAATTATGAAGAGAAAAACACTAAAAAGTTTTTTTATTATTTAATTTAATAAGATTTTAATTTAATTATTTTCAAAAGCTATATTTTGTTGTTTTTAAACATTTAACAACACATATAACCACCACCATAAACCATCAACTTACCATCACCACATACACTTTAATTATTTATTTATTTTTTAAAAATGCATTAATTTAAACCTTTTATTACCACCAATAATAATCATATTCATATTTAGTAATAATCTTCTTTTTTTTTCTTTTAAATTATATTTAGTAAATGGAAACAAGAATGGAGTTTAGCTAAAGCAACTACATCCCAACCAGCACCACCACCACACCATCATCTTCTATTCAAATATAAAAAGAAAATTTAATTTAAAAAAAAATAAAATAAATAAAACAATAATAAATAACGGAAAGATAAGGCAAAACCAAGTTTAACATCAACGATAAGAAAAACACCACACGATCATCACCACCACCACGCTACAAAAACATCAATTGTCAGCATTTGATTGAAGCAGCAGCAATCAACCAAACGACATCATTACCATTATATTGAAGCGCGGATCATCATGTTTATTAAAAATTAATATAATCATCAAGACGACATTATCACAACAATAAGATTGCGCGCAGTCACAAACGGATGCAAAACTTAATAGTTCAAAAAAAATAATTATCATCTCTTGTGTGTTCTGTTTATTATTGTTATGTGCGTGTGTTGTGTGTATAATTATACTTTGCTGCTGCTGATCCTGATGCTACTAAATGAACATTTGTATAAATGAAAAAAAATTATATATATCTAATATAAAAAAAAGAAAATTGAAATGAAAATATGAAAAGAAAAAAAAAATGGAAAATTAAATGAAAAATGTTTTTTCTTCTTCTACAATAACACCAATCAATTTCCTTTATTACTATTTTTTTTTATTTAAATTTCGTTCCGTTGGTTTTTTTGGTTGGTCCCTGTATGTATGGCCACAACATTACTGAATTAGTTGTAGTCGTCTCGTCACATTTATTATTTTAATTAATTAATTATCAAAAATGGTGGATAAACGAAAAAAAAAACATTTTTCTTTTAATTGAACTTTTATTAATTTCTTTTCTTTTAATTAACCACACAACCAGCCACCAATATCGCCGCCACCACATTTAACATTAAATCATTTGTAATTTTTTCTTAGATTATTAGTTTTTAATTATGTCTCATTCATTCTTAATTTAAATTTTTTATTTCAATAATTGCCGGTAATTAATGGGGAAAGTTCATTTAAAAAAAAAAAACATTTTATGGCATTTAAATTATTGTTTTTTTCTCGATTAGGATATGTTTTTCCTTAATTACTACTTTAAAAAACCCCCAAATTAATCACTAACCACCGGACAATAGTAACATCTTTGCTTCAAAAACAATAACACATTTAATCTCAACAAATCAACGTAAATGTTAATTAATTGATTCGTTGTGTGTTTTCTGCTTCATCTCACACAAATTTTTAGTGAAATAAAATTGATGGAAAAAGAATTGAGTTGGAGACGCTAAAAGATGAAGCAACATAATTTAAATCTATTATTATTTTTATAAAATTAATATTCTATATGAATTATTTTCGTTTTTTTTTTACATTTATTATACATATATAATTATGTATTTATGTATAAATATGCAATTATAATTAGATTCATTAATACTTTTTTTTTTTTTAAGTTTTATTTCGTAAACTATAATGAAAATGAATATTTTTTAACTTTTAATTATTAAAAATAATAGTTATGTAAGAAATTGTATGTTAATTAGTTAATAATTATTATTATTATAATTAAAAAACAAGAAAAATTAAGAAAATTAATATAAAATCGAAATAATTGTTTTTTTAAAATAGAGAAACGTGATTTTTTCTTCCAATTTTGATCCATTTTTTACTTGCCGTTTTAGTATTTATGTTAAGCACTTGCTATTACACTCTATTTTGGTATTAAAAACTAGATGGCATACTAACCGTTTAAAGGAATTTAGTTGAAAATAGTGGTTTTTCTTCAATGATTGATTTAAACATATTTATTTGCATAGTTGGTATCCCTGTCAACTGATTTTCACTTATATTGTTTTTGAATGCGAATACAGAGAACTGTCACTTTTGTCATAATAGAAATATTGTTGGTTAATATTTAAAGAATAGTGTATAATTATTAGTGTCCTTAAAAAGTGTTAAAAAAATGGATTTATCAAATGATATAATCGAGATAATACATAATAATGAGAGTATTGTCGATATAAGAAAGAATATATTAAAAATATTAAGCGATATAAAGGATTATCAGCATAAAATAAAAGAATATTTGAATGTAAATTGTGTTGACTTCTATCCAAATTTAACAAATAATGAATTATTTTTAGAAAAGGGTGATACACTGATAAATGAGACGAATTTTCTATTGGATACAATTAATTCAGATGTATCACAAAGTTCGTTAAGTAGTAGTACATGCAATGAAGATCTAAATGAGTACATTAATGATATAAATGAGTTACAAGTTGGCCTTCAATTATCGTATAAATTAATGAAAATCAACGAATTATTTCAGCAATTGAATACTGCAAAATTATCGGATGAATACATACAAATAATTGAGTTGTTGGCAAATATAAATGATGTGATAACAAATCAAGTGGATACAAATTTATTTCAACAGTTAGAATGCTACGAAAATATAAAAGTCAAGTATCGTTTGGAGAGTGAACTGATGCTGTATAATCTGAAGAAACAGTTTGACACTTTGGTGAATTTTACTGAGAAAATCTATCAGAATACAAAATTGGTAAAACTACGAATCACCAAAGATGAGAATCAATTACACAATATAATTATTTGTCTGGTGAATACAAAATATAATCCGAAGAAACTTTGTGATTTTTTGCTGAATAATGTATTCAAGCCGATCATAATGAAACCGGTATCGTGTACATTAATTGAAACAAATCCGGATGCGATGGAATTGGAATTATCGTACAGTTTAAAGGATACAAAAAACGGTGATGATACTGATGATTTACGGCCAAATTATAAACAAGTTTTCGCTAATTTAGAGAAAACAATATGCTGTCTTGGCTATATGAATATTTCTGTATCGGATACCGAATGTATTTTCAGTTTATTCGGTGATTATTTAAAAAAGAATTTTTTCGATATAATTATAACTGAATGCCTTAATTACTCAATACCGGGTACAATGAATGAAATGAATGAGTCCACCCTAGTCGAAGATATTATGGAATTTAATCAATTTCTAAATGGAATGCTCTTCATTAATGATGCGCACGATAGGCAACTGATTAATTATGTTGAGCGTGTCGATATGCTATTCAAGAATCGTTTTTGTGCGAATATTGTCGATAATGCTGTTGAAATTATGCACAAGGATTTACACGATATGATTTTAGTAACCCATGATGATTTTACAACAAACACAGGCACAGTCGGCTCAACGACAGGTGGTTCAACACCGCATAAAAATAATAAAAACGCTGACAGTTCAATTAATTTCCCATCGTGCATGATATCAAAAAGTACAAAAGATTTAACAAGTTTACTTGATAAAGTCAAAAAGGAATCATCAACAGCAACAGATAAGGATATTGCTGAACGCCTCAACCAAAGTATATCGAAAATTTTGGATCGTTATATTGTCGAAGTGCCACGTTACCATGCAAAATTATTAATAAATATTCCCCAACAAACTGGTAAATAAATAATTTCTTTCTTCCTTGTAGGATAATGTAATTTTTTTTTTTCTTTAAATATTTTTCAGGATTATTTTATAATAATTGTATGTACCTAGCGTACTGGTTGAATATATTTTTAAATAATAATAAGGATAAGGAGCCAGTTGATTTATATAATGTAATTGAATCGTTAAAGGGTCAGGGTAATGAGCAATTTCAAATTCAAATAAACAATCAGCGACAACAATTAATGGAGATTTTAAAAAATTTTGGTTTGTTACATGACTAAAAATTATTCTACACAAAATTAACCTTTTTTTTTTTTTTTGCTTAATCTACACAGATTTATCCGATGCAATCACCGAATTAGGTAGAGATTTACATAAAATTATAAAACAATGTTTACGACAATTGGATCTATTGAAAAATGTCTGGCAAACAATATTACCATATAATTTATATAATAAAACAATGGGAAATCTATTGAATGACTTTCTATCAGAGTTAATGCGTCGCATATTATTTTTAGAGGATATACCAACGTCCATATCAAATGAATTGATTATAATTTTTGATGTTATATTAGAACGTGGACCGCACATATTTGAGGTTTGTTACTTTACTTAACAACAACAAAGATTATACAATTATTTAATTTTTTTTTCTGTTTACCGTATAGGATCCATTACAAATATCTGTTTATGTTAAATTATGGACAAAATTACAACAATTAAAAATGATTTTGGGTGCATCGTTAGTAGAAATAACAGAACAATGGGCAAGCGGTAAAGGTCCATTAACATTGAATTTTAAAGCAAACGAGCTAAAACATTTGATACGGGCATTATTTCAAAATACAGATAGACGAGCCAAGGCTTTGGTCTCTATTTATTAACATTAACACACTCATTACTTAATTGGTTATAAATTTAATAAAGAAATATTTATTTTATATTTTTTTTTAAAATGCGTAAAACTTTGTTGTTTTTATTTTAATGGGAATTTATATTTTGTCGTACTCGGACTTGTAACGCTCATGCCACAGAAGTTAGAAATGTAATCAATTTTTATCTTTAATGATAACTGCGTAATCCATGATGTATTTAATACAATCTAGTCGATTATTAACAACAATGATAGACTGCATTCAAACTGGTATTCTCCCTGTAAGGACAAAAAAAGGGAAAAAATGTAATTAAAGATAAAAAAAAAGAAATATTTTTATGTATTTTTTTTTTCTTTTTATTTATATCCTTTTTTTATATAAGAAGCTTCTGTTTTTTTTTTTGTTTGTTTGTTTATAAGAGTTTTCTCATTTCTTATTTAAACATTTTTTTTTTTAATTAATAATTTTTTAATTCTTTATCCCAAATGGTTAAAAATAATAATAATGAATGAATGAATCAGAATTTTTCATTTCTTTAAACATTTAATTATTAAATTTAATTAATATAATTATTGTGTGAAAGAATTTATTTTAATTTTTTTTTTATATATATATATAAATTTAATTAATTAATTAGACGAAGGAGAATTATTGGGTTGTTTTCTTAGCTAGAAATGGATTTTATTTTATTTCTATTTGGATTTTATTATTTTTTTTTTTTAATTTTTATTTACTAATTTTTTTTTTGTCTTAATTTAATATAAATAAATTTTGTTGTTGCAATTAATTAATTAAAAGTATTATCAATCAAAGCAATAAAGAATCGCGTAAAGCAGTAATAAATTAGTAAAAAATAATGAGTGACATCTATTAATAAATTTAAAAAATAATAAAGAAAAAAAATGTTCTCTTTTCCTTGTTACATTTATACCAGTTTTGTCTGCCTGTCGTTTTACTCTAGTGTTCTTCAGTTTATGAATTAATTTTTTATAATAAAGTAAAAATTAAATTAACAATAAACTTAAAATACGTTTCAGGTACAAAATTGATTTTTAATTTTAATAAATTATTTAATAAAAACGTATTTTTCTTTGTAAATCTTAATCGATGGCGTTTGATGTTTCGTGACTTTCATTAAATCTACACAAAACTGGTATAATTGTTTTCGTTTTTAATTCAATAACGTCTTGCTTTTTAATATCTTTTAATTAATTTTTACAAAATAAATAATTTGCTAAGAAATAAAAAAATAAAAAATTAAATTTTATTTAAATCGGAAAATTAGTACCAGTGACTGGCAGTCATAGTTAGTCATAATGTGAACAATTTATTAGTTCAGGCTAATCACAAAATACTGTTTACAAAATTATATATATATATATCTATATATACCAGGCGATACACCGTACTGCATTTTAAATAGAATAAAATTTGTAAATAATTTAAATTTTTATTTAATATTATCTTCTTTAAAAATAGAATTTAATTAATAAAATTTACTTTAAAGTATTATTTTTTTTCTCATTTGCATATTTAAATCATTTCTATGATGGGTTTATTTGCTTTTAATATTATTTAATTATTGTTTACACATAAATAATTAATTTCTCGATTCTTTGTATATATAATTAACAAAAAAATTAAACAATTAATTAAAAGATTATTAAATAAAAATTATTTCCTTTTAACAAATAAAGCTACATTTTTGTGTCTTGGCTATGGGACAAACTTGTCCTGCATTTATAGCAAATACTCATTTCAACAAACAAATTCTGAGTTAGTCAAGACACACACAAGCATTTTAATTAATAAAAAATAAAAATCACACGACAAAGCGGATTAATTTTTTTGCATTTTAAATAATTAATCAAATATCTTAATTAATCTTTTAATTATTTTCTTCTTTTTTTTTTATTTTATTAGCATAAAAATATATTTCATTAATTTAATTAATTGTTTATTTATTACTTTTGAACACTTATTTACTTTTTGTAATTAAATATTTATTATTATTTTTTTTTAAATTTAATTTAATTTAATAAAAAAATAAATTTTGACTTTTAATTTTATTTAACCATTTTTTAGTTATAAATTTAATTTTTAATAATTAGATAAATTTTGCATTAATACAATTAAATAAAAAATGATGAGTGTGAGATGTGTGTGTTTAATGTATTCATGTGTTTCGAGAATGAATTTAATTTAAATTATCTCGACTGTAGAACAATTGCAGTTTCCGGTCCGCTTAATACTTACCATGTACACAAGTGAGTTTTCCCTTATTTTTTCTTAAATAAAAACAATTTATTTCCTCCAGCTAATGAAGAAAACAGAACAAGATGGAGGAGAAACAAGATGTTATTAAAATTAATGAAAAAAAATACTAATTATGGGAAATTATATGTTATTTTTACTATTTTCTACAGTTTAAATACTTTCAATAATTAATTAAAACTTACATCTCTCGCGTGTCTAAATTAATATTAATTTTTTAATTAAAAAAAAAAAAACAATAATAGCAACACACTACTACCGTTACAATAAATATTTTTTTTATAACAAATTAACGTTACTTTTGATTACGTTACGTTACTCTACACAACATTAGCGCCATCACATTTTTTCTTTTCATTTAAGCAAATAACAAAAACTATTAATTATTTCCGGTAAGAAAGAAGTAAAATTATTTAAAATAATCATAGATCTTATTGAAGACCGAGTGTCAGTGGAGATTATCTCCAAAGAAGGTAAAAAAAAAAAACATATCCACGATCGTGCGGTAATAAATAACATAACCTCCATATAATTGTGTCTTAATTTTCTTTGATTTTACTTTTATTTATTTATGTTGTTTTTATGTATTAATTAAATATAATAAGAATAATAAGCAAAGAACACTAGGCGAATGTAATTTATTTATTTATTTGTTTACTTTTTAATTTATTATAATAATTCTTCAATTTTATATATATTATTTGTATTTTAATGTTTATTAATATTTTTTTCTTCACTTTTATAAATCGTTTTCTTTTCTTTAAAAATATAAATGTATTTTAATTGTGTATTATGTATTGTAAAATATGTGTAATATGTAGCGTTATATATAAAAATCGAACACATTGTTGCGCACGCCATCTCTTAAAATTCATATAAAATAATAATTAAAAAAAAAAATAATTAAAATATAAAATAATTTATTAAATAATTTGTATATTTTTTTTTTAAAGAAATCAAAAATTAATTAATTAAAAATGCTTTATTATTATTTAAATCAAAATTAAAATATAATTACGTTAAAATTATGTTTAAAAATAATAAAAAAAAAATGTATTCATTAAAACATATTTCGATCGTTTAAAATTAAAATAAATAGAAAAAAAAAAAAACTTTCACCCAAGACGCGTAACAATTCCTTAACTTATATATTATGCGCGTCCTTAAAGTAAAATTAATAATTCGTTATCTGTAATTTTTTTTTTCCTTATTAGCGCAATTAGAGTTTATAGCTGGAACTATGTTTTTTTTTTTATTATTTTATTTAACTAGCTTTAATATTATAATTATTTTTCTAATTATAAAATTTATTCACCGATATTTGTTAATTAAAACCCACAAATATCAGTAAATAAAGCTGCTGTTGCTGGTGATGCGCGTATTTTATTTGTTTGTTAATTAAATTGTGGTGAATTCACTGGTTTCACTTGTTGACGTTCTCGATTTTTCACCACACATGTGACATTCGCAAATATATATATTAATTTTGTATGTTTTAAAGCCGCCCCAACCCACCAATCCGTTAATTATTTTTCTTTTTATCATTTTTTCATTAATGAATAGAATAAAAAATGAATCGAAAAATTAATTGTTTAATTTAATTATTTCAATACATTTTTTTCCATATTTAAATATATTTTTTTGCTTTTACTTAACATTTACATGTGTTTTATTATTATTTGTTTTCTTTAAATTTATTATGATGTGATGCACTTATAAAATACAATTAATGTAATAAGAAATGATTTTATGGTTTTTATTATTTTTTTCATTTTTAATATAAATTTTCTTTAATTTTTCTTCTTTTTTTTAGTAAAATAAATTAAAAAAATTAAACACACATTTTTATATGGATTTTCGCTTTTTTTTTCTCTCATTTATTATTATTATTATTATTTTTTTACTTTATTTTCATTTTTCTTTTTTGATAAGCAAGGAGACAACAGACACAGACAACAGACATAGTCTAAAAACAACAATTTTACAATGTAAATAATTTATTTATTTTGTAACAAATAATAATTAAAACAAAAAAAAAAAAAAAAAAAACAGTAATAATTGCTGCGTCTTTAAATATTTGTTGTTTGTTTAAATTTTTTTTGTTAAAATTAAAAGTAATTAGCGATGAATAAAAATTCCATTAAAATATGCACGATTAAGCAGCTTAAATAAAGGCGCACGTACACCGTCCGCTCATTGTTGAATTTTACACAGAAATAATTAAATAAAATAAAACATATAACAGTGATTCGCTGTTGTTGGTGCTAACACTCTGCTGCGGCTGTTGCTACTACTGGGTCTAAATGGTCTTTTGACGACGACGACGACGACGACAACAAGAGACGGTTACGTGCATTGATTTTTTTATTCTCTTAAACATTTATTTATCTTCTTAATATTATTTTTTTTTTGTTTAATAAAAATGTGTGTTTTTCTTCTTCTTCTGCCTCGTTTTTTTATTTTTAAAATTAATTTAATTACTTTTGTTTTTCTCATTCTAGGACTGACCTTTAAATGTAACATATAGGGGTGTTTAGACAAACGACGCAAACATAAGTTGTACGTCCGTTCGTTTCTCTACACACATATTTAATTAATCTTTTTTTTTCTTATTTTTTTCTTTTAAATTTTAATTATTATTATTAAATATATTTTTTTTTATTTATTTATTTATATGTATATAATATATATATTAAAAACTTTTTTTTTTATTCTTCATCTATTTTATTAATTTAAAAATTAAAAATTAAAAAAAAAAAAAATATTTAAAAATTAATTTAGAAAATTAATAAAATTAAAAAAAAAATTAATTTTTATCAATTTTTTTTTTTTTGTTTGTTTGTTTCTCATTTTTTTTTTAACTGAAAAAGAAAAGAAAATTAAAATTATAGAAATAAAAAATAAATAAAAAATACAATTTTTTTGAGTGATAAAATTATGTTAAAATTAAAAGAAATTATTTTTGGTTTAAATTTTAAAAATATTCTTTTTGTTGATTTTAAAAGCCAATTTTTTGTTTTTTAGTGTGTAGAAAAAATTAAAAACATAAATTAAAAATAATTAAAATCATACTTAAATTATGTGAAATTTTATTATTCATTAGATTTTTATGTTTGTTCTCATTTTGCAGCATATAAATAGGTTGTTGTATTGAATAAATATATTATTAATTTACTCTTGGAGACTAGAAAGTGTGTGTAGTTTTTTTTATTATTATTATTATTATTTAATTATTATTTATTTTATTTTTATTCATTAGATTTATTAATTATTAAAAATTAAAATCAAAATTACTTCGTGGCGTCATCATTTTCGCTAGAAATTGTAGAAGGAAAAAAAAAAAAGAAGAAAAATAAATGTCATAAAGTTTATAATTTTTGATAATAGATGACATTAAAAGCTATAAAAATTATAAAAAGGCAAATTAGACAGAAAATAAAATTAAATAACAAAACGAAAAAATACAAAATAAAATACAAACAATTAAAATTATTAATTAATATAATATTTTAACAAAAAAATATAATATAATTAATTTATTTTGTTTGAGTAGTTTTTTTTTTTGACAAAACATTATTATTTATCAAAATTAAAAACAAAAAAAAAAAGAAGCAATTTGCCAAACAACAATTCATATTAGTATGATGTTGGTTCGTGTCTTTGAGCGACTATATATGAAAAAAAATTAATACTGCTATGAAAAACTCGATATAATTTGCCAAATTTAATATATTTTTATTTTTTTAACTTAAATTGTGTATTAAGAATTCAATAAATAATAATGACTGAAATAAATAATAAACGTAAATATAATAAAAATACGCCAATTATTTTGTTACATGCAAAAAATAAATAAATGCTCAATAAAAAAAAGCAGCACAGTGCGGCGCAGCGTTAAACGAAATATTGGTCGGTTTTTCCAATAAATTAATTATTATAATTAAATTCTCTTTCATTTAATCTATTTTGCCTAATAATTTTAATTTTATAACAAATTTATTTTCTCCATCTTACTGTTGTTTAATTTATTTAATTAGTTTCAAGTTTAGTTTTCTTTTTTTTTTAAATTTAAGAATAAAAAAACTACAACGACGACAACGATGATGAATACCCAGATAAACGATGTTTATTCTTTAGATAGAGATGAGGAGATGATGATGTTTAAGTAATTAAATATTATTGCTTAATATTAAATAAATAATTATTTTATAATTCTACTGCTAAAAACATTTTTTTTAAATTTAATTTACTTAACTGTCATCAAACATTTTATGTAACTTCACTTTTTAGGTGTGATAACAATCTTATCTAGACGACGATCGATTTTTTATTAATTTTTGCTTTGCCTATATTAATTTAATTTAATTTAATTTATTAAAAATTTATTTATTTATTATTTTCTTCTGTATTTTTTTTTTTTGTTTTTGTTTTGATTGTATGCAAAATTTTACTAAATTATTTAATCGAAATATTATTTATATTTTTAAAAATTAATTTTTTATATGAATTACATTACAGATTTATAATAGAGCGTTAAGCTTTATATATATTTATTTATTTAATTTCTTCACATTCAACAATAATTATAATATATTTTTTTTATTAATTTTTTGTCTATAAAATAATTAATATTTAATTTTTTTATAAATATATCCTTAAATAATTAGTGAAAATTATTAATAATAATAATTATTATTATTATTATTCTATCCTCTTTACTGGTGTATTTTCAACAACATAATGCTTTATCAAAAATACAAACCAGATAATAATAATTATTTAACGTAGAAATAGCGAAGACACAGAATTTTTATTTTTAATTTTATTTCCTCTAATAGAAAATTTAATTTTAATTAATTAAATAATTTTACTTTATAGTTTATTATATAAATTATTATTATTATGATTAAAAAATAAAATTAATAAATGTAATTCATAAATTATCAAAAAAGGGAAAATACAAATTATTATAATAAATAAACGGGGAGTAGTATAATAATATTAAAACGAATTAACAAAAATGTTTTCTAATAAATTAGATAATTAATTTTTAAACTAAAATAGAGGTGATGGTTATGGTGATTATTTTTGTTCGATTAAATAATTTTTTGTAAGTGATGGTGATTGGAAGTGGTGGATATATATAATATTAAAAAAAAATAACAATTACAATTTCTCATCATCGATTGTAAAAAATGCGATTGAAAAATAATTAATTAATTAAAAACAAAAAAAAAAACAAATTAAAAGCAAGATAAAAGCTTTTCAAGAATAATAAATCAAAAATTTAAAAATCAAAAATTAATAATTTTTCTTTGTTTGTCTTTGTTTCTTCATTTAAAATCGGAAAACACCATTTGTGTTCTCTAAACTTATTCTCTACAAAAACAAAAAATCGGCCAAATCACAAAATCATAATTAAAGATAAAAACCAAAAAAAAAAAAGATAAACCCAAAAAAAAAAATAGTAAAACCAATTAATGAAAATGGGATATGAGAAAAAAAAATATTTACTTTTTCTTCAATGTAAAGAATGATCGTTTTTTCGGTTCGTCCTTTTGTGATGAGGCGGGCAATGTCATTGATCTACCTTCACCACCTGTTAAATGTTCACATTGTGCACTCAATGCTGTTACCCATTGATTCATTTCTGTATCATCGTGCGCTTGTAAAAGGAATTCACCACCATTTGATATTCTATAAATAATAACAAAAAAAAATATTAAATTAAATATTTAAAAAATTAATTAACATATTCGTTGTCGTTGCAATGGAGATAATTACTTGACTCTGAATACATGTTTCTTCTTAGTGTAATCATTAGCGACATCACATTGTGCACCTTGTAATTCTAGAACCGGTTCACCGCGGAACGTCTGCTCTGGTACTATTTTTGATGTTTTTTGATCTTTAAAGAATGTTAAACGACCACCGCGTGCCACACAATACACCTTTTAGAAAAACTCAATTAAATTCTATCCAAAACCACAAGGGAAATTTTTCAATAATAATTACTTTATCCCATGAACGATTAGATGCCTTCTTTGTTGTACTTTCCCATTCATGTTTCCTTGTTAATACACCTTCAACAGCAAAACCATTTTCAACACTACCTGGACTTGGACGATCTAAATAATTAATTTAAAAAATAATTCATATTTTTGTTTTTCCCAATTTTATTTGCATAAATTTTATTTAAAATAATTAAATAATAATAAAAAATAATAATATATTGTCGTTTTGGTTCACATATTTATACAACAGAGAATTATTTTCATTTAATTATTTAAATTTTAATCATAATTATAAAAATAATCAAATATTTTTTTGGTGTTTTTAACGTCGTCGCCGTAGTCGTTGTTATCCATAATATTTCGTTTTCGTTTGTTACGTCGTGTCTACACACTTATAACAACAACAGCAGCACACTTATTTTTTATTATTAATTATCTCTATTATTATTACTAATTATCTTGCAAAAATAAAACACACACGCAAACACACAACAGAGCGCTTAAAATAATAATAATTATAATTTTAAATAAATTTCAAAACAAAAATCATGCATGATATGAATAAATGAATGGATGAAAACATAGCAGCATAAAATATTTATAAATACATATAAAAATGCGAAGAAAATCCATCAAAATCCACGTTTTCTGTATTCCGGAAAACTCCACAGAGTAATTTTAAACTGAAAAAATAAATTTAATTAAAACAAAAGTAGCAAAACAGTGAGTCTACGCTTCAGACAGGATATCTTTTCGCCAGCATTCACTTCTCCTTTTCATTTAAAATAAACAATATTAGCAAAAAAAAAAAGAAAAACATAAAAATACCTTCATCGTCAGAGTCGGCATCTTGATCGGCGGCACGCGATGAGCCACGTTTCCAACGGAAACTACGGAATGGACTCTTTGAACGGGAACGTCGTCCAATTCTTAATGTGCCACCGGCGCTTGTCGGTGTTGTCGGACTACCAGCTGATTCATTACGTATAAATTGTTCAGATGGTGTTGACGGTGTTTGTGGCGATGACATTTGACGAGGACGACGTGGACGTTGTGTTTCGTCTTTTTCATTATTATTAATTTTTTGCATTAATTAATATTAATTAAAATAACATTTTTAACAACAACAAAAATAGACATGATTGACGGTGATTGTTGTTTGGTTGATTGGTTGGTAAGTAGGTGAGGTACGTTGAGTTGTTTTGATTAAATGTGTTTTTTTTTTTTGTTTGTATCAATAATAAAAAGTAATTTTTCGTTTTAAATAATTAAAAATAAACAAAACAACAAGACATAAAAATCAAGAAAAAAAAAATTAATTAAAAAAATGCAATTAAATGTGAGAAATAAAAATTTAATTTTAATTTCAGTTTATTTTTGTCAAATTTAATTTCGTAGTGTTTCCCTTTTTTTTGTATCTTTTGCTTTCTCCGAATTTTAGTAAGTATATAAAAAGTGTATAAAAAGATAATTAAGTTTTTTACCCACCACAAACCAGAGATAAATTAATTAAATAAATAAATGTTTTTTTTCTTATACATATAATGTGACATATAAAGTGTGAGAGAGAGGTAGTAGGAGGATTATTACAATTATTTAATAAACAATTTATAAATTCAATTTAACAATCAATTAAAACCAAAACTCATTATCAATCAAACAACAACAATTAAACAATAATCAACATCTAAATTTACTTACTTGATACACGATTACCACGAGTTAATGATACTTGTGTTTGAACTGGTGGCCTAATGCCAAGTGCATCACTACTCTCTTGTCTACCTGTTGATGTTCGGTTATCACCTCTTTTCGATGATGTATTTACTGTTGATAATTCTGTTGGTTTCGGTTTACGTTTTTCCTTGGTATCATCAACAATAAACACCTCATCATTAGCATCTTCAACTTGAACAACATCAACATTATTTTCTAATGTTTTTTGTACATCATCTTTGACCATCAACCATAGAGTGTTGGTGTTATAATTTTTAAAATTTTGCATGCATTATAATAATCAAGAAAAGTGTTTGAAAAAAAGAATAAAGAAAAAAAAATTAAGATAATAAGTGTGTTTCATGCATTAAATAAAAAAAAAAGAAAAGAAAAGTAAATTAAATTCAACAGCAAAGAAAGCTTTAAAGACATTTTTAGATTGATAGACAGAACAAAGGTGATTAATGGTGAACTTACCTTTAATGGAAAGTATTTACTCAAAAGCGTAACTAAAAACACAAAAACAACATTGCAAACAAATATTAATTTTTTCAGCAATTTAAACTGTGTAAACCACACCGTGTGTGCAATCAATTACTAGAAAAGAAATTTAATCTCACCAAGTATTGCCGAGTATTAAAAAAATTACCTATAAACAACAATTGTGATAAAATATTTAACAGGTGTGCATATATATATAGAAACAAAAATTAATTAATAAAAATAATGTAAAAAGCTAGAAAAATGTTAAATTAATAAATAAATAAAATTCAGCTAGAAAGTTGCATATGTGGGAGAGTAAAAAAAAAAATAAAATAAACAAATTAATATTATTTCTGCATAAATAATAAGACAAACACCACCATTTTTAAATATTAAATAATTACAAAAAAAAAGCCTCCTTTGTCTATAAAATCTCCTTTTCTTAGTAGAAAGACCTAAAGTAAGTAGTTAAAAGTGTGATGAATTTTTTGACTGGATGAAGCAGTAGTAGTTAAATAGTAAATACGTACAACAGAAAATGTGATTTAATTAATTAATAAAAGCCAAAATTAGCTCCTAAAAAGTATTAATTGTTTTATTTATTAAGAAATATATAAAATTAATTAAAAACATAAATAAATATACAAATATGTGAACCAAAACCATAAATAAATAAATATAAAATATACACAAAAACACATTTTATCTTTTTTTAAATTATCCCGATAAAAATTTCCCTTAAATAAAAATTAATGAAATTAAAAAAAAAAAACAGAAAAGAAAATTCAAGTCTAGATTGCAACCGATCGTTTTACCGTAAACAATCCGACTTAAACTTTATAATTACAAAAAAAAATAAAGAATCGAAATAATAAAATTAAATGAAATTTATTTTTAAATTAAATTAATTAACGAATATACCTGTCTGTGAAATTGGTCTTTCAACAGCAGCTACAGGTGATGCAGCTCTCATTACAACTGATTTTTTGTGTTCATTATTTTAATTTAATTAAATTATTTGTGTTAATAAAAAAAAGAAGTAGTACCAAAGAACAATAGTAATATAGTAGTAGGTAGGTAGAGAGAAGAACACAATAAAACCGCGCAGCGTGAAATAAAATTAAGTATTTTGTTTGTTTTTAAATTTAATTAAAAAATTAATTTTTGTTAGTTAATTTGCATAAGAAAAATTATAAATAGGTTTTTCCGTGATAAAATAAAAATAGGTAAAAAATAAATTTGACAAAATTAACAAAAACATTGTGTTGGAACGAAGGACATAATTAATTAATGAAAATAAATTTAAATTTAATAGAAGAAAAAAAAACTTACCGGCTTCTTGTTCGCGTACTGGTGAACCACCTGCAGCATCTGCTTGATCACGTGCCGCTGCCTCAGCTTGTGCACGGGCAGCTTCTGCTTGTGCTTCAGCTGCTGCCTTTGCATCAGCTTCAGCTTGTAAACGTTGTCGTTCAGCCTCCTCGGCAGCCTCTTGACGTCTTTTCATTTCTTTGAGCTCAAACTGTTTGTATTTTTTAAATTATTTAATTAAAAAAAAAATTCCATTAATAATAATTCTGTACTAAAATTATTCTTCTTCTTTATCATATCTCAAAGGTTAATTTAATTAATTCAAGATAGAAAATTGTTAATTAAAAAAAAAACAATAACAAGACACTAAAACATTAAATTAAATAAAAAGCATAATAAAAAAGGGAAAACTAACTCACCAAACTTTTTTGCGATCCAAATAATGTTGAGAAATTATAAAAGCAATTATTTGGAGAGTTTTTATTATTATTATTATTATTGTAGTTAGAATTAAGGGATTTCTTTAAATAAGGATAATTCATAAGGATAGGACGACGACTACTATCATTCACAAGATTCACATATGATTTTGATTTATTTTTTAATTTCTTTTTTATTTGATTAGCATCACCACGATGATGACAAGCATGATGATCATCGTAATCATCCTCATCGATACTTTTGTAACTTTTTTTAACAGCAAAACGATGCAATTCAATATTTTTTAAATGTGGCGGCGGTTCAAAATATGCTAATTTTTCAGCATAGATAAAGTTTTTCGTTGCTATTTTCTTTTCATTATAAAAATTATTAATTAAGAATAATAAATTTTTATTATATAGCCATTGTGGTTTCTTAATTAAAGCCATCTCTTCGACATTTATCTCTTTTTCCTTTGGCAAGGTAATACGCACTTTAGATGGCTGTTGCTGATTCTTTTGCGTAATTTTATCACTATGCGTAACGACAACAAATTTCGGTTTATTACTTCTATTATCGCCAATTGTCTTAATATTTTGATGTAATTTTTTCGTTACATTAACATCATAAAAAACGTCATCATCTTCATCTTCATTATCATTTGCGTCCGCATCGATATATTCATCAACATGATCATCATTATTAACATCACAAATATGATCACTCTCTTGTGCAGATGATAATGTTGTTCGCATTGTACTATTTGTACTAAATATAAACGATTTACGTTTATAACAATTATTATTAATATTTTGATTGATTATACGAATTGGGGAATTTAATTTCTTTCCAGTTATTGTGAATAATTTTTTTCTTTTTTTATCTAGTGTATGTTTGTAGAAGCGATCTGTATCGTAAATAATATCGTAAACAAGTTTCTCTTGTGATACTTTGTAACGTTTTATTTTTGAAAATTTTACCTTTTCACCATTTAATAAATCATATGGATCATTATTATTTCGGTGATTAACATCATTAGAATCTTCTTTTAATTCAATTACTTGATTTTTGGGCATTAGGGAGTACGAGAAATTTGGTTCGTTTTTAGTTAAAGGTGATGGAAAGGAATAATAATAACCATGAATACCTAAACGTTCAAACTAATTAAATACAACACAAAAAACCCATAAATGTGCAAATAATATTGACAAAAAATTAAACATTAGGTAATAACACAAAAATACAAACAAAACCAAGCATGCAGATGCATCCACAGAGTACCAAATTATATATATGTAAGTTTTGTTTTTAAAGAATTAAATAAGTTTTTCGTGTATGTTAAACATGAAATAAAAAATAAAATTAAAAAGAAAAACAAAAACACATATTAATAAATAAAAATTATAGAAATTAATTAATAAATTATTAAAAAAAAAATAAAACAAAACACCAATAGAGGTTATAAAGTTATAAAGGTTTCTAGAAAAATCAAATATTTAAAAAAATCAACATACCGTAGTTAATCGCTCTAATGCACTAAATCTTTCCTCTTGTGCGGCTGCTGATTTTTCGAATGCTTCATGTTTCTTAATTAAATTCTCCACTTCATCGATTGTGTGTCCTAATTCAGATGACATAAGATATGGTTCTTGTGCTATTAACCAGGCCTCGGCTACAGCTGCATCGCGTGCAAATTGATACACTTCCAAAACTATTTATACAATAAATTTTTTTTTTATTAATATGGATAATTAAAGAAATTAAATAAAAATATTTCTTACTTAATTGTAAATTCTCCCATCTTTCCTCCCATCTGTGTAATAATGCATTTCGACTATTTGTTAATTGTAATAGGCGATCCTTAATATCTGTAGACGCATAATGATTTCTCGCTAATAATTCTTTGCCAAGTGCTAAACATGCGGCAAAGTTGTCTTCTCTTGTATCAATTTCTGCTTTTAAACTTTGATGATTGTTCATTAGTAATTCTACACCAGATACATCGCGTGGCTTCTCTGATGTATTCATTTGACGAACAACATCCTCCATCCAGAGCATTAGTGTACGAACCATGTTAAAGAATTTGAATAGATCACCGGTGTCTGCTAATTTTTGTCGGCGTGCGTCACACATTCCTTGTAGATTTGCCCAGGCAGCTAAAACTTCATGTTCACGGTTTGTAATTTCTTTGGCTTTGTCACCAGCATATGAAGCTTGTAGTTTAGCTGATTCCTCTTGGATTTGTAATACTTGTGAGTGCAGTGTCATTAGATCTTGAATAAAGTTTTGATGTTTACGTTGTAATGTTGATACAGAGCCAGCGTCACGTCCTAATTCATCGGATACTCCATGTTGTTTTTCAATTATTCTGCCCAAAACATCTTTGCAATCGTGGAAGAATTTATGCAATTCTCGGGAAGCAGCCAACATTTGTGTACGTGTCTCAATCAATTCAAGTAAATCTTGCCATGACTCGTTAAGTCCATCCTTCCATTCAGCTATTGTTGCACTATCAGAATGTCCAGCGTGTATAAGATCGTCAGCGATTCCATTTACTTTGGCTACACGTTCACCGCCAACTTGGGCTGTATCACGTGCGAATTCCTTAAAGCGTTCCCATAATAGTGTCACATGATCATAATCTTGTCCTAATTCATGTGATCCAGCAACAAGTTCACGTTCAGCAATCCATTGTTCCAAGTCATCAACCTCACGATTCAACATAAACAATTGCAATGCTTCGTCCAAACGAGCACGTCTCTCACCAGCCAAGTCCTTAAGACCAGCATATAATTTGTCCAGTTGTGATTGTTTAACTGATACAGCATCTCCATAAGGATGTTGCTCAGCGGTTAGTTGGCGAGCTGTTTCGCCTAATTGTCGTATTGTGTCAGCATAATCCTCAACGGATTGCTCCAATGTTTCATGTTTTTTCATTAAGTTTTGTGCAGATATTTCATCTTTGCCTCGATCTTCAACCATCATATATAATTCTTGTTCGCTCATCCATGATTCAGCTTCCGTAGCATCGAAGAAATATTGTTGAACTTTTTCGGATTGGTCCAAGTTTTTTCTACGGTTATCAATAGAGTCCTTAAGCAGTTGCCATTTTTGACTTAATTCTTTAATCAAAATGACAAACCGATCGGCATCTTCATGCCCTTCGTCAATTAATTTCTGTCCGTTGTTACATATTGACATGATGCGTGGTTCATGATTATCAATTTCTGTAGCCAATGATTGATTTTTCTTTTTCAGAACATTTACATTAAACAATGAATTGCCATATTCGGAGGAATTGGCCAAAGGTAATTTCTCATCAATCCATAATTTCTCTTCATCAACGTCGCGTCCAAATTGGAATGCCTCCTTCTTTTTCTCTAACTGCTTCTGACGTTCCACCAAAGGTGCCTTAATACGTTCAAAACGATCGGCGACAGCAACTTTCTTTGTCACCAATGGTTCAACTTGTTCAGTAGGTATTGTCTTTTGAAGGTAGTCGGTCTGTTTGTCTAACTCATCCACTTGACGTGCTTTCAGTGCCATTTGTGTCTGTATCACCTGTTGTTTCTGCATTAAAATATTAACGGATGTCAAATCATTGCCGGTGTCTGTGTTTATTATTTGTTTCTCTAAATCTGTCAAGTATGAATCAATGTCGTCACAGGTTTGTTGAACCAAAACTTCACGATTAGCATCAAATAATTGGGCACCCTTATCCTTTGTTGTTGTCTCCAGAACCTCAAATTGTTTTGATAATTCTTTTAGTTTGGGCTCAATTATTTCACGGAATTCTGGTTTTTCGGTCATTAAATCTTGTGCTGATTTTTCAGCCTCGAAGAAACGCTCCTTGTTGGCAGCGATTTCAGCCTCGAATGCTTGATGACGGGTCCATTTAGAGTGTATTGTCTTTGCACTACGATAGGAATCATCTTTGGCAGTCATGTGCTTTTCTTGCACCCATTCGGTCAATTCCTCTAAATCTTGTAAGAATTCATGTAATTTTACTTGATTTTTCAATTTTTCATGTTGTTCGACGGCGCGATCACGATTTGCATCACGGCGTTGATTTATATTTTCTGAACGTTTATTAATTTTGTCTGAATCGAAATGTTGTTTGTCAACAAGACTATCAGCCACTTGGACAACTGTATTGATTTTGTCGTCATTAGCTTCCATTGTGGTGAGGAAAGCTTCATGACGTTTTAATTGATTTTCAGCTTGTTCCAAATTAACTGGAGTATCGTCTTTGCTGAGGTAGTGTTCTTGTTGACTGAGTAAAACTTCAGCTTGACGTGCGTCACGATTGAATAATTGCTGATCAAGACTTTGTGACAGTAAAACTTGTCTGTTTTCCCACATTTGATGTAATTCCTCCCATCCGTCTTTAAGTGCGCGCAGACGTTCACGCAAGAACATGTATTGTGGATCTTCGGTTTGTGTTGGATCAGAAGTTAAGCCTTCACCATATTCCATCATCTTTGAATAGTCTTCAGTGTAATTGTCAATTTCTTCACGTATGCTCTGGTGTTGACTTAAAAGTTTTTCTGCTTCTGGTAATGAGGTTGGAGTGTCCTCAGAAGCAACGTCTGTTTGTGTCTTTGTCAACCATGTTTGGAAATGATCTAAATCACGTAAGAAACGATGTAAATCACCGGCCTCTTCCAATTTAGAGTCACGATCTTTCAACATCAGAGTTAATTGTTCCCAAATCAATTGAAGTTGGGCAACACGTTCACGAATAATTGCTGCTTCTTCTGGGTGGTCAGATTCAATTGCGTCTGCTTCATTTTCTAATGATGTTAATTTAGCTTGAATGGCAGCCAAGTCACGTTCCATACCACTCAAACGACGCTGTAGTGTCATAACACCAGTCAAATCCATTTGTAAATTATCTGTTTCTGTGAGAATACGTTTTTTATCTTCAATCCATGATATTGTCTCACGACATTCAATGTAGAATGTTTGTACTCCATGAGCTGATTTAAGTTCATCACGTTTCGATTCTGCTTCGTCACGCAATTTAGCCCATTCTTGATTAAGATGATTCTGGCGAGCAAGAATCTCTTCAGAATTAGGATGCTCAACGTGTAAGAGTTGACGAGCCAATTGGTTGACAACCGCAACGCGAGATGCATTTGCATTCATTTCCTTGTCAAAACCATCATAACGATGTTTCATTATTTCAACATCTTCAATATCTTTACCAGGAGACATTGTCGATAACATTTTATTCTTTTCGCCAATCCATTGTTCAACTCCATCAGCCTCTGACATTAATTTGTACAAACTGAGAGCATCTAATAGACGTTGTTTACGTAATTTGGATAATTCCATAAGTTCTCTATAACGGGCAGCAATACTATTGAGACGTTCAGCAACTTTTTCTGCTTCCTCCTCATTTAATGTTAATCCCTTAGCTTGGGCATTTAACTGTTCAATAGTTTCTTCATAATTTTTCAATTCATCAGCTACGTCCTTGTGTTTTTTCAGCAATGATTGTACATTAGCCTCATCACGACCAACATCTTCTGATGATACAAGACGTAAAGCGTCTAACATCCAGTTGTCGATATCATCAGCATCAGCAAATAGTTGATGATAGTCAACGGCATCTTCAAGTCGCTTACGACGATAGGCGGTCAAATCAAGTAAGTGATTCCACATAGCTAGAATCTCCTTGAGACGTTCCTTGATACGATCAGCACCAAAGTGGCCCTGACGAACAAGCTCATCGCCAATAGCGACTACCGACATTAATTGTGGATCATGAGAATGAATTTCAGACTCAAGTGCCTTATGTTTGGATAACAGAAGATTAATTGTTGTCAAATCATGACCAATATCACCAGTTGAAACAATTTGTTCTTTTTCTTTAATCCAGTTCTCTTCATCAGCCATGTCCCAATAGAATTGCCACAATTTACGACTTTCCTCCAAGCGAGAACGACGCTCTACTGCCAAACGAACTAATTCAGCATAAGCATCTTCCAATTGTTGTACACGATCAACAATAATCGCTGGATCACAAGGTTTATAACCATCTACCTCCTCACCAAGGAAGCGTTGTGAATTTTGTACAACGACTTTGACACGTTCACCAAGTACATTGATGTCAGCCTCAACAAGTGAGTGTTTTTGTAATAAATCTTCGACGCCCATCAAATGTTTACCGTAGTCGTCTGTGAGTAAACGCTGTTTAATTTCCTCCATTGAATCCAAAATGTATAACATTTCTTGGAAGTTCTGTTGTAATTGCATAGATAATTCAAGACGCATACGTCTTGCACGTAAAAGCTCAAGTAAATAATTCCATAAACGCAAAACATTTTCCTTGCGTGCATTTATACGTTCAATATCATGATAACGTTCAGCCTCCAATTCGTTGCACACAGCAACAACTGCTTGAACACGTTCCTCATATGCAAAAATATCTGTTTCAATTGCTTCATGTTTTTTGGCTGCAGCCTCGACAGCGGCTAAATCAAAGCCAAAGTTATCTTGGCTAACAAGACGTTGATTTTCTGATAACCATGTTTCACGCATCGATGCCTTACGATTGAAACGGGCAGCTAACTGTTCTAATTTTTCTTGGCGTATTAATTCTTCACGTAATGCTAATTCACGTTCATGTTCTGATTTTTCTAAACGTTCCCATGCCTTATTTATGTCGGATATCATTTTACCTTCTCTAGGTGTATAAGGTTTTTGATTGTTTGCACGCATTTTAGATTGCAATGTGAATAATAATACTTCGAGATTTCCCTTTTCAACAAATTTGGGTGGTTTCTCTACTGTACGGTAATTTGCAAATTGTGCCAATTGTTGTTGGACACCCACTAATGAATTTGCAAATACACGATCACCCAACAATATAATTGTATTTTCAATCCAATTTAGTAGATCACTGGTAAATGTCTCATAATCGTGTATCATTTTATCATTTTCCATGGCAATACCTACCACCTTGCCAATACGTTTACCTTGCACTGTCTCCTGCTTTAATTTACTAAAGTAATGATAATATGTTACAACATATGTGATTATTGATTTCTCATCTGGATGTTCAACAAATACATCTTCAGCATCAAGTAATTTTGTTAAACCTAATTTGTCTTCTGCTACATTAAATGCATTATTTAAATTGTACATCGCATTATTTTTCGATAATTTATCAAATTGTATTAAATCAGGACGATGTTTATGTATAATAGCATTAAATGCTAGACCATCACGCCACGATGTTGTAAAGTTACGTACATTTACATTTTGATAGCCGGCTGTTTTCATTTGACACCATAATAATAATGCATCTTTAGCTGATTTTGTCTCTTTATTGTCGACTTCCTCAATTGTAATATCTTGTATTTGGAAACGAAGAATAATTGTCCAAATGAGACCTAAACTTAAACTTGCATTACCATCAACAATATCGTGACTACCAATGTTCTCTAAATGTACGCGTTGTTCACGTAAAAATTGTAATGCCTTGTCCACATTCTCCAAACAATGGATACGCATTTTACCTTTTGTTGGACGTGGTAAACGTTCACCAGATAATATTTCCAATAAACGTATTAACATTTTACCATCACGCATATCAACATATAAATCTTGTATGCGACAATTAACGCGCACTAAATGTGAATTAACCCATTTTTGAAATGTTTTCTTTTGAACTGTTTCACGTTCCTCTGTAATATTAATTTTATTTATTTAATTTTTATTCACGTTACAAGTATGATTACAGTAAAAATTTTAGGAAAAAAAAAATGTATGTAAACACTATCCACAAACCTGCTAATGCTTTAATACGTGATCGTTCGAATAGACGTGAACTAGAATTTCCTCCATCATACTCATATTCATCTATATATTCTCCAGCTGGTCCCTGTGTGGGATCCCAGCGTACTACCGAAATGTCCGTAGTCATGTCTAGAAGCTAATTATACGGCGCCAGCCTCCAGCACTCGGCGCTAATATCTGTAAACAAAAACAAAAAAAAATATTATTAATTAATTTACAAAGTTTTTTCGTTTATTGGCAAAATTTAATAAAAATTAATTGGTGGAAAAAAAGACAAGTTCACTGAACTGACTACATTGAAATTGAAAAGACAATTTTTACATGAATTTCTCTGATACAAACAAACAAAAACAAAGTTAATAGTATGAGGTATGACGAAGAAGAAGAAGGTTTTTGTTAATTTACTGATTTTTTGTTGTCGACAACTTGTCTGCGATTTATATATAAAAAAACAATTACCAACTAAGTATACTAAAAGGTAAAAATTCAAAAACCCCACCACTAACACTTAGCTATTATTTCTTTATGCAGTAAAGCAACAAGAAAACCATTTATAAAAGCCGATATAAAACGTCAACAGAATTGCCAACAAGAGTAGCCAGCCAACATAGAGTAGAATAGTTGAGCCAGTATTATAATGAACACGAATCATTGAAACAAACATGAATCAATAAAGACTAACATACGGAGTAATACACCACCCACCACCGCCGCCTTATATAATGGCGCCTCTTTTCTAACATTTTTATTATTGTGTAATTTTATTTCTGAATATGTTTTTTTTTAAAAAATTAATTAAAACAGCGCCTAAAAAATTGTAATTAATTAATTAGCATAGAGTAGAGAAAATTTTTTGTCTTTTGGAGAGTTTTTATAAAATTAAAATTAAAAAATACTCTATTCTCCAAAAACATAACATTTAAATTCGCAAAATACTAAAAATGAGCAAAATATACTATTAAAAAAAAAAAAAAAAAAACTCCACCCACTTTAATGGTCAATTTATAAACATCACACACAAAAAAAGAAAAAACATAAAAATTGTGTAATCCATACTAGATATATTGTATAGCGTTGTTCAAGCCCACAACAAAAAATTCAAAGAATTTAATAAAAAAAAAAAATACAATTTTTGTTTAAACAACGAAAAGCATAAAATAATAATTTAAACAACATTGTTGATGTGATGAGTGTGCAGTGAATTTGTAGCATATATACATATTTTTTATGTAAATTTATATTTTATTATTTTTTCACCCTAGTACATAGTTAGTTTACACATTTTTATTTCATTTATTTTTAATACAAATTTAGTTGTCAAATCCACATAGTACACCACTGTTCAAACTGTGTGTATGCGTTTGGTTATTTTTACTACGATAAGGAGAGTAAAAAATTGCCATATAAAAGGTAAAAACAGCTTGAGGAAAACTAAATAACTATCAACGTATATAATGAATATACAACACGAATAATGTCCTCAAAGCTGGGGTAACACACACATTATAATTTTGAAAAAAAAATATTTTACCGAAAATAAAATTTATCAACTATTATTGGGACAGATAAAATCCCATTTACTATACACAAAACCAAATAAAATAAATAAATTTAATTAAACAAAAAAAAGAAAAAAAAAAAGAAAACGAGAGATCCCAAGTTCAAATCCATTAAAAATTAATTAAACAAAACATAAAAAGAATACTCAAATATTTACAAAACACCAACATAATCAAATGTTATGTTAAATATATATTCATAAAAAATAATTATATAGAAAAATTATGAAAATACCAAAAAGAAAAGCGATATAAACACTAAAATAAGAGTGGGTGCGGTCGCGATTCAAATAAAACAAAAAAAAAAGAAAGAAAAACGCTAAAAATATTTGAAACAACAACAGCAGCAAAAATAAACGTAAAAAAATCATAAAAAAAAAGTTTTAATTAAAGACTCGCGAAGAGCAGTTACTTACTTAAAGTAAATAAATATGTATAATATTTGACAGTGACCAGAATAGGTGGTGGGTGTCGCGATGAATACAACAAAACGACAAAAAAAAATAAACAAAGACAATATTATTAAAAATAAAATAAAAGGAAATCAAGAGAAGAACGTCGTCGACGACAAAACGACAAATACTTCTCTCTACCACCAAACAACAGAAACAACAACAACAGCACATAATAATATCCAAATAAAATTAATTAATTAAAAAAATAAACAATTTTTAAATTAAACAAACATAGGATGACTCATAATAATTTAATAAAATAAATAAAACAATAATGTTGTAATTATATTATGTTGAAAAAAAATGGAAAAAAAACTAAACAAACAGAAAATTATAAGCAAATAATGGTGTCAAGTGGAATTTATATAATTTAATTGATCTGGGAGTAGCCAACCGAGTGTTGTGATAAGTAAATAAATGTTTAATTACATCTATATAAACTATGCTGGTTATCATAATACATAATTTGAATGATTCAAACAAACACCACCACCGTTAAGACCATCAAAAATTTTAACAAATCGCTTAATCTCCAGATAACACACAGGGGATAATATTGTCAAAATTATTTACAAAATTCGCTTTATAATCATACAACAAATTATTTATTAATTAATAAACAACCACAATAAAAATTAAATAAAAATCCGGAAGTAAATTAATTGATTAATTTCAGGAAACAGTAATAAAAAAAAAAATTAATTCCATTTATCCAAACATTCTATTATGTTGCATTTTGTAGTCATATGGTATTGTTATTCAGACAGTCAATACATTTCACATAAAAATAATAATATAAATATTAATTAGAAACAGTTCTTAGCATAACCTATTAAATAAAAACAATAAACTGAATACACAGTTATTTAATTAGACAAAAAAAAAATATAATGAATAATTAACAGGCATGAGAATATACATAATTTAACACTCAATTCTGTGACTTCCCCTGCTTTTTTATAAACAGACAAAACATAATAACATTATAAGCATAAAAAGATGAAAAATTTCCATTTACATGATTATGATAATCTTGAAAATGTTTTCACAAATAGTTTGCCAAAAAGATGATAGCACATTAAACGCAATATTAAATTACCCAATAACAAAACAACATTTTTCATTTTAATAATTTATTCCATTTATTTTGGAAAAACAAAAAGCATTACGAAAAAAAAAAACGTCTCGACGATGTCGGCACATTCACAAATCGTTTAAAAGAAAATTTCCATAATAAACATTCATAAATAATAAACAGAGAACCAAAAACTAAACTAAACTAAACTAAAAAAAGCACCACCCAACGAATCACCCAAACTACACAATGCGTGTTTAAAAAACACAAAATAAAGAAAAACCCTATAATCAAGGGAAAAAATTCCACAAAATCACAAATACAAATTTTCTACCAAGCAAAAGAAAATACAAAAAAAAATTTGCCAACACATTGGCACGACAGCAGCAACAAATCAAAGAATTTACACAAGAATCAAATCAGAAACAAAAAGAAAAATTAATTAATTAGAAAAAAAAAAAACAAAAAACAGCCAAGCATAATAAATTTTCTTTATTTACGATGAAAATAGTAGAATGTGAATTAAGAAGGACCTACTGAACCGAGTGGCTACTATGTATGTATCAGAAGCACAAATAATGGACAAAAAGGACAATCGCGTATCTGTGATTTTTCAGCAATCCCGTTCATTTGACACATAGGCTACTCTGTCTTTTAGTGAATAATTAAAAGAAAATTAGGTAACAAGGTAAAAGTGATAAAAACGCAATTTTTTTACTTCAAATTTTCATTTGTAAACACAGCAAACACACTAGGCTAGATAGAAAGAACGAATAGCGATAAAAAAGCAAATAAAAACAAAAATACGAAAACATTAAAAATAGCAAAAAAAAAAATAAAAATTAACCTTGAGGAGTAAAAGCAACGAAAAGAAAAACGCACACCCATATAGCACAAAATAAACAGAAACAGCAAATACAAATAACATATATATATTTTTTAAATTAATTAATTTATTTATTATTATTTAACATAACTTCACGTAATCATATTATTTTTATTATTATTATAAAATCTCCAGATATATAAAGCGAGAAAAGAGCGAAAACAGCAAACAATAAAAATATATACAGAAATAAAATTAAGCATATGATAATTATTATGTAAAAAATTAAATAATAGATGCTAAAAATAAATAATTATCACCAAGGTATATTTGTCACAGAATTAAACAACAACAGAACAGCAAGCAGGAGGTGCAAAACAAACTATTTTTGCACTAAAAAATTTTTCTTCAACTATATATTGCGGAACACACGATCTGTAAAACTACTGATCTGTTTACACTTTAATTATTATTAATTAGATTTAATTTTCTTTTTATAAAATAAATATTTAAACGTCTATTTAGTACCAACATGTTGAGGTAACAACAGAAAAATTCTAAGCAATCAATATATGAAAGAATCATAAGAAAAACAACAGCGAAAAGAGAATATTTTTGATGAAAGAAAAATTACAAAAATCAAATTTTAAATCAAAATATCTGCCTTCAGGAAAATTATATAATTTTCACCTTTAATACACGTATATAAAAAAAAATTTACATGAGAAAAACAATAAATTTTCCTATTCCAACAAATATAAGCCCAACATTAGGTGAACGAGGATAACAAAAGACACAATGAGCGAACAAAAAATGGCAGAAATTAGGTCAAAATGATAATAAAAAGCGAAAAAATCAATAATTTCCCTTTTTGTCTTGTGTTCCTCTTGTTGTTATTTGGCAAAGCAAACTAAATTTCATCAACTGGGTGAGAAGCAGCAGCAGCAGTATCCGCAACTTATGATAAACATAAAGAAAAATATTCACCAATCGTCAAACAGGAATACGACAACAAATGTCAATATTTCTGATGACATAAATACAAGGAAGAAAACCCCTTTATAAACTAACAAATCTCTTTAACAAATATACATATATAAAAAAAAAATGTTGTTAAAAACATCGAAAAACTTAAACAAAAATAAATGAAAATTCGCCAATAAAATAACAAAAACTAGGTCAACGAATAAATGTGAAACCCGTGGTGTTGTTGTGTGGTGTATTCCATTTTTTTGTTGCCGTTTCCCCACACGAATGACAAGATGACGAGAATGTCTGCTGCTTGTTGTGTTCTATACATTATGCTGCTGCTTTTTCATTTTACATTTTAGCGAAAAACACTTTTTTCTACTAAAATACAACAACAGCAGAAATGAAAATTATATTAAACGGAAGTAAAGAGAATTTCCTAAAAGGATTTATAACGAAGAAAATTTCATTATTCTCTTTGGAATTATATTATTAAAAATGTTTAATATAATTAGGGAAAAAGAAAATTTTTCTATGCTAAAAACTTTGTTTTATTTTAAGAAAATAAGAGAAAATCTTTACAAAAAATTATTTACACTTGAAATGTATTTATAAGACTTATTTTCTAATAAGAAATTTTTGTTTATTGTATAGAATATAGACAAAAATTTTTAAACTAAAAAGCATAAATATAACAAACATTAATAAACAGTTAACTCCCATCATAATTTATCACTTGTTCACATAAATAAATAATAATAAATTTAATGATAATAATAATAAAAATAAAATAAACAACGAAAAACATTCATTCATTCATAATACAAATAGATATAAAAATAATTATGACTTCATTTGTTGTACTGTATATATTGCAGTAAATCAACAACAAAAAATAAATAAAATAATAATTTTTTATTAAGTCATCCACTATACATTCAAGTGACTTATGTTTTTATTAAATAAATTAATAATAATAATAATAATAATTCTAAATTAAGTAACAAAATATATATATATATATATATTAAAACAATGCAACATAACATTCCACTTTAAGTGATTAATATTCTAACAAAATAAGCAACTAAATAAAACCACCACACGCAATAAGAGTAACAAAAATAAATATATAGAGAATTTATGTTTTAGTTTTCATCTTACAAAAAAAAAAAAAGAAAAGAAAATAATTCTTAAAGTATATGCAGGGTTTTAAAACAAATAAGTTAAATAATTTTATTTATTTCTTTAAAAAAAATCATAATTATAATATTATTTATGCTTAATTAAAATAAAAATAAATATTCTCAAGTATAATTTTAATTTACAAAATTCTTATCAATTATAAACCACAATTTCCAAGTTATTACCAATTAAATTTTCACATAAAATAAAGTAAACAAAAAAGAAAACAATTTGACGTTACAAGATAACACCCAAAATATATAATATAAATAAAAATGATAATACAGGAATTTAACTAACTTATAACTATACAAAAACAGCACAACACAAAACTAATTAGACAACTAAACTTTAAGGCAAACAACTTAAACTAGCTTAGAATAAAACTTATCATCATCATCATCATTCTTATTTAAAATTAATAATAAAAATACCGACTAAAATACATAATAACAAAATTAAAAAAATAGCAAATGATGTCATTTGTAAAAAACAAATAAATTGAAATTAAAACAAGGCATAAAAAAAATAATATAATGTCATCAAAATGTAGAAAGAAAAAAAGCATTTAATGAAAAAAATTAATAAATAGTGGGTGGTTTGGTGACAGTCAGTAAAAATTTAATAATTTTGGCGATTGATCGCTCAAGAGTAGGCTATCCCTGCTGCCTGTTTTCATGTCTCCACCAGAGTAGAATCCAATAAAACAATTTTTAGACGATAAAACATTAACTTTCGATGATTTTGGCACAAAATTCTAACATTAATTTTCTTTTTTTTTTTGGTGAATAAAATTCCAAATAATTTTTTATGTCTATTTTAAAGCATATAAAAAATATCTAACCAATAAACTAGTAACCAAGTAGCAACTACTACACACAATATAATAACAGAGAAAATAAAATCCTATAAACACCACAGAATATAGTCCATACAAAACACGTCATTGTGACGACGACGACGACTTAAATATGGAACAAGTTAAAACGACGCCAATGCGACACTAAAAATGTTTTATTATAGAAGAAAAAAGTAGATATAAAAATAAATATATAAATCGAAAGAAAAAAATGTATTTATTTATTTCGTGTAATAATAATTATTATCGGAGATCAACTAGTGAATAAGGCAAGTAATTAGTAAAACTAGTCAGTAAAAAATTAAGTATTAATTTTTAATTAATGAATCAATCGATTAAATTTTTCTATTTCAATCTCTAAACAACTTACAAGCAGCAAATCATGTAAAAGGTATATAAGATCATCAATTTCTAAATTTCATTCTTTTATTGTTAACCAAAAATATACACAAGAACATAAAATTATTAAAAAACTTATTACGCAATAGAATTACTTAGTAAACATAATTTAACAGCATAACTTTCAAAGAAAAAAATAATCAAAACAATTTAAATTAAATTCATTTTTCCCAAATAATGTATCTATCGTGTGGTGAATATAAAAAATCTCCACAAAAAACAAATAACCTCTAATGGTTCAAGTATTCGATAATTAAACGGAAAAAACGATGACAGAATTATGTTTAAAATTTTTATTTTACATAGTTCCTGTAAAACATAAATACATTCCGATATGTTACATAAATATTTAATGTTTTTATGCAGTTAACAAAATAAAATAAGAAAAACAGTATTTTTTTCTTCTATTTCTTCATTAACATTAAAAAAATAATGCAGTTCTCTGGTATTCTGCTGTTGGACGTGTTTGTGGTTTAACAAACATAGCATAGTATATGATGGATTTATTGCTGTTTATTTAACAAAAACAAAAAGAAGAAAAATAATAACACGAAAACTATATTGTAGACAGGCGTCTACATAATAAACGTTTGGACGACGACAACGATTTGTTAAATTTACAGCAAAGTAATATTTTTTTAAAAAATAATTTCTAGTGCAGATAGTATAAAGTCAATCCTAATGGAAGCAGATTGTGCCAAACTTATTCCATACCTAATTACAAAATAAAAAAAAAAAACAATGTAATTCTAAACTAACTTCCTTGATATTTCTTTGCGGTGTGTTATGTTTCAATTAAAATTTCTTTAAGTTCCATTAAAGTATTTAACCAAAATACATAAAACAACATAATAATAAACAGAAAAGGTATTAAAAAAATAAACTTTTTAATAAACAATAGGAAATTTTTAATAAATTTCCAAGTAAATAGAGACTGTCGATGGTATTTATTGTGTATATGACCCGACATACGTTACATAAATAATCAAATATAAACACACTTTGTCTATTATATAAACAACGAGATTCAAAGTCGGTTTCGTTTATTACAATTTTCGTGGTTTCATACCTTTTTTTTTTCTAATCATTAAAATTTTGTGTTTTTATTCCCTTCCTTTACACGTTGTTTTACTTTCTGTTCATCAATGAATACAACACAAGCATAGAAAACATTATTCATTGTTTGTTTATTTTAAATTAAAGTTCATTAAACTACTTTTACTAGTTTTTTTTTTTTTTTTGTTAAATTATTTAATAAATATTTTTTCGGTTGTTTTGGTAAAACTAAAAAAATAACGATGTAAAATAATTGAGTATTTTTTTGTGTGTTTGGGAAAGCCAAAACAACAATAAAAATTATAATTTTTTATTTATGGTTAAATAAAATTTTATTAAAATTTATTAATTTTTTTTATCAGCAAAATTTAATAATATTTTGACTGAATTGCAATTAAAGAAATAAAAACACAAAACATATATCTAACCCAGTTTTTTGGCTACAGCTACAACATACATACATCGAAAGTACTTTTTTTGATTACAAAATAAAAAATGTATTTTTAAAACAAAAACATCAATTTTGTTTCTTGTTTTTTGCGAAACAACATATTGTTCAATTCATTGAAAAATATCCAAATGTTTCCTAGCCTCGCCTAGCATTTTAAAGTTAACAAAAACTATTGTTAAGTAATTTTACACCAACAACGTATGTGTTGTTTCTACAAACAAAAAGAAATAATAATAGTAAAAAAAAAAATTTAGTTAAAGCTGCTATTAAACTACTTATTAAAGCCATCAAAAAAATAGCATGAAAAATACATTAAATAACAGCATAAAAATCATTCTATTTAATTTTATCAAACAATATTCTCAAATTACATATTATACCATTTCAAAAAAAAAAAAAATGTAATTAAAACAAATAAACTGCAGAGCAAAAAAATATATACCAAACGTATTGCCTTTCATTACATTTATATTTTTATTCAAACTAATTGCACAATTGATTTGAGCAAAAAATAAATAAAACTCTTATAGAAAAAATAATTTTATTATTATTTATGTTTATGTTTTAAACAGCGGATATGAATACTGTAGTTAAAGTTAAAAAAAAAAAACAGCAAAAAAATATATATATATAGGAAAACAAAGGCAATTAAATTTAAAACCAGGTGATAACAATAACAGACAACATTCAAGTAGAAATACAAAAAGTATTTTAAAAAAGTGAAATTCTAGAAAATTATTACAAAATTTTCAACATAAAACCAATAAAAAAAAAAATAGTACAAATAGCAAAATTAAACGAGAAAAATATATTGATTAACTATCGTTCTATCTATCAATTTACTATGGAAATTTCTTTATACATCTTTACGTAGTGCATGCAATAAATAAAAACAGATTTTCTTATTGTTAATTATCACTAGAGTGTAAATAACAATGACATTATTTATTTATTTATTTACTAATTACTTAAATGTAATTATATTAATTAATTAATTAATAGACTAATTGATGAATATTTATGTTTAAATTATTTATCAAAATAATTAATTACACAATAAATATATAAATAAATAAAAACTAAACAAAATCAGTACAGTAAAACCTCAAACATAACTACAAATAAATTTCAACTTAATCTCAAATATCGTATCCTGCTCTAACTTCCGCAGTAAATCACATCATTTGTGACAATTTTTTGTTTTAAGTAAAAACTTAATTAAAAAAAAAAAACAATTTTTAATAATTCATAAATCACATAATAAAAATCATAAAATAAAATTTATTCAACTACGATGGATATTATTTGCAAAACAAAAAAAAATATCTTTAATTGCTAGAAAAATAAGCACACAATAGAGTTAAAATTATCGACAAATAAATCGCGTTTTTACTGTATTTAATTAAAAATATATATACAATATATAAGAATAAAATAAAAAATAAAGTTTAATTAACTGATAGCAAATCAGCACAACAACATAACAAACAGCAGTAGTAGCAGTCACAGTAGAACAACACAAATTCAGTTATGCATTTTTATTTATTAGAAATAAATTAATTAGATTCTTCTGTTGTATTATTTTAATTTAAAAAAAATAACAATGAAATCATTCACAAGTATATTGTATTAACGTCTGCTGTTGCTTCTCGCCGGTTTCTTTTTCCATTTAAATTTAAATTTAATTTAATAAAACAGAAAATTTAATTAAATCAAAGGGGTTAGTGTGGGTCAATTAATAATATCGTCATTATATTTCTTACAATTATTTATTTATGATTAGTAATTTATTGCCGTCTATATATTCACTACAAGCACATCATCATTTAGTTACAAAAGAAAGCAACTAATAATAATGGAAAAACAAACAGAAACTAAATAAAATTAAATAAATTCATAACCATCATAATAATATTTAGAGTAAAGAATAATTATTATTTTTAATTAATTATAATAATTATTGGGTGTTGTCCACAGCATAGTTTGCTGTCTGCGTCTTTAATACATTTTTCATTGAAAAAATAAAATTATTTTTATTTATATCGTCATCATCATATCAAGCATAATACGCTGCTTTTATTTAATTATTTTTATTTTTTATAATAATCAATGTTTATACATTTTATGCATAACTTTGTTTAAAAATAAAAATTAATTTAAATATAAATAATTAAAATGAGCTCATTTTTAAATTTGTTTATTATTGAGATTCTACTATAGAAAAATAACCTCTTTTGGCGAATAATCATCAATCGCATAGTAGTAATAATTATTGAATTAAATAATATAATAAATAAATAAAAATATTATTATGTCACTCAATTGACGTTTCAATTTAGCAACATAATTATTTTAAAAAAAAGTTAAAATTAAAAATGTAAATAAGCGCAGTCGCCACAACATAAATAATTTTGCCAGAAGAAAAACGTCAAAATAAATAATTTGTTCTGTTTGCGTAATAAAAAAGCATACGCATAATATATAATTAATATCATAATAATCCCTAAAATACCTAATTTACTCCTTTTATCCTTCTGTCTAATTACAATAATCCATTTATTTAATATTTTTAACAAGCAGAAAAAAAAATGATTATTAAATAAAAAATAATTTTAATAATAGAAAAAAAAAACACCCATATTTTTTTAATCAGCATAAAAACAAAACATAAATAACATATTTATACAAAATTAAAAATAAAAATATAGAGATAAGAAATAAACGAATAATAAAAATAAATAATTCTGCGAGGCGATAGAGTACGTTCAAACTCATATATATATGTATATTCGTACTTTCAAGATAACAAAACGATTCTTTTTTTTTTTTTTGTTAATTAATTTAATTCTTTTAAAGTTTATTTATTTATATTTAAAAATAAAATCCCCATTTTATTATATAATAATTAGAAAAAAAAGAACATACGTTCATGCCTCGATTTATGGAAATTTCTTGAAATTAAAAATATTGGATAATTCCTGAATGCTTAAAAATTGAATTGAATTAAATGCGAAAACTTTTCCAAACATAATCACAAATAATTGCATTTAATTTAAACAAAAATTTATGTAATTTCAACATTTTCAATAATAAACCAAAAATAAAATCGTGTAAATCAGGCCTTAGGCACGTACACATTATTAAAAAAAATAATTAATTTTTTATTTGATTTGTGATTTAATTTTATAATTTTTTTTTTTGCGTTATCAATTTGTTGCTTTTTCTTTTTTTATAATATAATTTTATTTGAATAAATATGTGCAAAATTGAACAAACAATGTAGGTGAGGTAAAAAAAATAAATAAATTTTTTAGCTAAACAATAGCAAAGCGCTTCAAAAGACTTTAATATTTTATGTTTTAGTTAAATAACTTTAATAACGTTTTTATATAATAATTAAAGTGTGTCTTTTTAGTAGTTTATATGCTTGCTTTATGATTTAATTAATAAAAGTTGATAATAGCGTTGATAAAAGTATACAAAAACCTTCGACTGATTAAACTTTTATTTCTACTTCTAATCAAAATAATAACAATACTTTCTTATAATTGTTTATATTGTTTTGCTGTACTTTTCCTAAAACCTCAGCATTTTAATAGATAAACACTTTTTCACTGTTACAACTAGTATACAAATTATTTAATAAACACAATTTTTATAGCATAGATAAAATGATTTAACAGAAGTTTGCATTTATTTGATGGAAAAGTCACTCTTCTGAATAATTCCAATAAATCAATAAAAAAAATTCAGATCCTTTTAACAAAAGAAAACGAAAAACTAATCTTAATAACAATAATAACCAAAGTATGATTGGTTAAAAACAGTAACTGCCAGCCAAACCCTTAAATATTAATATCAAATGAAAGAAAGAAAAGAAAAAATTTAATCATTGATTATGGATTTGTATTTCTATAAAATCATGTCAATGATGATGAAATAAATAAATAAATAAAAATAATGTCAAATGGAAAAATATAGAGAAAATTAATTAAGCCGACGATTTTGTGTGTTAGTTACTACACCACGATTAAAGTTTGCCTAAACGAACAAACGACTAAATTACAATGAAACCAAAAGAGAAAAAATTAAATCTAAAAATAATTTTACATAAATATTATTTATAGCGGACCGCGTCGTCCTTCTGTAAATCATCGAATAAAAAAAAAACGACCAATGTCATTGACAAATTTTATATTACCTACGTTATTTTTATTACATTAAATTAATAATTATGTCGTTTTATGTATGGCATGTGTACGCTTCTTATTAACCGTTTCAAGTCAGTGATTGCCAATCGGTATTACACCGACACCTTTTTTTATTATTTAATTATGTTACCACAATTTTTATGAAATAGCGAAATTTAATTTATAAAAAAAAAACAAAAAATATTGATTTATGATGCAGAAGACTACAAAAATATAAAAATTACAGATGTGTCATGTCCTTGAATACGAAACTAAAGAGAAAATTTAATAAAACACACAAAAAAGGCAAAAAAAAACATATTTTATGTTTAAATCAATAAGATGTCGTCAATTTGGTTGTTGAATTTTCATTTCCCATTAGAAAAGAAAACCAAAATAAAAAAAAAAGAGCAGTAGAAAAATTAGTCAGGTTTATTCGTAGAAGCAATAACAACCAAAAAAACTGGAGCATGATTCTCGAATCCAACAACTGAGGATGATGACGTGATGAACACACCGAATAAAGTAAATTTACTTCCCTAACGAATTAAATACACGCAAGTGTAGAGAGAACTGTTCTGCAAAAACAACAACCACCAATAACTCAGCCACTCAAAAGATGTTTTATTTGGTTATTCTTTTAATTCTTGTGCTGTCAAAATCCGCTGTTTTTGTTTTGTTTCCTACCGTACTTTCTACTCGTGAATATTGAGTCTGCACAACCAACGAACATGAAACACCATCCTCAAACGAGCAAAACATAATTTCACCAACACAATCAATATCAATTCAAATAAGAATCTAATAATGGCGGCTTATGTCACTTTTGCGAAAAGATAAATTAAATTAAATCATTGTGTTCTAAAAACATTGAAAATCCAATTACTTAATAACAAGTTGATAATTTATGTACAAATGAAATACATAAATTAATCACACTTTGAAGAAGAAAAAGTTGAAAAAGGTTAAAACTAAAAAAAAAGCAAAATTATAAAAAGGTCAAATAACTTTGCTCGTAGTCGTTCGCTGTGATGTTAAATTTAAACTTTCTTCTTTTTTTCTTTTCTTGACTTAATTTAAAATTTTGCAGATGTTTTTCTTCCATCATTCATATTATAAATATTTTTCTTCTTTTAATTTTTCAGTTACTACAAATAAAGGTGTTTTAAAGTGGTTAAATGACAGTAACAAATATAGATAAAACGATACAAAAAAATAAGTAACTCCTTAAACTCCTCGATTATACTCACATAGGTTGTAAAACTTTTCTTTTATCTTTAGTGATTGATTAAAGGATTAAATTCAACAAAACTTTAAAAGCTTTGTGTTCAATAGTTGACTCCGGGCATGGGCATTAAATATTTAAAAATTCCACCACGAATTACCTACAACAAAAATGTAACACAAACATAAAATAATTACACAAATGTTTTTCTGAAAAATACATAATAAATAAAATTAAACAAACTGCATTAGTATCATAATCAATAATTATCTAAAATAAAGTTCTCGTAAGAGGCAATTAAAATTTAATATCATTTCTCAAAGTAAAGTAAATAATGATTGTGTCATCGACGCCATTTGATATAAAAAATACATTCTTTTTATCAAATTCTTTCTTTTTTCATTATCGCATTAAATGATAGAAAAACATAAAACCAACCAACCTTAAAAAATTTTCTACTGCCCTAAACTAATAATTTTCCTTCATTCTACACTTTTTTTCTAGCATAATTCAACTCAAAAATTAGAGAACAAACTCTTTGCGGTAATTAAATACCTAAAATCAATCAGGCAGCACTAATTATCCAATTCGTAAAATTGAATAATAGCAAGAAACAACAACACAACGACCTACTTTTACACAAGAAAAAATTTAAATAATTAAAAAAATTTATTTACATTTCTCTTAATGTTTTTCTCCCTTGTTTAAATCCAATGTAAAATAACAAATAATAAAAAAAAATTATTTTTAATAATCCAATTAGGTAATAATTTTCTGTTTTATATTTTTTAAAATCTTCTTCTGTTTTGTGTGGCTTAAGACAAAAATGGCTAAGCACAGAGTACCAGTAACGAAACAAGTACTTAGCAAACAGTAAACACGCACACTAATCAACACAACAACAAAATCACAAACAATTGATTTTTATTCACTTCACTTCAGTACTGAATTTAATTTAATTTTTCGTTTTCAATAAATAACAGAGCAACAACAATATGTGTAAAAAAAAATATTACACAAAACCGTACAAATATGTATTGTTGCTGCTTGCTACCTCAAAAGCCGGTCGAAGAATAAAAAATTGAAATTAATTCAAAAAATAAAATGACCTCATCCATACATTGATTCAAATTCACAAACACTAACTTATGATAAATTTTACCCGCAAGTTAAGTCAGTATATGGAACACTTTATTGCGCTTGTATTTATCAACATTTGAAGTTTATAGCATAGAAGAAAAACAAAATGATTGTATGTGCTGTTAGCAACTATATATAAAACAAAAAGTTGTGCAATAATGCTCTTCCTTCAAAGAGACTTTATTTTTCTCATCACAGAGTGTGTTCTCTCACTTAAGATCCAACTGGATATATAATTAAACTGGAAAATTATAAGAATTAAAAAATTATGATGCTTCCTCTAATGCAATTAAAAACAAGGTTTTATTTATTAATTAATAACTTTTTTGTAACAAATCCTTTAATCACTTTTGACACTTCCTTAAATTATAACAATAAAGTCTCCAAAATACTAAACTAACACAATCACATATTGCCATATGCTAATAATGACAAATCCATCGAGAGGACTATTGCAGAAAGAACAACCACTTTCTCGTTGAACCCTTTGAGTTATTTTTATTTATGCAAATAGAAAAGTCAAAATGATTCGCTCTTCAATTTTTTTTCTACATAAAATTCTTGTCCTTAATCCCATATATTTGATATTTATTAGCAAACCTTTTATAATTAGAATGAGAGGATGAAAAAAAAATGGCTGATGCGTCAATAACAATATATTGCGCGTGCGAAAAACATAAAAAAAAATTACCGAATAAATTTCATCAACATAAAATCGTTGCAGGAGAAGATAGATACAGAACCACTTTTACATTACAAAAAAAAAAACTCTACACAACAATACCACAATACACTGTTAATAAAAACTATTTATTTTGTTATAAATTGAATGAAAAGCATAATTACGTCATTTAATGTTTTTTTTTAAATAAAAGTATAATTAAGAAAAAAATATAAATTATGATTAATGATAAATAAGTTACTGATGATCATAATCATCATTTAAGTAATAATAATAATCATCATCATGAAATTTCAGTAAGTTTGTTGTTTTTTTTTAAAGTTCACTTTTCTCATAATGTTTATAAAGTAAAATTTAAATTAATTAAAAAGGTCAAAATCCAATTGGAAACTTCTAAAAATAAATAAATTTTTTTGGTTATTAAATAACATCAATTAATTATATTGTTTGTAAGATGTGAGTGTGCTATTCTGTTGTTTATAGTACCGAAAATGTTGCCATTTTGTCTGACATAAAATAAAATAATTAAATTTTAAAATTGATCAATTAAAAGACGGACATACTCACTTTAATAAAAAAAAAAGTAAAAGTAACCATTCTAAATAACAAGAAAAAAGAGAAAATAATTAAAATAATATTAATTTTTCATTCAGGTATGACTAATTACACAAAAACTGTCAAAATAAGCATCATTAACATATGTCAAGTAGCATAACTTTACAATCACAGTGTACAATAGTGACTCATAATCCATTAAAAAGAAGTAACATAAAAAGGGTGGCGACGCGATGGTATTCAAGAATTTAATAATAAACCATAAAACAATTGATAAAGGTAGTAAAAAATATGAATGAAACAGGAAGGAGATTTTATTTACTTTCCTTATTAGAAATATGATTTTTTTCTTTATCTTTAAATCATATTTTTTTGCTCCTTAAGGATCACACACTTGAAACAAACGTGTGTGCTGCGCATGTTTCAATAATAAATATTGTCATTTGTTTTTTATTTTTCCATAAAAATGAATAAAAAAAACGGAGAAACTACAATAAAAGTACAGTTATTACACAAAAAAAAATGACATAAGTAAAGGAGGCAGAACAGTAACACGTATTGAACCATTTATTCTTCTTTATATTTATGCTTTGCTTTGCAATTTTTATTATTATTAGTATTATATTGTCGTTTTTTCTGTATCCTTTTATTTGTTCCGTTGCGTGAAATGTTAAATCATATCGTGCTGAGGATTAATAAAGAAAATAAAAGCACAAAAAAAAACTAACTGCAATAACCTTAAAACAAAAGAACAAATCAAACAGAGAATCGATTTTAAAGTTTTCGTAAACGAAATCAAAAAATCCGCAGCCAAAGACAGTGAAAAAATTACTAAATTATTTGCCCTCCTACATGCACGTACAGTAACATAATTTCAATTAGAATAACCCCATTATATCCAATTATTCAAATAGTGTTTTTTTTTTTGTAAGCAATAATAGAATTGTGAAGACACTAATTTTGACATCATCTATAACAGCACTAATTGGTAACATCCTCTAATATTTATTATTTCATTTTTTTCACTCTGTTTTTAGTGATGATAATATGTCATCATCGTAATCATCGTCATCCCCACACATTCTTTATTCACGCGAAAATATAACAAATTCAACACATTAGAAATAAAAAAAAATTCACCACATTACAGCTGCAAACAACCAGAATCAATTATTATTTTTGACAATCATGTGATATCACCCACCTCAAGTATTTTAATCGAAATAAAACTATATTTAATTAATAAAAGAAAGCAACGCATAGGGTTAATAATAACACTCAAATAATTAATTCATGAGAAAATCTAGAAAATAAATGAAATAAATAAAAGGTCAAAAATTCAAGTTCAACCATTTTGTTTCTACGTTTCTTTTCAAAAAATATCTTTTCCTTTTGATTAAACAACGATAACCGGCGCTAATTAATTGCTTCAAAGTAATTAAAACAAAAAAGAAAAGAAATTTAAAGAAAACATTTACATTATTCATCTGTTAAAATAATTAAGTTTCTTTAAAAAAATCGCAAAAACCACCACGTGAGCTGAAAGTTTTACTGAAGTTTCAAACAAGAAATTTTTAAAAAGCGAAAACTTAAATAAATACAATTATTTAAATTAATTTTAAAATGATAATTTCTTTTTTAACAAAATTCTTTGCATAAAATTCTAATCAAAAACAAATTGCTGTCAACCGACAAAAAACTACAAAGAATAAAAAACCGCAACCATAATTAACATTGCGGTAATATTCTATAAAATAAAAATGACCAAAATGCAAGTGTGTTGTTAACAAAAAAAAATTATTTATTATCCAACAGCAGAGTAATTTTATTTTTATATACAAAACAACATTAAAAATGGAATTAATAATAATTTAAAAAAGCATTACATAACACGAATACAAACAAATAATCGGTATGTATTATTGTTATTGTTGGTATATATTGTGTTGCGTGTTGATTTATTCAATTCTACACAACTCATTCCCGGCATTATAAAACCGCAAAACTAATACAACCAAAATAAAAACAAATAAATTTATACCAAAGCCATGAGTTGAATAATTCATTTTATTTAAATAAAAATAAAATAAATAATTTTTTCTCTCTCCTTTTTATACAATATTTACAGCTATGTAATATTTTTTTTTTTACTTTTATTATTATTCAAAGTAAGTAAGTGGTATAGTAATTTTCTGCTATTAACAATGTCGACGACTTTTATATAACAAAAAAAAACCTATTTATAACGTAATTTTAAAATAAATAATTATTACGATAAGCGCACATGTTGTGGAAGTAAAATAAATTATCTAAATTCCACTTGCTGTTATTTCATATATCAAGTGCAAAAGAAAAATTTATTTTAAAGAAATTAGAAGCAAGTACAAATAAACTAACACCAACATACGGTTTGTGTCCTGTCTTTTATAATCATCAATTAATTCAAAATTCTCCAAACTTCCGCAATTAAAACTACGGGTGACCAGATACTAATCATATTTATTTCCACTGAAATAATAACAATTACACTGGTAACACCCCTTACCTTTATGACAAATTAAAGAGAAGCTATGAAATTTGACAGTAGAATTTTTCAAGTTCAAATGTCAATGAAAACTAATCAGCAATTTTTTTGTATCGCTCTGTAATTTTTACAAGAATACCATAAATAAAAATGAAAAAAGAAAATAAATCTTATAGGAAAACTATTTAATTTCGTAAAGGAAAATCATAAGAAGAAAAAAAACGATGACAGATTAATCTATAAACGAGAAAATTTTTCATATATTTATATTTATACTTTTTTGACAACTTTTGATTCACATTTAATTTTATTTTTGAAATAAACGATGAAAAATGTTCTTTTTGAATCATTTATAATTAAAATAAACAAAGTACAAAAAGAAGAATATTTATATAATTATATATTTTAAATCAAATTATGTTTAACACACATTACATATTACTACAAATGTATGAGTTCGCCAGAAGCATTCGTTTTACAAATACGTATTTGTGCATATGTACGATTTGTATCGTTGATTTTGGTTAAATTGTTTGGCTGTGTGGTGATTATTTTGTCGTTAGGCGTTGCCATATTTTAATGATGATAAAAACAAATAACACGAAAAACAAAAAGAAAATTTCAATTTGAACAAAACTAATTAAATAATATGATTAAATTTATATAAAACATAATGCTGTTTATCTGCAAGTAGACTGTACTTGCAGTAATTAAATTTCCCATAATAATACCAACACAACGACGAAAAAACAAATTATATATTTTTTAAATCAATTAATAAAATTATTTGAATAAATTTAACGGGAACCACACCTAAGCCACTTAATAAGTCTTAATTATTTTTACATAATTTAAAAAAATTATTCATTCTACAGCCAAGAAAATTTAATTAAGACAATTTCTCCAAAAATAAACTAACAATCACGCACGCACACAAACAAAACGGAAAAAGGAATTTTTTTTCTTCTGCTTTTAATTTTCATTTGTTTTTCCTATACAAAATTTTTTTTGTTTTTTATTTTTAAAAATTTGATTCACATTATCGTCATCATCATCATTGAAAACGAATATTCACAAAATTCACATAAATTTAGAGGAGAAAAAAATAATACTAAAAAGAAAAATGGTGCCGCCATTATGCCCGAAAAAAAAATTTTACAGGAAAACTTTTTTCACCTTAAACAAGTAGAAATTTTTTTCATCACAATTTTTTTAATCGATAGTAATTAAACACTTTAATTATTATTATTATTTAAAAAAAAAAGATTTAACTCACCGTTTAAAGTAAAAAAGAATTATTTCAAAAAAAATATTTACTCCAAAATATTATGTGTTGGTGCTGCTGCTGCTTTGGACACTTGAACACTTTTTTTTTTTCTTTTCTTTTGCTTCACTTTACTTTACTTTTTCCCTTTTCTATTTTGTGAACAGAAATAAATATTAATTAATTACATGTAAAATAATAATTATTAAAACAATAGAAAACAAGAAAACTAAAAATTAATTAAATAAAAATTAACCAGAAAACCACACCGAAAATTCTACGCCCCGTCCAAATATATCGCGTTTGCACAAAAAACAAAAAATATTTTTTTTTTTAAAACTAATCAGAAAATAAAATTATTTTTCTTTTATTTTTCCTACGAAAAACTACTACAATTTTGTTATTGTATTCAAGTAGCGGTTATTTGTTCTTGCTTTTCCCCTTTTTATTCTTATTAACGCGCTGATGTTAATTTTACTGCGCTTGTGCAATTGTTTTTTTATATATGTATATTTATGTATTATAGCATAATAGTAAGGAAAGCAGTACGAGGTCAAATCTATTAATTAATATAAACGAAAGGATAGAAAAATTAAAATATTTTAAATCGAGTAATTGAACGTTAAGCAAAAAAAAAATTATATCACTTTATTTTATTAAAATTTCTTTTTGCACGTGATATTAATATAAAATAAAAATTATTTTTTCAATAACAAATGATTTCCTCTCTTTTAAGCATACAAATGAACATATAATTTTATTTCTCCTCTATTTGGCGTAGTAATATTATGTCGATGATGATGTCATCTTCCATATTTAAAATTTATACGAAAATAAATAAAAACCTAAAATTACGCTCAATTGGGCGTTGTCGCTGCTTAATAATTATTTTCTTTTCTTTTACACGAAATAAATAAATCTTATAACTAAAACACTAATTATTTAATTATATTTATCCATATTTAATATAATCCGATAAAAATTATTTCGTTCTTTTATTTATATACAAAATAATAAAAAAATTATTATTACTTTTAGTAAACACAACTGCCAACCATCTTTAATTGAATACTTTTGATATTATATTTTTGTGCAATAAAGTCTAGTACTTCCTTTAATTAAAAAAAAGTAATAAATTGTTGCAGTATTGCTAGAAATAAATATTAGTGTAGTGTATAAGAAGCATTGGTCAACCCTGCAAATTGTATTATCAATTTATACAAAAAAAATAACAACAAAACTGTACACATGTCACTTTACGTTGACTTCACTTTTGTTAAAAACAGTAAATCGTCGTATAAATACTAAAGTGACGTGTGCTGAGTTGTTAAGAAAACTTACAAAAGTTTTTATTTTTTTTTTATTTTAAATATTAATTTCTGTTTTTCGTTTTTCCAGTGATTTCATTTATTTAAAAATTGAAATAAATATTAAAATAAAAGTTAAATAAAAAGACGAAAAAACATGTTAGATTTATTTACAATATTTACAAAAGGTGGTATTGTGTTGTGGTGTTTTCGCGGTACCAATGATATTTTTAAAGCATCAGTAAATGCATTAATACGCAGTGTTATTTTACAGGTAAATTAACGTTTAAGTTAATTAATTTATTTATTTTCTATTATTGCAACAATAACTGTCAAATAATGACAGCTTATCAATCAGTACTAGCGAATATTCTTGCATTTCATTTGCGTAATTTTTGTGTTGTTTGCGAATTTAATTACATAAAAAACCAATTTAATTATTTAAAAATATATATAACAATTCGTACAACAGTCCAAAATCCCATAGAATATATTTATTCACCTTTGTGAATTAGGTCAAATTTTTATGCATATACATTATAGGTTATGTTTTCATGTTATTTTCTCTCTAATCTAATTAAATTAATTATTATTTGTTTTAGGAAAGAACTGGCAGCGATGTATTTAATCACAATAATTTAACATTACAATATAAATTGGATAATGAATGTGATTTAATTTATGTGGTCGCCTATCAAAAGATATTACAATTAAATTATATTGATAAATTTTTAACCGATGTACATTTAGAATTTCGTGATAAATATAAAAATGAATTAAAATTAAAAAATAATCATAATTATCATGAGCAACAATTATTAATGGAATTTAATTTTAAAAAGGAATATTTAAATATATTGACAATTGCCGAGGAATGGGGACGTTTACAATTGAAAATACCAAAACAAATGCGTTCATTTAATCAATCGCAAAAATCAAAGAAAACTGTTTCATCGATGATTGAACGAAAGGGTGGCGATAGTATTAATGTTAAAGATGATTTTCAAAATAATAATAATAATAATAAGAAAAGTGTGAAAATTAATGAGAATAATGAATTTATACGACAAGAACAACAGCAGCAACAACAACAGCTAATTGAGCAGCAAAGGATTATCGATGATGACATATTATTGGCGAATCGTAAACGTTTAGCTGAGAAAATGCAAATGAAAAATAAAAAGAATGATAATAAAGTGTGAGTATTTGGTGCGGTTGTGTATTGACTTTAAACCGGTTTGACCGGTTGTTAATTTGCATACTCGTTGATATTCGTTAATTAATATTTTTTAATTTTAGTAAATCGCCAAAACCAACACCAGATAAAGAGCGTGCTGGTAAGAAACCACGTAAATGGGATTTAGGTGGCAATACAAGTGATTTGGCAGTATTGGATCGTTCAAAGGATAAGCCAGAAGATATTAAAAGTGATTATAAAACAGATAATCAAATGATTGGTACGATGCATGGAAAGATACGTGATTTAGAGGTGGAGAGTAGTGAGGATGAAATGGTGCAGGATTCGAATGATGATAATTCATCAGATGAAGATGAGGAGGATTATCAAAGCTCTATACAAAAGTTAAAGCAAAAGCAACAGCAAAATCAGCAACAGGCCGCTAAAAAAGCGGTCAGTGGTGGAATGTTCTCTTTGTTCAAGGGTTTGGTGGGAGTTAAAAACTTATCCCTAAGTGATATGGAAGCGACATTGGAAAAGATGAAAGATCACTTGATAGGGAAAAATGTTGCCTCGGATATTGCACAGAAGCTGTGTGATTCAGTTGCCGCAAAGTTGGAGGGTCGTGTTTTGGGCACCTTTGACACTGTCGCCAAGACAATAAAACAAACTCTGAATGAGTCCTTAGTTCAGATATTATCACCGAAAAGACGTGTCGACATATTGCGGGACTGCATGGAGGCGAAGAAGCAAAATCGACCATACGTAATGGCGTTCTGTGGAGTAAACGGCGTTGGAAAATCAACCAATTTAGCCAAAATCTGCTTCTGGTTAATCGAGAACAATTTCAGCGTGTTGATTGCGGCATGTGACACTTTCCGTGCGGGAGCTGTTGAACAGCTACGCACACATACCAGGCATTTAAATGCGTTGCATCCACCAGAGAAGCATGCCTGTCGTCAAATGGTGCAATTATATGAAAAAGGCTATGGAAAGGATGCAGCTGGCATCGCCATGGAAGCTATTCGTTTCGCCAATGACAATGGGATTGATATTGTTTTGGTAGACACAGCGGGTCGTATGCAGGACAACGAACCGTTAATGCGATCACTCACCAAACTAATTAAAGTCAACGAACCAGATTTGGTGTTGTTTGTAGGCGAGGCACTTGTCGGCAACGAAGCCGTTGATCAATTAGTCAAATTTAATCAGGCGCTTGCCGATTACTCATCTAATACGAATCCGCATCTTATCGATGGCATTGTGCTCACCAAATTCGATACAATCGACGATAAGGTGGGCGCCGCCATTTCAATGACCTACATTACGGGTCAACCAATTGTGTTTGTCGGTACCGGGCAAACGTATACCGATTTAAAGGCATTAAATGCTAAGGCTGTGGTTCATGCTCTTATGAAGTAGTTTCAATTTTTTCCCATTTCTATTGTAAATAATTTTCCTAATTTTCCATTCTCCACCTAAAATATTCCTTCTATTTCTACATTCTTTATGTATTTGTAATCCTTAGCAAAAGGTAATTTCCAAATAACAACCGCAAACAGCAACAACAAATGTATAATTGTGTAAAGAAAAATTAATAAACGAATTTGTATCTTTAAAAGAAATAAATAAACGCGTCTGGTGTTGGATTTATTACGTTAAATAAATAAAAAAAATTTAATTATTAAAAAAGACTCATTTTTTATTTGTAATTTATTTTTCTGAATGGAAAAACTATGATACAGACTGCATTCTGAAAAAGCCATGGAATTTTTGGTTTGTTTCTTGAATATGGAAGAGCATGAATATTTCCTCAAACTAGCAACAGCATCTCCTATTGTTAAATAAAACAACCACTTTTTTTTTTTTAAATACATTTATTAATATTTTCTTTCCTCTTTATACCATCATTTTTATTCATTTTATATTTTTAAATTAAGTTTTTATATATAATTTATATTCGTTTCTTAATAATTGTTTAAAAAATAAAATAATTAGTTACATTTTTTTCATTAATAATTAATTAACAAATTTTTTTATCATTTAATTTTCATATAATATATATATATTTATATATAAATAATAAGTGCAATTTTCTTTATCTTATATTTTTACTTATTTTTTTTCTATTTACAAATGTTTTTGTTGTCTTTTTGTTCCGGTTTTCTTTTAAAACGCATCAATTAATGTCACATTAAAAAAATTTATTGATTATATAGAAAATTGCTAGATTTTTATTTTGATTTATTATTTTTTATTTCTATTTTCTGCTTTTAAAGACAAGAAAATAAATAAAATAGAAAAATTGCGATTTTATGGTTCAAAACTGTACTAACATTGAATTTTTCTCACAATTCTATCGCAATTTTTTATAACTAGTAAAATTTGGTTTGAAGCTTGATTCGCGTATATATTTTTTGATTTTTCATTTATAAATTTTTTAATTTCAAAAAAACGAGCAACGAAAAATAATTATAAAAGAAAAAATATAATAAAACAGGCCAACATAATAAATTTATTAAATATAGTTAATATTTCTTTTTAATATTTATGTATATATATATATATATATTTAAATTTATAATTTAATTAATAGTATTATTTATAGGAATCACATTTTTTTTTCCAAATATTTTTTGTTTTTCTTTAATTAATAATAAAATGGCTGTTCGTTTAAATAGTGACTACACACATGGGGAAGGAATTTCTTTAATTTTTCTCTATAATTCATTCATAAAAAAGTAAATTAACAAAGGACAAAAAAAAACAATAATAATCAAATTAAATATTGGTATGTGTGTTCTTTAGAACCATCATTTTCAGTAAGGAACAAACCATCCTTATAAGATTAAAAGTCTACATAAAAAGGGAAATTTTCCACACACACCCACCCACATATACATTATTATAAATATATATAAAAAAAATTATTTATTCTCAATCACGCGTTGTGTAGTTTGTTTTTTAACCTTAATAATTATAATAAATAACATATTTTTTTGCTCCTAATTAAACATAATTATTCATGTAAATGTTTAGTTAATACGCACATTTTTTTTTTTTTGCAATGGACTACAGAGGCAGCATAACAAAGAAATTAATTTAATTATTAGTTTTCATATCTAATATAATTACGTTGAAGGTGTTTAATTTGATAATAAACGAATGATTTTTGGATACCAGACGCATTAATTCTCATAATGTAAAGATTTTGTAGTTGTTTTTACAATAATAACACAGAAGTCGCTCGTATCATTATCGAGATTTTTTTCACCAACAATTATTTTTTACTTTTTAATTAAAAATTTCATTATCCTATTTTCTCATATACAAAATATATAAATTAAGGTATTTAAGCGAAAATTCTTAATTAATTAAATAACTTTATTTATTTTCACTCAATATATTAGATTAAATTTAATTTATTTATATGCTTAGCTAACAGGAGAGCTTTATTTATGTCAACTGGTATATTTATTATGCAGCATTTTTATAAAAATTTCTTCATTTTTCTTTTATGTCGTGCTTTCACGTTAATTTAATTTAATAAAAAAAACTTCGCTGCTAATAATTCACTAAGAATTCAGTACTTAATTCAATTTCGTATTAAATAACAATTTTAAATAAAAATATTTAAAGGATAATAATTATTTATGGACAAAATTCGTTAAGTAAAAAACATAAAATCAATAAAAAAAAATTCCTAAACGTTCAAAACTGACTCTCGTGTCAATAAACCCGTCCGAGTGCATTACAACTTGTTGATCAGAAGCCAATCAAAAGCTTTTATTGTATTAGGGGCGTGTTAATCAAATGCACTGAAATCTAATACCGTCGACTTCCGTCCACTTGCAATTATCTCTACTAATTTATTCATAAATTATTTTAATTTTTCTATTTGACGTGTTTATAATATAATTTAATTAAAATTATAACAAAAATATTAAAATTGCTTTTAATTAATTAATTAATTATTTTTTCCCATTCATTCTTCATAATATTTTCATTTCCTTTCTTTTAACATAACTTTAAAACTCTACTTTATAAGGATTAAAAAATATTTCTTTTAATTTTATATTTATTATTATTATTATTTTGTAGTTTAATTTAATTAATTTTATTATTATTATTTATTAACTTTTCTATATAAATAAATTTGAATTTATATTAATGCACAACATCATCATTGTTTATCGTTATTTTCTTTCAACATTATCATCATTCTAATTATCTTATTAAATTAATTTTAAATTATTAACTCTTTATTATACCATCCATTTTATTTAATTATTTTTTTACCTAATTAATTAATAAAAATAAATATTATATAATGGATTAACGCTTATGTGTGATCTTGTTTCATTTTATTTTGTTCATGTCATAATCGTTGTCGTGTCCGTTTGCCGTGGTGGTGATTGGTGATTAGAGTGTGTTTTTTTGTTCATTTAAATAAAATTAAAATATTAATTAATTAATAAAATAATAATCATCTAGTCTTAATTAACTAAAAAAAAAAAAAAAAACAATACAATTCTTTTATTCTGCTAAATTTGCAGCGATCCTAACACCAAATATTTTTCTCTTAATACCTTCCTTTGGGATAAAATAAAAACGGATGATTTAGTGTTTTTCTCACTTAATAAATTAATAATTAAATAACAACAAAGATAAATTTCCATTAAATTTAAATTAAATAAACTTTTCTATTTTATTTTTTATTATAATTATAATTTTTTGTTTCTGTTTAGTTATTTTGGTTAAAGTTTTTTATTTTTGATTTCTTAATCATTTAAATTATTTCTTTTAAATTATATTTTAATTATAGTTAATTAATGTGTTTTTATGTTTGTGTATGCGAGTGTGTGTGTATATAATGTGTGTGTGTATAGATAAATTTTTTCTCATCGAAAATAGAAAGAAAATAAAAATAATAATAATAATTAATTGAATAAATAATAATTTAAAAAATATCAGGACATTTACTCCATTCTTGTTTTATTTTACAATCCCAATAATTTCCTTTAAATACATGAACTAAATTATCTGTACCGATTTCTCTTTGTTTAACAAACCATACCGGTTCGTATGGTGGATATGGACGTCCCTCGATCGATGCCCGTTCTGCCTCACCTTCACGTTGTCGGCGACGTGCACGCTGTTTCTCCTCCAGTCTTTAAGATTTAATTTAATTAATAAATTTAAACAAAATTTCCATTTAATTAAAAATTATTTTAATCTTTCACATTTACCTTAATTTTTCAAAATTACTCTCTTCCCATCTACCATTCTCCATTAAACGTTGATCTGGTCTAATACGTGAGTCTGTTGGCGCAACACCATCCTCAATTTCATTCAATTGACACGCCAATACGGTAAAATTATAATACCTTTAATCAAATATATTATAAAAATAAAATAGGGAAATTCATAAAAACTTCTTTATTCATTTAAATTACTTTTCACAATCATCTGGTGGCAATACACGTGTCCATGCTGTTTTATAATTACCCGTTTTATAAACGGGACTCTCTTGTGAACCGGACGTCGATATAACCGGTGCTATTTCAATTTTATTATCCCATTGGCCAGTAATAACCCATTTCACTTGACTCGTACTATCCATAACGACACCTTTTATACGTCGTTGTGTATCTCTTGTAAAATACGAATATGGTATATACTTTAAATGGCATTTTATACCATGTGCTGAATTTTCACCAATTATATCCATATCACCATGATGATCTACCCATAATTTACCAACAATTATATTATGTACAGTTGTCATTACCTAAAATATGACAAATATAATTTGCTAGTAGCCAGTTAATTTCATTTTAACTATTTACCTTACGCCACGTATATTTATTACCACTGGCTGTAAATTCAACATGTGCCGTACCTAATGGTATCACTTGTAAATATTTACCACGAAATTTCGTTGTCATTGTAAATTCTTGCCAACATTTCCAGCCACGACCATCACAATGTATTGCGGCCATCGGTGGATGATGTGACACCTGTTCGGCAACACAACGCCAACCTAAATCATCTGTACGATCACATTCATATGTTTCACCTAATAATGGATTAAATGGTTTTCCGGTACGATTACTTGTTGTCGAATAACTAGATACGGTAAATGCTGCAACATATGCTAATTGTTCACATGCGTCTTTACATTGTGCTGCCTTATCTAATAATTCTGCATATTCATAGTCTTCGGTTAATCTACAAGAAGAAATAATAAATACAAAATTGATGAAAGGCGTAATAATAAAAATATTCAAACATCCTACCTTTGTAACATTGATAATGGTTCATTAAAATTAACAGGCATTGGTATTTTAGATAATTCCTTACCAATACAATTCTTCATTATTGACCATAAATTTAATGGATAATTTGGTTTCTCTGGTATACGTACTCTACGTATACGTTGCACCTTTGGCGTTGATAATAATGCTAAAGCTGTCGTTGACGATGTTGAATTTTGTGATAATGATAAATTTGATAAACGATCTGTCGTATCCATTTGTAATGTGTCGTCGTTTTGATCTTCTTGTTCGGTAACAACAAGTACCTGCATTTTTATTAAATTATTAACAAATTGCTGTTTTTATTTTTATTATTATTATTTTATTTTATTTGCCATTTAATTGACAAAAATTAGGTAGAAAAAAAGCATAAAAAGGTATAAAAATGAACAAAGAAAAAAAAAAACTAACATAAGATTAGAAAGATTATGGGGAAAGTAATGGGTGATAAAATTAATAAAATAAATATGTAGATTATTATTTTTTTTGGGGATTGATTTTTCAAATAAAAAATTTTGACGTTTAAAATGTCAACAAAGGAAAAAAAAATGGAAAAATTGGGCAAACAGTACACAAGGAAAATGAAAAATTCCGAAAAAAAATATTCAAAAAAAAAATCCAAAATGCATAGCCAACTAACCTGTTGCGTTTCACTATTCGGCTCTTCACTTTCTGATGATGAACCGGTCGCGTCGTTTGAATTACGACGATTCGTTAAGCCAACGGGTATTTTTAATATAAATGAACTGTCCTCTTGTGATATAATTGATGCACCTTCTTCTTGAGCATCATAAAATTCATTATCCTCGTCATCTGACGTTGTTGACGTTGCTGCGTCTATTATTATTATTAAAATTATTTTTATTAATTAAAATTCATTTAACAACCTAATACGATCAATATTATGTTAAATTTAAATTTTAACAACAAAAATAAATTAAGAGAAAATTATTGAAATTCGACATCAAAGACACAAACCAGACAATTGAAAGGTTTTAAAGTGTCTCACACGAAAGCAATTTATTTTCACGAAAATTCATTTTTATCAATAAAAGTATCGTAATAAACCTTACAAACTTTATAGAAAAAAACGAAAAAAATATATACCAAATACATTAAACTATTTAATAATAAATAAATAAAAAAAAAGCATTTTTAATCTTAAACTTTCTATACTTTCCAACCTGTTTACAGACTCTGAGAAACAACCAGCAACAAGTAATCAACCAGGAAAGAAATTAATCATAAATATTATTACTAATAATAAAACTAATCATATTTATATATAATTAATTAAATTAAATATCTATATATATATATATATATATATTTAACAAAATTAATCAATACAAATCAAATGAAAAGAGAAAATATGTATAAGTTAAGTGATGTGAAGAGTTTTAGTAATCAAAATCAAAATCAATTGAATTAAACCCAATGATGGGAAAATAAATACTAACCGTCAATAGTATAGTTACAAAAGAAAATGAAAAAACCATATAAAAGGTTATAACCCTAATAAAACAAATAATAATAATAATAATAATTAAATAAAAATATATATGTAACAGACGACAGTAATTAAAACGAAGAAAATAAAAATGAAATAAAATTGATTTTAATTTGCAGAGCAAAGAAAAAGAAAAGTCAATATTACAACTGCAGAGTAGTTTCACAGTATTTTTAAATGATTTAACAATCAATATACAGTATTATTTTCTGTACCTCATCAGGTGATACACACAAGAAATTTCTTATATAAATTTATTAATTACTAAACAAACTAAAAGCAGTATAACACAGACAGATAAATTATACTTGGCTGTTGCTGTTGTTGTTCAATCGTCTCCCGCATATCCATTTTATTTAATTAAATAATCTTTTGAAGAAAAATCACAAATTCTTTTCCACAAATTAATAAAAAAAAAGGAAAACTTAATTTTTTATAAAAATAAACACAAAACGAAACTAGAATAAATAATAATAAAGAAAATATATTTATTATTAATCACTTTGATGTTATTAATTAATATTGTGGCTATGCATGTATCGCGGATGCTGTGCTAATACAGAGAATATAGACATGTAATAGCCACCGAATTCCAATGACGTAGATCAACATAAATCAATTATCATTTTTAAGCAAAGAAAAGCGATTTAAACTTTATTCTTCTAAAAAATTTAAATACATTTTCCCATTTACTCAAGCCTAATCAATTTTTTCCACTAAACTCTGTTGTGTCGTGATTTATGGCGTCAACAACATTAAAAACAATTACTACAGAATATCATATTTAATTCCAGCGTAATTCTGACTAAAATAATTAAAAGTAAAAAATTAAAAATAACTTAATACGTAATAAACAGATAAAATCAAATTATCACCCACGGAAACACGGAGCAGATAGCACAGCATACACAACACACAAATACACAATCCAGCGTGCGAAAATAAATAAATCAATTTTATTTAATTAATTTAAATATTGCAGCAGCAACAGTACAACAAACTGAAATAAAGCAAAAGAAAAGAAAGAATTTTAAACGTATTGAAATCTGAGATGAATTTGATGAATAAACATCAAGTCTCATTATGTAAACACAACGCGCACAGTGGGTTTTACTCTCTCTTAAAAACAATTCTTTATTTATTAACTTTATTAAGCAACGATAACCACATATATTTTTTCCAAGCATTAAGACCTTTACTATTACTGCAATCCAAGCAATTTTCAAGTATTTATATCCTTCCCTATACACTCTCTCTTCTGTGTACAAAAATTATTAATGAAAAAACAATCTTGTATAGGATAAACGATGTTAATAATTTAGGAAAACAACACTGGACTTGGGAGATATCAATGAATCATGGCATTAACAACATGTACACAATTTTCTATTCAACATTTTCCATCGTAAACGAAAAATCACTTCAACAATTATTTATTCATCATTTTGTCCTCAACAAAAAGTAAAAGCAAAAGGCAGAAAACCATCAAACAGTTTCAAAAGTGTTTAGATTTAGACAGCGCAATGAAACCAATACAAAAAGATTTAATTAAAGCAAAAACTACATAAATATAATCTAAAAATAAAATTTATTTTAATCTTTAAAAAAATAAATTAATCAACCTTCAAAATAAATTAAAAAGTTTAAAATAATATTTCTACTTGGATAAAAATTGAAAAGTTCATCGAATCAGTTGTTGCTGCTGCTGATTATCACTTTAATCGCGTGAAATAATACTTTCTGAATGTAACTGACACATACTATGTAGTATCACCAAATTACAGTAATTAAATAATCAATTATATTTATATTCGGGAAAATATCGAATAATCATAATTCATCAGAGTTTAATCAGAGCTTTTTTTTAGCACAAACAACGTAAACCAAATGCAGCAATAAACGCAGACAAGAAAATAATTCTATAAATATAATCGATAAAAATAAACGATAACACTTTTCATACATTTTTATGACTCTTGTTGATGTTTTTTGTGTCTCGTTATCAAGCATTGACTTGAAAAACCGAAAATAAAGCAAACAAAAAAAAAAATATAATATTGATAAAAAAAATATCTTCTTTTTTTTTTTTAAGTAAAAACAGCTGTAGGCTCTTTTCTAATAAATAATTAAATAAATCAAGAAAATAGATTAATTTGTCATTGAAGTTTAATAATAATAATAATAAAGAAAAACACTTTGTTAATTAATTAACTAAAACGGTTAGCAGTGATTATCAACATTTTTTTCGATAAATTTTTATAAATTATTTTTGAATTTATTGAACTCTTGGACTGAACCACCACCTGTTCAAATGACATAAAATTGGCATTTTTTCAGTTAAAATAAAAACAAAATTAGCACAGACACTTTAATTATTGACAAAAAATAATCACTCGAGAAAGTTACGAGTATCTCAACGCAATATATAATTAAATTTGCCATTTATACAAGTTAGCAGTGTAGAACTTAAACTTAAAAACATTTCTCGGGTTGATTAGGTCAGTATTTTTCAAGATTGGCATTTCCTGTTGCGTATTTTAATTTTCCCAAGTAAATAATCAAATGAAAATAAAATTCTGAATTGATAACAAAAAAAATTGCATGAAAATGTTTAAAAAAAACCAAGAAAAATCCTAATGCTATCAACAGTCAAAAGTCAAACGTTTTAATCATCAGTCGAATAAATACTTTTACCAATTCATCACAAAAGTCTAATTGTTGTTGCCTGCAAAATAATTAAATGTTAATTTTCACAAATAAATTCATGTCATCGAGTACTGTGGCTCAATAATATTATCGCGACATAGATTCAATTACTTGCATGCATCTACATACGTATAACATACCATTTACACTCTATTATTTATTTAATTTTAATATACATTCCTAATATACATATTCTGTGCTATTTACTGCTTCTGTTCACAAGAAATCTGTAATCTAGAGACAATTTTTTAACAAAAATTTCAGATTTAATCGAGCGTAAAGAAAATATCAGACTATGTAGTCAATGTAATGTACTTCACATTATTTCTCTAAGCAGCAACAACAATACAACCTTTTTTTTACATTCGTAATTTTATTGTTTTTTAAACGAATAAAAATGAAAACCTTCAGAAAATTATTTTTTCTTTTTTTCTTTTACATTTGAATGGCATTTTTATTCTATTTCTAAAATAATTCATATATACAGATGTAAGGTCGTTTTTTTTTTATTAATGTAAAATAGCATAATAAATTCATTACGTTATTGCTCTTGTTTAATAATTAATCAAATTTAATCTTTAAACAAATGAAAAAAAACGGAGATTACAATAAATAAATAACGTCCAGCACGTGTGTTTAAATAATTATTAATCCTTGTGCTTGCATAGTTTAAGTAGCAAAAAAAAAATAAACAAAAACAAACAACTGTCAGTTTGACAGTTCAATTGACAGATTATAATCCCAGGCAGCTAATGCACAGTAAAAAACAAAGTACAATAAAAAAAAAATTCACTCACTCACTCACACAACAAACTAGGAAAACATAAAAGAAACAAGGATTAAAAGGCGCGCAAAGTTTGCCAATTTTTCTACATATTTAAAAACCACAAAAAGTGCATATTTATGTATTAATTAAATAAAGAAAAAATAACCAAATCAAAAGAAAATTTAATTAACCACAAATTTAAAACTTTTAATTAAAATTCACCAACCTACTGATGACATGACATAATATTTGTTTGCAAACACGTTTTTTTACGTTAAATAATTATTTTTTTGTTTTTATCACAACGTACAAATATAAAACATTGTTTTTTTTTTTATTAAATTTTGCATTTAATTTAACGCCAAATTAATAATAATAATAAAATAATAATAATTTAGGCCAACAAAAAATGACGATAATAACGAATAAATTAAAGTAAAAAAAAAAAACACACACACACTAATGCACTAATCAAAAGTATAAATTTTTGTTTCTTTTAATTAAAATAAATTATAGTAATAAAAAAAATTTAAAGGGGGGAGTGAAAAATATAAACAAGACTGTACAAAAAAAAACTACAGTAAAAATAAAAGCAAAAACAACAACAAATTACTCATAAGGATTTTGTACAAGCATACCCCTCTTTTATGTTATTTTATTACTAATATTTCCCCAGCACTCGATCGCACTTAACACATAAAAGACGACAAACAGACGAAACTATAGTAACACAACAAAAAAAAAAAAACAGTGATTTCTACTTTTACTTCCAAGGTCATTGATTTAATTTTTATAATTTTATTTCATTTTTCTTCATCACATTTAATTAATTCTTTAAAAAACAAAAAATTATTGCGACTACACGCTACACGTAATGAATTGTCACTATATAGATTAAAGCAGAATTACTGCAAAAAAAAAATATAATAATTATATTTAAATGTATCCATGACACCAACCCAACTAAATCATTTTTTATGCCGCACACAATTTCAATATCACCTTAGCATTAGTATTAGTTTTAACATGATTATTTACTTCAATAAAAAATCATGCGATTTTTGTTCGAAAGAGAAACATAATATGTATATATATATATTTATAACCATGTGTTCGCAAATATTACTTTATTATTATGCATATGTGTTTGAGTAGAGTAAATAATAAAATTTATAAGATCCCATTCACATGTGGTGTAGCGGAGACTAAACGAAATTTGATTATTTCACGCAAAAATAAACAATTCTCTTTTTTTCGTTGGTATTTTATAAACATAAACCAATAATTCTTTATCAAATTACCGAAATTGTTTATTTCAATGAATTATGTAAAGAAAAAAAAACCATTCCGGTTAATAAAACCACAGATAAGAAACCACAAACTTAAGTCATTATATTCTTTGTTTAAATTTTAACTGACAACACTTACTTGGCCGATGGCGATGCGCAGCCTGTTCTAGGTGTGAATGTTGTCTAGCCAATTGTTCAACCATTTCCTCTAAATGTTGACGTTGATCACGTTCATGTTGTAACATTTTTGACCATTTATGTCCTTGATTTTGTGCTGTTTCTAAATAATCATTACATGCCTACAATATTACGAAAATACAATTAATTATTTAATTCAAAAAGTAAATAAATAATAATGAAAAAAATTGAATTACATTTATCATTGCATTTGATGATATTCTAAATAATGTTGCCCGTTCATTAACTACTTTACTTTTATTTAATAAATCATCACCAGATTCAATATCAGTTAATGCCCGTTGTAATGCTGTACCATGTTTAACAATTAATTCATTGCATGTTTTTAAATTTTCTAATCTGTAATTAAATAAATTTTATTAGAAAAATGTTTAATGATTGACGATACACTGAAAAGGTTTCTGTAATTGATATTTTCACTCACCTAACAGTTAAATCCCTAACAACAGCACTTAATTCTTCACTAGGTATAGCTGCTGCATTTGTGTCCTCTTCCTCTTCTTCACTTTCCATAGCACGTCTATTGATTTATTACAATTTAATTAAAAGAAATCAATTTATTAATTAAAATATAATAAATTTAAAAATTACATTGCTTTCGCTTTGGCCAACTCAAGTGCTGTCACCCATGAATTCCGTTCTACTTCATTGGCCGCCTTTATATGAAATGTTTGTGTTCCACCGTTCGATATAACAAATGTACACGAATCAACGGTATGTATGAGCGCTCCATGTAATGATATTGTACCGCGGCATGTGTGCGCCATTTCAGCTTGATTTCTAGAACAAAATTATTCAAAAAACAAAAATTATTAAATTAAAAAACCAAGAAAAACTATTTAGAAATAAAAATAAAACATAAAAGGGAAGCAAAATTCAAAAAAAATAACCGCATCTATACCGTTTTTGACTTTTTATTTATTTATTTATTGCATAACATAATCAGAGCATATTTTAGCAAAAAGAAATCAGGTTACAGATTTTAACCCTTTAAAAATCAGGACAATAAAAATTTATTATGTATTTATTTCTTTATCATTATTCAAATATAATTTTCTTATCACAATTAAATTTAATGCAATAAATCAATAATTTAAAAATAAATAAGTAAATCGCATGCAATCGTACGCCGATAAAAATTTCGAAATCAATATAATTATTAATTAAAAAATAAAATAAACATGCCATACAAAATTATAATTAATTTAATTGTTTGTTATGCAATTTTTTTTATTAAGCAAATAAAAGAAATTAATTAATTTATGTAAAAAATAAGAAAAGGTTTTGCTCCTGTGCTTGCTATAATTGTTATTACTTAGGTAAATCGGTTAAAATTGGTAGAAATCTTTGCTAAACAGAAGAAAAAAAACACTTTGCGCTCATAGACGATTTTTTCAACTGTCCCAATCGAATAGTTTAAATTAATTTTAATTTTAAAATAATTAATTAACTAGTCATTAATAATCCTATCAATAATTAAAATATTTCATATAAATAAACATAAATAGATAGTGATAAAATGTTTGATAAAAATTTATACATGAATCCTGGTTCATAAATTTGTGTTGAATTAAATAGTGCTTTGTGGTGAATTTAGTTTTTATACCAAAATAATTAACTCTGGTGACATAACTAACGTAAAATTTATGATTGAATTTTGTTAATGCTTTGTTGTTTGTTAAATTTATTAAAAACATATAAATTATTAAAGTGCAATTAATTATAAAAATTAAAGTGTGTTAAAATGTCATTAAAGAATAAAAATATATAAATTTAAAATATAAAAATGTGCTGTGGGATGATTAAACGCTTAGGAATTCACCTCCACAGTACATACTATATCAAGGTATGGCTCTTGATATGCCAAAAATGCTTTATTCTAGATTAAAAAAAAAGGTAAATAGATTCCAGAAAACAAAAATATTTCTGCAATGTAAAGAAAAGCTTTTGTTATCACATCATTAACCCCTATTTTGTGACCTCTATGCCGTTGTCCCATATGCAGCTTATATTTCAAAGCAAATAATTCAAGAATAACTAAAAGAAAAGAAAAAATGGATAAAATTTTCTGGTCTGCAACAGGGGGTTTATTTAAAGAAAGGTTTCTTATTTTTTCTTTTTCTTTTTAGGGGCAAATTTCCTTAAATCTGTGGGACATTTTATTATTCTAACCAACCGTGCAATGAGAGAGCAAAGTAAACAAAATTTTAGATTTTTTTTTTAAAGCAAAACCATTCCATTAGCAACACAACACGAGAAACTCCCTAACCAAACACAGGAACAAAAATTAAATAAAAAAAAATATTTATAACATAAATTAAATAATTAAATAAAAACTGAGGGTTGCTTTAATAAAAACTAAATAAAATATTAAATAATTATGTACAAAAATTAAGATTTTAAAAGAGACAGAGAGAAAAAAAAGCCAAACTGGTGATTTAATCAATTTAATTATTTATAATTTTTTTTTATTATTATTATTATTATTTGTTCTAAAACAACGGGGCTTTACTCACTCCTGTCGGGGGCCCTTCCTGCGTCGTCGTATGGACAATTTGCCCCCGGCACTCCTGCCCCCCGAATTAGCTCCGGCTCCATGCTCAGCCCTGTGCAAACCCCAGTAAGTAATAAGTAAAAATTGTTTTTTTTTTTTGATATTTTATTGATTTTTTGTTTAATTCTTTAATTAATTGTTGTTTAGTTTTTTTTTAAATTAATTAATTAATCATAATTGTTGTGATGTTTTTTGTGTATGTTAATTACTTAGGTAATGATGGATAGATAAATGATTGTCGAAAATTATCTGTGCAAAGTGTTTAGCAGAATCTGGATGACTGTATATAAATTGTATCAAAAGGATCTCAGTTTTATGCAAAACTGTCTTAAAAGCAATGAGAAGCTGTAATTCGTAATTATGCAGGTATCTGAATACATAATTTGTCTACTAATTAATTAATTTAAAACATTTAAGTCACTTTTAAAAATACAGAAAAAATCACAATAAAAATTGGATTCAAATTGGAAAACCAGATTTTGTTCTTTAAAGGATTTATTCTATCTTAACGCGTTTAGATTTTAGCAGCAAAATATTTTTGTGATAAAATAACATAGATAAGGAGTAAATAACATAAATAGGGCACAAGTGTTGTATATGATGGTAATACAGTACAGTACACGATGGGAATACACGCTATAAACACTTTTGCAGATAAATTGTGATTTATTTTGTGGTTTTTTTTTTAATAATCTAAATGGTTATGACACATCTGGATGACAGATTCTGCTTCTGCTTTTTTTTTTTTTTAAATGAAATGCGAAATTGTGTTCATTGTATGTTGTATTGTTGGTGTTGTGTTATGTGGTTTGTCTATGTGTTAATTAAATTAAAGGATGAAAAAAAAAAGTAATAACGAAACGTAACGAAAGAAACTAAACAATATTAAAACAACATAAAAATGTAAAAATAAATTAACCAAAAAAAAAAAAACACCAATAATAAATTAAACCAAACCAAACTTAAAATATAATTTAAAAAAACAATAAAAAAATTAGCATTAGGATAGTAAATAAATTAAAAAAATAATTAAAATTGCGCCCAAATAAACATCCCTCTTCTACATAATTTTGCTATAAAAAATATTTATTTAATTAAATAGAAAAAAAAAAAAACAAAAAATTATAAACAAAGTCAATTTTTGCATTTTAATAATTTTCATTAATTAATTTTTCTTTTATTTAATTAAAGAAACAAAACAAAAATAAATAAAAACATTTACGTTATCAGCATTTAAATAAATTAAAGATAAGGAAAACAGAAAATTTTCAACTAAACTACTAATAATTTTATCTAAACCTACAACAACTAGTTTTTGTGTTTCTTCATCCACGACATACATATTCATAGTCATTCATATTGCAGATATTATTTCGTGAATATAAAGAAAATTCAAATCATACGATCGAATTATAAAATTTTTATACGAAATTTTTCCTAATAACAGACTCGAAGTAATTTTATTAAAAATCATTATCAAAGAAAAATTCTTCGACACAATAAATGATTATCAATTAGACGATCGTGTTTTAATCTTTTATCATAAATTACGATGATTCATTCACATTACGCTTACGTTTTCTTAAACAAATATAAATAAATAATTTTCAACAAAATCATCGTTTTATAAATACAAACTGTCATTTTATTCCGCAAAATTCAGCAAATCTTAATCTTATCACCAGGCGTACGTAGTATATATCGGTTACCACATATAACCGATAATACAATAAACAATAATAATAATGATAACAGAAATAAAAAAAACAAAATTGAATAAATATGTTTAACCGGAAATTAAATACAATTGCTTTAAGAAATTTAACCAAACATTTTTATTCCTTTGTTACTTTACACTCTCCGACTCTGAGCAGAGTGGTAGCTAATACAATGCAAAAATCCGATAAAAATTCTAGTAAAGTTTGTTATCAAAAGGATAAACGTTGAGTCAAAAGACTGGTAGAGAAGCTAATCTTTAATAAATTCAAATTCAACATCCTGCACATCCTGTTCAATCATCTCGCATAAAATTCGTAAACAAACAGTTTAAACACCATATAAGTAAACGTAATATTTCCATTGTGTGTCCTACTATTTGTGCTAATAATATGAATAGATAAGAAAAATTGTAATCATTCCATATGTCTGAAAATATTTTTTAATCAAATTAAAAACAAAACAAAAAATGCAGATAAATGTTAAGTAGCGTAAAAATCACAACGACGACGACAATGACGAGAATAATTCATAATCAGAGAGCGGCGAGCATCAATCAAAACATTATTTCAAGTCAGAAATGATTTAAAAACTCGCAAAATAGAAAATATGCAAAAAAAATCTTTTTGCATATTTATAGCTGTATGTGCGCGCTGCTGAACGCAACATAAATATAAAAATTATAATAATAATTCCACCATTCAAACTGTGTCAAAGTGACATTGACATTTCTATTGAAATTTAGAGCAAAAATAGATTTTTTTTATATTCATTTTCATTCTTTTCTATTAAACATTTTATATTTTATTATTATTATTATTATTATGATGTTTTTGTGTTATTATAATATTTAATAAATTTTATTCATTTCTTTAAAGGTTAAATTTACAGAGTTTATAAACAAACTAAACAGGAATAATCTGTGATTGTATTAAAAAAAATAAATAAATTTTAATAATAAAAACTAAATACACCAAGCCAAGGAGGAAATATTTTTTAATTAAACAAAAATAAAAAAATCTAATCTTAATCTTTAATCTTTCGAACAAAATCGTACAGCATAAAACAACTACCCAAAAGGTTGTCAACAACAGAGAAAAATATTACCAAAGAAATATAACACAACACAAAAAATGAAAATCCATAAAGATAAACCAAAATTTAATGAAAGATACAGAGGAAACAGAGAGAAAAAAGCTCATGCAAAAGGAAATTTTCTACAAGAATAAATGCAATCTAAAATGGCATTAGTCATGTCATTTTTATTCAGCAAAAAAAAAAGAAGAGAAATAAACAGGGCAAAACATAAATATAACAAGAAATAAGAATATATAGGGTTATACATAAAGCAACATAAAAAACATTTCCGTTTATTAATAATAAAATGTTTAACGTTTTTTTTCTTCTTCTTTGCTTATATAATAACAATGTTATGCCATGTCATGCCAGAGTGATCATTTTTATATTTTTATTTACTTTTACTTCTTGCTAGAATACATATTATTATTATTTTCTAAAACATTTTAAGTGAAAAATGATTCAATTTCATTGTTATACATAATTATATTTTTAATGTGATAAAAGTCTTATCTTTATAGCTACTAAAACTATTACTATTACTACTACTACTACTAGAGTCAAGTAAAAACTATAAATAAACTACAGAAACATCAACCAACATCAACAGGAAATTGCATAGATTTTTTTCAAAAAAAATTCTTATTATTTCGATGAAAATAAATTGTAAAAAAAGAGTTGTACCAGCCACGATTAACACTATGAATTTATACACCCTGAAGAATTCCCTTTATAAGCCACTACATTCTATTAATCATCGAGGCCTAACAGTGTTTTTTCAAATTGCAAAATGTTTTAGGATTCTTCTATTTATCCACTGGCTTCTTAATTGTACTAAAATATGATCGAATGGGAAGAGAAAACTTGCAATCCGTGAAAATTGATGAATTATTTGTTAAGATGAAGATAATTTTGCGATTTTGGTGAGTAAATTTTAAATTTAAATAATTAAATAAGATTCAATAAAATTTGTTTAAAAAAAATATCCACTCTAATAAGCCTCTCCCACTTTTAAACCTCTACCCGATATTAAGCTGATGCTAGGCCTAAAAATTTAACTTTTTTTCTCTATTAAGCCAGTGACCTATAAAGGAAACTCAGGGTACTCAATTCTGTATGAACCTCATTGCAAAAAACTTTACTTAAAATCGAATCTCAACCGCAAGACAACACAACTAACATCTTAGAAGCACAACATAGAAAAATAACTATTAAAATTTAAAAAAATATTAATTAACACGTACAATACAATAAACTTAAATATTAATTTTAACATAATAGTCATAATAATATATATATTTAAACGTGTTAATTGTTAACGATAATAATGAAATAATAACCGTTTTTTTCTACTATTAAGGTATTTAACTCATGATCTCATACATATTAAGGTGTTACTTGTTTAAAATTAAATAAACATCTATCTCACCACTTGGCACAATTATATATATGAAAAAACATAAATTTCATTTTAAATAAAAGATTCGCATAAAAAACGATTTTCTTTTTTGCCACAAAATGTATAAAAATCCTTTTGCCAAATACAAATAAATTATTTATAAATGAAGAAAAAACAGTAAAAAAGAAAACCTTAAGCAGAAACAATTATATAATCGTAACGTCATAATGCAGTGAATAACAATGAAAAATCAAAGTAAAAATCCTTCACAAATAAAATAAGACAGCAGCAACAGCAGTAACCATAAAATAAATTAGATTTATTTATTAAAATGACAAATTATAAAAGGACGTCATCATGATTATATATCAAAAGGATTCCCTGACTGTGCTACTTAATAAAACCCATAGCAGCAAATAAATCATCCAATTAAACAGACGCGACAATAAAATTTATTCATGTTAATATTCACGTTGACTGCATTACATATATTTGCGGTGGCTAAATAAATATTACGATGGTGGCCACCGGTCGGACATACCGGTTTGACCTTTTGCAAATAAAATACAAAACAGAAATAAAAAAAATGCAAATAATAAACCCATGTGAATATGAATATGCTACACAAATCTACCTGCATTTTCATTGTTATTATTACACGAAAAATAAACACACTCACAGGCTGTAACAACACTGCTACTCGTTAAACATAAACAAGAAAAGGATAATTTAAAAATTTCTCAAAAACAAAAATTGTAATCGATTTGATTACGCAAAGTTTTGATAGAATGAAAAAAACCATTTTTCAAGGAAATATTGACGCCCAGTAGAAAGAAGGAAAAACTACTGCATAATTGCCAAGAAAAAATGACAAAGCGAAATAGCTCTGGCACACTAAAAGTGCAAAAAAGGAAAAAACGATTTAACACGACAACCAGGAAATTTATTTAATAATATTTTTACCAAGAGGGGATGTACCAACAACAACAGTAAATAATTAAACAAAATTTACCTGAAAACAAGGAAACAAACTCACAAAACACCATAACGCTGGTAGATATTAAACTTTTGGTTAAATAAAAATAAATTATTCATGAATGAAAATGATAAATAAACTAATTAATTGGCAAAAATCAAGTGGTTAAAGTAAAAGGTATGTCCGTACCGTATGATTCAGTGCAGGTGAGAAAAACACCATCAACAGTGTAATGTTAACAATTCTTTCCAGGCAACCAATAAAGTGTATTAATTTTAATAAATTATTTATTCAAAATTTAATTAATTATTTATGGTTAAAGTAGCAAAATTTACATTTTAAGGTTCATTCAATCATCACCTTTAATCAATTTTCTCCTTATTTCTTTTTTTCATTTAAGTAAAACTGTCGGACATGGAAGAATAAAGTTTCAGAGTTTTTTTTTAACAGAAGAATATTAAGGATAACTAACTATCTTCCTTGTGATGATTTATTTTTTTTGGTTAAAAGAATATTAACTTTTCTAACTCAATATTATAATAAAAGTATTATATTTTTTTTTTTCTTTTATTTGAATTTCCTTGCAGACAACAATATATGTAAATTGAAAAATCAATAAAAATAAATCATAATATATGAATAATAACAAAAACAGAGAATAGGGTGACAATCATAAGAATTACGTAAGGAATACGAAAAGAGAGAATAAAGAAATGAAAAGTAAATAATTTATTTACATTAATATTCGGTGAAAATTGTGACAGTAATTGCCAGGTGTGACCGAACTTGTGTCCTTCGTTGACCTACCTATATAATCTGATTACATAAGAAGAGAATAGAAAACAGCGAAAGCCATTCATCCGCAACCGCATAAACTGAGATATTTTCTTCAAACTTTAATAGTGATGACAGTGATTTTGATGTTAATAATAATCTGTGTTAATAAAGTACTGGGGATAGCTTCAGTAGCAGCATTTTAACATAAAAAATCAAGTGGAAGAGATAAGAAACTATTTTTGCCACAAATCAACGAAAGAAATTAAAAAAGGTAAAAGCATATAAGCTAATAGAGCCAACAAACACAACAAAGTGTGGTTTTATGCTTTTATATATTTTTAAGCATGTCAGAAACAGCTGTTTATGTTGGTGCGAAATACAAGAAAAACAAAATAAAAACATAAACATAAACATAATTTGACAGCTGTCAAAAAGATTTTGTTTTTCTCTACTTTTTATTGCTCTAGATCTGATGTTTAATGTTTAAAGAAAATTAATTAATTAAAAATTAAATAAAAGGATTTAATATTCTGTAAACAAAAGTGGTAATTATTTAATTTTTTCTATAAAGAAAATTTAATCTTGTTCACAAGTGATATTTAGATAGGGCGGTGGATAGGTGAGTTTTAATATGTTTACATAGAAAAACCAATTATATTGAAAAATTACTCCAGATAATTAAATAATGATTTTGATTCCAACAGTCATAACGCTGGATAAACAATGATAAAAGAAATAACGATCTAAAGCATTAACAATTCTGAGATTCAAATGAAGCGATAACAAATTTTCTAATTAAAAATAAAAATTGAAAAACCTAAATATATAGCAGAGAAATCACCAAATACTAAAATGGTAAAAGAAAATAATTAAAACTTTACAAACAGATGTTACACTTGATATTAAATTTCTTTAATGTAATTTCACAAACAATTAATAAATCGATTAAAATCGTAACCAACTAAATTAATTATATTTCTAGATAAATTTAAGCAAAACGAAAAAATCATTAAATAAATTTAAAATGAAAGGAAAAAAAAGGAATTTTCTAATTAAATAAAAACTAGAAAAACACATCAAAATAATCAATAAATTGTGCAATAATAATAATATCTATAGCAAATACTTTAAATAACTTCCCTAATGCGTCAGACGACTTTTGATTACTAAAGAATTTTTAATTTAAATTAAAGAATCAAAGAAAAACTTAAACAACCACAACTGAGAAACTAAAGAAAATTTATTAACAATTAATTAATAATTGAATTTTATTGCCATTATATAATAATCGTACACATTATGGCACAAAATATCTAGGCATTAGGCTATTACAATTAAAATCACTACGTTGTCATATACGTAATAAATAAATAAACGAAATGATTTAATCAATTAATTTATAAATTTCTTATTATAACGACCTTAGTTTAATACCATACCAATTTTGTATTAAGAATAAGAATTTAAGTGCGTAGTTAAATTGTAATAAAATTATTGAGATACTACTGTACGCGTATCGCAGGATAAACATTTAAACGAAAAAAAATTCTACTGTAGATATATAAACTAGAATCAGTTAATTTTCAGCCAAAAAATAATAAAATTTTATTACAACTAAATTTAAGTAAAATTCTCAAGTGGTTAAGTGATGTTTCTTGTTGTTATTAAATCTAAAGTAACTTGAAAAACCAGTAAAATTATTAAATTAAAACTCTGTCTAAAATTTCGACATAAATACATAACAATTGTCTATATAAATTTGTAGCGAAAAACCTTCACAAGAATGAATATATGTAATCAGTTTATTTCAATAAAAAATAAATAAATTTATTCTACACTAAACGACATATTTAACATTAAAAACAATTAAATAATAACGATAATAAAGTTAAACAAAAAAAAAATACAATTCTTATAAATTAAATAGTAATAATAAATTCTGTATTTTGTTTAATAGAAATTTAATCGCGATTAATTTATAAAACAGCAACAGACGACGATGAACTTCTACGACTACGACGCATTTATTATTAATATCAAATAAATGTGTAAAAATGTAATTAAAAGTATTAAAAAGAAGAAAAATGTAAAAAGGATTCATAAACATAATAAGAAATAAAAAAAAACTACTCAGATCGTTTAAATCAGATAAAGAAAAGACCAAGAGACACGCATATCTGTGTCCGCTCGCATTAATCAGATTTTTTAATAACTTTTTTAGAAGAAATTTCAGAAATACGCTGTAGTTTTATTTTTTTTTTTAATTAATTAACCAAGAAGCTTAGCAATTAATTTAAACATATGTACATACGAGCACACACATAATACAGCGAATACAAAAACATAAACGTATTTTACGCAAATTAAATGAAAAAAAAAAAAATAATAATAATTACGTAATCGAAGAATTTTGCGTGCGAAAATCCGAATAAATATTCAGCAGTTTTTCACCTTAGGTAAACGTACTTTACATGCCATTACAGAATTTATAATTTTAACGTATGTTTGTCATAATTAATCGCTGTTTTAGGCGAAATTTTAGGATTAATACGGATCGAGGAAATCTGCAGTAATTATAAAATCATTCCGGAATATCCGGAATCAATTAAGAAATATTTCATCAAAATAAGAACAAATCAAGGATTTAGTTTTGGTAATTCAAATTTTTATACTAATTACATTGTTTAATTTTAGATATTACATATAATTTTTCTGAAAAACATATTCATCCACGTAATATCCATCACTAGGCTAAGCTAAAAGTGTTAATACGAATTATGCAGTCATTTAAATGGAACATTACCACACAATTCTTACAGTAGTTAAATATAAAGGAAAAAAACAGCAACAGCAACAGCAACATCAGCAGTAGCAACTCCAATCATATCTCGTCAAACGACAATAAATGTTTTTCCAAAGAGTTAAACAATTTTTTACTTTTACCTCAGGTTAAACAACGCCGGAAAATTGTACCGAAATTACGTAAGTAACTTATTTTATTTACATTTTATTAAAAACGAAAAAAAAAAACACAGAAATTACCAAGAAAAAACTTTTTTTTTTATTGCAAATAACGTTTAATAAAAAGTAAAGAAAAAATAAAATTGATTTAAATTTAATACAGAAAATATATATTAAATTGCAGAGAAAAAAGAAAAATAAATAAATTTCCATCGTAATATTGCTATATGTTGCTATGCGCAAATAAAAAGAAAATAATTTATTTCAGGAAGAAACTTTTTTTTTAACCGGAAATCCAATTAAATACTGGAATTTATTTAGTTATTCTCTTCTTATTTTTAATAATAATAATTTTCTCATCTCGAAAAATTAAATGAAATTTAAATATCCAGAGTAAAATTCCTCTTTAAATTATTAAAAAAAAAAGAAGTTGAATTTTCACTTCTTCTGTTGCTAAGAATGTTACGAAATTTCCTTATGCATAAGCAATTTATTCTTTCTTTTTATTTTTCAGTAAATAAGAAAAAAAATCAACCCCAAAATGTAATGACAAGACAAAGAAAGTCAATAAATACTCTACATCTGGAACATGACAACGTCAATTGTGAAAAGCATACCAAGTATTATACAATTATGTAATGAAGAAACTTTTCCTTATGCCAAATTTATGCTAAAAGTTCTTAAGAAAAGTTCAGCTAGTTACTGTGTGCGTTTTTTCTTTTCTTTGAAAGCGCACACCAAATGTGGATTTTTCCTTTAATTCTGTAAAGAATAATTTTCTAAAATAAATAAAAAAAAAATGAAATTTTCATAGAACATAATTGTCGGTGTCATTTTTTTTGTTATGCTTCACGGTGATTTAATCTTGAAAAATAAAACTGAGTACAGATGCACCGTGTGTCGACAATAAACATGCCTCATCATTACCTTGTATACAACGGACAATGTAAATAAACATTTAGACGACTACCACCCATCACTTGGACTAAGAAAATAAGTGTAAATAAACACAGAAATTACCATAATTACAGGTAATAAAAGTAACTATAAAATATAATAATAAAAAGAAACATTTTTATATGAAAACTTTCACGATACAAACATCAATAAAAAAAAATACAAAAAAAAAATTACTTAGAAAGTGTAGTTGCGTTAAAAATATTTGTCAACAAATACACATAAAAACAACATTACGCTGCATTAATTAATTAAATATATATTTTTATAACATTTAAATTAAATTTACTTGTATAAATCGCTAATATATTCGCAAATAGATATAAATATTTAATTAAAACAAAAATAAAACTATTTAAATCCGTATTTTTAATGTAGCGCTGTTGATTGCATAAAGAATTAAAAGAAAAAAAAATTCTGCTTAAATTTGCAAAATTTATTTATTTTTTTCTCGTTTTAATTAAATATGTTTTTTATTTATTTATTTAATTATTTATTTAGAAACAAAAACACAAATAATAATAAAAAAGAAGCAAAACCCACACATATTTATAGCAAAATAATAATAATAAAATAAATAAAATTAATCATCCTTTCAAGGTTGTTTTAAGCCTTTTTTCTGTTAATTAAATTTTCATTTTTTTTTTTTTTTTTGGTTTAATTAATTAATTTTCTTTTTATTCCAAAATAAAAAATTTCAAAATTAAATTATAATCAGCAGATAAAAATAATAATACATTTTTTTTTTTGCTATTTATTAGTTAAGTTATTTCTTATTCAGCATAAAATAAATAATAAAAATTGAAATTTGTTAATTAAGAAGAAAAGAATAAAATAAATAATTAATTAATTAAAACAATAATAATAATTATTAAAATAATAAAGAAAAAATAATAAAAATAAATTGAATGTTGGATTTGAAGTATTCATAAATGAAAGGTGGTTGATTGTGCTCACCTGTAATATGACAGTACGCCATTTGATAGGACAAACCATCGTCTTTGATATCCTTTTAAATAGTTCGTCCACTTAAGTAGCCACCCTTTCATTTCTGGTTCTGATTGACCAGGAGGCATTGATTTTATACTTATTTCATTCATTTTCTTTTCTTTTCTTTATTATTTAACTTTTTTTTTTGGTTTTTATTAAATTTATATTTCTATACAGGAAATAATAACAAAAATGACTATATATATTTTTTTTTAAACACTTGTTATTTACTGTAAATAGATTTATTTGTTTTTATTATTATTATTGTTTATTTGCTTTATTATTATTTAATTAATTTATTTATTTTATTTTTTTCCACTTTATTTCACTATCAGCCACGTCCACCATATTTAAAACACGACATCAATTTAACGAAAAAAAAATTTTTCCAAGAGAAAAACATCAGAGCGCAGGAAAATTGACAGTCGAAAAAGTATATAGTAAAAAAAAAACAACAATTTTGACAATTCGTTCAGTTTGAGGAGTTTCGTTAAATTTATTATCTCTCGTTTTTTATTTACCCAAATATTGTGGTGAATTTATTGTAATTATAATTATTATTTTATATAATTTAATTAATTAAAAATATATAGGTAATAATTGAATAATAAAATTTAATTATATATTATTTATATTACTATTTTTTTTTTCAATTTAAAAAAAATAACCACCTGTAAATTGTGGTGAATTTAATATTCGCCCAATTGAGTGCCATCTAGTTTATTTATTTATAACAAATTTATATTTCATTGCTTTTAAATAAATTTCTTATCAGAAATGATTTATTATTATCTTATGCTTTTTTAATATTAATAATATTAAATTAAATATATTAATGCATTTATTAATTAAAGAAAAATTGAATTTATTATACAAACTCTTGCGCAACTGATTGCTAAATAATTTTTTGTTTATATTTGTGTTTTTTTTGCAATTGCAAAAATCATAAAAATCGATTTTACAAGTTACAAAGTCATCTGTTATTTTCTATATTTGTGATTCTACCTGTTGTAATCAATAATTATAGTTTAAAGAACAATAATACTATTTCATAAGGTAATTTATATTATTCTTTATTATTTACATGTCAATGATTATTATAAATAAATAGATTTGTTGTTATGGCAATTTTATGTTTTAAAATATATACATAAAAGCAGCATAAAGAAAGATACTAAAAAAATACATTGCATGAAGCAAATTTTTTTAATTTTTCTTCCCTTTATTTTGAAGGACGAAATAAATTTTGGATATTTGTGAATATATAAATGTTTTTTATGTCTTTTAACTAACTATATCATAAATGTTTTATCAATTGTCATTTGATTTTTTTTGAAATAATAATTGTAAACAAATTTTTCTATTTTATTCTGCATTAATTTTTTCTCCATTTTTTTCTTTGGTTTGTTTTTCAATTTGTTTTCTTTTTATAGGCCCATGACATGACTACATGAGCAACACAGTAAAGGCAACATTTTCAGATAAAATTAAATTAAAAATACGTTGGTAAATTAATTAATAATTAATCAAAACCAAAAAACGTAATAAATGTTTTTAAAAATCCCTTCTAAAAGCAAATAATTTTTATGTAAATCAATTTGTATATAAATCATTAATATACGCATGCAAAAAATTAATTAAAGTGATTTAAATGTTATTTAGATTGTATATTTTACCTATTTGTTTTGTGTATTATTTGATTATATTAACTAATAATGTCCTGCATGTTTGTTTAATTTATAATAAAATTTGAAAATAGAAAAAAAATTAAAAATGCGCGCCATTTCATTTAAGTGAAAAAAAAAGTCGCTGAGTTTATTTTTCGATGAAAAAAAAAATGATCGTACACTGTGTACACACTTATTCAACATGATAGAAGCCATCTGAGAGAAGACCATCATTACAACCAATCACTATTCAACATAACATTTGTTATACATTTTTCCATATTATTTATACACAAACAGTACATTTCAACAAAAATACTCACGCAAATTCATTAAATTACTCAACACAATCATAGCAAGCCGTATTTATACATACAATTTAGTTACATTTTTTTCCAGTTCCTTTACTTAGCTGCGCTGCCTATCAACCATATTCTATACAAGAAAACAGTACACATTCTCTGGATTATAATAAAAAAAAAATTTGTTTGAAAAAAAAATAAGAAAAATCGCGTGTTTTGTTTCTGTGTTTTATCCTTTTTTTGGATTGAATTTATTATTTTTTATAAGGAAAAGAAAAAAAGAAAAGATACTATTATCTATAAAAAATAATTAATTATAATAAATATATATTTAATAAATAGATAAAAACCCTTAAAACGAACGTTAAACGCTGAACGTGTAACCGTGTGTTAAAATTGATTAAATAAAAAGATTTTTTTTTCAAGTAGTGAAAGTAAGTTAATATTATTTTTGATTTTTAAATTCTTCCAGTGTCCGTCCTTAAGTCCCTTATTAATCCGAAAAAAAAAAAGAAATATTTTATATTCTCATCCGGAAAAAAGCTCTAAGAAATGCATCGTGTGTACCCCATTTATTGTTGCTTTAAATGCTACATCCCACTCGAATTTATTTGTTTTTATATTTTAAATTAATTAACCGGATTTTCTGTGATAAGTAAATAAATTTTTGTCATAAATTTTACCATCATCGTGTGTGTAATAAAATATTTGGGAAAAGATCATCCTGAGCCACCCAGTATGGGTATTGCCATTATTATTTTTGCTAACAAATATTCTAAGAATTGGACAACTTAAAAATTATAAATAAATATTGCTAATTATTCGATTGTGTTATCTTAATTAAAAAAAAGAAAAAAAACGCAATTCATAGAAAAAATGTGTTTTTGAGTGAAGAATTTTTTTAGTTTTTAAACCGGAGAAAAAAAAATTTCCTTTCGTATGTTTTTGTTGTTGTTAATTAGCTGCTTGTATTTATTTGAACCTCGCTCACCACCTACTACAATTATTATTATTTTTTTATTTTTTGTTTACTCAAAAAACAAATTAATTATTTTTTATTTAAAAAAAAAAATTCCAGGTCCTCACCAGCAAATAGAAATAAAATGTCTGACCGTAAAGCAGTTATTAAAAATGCTGACATGAGCGAAGAAATGCAGCAGGATGCTGTTGATTGTGCGACACAAGCTTTGGAAAAATATAACATTGAAAAGGTAAATTAATTAATTAATTAATTAAAATAGAAAAATAATTGACTTTTCTCTTTAACACATGAACAAAATAAAAAAATAATAATGGAAAATGGGGGAAAGAATCTTTTTTACTCTGAAGTTTAGTTCTTTTTGTTATTTATATAAACGTCGTTATCCTTTTTTTTTTTATCGTTTCTTGATAATTTTATTTTGATAAAAGCTTTTTCTACCTTTTTTTTATTTGAAATGAAATTATACTTATTATCATTTTATTTTATTTTGTTTGTTAAATCAATAATCGGTTTTTGAAAAGGATTTCTTTTTTTTCCCTTTTTTTTATTTCAACGATGATGTTTTGTTGATTTAATTAATTAATCAATTACGGTCTTGTTTTGTTAATTTTCTGTACTTTATTTTAGTTTAAGGTAATATTTATCCACTACCCGGTTGTAATTTTTTTATTGTTATTATAAATTAACTAATTATAATTTATTGAATGGTGTTTTGTCTGTCTTTGGTTCTTCCTTAAGAGTATTATTATTTTTTTTTTTTTTATAGATTATAGAAACATCTGTTTTCATTTTTAATACTTTTTTAACCGGATTAAGATGCGGTACTTAATTGTCTCAAAAAACTGATAAGAATACTGCTGGTTTGTTTTGTTGATTATCATAATTTATGATAAAATTTTGTAAACAAAATGGCGAAAATCCCTTTACATATAATCTATACATTAGTTTATCCTTATATAATTAAGGGAAGCAATTTAAAAGAAGTAAATTGTTGGTGTTTTGATGAAAAATTTGGATACATATATTTTTATGTATTATTTAATACCCCGTAATTGCTGCAATTTTGTATGCATTTATTGTTGTTGTTGTTGTTGCTTTTTTGACGTATGGACATTTTTGTTTTTGTTTTCAAAAAAAAAAAATAAAATCGATTAATTTCGTCATTCTGCTGATGTGCCACTTCTTCTGCACAAACTAATATTTAATAGGAAATTTGCATTTTTATTTTATCATTATTATTCTATTGCGTGCTTGGAAATTTTGTTGACTAATCATGTAGTTCGGGATGCTTAAATAAAATGCAGAGAAAATTTATGGTGACAGTTTTGAGCCCTTATCTAGCGTATTGATTATGGTCAATGCGGGTTAAACTGTTACTGATTAACGACTTTAACCTAACATTATTATTAAATTTTTGGCTATCCTGTAATACAGGAATTTATTTTAATAATATTACATTTAACGTGTTTTCGCTTTTTTCTTTATTAAAATGAATAAAAATTTATGCGCCTTCTTCTGTAACCTATATATTTTTTATTAAATAAATTTTCCATTTTATTACCATTTTCTAGCTTTAATATACGGCTATATTGTTGTAATTTTTCATATCAAAAGGTTTTGTTCGTATTATTGCTGTTATTACACTATAGCTGCGAATTTATTTTGATTTTTATTTATTCAATAAATTAATACAAATAATATTTCTTTTTAAAATTGACGAATATTATATTATATATGTTTTTTTTTGTGTGTTACCTGCTAAAATGTAATTATTGTTTTTATAATAGAATACGGCGACAATGATGACGAGATGACTATAGTACAAAAGTTATTTTATTTAATTTAATTTATATGGGTTTTGCAATATTATTTAATTCTTTTTTATTCTTTTCATTTCTTCTCTTTAATTGCTTAAAAAATGTTTAGTAAAAAAATTCCACTTTTACGTAATATATTTGTTTATTTATTATTTTTTTTGTATTTTAATGTAGAAAATTTTTCATTTTTGGAAAAGAATAAAAAAAAAAGAAGCAATTTCTCAATGTAAACATGAATAATAATTATTTTTTTTTTGTTGGCTTTAATGAGTTGTTTTTTATTATTATTATTATTGTTATTATTTGCTTTATATTTGAATATGATTTAAGAATGAATTTTTGCGTATTTATGCGGTGTGTCGTATTCAGACCTTTTTATTGGAGAATCTTAAATATATTTTACTCTGGAAAACTAAAATAATATATTGGAAAGATGGAAAATGTTGACGTTAATCAAGAATATCATAGACGACCTGCATTTTGTTGGGTTATTTAGTTGGATCATAATTGAAGATCTTTAAAAGAAAAAAGAAAAAGTTGGCTAGTTACAATGTAAACAGATGCTTCTGTATTTACTGGATTATTAATGCTTTGATCTTTTGATTTGCTTTTTGCTGCGTATTCGTATTTCCTCCAAGAGAAGAACACACTTTGTGCCAACTTTTTATATATATTTTTTATTATAAGCGTAATTTTTAATTTACTTTTTTTTCTTTATTTTTTTATTACTTATATGTCATAAATATTGCTTTTTTTATGTTTTAATTTCATTGCTGGCTGGCTGGCTGGCTAGTGCTTTAAAGAAATAATTTTACTCTGCTTGTTGTTTGCTTGCTACTTTTGGGAATATACAGAGATTTGTAAGTCACTATGGTACGATAACAGATGTTACGGAAGGTTTCTCTTTTTTAAAGATTTATCTTAACGCGTTAATGTTTGCAATGCGATGATGATTTTACACAGTGATTCTGATTTATTTATGATGCTCTGATGTTTACCTTCCAGTCTTGTCTTGAATTTGTTAAGTTTTTAAATTAATTTTTTATATATTTTGCTTTGTGTCATAATTTTTTGGATTAATTATAAGGTGGGATTAAGGTGATTTTTATTTTTTTGCTGTTGCTGCGATACACTGCTGCTTTTTTTTTTCTTCGTCTATTTAAATTGTTTTATTTATTTTCTTTTTATTATTGTTTTATCAATTTGGCAAGAAGATCTGTTGATGATGATAAACTTTTGTGATTTATCTTTTTTATTATTAGCATCAGAGCTTATACTAAATGATAATACATATATATATATAAAAAAATGAAGAAAAATAATAATTCTTATAATAATAATAATAATAAAGCAAATTGTCTGTCATGATAAAATTATTTATCTTTAGATAAGATATTATTTTCTTAGCGATGCAAACCACACAATCTCTTAAGGATCACGTAAAGAAATAAGAAAAGTGTTTTCTTCCCGTTAATCTTTGTTGTCTAGTATTTGTTGCAGAAAAGTCTCTTGATGGGTTCGCACTTGTGACTTTTTTTTTTGCTTTTATATTTTGTTTTGGTCAAATAAATTTTATAATTAACTTGTATAATGATTTTTTCTTAAAACCTATTATAATAATATTTCTTCACCTCTAAGAGTAGTCATCTTCATTGTTGTCGTTGTCAGTCAGTAAATAAATATTTGATTTTTCGTTGGGTTTTCATTTTTATTTATTTATCTATATATTCTGTTACTAATTACTTTAGAAAATTAGTTAAATTAAGATATTAATTTATTATTATTTTTTTATTCTCATCATTTTTGCTAAATAAATAAATGAAAAATCTATTTTCAAGTTAATATTTTTGTTGATTTTTATGCTTTAATATAAAATTGATATTTTTGTAAAATATCCTCCTACGTACATAGAGAGAGAGGTTGGTACACATAATAAAAATTCTAACTAAATTGATAATGATGATGATGATGATGCCTTTTCTTCTATCTATTTATAAGTGTTTTTGTATTTTGTTATGAGAAAATTAAATCGCGTCTAATGTGTACTGTACTGTGTGTGTGTGCTTTTTTTTCTTGTCATATTTTCTATATAAAATATTTAATGAGAATTTGCTTTTATGAAATATGTAATGATATGATTTTCAGGAAAAATATATTAAAAATGTTGTTATTGTCTATGGAACAACAAGAAGACTTTGATTTTAGTTAATATTTTGGTCAATTAAATGTTTGTTGGTTCTATTGGAATAAATTTTATGAAATTCAGCTGCTGTTACTGTCACTGTTGTCGTCGTTATTCTTATTATTATTATTATTTTTTTAATGAAACTTTAACCGCCTTTTATTGCCGCCAGCAGCAGTCACACTATTGTAATTTGAATAAAAAAGTTTATTTAAATTTAATTTGTTTTTATTAAATTTTATTTAATTTTTTATTTATGTAATAATTTGGTTGTTGTTTCTTAAGTTTATTTTAAAGCAGCATATGGAATATTGAAGGCGTCTTGTTTTAATTGATTTTTACCAATAATGAATAGAAATTGTCGTACAGATGATGAGAGACACAGACAACAACAGAAGTTTTTCCTCTACGTGAATATTGCTTTTGTTAATTTCACTAAATAAGGAAATTTGTAATATTTTACTGATGATACTGATGCTTTTTCTGCGTTTCAGGAAAATTTTTGTGGCTTTCTTTTTATTCGCGAAAACAATGAAAACTTTTGTTGTTGCTGCTGCTGCTGTTAGTACTATGATTTAAAATTAAAGTGATTTCCGTTTTGCTTCTCTTTTTACCATCCACAAATCGATTAAATAAAAGGATTTTTTTTCTGCTAGCGCTTCTTCTTAGGGTAAAAAAATATTAACAGAAAAGATTTTTTTTTCGGTCGATTCTTGGTTGCATGGTTAAACAGATGATAAAATTTTCATGGTTTTTGATAAAACGGAGTCGCGGTTATGGTGGTATGATGGCAGCAGTATTATTGCATCACGCGGATGTGATTTATTTTTGCTGTTTCATTTTACGTCTCTTCGTTAAAAATACTTGTATCTACGGCAAAGCAGAATAAGAAGGATAAGAGTATTTTCCTCCTTTTTAATTAAATTATTACTTTTTTTTTATAAATTATTTTAATTGATTAATAGAAGGAAAAAGGATGTAAAAAATATCCACAATAACTGAGCTCAATCAATCAAAATGTTTTTTCTTGCAGAGTGTTTTTGATAAATATTGATTTAATTAATTAATTAATGTTGAAAGGGTTTTTATAATAAAATATTGGGCATCATATGTTGTATCTCATGTAATTTGAAATATGTAGGAAGTAACAATGGAATAATTTTTCATTCCCTTATTTTTTAGCATAACAGAAACATAATACTGCCACAGTAAAACTAGTATCATTAGTATCAAACCATCTCATCACCGTGTTTAATGCATTTTTCTTTATACTTTCACGATGAGAAGGGAGTAAATTTATTTAAAATTACACGACGAAGAAGATTTTTTGTTTGATTAATTAATTTACTTTTAATGATGGATGGATTTACATATTTAATATTGGTGTGTATGCGTGTGTGTGTGTGTTGTATGTTATTCGTGGTGGCAATTTATGTTGCGCAATTGTGGACTCTTATTTAGCTGGTGATATTGTTGTTGTTTTGTTCAGCCTTTACACTTGAAAAACAACTTTATGTTATTTCACTTCACCTTTAATTACTGCTGCCGTTGCTACTGCTGATTATGCTTTGACGACTTTTATATTTTAATCAATAAAATTTTGTTTCGATTTTTTCTACTTTAGTTGAAATTTTTACATGCAATTTTATGAGTACCAAACACACCACTCACCCACCCACCTATCCACTTATTTGATTGTTTTAATTTGTTTTGTTTGATGCGATGATGTGTTGCACTGGACCTAGACTACTCTGCTGCTGGTGATTACATTGTCATGATAATGGTTGTTACTTTGATTTTAGTTTTTACTATTTGGTAGTAGAGGTGATTAGGGTGTTTTGATTATGTTTTCATTTTTTCTTTATATATATATATTTTGTTTGTATCATTACCCTTGACATAGATTTGTTATTTTTTCTTTCTATTATTTTGTAATGTCGTTATAGGTAGGTTTTGGGGTTTTTACTTTATTTTTTTTTGTACTCTTGTTTCAATCAATTTTTTTTTCTTGTACACAACCATTTTCACCCCACATTTCACCTCTTTTCCTTTGTGCTGTTGCTATGCTCTAATTTTTAGCCATTTTAGCAATGTAACTTGATTTTTTTATATGTTTTCTGCTTACCATCAGCCAACCAACCAACCATGCATCACCCACATCACATTTCATTACATGTTGTTATTACCATTACCCATCAATATCCTTTTATTTAACCTCGCTTTGTTATGATGGAGTAAAAAAAGAAATATTTATCTGTCTCTAATTTTTTTTTTTGATTTTATTAAATATTTTGTCTGCGACATTACAATTAAATTGACAGCATAGCATAAATTTAGTTTTTATTTCATTTTATCATTATCTATCAATAATAATAAAATTATTATTTTACTGCTGCTTTGTACAGGTAATCAGTTGTCAAATTCATAGAAAAACAAAAATATTATTTCATTGCCTTGTTTTGTTTGTTTGTTTTTTTACCATTGCTTTGAACAGGCAGAGATTGGGGATGTTGATGGGTTTCTTTTCTTATTTTTTGTTATTAATACTTATTATTATTGCGTAGAAAATTTGTTTTTTTCTTTTATGGAAAAAAGAAAATGTTTGCGAAAAAATTATGTAATCTTTTTATGATTTTTTGATTTTCATAGAAATGAGAACAATTGGCTAACTTCACTTGTGTTGTAGCGTGACGCTAATGAAATAATTTAACCGTTTTTCTAGTTCAGGATGTTCTTTTGATATTGTGAAATTTATATTTTGAAGATTCTCTATAGTTTTCTATAGAATTGTATGGTGTTAGTATTGATTAGTATTATTGGGGTAATTTTTTATGTTAAACAAAATTATCTATTTAATTATATTACGTACGTACTGTGTCGAGTTTACTTATCTGATTGTGCACCTTCACTCTCCATTGCACCAATTTATCACATTTACGACTCGACACGACTGCTGCTGCTACTACTTTACCTTTTACCGTATTTAATTAATTAGTTTTACTTATGAAAGGTATAAATAGTTTTTCGTTGCTCGACGGCGGCGGTGTTGTGTCTTATTTTATTGCAACAGTAGGTCAATTTTGGCATTTAAAAATTAATTATATAAAATTGTTTTGTTGTTGCCGTCTAGTACTAGTTGTAGTTTAATGGATTTATATATTTCTACGCTATCCAACTAGCCAAAACAACAATTATGCTGCAAAAGCATAGAATTTCTTGCTTTTTTTAGTGTTATCGTTTTTTTTAATCGGTTTGGTTAATAATGGTGTGTGGCTGGCTGAAAGGAAAAAAAATAAAGTTTCTGCGATGGACAAATAAATAACAAACGAACCACCGTTTACCTCAGCTAGCGAGCCAACCAGTCTTGATAGGTATGTGCATGACAAGCACCACCACGACCGTCATTGCCGGCTAACTATATGTATGCTAAAAATTGGAAACAAAATAAAATAAAGTAAATTCACACAACCGACATCCGCCGCCTGCTGCCGCCGCCTCTTTCCTTTCTTTTAATTTAAAATTTTATTTCCGTTTTTGCTGGTTTTTTTGCAGCAGCATTTTATTATCCTTTTTTGCGAATTACAATCTACTACCTGCCACGACCCACCGACCGTGACGACCAACAATTTAATAATTTTTTTTTAAATAAAATATCAAATGGATAACTTGTGTCGAGTGTAGTAAAATCTGTGGAAGTACACGTGAGTAGTGTGTCACCTGTTTTCAAGTATTGCTCCTCGTTGGCATCACTAGCTCTTGTGTGTCGACTTTAAAAAGATTCTTATTTTATTTATTCTGTTTTGCAGATGATTAAAAGTGATTATCTCTACGACTTGCTTATCGATTAATAAATGAGAGATTCACGCCCGTTATCATTCTGTGTGTGTGTATTTTTCTTTTTATTTATTTTCGTTTTTTTTGTTTATTTATTATTCATATTTGGAAAAGAATAATAAATGTAAAAATGTTGAAATTTGTTTTTCAATGAGAATATGGGGATTTTTTGTCTTTCTGTTGCTGTATGCTGCTTCTCCCAGCAGGTAGCAACCACCAACCTAGCTGGTATTTTTTTCTGTTTTATTTTCTCTTGTGAAAATTGAATAAATTATCATTATTATTATTGTTTAAAAATAATATATATATATTTTTTATGCTATTTTTGTCATCATCATCATCATCAGCATCATTGACATACGGGAAATGTCTTTATTATTTTTTTTTTTGTTTTCTATCACCATCTCCATCCTAATATTTTTGTCATATCTTTAACCCTCTATACGTTTTTTTTTTTTACATTTCTAAAGAAAGGAAAAATGATTAAAATAGCAAGAAATGATGCTACTCCTGATGATGATGACGTTCTATAAAAGGTTAAAAAGTAACAATAAAGGAGGAAATCAGTTGAAAAAATAATGAAATAAATAAATAAATAGATTATTAATAGATAAATGTATGTTGAGCGTGTGAAGGTAACGTGGGATGTTATGACAAGAGGATGCCTAGAATCATCATGAAGAGTAAGTGGTTGACTGTTTTTTATTATGTGAAATAAACACAAAAAGGAGCCCAGCTACTACCTACCGAATTACAAGTTCCTCGTATTTGTGAAAATATTGTAAAAATAGACGACTATGATTGTGCCTTCATCGTCTGCATCTGCTGATGGTGTTTCTATTCCAAGTTTACTATTTGTTTAATATTTATTCTATTTAAAGATTTATTTACTTTTGGTTTGTTCCGTTTGTTTTCATTATTTAGTAGTTGTCTTGGATAAAAATGTATTTCTTGTTGTTTTTGTTTACGAGAAAATGGTTTTCTTATCTTATCTAATGGATGGGATGGTGGATGGGTGATGATTCTTCTAGAAAATTTTATTAATTTATTTTTAGCTTATTTAATTAATTAATTAACCAGGGCAAACTTTAGATTACGGGGTTGATTTTTCTCTGTCGTTTTTCTCAACAATTCTTTGTGTCCTTACTAAATTATCTTTTCGTGAGTGTTTTGAAGAATCATTCTCGTTAGATTGCCTTTCTCTTCTACATCTGTTTATATATCTGCCTGATGAATTATTTTTATCGTTGAACATTTTCTCTTTTATTAATATTCTTTCTTTTTTTTTGCACCACTCGCCACTGGAATTTTTATTGGTGGAAGATTGGTGTGGTGGGTTGCTGGTTGCCAAGGAATGTTTGGAATTTCTGTTGCGTGTAATTTTCTTTTTCTTTTCTAATAACAACGACAGCAGTAGCAGAAGCAGCAGCTGCTGAATTTATTTTTTTATCTTATTTAAGGTTTAATGTTGTTTGTTGCTGGACAAAAGATGGATTATTATTTATATGTGTGTTTGTTGTTTATGTGACACGAATAATTAGAATTGTATTTACAGAGAGATACAGAAAGGTCAAAGGTTTTTCATTGTTTTCGCTGCTCCCTGACCGTTTGTTTTTTGCTTTTGCTGATGATTCGTTTTGTGTTTCTCTCTTCTGCGTTAATTTTTCAAAAAGTTTATAATTTAATCAACATTTAATTGTTTTGCATTTTTATTTTCTCAAAAATTAAATCTCGTGTTTTTAGCTATAGATGATGGCTGCAGCGCATCGTTATCGTTGTTTCCGATTTTGATGTGTGGATAATAGAAAAACCAACCAAAATAAATATATACACTTGACAACACAGCAATAGCTATAATAGAACAAAAATTACCACCATCGCTACTCATCAACCACCCTAACCACCCACTAAATGCGCACAATGTTTTTTTCTTTTTGTTTTTATTACAATTAACGTTTTTAAATGAAAAACATTTACGAACCGACGTCATAAAATATTGTTTGAATTTTTTTTTATTATTATATTCCTGTTTCCATCCCCTAATGAATGTGTTTGTTTGTGTTTTTTTCTGTAGAAAAAATTCTATTTGACACTTCATTCTCCCATGAACATTGTCTAATGGTGATAAAAATTGAGCCCAGCTAGAGCACGAGACTATTTTTGTTATTTATTATTATCCATTGAGCGCTTTTAATTATTTTTCGCAACTTTCGTGTTACTGACTTGCGTTTAATGTTGGTTGTTTTGGTAGGTAGTTGTTGTCTGTTCTACGTGTCACTTGTCGACAATTAACTTTGTTTGTCGTCACTCGAATAGTTATTTTTTGGTTTTAATTAATCGCAAGTAGTTATACCGATTTTAAAAGTTTTTAATTTTGGAAAAACTTTAATCAAAAAACGTAACTATACTGTTGTCGCCAACATTAACAACCACCCATTTCTCACTGGGTTTCTTCACCTAATTTAGGAATTTATGATAATACATGTTGATGATGAAGGGAAATTGTTTTGATACAGATTTTTGTGTATTTTAAATATTATTCACCCATCCAACCTTTACCCGTAATTACATGGATGATTATTTAATAAAATAAAAAAAATACTTTTAACGAGCAGAATTAAAATGCCGATGAGAACTTTTTTTTTTGTAACCTTTAAAAGTGTTGGCAAATTTCCTTATTTTTTTTTATCGTTTCTTCATTATAAAAGTGGTGGTTGAAGATTATAATCTCTTTCCAAATATTTATGCTTCTATATATTTTTATGTCTTAATTATTATCTTAATCTTCTTCTGTGATATGCTAATTAGAAATTTTATTTATTTTAGATATGATGGTTTTACTTGAAGAGAATGCGCCATCTCTTTTATTTTTTTATTATTATTATTTTTTTTTTTTTTTTTTGTTAATCCTTTTATTAATTATTTTTTGTTTTATCTATTTTTTTTTTTTTAGGATATTGCCGCCTACATTAAAAAAGAATTCGATAAAAAATACAACCCAACATGGCATTGTATTGTTGGCAGAAATTTTGGCTCATATGTAACCCATGAAACACGTCACTTTATCTACTTCTACTTAGGTCAAGTGGCTATTCTATTGTTTAAGAGCGGTTAAAGAGAAGCGGAAGCAACAAATTAATAATAATAATAACAACAACAAGAAACACATTTTCTTTTCTTTTTTTTTTTTATTTTATTTTATTAAAATTTAATTTTTTTTTTTTTGTTCTCTTTGAAAGAAAACTTACACACACACACCACCCACTCAAATTATAAACTTGAATATTGAAAGAAAAAAAAATTATTATTTAAATGAAAATATATAAGAGTAAAAAACGCATGAAAATGAGTAAAAAAAAATTAATAAGTTTAAAAAAAAATAAATAAGTATATATATATAAAAATATATATATTAAGTGTATATTTGATTAAAAAAATAATAATGAATGAAAAACCAACAAAAAAAATTACTAAATGTATTAAAAATGAAAAAAAAAAAAAAAAAACTAATTGTCGTAATCTTTTTAAACAGAATAAAATTAATAATTAACTGTAATTAAAGAAAATGAAAAAAAAAAAAATTCAAAAGAAAATATTTGACACGCGCTTTTCCCTTATTTGATCACATTTCTTTTCCATCAATCCTTTCGGGCATGAAAAAACCAACCATCCAACCAATAACACATTGATCAACATGCTCAACAAAAAATTGAAATTTCCAACGTTTTTTACTTCCTCATCCTTTTTTTTTGAATTATTTATTAAATATAATAATGAATGTATTATAAATTATATATATATGTTATATAAATATTTAAATTAATTAAATTATTATGAAGTGTAATGAAATGATGTAAAACTATATACACATAAACCGACAACACACACAAAAACACACATAGAGAGTACTATTAGTATAATAATTTATAAAAACAAAAAATTATTGATTGAAATATGTTAATTAATTAAAGGAAAAAATTATCCGCACACGTTTTGTTATGTGTTCGTGTTTTATAGTATAAATTTGTAAGCAAGTGATTCTCGACACTTGTTCAGTGCACCATCTTTCGTAAAAAATTATTATTTATAAATGAATGGTTTCCATATAAGAGGTTAAAATTTTCCCTCATTGTTGTATTTATTTTATTTATTATTTTTTTTTTTGTTGAATTATTTTTACGCGCTGCATATTTTTTATTGAAATTTTATATAGAAAACAAAGAATTTTTTTTTTTATAAATTAATTGAATTATATAAAATAAAATTAACAAAAAATGAATCATGTAAATGAGAAGTTTTTTTTTTTTTTTTTTGTTTCTTGATAGTTAAACTGTTGAGTAATTATTTTATTAAGTTTGTGTCCTTGCTAAATTATTGCAAGTGATTATTAATTTTTATTAGAAATTTGTGCAAAGAAAAGAAG